>CM062922.1:138271168-139669168 GCA_031878705.1 Tapirus indicus
TCAGTGAGCAGTGTCCATCAAAGTGATGCTGGGAAATCCGCAAGCCACACCCTATCATTCACAAATATGGATTTCCAAGCTAGGGGCACTGCTGGGGTGGAAATCAGTTATTGGAAGAGAAGGGAGCCAGAGGCTATGGATTTTGTGGAGCTTGATTAGCAAACACATGTCATGTGAGGAAGGGAAAATTAACCATGAAATTGAAGGGATGTCTCTGCCAATTTATGTTTAGTCTGATAGGAAAGGACATCACTGAGCTAGCTGATGCTGCTCGTTGGCAGTTTACAAGGCAGGGAAGGACAGGAGGCCCCATACGGGTGTCCACGGCTGCCCAAGGATTAGGAGGCCTGACCCTGCCCACTTCTCACTGAGAGATGAGGCATGGGGTTGTGCCCCAGATGTCGCTGGCAGGGGCTCTCCCTTTCAGCTGCTCTCACCTCATGGTTCATCTCTCACAGCTGTCCCCAGGAGCGCATGGCCTCCCCACGTCAGGCCAGGACCTCTGCTGGCCCTGAAGTCCTGGGCCACCCTCGGCCAGTCTCCATTCTTTTTTTATTTTATTTTTATTTTTTGCGAGGAAGACCAGCCCTGAGCTAACATCCGTTGCCAATCCTCCTCTTTTTGCTGAGGAAGACTGGCCCTGGGCTAACATCCGTGCCCATCTTCCTCTACTTTATATGGGACGCTGCCACGGCATGGCTGACAGGCAGTGCGTCGGCAGCGCCGGGGATCCGAACTCGCGAACCCCGGGCTGCCAAGCGCGAACTAAACCGCTGTGCCACCAGGCGGCCCCCAGTCTCCATTCTTGACCAGGCTTTCCCTGTAATGCTAGCCAGGCCCTTACCTGGCCCACCCCTTATTCCTCCCCCCAGGATTGTTGGGACCATGACCAGCAGAGGAGATAAAAGACAGATGGGAATGGGCTTTGAGGAGCTAAACTTATGATGAAGAAATATGATGGTCTTTTATGAAAAGTTAAAAATAAGGCGGGGGTCTGAGAGGAGCTGTAGTCCCTGAGCCAGATCCAACTGCAGTCATGTGAAAAAGGACAGGAAACAGCAAATGCTACAGAAGGCCCTGGAAAGGTCAGAGGAGCGACAAATGTAAGGGGTCTTAAGCTTACAGATCTTTCATTTTAAAGTTGTACTACAAACCCATTAAGCACTGGCTTGTGACAATGAAAATGCGTCAGTGAGGGAGCCTAACAGAGTGGTCTTTGCGGTCAAGTTTCGGTCACTCCCCTCTTCTGAGCCTGTCTCCGGGCTGTAAGTGGCGAAAATAAGTACCTCCTGGGTCGCTGTGATTAGAAACAGAGGCACAACCGTGGAACAATGCCTGTCACGCAGCGGGTGCTCAATACTTAGGGTTTTGTCCCCAACGGGGGAGTTGTTTGTAATCAGTGGCCACAGCCCCTATAAATTACCTAATCTGTCAAGAAAACTCCCGAGGGAACGAACACCAGCTGAGCGCGAGCGGGCACGTTCAGATGACGCCCCGCTCTTTCCTGCAGGGGTCTGTGCCTCCGCTGACTCCGGCCGCCGCCCTGATGGGGATCCCGGGTCGTTCAGAACGCGGAGCCCAGGGGCCCTCTACCCCGGGGCGGTGACAACCAGGGGGCGGCCTGGGGACTCGCCCCGTCGGGACCCTCCTCCAGGCCGACCCTGACCCGGCCTCTGCCCTCCCCCGTGGAGGGTGGGCTCAGGTCTTACGATCCCCTCCGGCTAGGGGTCTCCACCTTCAGAGGTGGGTAGGACAGACCTTGGAGCTGGGAAGGGGGAAGCGGGCCATAAAAGTCACGACCCCAGTGCGGCGTCTCCTCGCGGTGGGAGGTAGGGGGACGAGGAAGCGGGGCGGGGCGGCGCGCGGGGTCAAGGCCAACAAGTGGCCGGCGGGGCGGCCGGGGGCGGGCGCGGCCCCTTTAAGACGCCGGCGGCCCCGCCCCGCCGGGCGCCGCGCCACGTGACCGGTCTTGTGACTGGCGGGGGGGTGCGGGGGGAAGCCCGCGGCGCCCGCCTCTGAGAGGGGCCCAGCCCCGCCGCCGCTGCCGCCGCCTGCCAGGAGCGGGGCCCGCCGCCGGCCGTCCGAGCGTCCCCGCGAGGCCGAGCCGGAGCCGGAGCCGAGCCGGAGCCGGGCGGGAGCCGGGCCGGGCGCGGGGGGCGCCGCCCGCCATGGACCACAAGCCCCTGCTGCAGGAGCGGCCGCCCGCCTACAACCTGGAGGCCGGCCAGGGCGACTTCGCGTGCGGCCCGCACGGCTACGGCGCCATCCCCGCCGCGCCCCCGCCGCCGCCCTACCCCTACCTCGTCACAGGTGGGCGGGGGGCGGCCGGGGAGAGGGCGCGGGCCGAGGGGCGGGGCCGGCGTAGGGGGCCGGGACGGGACCCGGACCGGGGGCAGAGGAGCGGGCGGGGCGCCGGGCCCGTGGCCCCGGGAGCAAACTTCGGGCCGAGTCCCGTGGCGACCCTTAACCCCGAAACCAAGTTTTCTCCGGACGCAGCCGCGGCGGGGGGCGCGCCGAGGGGCAGACCCGGGGCCGGGAACTGGGGGCCCGGGGGAAGGGTCGGGGGGAACCTCCCGCACCGGGAACCTGCCGTCGGGCCCCCGAGTCTGGGCGCTTCCCCGAGGGCCCTCCGCCTACCTGGGGGTCGCGCGCACCAGGCCCCCTCTTCCCGGGCAGCATCACAACCCGTTTTCAGATTAATTTTATGAACAAGGTGCTGTTTGCAGATTAGCACCTAATAAGGCCCGTGGTAGGCACTTAGTGAAGGCAGCTGTCGTTCTTGATTTTGGTAAGGACCAGACTTTTTGTGGGAGGGGAGTAGGGAGGGCAGGAGTGTCCTCAAATCCTCCCCGATTTTCCCCTGCCCCTTCTGATGTGCCTTCCTACCCACAGGGATACCCACCCACCACCCCAGGGTCTACAACATCCACAGTCGAAATGTCACCCGGTACCCTGCCAATTCCATCGTTGTCGTTGGAGGCTGCCCAGTCTGCAGGTATGTCGCAGGCCTGGGGGCTGGGCCCCCAGAAGCCTCTAAGAACACACATACCCAGAAGTCATAAGACAATGTTGGGGGAGTGGGTCAGTCTTGACTTGGGACAAGCTGCTGATCTGGGGAGACAGTGGGTTCAGTCGTCCTGGGCTCTGAACCTGTTTCATGGGGAGCAGGCAGGGTGGGTTACGTTTCCTGGGAACTTGAGTGTCTTTCGGGCCGTTGAGTCCCATGTGAATCGGATGCAGAAACGTTAACTGTTGGACTGACAGCCTCTGGTCGCCGGTTCTGGGGTTTCACATTTGCTCTGTGGTTGATTCTCGAAGGTGGTGGAAGGTTGAAGGGGCAGTTTGAGGTGCACGGGCAGGAGAGCCCTGATCCAGATGCCCGGCCAGTGTGTTCAAGGAGCTGGAGGTCCAAGAGGCCAGGGCAGCGACAGCTGTAAGGGCTGCTTCATGTCCAGCAGGGCGTGTATGAGGACGGAAACACCATGGTTCTTTGTTTGAGGCAGGAGCAATTTTTCATATTCTCAAACTGGAGCCTCCAGAATCTTCTGACGACTGTTTTTATAGGGTCTGAGATGCAGCTAGCTTGATGCTTGTTCTTTGTGGGTCCTGAGGATTCAAATTCAGATAAGACTTGGTCTCTGCCCTTGGTGGATTTGAGTGCCCAGTTTAGAAAGTCGGAGCAGACTTGGCAATGACCGAGTTTTCAGTGTCTGGGAGGAGGAAGTTGCAGTTTCCGAGGTGGAATTGAGAAACCTTGGTTTACACTTAGACTTAATTTCAAAAGTGTATCTGGAAGGGCCGGGGTGGACCAAAGGGAAGTTAAGGATTTCAGAGTCTCAGGGGACAACTGTGTGGGAGACGAGGGCCTGGCAAGAGAGAGGGCATCCTGGAGATGGAGGCCGGAGGCAGGATCCCTGGAGCCCACCATGTACCTAGTAAAGGGGTTGTGGGCAGGGGAGAGCCCTTGGGCTGTGCACCAGCTGGGGGACCCCATTTGCAAACCCCAAAATGGATGTCTCTGCTGACACAGCTGGTGAAACGTTGGCCTTTGGAGAACGTGAAGGGGGAGGGCGGGGAGGGAAGACAATCCGCCTTTCCTGAAGGCCACTCTCCATGCAGCCCTGGGGTGGCAGAGCTGTGGGGGTTTCAAGGCAGGTGAGTGGGCTTAGAGAAGAGGGGGCATGGACTGGCAGTTTGGCCACATGCTGCTGGGTGGGGCAAGGATCAAGGTTTGCTCTCAGGTGGAGAGAGCCACTGGGAGTCCTGGGAAGTTGCACGAGGAGGTGGGTGGCGGGAAACCTGCTGTATTTTGTTTAGAGGCTGGTTTTGGGTGCTCAGAGCCCTGCTGCGTGATGCTCTGTCCCTACTCAGCCCAGGTGGAGGATTTCAAGGGTCTGTTTGTGGAGAGAAGGCTTTGAGTGATCTCCCAAGTTTAAGGGGGCGTGTCAGGCTGTCTCAGCCAGTTCCTAGCCTACCAGAGAAGCTGGGTTCAGATCCTGGCCCTGCTGGCTACCAGCTGGGCCTGTTTCCCTGTCTGGGAAATGGGGTGTCTGATGGGATGGTCTGTGAGGCTCTTGACCAGCAGCAAGGCCATGTGGCCAGCGGAGGCTGAGGTATCCCCAGGGCTGTGGAGCCTCCGGGCCGCTGGCCTGACTATTGCTGGTGGGAGCATTTTCCTGATACCTGTCTTTCTCTAGGGTGGGAGCTGTGTCATTTTGGAGGCCTGTGGCTTCTGCTAACTGGGGCCCCATGGCCCCTGTCATACAGAATCTGGATCAAGGTCAGGCTGTGCTCTGCTCTTCTGGGGAGGGGCTTGGGGCTGTCTGAAGGCTGAGAGGTGGGGTGCCTGCATTTGGGAAGAGGCTTCTTCTCTTTTACGTTGGGATCCCCGTCCTCGCTGCCTCTGGGAGGTGGGTGGCAGGCAGAGAGGGGTGGGTGCTCTGAGAACAAGTTTGGGGGACTGAGTTGGGACCAAACACTCCGACTCTGTCTGTGGCATGTCCTCCCGTGATCCCTCTGTGGGTTGAGAAGCATGGATGCCGGCAGTAAGGGCCCTCTTAGCACTTGGGTTCTTCACACATGAGTGTCCCCTACCTGCCCTCTGCTCTGTAGTTCCTTCCTCTGCTGGCGAGCAGGTGGCCTTGGCCCCGGGAGGCCTTTCTCTGCCTTCTCAGCATGAGGGGTGCAGGGCATGGCTCCCAGGCTGCGGGCTGGGCGGTGGGCAGGGGAGGTGGGCAGCAGGAAGAAGGGAGAGGCCGGGCACCTCCCGAGGAAGCTCTGCCATGGTTTGGGGAGTAGGTGCGTGGTGCCCGGGGCGACTCCTCTCTGGGGAGAAGAGAGAAGTTTCCTCTGGGCACCATCCAGTGTGGCCACCGTCTGTCTGGCGTTGTAGGGTTGGGAGACAGGCCACTTCTCACATGACCACACTTCCTCCCTCTCCATCCAGCCTGCCAGGCTCCATCCCCTTCCCTCCCCAGTAGCTTGGCAGGAATTTGCCAAAGTCACACGTCTGTGATTCCCTCTGAGGCCTGGTGTAAGAGGCCTGTGTCACTTGTCACTTTGCCATCATCTGAGCCTTCCCTTAAGCAGCCTGATTCCATCTTCCGTTTTTAGCCGGCTCCTGGAGCCTTTCTTTCGACCCCAGCAGATGAGGGAGCACGTTCTTCATCTCAGCCCTGTCCTGCCTGCCGCCTGTTTGGACTAAGCACCACCTTCGCCAGACGGGGCTTCCACCAGGCCCCTGGGTTCTCTGAAGCTGGTCTTCCCTGGGGGTGTGGACTGTCTCTAGATGCAGGAGGAGATGGCAGCACCTTGGGTCTGGGCGGCCAGGCCTGGCCGGGTTGACCCTGGGCTGCAGTGGGGTGGCCTGTTGAGAAGGCACCCTGGGCAGCACGGGTCAAAGGCTGGAAGGTACACAAAGCAGCACGTGTAGGTCCTGGCCGGCACCTGGCTCCCCACCAGTGCTGGCTGGTATCATTGGGTATTTGATTTTGAGGGCGACCAGAGATGCAGAAGGAAATCCAGGAACGATGGGTCTTGGAGGCCAAGAGAGAGCCTCAAGGAAGAGCTGTCAAGGTCAGATGCTGCCCGGAGATCAGGGCATAAGGTCCAGGATGTGGCCCTGGGTGGTCAGTGTGGAGGCTGCTGGTGACCCTGGGAGAGCCCTTGAAGGTGGAGGCAGGCCGTGAGGGTGTGACCTAGGGCACAGGGTGACCAGGTGGAGTGTGTGGAGGGGTCATAAGAAGGGGCCTGTGCCAGAGCCTTGGGCTTCTGGACGGCGGGCAGTGGAGGGGCCGCTCCCTGTCAGCAGGGTGTCAGCTCCTCCCGCCATCTGTAACCTCGAAGCTGGGGCTCCAGCCTTGCTTTGGGGAGGTGGATGTGCCTGGACTGGCTAGAAAACAGGCCGCCAGGATGGGCCCTGGCCACATTCACAGACCTGTGAGCTCCCTGGCCTGAGTGGGGAGCAGCAGACAGGTGAGCCAAAACTTGTGCCCTGGGCTGCGCTGGGCAGGGTGTGGAAACCGTGGGGGCCCAGGGCTGACTGTCACCTGCTGGCTCTCCATGGCCTCTTTCTGTCCAGCTGTTGCAGGACCGGACCTGGGTGGTTCACAGTGAGTCTTGGACAGGCCTTGCTGCCTTGTGGGCCTCCCGGAGTCTCTGATCTCAGACTCAGCTCCGCTGCAGGCAGAGTTATACCCAGGTGTCTGTAGGGGTTGGGTGTGACAGAAGACGTCCAGGCGCCTGCCCTGGCCAGGCCTGTCTTCTGCTCAGAGAGGCTCGAGGCTACCTGGTCATCAGGCTTGTTCAGAACTGCCCCTGGAGTGGCTGATGGCCCTGTGGGAGGAGGCAGCTCCTCCGCCCCTGTGGGAGACCTGTTTGAAGTGGAGACCCTGGGGCAACCGGAGGCCTGGCAGATGCGCCACCCGAGGGGGTGAGGTATGACCTGGTTGCTGAAGGGGGCTGGCTGGGTGCTTTGGGGCCACCTGGAGGAAGTCCTCTGCTCCCTTTTCCTGAAGAGGCCCTCCTTACAGTGAGGGCCGGTCTAGGGGTTGCTCTCAGGTCTGGATCCTGCATGAGGCCAGCCTGTGCTCAGGAGAAGTGAGTAATTAGGGATGAGTCAAGAGGTTTGCTGGAGCATGTGGCACTCACTGCCCCTGGCGGGGGGGTGCTCAGAGGGCGGCTCCCTCACTTCTGGGGCCACACCTCTCGCTGCCTGAACGAGGCTCTCCAGCTTCTGGGAAGGGGACAGTGATGGTACACAGCGAGGTTGCTGTGGCGAGGTGGCGAGGATGAGATTCTTACTGGTGGGTACCCGGCCTTGGGAGGCTTTCGGGACATGTGGGCTGCAGCGCCTCCATCATCTCACTCACCCCGGAGCCCCACCCAGGCCGGCTCCCTGGGCAGGTAGATGTTATTGGAATCGAGTGGCCACTTTGTCCGTAAAGTTGGAGTCAGGAGTTAAATAGTGTTTTCAGAATTAGTTCCCTAATTTCTCCAGCTTCCATATCATTCCCTGACCGCCATCCCCCACAACCTATTGCTTGAGAATGGGGGAGGGACCTTCCAACCACAGCTAGAGCGACTTACTTAGTGGTTCCGATTCTGAGCCATTTGATAAAGATTGAAACTTGTCCTGAACTGATTGGGGCTGTTCAGGGGGTTGGAGAGAAAGAGACTGCGAGGCCGTTTGTGAAAGGCTGGCAGGAGGGCAGGGACCCTCACAGGACGGGGCTGCTCTGCAGCCTGGGGCGGTGGGGGGGGGGGTGTTGCTGCATCAAGATTGGCCTAGAGACCAGACTGCATTTCTCAATTTAGAAGATTTTTGGATTTTAAAAAACTGTAAATTATGCCAGTACTGCTTTTGAGGTCTGGGGCAGTACTCCTAGTCAAAACATTAATATTTCTACAGCAAGACACGAATATTCAGTGTTGTGGATAAATTAAGACTATAAATGGCCACACATCAGGTCACATGTGGCTGCTAGGTGAGTTTGCTACAAACTTATAAAAAATGGTCTGCTTTCAGAGCTTTTTGGTATTTGGAATTGTGGGTAAGAGCTGTAGACTCTTGGGGTGGCAGGGTGGTGCCCAAGGACTGACTGACCGACCCCGTGCTCAGAGGCTCCCGCCGACTGGGCAGATGCCGTTTTCCTGTCCCTTGTCCCCAGAAGCAGTGTGCTGGGTCGGGTGGTCGCTCTCAGCGGAAAGTGGTCTGGGTCTGGATTCTTCTCAGCTCCCTCACGCCCTCCCTCTTCTTGGAGACACAGTGGCCTGGTGGCCCAGCCTGGCTGTATTTTTAAGAGCGAGGAGAGCCCCTGGGGGCTCCACTCTGGGTGGGCAAGGCTGGGGCGGGGGCGCGGGGGGTCTGGCAGGTATCAACCCTGTGCTCCTGACTCTGGGTAGGCCAGGCTGCCAGCTCTGTTCTGGCTAGAGTAAGTGATGCACCTGGGCAGGAAACACTGCGGGTTTGGGGAATGAGGGGGGTGTGTTTCTCGTGCCTGGGACGCCAAGGTGGGCCGGGTCAGCCCGTGTTGCCCATTGCTCTGCCTGCCTTTTAAGTTCCCAGAGCAACTCCAGAGGCTGAGAAAATGAGGTGCTGGGCTGAGATGCTAGGCCTGCTGAGGCTGGTCTGGCCGCTGCTGGGAATCTTAGTGCTCAGGTGGGGCCATGGCTGGCTTCATGGCAGTGAGGGCCCGGATGAGAGTAACCAGCTCTCCTGGGCTTCCACCAACTTTAGACAGTGTAGACCAGGGTTTGGGGGTCTAGTTGGAGAATTAGGGAAGAGGCAAGTGGGGGCTGCTGTCCTTTGACATTTGACTCCAGAAGATAGAAACCCACAGACAGGACGGTTCACGTGGACAGGTACACTGGCAACACTGGGGAAGCCTCCGTCTCCAGGCATCTCCACTGCAGGGAGACTGCACCACTGGAGGGCTTCTCCAGCTGGGGGTGCTGGGTGCCCCTGTGCACCCCCTCCAGGGCACTGGGGACAGCAGGGTGGGACCTCTGGCCCCAGCCTCCTCCCGGGCATCTCCTGAAGTCTTTGAGCAAACACACTGGCTTCTAGGTTCTGTCTCTTAACAGCTTTGACCCTCGAGTGAAATAATATGGAGTGTCCAGCCTGGGTAGGTGCTCAGCCAGGTAGTCACTGTCCTCGGGCCTCATTGACTCCTAAAGGGGATGCTGGGCGAGGTGCCCTGGTAACTCCTTGAGAGGGCGGGCTTCTCCTCTAGAAGGTTCTCAGGGGAGGTGAGTCAGGGCTGTGGGGTGTGTGGTTCACTTTTGCCCTCTGCTTTTTCCTTGCACATTCTAAGTGAACATGCAAACTGATGTGGTTCTTAGGATTGTAGCTGTGGGTAGAACGTTGGTGTAGACCCAAGAGGAAGCATGAGAGTGGAGCCTGGGTGGTGCCAGAGCACCCAGTGTCCAAGGCCACCTTCAGTTGCTCTGGAAGTGGTCTGATTAGTATCAGTAGTTGTAGGAACTGTTGGCCATGACCATGGACAGAGCAGGGGTGTTCCCAGCCCAGGGCAGCCTGTCATGTCTACCTGTGTGTAGGGACACAGCCGGTGGCTTGGGGCTTTCCTGAAGCCCTCTACCCCCTACTTAAGCAGGGTGGCCTCAGGTGCTTCTTCAGCTGGGTCTCATGCCACCTGCTCTGACACCTGGTCTGAGAGGGCCCCGAAGCTGCGGCAGATGTGATCTGGACTCTCACGGGCAGGGGCAGCCACAGGGGAAGGCTGAGGAACAGCATGACCTGACCACCTTTGTAGGACTTAGAGGGGGACTCCTGTTACAGACCTTTTGGAGAAGTTGATACAAGAAATGGTAACTGCTGACAGAAAATCAGGCCTCCTGATTAGCTCTCCCTTTGCTCGGGTCTCGCCTGTGCCAGCTCCGGCCAGTGAGCCTGCACACAGAAAGGGCAGCATCAGTGAGTCTGGGAAACGCTGGGTGAAACAGAGTTCAACAGGTGTCTTTACTGCAGGACTTCTCAGGGCCTTTCCTACCCTAATGTGCACTGTGACTCTAGGAGGGGAAGAGAGGCAGTTTCCCCGAATTGACCAAAGAATCCCCCTTTTATTTTCTGCAGGGCTTCTCAGGGGGACTAGTGTTTCAGGATGAGCACCTTGGGAAATGCTGCTAGAATGTACTGTCCTTGTAGATGTGTTGAGTGACAGGGAGGGAGGGTGGTGGGCATTGAGTTTGACTTTTTCTCTAAGCCGTTGAGACCCACACTTCCTCTTGGTCTGGTTTATTTTCCAGGATCCCCAGCGAAGCAGGGAGCAGGTTCTGCTCTCATTCCCATTCCCGCGGCCTGGCCCGGCGCCCGCTCTGCAGGGCTCAGGCACGTGCTGCAGCTGGATCTAGGGCAGTGCGAGGGCGCTGGCCTGGCGGGTCGGGACGCCTCGAGCAGCAGCATCCTCTCATGGGCTGTGACTTCCTGAGAAGGGGTGGCAGCAGCAGCTTTGGCATTTTGAGTTGAGGAAGCCCTCTGTGTTTCGGCGCTTCACCTTGACATTTGTGTGCCCTCGTTTATTAAGCTGGACCTTCCTCTCCACACAAGGTGGCAGAACGAGGAACAGCTGCTTCCAGAACGTTGTGGGCATAAAGGATCCTTAGCAGTATTTGAAGATGATGGGGTGGGGGCATGGACAGTGCAAGTAGCTTCAGAAAGACTGAGGAAGCTGGGATGAATGTGGCGGGGGGTGGGAATGGGGTCCTGGGCGGGGCAGTGACGTGTTCTCCCCTTTAGCACCATGAAGGCAAGTTCACAGAGCACTTTCCCTTTTTCAAGCAGCGGGTCAGGCCCTTCTGCTGAATGTTCTGCCTGTCCCAGGCCTCCCGCCAAGCCCTTCACATGTCACCTCCTGGAGACCCTCCCTGAATCCTCTCCTCTTCTGTCCCATTTCTTCCCTCTCAGTCCTCGGTGCTGTGTGCTTTGGCACGTTGGTTCTGGCGAAGTGCCTCTCCTGCCACAGGCCCTCAGCTCGCAGAGTGGTGGACGAGGCTGGAGGTGTCCTGGGCGCCCCAGCCACCAGGGAGGAACTGGTTCCTGCTGGCTTTCCCTGGCCTCCGGGTCTGTCTGGTGGGAATGAAGCATTTCTCATTAGGGCTGAGCTGGCTATTAGGGTTCTCATTTTAATTTCAGCTCTGTGTCCAGAACTTTCCAGAAGCAGCCTAAGGAACAGCAGCAGAGCTGAGCACATGGCTCCTACTTCCCATCTTTGGAGTCTTTTAAAAATGACCCTTGAATCTGAGTGGTGACTATACTCATTGGCATATGATTTGGGTGATGGCCCCTAGATGTCTTAGGTATTATATATTATGCACATTGAAGATAAACTTATTTTTTTTTTCCCAAAAAGGAAGCTTTGAGATGAAACTTCTTGAGATAAATGGCCTTCTGGACATTTGTATGAACATGGCTGATTTTAGTCTCTTGCTGAAATCTGTCCCGTGCCCCCCTCAACAATAAAAATCAAACAAAATTCTAAACTCTTTTTTGGAATTTCTCTCCAGGGAATGGAAAAATAAATCTAAAACTTTCCAACATTGGGGGAAAAAAACCCCAAATGATTTGGTTTTCTTGGTCCTGTTGTTTTCAGAGATGCAAGAATAGTTATAGAAATTAGCATTTGCTTCTTTTTGTAAGAGAAAACGTGGCAGATTATAAGGCAACTGAATGTTGTTGCCTTATAAGTGATGGTACCTTTCAAGTAATTTTTCTTCTTCCCCTCTTCCCATGTTCTGCATAGCGACTACAGCAGTGCTTGCCTTCCTCTCGGTAAACGGGCACACGCACAGTTCTGGTGGCTCTCGAGGCTGGTGGGTTTGTTGCTGGAGGGGTGAAGACTGCCTTTGCGGGGGTGCTGTGTAATGTCAGCTGTCGGTCTGTCCTTGTGAGGGCGGGGCCTTCCCAGGTTGGGAGGGGACTCTGGGTCAGGGGTCTGGTGGGACATCAGGCCTTGGGCTCCACTGAGGGCTGTAACCCCAGTGCCCCCCTCTCTCTCTCTCTCTCTGCAGAGTCGGGGTTTTGGAGGACTCCTTCACCTTCCTGGGCATCTTCTTGGCCATCGTCTTGTTCCCCTTTGGGTTCATCTGCTGTTTTGCCTTGAGGAAGCGAAGATGCCCCAACTGTGGAGCAAACTTTACTTAAAGGGAACAACACACCTGGCTTTCCTACATCCAGCTATCTTTTTCTAATGTAAATGTCGTGTACAATAGCTTTATTTGATTAAGCTTCAGGACTGTTTTGTAAAGTGAGGTGGGATAGATTTGGCATGTGCTAGCCAAGGTTTCACGGGCACAGGGGTCATGGAGTGTGGACACGCAGCAACACTGCTCCCAGGGTTAATGACAACTCAATAAAGCACTGCTTTTATTTTTTGCAGTCTTCAATTTGAGAAAGGTGAGAAATACTGTTTTAAATAAATGAGATTCATACCATTGTTTACCTGGTTCTGCTTATTCAGTGTTTGCACACTGCCACTGATGGAAAGTTTCATCATGGAAAATTTCAAACATATACAAAATAGAGAATAGAATAGCATACCCATCGCCCAGCTTCAGCATTATCCGATTCACGGCCGATCCTGATTTTCTGTTATTCCTCGATAGGCATTTACAGCTCAAGAAAATGTGCTTGTTTTCAAGTTCTCTTTTATTATTATAATGAAACATAATACCTTGACATTTACAGAGCATGCACCTCAGTGCCAAGGACCTAAGGCAAGCCCTCCCATCCTGTGTGAGGCAGGTAAGTGACCACTGCAGTCCATTCTGTGAAGGTGTGCACTGGGGTTGGGTGAGCCAAGTGGGCCTGCACATTGCATCTTATAATCCCAGGACCTATGATATCCCTGTACTAAGGCCAGAAGATCCCAGAGTGGAGCTCTGGAGGCCAGGGCCAGGGTGTGACACCCCCCACTCCCTTATTAACATACTTCGAAAACCCACACCTCATTTCCCTCCCCACTGTTGAAAATAATGGGCTTCTGTGAACCCTACTCTTCCTTAGATGGTGAGGGGAGCAATGGGCCACTTAACTAAATTTGATTGTGTTTTCTTTGCTGGCTGGAGCGTCTTCTCAAGGCAGGTGTGCTGCTTGACAACTGCACTTAGTTAGCCTGATTCAGTCCTGGGGGAGCCCTCACAAGGTCCTGCATCGTCAGCCCTCGGTGCGGTCACTTGGTTTGCTCAGCCATCCAGGAGGAGGATAGGACCAAGAACCTGAAGTGTCACATACTTACACGGGTTTACTTGCATTTAACCTTGACCAATCTCAAGCTTATAGGAAATCACAAAGGACCTGTGATAAGTAACAAATGCCCTTTCCCTGCCTACACACAGTGCACGTCCTAGATGTGAATTTTAATCATGAGTCTCCACTCCTCCAAAATAGAACCTCATCCCTGACAGCCAGAGACATCCTTGGCCACTTGCTCAGAGTTCCTCCCACAGAAGCCCAGGTTCCCAGTGCGTGATGGCAGGTCTCAGCTGAAATGTAGACCTTCCCCCTCCCAGACTCAGGCTCACAGAGGTCCTCCTGGCTTTCTAAGCACTGTTTGCGGGTCAGTACCTGATTCAAGAGTGGAGAAACCTGGACCCCAAGAGGTTTCAGAGTAAATCAGTGATGGAGGCAGCTTTGGTCAGCTAGCTTAGCGAGAGCGCCCAGGTTTCCACACACGTGGAGTCCTCAGACGCACTCAGATGGAATGAGCCAGGCCCATGTGCAGCATGACCTGGTGTATTTTCCTCGGTCAATCTAGTTGGTAACTCAGAACTACCAAATTCAGTAGCTCTTGGAAATTCTTCAAGTACTAAATACCATGGCTGTGATAGGGATGGGCAAAATGTCTTAGCACTCTATACCTATGTCTAAATTGCGGGAAAGTTGGAGATTTCTCCATCTACATTTCTATTAAGTTGGTGGCTCTACATTTGATTAAACAAAAATTAAAAATTTTTAAATTAAAAAATAAAATTTTGTACAATATTCTCATAATTTATATTGCTTAAAATTAGGATTTGCATGCTAAGATGCAAATTTACACAATATTTTCTAGATAAACATCCTACTGCTGCTTAAGAGCACATGCTTTATAAAATAAAACTGTGGTCTCTTGTATTCAGGTACAGAAAGCCAGTCATGAAAGCATAGACTATCCCTTATTCTGGCTATTAAAAAAAATAATCATAGAATATTTTAAAAATTATACAGTAAGGATTGGAACCAAATTTACTGTTTTTTGAACAGAATAGGAAGAAAATATTTTAAATGATTGAGTTGGTCACTAAACTATTACTCATTTATCTTCTTAAAGACAGAAATGTGTAAACCCAACCATGTTAAATTGAGAAAATGCACTGATTTGCTCAAGTAGAATACATTTAGAATCAGGCACCCCCTGGTGAAGCTTTACAATGGTTACAGCACATCTCACACATTTTGCACGTGAGACCTTTAGCACTGGAGGAACCAGAAGGATTCCTCAGCTGTCATCTCATCGAATGATTGGTGCTGATCGATCATTTGTCACCGTCGGTCGGAGTTTCACAGTAGCAAAGGGGTTTTCTCCACTGTGGGGGGGAGAGAAAAATGTCTGCAGAAATACTACAAGATGGGAATTTGATTTTAAAAGAGGTAATAACTGTTTTTGCTCTGTAAATTATGTAGCTTATATAAATTCCAGACACCCTGTTCTGAATATTAAATTTCCCTCTGTGGCAGTTTTCTCCATGCCACCCATTACAGAACTATCCATACTTTTAAACATTTTTGACATAGGAGAGCCCAAATTGTCTGTCGTCCTATGAGAGGGGTTATGTGAGAGCGCCATTTAGGGCAGGGTCTGGATTAAACTGACAGATGCAGCATGTGACCAGGAGATCTCCCTTCTGGATCCAGGCAGAGGCTGGGCAGGCCCTCTGGGCCCTGCTCCCTGGAGGACTGTGATGACAAGGTGGCTGCGTTTTCCTCTGATCCTACAGGCTCGAGGCCTTTCTCAGGATTGGGCCTCCTGGGCTGCACACCAAGGCAGGCCCCTCGGGGGGATGCTCCAGGCCGTTCACAAGCAAGGAAGGGCAGCTTCCAGCTCAGAAGGGCTTTATGGAGTAAGTTAGACATACCTGAGAAATGGAGGCTTTGCAGTCCCATTTGCATCATTCTGTGAGAAAAATAAAGATGAAGTTTATGGAAGGCTCATGAACTTGGGGTATTTTTAATAAGACCTGAACGTAAAGACATTTAAATTTAAAGCATAAGGGACTGTTTAAAGCTACACATGTTTAAAAGTGCCCTGTCATCTCCATTCACTTGAGACTATCTAGATATCTATCTAAATTCACTTGAAAGCAGAAGAGGAAGAACAGAAAACATTCTAAAAGGCAGGGAGGGAGCCTCCCAAGTGCTGGGATGTTGCAGACTTGGAGGGAGAAAGTGGGGCAGCCTGCTCTTCACCCATGACCTTTTGGGTGCAAGGTGCAGGTGGCTTTCTGGGAGCCCAATCCTGAACGATGCCATGAAAAAACAGTCAGTAAAAATAAAACCTTGCTCAGGTTTGGTGCCCACAGACTGGTGCCAAGTGCTAGCCAAAGATCTTGTAGTAAGTTCCATAAAGGGAGGAAAGGTAAACATGGAACAGTGCAAACACTCTGCCTTCAGGAACTGCCAGAGCCTGGCAGCCCTTACGGAGCCCTGGGCCTCCACTTCCCAGGGATTTGGGAGTCTCCCAGTGTGGCCAGGGACCAGGTGTGTATGTTTGCCTTCTTTCCTTCATTCCAAGAAGCTTGCAGGCTTTAAGAATCTGCTTTAAATCTACTCTGGCTGTTCTAAGAAGTCACTGGCCCGAGCTTTGAGGCTAATTCTCAGATGGCTGCCCAGGAGAGGGCAGTGTAACACTGTCTGACGAATGAGCTGCCAGACCAGACCTGACTGTCCTGAAAGCTCCCAGGACTCCCCATGGTCTTAGGGTGCACAGACCTCTGAAGGCTGACCGGATGAGCTCCTCTCACTTCCTGCTGCCAGCCCTGGGGGCCTAAGGCCACACCTGGAGGTGGAGGCCCAGGCCAGGGCTCCTTTGGGATGGCCTCGACTGGGTGTTGGACGTACACACTCTCAAGGCAGAAGGCAGGCTGGGGGCACTGAAGCTGACTTCAGACCTGCCCCTGCTGTTTCTGGGCCTCTGAGGACCTCACACCTTGACCTTGAACCCAGGGGCCAGCAGGCCAGCAAGATCATCCTAATGAGGAGACCCAGCACCAGGAGGCAGTGTCCAGTCAGCCCGGTGCCCAGATTCATTATCTACTTTTCATTACTTAAGCACAAAGGAGCAGCCCTGCTTGGTACATCCTAATAGGGCTTTAAATGGTTGTAAAATGATTTCTTCCTACAGGGCATGCTGAGCTTCCTCAGCAGACTTAGAGTCAGTCATTTCTGGGTAACGTTCATATTACATGATGATTAAGGGCTAATTTATGATTTATTTAAAAAATACACCAGGATGCCTGTCATGCAGTCCCCCACACACTTAGAGTGCTGGTATTAACGTACCACCTAGAGCAGAAGGCCCAGAGCAAGAGCCTGCAGGGCAGGGGGAGGCACCTGAGTCCTCCCAGCCTGGAAAGTGCACTTCCTGTCTAGGCAGACTCCCCAGGCGCAGCCTCCATGGGGCATTGCTGTGACCCCAGAGGCACACCCAGTCTTCTTCCTCCTCCACACTCACTGGAAACCACCTTCTTTCTACCTTTCCTTGAGGTGAGCATTCCCTATCTCCCTCCCATCTGTATCCTCAAGTTTGAGGAAAGCTCTCTGTGCATTCTGAACTGGAAACCAGAAACACAACCCCACCTGGGAGTACCCCCAACTGTCCCAAGGCAAAAACCTCAGAGCTTGTTCCCAGAGGGCCTCCCAGGCCCCAACTGATCCTACTGAACTTCAGAACGAGGTTAGCCATTATTGAACAAGCTGTGTCAGCTGGGTGCTTAGCCCACAACATTTGAGAGAAAAACAGTGGAAGAGATGCATCACAGTTCATCCTTGAAAGTAAAGTGGCAAGAAGTAACCTGTGCTGAGAGAGAGGAGGGCAAAAATAACTCTTAAGAAGATAGCCTGAAGACTAGTATCAGGGCAAACCTGGGTCCTGGTGCGCACCCCACATCCCGGCAAGCCCACTCCCAGTTGGTTCAATCCATGCACGTGGGCACCAAGACACCTGCCAGGATGCTCAGAGCAGCCCTGTCATAACAGCCCAAACTGCAAACACCCAAATGGACAACAGCCTTCTATCCAGACAGAGCGCCACACAGCAACGGAACGCCACAGGAGGACATGCTACATGGTTCTGTTCGCATGAGGGCCAGGCCAGACGGGCCATCTCAGCGTGGGAAGTCATTGCAGTCTGGACTGTGAGAAGGTACAGTAAGGAGAGGGACTTTTGAGGGGCTGCTAATGTTCTAGTTCTTGGTCTGGTGCTGGTTTTATGTAGTCATTTTGTACGAAGTCATTGTGCACTTTTCCATGTATAGTTTCCTTCAATGTTTACTTAAAAAAATAGGACATTTTCAGAAAGGTGTCCCCTTTAACACACCTCCCACTGAGCCCACTGCTGTCGTCACAACTGACCACTGTCCCCAAACTTGACCCTCTTCCCATGCTCCCTTTCTGCTCAGTGAAGGGCATCTCCAGGCCAGAGCGGCACTGCCTTCATTCAACTAGTGAGCCAAGCCGCATGTTCCGCTCGAAGTGTCTTCAGAATCTTCCCACCTCAGACCTGACCACACAGCCCATCCCTCTCACTGGTGGCCGCCTCCAAAAGCTCCAGTCTGAGCTTGTCCCTCTGCTGTTTCCCTTGGGCCGTTCCTGAGGGTCTCCTTGTCTCTGCACTCCCTGATCCCATCTTTCCTCCTCCACCATCTGGCAAATGCTGCCTCGTGCTGCAGGAGCACCCAGGCCTCTGGATGCCTCGGTCCTCTATGTTCCTGGGCATGACCTGTCTCGGTAGGGCTCCCGCAGGCCCAGGGGCCTCTCTGCATAGGTTCATGGGCCTCAGCAGGCTGTGAACCTTTCTCGTCTCTCCCCTCAGTACGTGCACAGTGTAGGGCACACAGCATGTACTCTGAACACATCTGTGGAGGTAAGCTGCCCCTGGTCCCACAGCCAGCTGGCGGAAAAACTGATCCTTACACACGTCATGGGCCTTCCTCTGCATCAGCAGTACAGTTCCATATTAATGCTTCTTCTCAGATTTTACCAAGCATGACTCTGAGGCATTGGTCCCTCTGGCTGGGCCAGCACCCGTGGCCTGCAGGCACAGCCCCTTACATGTTCTGTGTCCCCTCTTGACAGCCAGCTTGGTGCTGGTCCAGAGTGCACTCAACAAGACAGGAGATCATCAAGGCACAAAACCAGGCACTGACAGGGGCCAGGCACGTCGTTAGGAGAATGGAACAGGCTGCCCACGAGACAGCAAGGGCAGTGAAGGCTTTGGGGCTAGACAGCAAGACAGCCCACAGCCAGCTGAGTGTGGCCAAGCGGGAATAGGCAGAGTGGGGCACATCTTGTGACCGCCCCCCCGACCCTATCCCATCCCGCCGAAAACCCAAGTCCACCTGGAGTAGGCATTTGCTGACTGCCATTAGTTGTCCGCCCCACCTCCCCCTTACCCGCTATACCAGGTTTCTGCTTGGGTGTCTACCACATGCCCAAGTGCCTTGAAGGGGACTACTTGTCCCAGCTTACGGGTGGTCCTGGTCAGGTTAGACCACTCAGCATAGCCTGTTGCCCGGGCTGCAGGCAGACACTCAGAGATGGGCAAGGGGTCTTTGTGGCCAGTCAGGATAAGGCAGGGTCCTGCTGAGAATGCGGAACGGGCAGCCCTCTTCTGCCTGCCTGCCGCCTCATGAAATAGAGCCCACACCGCAGAAGGCAGGGCTGGTGATGAGAGAAGAGCCCTGGGGGCGTCCTTGGCACCTGCCTCTCTGGACTGCTGCTTCCACGAAACAGAATGTCCCTTCATTTTGGAAACCAGCTGGAGGTCAGTTCTCCTCTACCTGCAGTATCAGCAGCCCTGACTGGCACTTGTTTTAAATGTTAACATCTAATGCCAGTTCTCAGCTGTGGGCCGGCCTTGTCTCGGACTTGTCTCCCAATTCACAATCTCTGATCTAGTTCAACCCCCCTTTTCTTAAAACGGGGACACTGAAGCCCAGACATGGAAAAGCCAACTGCTCTGGATCACAGGGCTCTTCTGAAACCAAGGTGCACACTTTGTCGAGTGGAGAGCAGATGTAAACAAAGCCGCTCAGGGGCCTGTGCTAAGGCAGCACTTCTGGCTCTTACAGGTCAGCAAACATGCGCTTTGAAACGGAAACGTGTGTGTTAGAGGGCTTAGTTTTTCAATAGCTTTTAAAAGCCTAGTTATCTGATCATTTAAAAACTCTGCTGCAACTACAGGAGAGAACAACGTGAACGTCTGGCAGGCCCTCCAGCTTCAGTCCTAGCGCCGCCTCTCCTGAGCTGAGGGAGGAGACTGCCTCTCAGATGTTTTGAGATGTCAGGTCACAGGGCAGCCGCGGGAGCTGTCCAGGTTAGCCGGGTTAGGAACATTCTAATCTATGGTGGGTGGCCCCCAGGCTTGGGCATTTAGTGTACTTAAGCCTAAGTATCCGGTGTTTAGACAAAACTCTACATGTAACTGATAGTAACTGACGGTTTTTTGTATGTAAAAACTAAGTATAAAAGTGTTACCATGCTTTGCCAGTTGCCGTGGATCCCAGCAGTTGGCTGAGATAGAACATACTTTCCCCCAACATCATCAGCTAATTTAAACGTTTTAGTTTAGGAAAGGTAAATTATCGTGAGTCCAGTTGGGCGTAAGAACCTTTGAGATACACAGTTCCAGGACTGTGTCCCCTGCCCTTCAGGGCTCCTGAGCAGGCCTGTGCGTGCTTCTCGACCATCACGTTCTGGGTCAAGTTTTTAAGTGGAACATTGTTCTATTTGTGTGACCTACACCTGACTATCCAGTATGGTAGCCACTAGCCATATATGACTTTTTACACTTTTAAATACAAATTTAAAATTAAAAATTTGATTCCTTAGTTGCACCGTCCACTTTCCAAGTGCTCAGCTGCCCCCTACACCCAGTGGCTACTGTGCTGGGCAGCACGGTTCCAGAACATTTCTGTCCGATCTGTAAACGCTCTGGTTTCATTTATTGAAGCACTTCTTGTCTTTCCTGGCTCCCTGACACACAGATGATTAGATCCTGTGCCTCCTGCTGCTATTGCAAGAGGCTACCACGACTAGGCAGCCTATTAAAAACGCATTTTCATCTGCTCCTGAAGTTATTTCTTTGGAGCAGAACCGGTTCTTCTGTCCTTCCTGCAGTGGGCCTGCTTGTTTCACGGTTGTGTTCTTGGAACTCTGACTTGGCTTGGCAGTGATGAAATGCAGTAGCTTGTCTGATAGAACAGTGTCAGCAGAGGAGGCATCTGAGGTGTATATTGGTGAGTTGTGGTTTTTTTCTTTTCCAGTTTGCATAGGATCTTGAAATATTACTTCAAAAGATGTGATAGAAATGGAATATAAGTCAGTCATTTAACCTCACTGTGCATCTGTGAAGCACCCTGTACTTATTTTGGGGTTATTACCCCCTTCACTCCAAGACTAGATGTACTGTATTGTTTTATAGACAAGGAAAAGTGGACGTCCTGAAGAGGGGATCAGGGTGGGAGCCCCTGAAATCATGGCCAGCAGCCCCTTGTTCAGGGAGGCTCTCAAACCTTGTGGCCCTTGCTGATTTTTAAAAGCCAATTAATATTTTCTTGTGATCTTTATGAACTGGCATTTTCCACTATCCTCCAGATCAGAAAAACAATGTAGCAACCAGCACACAGAAGACAGTGGTATTTGTCTTATCAGTAGAGTGTTCTGATGGAGGGACACTGATAAGCTGCGAGCTGAGATTTCAGAATTGTTTCTCAATCTCCTGTGGGACCTTAGAAAGCTGCTGTCGTCTTTCTGTTTCCTCTTTTCTCCATCTCACAAGGCCCCACAATCCATTTGCCTCCTGGGATGTTAGAAAGCTGGGCACCAGGAGGCACCATGAGGATGAGAAGGGCTCAGAGGTGCTGTTCCTGGGCGGCACTGTTCCCATCACAGGCCAGCAGCTCATCAGAGCCCAGGCAGCAGCACTGGAGGCTCGTATGGTGCTCATAAATGCTATTAGCGTGATATGAGGAAATGCTATGATCCCACTGTGTGTGGGCGCTGGGGAGGGAGGGTAAAATTCCTATCTATAGTGCTTAATATATTTACGTCTATCTCAAAAGAAATATAATGAAATGTTAACAGCAGTTATCTTGGAAGTGAAATTATAGATAACTAAAATTTTTCTAATACTTATTCTATGTTTTTCAAATTTTCTACCAAAACAAAAATTCTCTGGGTTATTTTTATAAGCAGAAAAAGTGTTATTTTAAAAAGTTTTTAAAATAAGGTGTAATGATTAGATATTTTAATTTTTACAAAGGGACCCTGACCAAATTTGCTCTTTAGTCAAAACCTGTAGCTGTGACTGCAACGTAGCTTAAAAGGAGACCTCATTTCAGCATATATTTAATGTACGTAGCAAATGGCAACATTTGAGGTGAAAAAATATTAAAACATACATTTGTTTACTTAAAGTAGCATGGGATTGATATTTCTGTCTCAAGAGCGGGATAATTGATCAATTTGATTATTTGTAGAATTTTAGACAAAACTTTTGCCATTTCTTTTTATGTTTTAGTCAAATCATAAAATATATAAATACCACCATGAAAGACAACTTTTGTTTTTTATCAAAAGTGGGAAAATGGGTCTCTCAAATTGTAGGTACTTTAAAAAAAATCATAAGTAACTTCATCTTTAATGAATACAATCATACTTATACGACCCTGATTATTTTTGATTATTCAGAACCTCCAAAACAATTGTATTTTTTTTCCTAGTAGTTTAAATGTGTAACTTAATTTCAAAAAGAATGTTTTTCCTTTTTTTTTTTTTTTTTTTTTGTGGGGAAGACCAGCCCTGAGCTAACATCTGTTGCCACTCCTCCCCTTTTTGCCGAGGAAGACTGGCCCTGGGCTAACATCCGTGCCCATCTTCCTCCACTTTATATGGGACGCCGCCATGGCATGACTGACAGGCAGTGCGTCGGTGGCGCCCGGGATCCGAACCTGCGAACCCCGGGCTGCCAAGCGCGGACTAAACCGCTGCGCCACCAGGCGGCCCCTGTTGTTCCTTTTTAATGCTAGCATTTTAAAGACCTGGAGCTCAAAATCACATAAATTATCAAAAAAAGGCTCCACAATATGTAAACTCGAGTAAACCAGACCTGCTCCCACAGTTAAGACACAACAGTGGTTTCTTCCATGTAGGCTACACCAGTTAGTCACTAGCTTGGTCATTTCTTACCTCTTCTAACTCTTGTCACCCCTTCCTATCTCGACTAAACTGGACTCCCACTGTCCTCTCTCCCTGGATGACTGCACAGCCTCCCGCCCCATCTCCTGGCTCCAGCGCACACCCTCAGAGCCGCCTGCAGATACTGCCCCGGAGGATGGAAGAAGGACCACATGCAGCCAGACTCCCTGGCTCGGTGTGCTTCACTCCTGGCCTGTCTATCCCACCGTTTCTCCAGCTGCTGCCCCAGATCACACCCAGCCATTGCAGTTCCCAGAACGCATGTCTAGAAGGCCTTGTGTTTTTTCAGAGCTCTTCCTTCAGAACTTGGCTCAAATGCTTGCCTCCAAGAGGCTGCCTCTGATGCTTCCCAAGCACCCGAGCCCTTCCCTTCTCCTCTGTCACCCCTTCACTCCGTGCACCTTTTTACACAGCCCCAGTAAACACATCGTCCACTGGACTCAACTCCTAGGTTGGTCTTATTCCTCTTTGTGTTCCCAGGGCCTAGCACAGGACCATAGTAAGCTCGTCAATAAATGCTCAATGGATGAATTCCAATGTGAAGGTCTCATCGTGATCCATAGATCCCTTCCACGCAGCATACCTTCACATGCCATTTGATTGTTTTTAAAAAAGAAGTTTGGTTGGTCATTGTAGTCTGATGCCATAGAAATATTAGTTGTCAAAATTATAAATGTGACCTCACTGTAGGTATCAATTCTATACCGGTTTGAAGTACTAAACATGCCTTCTTATGGAAACTCTGTTATCATTAAGAAAAGAGTTCATCAACATTCATTATTTTAACACTTGCAAAATCAATGACAACTGAAGTCACCCTTGGAACTCATACAAGGAGGGCATTTTCATTAGATATTTGGGGTTTTTAAATGTTATTTGAAACCAAAAATTAAAGGCTACTAAAATGAAAGACTGAAAAAAGCCTTCCAGCCTGCAAGACAGAAATAGGGGGCCTGACCAGAGTACAGTCGTCCCTTGGTATCCACAGGGGATTGGTTCCAGGACCCCCGCAGATACCAAAATCCACGGATACTCAGGTCCCTTAGTCAGCCCTCTGTATCTGCGCCTCAGATTCAACCAGCCGAGGACTGCAGACGTGGTACGTGATCTGAGGATGTGGCGGTGACGATAGGAGGGTAATGCTGGCCTCAGAGAATCAGGAAGTATTGCCTCCTCTTTGAGTTTTTTGCAAAAGTCTGAGAAAGATTGGTATTCGTTCTCTTTAAATGTTTGGTAGAATTCACCAGTGAAGCCATGAGGTCAAGGGCTTTGTTGGGGGACTTTAGATGACTGATTTGGTGGAGATGGTATGTGGTGGGGAGGGGGGGGCTTCTGGTGTGGAGCTCCGCCTGGAGGCAGTCCTGGGCAGGATGGGCTGGGAACATGCAGGGCATGAGCCAAGAGTGTGAGCTGAGGACTCCTGCACCTGGGGTTAAGGTGGGAAGGGCAGCAGCTCCACATGGGCTTGCCTTGGAGGAGGTGGCCACAGAGCAGCAGGTCACCCTCCTGCAGCAGCCCCACTCTGGCCCTTGAGAGAAAGTTACGTGCTTAAAGCTCTGCTGCTCGTGGAAGTGGGGACGAATAAAAAGGTGGGGCACTTTTTGCAACCTTCAGTTTACTAGACAGTCTCAGCACTTTTCAAGGCAGCCTCCTTGCAGTGACAGTCTGTACGATCCAGCCAACAAGAGGTTTAAAAATAAAGTTAGATCTCATTTAAACTGCCAAATGCTAAATAATGAATATTGTATTGACAATATTGATATTTAAAAACAGGATTTTTCAATTTATCCAATTCAGTGTAGTAAGAACAGCATCAATGCTTTCTTCATCCAGCTTTATCCACATGGTAAAAATACTGAAAATTAAAATGTTACATTCTAAAATAGGCGACTGTCTGTGTTGGGTAAAATGTTAGTGTTTTCATTTATAATTCCAGTGCTAACTATAATTTCTGGGCAAGATTCTTTTACCTTAAAAGGCATTATACAACCTTAATACAGTAATGGAGCTAGGCGGTCATTATCAATGGCTGCTAATATCACAGAAAGAGACAACGAGACCTGTGCCTCCAGATGGACGAGGCATGGCCACTGATGAAATCCTCTAGCAAAAACAAGACAGGCAAACAAACAAAACAATGATATAGACTGATCAAGGCTGGAAATACAGGAGAAAGGGGAATGCGGAAAATGACACCATGTAGATGTAATCAGCAAAATCCAGACTGAGCACACCCAGGACCAGTAACGTGGTTCTTCTCCACATAAATTACAAGGAAAAAGAGAGAGGGGAGACCTGTAGATACAAAAAGTCTCGTCATGAGACTTAGTGACCAGTTACAATGTATGCAGCTGATCTGGATCCAGATCCAAACAACTATACTGTCAAGAAATTTTTAATGGAACAATCAGAAATTTGAAGTGACCAGTTGATGATATTCAGGAGTTACTGTCACTTGTGAAATATATAATAATTGATATTGTGGTCATGTAAAAAAAAAGGACCTTTAAGGTATTTACAGATGAAATGATATGAAGTCTGGCATTAGCTTTAAATTGATCTGGGAGTGGTTGGGGGAGAGACGAAACAAGATTGGTAAAGGAATTGATAATTTGATAATTGTTAAAGCTGGCAGTGGGAGGACTGGGTTATTAGATTATTCTTTCTACTTTTATGTATGTTTGAATTTTTCCATATGAAAAAGTTGAAAATCAAACAAAAACAGGAACAGGCACTGTAAACTGACAGGTCACAACTGAACAATGTACCTTGTATGCCTAGATCCTGTTTTGTGACATGCAGTTGTAAATTTTTTTTTCAGCAAAAGGATTTTTTATGCTTTTAGAAATGCCTTAAGATCATTTCCAAATAATTTGAATATTGTTTTAAAATGTACTAGAGTCTTTTAAAAAATAGCATTTGATATCTTTGCCCTTCCAAGCAATTTCTCCAGTTTTTGACATCTACCCCCAAGCTGACAGACTGCAAAGGCTTCATTTTCAATAGCCTTGTGTCATTCTTTTGAAAATAATTTTTGGAGTTAGATATTTGGAGTAATTTGGAATGATAAAGGTGCAAACAATATATCGTGCAGCATGCTTATCTAAGAAGAGAAGCCAGACAGACATTTTTGAATGCGATTTCAAAACCTTGCATTTCCTGGACCAGAACATGCCGTTGCAGCCTATGATGAGGCACACACGTTTGAACACACCTTAAGGCTCACACTAAAACACAGGGCACATTTTTAGGCGAGTTTCCATTTCATGAAATCCAGAGACTCTGCCCATGCACCATTCGTAGCTGAACAAAGGCCACTAGTCGTGGTGACAGTGGGGGCAGAGCTGTGGAGCCACACATTCTATGAGAAGCAGGGACATGACTTCCACATGCACTACAGAAGGGACCACTCAATAACTGAGAGAGAATTAAAAAATAAAGAGTAAAAATGGCCCGGGCTTATTGAACCAACTGCACCTGGACTACCTGTAGTGCAATGGGGATGTTTCTAGGAGGAAGGTGGTAGCAGCACAGGCTGGGCAGGCTTTGGTGTCGCTTGGCCCTTCTGCAGCCTTGGGCCTGAAGCTCAGCTGCACAGCCTCCAAAAGTCCAACCCACTCCCTGACCCTTACCTTCCAGGCTCCTTCCCAGTCTCTGCACTCTGGCAACTCTGTGGCCTCGCAGGGACTGCCAACGCCACCTGCCAGCTCCTTCCCCACTCTGCTTCATCCCGTTCATGTCCCCGGTTGCCTACTTACCCAGCTTGGATTCTAGGGTCTGGGATACCACAACCCCACCTTCACAAACACCCGTAACTCACTCTTCTCCCAGCACCACCAGCCTGGTAACCCCTAACTATTTAATTACTTCTTATCTGAACCAGAGCGGTTGCATGTTGCTGGAAAAACAACCATATTGACTGGTTTCATTTTAAATCGTGACCCCAAATTGTAAAACGGGCATTCGGCATTACCCTGTATTCCTATTCCTCTTCTGCAGCACTTTCTTACTCTTCAAAACACCTATTTTACAGATTCTCTTTTTTCAAACTTGCTCACCACCACTCTGCCCACCACTCTGCTGATGATGTTACTTCACCATTGTCAAACAGGAACTCCCTAATCTGCCCGCCCAGCTGCACCTATGCCCACACCCTTGGCTTTCTCGCTTGCTACAGTGGACCTGTGTCCCTGCTCCTGGCCAGGGCCGGCTCCTCCACGTGTGCACATTTTGCCTTCTCAATCTTCTCCCTTTTTTCCATCTTTTCCTCCTTCTCTACTGTAACATAGAGAATACTGTAATACACTCTCTATTGGAAAAAAAAAAATGAGAATAAGAACCCCCTCTTGACTCTATCATCCTGGAATCATTGCCTTTGTTCTCTGTTCCTTGAGCAAGTCAAGCATGTGCCCTCCTCAGGGGTTTTAAACTTTCTGCTCCTTCTGTCTTGGAAGCTCCTCCCCTTGACCTTGCACAGTGGGCTCCTTGCCTTTCAGGTCTCAGCTTAGATGTCACCTCCTCAGAGGAGTCCTCTGCTGTAGACACTGTCATGTGCCACCTAGATCCCCCTCAGGACTGAGGGACTGATTCTGGGCTGCAGGGAGGGCTGCTGGCAGATGGCCCTCAGTTGTCAGTGCTCTTCAGGAATCCCCCTCGCTAAAGATCTTGCTCCCTAGACGATGGCTTATAAAGGCCTGGCTCCTTCATCCCAAATCCAGACAGTTCCAAGGGCCATCTCAGGTATGGAGCTCCTGGTGGGAGTGGTGGAGGCACCACAGTCCAGCTTCTCCCTCTGCCCAGTGCTGCTCCCTTCCTTTCACTTTCACAGGTGTGGATCCTAGGGTGCTCCCCGATAAGCATCCTGCACGCTAATCTCAGACTCTCTTTCCCAGCAAACCCAACCCGTGATAGCCATTCAAGTTGTCCACCCCTCTTTCACCTCACCTTGTTTTAATTCTCTGCATAGTTTCCATCATTGATATTTTTGTTTATTTTTTATTGTCTGCTTCCTATTACTAGAACGAAAGTTTCAACAGAGCCAGGAACTGGTCTTGTTCATTTTTGTATTGCTAGAGCCCACACCAGGGCCTGGCACTCCACAGACAGAGTTGGTGAAGGAATGAATGGAGTGACTCTCGGAGTCTGCATCCTCTACTGTCTTTCTTACAGGGTTGTTGAGGAGTAATGACAACATACATACAATGTCCACACAGCACCTGGTACAAAGTAACACTTTCTGAAGATGTAAAGATTAAATTACCACTTTTCACCTTAAGCCTTCCTTCAGAAAACAATATGAAAATTGAAGAAAATGCAGGAAAAGGTGATTAAATGACTAAAGGATTGCAGCCATGACCAAAGGCAAAGAGAGATTAAGACCTGATACAATCTGGCAAACTATGAGATTTACATGTGTAAATCCTCATGTATAGATAAAATAAAAAACAAAAGGAGGATTGAAGTTAAGGAAGTTGAAAGGCTGTACAACAGAGAAGGGAATCTAGAGGAGCCAGGAGAAAGAGCTGCCCCCACCCAAGGGACACTACCTTCCTACTGGGGCGGGAATAACAACCCCCACCTCCAGATATTGCTGGTCAGGATTTCGGTACACAGGACACTACACTGCAGCTCTACTCACAGGAGATGTGGTGTCTGGTTTGGACACTGGTGCTTTAAAGGTGGAAGTATTTTTAGAAACATCTACTTTCTTATCTGCAGCTGCTCCCATGGACAAACATTCCAAGTAATCAGGTGGGGGGATGACAACACTGCTTTTCTCAGATAAGTCCACCGTGCTGATGCTTCTTACTGGTGCTGGGCTAACAACCAAAAATCAGAGAATACAAGTTAGACAAGATCCTGCCACCTGAATCCCAAACATCCTATGGCCAGAACTACAACAGATTAATAATCAAAAAGGATGAGGGAGGAGAAGATTACAACACACACACTATATATAAAACACTAATATTTTTACTGGTTTTTAACTGTACGCTCAAAAGAAATTCTTTAAAAAGACTGACAAAAGGAAAGGAGAGGAAAACTAGCTTAATTAGGGGCTGACTCTTGATTAATTTAAGATCAATAAGAAAATGAAGGCTACAGCAAAAGCCTAGCAAAAGCATTGAGCACTTCAGATTAAAAAAAAAAACCCTCAGAATTTTAACATCCTAAAAATGATACTTAGTTTTATTTCTTGGCCCAGTGGCAGTTTAGCTCTTCTGCTAGGGATGAAGATACATAGATGACATTGAGCAAGTATAATGGAAGGAGTTGAGGGCTGTCAAGTGTGGTTCAAAGATCTGCCGGGACAGCTGGATGGGTTAGGAGGGTTTCTTTTATATGGGAAACACTGAGGACGAGCTGGTTCGGGGTAAAGAGGATGAGTTCAGTTTGGGTATGTCATTCTGAGGACCCAAGGGATAGCCAACCCAGAACTGCCTAAAACACATATAAATATTTACATCTAGGCCCAGGAAAGGTCTTCCTGAATGCTAGCCTTGGCTCAACCACTTCTAGCTGTGTGTCCTTAAGCAAGTTAGTAAACCTTTTTGTGCCTCAGTTTCCTCAATTTTAAAGTGGGGACCTACCTCATAAGGTTGTTGTGTGAATTAATGACCTAATCTATGTAAGGCACTTTGGACAATTTCTAAGTGATTATTATTATCATCTGGATTGGAGTACAGATTTGGGGGTTGTCAGCATGGAGGTGCTAACTGAAGCCCATTGGTGTAATTCAAGCCATGGGAGTAGACAAGATGGCCCAGGAAGTACAGAAAAGGTAAAAGGACTGAGGATGGATCCTGAGGAACTCCTATGTTTCAGCAGTGGGCAGAAGAGAGGCCTGAAGGGATGGCTGGTGAGGTGGAAGGAAAATAGAGTGTAAGGTCAAGAAACCAAGGCAGGAGAACATTTCAGAAAACGTGTTCACCAGTGTTAAAGGCTGCTAAGTAAGATCAAGAGGGAAAACATAGGCCTTGGATTTAGCAACCAGTCGGTGGTGGGGGATGGTGAGAGTGGTTCCAGGGGGCCGACAGACCAGGGCGAAAAGCAGGGTCGGGGGTGTCTCTTCACAGCAGACAGCCAGTAAAGCCCGTGGACAACAGAAATCACAAAAAAAACAATCATGGAGCAGCAATTTCCCTTTCTTATTATTCCACACGATCTGAGGTTTCCAGATATCCAGATATAATTCTGATACACCTGAAAACATTAGGTCAAAGGCAAGTTTTCTGTCACTGGGAAATCTGAGCCACAGTCAAGTCCTACCTTGGTGTGGGCACATTCACCGTCTCCTCTGCATTTTCTTCCAGCAACTTTGTATATGATGATGGGAACCAACCCCTTCTACAGGTGAAGAATGAGAAAAAAAGACCTGTTGGTGGTATCAGCAGCAGACAAGTGAACAGTAAACTCACTAAGGAATGACTCAGTGACAACTCAGGGGCAGACCATCCATTTCACCATATTACACAATGCATATTGTATTTACAGCATTAATTTTATTTGGATTTCCCTTTTGTCTTTTTTCCATATTGGTTTAATTTAATAGCTGGATAATCTAACACAGAAAACTGATTTAACCTACTTATAGTAAGGCTTGTGCATGTACTCATGGTGGAAATGATGATGCTGGCATTTAAACTATTGATGTGCTAAATCTTAATGAAATATATCTGATATGCAGATTATCCTTGAGAAATCTGAAGTCACATTTTTTTTAAAAAAACAAGACTATTTACACCTACTTTCAGAGGTGACTTCATATGATCTAATGATCTATTCATGCATTAAATTTATCTGTATATGCACATACAGAAAATAACTCGTTAACTAAACTATAATTAAATTATGAACTTAACTTTGGCTAAAATGCTAATATGTCCACAAAGACAACTTGCTCCTAAAAGGAGACAGCAGCTCTTTCCAGTGCTGGGCCATTACAACTCCTGTGTGAACGGCATCCACTCTGAGACTTACACTTTGGTGTTGTCATGTTCTCCATAAAGCCAGCCATCTTTCTCCTCAGAGACAAGCAGTGTGATGACATCTCCCTGTGCGAAGCTCAGTAAGGTCTTGTTAGTGCCAGCGGTATGTGGGAAAATGGTTTTTACTTTCTGCTTTTTCATCATGTTCAGTCCAGTTGCAACAGAAACTGATCGCTGTAAACTGGAATCGTCTGAAGAATCTGTTGAAAATGAACATAGCAGTGATGGCTTTTCAAAGAATGATAATCAGGCAAGTTCAAGTGTGCAAACTCCAGAAAACCACCCATTCCCATCTTGTCAGCACACTCATTCTACTGAAACTCCAATCATGTTATATTTCCACACCTTATCTTTGCCTGGATGGACAAGGACCTCAAGGAACAGAGGCAGAACCACGGCCCGAGGTCTCTCATTTGAGGATCCCTGTGGCTAAAGGCTCCTTTCCAGACCGAAGATAAAGCAGTGTAGGCCAAGCTTCACCTGCACTCCTGCACTCTGATTTAATCAGGACTGCTCTCTCAGAGAGGCAAACTGCTCCACCACAAAATGGTCTGATGCTTTTCCTTCCCCTGCTCTCCCAACACGAATCACAAAGGCAGTGAGGCATTAACTCAAAACCAACTGCCCACGAGCTGGGCCTCAAAGAATAGGAGAGAACTGGAAAGGGGACATTCTTGCCACCCTGGCGGCTCAACCTTCCATCCGTGAGCATGGTAAGGATGTGGTGAGGATGAGAGCATTTATTGTGCCCTCCCTAAGTGCCAGTCCACGCTCTCAGTGCTTCACAGCTTCTGAGGATGGCGCTGTTAACATCCACAGTGACTTGCCCGGGATCACAGCTAGCACGTGGCAGAGCCAGGAACCAGATGCAGGCGGCCTGTCTTCATAGCCGGTACTGCACCGTGAGGAGCACTGCGCTGCGCATTTTATGTCTCAATTCTAACGCAGCCTATTTATCACTCCAAAAAAAAAAAAAAAACTGGAATGAAGATTTTTTTCTTTTTAGATATTTTTTCCCCACTCAAATTTTGCTAGCTCAGTATTTATTTTAAAACAATGCAAGATCTCTGCTTTACTCATGCAAATTCTTACTAATTAGAATATAAACTTTGCTACCTCCTTAATACCCTACTCTCTAATTACCTCAGTAGTATTGACTCCACCAGCAATTTTCATTTAGCTTTTACCAGCAAGAATCAAAGAATCATCTGAATGATTGGGTTGCACACAGCATTACATATTTTAACTTTATGTTACATAAAACTTATAGTCCTTTCTTCAAAGGCAAATGACTACAGCCTATTATCTTCCCAGTTGCCGGTTCTGAAAATCTCTCTTCCCCAGCAGCTGCAAATGCTATAGTCTGTGGACTCTCCAGCACACAGCTCGATTGCCATGACTTTCATACTGAAGGGGCCTGTGAGACACCCCACACAGAGACAGAGGTCAGGCACCACAGTATTCTCGAGAGTCCCGGGTGCCAAAGACTCTGAGTAGGCAGAGTGGAGCCTAACCAAAGCCTCCTGAAATGTCTGCAAACAATAACTGGTCCCAAGGTATTGAAATAAAATCAACTGTTAAGAAACTTATGCAGTTAGAACTTAAATCTCCAGGAAGCATGAGTGCTCTGTTAGAGATGATGAAAAACACTGACTGTAATTCAAACTAAGCCTACTGGTAAGATTAATAACCACAGTTTTGCCACATGAACTTTTACAGTTTGTTTTATTGAAAAAAAATTTTATTACAATTGCCACCAAATATGGAACACAGTGTGAGGCTCTGTACAGTATATCCCATTTAGTTCTAAATATAACAGCTTTCAATAGTATGTTTACTCTATGTAAACATTAATCAGTATATAGAATTAGTGTGTATTAAAGAAATGTGTCACTTATAAAATTTCTTATGGTCTAATAATAAAACCCAGATCCTTATTTGCTCTGAGGTGTAAGTTCCTCCAAGTCAATGTTAATGTGTGCTACATTTGTTTGCCTCCACCTCATGATACATTTATCCAAAATACTTAGTTAAAATTTTAAAAAAGGCATTTTAAAAGAAATCAAACTAAATATCTTACCTGTTGAATTATTTATCCTTTCTGAATTCTGTACAACTGTTGCTGGGTTATTAAACATATCAATCAAAGGACTGGTATATGCTCTGGCTGAAGGAGCTGGTGGGGGCATCTTTGGCGAATATTTAGAAAGGGTGTCATAATCTTTCCCAACCTGTGAAAAATTCTTTATTAGTTTAATATAACACAGCAATGGAATTATAGAGATTCCTAGGCTTTTTTGTATTAAATTCCACTTTCTTCCCAAAGTTCTCTTAGTCATAGGGCAATGCTCCATTCTGAATTATTTCAAGAATACTGCATTTTTTTTTCATATTTGTCTTCATTTTTTTTTAAAGCAGTTACTCCCTATTTTCCCCCAACCCCTAGCAACCACTAATCTACTTTCTGTCTCTATGGATTTTAGGCTCCCTCTTAAGTGCTACTTGGCTACAGGATTCGACATTAAAAATTTTTTTCCCCACAGAATTTTGAGTGCATTGCTCCATTAATTTCTAACATCTTGTTTTGCTAACAAGAAATCTGGTATCAATGGAATTCTTTTTTCTTTGTAAGCTATTTTTTCCCCCTCTCTGGAGGTTTTCAGAATTTTCTCTTTATCCCTATCGTTCTGCAATCTGTGAGGTTTTGGTCTTTTCCATTCATCCAGGATCACTCTGGCTGCTGTGTTAAAGACCAGGTGGAAGGCTACTGCAGTAATCCCTGCAGGGACCACAGTCAGAGCAGTGGAGGGGTGAGAAGTGACTGGACGTGGGACATGCTTTGAAGGTGGAAACGATAGGTATGCCCATGGACTGATTGTGGCATGGCAGAGAAAGAGAGGAGTTAATGTTTTGCGTCTGAGCAACAGGAAGGATGAAGTTGCCATTTAGTGGATGGGGAAGACTATGGAGAAGCAGGTTTAGAGTGAAAAAGTCAGTTATTTGGTTTTGGACAAGTTACATTTGAGATTCCCCATTAAACATCGGGGTGGTGATGTTGAGTAGGCAGCTGGATATATCTCCCGTGTCTCAATCTGTCTAACATTATGTTTATCCCTTCCTGATTTTTAAAAAAAATCCTCTGTTTTTGCACTGTTTTGGGAGAGTTCTTTGGCTCAATTTTCTAAGCAGTTCCATTCTGCTAATGAGCCCATCTACTGTTTTGTTTTGTTTTTTTTGAGGGGGGAAGAGGAAATGAAAAACTGAAACTTTTATTTTAGAAAAATTTCAAACAGGTACAAAAGTAGAGAGAATAGCACAATAAATCTCCATGTACTCAACACCTAGCTTCAACAAGGGATAAGAGTTTTGCTAATTATCAGTTCACAGCCAATCTTGTTTCATGTATGCCTCATCCATCCTTCCCCATGCCTGGATTATTCTGAAGCAAGTCCCAGATATATCATTTTAAGTATAAATAATAATCCAATTTCAAATTTGCTAGCTCTCTAGTTGATTATTCTCTGTGGATGTGATATCCTTTCATCTCTTTCTAAAGATTTCTTCTTTGCCCTATTGGCTCTGTTGCCTCCAACACTGGTCATTCCAGTTTTTTACTTTGGGTGCATCTTTTTATGATATTGGTTTTCCTCACCTGTTTGGTGATTGCTGGTTGTCTGTCCGTCTTTGTATTGTATGGCAGTCCCTATCCTTTTTTACTGTAGACAGTAGTCTGTATTTTGCCTGTTCTCATTGTCACAGACTACTCGTGGTGATGTGCAGAAGAGGCAAGACACACTTCCAGGAGTGTGCCCTACCTCTTCAGTTCAAACACACTGTTTTGGCTAGTAGACAAATGCCCCTGCTGCCGTTGTTCAGCACAAGTGGAATGAGGGGAAGGGACTAACCAGCCTAAATGGTCTGAATCAGTTCCCCAACCAGCTACATATGGAAATGCCCTAGGTTCTCTCCCACTTCTTGTATCCGGTGGCTCTGAGCTTACTGCTCCACCTCCTGCAGAAATCTTGCCCTGCACATCCTTGGAGCTGAGGTTTACTTCTATTTTGATTCTCCATACACTGATCTTTTAGAGACTCCTTCAGTGATTCTGGTCCATGGACAGCACCTTCTCTTATTTTCCCATGCAGTTGTGGATCTCTTCTATAGGTTGTTGGCTGGTCTTTAATATCTTTGCTGTCATTTCAGATGGTTTTAGATTGAGAGGTAGAGTGGACTTATGTGTTCAGACTACCTGTTGGATTCAAATCTCCACATGTGTTTGTGAAAATAAAGCCCAGCTTCAAAGAACAGCAAACTATAATGCTCGAATTCATTACCTTGAATACTCTGTATTCAAGGACTGTTTTTCTCTGAAGTGCTTTATACTGTGATGAATGGGATAAGAGTTTTGCTAATGTATTTTCTAAGACACCTATACTGCCTTCATTGGGAATAAATGTATAAAGTTGGAATCATTACAATTAAAAACAGTAACAACAGATTTCTCAAATAAAGATAACAGGCTAAACATAGTATAAAACACTTGCACAGCTAATCTCGAATCAGAAAGTAAGGGATGAAAGTGAGAAGAGGTAGGCCCTAGAAGTAATAGAAGAGGACCCGAGATTTCTACTGACAAAGGCGGCTTTGGTCCTTCCTGCAAATTTGGCCCAAATCATATTAGTAAATACACAACTGAAATCTTGAAGAAATACCCAGTTCCTACCATGTTGCTTCTCTCGATCATTGGTGAAGGCTGAGGCGTTCCAGATATTGGGGTAGAAAGTGGGGTCTTTATTTCTTCTATCATATTCATGATTTTCTCTGGTACTTTGGTGGCATCACCACAGGTTTCCTGCCACCTAGGCAGTTTGGCATTAAGCAATTCTGCAGACTATAAATCCAAAAGAAACAGAACTAAAGACAAACATGTATTGTTCAAAGAGCTAACACAAATTACATCAAATAATATCACTGATAGTGTATTACTGGCTAACCACCAGAAGTGTGGGGGCTTTGCATTACATTCAGCAAGTAGTTTAAAAGCATCTGTGAGCATCTGCTGTGTGCTCATAGCATCTGCTGCTATGTGCAGCATCTGCTGCACCTTGCTGAGAAGGACGTAGGCTGTTGTTCTTCAGGAATTTACCCTCTTCCGCAGTGTGAAGATAGAGCTTAAGACTAATAAAAGGATTATAAATGATTAAGAACAAGTTCAAAAACTAAAAGGGAAGGGTTGAGCAACCTGGATTAATCCCCATTGTTTTCCCGGTGGCCCCAGAAATGCCAATCACTGCTTTCTTCCTCCTACTCTTTCTACAAGAAGAACCTCCAACACAGGTGATCGAACTCTTTGACCCCAGGGGAACCAAGTTTGTGTGTCAGAGGAGTGAATCAGATCTTCCTGAGAAGTTCATCTATGAGACAGAGGGACTGGAGAGAGTGTGGTGGGATCTTTGGAGTCAGGGGCAGTGCAGAGGGGACCCCCTGGCCATGGGCTGACTGGGGCTCTGGGGCAAGCAGACTATGGGCCTTGCAGAGAAGCTGGGCTGCAGAGCAGAGAGACACAGAATAATGGAGATGAGACCCCACAGCCCACAGAGGCAGAGGCATTTGTCCCTGGCTCCCACAAGCCTGGCTCTGTTTCTTACTGCTGTACTCCTAGAGGTCCCCTGAAGACTTTTAGTGAACCCCCTTTTCCAGGGCAGGAATCTGGTTGGAAAAGGGAGGTAGTGGACCTTTCTTGAAGGTATTTTCATAGTAACCACACTGTTTTTACCTACACTTTTTGTTCATCAGGACTGGGCTGAGGGTGTTGTAAATCCCAAGGAAGGGCAAAGCCCCACCCCCAAACCACCCATGTCCCCTGCCTGTAACCCTGACACACAGATTGCTTGGGCATGTCTCATTCAAGGAGCCACTGAAAGGACTGGGATGCTATAGGTGGGATAAGGGAAGGCACAAAAGCGGTTTTCAGAGAGTTGAAGAGACTTCTGGTATAGAAAGAAGTAGATTTGGTTTATGCTAAAAAGCATAACTGGGACCCAAGGCTAAGTGTAAGAAAGACTCTGCCAACAACTAGAGCTCTCTGGAAATAGGTCAGGTTGCCTCATGACACAGTGAGTACCTCATTGCTGGCAGAGTGTCACCACAGAAAGAGAGCTTTAAGGCCACTTCCGAGCTTCTCCAGCCTATGACTCTGCCCCAGCAGGATGCCCTCACCATGAAAATGGACGCTGCTGAAACTAGTAGCGATGCACTGTTGACAAAAGTGACTGTCTAATACAGCAATTCTTTCCTTTCCTGTAACAATTTTAGATCTTAGGTGTTTAGATTTGGTAGCTGAATATTCCTTAAAGTTGCAAAAACTTAATAGAATATGTAACATATGACATATAAATACATACAAGGCCAAGTTTTTTTTTCCCTGAAAAAAAAGAGGAAGCTGCCTTATATTCAAGCTCTTACAAAGCTTCTATCATGCAGCACCCTCTAAATTAGTTTATTATGAACAAAAATGAATATTTGACTTCAATCAATGCTAGTTTTGGATGCTTACATAAGCCCAATAGAATTCATAATTAAAAAAAAAAAAAAAGAGGAGAGGAAATTTAACACATGTTTTGTAATGATTCCTGGAGGTATCACAACTGCATGTGCTGGAAGGAGGGCAGTAAAGCCAGTCGTTCAGCTGACGAGATCATGAAGAAACACCTTGAAGAGGAAGGAAAAGGTAACCATGACCAAGTGTCCTGATGCTGTGAATGGGGTCTGTGGCCCGGGATAGAATTTCCAGTGACACCACTATACGTGGACCCCCATGGTGAGTGTCCCAAACCACCCTCGTGGGGTGGACCCGGGGCCCACTGGGATTCACCCTGTGGCTCTGGTGAAGATACTGATGCTGAGGATGCATCAGAAAGAGTCTGGAAGAGCTGACTTATAGGTGAGAAAACGAAAAAAGTGCCATTTCTCAATTATTAAGCATTAGTTTATGAAAGATTTTAAATATGGATGTATTACTAAATTATTATTATAAGCAGACATTTGACCATTTCATCTACATTTCTAAAAGTTTACATATTCAAGTTGGCCAAAAACTATTTCTTTGGAATCTTTTCATTGGCAAAATAGACCCATGGCTTTATATTGTGGCATGTATAGAAGGTGAAGCATTTCAAGGGCATTTAAATATGAAATAAAATTATTAACACATGCAACACAATTTGCCATCACACCTACCTGTAAGTGATAATGATGTATGTGATTTGCAAAGCTACAGTGTTTGTCAACCAGAAAGCAGAAGCGCCTTTTCTCTTCAAGTAGAGCTTCTTTGCAACCATCCGCAATAAATTTCTGGATTTCACTCTGGCGAGAAGTAACAGTTTCTACATACTAGGAAAATAAATTATAATTATACAATCTAACAGCTACACAGCCTGACATTTATCTTCTGCCATCTTTATACTTGGTTTATTTTGATAATGGAGTAAATACTAAATGCAGATAAGCATTAGACAAAATAACAAAGTTGTAACCTGACCCGAGCAGATATCATCATTCTCATTAAGATCCCTGACTCACGTGTAGAGAAGTTGCCAAAAGCCTTATATTCCACTGGGCAATTTGCACAAAATATTACTTTGTACTCCAGGGATATGATTGTGTTCTACTGGAAAATCATGGCTTTGGAAACAAAGTTCCAGTTCAAACCCCAGTTCCAAGTGTCAACCATGTGACTTAACCTAAACCTCATTTCCCCATCTGTAAAATGGGGTAGTAATGCTATCAGAGAGAGTCCCTCACTCTCTCTGAGTCTGGAGAAAAGGCCAATGTTCTTAGGAGGCCACAGACTAATTATTCTTAAGTCTGGAAAACTTTGCAGCCTTCAGCTCCATACAAGTCAAAATGCTTATTTTTAACTTCAACAGCAGCACAATAGTGAGTGGATAAAATATAGGTTGACTGAGGTAAGTAAGCTTCCCTGTAAACTGTACAAATCATCAACAACAAAATAAAATTGTGTTGAAAAGTCCACCTCAATTTCTTTGTGTTCATATTTGAGTGCATTTCGTCCTCCTTGACTTTTCCTTCTAATCTTCTTCAATTCAGCTTGAGATTTCTCCAAAGAATCTAATTTATTCCTGTGTTCTGTTTGGTATCTTTTGAGAGTTGCCTGTAAATTAAATGTCACATTTATTCTGCTGCAGCACATTACCTAAGGCAGTTACTTTGCTAACATGTCCACTGGGCATGGCTGGCCACGACCATGGCTCTGCACACCCCCACACCTCACACTGCCCCCTCCCTTCAACTTGAACGTTTGTGGCTTTGTCTGTCCTAAAGTTTCCTGTTATATGAGGGGCCCTTGACCAGAAGGGCAGCTCTCTAAGGACATCAACATCTTTCTTTCCTCAAAGGTTTTTGGACACTGGGTGGTCAGTAAGTGCGTTGGTGAATAAATAAACAACATTAAATCACATGTTCCTGACTGTTTTATGACTTATGATTTGAAGAAACAGAATGAACAAGTGCAATCACTTCTGGTTATTTTGCGTGCTGTGTAGCAGAGTGTTTAAGAACACAGGGTCTGCAGCCTAACAGACCTGGGGTTAGAAGTCTGGCGTCATCCTTCATTTCCTGTGTAATCTTAGCAATTAGGTAATTTCTCTAAAATCCATGTTTTCCCTCTAATCTGTACAGCAGGGATAGTAAGAGCACGTATGTTATGGAGTTTCTGTAGGGATAAAAATCAGATAATGTATAGAAAGTGCTTGGCATTACATCCACCTCAGCAGTTGTAGGTGGTCCTGTGGCCTTCCTCCAGGGTACACAGAACATGCACAGGCAGGGCCAGCGGGATGATCTGGGGGTAATCCACACTGCTTATGGCCACATGGGGGTCTTAGGGAGAGGAAAGGGGACTTTGGGTGGCAACAAAAGCAACTCCTCTACAGCAGACAGGGGAGATGGAAAGAGCCCTGTGTACTGGGGCTGGAGGGCCAAGCAGAATGAGAAACTGCTGGAACTGACAATACTGGGTGACAGGCAAGAGACACCCCACAGGAGCAGTCTCTTGACAGTTGGATCTGGGAGTCCCAGGGAGCCCCAGATGGTATTCTCCCATAGATGTCACATATCCTGAAGAGCTGGTTTGTGAAAGCAACAGCTGCATTAATACAGACACAGGTGTCATCCTGTGGGTGTTCTTTGAAAACAATGCTTTCCAGAAGCAGTATGGTTCCTTACAATATTTTTTCTATGCTTTTTAATAAAGATCCTAACTGTTAGTGAAAATGTGCCCACTCAGCCCAAAGAGACCTTGTTCGATTTATGCATCTGTGTATATACTCAACACCAAGCTCCCTCTGTATTTGTGGCAGCTGAGTAAGTAGTAGGGGGAAAGTTCTTCTTGGGCTCAGAGGTCAGGCAAGTGCAGCCCCCCGGAAAGTCAGGCCCCTGTGCCCCACGCCTGTCTCCATCCATGGAGGTGGCGCAAAACCATGTACTCACATTCATGTATTTTACATCAAGTTCTGTCTTTTTCTCCAGCTCATGTATAATCTCTTTATGGAATTTTTTGAACTGTTAACAAAAGGAAATAAAAAATTCACAACAGATTTGAGACTTTAAGCAAAATAAATTTTAAAAATAAATACATTTTGTAAATATAAAAACAGTTCACATACATTTTCATCAAGACTCTCATTGAGTTTCTTGTGGGTACTTGAAATCTCTATGAGAACATGGCCTATAAACAAAAGCAGATATGTTAGGGGGAAAAGCCATTTCGTAGTTTTTGTAAAGATATTAGGGAAAGTAAAATAGTGGAGTGAAGTACAGTCCATCGCTGCCCTCCAGAGCCTGGGAGCATAAAGCCCTGGGGCACACTGGGTGTCCCCATGGTGGGGGTGGCTTCCAGAGGGACACAGCTGATAGCAAACTTACTTCATCAATAGAATGCCAACTTTGTCTTCAAACTCACATTGTTCTTTCTATATTTACTCATTCCTTAAGCTGAATCCTATTTGTCTGGTTTAATTTTGAAATTCTCTTATAAAACATTACCTTGGTCATTATAGTAACTAACTATAGGCACAAATGACATTTTTTTCTAATCCCCAGAGTAATCTGATTGTCTGTCAGGCATAGAAGATAAAAGTTATTTTCTTTTTCTCATATGAGTTCAAAGACCACTTGATTTGCAAAGCACTTCTCTGGCAGTTCATGGCACTGAGCTGCATCTCTGCTACTTAACTCTGATAGAGGTGCCAAGAGCCTCTCTCTGCCAACTTATCTACAGGAACCAAATAGGTCTGATACCTAAGAACTGGGAGAGACACAAAATCATTTGGAACAACCACCAAACCATACCAAACAAAAACAAAAGGTGCTAGGCAGATCATCCTACAGTTCAGTGGATAGATAAAAAGGAATTCTTTGGGTGAACTGAAAGGCTGCAGCTGAGGGAGAGTTAAAATTAAGACTGGTAGAACATGGGGAAAGAGAAAAAGAATACAGACAAGATCCCGACTTCAGCTATCACCTCTGTATGAATGATTCTACTATGCCCTACTCTCAAAACATTTTAAGACATCTGACTCACAAATTGCCAGCCTAGTCTTTCCCCTCATCTTCAGACTCAGAAATTCAACCCCTTCCTGAACACATCCACTTGGATGTCCCAATAGGCACTTCATATTCAACATGTCTTTAAGTGAACTCACTCTGTATTCTCTAATCCCAGCTCTTGTCTGCCAGACAGCCCAGTCATGAGGGGTCAACACCTCCCTATGTGTCATAACCAATGACAAAGACTCATTCCTTTGTGCATGTGGTGCCATCACTTGGGCTACCTCTAGGATGGAACCATGCCCCTTACTCATCCTGCTTTCTCGAGCAACAAATGTGCCAGCCCTTCCCTGCCCAGGAGAGGAGGCATGTGGGAATGACATGTGAAATCTATGTTCACCCAATAATCTGTTCTGCTAGAGGTGGGGGAGGAGTCTCCGTAGTCCCCCACCAACACACATTCAAACCTGCCAGTTGGACTTCTTAGGAGCCACCCCTCCCATTTCAAGCTCTTATCATTTCTCTTTACTCCCAGCTTGTTCTCTTCTGGATCTTCTTACTCACATGTGCCAGGGATCTTTCCAAATGCAAATGTAACGTGTCACTCCCCAACCCCCATGGTGTCTCAGATAAACCAACTCCTCAGCATGAAGCCCGCCATGAACAGTGCTGCTTAAAATAACCATGGTGGGTGGTGGGGCAGAGAATCCCCTGTAAGGATATAATCTTATATGGTTATAGGTACATAACCTATAAGTCTCCAAGCACCGTGTGATTCTAGGAAGCTCTAACAGAAAAGACTGCTGGATAAACATGAGAGTGAGGGCAGACACATCCCCAGCACTCATGGTTCTACCACGCCAGGTTATCAAGGTACCCACTCTATATCCTTAATGACATTGACTTCATTTATTCCATAACTAAGTTCTCCTAAAGCTCAACATGAAACAAATAAACCCGACTTCTTCACAAAGGAAGCCTTTACATGACCAAGAATATAATTATATTAATATGTCATTTCAGATAGTGAAATAATCTGAGTTACCTTCACATCTGTTTTAAACCCATAAATAACTCCTGGTTGGAGATGAACAACAAACAACAAAGAAAACCACTTCAATTATTTGAAAATCAAGCACTGTATTCTTGGCAAGTCAAATCTACTTAAAAAAAAAGTCTAAAAATAATTTTGCTTAAGTCATTCAGAGTGATTCAGGATAGAAGCAAGGCATTCACACTTTTTTTTTTCATACTGTCATAAACATTATTTCTACAACCTTATACAGTAGTCCCCTTTGTCCACGGTTTCAGTCACCTGCAGTCAGCTGCGGTGGGGAAGCATATGGATCCTCTTTCTGACTTACCGCTAGAAGGTCGATAGTAGCCTAATGCTAAGTTACAATGCCTATGTCATTCAGCTCACTTTATCTCATCAGCAGGAATTTTATCATCTCACATAGTTACAAGAAAAAGAAAGGTGAGTATAATACAACAAGATATTTTAACAGAGAGAGACCACATTCACATAACTTTTATTACAGTATATTGTTATAATTATTCTATTTTATTGTTATGTTGTTAATCTCTTTATAACTGTGCCTAATTTATAAATTAAACTTTATTATAAGTATGTATATATAGGGGTCAGTACTATCTGCAGTTTCAGGCATCCACTGGGGGTCTTGGAACATATTCCCCACAGATAAGAGGGGACCACTAAATAATGTGGATCTCTGAGAAGCATGTTGCCAAAACACAAGTACGTGCTAGTGCAGGCACTCTGTGAACACCAGCACTGCTGAACTTGGTGCTCTGGCCCGGAGGGCCCCAGCCACACTGCACACTCCCTTGTCATTCTCACTCCTCCTGCCCAGGGTTTCTCCCTGCAGGCAGCTCGGTGGAAAGGCTCAGTGAAACAGCCCATTCACTCTGCGGGCAGGAATGGAACACCTGACCTTATCCTTGTTATTCCTGTCCCTCACAGTTCATGGAATTTAAATGCCAACCTCATAGTAGCAGCCACTGACTCCTCAGTCATAAAAAGGATTAAAACAGATCTTTACTGTGATTATACAAGCTGCCAAAAGTGTATCTTGAAACAGGAAATGAAAACAGCCCTTATGTTCAATCTACTTAAATATATAGCAAGTGTTGTTTTATGTCTGAAATATGGTATCACACACGTTTGTTTACTCTTAGCCCTGTAACCTACTTTTTCATAAATTACATTTGAGAAGAAAAAAATTTTTGAAAAAAGAGGGCGGAGTTGAGAAAGCACAGCCCAGATTCTAATGGAGCAGAACTAAATACACGCCCAAACGGGAATCAACGTGTTGATCCCAGAAATCACAGCACTGTATGCAATGGATCAACCATTTCCTTTTTTCCCTTTTAGGTTTTGAGTCAACATTTCGGGAAGAAACTCATAGTAAGTACAGTACTGTGACTCAGTCTGAATAAATTATATTCTTAAATATTAAAGGAATTTAAATATATACATATTTCAAAATCATGAACTAGACATAACTAAAAGTCAATGTCTATCATCAATTTTCCCCTAAAATTCATCCAAATAATAGCTAATAGTGGTATCACTCTAATTTTAGGAACTATGAACAAATATGTCCAACATTTTGGACAATATCATATAAAGATATGCATTTAACCAATAGGCAGTATGGACTTAAAAAGTTAAATAACAAAAATTAAAGAGTATTACTGGTATGAACACATAGAAAGCTTCTGTCTGAAATATAGGTTAATTATTGGACTATTAATATATTTTCAACTAGATAATTCTTCATCAATTCACAGTATAAATTTAGAGGAACCAGATGGAGACTACTAATGGACCTGAATAGCACAGAACATGTGCTGAACATGTAGGTATAAATATTCTTTTTCACTTATATTTGATGGTGGATAATTGGAACATATTTATTATTTCCAGAGATCACAGAGCAATGACTAAGTCACATACTACTCCATGTTACTTCAAGTGGAATCAGACAATAAAAAGGGTGGAAGCCAGCCTACTACTGGCCTAAAGTTATACTGTATGGATTAAAATAAAACTAACCCAAAAATGTCACTGGGAAAAAGGATATACTTTTTATGACAGTTTTTCTGAATATCAAATGTGATGAGGAGAAAATATAAAGTTAGTAAAGCAAACTACACACAGATGGGATATGTTAAATACACAAGTATGTACTCTAAAGTTTAGAGTCACCAGCACTGAATTAGTACAAAGGCAGATTATGTCATGAACATGTGACCAAACTTGAAAGGACTTTTCAGCATTCAAGAATAGCTCTCAGTGGCTGCCCACTTGAAGTCCCCAGATGCAGTCAAAGGTATTCTCCTCCGATCAGTGTTGATACTGTACAAGTAAACAATGTGCATGGGGATAATGCCAAATAAGTGATAGAGTGAGTATTTCATTCAACATTCCTCCAAAAGTCTAGCTTCTGACTTAACCAACTATAGTATCCCAGTTCTAATTAATGTCTTGCATGGAGACTATAATTATTCTACCACTGATCATGATTTATCCCATCTTATGAAAACAAGTGGGACAAACAGAAGTTATACAATAGAATTATACAGTGTTCCAAAGTTCTTTCATTGTCTGAGATAAAAGTAAAAGTGCCAAGAAACATTTGACTTTGATAGAAAAAATGTATTTTGAAATCTCTAGGATAGCCACTAAAAGAATAAAGTGCATATAACTACCAAGCTAATAGGGAAGAAATAGTCAAAAAGAGGACTAGAGAAGAAATGAACATAGGACAGAGAGGAGAAAGCAAAAAGTAATTACAATGAATGTAAATGGACTATATAGTCAACAATTAAAAGACGAAGATTGTTAGGATTATAAAAGCAACAATACCCCACTATATTCTGCTTACAAGAGACACACCTTAATACAGTGATACAGAAAGGTTGAAAGCAAAAGGATGGAATAAGATATATGGCAAACACTAACCAAAAGAAAGCTGATGTAGGTATATTAAAACCAAACAAAGAAACAAAGTAGACAAAGTAGTCAAAGAGGGCAAGAAGCATTAAAGACAAAGCAGTCATTCCATAATGGCAAAAGGTTCAATTCATCTGGAAGATAGAAAGTTTTTGTATCTGTATGCATTTGTTAATATGGTCTCAACATATTTAAACCAAAACCAAATTTTAAAAAAATGGATAAATCAAAAATCACTGTAGGAGACTTTAATGCACCTCTCTTAGTAAACTGATAGAACAAGCAGACAAAAATAGGACAGATATATATGACTTGAATAATATGATAAACTTGATCTAGCAGACATATAAAGAATACTATATAATGCATATAAAGATTTCTCTCTCTCTCTATATATACATGCACATACTGTTTATATATAAAATAAATATCCAAGAACTTCATTTTTTTAAAGCAAACACAGAATATTAAAAGGGGACCAAAAGAAAGCCTCAATATATTTCAAAGGACTGAAATCATACTGAGTGTGTTCCTTAACCACAGCACAATTAAGCTAGAATCTTAACAAAAAGGTAACTAGAAAATGTCCATATATTGGAAATGAAGAAACAGACTTCTAAATAACCTGTAGGTCAAAGAAGAAATCACAATGAAAGTTAAAATGATTTTGAAATGTAATGAAATGATAAAATACAGCCTATAAAAACATGTAAGATGGAACTAAAGCTGTGGTTAGAGGAAATTTACAGCCTTATACATGAAAATCAATGCTCTAAGTACCCATTTCAAGAATTTGATAGACATAACAACATGGATGAATTTCAAATACATTATGTTAAATGAAAGAAGCCAGATGAAAAAAGCTACATACTGTATGATTCCATTTATAAAACATTCCAGAAAAGGCAAAACTGACAGTTCTGATAAACAAATCTGCCTATCCTAGAACCCAGCAATTCTACTCCTAGCTAATATTCCCAAGAGAAATTAGTGCATTTGTTCACCAACAGACATGCACAAGAATGTTCATAGCAGTTTTATTCACAATATCTCCAAATGAGAAACAACCCAAACATCTATCAACATCAGAATGGATAAACTGTGGAATGTTCACACAATGGAGCAGGGACACCCAAAATCTATGTCAATTCCTCTCAAATCCTTGGGTAACAACTAAACTGCACAAGTACAGAGTAAGATACTAAGAAATGCAGCTGGAGCAACAGCTGGAGGGCTGGAGAGCTTAGCAGAGATTCTCAGCAGATAACACAGTATTGGGGATAAGAGCCTGGAATTCCAGTCCCACCAGATAGAAAGGCTTGGTAAACACCACAGGCTTCCCACTGAAACTGAGAAGGGCCATACCTTAGGTATAAAGATTAAGTAAAAGGACTAAGGGCTATGCCCTAGAACTAAGAGTAAAACAAAATAGATCCACCAAAAAAAAAAAAAAAAACTTCTAGAACTAAGCCTCCACAAAATCAGGGCGACCCATTAGTAATTTTAACTGTCTAGAATAAAACTCCACACTTAAGAGGAAGATAACAGTATCCAGAATTTCTACAACATTTTACCACAATGTCCAGAATAGAAAAAAAAAAAAATCAGTAGACACGGTGAGTGGTAAAACTACAAACTCTAAACTCTTTTTAGTAGGGTCTTTTTTTGGGGGGGAGAGGGTATTCCAAAATATGTTTTATAGTTTTAATAATAATATTTAAGTTGACTTATAACTTTATTAAATAATATAAATTTATAATCTAAATTATAAATTTATAAAATTTCTAATAATTCCAAAGTTATTTTAGATGTAACAGGATTGAGAAAATCTGTAAATATGCTGATGTCATTGGGAGCCAAGGTTCTTACACATTTCCAAAATATCTAAATGTAAGTGCACGTGCTTGTTTATTTGTGTATATATGTATATATGTGTCTATTTGTGTGTGTGTATGTATACAGCATATACTATATTCATTTATATATTTCCTATCTTCTCCAAAGAAGATATACAGATGGCCAATAGAAACATGAAAAGATGTTCAACATCATTAATCGTCAGGGAAATACAAATCAAAACTACACTAAGGTGTCACCTTACACCTGTTAGAATGGCTGTAATCACCAAGACAAAAAACAACAAATGTTGGAGAGGTTGTGGAGAAAAGGGAACCCTCATTCACTGCTGGTGGGAATGCAAACTGGTGCAGCCTTGGAAAAGAGTATGGAGTTTCCTCAAAAAATTAAAAATAGAAATACCTTATGATCCAGCTATCCCACTACTGGGTATCTATCCAAAGAACCTGAAATCAACAATCCAAAGAAGCTTATGCACCCCTATGTTCATTGCAGCATTATTCACTATAGCCAAGAAGTGGAAGCAACCCAAGTGTCCACTGACAGATGATTGGATAAAGAAGATGTGGTATACATATAATGGAATACTACTCAGCCATAAAAAAAAGACAGAATCATCCCATTTGCAACAGCATGGATGGACCTGGAGGGTATGATGTTAAGTGAAATAAACCAGACAGAGAAAGACAAACACAGTATGATTTCACTCATATGTGGAAGATAAACTAACACATGGATAGAGAGAACAGTTTAGTGATTACCAGAGGGAAGGGGGTTGGGGGGTGGGCACAAGGGGTGAAGGGGCACATTTATATGGTGCCTGACAAATAATAACGTCCAACTGAAATTTCACAATGTTATAAACTATAATGACATCAATTTAAAAAAAAAGAGGTGGCACAAATGACTAACATCAGAAATGAAAGAGGGACCATTGCTACTGATCCTATGGACATTAAAAGAATAATAAAAGAATGTGAAGAACTCTATGCCCACAAATGTGATTACTTAGATAAAACGGACCAATTTCTTTTTTGTTTCCTCCCCAAAGCCCCAGTACATGGTTGTATATCCTAGCTATAAGTTGTTCTAGTTCTTTTATGTGAGCTGCCACCACAGCATGGCAACTGACAGACGAGTGGTGTGGTTCCATGACCTGGACGCAAACCCAGGCCACTGAGGTAGTGAGTGCCAAACTTTAACCACTAGGCCATCAGGGCTGGCTCCGGACTAATTTCTTGAAAGAAACAACCTATCAAAACTCACACAAGGAGAAATAGATAATCAGAATAGGCCTATATCTATTGAAGGAACTGAATCAACAATTAATAACCTTCCAAATACAGAAAGCACTGGGCCCAGATGGTTTCACAGGTGAATTCTACCAAATATTTAAGAAAGACATGATACCAATTCTCTATAATCTCTTCCAGGAAAATAGGAGCAAAGGGAACACTTCCTAACTTATTCTATGAGGCCAGCATTACCCTAATACCAAAACCAGATAAAGATATTGCAAGACAGGAAAACTACAAACCAGTATCTCTCAAGAACAGAGATGCAAAAATCTTCAGCAATGTATTAGCAAGTCAATCCAACAATGTATAAAAAGAATTATACACCATGACCAGTGGGATTTATTCTATGTATTCAAGGCTGGTTCAACATTCAAAAATTAATTAATGTAATCCATCATATCAACATGCTAAAGAAGAAAGAAAATCACATGACCATATCAATAGATGCAGATAAAGCATTTGATAAAATCCAACATCAATTCATGGTAAAAACTGTTAATGAACTAGGAATACAGGGGAACTTCCTTAACTTGAACATCTACAAAAAACCTACAGCTAGCATCATACTTAATTGTGAGAAAGGAGATGCTTTCCCCCTTAGAGTGGAATGAGGCGAAGATGTCCTCTCTCATTAAGCCTATTCAACATTATCCTGAAAGTTCTAAATGCATTAAGACAAGAAAAGGAAACAAAAGGTATACAGATTGTCTATGTAGAAAATCCCAAAGAATTGACAAAAACACTCCTAGAACTACTAAATAATTATAGCAAGGTTGCAGGATACAAAGTTAATATACAAAAATCAATTGCTTTCAATATACCAGCAATGAAGAAATGGAATTTTAAATTAAAATCACAATACAATTTATAGTAGCACCAAACAAAAAATGAAGTACTTAGGAATAAATCTAACAAAATACGTACAAGATCTTATGAGGAAAACAATAAAATTCTGATGAAAGAAACCAAAGAAGATCTAAATAAAAGGAGAGATATTCCATGTTCATGGATAAGAAGACAATAGCAAAAGATCCAAAATAGCCAAGAGAATACTGAAGAACAACAAAGTCAGACACTACCTGACTCCAAGACTTACTATAAAGCTACAATAATCAGTACAGTGTGTTATTGATGAAAGAAGGGACTAATAGATCAATGAGACAGAAAAGAGAGCCCAGAAAGAGACCTACACAAGACAGTCAACTGATCTTTGACAAAGAAGCAAAGTCAATTCAATGGAGAAAGGACAGTTCTTTCAGCAAATGGTACTGAACAACTGGATACCCACTTGCCAAAAAATGAATGTAGACACTGACCTTATACCTTTCACAAAAATTAACTTGAAATGGATCATAGACCTAAATGTAAAACGCAAAACTATAAAACTTTTAGAAGATAACATCAGAGAAAATCTACATGACCCTGGTTTAGTGATGAATTTTTAGACATAACACCAAAAGCATGACCCATGAAAGAAAAAAATGTTGGACTTCATTAAAATTAAAAACTTCTGGTCTTCAAAAGACACTGTTAAGAGACTGAAAAGACAAACCACAGACTGGGAGAAAATATTTGCAACATACGTATCTGATAAAGACTTGTATCCAAAACATATAAAGAACTTTTAAAATTCAACAATAAGAAAACAAACAACTCAAAATATGAGCAAAAGATCTGAACAGATACCTCACCAGCATATGAACAGATGCTCCACATCCTATGCCATTAGGGAACTGCAAATGAAAATAACAAGATACCACTATACACCTATCAGAATGGCTAAAATCCAGAAAATTGACACCACCAAATGCTGGTCAGGATGGGGAGCAACAGGAACTCTCATTCATTGCTAGTGGGAATACAAAATGGTACACCTGCTTTGCAAGACAGTCTGGCAGTTTCTTACAGAGGTAAACTGTCTTACCATTTGATCCAATAATCATGCTCCTAGGTGTTTACCCAAATGACTTGAAATCTTATGTCCACAGAAAAACCTGTACATGAATGTTTATAGCAGCTTTATTCATATTGCCAAAAACGTGGAAGCAACCAAGATGAATGGATAAACAAACTGTGGTACATCAGTACACTGAATATTATTCAGGGATAAAAAAGAAACAAGCTATTAAGCCACAAAAAGACATGGAGGAAGCTTAAATGCATATTGCTTAGCGAAAGAAGCCAGTGTGTAAAGGCCAATTCCAATTAAATGACATTCTGGAAAAAGCAAAACCATAGAGACAGCAAAAAGATCAGTGGCTGCCAAGGGTGTGTGTGGAGGGGAATGGATACTGTCATGGTAGATATATGTCCTTAAACATTTGTCAAAAATCGTAAAACACAAAGAGCGAACCCTAAAGTAAAGTATGGACTTTAGTTGATAGTAATGTATCAATACTGGTTCATCACTTGTAACAAATGTATCACACCAGTACAAGATGTTAAAAATAGGGGAAACTGTGAGTGGGGGAGAGAGGTGTGTGTGGGAACTCTGGGTAAGATCTGCTCAGTTTTCTATAAACCTAAAACTTCTCTAAAAAAATAAAGTATATTAATTAAAAACAAACAAAAAACCATGCAGTAACCATCTGGAACTAGCAGTAATTAGGAACCAGCCACTGCTTAAAGGAAAACACAGGCAGTGTCTGAATGCTTCTGGAAGTTATGCATGGAAAAGAACTTGATCTTCTGATTCTGTTAGCTGTGTGCCCCCACTGCCTGCCTGGCACACAGCAGGTCTTCAAAGTCTGGTCAATAAATAAACATATTGAACAAATGAATTGAAAGGGTGATTGCAGTGAAAAAGAATGTAAAGAAGTACAGTGAGGGCAGGAAAAGAAAACTCTAGCAAAAGCTTGACCCATCAGAAGGTGGCATCTGTAGTATTTGATTATATTGCTAATGCATATTTATTACAGAAATTCCTACAGGAAAAATGACTGTTGTTGAACCTGAATGCCTCAGCCCCAAGTTGCACCCTTCTTTTTTTCTTCCACTGAAACAATTGTTTTTAGATGAAGAGAGGCTTCTGTTGTGGAGTGTGAGCGTGTGGCATCCATCCACGTGACCCAGAGTCCCAGCAGAGTGAGCCCTCTCAGGCAGGGCTGGCACCAATACAGAGCTGTTTCCATCCTCAGAGCCTCCAGAAGAAAATTCCTGGCAGCTTTTGTTTCCTATCACCAAGGTTTAGTAACACTGAGGTCCGGCCTCAGAAGATCCTAAGCCACAAACAAGATATTTAAAAAAAAAAAAAACAAGGGGCATTTTTGTTTATAAAATTTTCATTTTGCCAAACAAGAAGCTACAGTACCAGACTATGTGGGTTTAGTGCTAGACACCTGACAACCCAAGTTGTGAGGATTAAGTGTCTTAACAAAGGAAATATGCCAAGAGCAAGACACACACACAAGACACACTCAGTGTTAGATTCTTTCCAGCTTCCTGATTTCTGCTAAAAAGTGGGAAAGGAAGTGAGAGATGATGCAGAAAGGAGGAAATTGGTATAAACCACTTATTTTGGAAATTTGGCAATAAAAGAAAAGTGAAATAAGAAAGTGGAGACAGCAACATTAAACAATGTGTTCTTTACAAAGGCAATGACTTAATAAGGTTTGAAGGAAGAATAAATGGAAACCAATGAACCCTGTATTATTGACATAAGTTCTTAATTTATATGTAAGAAATGCTCTAAAAATAAAATATTACTGTTATCCTTGCAAGAGGACTTAAATCTCAATGGGAATTATCATTAGATAACTGGGTATTTTAAAATTAAGTCTTTCCCATGCAGTATAGAGCAAATGCAAGCCTAGAATATCAGAGATCTAGCCTTTCAACATCTAAGGTAAGACCAAGTAGAGATGTCCTCTCTGAAATTATAACCAAATATAATATCAAGGAGGCGGGAGATTCAGGGCTTACCTGATAATTCTGTCATTAGGACTGATAAATTGATTCAGGAAGCAAATTGAATGTTTACTACCCACTTCATTTTTGACTAGTAATTAAACTAATTTAGCCCACCTGCTGTACATAAGTACCGTCAAGTTGAATAAAGTGCAGGATTTGCAATGAGGAAAAAATATTTCCCAAGTTGGATTTTGATGTATTACTCTTATTTTAGCTAAAAGGACATGTTAACTTATTAAATATGTGTTTCAATTATATATCACACAGAAATAATTTATTAATTTTGCATCCATATACAGACGACAAAGTGATTGTTTTCTTTACATCTGAATGTAAAATACAGCATTAAAAGATTAGAAGTTTTCTACTAGCTATTATATCAAGTGAGGTAAGTTAACATTAATTATTCATCTTCCTTTTTCATTGATTAGTAGATTAAGGCTAAAATATAACCATTTTGATACTAACAAAAATGAAAGCAGGTGTATTATCAATAATGAATGAAGCTGACAACTAGTTATTCCTTATGGTATCACTAATCAACTGTAGGCATTTTCATTCAAGCTTAAAAAATGCTACATCTGAAATTTTTTAAAGTTCTTTAAAAGTATTAAAACAGGACCCCAAAATACAAAGATAAGGACAATACACAGTAGAGAAGGCAGTAAGAGAGTTTCAGTTCAATATTACCGAGTAAAACCATCTTAAAAATTTTAAGTGAAGAATTTTTTCAAAAGAACTAAGGTTTTTGTTGTTTTGTTTTAAAGCAACCACTTCTAACTGAACGAGTTTTAAAACATGGCTAATGCTCCCAACTTTCAGATGGAAAGCCATTTCTATTTCTTCCTTTGATCTAGGATCACACACCCCATACAGATGTTGGGTGGTCCTACTATGATGTGAATTTAAGGGAGATTTCATAAAATCTAGAATCCATTTTATTATATCTGTTACTCCACAGTGACAACTGAAACACAGAACAAGAACAAACAGAATTTACTCTGTGCTTTCACAGTTCAAATGTTATCCTCATCTTCTTCTACCTTAGAGAGAAAGATGACAAACACCAGCGCACAAGTGTAAGATCCTCGAAGACAGCAATCGCTTGCAGGTATCCAGTCCTTCCCTTGTGCCAAGCGCTGTGCTAACTGCCTCACAGTGATGGCCTCATTTAGTCTTCACAACCTAAGAGGGAGCACTGCTATTACCCCCATTGCATAGAGGAGGACGCTGAGGCTTTGAGAGGTTAGATGGTTTCCCAAGGTTACACAAGTACTAAAGGTGGTAGAGCCGGAATTTGAATCCACGTCTGATCCTGTGAGTCCTCATTCAAATATGCAAAGAGAAACCTCGTAGAAAAATAGATTTTCTCTACTGGGTACCCAAGGACGGAACGATGCCCAGTACATGTGAATTACAGGGAAAGGAATGTCTACTCAACATCAGCCAGAACACTTTAATTATTAGTGCTGTTTTAAAATGGAACAGGCTACCTCTGGGGGCCTGGGCAGTATCACTGAGGCACAATGGGTGAGGGCTGGCATGGTCGCTTGAAGCCATTGCAGCTCAGTGTTTGGGTCATGCAAGAAATAAAACCAAAGTGGTGGGACTGACTCTCCAAGGCACCCCATGAAACCCCCTCCCCCCCCAATACCTGTCACAGCACAAACACACACACAGAGACTCTACCTCCGAGTCAAACAGAGTGGTCAATGGCTACCTGCTTGATGCACCTAAACTTCTGAAACAAACTGAAAAATGCTTTAGGAAAGAAACTAGGGAGGCATAAAAAGATGATTATCCATTACAACAGCAGGGAACCCCACTGCCTGCCATACAACTCACACTGGAGAAGGGGTGCTCAGAAAAGGGAAGGCTGGGCTGCTGCCCTGACTGGCACATCTCTGCTGCTGTGAGGCTTTGCGTGGGGTGGGGAGGGCTGGGCATAGGAGGCCTCCACAGGTCCCATTTCTGCCCTACCTCCCTGTATTCATCTGTAAGATGGACATGTAAATAAACAGCCTCTCATAGGAGCTGGTGAGAATCAAATGAGAAAACAGAAGTGAAGCATCTGATACTCTGTGATCCTCGGTAATTGCTGGTTTCCGACTGAGGGAAGCCACAGGGCATGGAGTGTTGAGTATCAAGTGAAATGGGGCCCGTCTTGTTCACAGGAATATAGAACTACACGTTCACACAGTGAACTCCGGACTCACGTTTCCAGTTGCTGCCTCGACATTTCCACTTCCCAAATCTAACACATCGAAAAGCAAACTCTGACTCCCCCATCAACCACACCCCCTTCTCCCCACTTGACTTCCAACACACAGCAAAACCCATTGTCTCTCCTTTCAAGCCCAGTCCCAGCCATTGTTCTTTCTCACCCGGACTGCTACAACGGCCTGCAATCAGTCTCCCTGTTCCCACCCTTCTACTGTCTATTCTTCACAGAAGCCAGGAAGAACCTTTTAATATATAAGTCAAACCATGTCATTCCTGAGTTCAAAATCTTCAGAGGCTCCCTACCCCCACCTCATATTAGAAGGCAAGGTTCTTACCATGATCCCTAAGTTCCTATGTGACCTGGCCCCACCCTGTGTCTGCTCTATCTCCAGACATCATCCCCTCCCTCTCTCCCTCCCTTCCTTAACTGCACCTCAACTTGACTGGCTTCCACACTGTGATCCAAGCTCACAAGGCCTCCACTGGAATGGTCTCCCCAGACATGTGCCTGTGGAGCTCCCTCCCTACTGCATGTCCCTGACCACTCTACCTAAGCCTGCCCCCTCCATCCCTTTTCTCCATCACTCAGTGGCCCCTCACCTTTTTACTACTTGGCATATTAGACCTGTCTGTTTACCACCCCCTAGACTGTAAGTTCCTCGAGAGCAGGGACTTTTACATACTGATTTATCCCTAGTGAGTAGAGCAATGCCTACCATATAGCAGATGTTCATTTGAACGAGCATATTGTGATTTAAATGAGAAAAGAAAACTACTGTAATCCTTTGATTACTGAATATTTGGTTTCATATGCTTTTCAGAATACTATAGAATGACTTTTTTTTTTTCAGTTAAGGGACAGTTTTTCACAAGAGCAAAGAAGAAACAAACCCTATCCTCATCCCAATACCAGAGTGCCCACCTTCCTCCCCAGCACAGGGACTCCACCTGGGTACCAACAGAGGAAAATGCAAAGATGTGAAATGCAGGCAGCCATATAAAAGGATGAGGGAACAGATTACTTATGAATGCAGAGAAATATGTGTGGAATGTTAAATTAAAAAAAGCAGTGCACAAAATAGTTTATATAGCCACAGGTTTTAATTATGTAAGAACAGACATTTTAAAATAATAAAAGAGAGAAATTGTGTTTATTAGGTTCATTTTTCAGTAAAGGTATTAATTTTTTAAAAACTTCAAGTATATTTTAATACTCATAAAATGAAAGTGTAGTTCTAAACTTCTTGCAGGACTCATAAGTTATTTTAAAATATTAATATGAAATGGGAAGTTGGGCAGGATTGAATAGAGAATGAAAGTGAGGTAAAATTAAAATATTTATATATATGCGCAGAGAAAAAAGAAATTTTAGTATGTCACAAATATCTATTGTTAGAAAAGTGGAAGCTGCTGACTATCAGCCATGGCTTGAGTTATAAATACCTGAGTCATATGTATACCACACATATATATCAGCTTCACTGCACTCAAGGGTTACAGGAACAGACTTATTCTGGACTCTGAGTCCAGTTCTTAGTTGTAAAAAACTTGCCATTTAACTTGCCTCTTTAGTCACCTCGTAATTTTTATTTATCTTTGAACCCATGCTCCTAAAATATTAGTCAGCTTTTAATCACTCAAAACCTTTTAGTCCTAACAATACTAATTCTTATCTCAATTTGAAATGAGACACAAACACAGATTCTGTAACCTACCACTCAAAATAACCAGGCTCCAATTTTAATTTGTGCCCATTATCTCCTATGATCCTCTCTATGAATCCTAAATCCCAGATGAACTGAAATATCCTGTTCCCTCCATCAGAAACCACCACCCTTTCTACCTCCAGTGCTGACCATCAGGATCTTATAGCATCTCCTGACACTAAGTTTCCCTCCACCTCCTCCATGCCCATGCAGATCTCTTCCCATGAACTCCTGTAGCCTTCGTACCTTTTACTCTTGCACCCAGTCCTTTATTAAAGCTATGGATGTATATATTTTCATAATCTCCCTTACTATGTTGTTGGTATCTTGAATGTGGGGACCAAGTATATTAATGCTGTAAATGGTTTCAAGAGAGCCTAGAGAAACCTGATTCAGAGTTAGAATGGAAGAGCCCAATACCGTTATCTGATACACTCATTTAGTCCATCAGCGAACAGTTCTAAGCTCACCCCTCCCCCAGCCCCTGGTAATCACCAATCTGTTTCTGTCTCTTATGGATTTGCTGACTATGGAAATTTCATATAAATGGAATCATACAACATGTAGCCTTTTTATCTGGATTCTTTAACTTAGCATGTTTTCAAAGTTCATCCATGTTGTAGCGTGTATCAGTACTTCATTCTTTTTTTATGACTGAATAATATTGCATTGTATGGATATACTATTATTTTGTTTTTCCATTCATCAGCTACTGGATGTTTGGGTTGTTTCCACCTTTTGGCTATTGTGAATTGTGCTGCTAAGATTTTGTGTGGGCATATGTTTCATTTCTCTTGAGTAGGTATCTAAGGAGCAGAATTACTGGGTCATATGGTAACTATGTTTAAATTTTGAGGAACTGGCAGATTCTTTTCCAACACAGCTGCTCCATTTTACATTCCTACCAGCAATGTACGAGGGTTCCAATTTCTCTACATCTTTGCCAAAACTTGTTATTGTCTGTTCTTTTAATTATAGTCACTCTGTTGGGTATGAATTGGTATCTCATTGTGGTTATGATTTGCATTTCCCTAATGGCTAATGATACTGAGCATCTTTTCATGTGCTTGTTGGCATCCTTACTTTTAATAATTTTGTTCAGTCATCTGGAACAGGAAAGAGTACCTGAGGAAGTACATTTACTCCCAAATGGCTGAAGACCAAAAACTTTCGGAACCCCATTTGCACTAACAAGGAATCTACTTAATCCCCCACCAAAGCTGTCACTCTCCACCATGGTATTATGATATGCTTGGGAACATGTGTCTGGCAGGGTCAAGCCAGGCCTCACTCGTGTCATGATTCTGACTACACCTGTTTTAGGCATGTCCCTCTCTCTTTTATTTAGTTGTCTTCCTTCAACCTGGCACAGGGGCCACACCTCTTTACTGTTTCCTGTGCATCTGACTAGAGACACTCTTCCTTGGCATGCTTCAAAGTCCCTTCCGCTCCTCTCTTTGTGTGTTAGAACTGAGAGGTTTTGTTTCTGACACATAGTCCTTCCTTCCACTGGATTTAAGGAACAATAAATATACAGGTGATCTAAATCCTTCTGTCACATGCCGAGTCTTCCAGATTTTAAAGACTACTTTCATAATTTGTTCCCTGTGTAGAAATCTAACTTTTGTTGGGTCCTCTTTAAGGAATAAAAATTACAAATTCAAAATTAAGTACAGGGTTTTAAAAGAGTTGGTGAAACTGAGAGGCCCTAAAGCTCAAGCTCCATGAGTTCGTGGGGAATACTCCACTATCCATAGAATCAACAAATTTAAACCCCAGCTTCACTGGTAACTAGTGGTGTAAAGATAGACAAGTTACTTAACCTAAGTTTCCATTTTCTTGCCCATAAAATGGGAATAATATCTCCTACCTCAGAGGACTGTTGAGATCTAAATGAGACTCCTGAATTTTATATTTCCATTAATATCAACAAAATCCATTTACTGTGTTATTCGTACTGAGTTGGGGCCAATCAAAACTCTGCATGGGGTTATGGTGAGGTTAGGAGGTGGCACATAGGACGTGGGACGTGCTGTAAAGCACAGAGCAAACTGTCTACAAGATTTCTGACCAACCAGGGTCCTAATTCAGGTTTTCAGATTTCTCCTCTGGTGAAAAGCTGAGGAGAATAAGATCATGATTAGATGTTAATACCATTGCTGCTGGACTGTCTGCATTTTTCTGGGGGGCTAGGAAACATGTACAACTAGCCTCTTGAATTATTACAATGTCTATTATATTGTTTTTAGTATGAATTAATTACGATACCCCATATTGAGAACTTTTCAGAAGTGGCATACTTACATTTTTTGCTGTTGTTTTGTGATAGAATACACATCACATAAATTCACCAATAGTGACATTTAGCACATTCACAATGTTGCACAACTATCACGACTATCCAGTTCAAAAACATTTCACTACCCAAAAAGGAAACCCTGTACCTATTAAGCAATCATTCCTTCTTCAACCTAGCACAGGGGCCACACCTCTTTGCTGTTTCCTGTGCATCTAACCAGAGGCACTCTTTCTTGGCATGCTTCAAAGTCCCTTCCGCTCCTCTCTTTGTGTGTTAGAACTGAGAGGTTTTGTTTCTGACACATAGTTTCAGGCCTAGCACAGTGCCATGAACGGAGTAAGACATCTGCGTGCATTTGTAAGGGATGTGAGTAGCTCTCATGAACAATGATGGTGTTGGTGGTAAGGCAGAGCCCCCTGGGTCCTCTGTGTCACCAAGACGTGTGCAGGTGCTGTAGCCCCCTGACGAGCTGTTCTTTGGCTATGGCTGAGAGCGTAAGAACAAGTACTCCTACCCTCTCTCCATCTTGAGTTGGAGATATCCCTCAAGGAGAAAAAGACTGATTCAAATAATTGTGAAAACTGGGTTTAAACAAGATAATTTTCTCTTCACACAGTTCAAAATTCAAAGATTTGAGAGAATGGGCAACTATAACAAAGTATATTGAAAAATAGGCAATGATGTTTCAGATTTACATTCAGGATGTGCCCATCATGCAATCAGGAAGTATTAAATATTAAATTGACTAATCTTGATCTCACAACTTAGCTTTTACATCTGTAGTTTTTACTCATTATAGTACATCATTTGCACATATAGTTACTTCAAAGATGAGAGAAGAAATGCTTTCCTTATAATAACTTTCGTAAAGAAGTACAATTTATAATACAGGACATCCTCTGAAAGTTTTAGGAATTTATACATACTTATACCAATATGCCTGTATGATATATGGACTTATATGGTATGTGCTTCTATAGACTTTATAAATTATAATTGACAAATTATAAGCCTTTCTCTACAATTACTATAGCTAAGATCTTTCTTGCTCCAAAAGGGAAAAGAGGTGTTAAGTGAGCAATTGCCACCTGAAAACTGAAATGACAAAAGTCACTTGCAAAGTCCAAAGGCATTTATCACATGTACAATTCCAGGAATCTTTTTCCAAATCCCAAACTGAAATTAAACAATAAAAAAGTTGGAATAAATGGTCACGTTATAGATGCTCCTAACTACAAAATACAAAATCTTGATTATATGTGATGGAAACACAAAATACAGACTCATACATGTTGAATCAGTTTTAGACTATATGATGGTTTGGTATTTAACACAGCCTTTTATCTGCTGAGCTATAATGGATAGGATAATCTTGACTGCATAAAATAAAGCATGTCAGAAAAAGCACATCTTTTTGATATATAGAAAATTAAATTGGCATGATAGGCCACATAGCTGGCTGACTGCCTGGGATCCAATTAACTAGCCATTAACCAGCTGGGTGACCTTGGCAAATTCCTTACTCTCTTTGAACCCCAGTTTCCTCATCTGTAAAATGGAAATAATAATAATAGTACATACTTCAGAGGGTTATCATGACAAGTACAGGAGTTAATATTTGTAAGGGGCTTAGAAAAGTGCCTGGCATACAGCAGGCACTATGTTAAGCAAATAAAATAAATTCCCTATTGATTGTTTCCTATTTTTGTGGGAAGAATCTAAATCTCTTAAAGTGAGCTTAACTTGCAACTAAAAGATAAGTGATTTTGGTCAATAATTGCTTTGGCTCAACTTAGTTCTCTCATTGACTCTGGTATGAATTCTTTTATTTTATCTAGATCTTAGGAATATATTTGCAATATTTTTGTGAATTCATAACATTTCTTTAAAAAGATTTCAGACATTTTTTTCTACTTTTATTTTTACAACCTAACACTGTCAGGTTGAATTTTTATTATAAACAAGACAAAACTGTAATGAATTTTTTTTAATTGCATGACCTATAAACATTCTGTCAATAACAAAAGAAAATCTATGATTTTCTAGGTTCCCTGGTGGTGAGGAGATAAAATCTTCTGCTTTGTGCCCAACTTAAGAAACTGACCCTGATAATTTAATAAATGATTCAAAATAATGTAATAGCTGGCTAAACTGGAACAAAATAACATAGTCTAAATTTATGTAATGGTGAGGTGAAAGGACCTCAAAGCAAATTTGTAAACTCCCCAAAGAAAGTCTCCTGTTATTTCTTGAGAAATAAATGAGAACGAGCTTTATTTTTCTGTCCTTCAAAGATCAAAAAACTGGCTCAAAGTTTCTTTTAAATATTTTGTCAAAATATTTTCCCCTGACCATTTCTGTTTTCCCTTTCTACCTTTTCAATATTTTCTAAGTTTTGAAAAATAAATTTTGTTTGATTTAGGGACAAAACTGTAAATTTTACCCAAATTTCAGTTTCCTCTTTTATTTTTTTGAGGAAGATTGGCCCTGCACTAGCATCTGTTGCCAATCTTCCTCTTTTTTTTTTCTCCCCAAAGCCCCAGTACATAGTTGTGTATCATAGTTGTAGAGTTGTAGCTCTTCTACATGGGACGCCACCTCAGCATGGTTTGATGAGTGGTGAGTAGGTCTGCGCCCAGGATCGGAAGCAGTGAACCCCGGGGCCCCGGGGGGCCGAAGTGGAATGCGCAAACTTAACTGCTACGCCACTGGGCCAGCCCATCAGTTTGCTCTTTTAAATGAGTACTGTTCCTTGAGTCGAACTGTGTGCATGTGATAAAGATTTGTGTGTGCAACTATAGGTACACACCCAGACAACCTGAGTCACATGAATTATTATTCATATGACACATTATTTAACAATTAAACACAGTGGATTAAAATATTTTACTGGCCAAATCCTGACTACAGAGCTCTGGTTTTGGCTTTTCTTTTGTTTGTTCATTCCTTGCAACAAGGCAACATGATTATGTTCTTGGCTTCTTAGACCACTGTGGTTATTAGGATCATGCTGTTAATGTATGTTAAACCCAAGCACTTAGATAGCAGGTGGTAAGGAACTGCTTTTTCTTTGGAGCAAAGGATATCAAATCCCTCCCACAATCACTCAGTCCTCACATTTAGGCAACTGTGTGACACTAGAGGTCAGGGTAAGAGCATGTAAAGGGCCAGGCAGTAAATAGTTTAGGCCTTGCAGGCCAAACTTCTCTGTTGCAACCACCCAACTCTGTGGTTGTAGTCTGAAAGTAGTCATCGACAGTACGTGAACAAATGGGCGTGGCCAAGGTCCAGTAACACTTTATTCACAAACAGGTGCTGGCCAGCCCCTTGACTCTAGTTTGCTCACCCCTGCAGTTAAGGTACAACTGATAAAAGATGGTGCTTTAGCAAAATGAATTTGAAAGACACTTTAAAATATATGCTAATTCTTATTGTAATCTTCAAATGGTTGAGAGCATTTAACATAAAAATGACTAGAATTTGGTATTTCTCTTGAATCATTAATATCTTTCTATCACTTTCAATTACAATTTAAAAAAAGCAATGACATTTCCTGAATATTTTCTGTAATAGGAGAACAGACTCTATTCATAAAGGACCTTTTATTTTCAAGAGAAAACTATCAGGAAATGACTTTTTGGGGGAAGGATGTGTATCTGGCAGACTTATAGAAAATTAAAATCTGCCATTATTTCTTAAGTTTCAGATAATTAGAATAACTTACAAATTCTGGATACTTACATTAAAGTATTTTCTATAAAGTCTGAGTCACTTCCTCATCCAAGACTTGCAGAATATCTTTGTTCATAGGGATACAACAGAAAATAAAGGGGCATTTCTACTGCCCTGCAAATTCTAAATATTTTACAAGAATTTCATCAAATGATAAGCTATATTACATCAACTATTTTTATTTTCTAAGAAGTAAACTATACAATTTAAATCAGAAAAGCTCCACCATTGCTTGGCATTTCTCCTTTTCATTTCTTGGTGACTTCCAATGGCAAAACTTTTACACCCTCCATAGATGACCCCAACATGGAACAGAACACTAAGATGACAATAAAACCAATACAGAAAGAACCCTTCATGAGTAAGAATCAAGAGGCACAAAAATAGCATCAGCAGAATTAGACCCTCAAGAACTTCAAACAATGGAACTATTGCATAGATGATAAAAGGAATCAAAACATAAAAAAACTTTATTAAAAGTTAATTTGCAAACTCAATAATAAAAAGACAACTCAGTTAAAAATGGGCAGAGGATCTGAATAGATGTTTCTCCAAAGAAGATATGCAATGGCTAGTAAGAACAGGAAAACATGCTCAACATCATTAGTCACTAAGGAAATGTAAATCAAAACCAAAATGAGATACTACTTCACACTCACTAGGATAGCTATAATTAAAGACAGACAATAACAAGTGTTGACAAGGATGTAGAGAAATTGGAACCCTCATACACAGCTGGTGAGAATGTAATATGGTGCATTCACTTTGAAAGACAGTCTGGCAGTTCCTTAAAAGGTTAAATTTAGAGGTACCATATGAGCCAGTAATTCCACACCTAAGATTTTGTCCAAGAGAAAGAAAAACATATGTACACGCAAAATTTGTACACTAATGTTCATAGCAGCGTTATTTTGAATAGCTAAAAGGTGGAAACAATTCAAATGTCCATCAACTGATAAATGGATAAACAAAATGCAGTATATCTATACAATGGAATATCATCCACCTATACAAAGAAAGGAAGTACTGACACAATCTACAATGTGAATGAACCTTGAAATCATTAAGCTAAGTGAAAGAAACCAGTCACAAAAGATCACATATTGTACAATTCCATTTATATGAAATGTCCAGCATAACCACATCTATAGAGACAGATTAATGGTTGCATATGGCTGGAGTTGGAGATGAATGGGAAGTGACAGCTAATGGATATGAGATTTATTTTTGGGGTGATGAAAATATTTTAAAGTTGATAGGGATGATAATAAAACTTTGTGAATATACTAAAAGCCACTTACCTGTACACTTTAAATGTGTGAATTGTATTGTATGTTAATTATATCTCAATAAAGCTGTCATAAAAATATGATAAATTAATTTTCAGATTTCAAAAGAACTAAATAGAACTTATAGTAATGAAAAAGTCACAACAATAGAGAGAACTCAATGGAATCAAACAATTAGAAAATAAAAATTTAAAAATACCATTTACAATAGAACAAAAAACACCATAAATATCTAAGAATGCATGTATAAAAATGTGCAAGACTTCCACAATAAAAAATACAAAATAGTGCTAACAGAAATTAAAGTCGCAAATAAATAAAAAGATACACCATCTTCATGGATTAGAAGATTCAGTATTGTTAAGATGTCAGCTCCCTAAATCTAACTATAGATTCAATCTATATTGAATAGTTAAAATCCTAGGAGATTTTTTTAGTGGAAATTGACAAGCTGATTCTAAAATATATGTAAATGCAAAAGTCCTACAATAGCCAAGACAATCTTGAATAAGAAGTACTGCTAGATATCAAGATTTATTATAACGTTACAGTAATTAAGACCATGTGGTATTGGGGTAAGGACTGCAAATAGAGCACACAGACAGCAAAGTGTGTAGTTGTGTTGCCTCCTTGTTTCCCAGTGATAAACCCACAAGACATGTTACAAAAATGGATAATAAAAAGAGAAAAGTGCAGCAAAGAAATGAAAATAGTAGCAACGAATGTAAATGAAGTTACAGAAAAAATAGTTGCCTGTGGGAATGTCAACACTGCCACCATTTGAGAGACTCTGGATGTGCAGCCACAAGAACTTAGTGAAGCCCAAACTTAACATAATTGAGCAAAGTGGTTGGTATGAAAAGGATGAAGAGGTTTCAGAGAAAGTGATGACAGCAAAAAAAAACCCCTTCACTTTAAGGGAACTCTCAACAACTTACAACATTGAAATCACAAAGGATAAAATGTTGGAAGCTGATCCAAACTTAGAAAGGAGCATGACAATTTGTGAAAGCATAGGAAAGATGCTTATTCCATATCTTAAGTTATGCAAGAAGGCAAAAAGTGCCGTTGAAAGTACTCAAGTGTTTTACAAATAAATAAAAATGCTTTAATTATCAGTGTTTCTAATACTTTAAATTACTGTGTACTAATAAATGTTTTACTTTTTTTCATTTCCCTATACATTTATAACTGGCAATAAGGGAGTTTTTAATGTTTTTGACAAACATTTTTAAAGGTCATGGGACAATGATAATTTTCCCCATTGATTATTAAGATGGCTTTACATGGTTTTAATTTGCATGGTCATTTTTATGGTCCTGCACTGCCATGCAAAATGAGGACTGCCTATATTTAAATTAATGAGTTAAGTGTACCATTTCAGAAATTAGAAAAAGAATAACAGTAATCCCAAAGATAGAAGGAAGAAAATAAGGTAAGAGACTAATGAAATAGAAAACAAAAATACAATGGAGAGAATTGAAAATCTGGTTCATGAATAATCAAGGAAAAATGTATATTCTTACAAACTTACATTACATACCTTACAGAAGAGAATAATGTCAATGAAAAAAATTGGTACTGTTTTTTGAGTTCTCAAATATTTGTGAATATATGAAGTGGCAACAGAGAGGCATCTTTCTGGTCTTTGAAACTTTAGAATCCACAAGGCACATTATCTCATCTCATCTTCAAACAATCCTTACCATCATCTCCTTTAGGCATGCCAACCAGCCCATAAAGGTGAAATGTTACCCAAGGTCGCACAACAAGTTGACAGCGGCAACATAACAATGTGAACTTGACTGACCACCTCTCAGGCGTCTGGCAGCATGCTACCTGCCAGAGTCTCAGGGGAAAATAAAATTTGGCCTTGCCTCCCTGTCCTGACCCAGGCACCACCAATACTGTCTACCATTCTCTCGTAGGGGTCACCACCTCCACAACCCTTGCTCTGTCTTGCTTAGCTGCAGAGCAGATGGCTAGGGACACAAGACCCAATGTGGTTGCCCAGGACGGTTATCTCTCACCACCATGCAGAAGGAGGTGACCAAGTTTACCCTTAGGGCCTACCAGCCTCCCCAAGGAAACACTGGTTTAGTGCTCACCCTATAGGGCACGCAGGAAAAATCTATCCATGGGGCTCATGAGGATGAGATGAGGCAATGTAAGAAGTACCTGGCACACGCAGGCACTTGAGACCTGAGTTTCTGTATGAAGCACAGCAGTACAAAAGTCAAGACTACTTATAAGAAGTCATACACGTATGTTACTTCTTGTAATTTCCATCATCTTTAACCCCGTAAAACCTGGAGTTTACGGTCAGGACACTAGTGAAACCACCATTTCCAAGGGGACAAATGACCTTTAATCACCACACCTGCCAGCCCCTCCCTAGTCTTTGGCTGCTCTGACAATAATGATTCCCTTTCATCTCCCTCTTGAAAAGGTCTCCATTGTGGGGTTCCCATTTTTTTTCTTTTCAGTAACCCCTTCTTGGCTGGCTCTTTCCTTTTCCCTTCTCCTCAGTGAAGTGCAGTATAGTGTAGAGGTGAAGAACGCAGATTCTAAAGTCAGACCACCTATAACTGTGTGATCTAGGGTACACACTTCACCTCTGGTCCTACCTATAAAAGAGATAGTAAAAGTACCTACACCCAACTCACAGGACTGTTGGGAGAACTAAATGAGATAACATGTGTCAGGTGCTGGGCCCTGTGCCTGGCAGAGAGCAAGCACTCAATGTTTGTTGTTAGGCACACTATTTAAGAACATACTCACTGGAAGAGAAGACTGGAAAGAAATAGAGCAATGATAAAGCAGTTGTATTTGAGTGGTAAAATTATGGGTGATGTTTTTTCATTTTCTTTAGTCCCCCAGTTTTCAATGAGGCTGTGAGACCATGCGGATCCATCAGCAGAGAGGAAGATGAGAGGAGGAAAGAAAGGAGAGAAAAGCAGAGGCAGGGAAAATGCACCAAAGAGTTCATGATTATAAGATACCCAAAGGTTTGAAAAGAAAAACAAAAGGGTGGAAAAAACAAAAACTACTCCCCATCCCTAATTCTTCCTCTGTGCTTGGAGTCCCACTTCCCAAAAAGGAATAGATTGGGAAGGATGGCTATGGTCTTCTGGAGAAACAACAATCATATAATCTAAAGTATACACATGATAGTCAAATCACACAAACCATGTGGGAGAAAAACATTATTCCAATCAGAGACACATGCAAAACACAGAAGTACTCTGCAGTCCAAGGCACAGCTGAAGTGAGCACATTTGTATAAGTCCTTTCCTTTTGTTGAAAGTCTTTGAAACAAGACCTTTGATACCAGAGATGCTTGACATGGCGGCGTCATTGGGTGTTCTCCTAACAACTATACCCTCTCCCCCTCAGATGTATTCCTTGGCTAACCATGCTGGGGAAACCTCTCTGACTGCTGGGTCATGGGACATGAGAGGATGTGTGCTGGAGCTCTTGGGAGTAGGTTTCCTCCTTTGTAAAGGACACACCTGAGAAGAAATTCCCCTTCCTGTTTTTGGATATAATGGAAGGAGGGAAGATATGATGATTAAGACTAGCAATGGCAGCCGTCTTGGTACCATGAGGAGCTGGGCTTGACGATGAGAAGAAAGAAAGAACGAACCTGAGTCCTTAGTAATGATTAACCAGGAACGCACACACGTGGCCTTCTTATGTGGGATAATAAACATCCTTATTGCTTAACCACTATTAGTTGGGGATTTTGATACTTTTGGGCAAAAGCATCTTGAATTTTTCACATAGCATTGGGTGAGCTGATGCTGAAAAAGGGATATCTAAATGGAAACACCCAGAGCTAGAAATCAGAAATGGTACTGCTGCAGCTCTCTCTTACTAAGAGAGGCCAATCCAAAAGACAGTTAAAAAGTAAAAGGTTAATCAACTTTCTCCTCCAGCTTTTAGCTCTTTTTCTTTCCCTAAAGTGAGAAGAGACCGAAATGCTTAGCTTTGCCACCTGATAAACATTCCTAATGTATTTGGCCAAGTTTTCCAAGTTGAATCCTCACTACAAATTTGTATGAATTAAGTAAATGTTTTACTCAGAGGATATTTTCTTCACCTACCTCCCAAGGTACAAAAGAATCAGAATATAACAGAAATTTCATGTAAAAATATGTATGAAATGAAAATGGTTATGTGTCACTGTAATGTGTTGCTATAGCAACATTAAAAAATATTTTAGGGCCTCACTCTGTGGCCTAGAGGTTAAGTTCGGCACGCTCCGCTTCAGTGGCCCAGGTTCAGTTCCTGGGTGCAGACCTACACCACTCGTTGGTGGCCATGTTGTGGTGGCGACCCACATACAAAACAGAGGAAGATTGGCACAAATGTTAGCTCAGGGTGAATCTTCCTCAGCAAAAAAAAAATAATAATAATAATAATAATTCAACATTAAAATGAAAACTACTCTTAAAGTTTTAGAAACGATAATTTTTCAGCATCCCTTTCTCTTCCTTCCAGAGCAAAATTTTAAATTTAAAAATTTAAAACTATAGGTTATTTTTGTGAGGGAGGAAACAAAGGGTTTTCAGAGACAATCCTCTTAAGGACTGAAAATTTTGAAATGATTTATGATCTTCACGTGTGTAATACCCCTTCAGTTTTATCAGATGGAATTTATAACACAAGTTTTATAATATAGTTATGAATACCAATACCAAAAGTCATCAACTAGACAATAAAATCTTCTTAAAAAATGAGAAAAATACAATCTACCTTAGGTCTTTCTCTTTTTCTATGAATTGGCCACTACTTTTCCATACAGTGAATTTAAACAGATATAGGGTAGTAGTTTAGTTTAAACTTTAACAACAAAATAAAAAACTAAGCATATCCAAAGAAGTTAACATTAGGCCTCTAAAAGCAACTCTTACTAGGATAGTACTTTATCATGGAATTGCTGTAAATGAGCAGAAAATTAATAATTATCTGAGATAATGAATATAAGCAAAACTTGAAACAAAAATAAAACACAGCAAAAGTTATTTCCATTCCCTCTGAGTAAAATACATATGAAAGAAACTTCACCATTGCAACACATTTTCCTTATTGAAACTGAAGTTTTAAGCCCGTGTTTATAACAACATGGTTGCTATGGAAATAGTTGATTCAACATTATGAACTCACAGCTGAATAAAGTAAGGTGTGGAACAGAAGTCTTATTTAAACAGTGGCAAGAACCATAAAACATTAAAAAGGCAAACTGAATGACGATGAGTCAGAGCACCATATGTTTTAATGTAAGGGTCATACATTTTTTTCCCCCATGCCTGACACACATAGGATGTTTCTTTTTAATTTAGTCCTATTTTTGGAACCCTATAATCATCTCAGTCATCCCTCAAAGGTCCTAAGTTTTACTATCTGCTTCTGTCTACATAATGCAGTAGGTATTTTATTAAATTGATCCTGCTTAGAACAGAGTTTCTATAGTTTACACCTTGCCAGAACATGCAGAAGTTATAGCACCAAGAGAATATAAGTCAGGGTTTTGAAAAGTTTCTGCATGTAATTGATTCTATTAAATATAGCAGAACTGACATTCATCATATAGCAGCACTTCAGGCTTAGGTTTTGTGTACAGGTTAAGATTCTTTATGAACTCTTCAAACACAAAAGTTGTCAGAGAATGTTAATGAGCCCCCAGACCCACTTCACACCCAGCAGCCCAGTCACCCCAGCACTGTCATCACACCTCAAATTTGTTCCTTGGCTTTTATGGGTCAGTTAAGAGTTTTCCAAGCAATCTTGAAAACCCTCAAGACACTTTATGTAGAAATGGTGTGAATTATTTGAACCTTAAACATATGCTCCTATACTCCTCCTCTGCTTCCCTTTCCACTTTTTAACTAGAGACCAACTCGCTTTTCTTTAAACACACACACCACCAATCTTTTCCTCTGGTTTTCTGAATCTTTCAAATTATGACAAACATTTTGAAGCCAGAAATTTTATCCTTTGTAAAATAAAACACATTCAACAAGTTTTTAAAATGATGGTTATGTTGGGGGCTATTTTAAAAAAAAGCCTTTCCCCCCTTAGGAGATGGTACAGTGAACCGGCTCTGTAAACAGAAATCCAGATCTGCTCCACAGCTGGCCGAGGGTGTGGCTGCCCTGTGTGTGTGCACAGGAGATCAATTCATACCAGCAAAACTGGAAAAATCACAACTGAGAGCAACGGTGGAAGCAGTGAGAGCCAAAAGCAAAACGTAAAGGAGTCTGACTTTCTGCTAGGTGAGTCACAGGAAATACTCCTGCCAGAGTTGGGAGGCCCGGCGCGCCCATCTCCTTCAGTTAAGAATGTAGGTCAAAGCTCCCTGGGCTTCGTGCTTCAGGGATCTGAGAGGAAGGGCTAGGGCCCACGCCTCAGAGACAGAAGCCCAATTCCTAGGGAGCACGAAGGCTGGCCACTGGCCTTGGCCTGCCCTCTAACTAAGCTTCCACCTCCGACAGCCCACGGTGAACTCAATCATTCCAGAAGTGAACAGACTAGAGTGCTGGGCTGGCTCTCCTTTCTATTTTGGACTTGGGCCACTTCAGGTGTTCTTATCAGGGCTCACAGGATGACAGGCCCTGGAACTGTGGCTTAAATTGGGTTTACACATAATGGACGGTCAGCTCACCCAGCTCTGTCGACACAGGGGACCCAGTGGCAATCTCACCAATCTTGGCCACTCCATCATAGTAGGCTCTTCCCGCCAGGATCATAGCTAGACAGAGAAAGTAACACACAAAATGATCACTTAGACAAGGAAAGGAGGAAGCAACAGAGAGGTTTTCTTCTGACATCTCTCGGCCCCTTCTGGCTGCAGCAAGTATGGCTCTCAGAGGGCAGAGCTTGTGCTTTGTAGCTGTGCCAGGGCAGAGGTCCCTCCACTGCACTTCCAGAGGCCCCCACCTACTGGAGAGCCCCCATGGGATCCTCACCTTGGACCAGCCCTGGGGAACCTTCAACAGCTGGTGCTGGAAGTCCAGAGAAGGCCCAGCCTGCTCCTGATGCCAGTTCCAGAGTAGACGACGTGAGCCTAACATCAAATTAGGGCTGGAACACATCCACTCCAGCAAAAAATCTTTTCTGAGCTGGTTATTCTATAGCAATACAGGTCTGCAACGTTCTTAGTTAGGAGGACTTGCATGGGGTGGCCTAGGAACCTGGTCCTTCAATGGCATTTTTACCTTTTTTATTGAAAAAGATATTCCGAGACACAAAAACTAACATACTTGTTACCAGGGGAAAATCTATGAAATTTGAAATACCTTATCATTCCAAAAAACAATGGAATTACTGGAAAAATAATTGAATGCTTTACTTTTTTCCTTCCCTTTTTGGCAGAGACAGAAAAACTTTTATTGCTATACAAGTTGGCTTCTAATTGTCTTAAAAATCTTATTTCTCCTTTCACACTGATTCTTATAAGGTACAGAAATCTGCTTTTGTCTTGTTTTTCTTTTCCTTTTTTTGGTGGGGGGAGTTGGGGGTAAGACAAACCTGGGTTTGAATTCTACCTGTACTTCAAACGACATGACCTTCTTGGGCAAGTTAGTTATCCTTTCTGGCAGAGGATGTTAATCTATAAAATGCTCTAATAGCGTGAGCACTGGATGAACAAATGGAAGCTGCTAATACCAACCCCTTCTTCTTCTTTACAACAAGCTAGGTCTGAGGAGACTGAAGGTGCACAACAAGCAAGCTTTTCAACAAGATCTAGCCTATTTAGCATGATTTTGGAGAAAATTATTTATTTTGTTTTACTCAAAGGCTGGCTTCATACACAGAAATCAGTTTCTCACGTAGCTTTGGAGACCACAAGTTTTGGAACTAAAAGAGCCTTCATAAGAATCTCTTTGAGATTCCTTTCCTTTCTCTGAGAAGAAAATCAGAGGCCATACCAGCTGCTGTGCTCCAATTTATAATGGGTATTGTTTTTAAAAGGAGGATTTAAAAAGGTATTTCAAGTTTAAAAAAGGTGGTGGTAGTAGGGTGTCACAGAATGAATTAATGTACAAGTCCAGCTGAAGATCTGCAGGCCAAAAAAGTAGTATTTTCATGGCAAATTAATCTATTTTAGCATTTCTTGTAGAGCTAAAATATTACAAAAGTTATGGCTTTTACTATATATGTATACAAGTTTAGGAAGTGTAATGCTCTACTGTACTGTTATTTCATAAAATGTAGGATAACAAAGTAGAATAATAAACAAGAACAATAACAAGTAGCATTTATGTAGACTTTCCAAGTCATTACTTAAGTCAATCTACCCGACAACGTTAAGATGTGGGTTGGTGATGTTATCACCCCGTTTCATGAAGGGGGGTGGAGTGGAGATATTCTGAGACATGCCCAAGGTTAATGGTGGATCAGAGGCAATGCACACAGCTCCAGCTAAGGTACCTCACTTCCTCAGTTCTAAATTATGGCGCTTTTTGACTCTTTGGTCTCAGCTAGAACTGAAAAGAGATGACTCCAACGTAAAAACAAGGTTTATAGCCAGTAAACTGTCAAGTTAATATATGTAATGTTTTAGTATGAAGATTTTAAATTGCAAGGTACCGATAAGCTGAAAAGCAAATTAGTGGGAGAATGGTATACAGGATTACACGATATTTAAACAAAATTTTTGGTTTGCATCCACACATTAATTTCAAATTTTTCATTAACTGTTGACTTAAATTTAAAACTATTTAACCTTCTCAGTCCAGTACAATATCATTGCTTTTATGAGAAAGGAATTAACTTAAAAAATTATAATTTATCTAGAATAAAGAATAAAATAATATTTTCATAATTTTGCCCCCTTTGTGAACACATCAGAGAGTTTCTACCACTTGTTTTAAGGAATGAAGCGTATTAGTTCTATTTTAGTCCTTGACCAACTACTTCCTCAATCTAATCTACATACTTGTACCAGATAGTTTTTCCTTAAAATTTCATTTCATTAGCTTATGGATCAGCTCAAAAACCTTCAGTGGCCTCCCACTGCCTATAGGTTAAGCCCACACTCCAGAGTTCATGGTAGATTTTTATAGACTCTACCTCCCAGAATCTACCACCCAAAGAATACACCTCCCAGAATTCCCAGCCTGTGTAGTCCCCTACTACGCTGATGGGTGGTTTGGTCACGTGACTTGCTTTGGCCAGTGGGGCACCGGCAAGCAAAATTCCCACAGGGGCTTGCACTCTTGGAACAGCCTGCTATGCCTGAGGGAGGGAGTGAGCTCAGCCCACAGCCTAGTCCAGGCCCCAGCTGACTGCAGTTGCAGGAGTGAGCCCCAGGGCTCCAGAGAACTACACTGCCTTTACAGGACCATGCAGAAATAATAAACTGTTGTTTTAAGCCACCAAGTTTAGGGGCAATTTGTTATGTGGCAATAGATTACTGATGCCACATTCAAATGCATTAATAATCTGACCCTATTCCATCTTGTATTTTACTATTCCCCAACAGCTTCTCACCCACACCAGTGTGGACCCCAGGTCTTGGCTTGGATGCTGTCTTTTCTGCCTGAAGCACTAGTATGCAGCATTTGACTACTGAAACCCAACATCTATCAGCCATCTCAGTTCTCCACTCCTCAAATTCTGGTGACACTGCTCATTCCATGCGCTTCATTAGCTGTGCCTGTTGCCCCGAGTTACAACCTAACTGTTGACTGTACATCTGGCATCTTCGACTATACTACAGATTCTTACCAAAGACTTTACAGATTTATCTAAGTTTCTCAGTGGCTTCAGCAAAAACCAGATGCCCCAGAGAAATTCTGGAAATACCTTAGGAAGTGCAGAATAGTCCCCAGGAGGTGTTAAAGTGCTAAGAGCCCTTAGGGAGAAGCCGTGTTAGCAGGGGGCTAAGCTGCAGGCAGCTCACTGAGTCACCTTGTAAAACTCTGCCTCAGAGAGGCAGCTTATGCTAGAAAGAAAAAAAACCACTGCAGGTCATAGTGATTTCCTTCACAGGGATGTATAAAGCGATGACTTTGTGGCCTTGTGACTAAGCAATCATCAAGGGAGAGTCAGCTGTGCAAGACTTCCAAAACAAGGTTCCAGCTCTTTGAAGGAGGGAGGGGGGCACCCACAGAAGTCACTGATAGTGCTGGAGGGCAAGGGAGGAAAATCCCAGGCCTGCTGCATTTCCTGCTCTGGTCTACAGCATAGGGATCCAGAAAAAAGTAAATATGCAGTTTACTTTTCCAGTGACTACAACAATAGTGCACCCGTCATCCAAAGTCCAAAGTCTAGCCAGCACATCCCCTTTCCTGGGGCATGCTCATACTGAGGGTGTGTGAAGCCACAGGTTTATTTTCAAAATACCAACAGGGAGCAGCCAAAGGTGGGGTATGGTGAAAGAGAAATAAGAGATATGTAAAAGACACAAAACTTGATCTGAAGGCTTCTTCAAATCTAAAACTGCCGGAAACTAAAATGTCTAATTATGTTACTTGGTGGTCTTAGTGAACCAGGGTAGAGGGTGAAACTGGGGTCTGAATATTTTGGAGGTAACACTTGCTACATAGGGAGAATTATTTTGACCATGTTAGAATTTGGTGATTGTTAGCGTTTCAAGGGTTTTTTTCTTTCTTTCTTTTTTTTTTTGAGGAAGATTGGCCCTGCGCTAACATCTGTTGCCAATCTTCCCTTTTTCTTTTTTCTCCCCAAAGCCCCAGTACATAGTTGTGTATCATAGTTGTAGAGTTGTAGCTCTTCTGTATGGGACGCTGCCTCAGCATGGCTTGATGAGCAGTGAGTAGGTCCGCGCCCAGGATCTGAACCGGCGAACCCCGGGCCGCCAAAGCAGATGCGCGAACTTAAGTGCTATGCCACTGGGCCGCCCCACATTTCAAGTTTTTAAGGTGATCATCGATAACATTCACCTTTTAGTAGGGAAATGCGTGTGCACATGCATGTCAGCCTCCTCAAATGTGTTAAAGAGAAAATCATAGGCCCAAAATGGTGTCACTTGTGCTAAAGCCCATGATACCAACCTAGATTACCTAACCTAATTACAGTTTTGACCTTCCCGAGAAAGGGGAAGAAAAAAAATCTTCATCAACCAGTCTGGAATTTTCTGGTCAGTACCAATGAGGTAATCTGTCACGTGGGCCCTCTCCATCCCTCCCTGCCCCAGAGAGGAAGAGGAGGCAATCTGCATGACAAAACATATCCTTCCCACCAAAGAGATGATGTCCTGGACCAAAATAATCCTTTCTTTTCTTTTGCTAATAACTTCCTTGCCCCACCCTCCTTCCTATAAAAACCTTCCATTTAGTGTAACATCTTGGAGTATCTTTCTACTTGCTAGATGGGAGGTGGACCAATTCATGAATCACTGAATAAAGGCCAATTAGATCTTCAAATTTACTTGGTTGAAATTTTATTTTTAACAGATTTGATGGCAGTGACTGGACCGAAGGAGACTTCCATCAGCCTCAGGGACAACAAGAAACATGGGCGTGGCAACCTGTGAATCCTTTTGAGTTCACTGTCTTTCTTGCCATTTCCAGGGCCTTTGGTAAGTTCCTCTCAGTTTGAACTCCACTCTCTTTTTGCATCGAGCTCCCAATCTTATTGGCTTTTCAGACCACAATTCCCAGGTTTTTGAGTGGAAACCCCAGGCCTGATTCTGTCCTCAGTTTCTACGTTGGGAACTCCTAGTGACAGGTACAGTTCCTCCATTTGTTTGGAATTGATGCCGGCCCTGATATCAGTTCCCCTGCATTAAATCCAGCACATATGGGGTTAAAACCAAAAGCACTCATCCTCTTTCCCTGCTTCTCCAAGTTACATTCACATGTAAGAATCAGTCTTTTTTAAACTTTGTATCCCCGAACTTCACTTCACAAGGCAAATAGAAGTTACAAATTGTTAAAAACCCAGGTGGCCTCCAGCTGGGCTCACAATGAAGTTTTAGCTAATGACCAGTTCTTGAGGTTTGTTACAGGGAAACTGATATCCAGAGAATGTCAAGAAGCTAAAGCTTCCCAGACCTCAACTCCTTGGCTTCCTGGTGCCAGAATCCACCATCAATCAAGGACACCCAGCTGCTATTCCCTTATCTCTCCATCCCCCTCCTTGCAAGCAGCCTCACAAGGCCAAATGCAGGCTGGTGGGAAAGCACAGACCAGCAAGGCCACAGGCTTCCCCTCCCTACAAGCAGCTGCATTCTTCGCAACCTTTAAAACCCCTTGCCTCCCGTCGTTCCTTTCGGAGAGATGGGACAAATTTGAGGACTCACTCTTGTATCTTGGCTGACATCACCCGAAATAAAAACTCTTTCCTTGCCATAAACCTGGTTTCCAGTTTTATTTTGGCCCCTCTTGTGTGGCAGGTAAAGAACCTGGGTATGTGTCCGGTAACAGAAATCAGTCTGCAGTTCCCATTCTTTAGGGTCTGTTGATTCAGTCCTCTCCCCAATCCCCAGATTCCACCTAGGGAACTGTTGGTGGTTGCCAGCTGGAGTGGGACTGGGTCCTGTAAAGGCTATTGCTAATGGAGAAGTTGGAAGCCAGAAAGCTGCAAACGCTGGTGGGCACGAGCTGAGCATTTAAAGTTTGTTAGAGCGCTTGCCACCTTAAGACTGACACTAGGTCACCCACCAACCTCAAGAAAATTTCTGTGCAATGAGGTACACTGTAAAGCACCCCACAGTTCCCAACTCTGTGGCACATCCCTCTTAGGTATTAATGTGGCTCCAAGAAACCCAAAGGCCTAATTAAGAGAAATGGGATCCTTTATCCAAAGAATTGAGTGTGCCATCTTCCAACACAACTGCTTATTTTATATTTAACAACTATAGTCCCAGAAGCTGCAGATATCTAACAAGATGGCAAGATTTTACTAAAAACAACCTAGAATTACAATGGTCATTGTGGGGAACATTCCAAATAGATAAGATTGTTTAAAAGTGCACTTAAAAGCAAAGGCTATTCAGAAGCCTCCACAGGGTTTTGAAATTCCAAAATACCTTCATTGGAAGATTCATTGCAAAAGGCTAATGAAAATTAAAAAGATAAAAGGTACCTAAAACAAAAGCAACAACCCAGTTCTTGGGGGAATTGGAAACAACTGTCTTTGCAACGTCTTGCAAATCTCTGCAGAGCCAAAGATGTGACTCTAGAAGTTCGAAGTTCACCTGCCGTTTTTTTGCCAATCCCCAAACCTCGCCCTTTCCTCTCAAAATGCTTGAAAAGATCTAGGTATTGGAAATAAAAATTGTCCTCCATTTAATCTGTGCCTTTGTGATGCAAATTTTCTATCCCCATCTTCTCTAGGACAGAGCCATTCTTCGAAATGCAAATTTTAGGGAGAAGTTTTTTTTTTTTCATCAGAAGGGGGAAAAAATAAAAAAGAAAGGTATTTGGGAATTGGGCTAATGAAAACTCTTAAATGTCCTCTCCACAAATATTAGTAAAAACAAAAGCTGTAAGATCTCTGTATCTGTCTGTGTATTTGTGGTCATATATGTATTTTGTAATTGTGAGAGTTTTTCCTACCTCTGGATGGTATTGCCAAAATTAATTTATAAGGAGCTCTATTTAGTTGGTTTGAAGACAAACACTTGTAAGGACCGGGTATTATAAATTCTCAGAAACACAACAGAAACTAACCCAAATGCTTTTCAGGTTTATGTGATCTGGGAAAATATTAGCTATTAAAACTAGTATAAGTTCATAGTTTTATTAAAATAGGCATGTCTTTAGAATTATCAGCATTAAATATAATGCAGATAAACAACTTTTATTTTACCTGGGTTTACTAGTCAAATTCATATCTCTGTTGCAAAATTTGTCAGCAAAAAAATAACAGAATGATGGCTTTGTCTAATGTGTCATGAAGTTTTCATGCGTAATCTAAACATAACTGTTGGGAGCAAATGATTTAGATAGATGTAAGTGGGATAAGAGTTTATAGATAAACATTTGGCAACAATTACATTTTACAGTCTGTGTACTTAAAAAGAGCTTCCAAAATCTTTTTTGGTAACTTGAAACCTTAGAGTTTTGCTAAGTTAAATGATGGAAATTCATTGAATATCTAGATTATTTCCAAATAAGATAAAATACTGAAACATTAATTGGTAAACAAGTCTAAGTTTACCACTTTTGACCTCTTATTACAGAGAAACTAAAGATATTTTGATCTCTTGGTAAACATGTTTTATGCCACACTGAAAAGCATGTTTCTAAAAATTATAAAAGGTATTTATATAATTTGCCAAGCCACAGAATGCTAATATAAAAGACAGTTCATAATTGCTTACTTCTTAGTTTTCAGTAGAAAACTAAGACTTCTAAGGGTTAAGAATTCTAATTTATATATGTAATTAAAGCTACTAAAAATAACAGAAACAACTTTGTATCCAAGGAAAGTAGGATATGTTTTTTGGTTAAGAAAAGGTATGAGATATGGAAATACATTCTTGTTAAGAGAAATGAGAGTAATTTTATCTAAACTAAAACTTTTGCTTATTTCAGAATGGAAAGGAAGAAAATGAAGGACAACTATAGACATAGAAAGTTGGGAAGAGAGAAAAAGAGGGGGAAATCTTGTGTAATCAGCCTAGCTAAAATCAAACTGCTATGGTGGGGGTTTTAAGAATGAGCTTTAGGGGCCGCCCGGTGGCGCAGCGGTTTCGTCCGCGCTTGGCAGCCCAGGGTTCGCGAGTTCGGATCCCAGGCGCTCCCGACGCACTGCCTGTCAGCCATGCCGTGGCGGCGTCCCATATAAAGTGGAGGAAGATGGGCACGGATGTTAGCCCAGGGCCAGTCTTCCTCAGCAAAAAGAGGAGGATTAGCAACGGATGTTAGCTCAGGGCTGGTCTTCCTCGCAAAAAAAAAAAAAAAAAAAAGAATGAGCTTTAATAAGATCAATAGTGTACTTATGTAAAACTAGAACTTAATTTTCTTTCATCTGTTCAAAGGACAAACTTTTCTTGGTCTTCTGGTCTGCCCCTGATAAGAGATTATGAAATGAAAGCGAATGTTTTATGTTTTACCAAAATAATTTTCTGTGCTTTATCAGGTCTTTGATTACTTATTTAAACCTTGTCTTCTCGATATTAAAAAAAGCTAAGTTTTTCTCAGAACTATGTAACCTTCTACATTTGCCTGTGAGGTCTTTAATTGTCACTTTGGTTAAATAGATAACTAAGTAATGTTTCACAGTGACCTGTGATCCTATTGGACCAAGTGTTTTAAAACCTTTTGATATCTTTGATAAACTTCCCAAAACCAAATTCTAAATGAACTTTTTGACCTCAAGCTAACTTTGGGATGTTTCAGAGGGTCCCTGAAACATCTCAAAGAGAGATATGAAACTAATTATGCTTATTTGGTATGTTATATTGCATGGGAAGCATTGTCAAATAGGTGATGCTAAACCTTCTTTGATTCTATTTGTGTAGATATATGATTATAATTTTTATGACTTTGTGTTCAAAATATTGATGGTTCTTCTTTTTTCCCCCCCAGATATAAAGAAACCTTTCTTCTTTAGCTAAACTATGACTTACAGCAATTTGTTAAATTATTATAAATTTGGTAAATTTTATCTTCGCAAAGATGAAAACATTTACTTTTTCTCCCTACCTGATCCCTCCAGAATTCGGAAACTCTTAAATATTCTTTTCATGGCAATATAGTTAGTTATTTGTATAAGTTCAATAAGAATCCATTCTCCTTGTAATAGGACATAATGGAAACAAGGGTTTTCTTATGTCCTTTGGGGCCCCAGTCAAAAAATGGGCAAGAACTAAACAATCTTCTACTGCTATTCTCCAACCTTCTGAAATTGCTGTCATAAAAATTAAGGCTAACACTGAAAGGACTGAATCTAAGTATCAAGAAAATGCTATTGCTGACTTTCATGCAAAAGCAGCAGCAATAGAATTTACTAACATTGTGGCACATGTGGCTGAAGTCTATTCTGCTTCTGCAAAAAAACAGCCCCTCACTGCCAGACTTTTGCCATGCTGATGTCCCTGTAACATGGCAGTAATCTCCTCCTGAATCAGAGAAATTAAGATGGGTAAACAATGGCTATAAATTAAATGAACAATCAGGGCGATGGGAAACCCAAGCCAGCTGCCTGGTTCTTCTCAGCTCCTGGGCAAACACCATTTTTTGGCTTTTGCATTCCTTCACCCACCATAGTACATTTAAAGATGACAAACTACGAATAGTTATCGGTGGGGAGACTTCCATAAAATTGCAAAAACAGTCTACCAGCAATGTCTTACCTGCTAGGTCCATAATCCTGGAAAAACTATTTTTGTCCCCAGAGGCTTCAAATCTCCTCCCTCTGGACCCTCTGAACACCCGCAGCTGGACTTCATTCAACTGCCACTTAGTATGGGTTATCAATATGTTCTTGTTATTTTTTGTATGTTTTCTGGATGGGTTGAAGTCTTCCCTTTCCAGAAGGCTGATGATCTCACAGTGGCAAAGAAACTGTTAGAAAAAAATGTGTTTCCCACTTGGGCCATACTTTCCACAATCTCCAGTGACTGAGGTGCTCACTTCACTGGGCAAATCATACGAGCCCTAACGAAAACTTTGCAAACTTCTTGGAATTAGCAACGTCCCTATCACCTTCAATCATCAGGCAAGGCTGAGAGAACTAATGGGATCTCCAAAATTTCTAAACTTCCCAAAGCTACTGGACTCCCCGGCCGAAGTTAGTGCCTTTGGTCTTGCTGACTGTCCACAGTACCCCTTTGGGAAACATAAACTCACTCCACACAAAAGAGTTACCAGCAGACCAATGTCAATTAGTATACAAACTTCTGCTGATCCGTTGTTGTCTAATGCTATTGTGACCAGCTACTTTAAGCCTCTACTGTCTTATGCTCAAGCCTATCATCAACAGGATAAAGAAGGTTTCCTAGATCCCAATTCAAAGGATCACGTTGGTTACATTCTAGAGCCTGGCGACTGGGTATTCTGGAAATGTCATCAGAGGAAGACAGCCCTCGAGCCCCATTGGAAGGGACCTTATCAAATGCTCCTGACCACTCACACTGCTGCAAAACCAGAAAGCATTGAGCCCTGGATACACATCTTACAGCTAAAGAAGGCTCCACTTGACATCTGGGTCTGTGCAGACGCTGGAAATCTCTGAATCAAATTGACAAGGAAGAGAAGTAGCTGACACTGAGGTAGACTGCTTCCGCCCAAGATGATGGATCAAGACTTCATAATTTAACTGAACATGAAACCCTTTCTTCTTTCTTTTCTCTCTCTTTCTTTCCTTTGACATTGACCTAGAAAGGTAATGCCCTCTCTTCACCCCCACGTTCCCATGGTTATCTAGGTCAGATTTGTCCTTCCTAAGAAATCTCACCAGCAGCACCCATCTTTGCAAGGCATTTAGGGTGACTCTTTATTTCAGGCTAGGAGATTCTCTTCTCACATGTGCTAAAAACCTGACTGACCCCTGGCTTGAAAGGGCAAACGCAACAATTCCTGTGAATGAATCCATTAACAGTGCTACTTTATTGGAAGTGGTTTGGGTCCCAACAGGATTTATCTATCTGTGGTGGTTATCATTCTCCTTGGGCATATGAATGCCTAGATGGCTGGTGCACAGTTGGGTAATGCCTCTTAGGTATCTGTGCCCCAATTGTTCTAGAAAGGACCTACCAGGAGGCTTTCATGATTCAGGATTCGCTTCCTTTGGTAGGGCCCTACTTCCCTAGTTAGGAATAGATACAAATGGGAATATAAAAGAGACGCTTCCTTAACTCTTGAAGACATTGCAGATTCCGTTGCTAAGACTACACCGGCCAACAAAAATCCTTAGATTCTCTGGCCAAAGTTGTTGTTGATAATAAAATAGCCCTTAATTATCTTTTAGCTGACTGAGGAGGTGTCTGTGCTGTGGCCAACACCATCTGCTGTAGCTGGATCAATACTCCTGGGGAAGTTGAAATTCAGTTACATAACATCACTGAGCAAGCCATTAGTTTAAAAAGATGACTCCTTCACCTGAAAGTGAGACCTGAAACTATAAAACTCCTGGAAGAAAATATAGGCAGTACACTAATTGACATCAGTCATAAAGGGATCCTTTCCGATTCCATGTCTACTTGGACAAGGAAAACAAAAGAAAAATAAACAAGTAGGACTTCATCAGACTACAGAGCTTCTACAAGGCAAATGAAACCAGGATCAAAATGTATAGACAACCCACCAGTTGGGAGAAAATATTTGCAAATCATATATCTGACAAGGGATTAATCTCTGTAATATATAAAGAACTCACACAACTGAGCAACAAAAAAACAAACAACCCGATCAAAAAATGGGCAGAGATTATGAACAGACATTTTTCCAAGGAAGAGATACAGATGGCCAAAAGACACATGAAAAGATGTTCAACATCACTAATCATCAGGGAAATGCAAATCAAAACTACGCTAAGGGGGCCGCCCGGTGGCGCAGCGGTTTAGTCTGCGCTTGGCAGCCCGGGGTTCGCGAGTTCGGATCCCGAGCGCCCGCCGACGCACTGCTTGTCAGCCATGCTGTGGCGGCGTCCCATATAAAGTGGAGGAAGATGGGCACGGATGTTAGCCCAGGGCCAGTCTTCCTCAGCAAAAAGAGGAGGATTAGCAACGGATGTTAGCTCAGGGCTGGTCTTCCTCACAAAAAAAAAAAAAAAAAAAACTACGCTAAGATATCACCTTACACCTGTTAGAATGGCTGTAATCACCAAGACAAAAAACAACAAATGTTGGAGAGGTTGTGCAGAAACGGGAACCCTAATTCATAGCTGGTGGAAATGCAAACTGGTGCAGCCTCTATGGAAAACAGTATGGAGATTCCTCAAAAAATTAAAAATAGAAATACCTTATGATCCAGCAATCCCACTCTTGGGCATCTACCCAACAGACATGAAATCAACCATCCCAAGAGGCTTATGCACCCCTATGTTCATTGCAGCATTATTCACTATAGCCAAGAAGTGGGAGCAACCCAACTGTCCCTCAACTGATGATTGGATCAAGAAGATGTGGTATATATATATACAATGGAATACTACTCAGCCATAAAAAAAGACAGAATTGTCTCATTTGCAACAACATGGATGGACCTGGAGGGTATTATGTTAAGTGAAATTAGCCAGAGAGAGAAGGACAAACACCACATGATGTCACTCATATGTGGAATATAAACGAACACACGGTCAGAGAGAACTGGTTGGTGGTTACCAGGGGGAAGGGGGATGGGGGGTGGGAGGTGGGCACAAGGGGTGAAGGGATGCATCCACATGGTGACGGACAAATAATGTACAACTAAAACCCCACAATGTTATAAACTATTAAGACATCAATAAAAATGAAAAAAAAAAAAAAAAAGATGACTCCTTCAGTGGGGTCTTTGACTCACTTGATTTTGATTGGTTGACTCACTTGATTGACCCAAGTCTTGGGGACTGTGGGGAATCAGAATTTGCCACCCCAAAATGTGTGTCTTTGGCTTGATTACTTTTTAAGAACAAAAAACTCAGGAAGAAACTTTGATCTTCCCTCTAACTGCCTAAAAGAATTAAGATAGAAGGCCTGTTCCAGGAAGGAGCTAATATTATAAGACAACTATAGTATGATATAGACTAGGTGTGATAGCCAGGGAGGAACCTAGCAAGGGCCATTTAATGAAAATCCTCTCTATCTGTCATTGTCTTCACAAGGCATGGTCAACATTTGTTTACCAAACATTTGCTTTTCCATCTCCATGTGAATTGCCTTCCTTCCCTTTGAAGTCCCAAACCACTACCCTCAAGATTTTCCTTTGTCTTTAGCTAAAGATGGTGGCTTTGGCCACTTTGGGGAGTTACTCAATTTTTCTGGGTTTCTCCCATGTATCCATGTTATTAAATTTGTTTGATTTTCTCCTGTGATTCTGTCTCATGTCAATTTAATTCTTAGACCAGCCAGAAGAACCTAGAGGAATAGTTCTTCCTCCCCTACAGGACAATGGCTCCAAACTACACTCCAAACATTGGAACTATCCTGCTTATAGTCTCCCTGGCACACTGTATCCTCTCAAAAGCTTTAATTCCATGTTCACAGCTAATGACTACCAGAGAGATGATCTCCCTAAGACTGGAACTCAAAAAAGAAGTGAAGAAGATGGCCAACTTAAAGACTGTGAATCTGAAGCTGTGACCTGTGAGTGTCAGAGAAATTAAGCAAAAACATAATGACTTGTGACTATCACTCAGATGATCAGAAAAAGCCATGAAAACTACAGAATGGTAGCTAAGAATGGTGTTAATGTCTTAAATTTTGATCTCATCTCTCAGACAAGCTGCGAGTCTGATCAGAAAGGGGAAATTGTTAAAGAGAAAACCACAGGCCCAAAATGGTGTCACTTGTGCTAAAGCCCATGATAACCAACCCTAGATTTAATACCTAACCCAACTGCTGTTTTGACCTTCCCCAGAAAAGTAATCTTCAATCAGTCTGGAATTTTCTGGTCAGTACCAATGAGATAATCAGTCATGTGGGCCCTCCTCTTCCCCCCCAGAGGAAGAAGAGGCAATCTGTATGACAAAACCCTTCCCCCCAAAGAGAGGATGTCCTGTCCAAAATAATCCTTTCTTTTCTATTGCTAATAACTTCCTTGCCCCACCCTCCTTCTTATAAAAACCTTCCTCAGAGTATCTCTCTTCTTGCTAGATAGGATGCTGCCTGATTCATGAATTATTGAATAAAGCCAATTAGATCTTCAAATTTATTTGGTTGAAAATTTGTTTTTAACAAACAAAACCTCTTCAAACTAGCAACCAACTCTGGTTCATAAAGAGATTCAAAAGCCAATGCTCAAGGTCATTTTAAATGAGGGACTCATTTTGAAATAAGAATCTAAGTCCAACCTTTAATTTAGATGTTATTTTCATTCAGGCTAATAATTTTATTTCTCATATTACTATCAAAAGTGATACACCCAAAGGTAAGAAACTCTTCTACATAAATAAAAGGAGAATAATTCCTATGTGGCAGGACACTAACATAAATACTTTAAGTACACATTTTATATATGTTATTAGTTCACAAAGAATTTGGTTTAAAAACTAGAAAACATGTTTATGGCAATGATATAAAAGATTGAGCCATGTCAAAAAGCATGATTTGATAATGAAAATATATCACTTATAGTAGCCTGTTATGCAGTTTACTCATTTCAAATACACTAATATCCTATCATTGCCAAGTTCTGTAAATTTGATTAATTGTAAAGAATTTCTACCAACTTAAAGATATTTTAAAAATTCAATATTAAACATTTAAAAATAATTAAGTGAACTATTTACTGAACGACTTTTATATGTGCTCTATATTCATAAATTTAGAAAATAGAAAGACTTACCATTAACAGCTTTTTCATAATTTTTTCCTAGGTTTATTAAATTTCGTAGTCCAGGATTGAACTGTTCCACAACATTCTGACAAACAAACAAAACAAACAAATTAATAAAACAAGCAAACAGTAGACCAAATAATCTTTAGATTTTGTCACCGCATAGCTTGGGATACCTATGTATGCTTGACAGTACAGTCTACAAAGTCATGAATGTTTACTTAAAAATAATGAACAGCACATATCTCCTTACAGACAGAATGGGGTGCTTGCACTGGCAAGACCTATGTAACCCTGGCAGTTCTCCAGTTGTCCAAGGGCTGCCTAGAACCTGTTGTAAATGGAGTAAGTAGCAGACATGCTGTACCCTGACAAAGTGGACCCCGAAGGGGCTGTGGGCCCAGAAGCTGATGCTCCCTTTTAGGTTTAAGTAGGTTAATGGTTGTTATTATAGTGTTAAGAAACAGGTGTGCATGATCAGAACTTCATTATATGGCAGTGTTTTGGCTATCAATCAAACAGAAATTTCCAAGACATTTTGTTTGTATTATGTCTAACTACCGGGACAGGGTAGGAGTGTGGGTGCTGCTGATGGTCCTAGGACACAGGCCAGCCAGAACCTTGTTTCTAGGTGGTCACTGGCATTCTTTCCCTAGTGATCAGTTTATTCATCTAACTATTTATGACATAACTACCATATGCTAGGTCCTGTGCACACGGTAGTGAATGGGAAGACATTTCCCCCTCATGGATTTCATGATGCCATATTTCTGCAGATATCATGGTTTTCATTTTTAAAAGTGTCATCCTAGTATCACCAGAAAGTCATAAACATAGAGAAAAATGTTATGACAAGTATAAGACAGGCAATTATTTAGAACGTTGGTCTAAATTTAAAATATCCTAAAATCTGAAGTACAGACAAAAAATCATTCCTATGCGGCTCTGATTTCTTGACTCAGAACATATGATGACTAAATATATTTGTTCCACCTACAAACAATGAGCTACAATAGTAATCATTCCAGACAGACCTCTCAAGTCTCTACTCCCTCTCCCAAAATGTGTACTCTGTTTGTAGATGACCAGGCAGTAAAAAGAATGAAAAGTGACACAACATTCAAAGGGGCAGATCCTTGACACACATGCTCTCTGGGATGAAAAGTTTCTCCATTATGAGTTAGTAGAGAGAATGTAATAACTTTTATTTTATCAAACAGTGATAAAGGCTTATCATGAAAAACTCCTGCCTCAACCTTTCCCCATCCCTGGCCTTACTCCCAAGAGCACTTTCAACTAAACTTGTATTTATTGCCATAGTTTTGAATAACATTCTTGATTTCTCAATTTTGGACAGTTAACTACTGGCTTTCTACTACAGTACATGAGGACTTAGCTCTCCACATCACCCCAGTTTCCCTTCCCCAATCCTTCCTGTATAATTAAATGGCAATTTCCTGGTAATTCAATAGTCAGGGTTTATTATGACTTTGTAAATACTGGTCACTACAATGCAAGGAATGTACTAAGGATTATGTTTCCTTTCATGGTACAGTCTTTTTGTTTTCCCTGGGATTAACAATCATCTCATTCCACCCCCACTCCCCCCATGCTTAGTTTTCTATGTATCTAAAATTTTTCCACATGCTCCATCAGATCTAGCAGAAGACTATTAATATTAATTTTCAAACGTACAAAGTTGTTAGCTAATCTTCCATTCCATTTTTCTCCCTGAACTCCCTCCAAGGACTCTCCTTCCTCTTGCTCAGTCTGGCCTGACTGTCCCTGCCACACTGCTGCCCTTGCATGTCCCTTTCTGGTCCCCTGTGTTAGAGCTCTCATTAACTGGACTCCACATCTTCCTCTTTCTTCATTCATTCCTATTTGCTGGGGATCATTCTCTAAGAATGATCTAAGAAGTGATGTGTGAGAGGGAAATTTGAGTCCCTAAGTGTCTGAAATTATCTTCACCTTGACATTTGATCGTTATTTTGCTGGGTAGAATATTATAGATCTAAAGGGATTTTAAAGATATTGCTCCATTATCTTTAATATTCAGTTTTGCTAATGAGAAGTCCACAGTCATTTCTTCCTCCTTTGTATATGACTTTTGGGGGGCTTATTTCTGGAAGCCTTCTCTTTATCCCTGTGTTTTGAAACTATATAATGGTCTGTTTCAGTGCAAGTACTTTTTTCATTTACTTTACTAGGCACTCAACTGATCCTATCCATATAGAAAATTATGTCCTTCAGGTCTGAAAAATGTTGCTGTTTTGCTTCTTGTTTCTCTATTCTTTCTGGAACTCTGATGAGAATTTTACACATTCTGGATTTATTCTCTATTCATTTTACCTTTTTTCTCTATTTTTCCACTTTTTGTTCTACATCTCTGACAGATATCCTCAACTTTACATTCCAAATTTTCTATTATGTTTTAAAAACTTTTGATATCATATTTTTAACTTGGGCTCTTTCAAGTTTTTTTTATTATTCCTTTCTAAAATCATCCTGTTCTTGTTTTGTGGATGCAATATTGTCTCTTCCCTAAATAAATTGTAGTTTTCTTGGTATTTTCTTCCAGTTCTCCATATTTTCTCCTGATTATTTCTTCTCATTGCTTGTTATCCATCTGTCTTTTGTGTTGGAGGCTTTCCTCAAATGTCTGGTGATCCTTGATGGTCTGTTCATATTTAGGAATAAAGTCCTAAAATGCTGCCTGGAAGCTCATGGGTGTGTACACAGAGTGGTTTTTGACTAGTAGGCTTCATTCAGAATGACTGGACAGCAAGTCAGCTGTAGAGAAACTAGCCACGTGACAGTAACCAGGGCCACTGGGTTTCTCCAGAGAAGTTTCTAATTTCCTGTCATTGGGTGGGGTTGGGGGGTAATCACCAGGTGGTTGGCTTTCCCAGTCAGGAAGTAGGTTGAGAATCCCACAGTTTATTGAGCTGATTTTTACTGAATTCGCCTGTCTTCAGCTCTGAGCTTTACTCCCTCCCACCCTTGGCTGGTGTTTCCGAGTCAGGAGCTTCTCTGATTCAGTGTATCCTGAGATTAAATCTCCAGTCTGCCAGGCAGAGGGAGCTGCTGACAGCAGAGGTGGTTGGGGTAAGAAAGAGAATCTGGCAGTTTAACCACCTTGTGTAACTCCTGTTCTACCTGTGTGTCCCCTCCGTCCCTGCCTTCTGTGGGGCCTGCTCCTTAGCCTTTGGGGTTCTCTGGGGTGAACGGCTCAGTTCTCATCAGTACTTCTCATCAGTGATAAATCCTCTTAAGGCAGTTACCACTCCTCGGTCCATTTTCTATCACCTCAAATTTCTTTAGGCCTTTGCCAACTGACATTTCCATTTTCAGGTCTCTACACCATGGATTTACAGGTTTGTTGTTGTTGTTGTTTTTAGTTCCTTTGTCATCATTTTAATGTATTCTCAAAAGAAAGAGAAGAAAAACATATGAGATCAATCTGCCATGCTTAAGTGGAAGTCCACTCATCCTATATTATCGGGATAACAGCCAGTCAGCCGTTGGAGCCTCATTCACAACAAGGAGCCATGAAGCCCCAAAGCCATGTTGACTCCCCCACCAGTCTCTCTGCAAGACAGTAAGCCTCAGTAACTGATCACGGAGGCCTGTAGCCACAGCTGCTATTTCTATCATCTTTCCTCAATTGCCTTGTTTTGTTTTCAAGCTTTTTATTTTGAAATAGTTTAAGAGTCACAAAAAGTTGTAAAAATTGTACAGAGTTCTCATGAATGCTTCCCTCAATAATAACTTATGTAACCATAGAATATTATCAAAACCAGGAAATTGACATTGGTACAACACTACTAACTGAACTACAGACCGTATTCGGATTTATCAGTTTTTATATCATTCATTTGGAGGGGAGGGTGTGCACTGTTTCTATGAAATTTTATCACATGTATAGATTTGTGTAACCATCACAATTATAATACAGAAGTGTTCCATTAACACAAAGATCTCTCTCATGTTACCCCTTTATAGCCACATCTTCCCCACCTAAATCCTGGCAACCACTGCTCTCAATCACTATAATTTTGCCATTGTGAGGATGTTATATAAATAGAATTATACAGTATGCGACCTTTTGAGATTGGCTTTTTCACTCAGCACAATGCCCTTAAGAACCATCTAAGTTGTTGGGTGTATCAATAGTTTATTCCTTTTTTTTTGCTGGTAGTATCCCACAGTATGAATGTATCACAGTTTATTCATTTAATTTTTAATTGTTGAACATTTGGGTTGTTTCCAGTTTTTGGCAATTACAAATAAACCCGATACAGACAATCACATATAGGTTTTTGCATGAACATAAGTGATTATATCTCTACGATAAACACCTCGGAGTTCCATTACTGCGTCATATGGTAGGTGTATGTTTAACTTTATAAGAAACTGCCAAACTATTTTCCAGAGTGGCTGTACCATTTTACATTCCCATCAGCAAAGTATGAGATTTTAATAATTTTTTAAAATCTAATAACTTCATTAGAAAATGGTTACTTTCTAATAAAAAATAAAATTTTTTTCTTTCAAATATCTCATTTAAAATTCCTATAATAATCTTATGAGACCAAGTCTGGACAATAAGAATATAAGTTATAATAAAACTTTTAAAAATATCGTTTAAAATTCTTATAACACTCTTGTGAGGCTGAGTCTGGATGGTAAGAATATAAGGAGACCGATGCAGAGCTAACCCTGTCCTCTAACATATAAGCAGTCATAAAAAGAAGCCAGATCTGTGTTCTTTCTTAAGATTATTCTTAGTTCAGCTTATTCAAATAAGGGGAAAATATGATTTCTTGATATAATTCTTGAAATGTTTACATATAACTCCTATTTTAAAATATCAAAAACAATGAATTAATGAGAACTTCCAAAGTTAACACGAGGCATAAGCCACTATCCAAATGATTCTACCGGAAAATAAAGTTTAACTAAGACTTGAGACTACCACAGCTTCAGAGAAAACAATACAAGAGCTTTTAAGCTGGAAAGTTCAACATATACTTCAATTCTTTCTTGTTTAAGTTTAGCTACAGAATTTTTCCCCCGGAAATTTTGGCCTCTTTGAACAGTGGAAAATCCATTTCTACACTGGCTCCTGGCCATTAATCTAGTTCTTTCAGCTGAAGTACGTGTATTTTTAAACCTAGGGACAAAAAAGCAGTGCTGCCTTTGTAGTCCACAATCTGCAAAATTTTATAGTAGCAGTGGATGTCCTGTGAATTGAATGAGTCCCACTTTTTTTTTGGGAGGGCAGCAGTCGCGTCAAAGGTCATGCTTATTAAGGCTTGTTAAGACCTGAATTGTTATAGAGCTTAAAATTTAGAGAGAATCACCAGGAGTAATGAACAAATTGATTTTAAGGTTGGCACTAAGAATAAAAGGTTTAAGATACCAAGTATAAAAACAAAATAAATTACAAAAGGTATTAACAGGCCAAGAAGCACTATTTTGTTACAATCAGTAAAAAAAAAAAAACCTTAGTATGTATTCCACCAGTTACTGCCTGGCAAGGAGGGTAAGTTATCAAACCAGTTCCAACCTGAGTGAGCTTCATTTCCATTCAAAGAATATAGATAGTCTAGGCTAAAATAAAATGACTGGAAACACTATTGTTCTACCTGTGCTGAGTCTCATATGAAGAGGGGCTGGTTCTATCACAAAAGCTCAGCAGCCCTGGAGAATTAATGGTTAGGGCACTTCCCACCAGATTTCTAGCTGGACTGTCTCATGAATTTCCCTCACCTCCTGTCAAGTTACAGGTCATAACTTTAAAACTAATTATATAATCTTATGATAGTTTTAACTTTCTCACCATTGAGATTTTTGTTTCATTTTTGAAACATTATTACCTTTACCAATATGGAATTATAGACTATTAAGGATAAATCAATGCAATGATGACTAGCCGATAGTTAAACTGAGCTGACTTGACATTTCTAAGAATTGGTTTCTCTTTCCGTTTCTTTTTCCAGTTCTCTACATGACCAAAGATAAATTATTTGATATTTCAGTGCTTTATTTTTCTAAGTTGAAAAATGTGGGTAATATTTATATTGGAATAAGCTTTAAAGTGATTTAAGAATCTCTAAGTGAATAGTTTTATAACTTGATTCAGGTAAGGTATATATCCTTGAAATTTGATATTATTTCATTCCATACAATCTCATATAAATTAATCTAGCAATGTCACAAATGCTTAAACCCATCAAGGCACATTCTAATTTCACATGACAAGACTATCTGTTAATAAGGGTTAAGTGTTTGAGAATATTTCTAGATAGATTTCATTTGTAGAAAATCTCCCTTCCTCCTTCCTCGTGTTGTTAGAAGTTGCTGTTCTTGGACTAACATCATCAAAACTTGATTACGTCCCCTGCCTTTAGGGAAAGTATTAGTAGTAAATCTGGCAAAAAGGCAGCTGCTTGTGCGGCTAACAGATGGTCAGAAGAGTCATGTTTTTCATACGCATCCTGAATGGGGAGCAGAAGCCAAGTAAAGGAAAATTAGACAACGGAGATTTTATTTTTTTAAGTTAGAGCAGAAATACTCGTCTTCAAATATATAAACACACAAAAATGCTTCCCCATCAGTCAAATATGAACAATGTTTTGGCTCCTCTTCAGTCTGTATTATCTACCTATGCTACTATCAACTTGTATTATGTATCAATCTGTGTTATCTATAATTTGTAACATGCCATCCCAGTAGCAACAGGCCTGGGGGTGGGGGGACAAGACATGAAAAAAACTTTGGCCTTGAATCCTTGGGCAAATCACATCCCATCTGGCTGAGCCTCAGTCTCCTCTATAAAACGGAAATAATAATTTCCACCTTATGAGGGTATGAGGATTCAATGAGATAAGTAATATTTATGGAGCACTTGTCATGTGCTGTTCAAAGCACTTGACACTTAGTGCACACTGAATCAATTGTAGGAATTAATATTGCAAGACAAAAGCTCTAAAATACTATTCAACTCTTCAAATGTCTCCAGGTACCTCCACTTCCTCTCTGTAACATGAAAACAAATGATACTGGCACTCCTACCTCAAAGCGTCACGTCTGGATGAGAGAGACCAGGAATACAAAACCCTCTAGAGAAGTGTGTGGTACAAAGGAAATCGAAGGTGTTATTATTATCTGCTTTATTCAGTTGAAAACATTTTATTCCTTTTTCCATTTGAGATACAGTTTGATGTTGATGGAGTGTTACTATGTTTCAGGCTCTATGACTAGCATTTTACATGGGTTTTTCTCATTAGATCCTAATACTGCGATTATCATCATCCCTATTTTACAAATGAGACGCTAAAACTTGGAGATGTTAAATTTAAAAGTCTTGCTGAAGGTTCCACAGGCAGCAAGAGGCAGAGTCAGGTCGCCTCCCTACTAACCTTTGCACTCATCCCTGAGGCCTCAATACTTAAGTTCCTTGAAGTGAACTGTGCAATGATGTGAGAGGAAAATGTTTTCATGATGGAGCACTATTTTAGTGTGAGAAATTATGGGAGTCTCTACAACATTTTCCTTTTCGGGCCAGCCCAGTAGCATAGTGGGTAAGTTTGTGCGTTCTGCTTCAGCGGCCCGGGGTTCGATGTTCAGATACTAGGCGCGGACCTACTCGTTGCTCATCAAGCTATGCTGAGGCGGCGTCCCACACAGAGCAACTAGAAGGATGTACAACTACGACATACAACTATCTACTGGGGCTTTGGGGAGAAAAAAGAAAAAGAGGAAGATTAGCAACAGATGTTAGCTCAGGGCCAATCTTCCTCAAAAAAATTTTTTTTCCTCTTCTTTTTAGAAGCTTTCTTGTAACTTACTCCTGATTTTTGATGAATATAATTAATCTTCTAACAACATCACAATATGGACCAATTTTACCCAGGCAAATGAATCTTTCTGACCTTCTCCTTTTCTTTCTCTTAAAAAAAGCAGGGGAAAGAAAAAGAAAAAGGTTCCACAACCACCTGTAGTCCTTATAAGAATTAATAATGGTTAACACTGTCATATCAATTTCCTTTGCTAAAAAAGAATTAAAACATTACAGAACTACATTACAAAACCACAGGATGCTTAACCACCCCATCCAAGTCTTACATCCCTTTTTCTCCCCAGAGGGACCTGCTAATTATGACTGCTGTTAACTTTCTAACTCATATTTTATACTTTTCCACACACATATATTTAGTCATGATTGAGACATAATTTTGCTTTGTGCATTTAATAAAATAAATGATATTATATAATACATTTCACTCTTATATCTTACTTTTTTTGTGTGTGTGTGTGAGGAAGACTGGCCCTGAGCTAACATGTTGCCAATCTTCCTCTTTTTGCTTGAGGAAGATTGTCTCTGCGCTAACATCTGTGCCAATCCTCTCCTATTTTTTGTATGTGGGGTGCCAACACAGCATGGCTTGATGAGCAGTATGTAGGTCTGCACCTGGGATCCGAACCCGTGAACTCCAGGCCAGAGAAGTGGAGTGCGTGAACTTAACCACTATGCCACCAGGCCAGCCCCTACATCTTACTTTTTTTATTGAGTGTTATGCTTCTGAGACCTGTCCACCTTGATATATATTGACTGAATTTATCTCTATTTAACTTCTGTACAGTATCCCTTTGTGATGGTAAGTTTCATGCGTCCACGTGGCTAGGCTACAGTAGCCAGTCAGTCAATTAAACACTAATTTAGGTGGTGTTGTAAAGGAATTTTGTAGACGTGGTTAACATATACAGTCAATTTAGTTTAGGTAAAAGAGATTATCCTCAATAATCTGAGTGGGCGTCATCCAATGGGTTGAAAGGCTTTAAGAATAAAACTGAGGTTTCCCTGAGGAAGATGTTCTGCTACCAGACTGCCAGCCTGCCCTTAAGATTTCACACTTCCCAGGCCCGCACAACTGCATAAGCCAATTTCTTGATTTCCTCTACTGAGTGACATTTAGATGGCTTACAAGTTTTTGCTAATACCAACTATGTGGCAAGGGATTGTACATGTCTCCTTGTACACACAGGTGAGAATTTACCTAGAAACGGAATTGCTGGGCCATATGATACCATTGCTGCGTAGGTGATAGATCTTTCAACTTTGTTAGATACTGCCAAATACTTTGGAGAACACAGCTGCAGCAAATTGTGCTCCCACAACCACTGTATGAAAGTACTGTTTTACTTGGTGTTGTCATACTTGTTACCTATCTGATGAATAAAAACAGTACCTTTTTTTTAAGTACCATAAACTGTTTTCCTTGTCAGCATTAAAAACGTACACACAACTGGAAACATCTAAGCAGGGGAAGAGAAACAATGAAAGGTGGTTTACTAGTATATTATAATGGTTTTATTCTCAGTTCTCATGTCTATCATAGATTAATGTCATCAGTGACTTTTGTCCTTTTAACAACAGGGCAGGAGGAGGCACCAAAAGCCTGAATATTTCCTATAAGTAAGCAGGTTGGGGCTGTGGCCACCCCTCCCAAGCACCCAATCACGGTGCTCCAGGCACAATGGCCTCTGGGATGTTCTCTGAAAAGCCAAATCCATTCCTACCACAGGGATTTTGTACTTACTCTCCTGCCTCAAGGCTCTTCTCCTGGATACCCACCCACCTGGTCTCAGCTCCAAACATCTCAGAGACACCTTCCTCAACCTCCTCCTCCCATGGATGGTAGCACCTCCAGCACCGCCCCCCCCCCCCAGCTCTGTTCCTTGCTTCTCTTTTTTCCAAAGGCTTGTCACTACCTCCATGGAATAACCTATCTGTTTACTCTGTCTCCTTAATAGGAACTGCATGTAAATTAAAGCCAAGGACCACTGCCCCACTGCACCTCCAGCCCCAGTCACAGTGCCTGGATCATCTAATGCCCGAAGTGTACTCAAGCAGCAGCAGTTTTTGAATTTTGTTTATTATTATATACGAGATGTATGTACTCATGGGTGAATCAGCTGTGTGACGTGACTTCAGCTCATCTGAACACACTACCACAGATACAATGACCCAGTGGGCCAATTAGCCATGAAAATTGGCAGTGAGGTAATGGGGCCACTGCTTGCAACTTCATTAGCTCAAAGTAACAGCTCCAACCAAGAGTCACAAAGGCTGCAAGCCTCTGCCCTCTACCTACTAAGTCATAAAAGGCTTACAAAATCCGAAAATGCCAGGGCTTTCCTTGTGAATTTTGCTTCCCAATCCTATGTTTTTCCAAAAGTTGACATTTAAATTACTTTTTAAGTACTAGGCAGTAAGGTGGCTCTTCAAAATATACCTTGTTGGAAATAACCCAAATGTCCATCAACTGGTGAATAGAAGAACAAATATGGTATATCCATAAATGGAATATTATTCAGCCATTAAGAGGAATAAAGTACTAATACACACTATGACATGGATGAACTCCATTATGCAAAGTCAAAGAAGGCAGTCACAAAAGATCACATACTATATGATTCCATTTATATGAAATATCTAGAAAAGACAAATCTATAGAGAATGAAAATACATTAGTGATTGCCTGGGATTGGGGGTGAGAAGGAGAAATGACAGCAAATGGGCATAAAGAACTTTTTGGGATGATAGAAATATTATAAAATTGGATTGTGGTGATGACTGCGCAATTCTGTAATAAATTTACTAAAAATCACTGAATTGTACACTTAAAAGCATGGAATTTTATAGTTTATAAATTACACTTCAATAAAGCTATTAAGAAAAAAGAAAGAAAAACAACAGCAACAACAAAAACCCTTGACTTTTCTTGACATTCCAGGCTGCTAAGGATTCAGCCTCTAAATCCTCAATGCTACGGAATGCCACAAGCTGTGTGTCTTTGCTCATTCCTTGGTTGTTTCCAACTAGCCTGCCCACAGAAAAGCCAGACGTATTGAGATGCAGGTCATCCAGTGTCCTTTGTAAACACTGGTCCAGGACCAGCTGGAAAAGTGCTACTGGTCTGCAAAGCATTTATGCCCATGTAGCCGTTTGCAGCAACCTCCCCTCCTAGTGTGAAAATCAATTACACCCATTAGTAGAAAAAGCTAACCTGGCTATTTTGAGACAAATCTCCTGCTGGATTAGCAGCTGTCGTTCCAGTTACTATTGGAGAAGGAGTTTGGCAAATGTTTCTCTAAGCAAAAAATCCTTCCTGTGTCTTTCTATAAGAATAGTTTCATAGGAAGTCTTCAGCCAGCAAAGAAAACTCTCTGTGAAACTTCCACTATGATTTAAACATTGTTTCGCCTTCGTTCTTCCTTTCCTTTCTTCATTCATAATCCAGGCTTTGGTTTATAAAGAATTATTTCTGCAAAAGTGGTGCTTCAGAGTGCAAAGGACATGCTAGAAATGAAGCCATGAAGCCCGCTCCATCCCTCACAACATGAACTGAGTACAAGAAGCCACTGGGCCAGCAAAGCACAGGACCACCTCTTTGGGCTTAGCCTCTCCTAGAAGAATGTCCTCAGAGAGTTCTGAGAGCACCTCAGATGCCAAGCTCCTTAAGAATCAACCAAGTGGGGCCGGCCCGGTGGTGCAGCGGTTTAGTCTGCGCTTGGCAACCCGAGGTTCGCGAGTTCGGATCCCAGGCGCCCACGGATGCACTGCTTGTCAGCCATGCTGTGGCGGTGTCCCATATAAAGTGGAGGAAGATGGGCACGGATGTTAGCCCAGGGCCAGTCTTCCTCAGCAAAAAGAGGAAGATTAGCAATGGATGTTAGCTCAGGGCTGGTCTTCCTCACAAAAAAAAAGAATCAACCAAGTGATGAGAATACCAGTGTAATAATCATCCAGAAAGTATGTATTGCTACCTCTTAAGACATATTACTAGAAGCAACCACATCTCCACAACCTTTTATTTCACTGTTAAAAGAAATAGATTTCTGAAACAAACTCTACTTTCCCTATTTGCTACTCATTTAGGCAGCAAGAATCATTCTGAAGGAAAAGCACAATTAAGCAAAACAAAAAGTCCCCAATACACTGGTGGAAGAAAAGTCAGAAGTGTGTTCTATAGCTGTTCAAACTTTTTGGATGAAATTATCAAACCTGTCTAGAAAATTAAGTCCCGGAGCTACCCCACCCGGTAAATTAGTGTAAGAATCGAAGTTTTCAACTTTTGTTTTTTAAAAAATTGTGAAGGGAGAACCATGTTACAGGCAATCTGAGTTCATAACTATCTGATAAAGTAATTTGAAAAAAAAATAATGATCTGAACCCAGTTCAACACTAGCAAGTTTCATTCTATTTTAAACAGACAGAAGTTTTATATTTGTCTGTGGGTGGAATCATTTGAAACCACTTTTCCTTGTAGTTTAAGTGTAGACGATTATTGTGGGTTCAAGGTCCAGCAGGTACTTTAATTCCCTCTCTTGGCAGTGCCAAGAAAGCTTTCAATTAGCAACCTATCAGACACTGTAACAATGTCTGGCCCACATCGGCCTCCATTGGACAGGGAATTTGGGGACTCTGCTCCAGAATTCAAGCAACTTTTGGACACTGAAGTTCAGAGGGAGTAGTACTAATGAAACTGAAGTAAAAACTACTTCTTGAAATTCCAACTAAGATAATATCAGTATCCATTTTTGCTTGGTTCATAGAGGTACATGTTTTTATTTGAAAGAATGGAAGTAAAATCCTTTCTATAGCTACGGTACTGGGATGCCTACTACATAACATAACTTTCAATCAGAATCTGAAAATGTGCCTGTTTTCTGGTATTTTCCTATGTGTGTCTGTGTCTGTGTGAGAGAGTGTGTGTGTGTGTGAGAGAGAGAGAGAGAGAGAGAGAGAGAGAGAGAGAGAGAGAGAGAGAGAGAGAGAGAGAGAGAGAGAGAGAGAGAGAGAGAGAGAGAGAGAGAGAGAGAGAGAGAGATATCATGGCAAGTACTAGATAACATGTGGGGCTGGCCCCATGGTTGGACTCAGTGCAATCCACTTTGGTGGTCCAGGTTCACAGGTTCAAATCCTGGGCACGGACCTACACCACTCGTTGGCCATGCTGTGGCGGTGACCCACATACAAAATACAGGAAGATTGGCACAGATGTGTTAGCACAGAGTGAATCTTCCTCAAAAATACCCCAAATAATCACGTGTACTTATGTTTCATTCCACTAACTCTGTAAAGTCCTGTTCACATTTGGGCCTTTGAAACAACTATACATTTGTTCAATCTCTACTACATACCTACAGTGAGCCCAGCCTTATGCTGGATGTAGAGAACATAAAGGTGAATGAGGAAAAGGCTCCAGCCTTTGAAAATGCATGGTCTGACAGGGAGACAGATATGAAAAAAATACCAAGGCAATCCAGATTGACATGGCAAAAGTAAGAAATGCAAACATCTTTAATATTACTTAGAAATATATAACCTTATCACAAATAAATGGCATATATTAAGGAAACAGTAATTGATTAGTTACTTTTTAAATAGCTGTCAACAGATATAAACTTAGAAGGCCACAGAGTGCATTACAAGTGTTCTTTCCTGCCTCGATTGTTTTTAAAAGGCAGGTGTTGGAATAAAAAGCAAGCAATGAATTTACAGGAAAGAATGTCTCATATGCAGAGTCATATTTGTTTAGAAAGCCCCAAAGTACTTAACAGGTAACAGGAACTTTACCAGATCAAAGTAAATTGTTGATTTCATAAAGCAAGTAACATTCTCTTTTTCAGTTTACTAGTTCTTTCCAAATACCACTCCTATATTAGTATCTGGAATAATTCTAGTGAACTTCCTTAAACCAGACCCTGTGAGATGGATCATTCTGCTTTACATTAAAATTGCAGCCCTTGCAATCTGAAAAATATTGTTCAAAAACCCAAAATAATTTTAAAATAATTCAAATTTGTTATTTATCAGATACCAGTAAGAGGAATCAAAACTTCTAAAGTTCTTTTTTCGTTTCTCATCTACTTCTCTCATACATCCAACTTTCTGAAGACTTCTTACAAATTGCCTAAAAAACTCCTCTTGAACTTAACCTGCACATACAGTATATTAATCTTTTCCTCCTTTGTTCCAATACTGAGACAAAACAAAGTCCAAAGAACTGAACTGGTAAAGGCAGGATCCCTCTGGGACAGAAGGTGGGGAAGGAGCAAGGAAACAGAACTGATGATACTGGGGGCAGGCCAAGGGGGAGGGAAAGGCTGGAGATACTAAAACTTTGGTATTGTTGTCCGGTCATAACCTATAAACTCTAGAAAAGCACATCTCTGTCTTTTCTCCAGTGTGGGTCTCAGTGATGCCCACAGTGCTTGGCACAGCTGTGGTGCACAAGAAAATAGTTGCTGAATGAATGAATGCAGGTGGTAAGCTTGGCACATACGTAACAGATGCTCATAACATGGTAGCTATTATTATTAGTGCTATCTCAGTCCCACTGGCCATGGAGTATGTGAGGATTTTAGTTACAACTGTGTGACAAGCATAGATCTTCACTATTTATTCAACAGATATTTTTAAGTTCTTACTATGCATCAGCATAATAAGGGATTAAAAAAACCCTCAAGGAGTGTATAGCTCATTGACAGATAAATTCATGCCAATAATTTCAACACTATTCTTTTATCAAATATTTACTCAGCTCCGCCTATGCCTCCGTCACTCTACTAGATACTGGGGATGAGCAGTAAACAAAACAGATGAAAATCAATGCTCTTATGGTGGTTACAGTCTAGTAAACACACGCTATCACTGCTAACAGACTGTGCTAAGAGTTTTCACGTATTATTTAATCTTCACAACCATATGAGGTGGGTACTATTATCATCCTCATTTATAGACAAGGAATTAAAGCACAAGATCAAATGGAGGAATATGACATTATCAAGTACATACAAAAATCTGGGATAACACAAAGGATGGATTGTTTAGCTGAAGAAGTCATCTTCTCAAGGGGCACGACAATCGGACTGTCATATAAGAACAATGTTTTGCACGTTCAAAGTGTGTTTACACACTTAGAAATATATTGTACTGTCAGACATGGTTGATGTCCTGCACCCAGAGCTGCTCCAAGTGTAAGATGAAGCCCATGATAAAATACACCTTTTGTTCAATTAAAACCATTAAAGTTTTATATAAAAAAATTGTAAGACTTAAGTATAAGGAATTATCATTGTAATTTTCCTGATTTCTTTTGTCACTTGAGTTTTTGTGGCCAGAAATGGATTGGTCAGTGCAGGTCTCAGCATCTGTATCCGACAGGCATATGACGGTGACCAGGGTTGTCTCCTGTACTCCTCTACCCTCCACCCATAGGCTGGGGCTTCCCTCCTCCTAACTCAGGAGGGGGCTGCTCTGTCCCGAGGGTCAAAGAGAAGCACTTAGGGTGGCTGGTAGTCAGACTCATCATCTGAGATCTGTTCTGACCCCCAACCCCAATCTTCTTCATGTTTATTCTAGGCAATGCATTCTAATCATCTGAACTTTCATCCCTACTTACTTTGACAGGCTGTTATTACCACTTCTGTACCTTTTCTTGTCCTTATAATTACTGCTTTTGTACTTTTCAAGGATACAGCTGCACCTTGAAAAGGATCAGCTGCTTGCAACATCAGGAACAAGACTTTTAAAAGACAATTGTAAGAACTGGAATTTGGGCATCCTCAGTTTTGCTGAATTCTTTTTCTGTTGCATATATAGTCTCAGGTTAGTTAAGTGTTAAAAATCTACTCCTATAAGTAAAAATTAAGAGAAAAATGTTCAGATTTTAAATTAGGCTTATGTTTAAAAGATTAATTTGCAAAACAGGTAGAAAATGGCATATTTTAGCTTAGTTTTTAAAACTTTTTACCCATTAAAATGTAACATATTGATCTCTGCTCTTTCTTTTTAGCTTAAAGGTTATAAAAGTAATCTACTCACACAAAGAAAATGTAAACACTCCAGAAGGTAGAACATAAGTGAGACATAGAAGTCTCCCTCCGTCTCCACCCTAGAGTTAACCACCTCTGTCCTTTGATATTTTTAGTGAAGGAATTGCTATTGCTTAGGGACTTTTAAACCTCCAAAGTACCACATAAATAAAAGCAGTTTAAGCAACTAACCCGAGGGCATCTTCCCTCACCTGCTGTTCTCTCTAAAGCACAGGCAGCTCTAGGAGGCTGTGAGCGATTAGTTAGATCTCTGAGGGGTGCTCATTTATTTTGCTCCCTGTATTGGGAACACATTCTGGTAATATTTTTCATTTATTTTTGAATGAAAGAGAAACCAGTAACATTTTATCTCATTTACACAAGTCTCACCTTTATTTGCAAAGATTTGAGGCAGCTGTTACAACCAGAACACAGTCCCTAAAATAATGATAAGCCAGAAAGACAGACTCAAGGTCTGGAAAACAAAAGTAGAAGTATAAAATCAAGGCTGAGGAAAATAAGAACAAAAGTATACAGGTCCAAAGGGCCACAGAGCTGTAACTACTCTGCACACATCCACAAGTACAAAGTTTATGGGGGGAATTATACCCAATAGTGGCAGACATGAAATCTCAGGTGTTCTCCTGGCTAATGTCCATAAGCTACTACATCTTCCAGGTATACACATTTTACTACTGTTCAGAAAAAAAAAACCCTCCACGGGTTATAAAGAACAAAGTGGTTTTAAAAGACCTACTTAATTGGCTGGGGTTCAGGAAAGGTGCATTCTCACACAATCAGATTACAGCATAATTTGGGGCATGTTTCCTGGAGGGCATTTTGCAATGTGTAGCAAATATGCTTTAAAATGTACCTACCCTTTGACCCACGGCTCCTTTCTGGGGATTCAGCTTAGGGAAAACATCATGGCTGTGTGCAAAAGCTTTACCTGCAATGATGTTCACTGCAGTGCTTGAATAGAAAAGTATTGGCAACGATCTGATGTCCAATAACAGGGGACTGATCAATCAATTATAATGGAGAACAGAGTACTGTGGAGTCATCAACATGATGAAGCACACAATACTGACGTGGAAAGATGTACTGGAAAATACTGGAAAGAGTGACAGTAAGAGTTAATAGTGTTATCTCTAGGTTGTGGGATTCTGTGTGACTTTTACTTTCAGTGTAAATACTCATAGAAATTTCGGAAATTTTCTGGTATCAGAGAAAGACATTGTTGAAAAAAGCCTCTGACATTAAAATCAACACACACACACACATAAATAAATAAAATATGAATGATTGTGGGAAATCCTGATAAGTATAATTTGGGGGACTTCGTCTCAAGTATGTACAATCTAAGGGGGAGAAGACCCAAATTGAAAATAACATTTCCTTTAGAAAGTACTAGTCTTAAAACTTCTTCATTCAACTGTAACTCACTGAAATTCTTTTTAAAAATCAGTCTACTGTGCCTGCAACAGTAAAGTAGGCACATTTTCAAGAAAAGTCACACAAAAAAGGAAAGGTACTTTCATTAATATTCAATTAACAAGAAAATTCAATTAACCATAACTCTGCACCCACTCCCAGCATTCCAGTTTGTTTAAATATGGCTCATCTATGCCCCCAACACCCGTTACACAATAAAAACTTTTGATGTGTTCAGCTATAATAGTTTTAGAGTCTAATCTACTGAATACCACAACTGGATGGCCTCTCTCAGACCCATGTTCCCTAGGTCCTGGTTCTGTCTCCTGACATTAAGTAACCCCCTACGGAGATCACGCTCCTGCTGAGGTTACAGACGTCCAAACAGCAAGCCTGGGGCAAACAATTTCTTTCGTTTTGTTTTTAATTTAAAAATTTTATTTGTGGGGCCTGCCTGGTGGCATAGCAGTAAAGTTTGCACTCCGCTTCTGGCAGCCCAGGGTTCGCACGTTTGGATCCTGGGCGTGGACCAATGCACCGCTTGTCAAGCCATGCTGTGGCGGCATCCCATATAAAGTAGAGAAAGATGGGCACGGATGTTAGCCCAGGGCCAGTCTTCCTCAGCAAAAAGAGGAGGATTGGCAACAGATGTTAGCTCAGGGCTAATCTTCCTCTCTCTCTCTCTCTCTCTCTCTCTCTCTCTCTCACACACACACACACACACACACACACACACACACAATTTATTTGCATATATCCATCAGAGTGGCCATAATTAAAAGGAAGGAAAATATCAACTCTTGGCACAGATGTAGAGCTACTGGAACTCTCATATACTGCTGGTGGGACTGTAAACTGGTACTACCACTTTAGAAAACTGCTTGGCAGGTTCTACCAAAGCTAAATAGTCAAATACCTTATAACCCAGCAAATCCACTCCTATGTATATACCCAAGAGAAATGAGGGCCTATGCCCATCAGACATGTACTAAAATGTTCATAGCAGTGCTATTCATAATATCCTGGGGTAGTCTGAAAACAATTCAAATGCCTCAAGAGAAGAATAAATTGTGATATGTTCACAGTGGAATACTACACAGCAAAAAGAATTAACTAACTACAGTTACTCCAACACAGATGAATCTGACAAACACATTAGGTAAAAGAAGGCAGACAAAACAGGCCAAACTAATTAGTGCTGTTGGAAGTTAGGAGAGTAGTGACCTTGGAGGGGGTGTAGTGACTAGAAGGCAGCACAAGAGGGATGTCGGGGGAGGAGGGCTGGTCATGGTCTGCTTCTTGATTTGGGTGCTGGTTACACAGGTATGTTCAGTTTGTGAAAATTTAGTAAGCTATATACAGTAGTCCCCCCCTTATCCACAGTTTTGCTTTCCACGGTTTCAGTTACCAGTGGTCAACTGCAGTCCAAAAATATTCAATGGAAAATCCCGGAAATAAACAATTCATAAGTTTTAAATTGAGTGCTGTGCTGAGTAGCATGATGAAATCTCACGCCACCCCAGCCCAGGATGCAAATCATCCCTTTGTCCGGTGTATCCATGCTCTATATGCTACCTGCCCATGAGTCACTTACTGGCCATCTCAGTTATCAGATTAACTGTCTAGGTACTGCAGTGCTTGTGTTCAAGTAACCCTTATTTTACTTAACAATGGCCTCAAAGAGCAAGAGTAGTGATGCTGGTAATCCCCATATTGCCAAAGAGAAGCTGTAAAGTGCTTCCATTAGTGAAAAGGTGAAAGTTCTTGACTTAATAAGAAAAAAATTGTATGCTGAGGTTGCTAAGATCCATGGTAAGAACAAATCTATCTGTGAAATTGTGAAGAAGGAAAAAGAAATTTGTGCTAGTTTTGCTGTTGCACCTCAAATATATATGTATAGGAAAACAAAGTATATATAGGGTTGGGTAGTATCCTCGGTTTCAGGCATCCATTGGGGGGTCTTTCAACATATCCCAGGCGGGTAAGGGGGGACTACTATACACCTAAGCACATCTTTCTGTATGTATATTATAGTTCAATAAAAAGTTTTAGATATAAATAAAAAATATATTTGCAAGTGTCAACAGATAAGTTAAATTAATGTTTGTGCTGCTTTTATAAAATAATTTCTACTTTTGAACTGCAGAATAAATAGCAGTGTGGAACGTTGAGGAAAACAAAAATCCAATTTGTTGCAATTCCATGCACCTTAGGTTTCCCTTGCAGGTCTGCCTGTGGCTCATTACAATAGAAGTGCAAGACAAGGATTAATGTCCAATACTGAAATAATGTAAACTCAAGAGCAACTTGAAATTTGTGAATGGTGTCACCTCTCCATGTGGTGCCAGCCTCACAGGCTTCATAATAAAGGCTGCTCTCAGTCTCACAGGCTGCTGTCTGCACAGCAATAATGTTATTATAGTTCTAAAACCTCTTCCCACTCAAGAAAAATGTTATGACAGAAAAAGATATCTATTGTTTGGCTTTGTATTTTCATTTTACCAGATAAAAAGCTACAATACTGGGCTGTCCAGTTTAATATTCAATACCTGGCAACACTTTCTGCCGCTACCTGGCACCTGATTCTTACTGTCCTCTTTTTTAGTCATCACAGAGCCAATAGCAAGTTGTCTGGGTTTCTGCAAATCCCATTTTATCTTCAGCATACTTGAAGAAAGTAGCATTATAGGAACAGATTAAGATATCTAATAGTGTATACAGCTACAGCAATAAAAATAAAAGGCAATTTAAAGCTTCAAAAGCTAGAACTATATAGCATAATCCACACTGGAAGCCAACCAGGCAGGAACTTTCACTTACACATCCCCAATTGAACCCAAGTTGAGAAAATAAAAAGCCATTAAACCAACAAACAAAACCTAGTACACATGCCTAGAATGCTGACTTTACCCAGTGAAAGAACAAAAGTATCTCATTTTCTTATTTAAAAAAGGTTTGTTCAAAACATGTCAATGATGACAAATTAATGGAATGACAGAAAATTTTGGTGACATCTTAGATCACCAAATTATGAAAAGGTATTCAGTTTGTGCATTTTTTGGCCACTAGAAACTAAATTACTATTCAAAAAGGAGAGGGATGGAGGCTGGCAGGGTAAATGGCACATGGGTGCTGGTCACTCATAGACGTTGGGCCTCAGTTTCTCAATGGTAAACAAACAAAATCCATACCCACCTTGAGGGCTGATGTATACTTAGAACGAAACAAACACTCTATGAAAAGTGTTAAGGGAGGGAGGGGGGAGACTAGCATAGCATAGGTGCTTACTAAATAAATTAGTGTTCATTTATTCAACAAATATCACGCCTACTCCATGCCAGGAACTGTTCTAAGTGCTCAGAATACAACAAAACAAAGCTCCTTTCCTTTGGGAGCTCACACTCTAGTTGGAGTGGGGAGAGAGACAAACATAATAAATAAATATAGATTATATCCTAAGTAGTAAGTGCTATGGGGGAAAAGGTAAAGTTAGGTGGGGTTGGGAGATGGATGGCATTGTCTGCAATTTTAGAGTTGTTTGAGCAGGCCTCTCTGAAAAGGCGACATTTAAATGAAGACGTGTGTCTCTTTCTCTTCCTCTCCTTTCTAGGTGTCATTTTTCCCTTTCACTGCTGCTTTAGCAAGATTAATGTAGGTATGACATCCCTGGATGATGTCACACCCATCCCTCCTCAACTTCCTAAGACTTTAACAGTTCTAACTTCTAGGAAGGTTGTGGTTACTCTTAATTAAGGGTTTTTTTGAACTTTACTTCTTCCTCGTACCACTAAAGCATGTACTCATCAGAAAACCATGCAAAATCACAAGAAGCTGAGGGCAAATTATGGGCATACTATTGACTGAGTGTGGGGAGTGGGAGGGATCTCTGGCTTAACTCCGATTAGCAACAGTAATATTACTTGACATTTTGGGGCTTAATATCATGCCATTTATTTGTGATGCCGTAAAACACACATCTTCTGGAATTTAGCATGAATCTCCAGTAATCATTTGTCCAAGTATCCATTTTAGAAAACTCAGCAAATGTGTAAATATATACTCAAGGACATTTGATACGGCATACAGAGGATCACATTACTTTATAATCCCCCATTTTCTCTGAAGAATTTATTCCTTTATTTCAAAGTTGGAGAAATTTGAGTATTGGAAAAAAAAATCTAAAATCCATACTAGCAAATCTTAAAATCTCATTTGCAGGTGGCTTTTGTAAATGCATCTGGTTAGGTTATGCTTCTATTAGTAAAACACTGTAGATTGCTCGGTAACATAAAGGAAATCTCTTTTTAAAAGAACCAGATTCATCAACACTGCCAGTAGATTTTTTTCTATATTAAGCTTAAATTGTTTTCAGCTTTGATCATGGGGGGGTGGGTAAGGTGGGGAGGAAGAACCTAATGAGGAGGTTCCTAATGAGGAGGAAGTGAAAGGATTTCAGCCTTTCAATCGGCTTGAATGCAAAATTCACTGTGTATTTCCATCACAGCCAAAGCATGAGCTAGCAGCATTCACCTCATAGATTATACATAAATTTGTTGTCTGACGCTGTAAATCCATATTCCACCATCTCAACATAAAAAACATGATCCCAAAACATTAATGAGGAAATGGTGATTAAAGTCAATGAACAAACATTTGTGAGCTTTAATGTTTTAAGACACCTGAGAATGGAAAGCACTAAGGTACTGGTCTTTGATCTTCAGTGTTAGAGTAACTTTTCAAAAAAATGAAAATGATTTACACTGCCTTATATCTATAAATACATATGACCAAAACTGTGAAATCCACACTCCTCCTGCTCCAGTTTTTTGGGTAATATGACATGCCAAAGCAGTTGGTATTTGTGGCACTGTAATTCACTGGAGTACAGCCCTTCCACTGAGTCATCACTAAAAGTGAAAATCAGGGAAGAAGTGGGAGAAAGAGCCAAGAGAAGAGTTACCCCTGAGCATCTGATTGCTTATCTCAAGTTGGTATCTCATCTCAGATTGGAAAAATTTAAGTGTCTGTATTCTTGGAGGCAGGGGGAGGACCTCCTGTGTTCAAGTGTTTTTGTGGCCCAGCAGATACTTAAGAAGCCTCCTCAGATTTGCAATGATCTACATTCCTCAATTACACACAGTCTTGTCTTAACTGACAGTCATCAGAGTAGCTACTACTCTCAAGACTAAGAATGATTTACACACTTTGTCAACACCCCACAATTCCTTCCTGCCCGACCATCTTCAGAATCATTTAAATATTAACAACCTCAATATAAATGCAAAACTTTAACATTCAAATTTCCGGGATTTCTAAAAATTGCCCTCTGCTAAGGAAACACATGAATAAGGAACAGATTTTGGTCACAGGTACTTAGCCCCAAAATGCTGTGTCAACTGTGTTTTACTCTAAGTATAATTCACATGTTAACTGTATTTGTGTCTTCGGACGAAGGGAATCAATACTCTTTTGAGCTTCAAAGGATAGATTATGAATATATTCTCATGCTCTTTTTTATTCTTATCCAACAAAAGTCAATAAACTCTAATTTCAGGAATTCACTCAAACATTGCATATCTAGAAACTAAATTTTAGGGTTTAAAAAAAAAATCTATAAAAGTGACCCAACTCTGGGCCTTAAAAATGACTCCAAACGAATTTGGAGAACTTGAAAGTCTCAGGGGTTCCATGAGCCTAAGCCGAATTAAAACAACAGTTGTGTTGTATTCTATTAATAGCAGATGATTAAACACATATCTTATTTCAACTGGCATTCGTTTAGAAGTACTTAAACTTACTAAAGGGGCCACTAATCCTAAGTCTCTGTTTCTGGAAAAATTCATAATAAATTCAAGTTAAGAGAAGGGCCATCCACGCATTCCTTAAGGTCGGGTGAGTTTAATAAAACCTCGGGCGTTCTCTGCTCCAGTAACCTCACAAAATGATCGATGTCTAAGAGCCAAGTGGAGCTGAAAGCTCGTGCGAAGAGGTCTCGGAGGGAGCGAGGTGCACCCTCCCGAGGGCAGACTCGCCGGGGCCCCCCGGAGGCGCGGGAGGGGGGCTCGGCTCACCTGGGCTCCCTGATCACCCGAGTCTCGCCCCTGCGCTGCCGGGCGGGCGCAGCCTTTTCTCGGAGGAAACTCGAGTCCAGCTCCCTGCTCTCCGAGCGCTGAAGCGCCAGCCCCGGCGGCGCGGTCACCGACCCCACAGAGAAGCCGGGAGGAGCACGCGGCCCCGGGACCGGCCCCTCCAGCCCCCCCCCCCCGCCAATAACGTTTAGTTGTAAAATGTATCGTTTGTTGGGCGTCTCCATGGCCGGGAGCGGGGGGGGAGGGGAGGAGATTCCGCGTCAAGTCCCCTCCTCACCCCCAAGGTGAAGATTCCCCACCTGACCCGGCGGGGCCTCCCGCTTCCCCGCCGCGAACCCCGCCCCCCGAGCCCCCAGGGCCTCCCCGCACCCCGAGCTTCGAACCCGGGCGCCGCCAGGGTCCCTGGCCGCCCAGGGCCTGCTTACCCGGTAGGTGCTTTCGGTGAGCCGGTTCACCTCCTCCGGCCCCCGCGACATGGCTGCAGCCGCCCGGCGGGCGAGCGCGGGAGGACGCGGCCGGGCCTCGTGGCCGCCCGACCCTGAGCGGCGGGAGCGCCGGAGCGCGGCTGAGGGGCTCTCGAGGGTCGGGCGCCGGCCCGGGACTGCCGGCGCGCGCCTCCGCCGCCAAAATGTCAAAACTTGCAGGGCCGCCGCCAGCCAGCCGCCGAGGAACTGAGGAGACGCGGCCTGACGCTGCGGGGCGAGCGGAACGGGCCGGGCGGCCCCACCTGAGGCGGGCGGGGTGGGCGGGGCCCGCATGGGCGGGGTGGCCGTGAGGGAGCGCAGCCCGAGTGGGCGGAGCGGCCCTACCTGAGGCGGCCGGAGTGGGCGGGGCCGAGCGGCCGGGGACGGCGAGGAGGAGGCCGGCCGAGCCGTGGTGGGACAGCGGCAACGCCACCGGGTGGGCGGGGCGGAGGTGAGCGGGGCCAAGTGGGCGGGGCCACCCGAAGCAGCCGAAGTGGGCGGGATCTAGCGGCCCGTGTGGGCGGGGCGAGGCCAGCTGGGCCAAGTGGGCGGGGCGTCCCCACCTGAGGCGTGCGGGGCGGGTCGGCCGTCCTGCGCTATTTCGCTGCTGGTGGAGCGCTTCTGGCGACGCGAGGACCTAGACCCCGCGAGGCGTCCGTAGCTGGCGTTGCTGTTCTGCGTGAACAGGGCGGGCACCGAGGGCGGTCAGTGTGTGGTCCTAGAACTCTCTGGTGCCCCGCATGGTGCTGGCCCTGGAAGCCCCGAGTCTTACGCTTTTCGGGGGCACCCCACAAGCCGCCTTTTGGAGACTGCGGGAAGAGGGGCCCACTTTCCCCAGTTGTATTGATTTCCCTGCTTGACTCCTCCTCGTGCACCCCTCTCACTGACCCCAAAGATCTGAGGGACCGCAGGGCACGGGCTGTCACAGGTGGAGGAAGGGGGCCGCCACTTGCAGTTTTGGAAGCTCCCGATATATCAAAAATTAATAAATGCCAAGATTTGGTTACAGAAATGGCAGTACGTTTTAAAACTTCACATTAAGAACGACCTTTAACTCAATGCTACTTAACCGTGCTATTCACAAGATCGTTACTAGATTTAAAAAACCAAGCTGAGCTGAGGTGTTGAGGTAACCAGCTCTTTTGAGTAAGCGCTCAGAGTTTGAGCAGGTGCGTGGCTCCTGATACTTCTTGTTCTGTCTCCACCCAGCCCCAGCCCAGACCCTGAGGATCCAGAACAGGCTTCTCCCAGCAGGAACCACCACTTAGCATCTGAGACATCCACCCAACAAGAGTGGGAAGTCTTATTCTGGTTTTAAAAAACTTCTATCTGGGTGCAGTAGCATCTTTTACGGGCTGTAAACATATGAGGCTTCTAAACTGCTTCTGTGATAAAAGCTCACTGGGAAATGTACACAAAGAAGGCACCGTGAGGCCCAGATGGGAACTCTAGAGTGTGAGATGTTGCTGGACTTAAAAACGACCACTTGGACTCTGGGACAATGTTATCAGATGAGGTGAGCTATAAAACATGGGATGCTTGGGAACCAAAAGGATATGCGTTCTTGGATATTGGGGGAAAGAACACATTGGCCCTAGGTTTTAGGCAATGGAAGCAGCCACCTCCTTTCTTAACAAATTTCTAGCATTTGGCTCATAAGATTTGCCAGTTGTGTTTCATTTGCCATATGTGAGATGCACTCACGACGTTATAATTACTGTAAATTACTTATAGTTACTATTATGTATTAGGCTCTTCAAGTACGTCTATTGATTTTCATTTAAACTTGAAAATCGCTGCCTTAGCTTTGCAGGTCACCTTTTGTCTTAGAACTTCCCTCTGTGCCTCCTGATGAATGGGGTCATTTTACCCTCTGCTGCAAGGCAGTCAACCGAGGAGCTGGAAAGAGAGCAGAGGCTTAACCTTTCACACCCCACAGCTCAGCAGTGTGGTTCAGAGCCAGAAAAGACAGAGATTAACAAAGTACCATAAAACCAGCAAGTATCTCAGATGGCCCGATTTGATTGCTGAGGTGGGAATTGTATGCAAATCTTCAAACAAATATTCGGTCATATTTAACTCTCCTTTATGGAATAGTTTCCTGGTTAGGACCATCCTGCTCCTTTAGAAGTCTTTGAGAACGGTCAGTTCTTGATGTGTACCGACATGAAGAGGAGTGCAGTTCAGCTTGGCACCTAGATGCCTGGCAGGTGTTTGTTGAACATAAGAGCAAGTGAGTATTGATTATCTGCTCTGTGCCAGGCGCCCTGCTGGGGGCTGTAGGAGTGCAGAATGAACCGGGCTTGATCCAACCCTTTAATATGTGTGCAGCAGGTAGAATGAGGACCACAATGAAAGCAGGAGTAGAGGTACAGTCAAATGTGCTATAGGTATAAAAAGGTAGGAGCACTCTCAAAAGGCCATTTGTTTTAGACTCTTCAAGTATGTCTGTCAGTTTCATGCAAACTTGGAAACCCACAGTCTTAGTTGTTCTGGCGCTTCAATGACGTACAGAGCGAAGGAAAGTAAATCAATAGAAAGGAATGACTCAGGAAGTGAGGAGTGGCCATTTTGCTCAACAGTTCTCTGTCTGCTGAGAAAGCTCTGCAGCGTCTCTCCACCTGCCCAGAATGCGGCCTGAAGATGAGGTAGCCTGGCCTCGTTGGAAATCGGCGCCACACCTCCTCAGGGGCAGGCAACCAAGCTTTCCTCTTTTAGCTCCTGCTTGAGTTTAAATAATCAAAAATCTTGTTTATGTTCACAAAACTCATAAGACGCAATTGCAGATGACAACGTCAGTAAGATTTTGAAAGCCACACTCCAAATCAGCTGTTATTTTGAGGTTTATGCCTTCTTCTGAATCTACTGTGGGGTCTGCTGATGGGCCTTCTGTCTAGATGGGTGCTCTGGGTTGTTCACGAGAATTCCACTATGTTTTGTGACAAAAGAGGTCCTTGCTGATAACAATAGTTTGGGGCAAACTCCCATGTAAAATACCAAGAGAGAGGATGGGGCTTTAAGTGTTCTTATTCTGAAAACTCGTTTAGTTTTCTGTAACTTTTTTCTAGTCCAAGCAGTATTAACTTCTCCAGCATGCCACGCTCATTTCTGCTATAGAGTTTTTCTCTAGCTGTTCCCTCTGCCCAGAATGTTCTCCTGCCCCCACTGGATCCCCATAATTTGGATTTCAGGCCTTCCCTAACGACTTGACCTGAAGTAGTGTTTTAGGCCTTCTCTATCATAGCATCACTACCTGTGGCAGCCTGAATAATGACTTCCCAAGGACATCAAGTCCTAACCCTTGGAACATGTGACTGTTACTTTCTATGACTAAAGGAGCTCCGCAAATGTGATCAAGGTAGGGATTTTGAGAGGAGGTTATTCTCTTGGATTATCTGGATGGTGCTGGATATAATCAGAAAGGTACTTATAAGAGGGGCACAGGAGAAGTCAGAGGAGAAGGCACTGTGATGACAGAAGCAGAGATTGGAGTGATGCACTTTGAAGATGGAGGAAGAGGCCACAAGCCAAGGAATACAGGAGGCCACTAGAAGCTGGAAAAAGCAAGTATGTGGATTCTACCCAGAAGGAACTAGCCCTACTGATACCTTGATTTCAGCCCTTTAAGACTCATTTCAGACTTTCCAGAACTGTAAGAGAATAGATATGCATTGTTTTAAGCCACTAAGTTTGTACTAATTTGTTACAGTAGCAGTGGAAAACTAATACACTAGCTAATCTTTTTCTTGTTCATTTCTTTATTGATTGTCTCTTCCCCCCTCCACCCCACCATAAGAATGCAAACGTCTCGAGGGCAAGTTCACTGCAGGTTGCTCAATGCCTGGCACACAGTAGGTGCTCAAGAACTGTTAAGAGGATGAATTTATGATGTAGACAAGATACTCTTCATTTCATGGGAAACAACTACATCTGGGGTTTGCTTTCTCCAGCTTTCGAAAAACAATAAAACAGACCACTGCAAAATAGATTGTGGGTCTGAAGTCCTTGAAGGGAATATATAGATTTTAGATTCAACAAATATCAAAAGGTAACAAAGCATTGGCATAAACAGATTTTGAGAAAAAGCTGTGAGCTTTCTAGCAGAGTACATTGCAGACTAAACACCCAGTCACTCTTATATGAATATACAAAAGAAGGTAAATACTTATCAAATTTATAAAAACACTAATGATGGATCTAAAGTATACTGGCTTATTACCTCTGGGGTAAACCCTTCTAGGAATAAGAGTTAAATCAACACATATAAATATACTGTAAACACTATGTGACCATGAGGGATTCAACAGATTTCATAAGATATACGTGAAAACCAATTTTGTTACTTCAATGGTATTTGAACCACTTCTGCTTTTCAACTTTGTTCTGTTTAGAAAGCTCAAATCTTAATCCATCTTCTCTGTTGCTCATTAATTATTAACAAGTACTGTGAAAATGTTATTTTGTTTTTTTGTAGAATTGACATTTTATCCAACAACACGTGAGTCGTTGTTGTGTCTTGTGTCAATGAATGCTTAAGTTTGTAATGATGAGATCAGAGCTGGAGATGTTGACAGGGCTCTCACTACTGACTGATAGTTTAGCTGGGTATAGAAACCATACCTCTCTTTTACATTTTTCATATCTTTATCTTTTTGTGTGTGCTGCATTCTGGATAATCTTCCTCTGAATCACTCATTCTTTCTTTGGCTATGTCAAATTCCTGTGTAACCTATCCATTAAGTTTTAAATTTCAATATGATTTTTCATTTCTATACATTCTATTTGGTTCTTTTTCAAATATCAGTTTCTTCTTTTTGAAAAAACAGCTTTATTGAGATATAATTCACCTGCCATACAATGTACCTATTTAAAGTGTACAGTTTAATGGTTTTTGTTTATTTATAAAGTTGTGCAACCATAACTACAATGAACTTTAGAACATTTTCATCATCCCCAAAAGAAATCCTGTACCCCTTAGCAGTTACTCCCCATTTCCCCCCAGCCCTCTTCCCTAGTCCTATACAACCACTAAATCTTCTTTCTGTCTCTGTAGATTTGCCTACTCTGAACACTTCATATAAATGGAATAATACAACATGTGGTCTTTTGTGATTGGTTTCTTTCACTTAGTATAGTGTTTTCAAGGTTCATTCATGTTGTAGTATGTATCAGCAATTCATTCCTTTTTATTGCTGAGTAATATTCCATTGTATGGATATACCACATTTTTTATCCATTTATCCATTGATGGACATTTGAATTGTTTCCACCCTTTGGCAATTGTGAATAATGCTGCTGTGAACATTTGCATATAAGTTTTTGTATACACAAATATTTTCATTTCTCTTAGTTACATACCTAGGAGTGGATTTTCTTGGTTATGTGGTCATTCTATGCTTAACATTTTTAGGACTGCCAAACTGTTTTTCTAAGTGACTGCATCATTTTACATTTCTACCAGCAATGTATGAGGGTTCCAAGTTTTCCATATCTTTGCTCATACTTGTTATTGTCTATCTTTTTGAGTATAGCCATCCTACTAGGTGTGAATTCGTATCTTGTCATGGTTTTGATTTGCATTTCCCTAGTGGCTAATGATATGCAACTTTTCATGAACTTATTGTATATCATCTCTGAAGAAATGTCTATTCAGATCCTTGGCCCATTTTAAAATTGTGTTAGATTTTTATCTTCTTATTGAGTTGTCAGAGTTTTTATATATTCTGGATACAAGTCCCTTATCAGATATGTGATTTACAAATATAATATTTTCTCCTATTCTGTAGGTTGTCCTTTCACCTCCTTGATGGTGTCCTGTGAAGGACAAAAAATTTTAACTTTAAGTCCCATTTATCTATTTTTTTTTCTTTTGTTGCTTGTGATTTTGGTGTCATGTCTAAGAAACCATTGCCTAACTCAAGGTCACAAAGATTTATCTGCATTTTTGTCTAAGAGTTTTATAGCTTTATGTCTTATATTTAGGTCTATAATTAGTTTTGAGTTAATTTTTGGGTATGAATTAAGAAAGGGGTCCAACCTCATCCTTTAGCCTGTGGATATCCAGTTGTTCTAGCATCATTTGTTGAAAAGATGATTCTTTCTCCCATTGAATTGTCTTGGCACCCTTGTCAAAAATCAGTTGACCATTAATGTAAGCCCTTATTTCTGGACTTTCACTTCTGTTCACTTGATCAATATGTCCATCCTACCACTACACTGCCATACTGTATTGATTATTGTAGCTTTGTAGTAAGTTTTGAAATCAGAAACTGTGAGTCCTCCAAATTTGTTCGTCCTTTTCTAGATTGTTTTGGCTATTATGGGTGCCTTGTATTTCCATATCAATTTTAGGATTTGCTTGTTAATTTATACAGGAAAAGCATCTGGGATTTTGATAAGGATTTTATTGAATCAGTAGATCAATTTGAGAAGTATTACTATCTTAACAATATTAAGCCTTCTTATCCATGAAGATGGAGTGTCTTTCCATTTATTTAGGTGATCTTTCATTTCTTTGAACAATGACTTGTAGTTTTTCAGAGTATAAGTTTTATAATTCTTTTGTTAAATTTATTCCTAAGTATTTTATTTTTTGATGCTATTATAGATGGAATTGTTTTCTCATTTTCATTTTCAGATTGTTCATTGTGAGTATGTAGAAATATAATTGATTTTTATATATTGATTTTGTAACCTTGTTATCAGATTAAGGAAATTCCCTTCTATTCTTAGTTTGTTGAACTGTTACCATAAAAGGATGTTGGATTTTGCCAAATGCTTTTTCTGTATCTATTGAGATGATCATGTGGTTTTGTTCTCTATTCTGTTGATTTGTTGTACAATGACTGATTTTGTATGTTGAATCAACTTTGCATTCCTGGGATAAATTATACTTAGTCATGGTGTATAATCCTTTTTATTGTTGCTGGATTCAATTTGCTGGTATTTTGTTGATGACTCTTACATCTGTATTCATAAGGAACATTGGTGTGTTGTTTTCTTGTGATGTCTGATGGGTTTTGATATCAGGGTAATATTGGCCCTGTAGAAGGAGTTGGGAAGTGTTCCCTCATTGTCTATTTTTTGGAAGAATTTATGAAAAATTAGTCTTTAGTTTTTTTTAAATGTTTGGTAGAATTCACCAGTGAAGCCAGCTAGGTCTGAACTTTGCTTTGTGGGAAAGCAAAATTAAAAATTAAAATTACTAATCTAATCTCTTGTTATAGGTCTTTCAGTTTCTCTTTCGGTGTTATTTCCTTATGGTTTCTATTCTTTCATCTCTTCAATCACTTACAATATTATCTTATAGTCTCTACCAGATAGTTCTGTGTGCTTTTTATTTGTTTGATTTTCATCTGGTTTGGTTGTTTCTTGTTTCATTTAGCCATGGTTGTGTCTTCTGATTCTCTCTCATGGTGGATCAATCATTTCCTTATCTGTCTTAGTAATTTTTCATTATGAGATCATCTTCAGTGGTGATCCATTTTGACTGTAAGAACCCCATGTGGCCTGGGTTGTGAAGTATTCCTTCAGAAAAGTTTTGCATTTATTCCTGCTGGGTATGCCAAGTAGCTCACCATGGGAGAGTGTAAAATTCAGACTCTGCACCTGCCCTGTGTCACAGACTTGGTGGGTTGAGTTCTCTTAGGATATTATGTTTTTCTTAAGACCCCAGTTAAGTCAAACTCCTCTGTCATCCCCCTGGGTCAGTAAGTATTTTGTAGTGCCCCTCTTACTGGCACACAGTCTTCTGAGGGTCCCACCTATGTGAATGGGTCTTGGTGTCTACTCTCCATCTTGCACAGGTCCCATGTCCTTGTACAGGTGAAACACATAGCATTTGAAACACCTGACCATTTAGGCCCATTTCCAGCTCCAGTACTCCCACTCACACCCCAAGGGCTGCCATATCACCTGCTCCAGAGACTGGTTTTCTTCCCTTTGTGTTTTTGGTATCTGATATATTTCCTTTATTCTTGCAAACTCAGCTATGTGTTAAAATATTTTTGTTACATTATCCATAATTTTAAGTATTTGTAACTGGAGGCATTCTGGGTGGTACAGTCTGCCAGGAGTCTGAAAGGGCCTTTGTAGTTTCCATTTGAGACTGCTTATGGAGTGATAGGCCTGGGCTAGGAGCCCAAGGATCGTGTTCCAGTTGGCCTCTATTGGTACGTGGGACTGCGCAAGGCATTTTTCACTTCTTGGTCTCAGTTTTTTCACCTCTGAAATAGGGTGGTTGGTCTTCAAGTTACTTTTACTTCTAAAATCGTCTGATTTTTTTTTTTTTTTTTTTTACTTCTGTCCACAGCACTGATTCTAAAGTCTGTCTTTTTCTCCAGGTGCCCGTTGGCCTCTGGGAAGAGAGGCTGTTTGCCAGAGGCCAAGATAACCTGAACATTCTTTACTTTTTTAAGGTCAGAAAGGGAGAGATACTGGTCTGTTGTCCTGAAAACTCCTCCATGATTTGTCTTCACGGGGAAATGGCTGATTTGTGGAAGTGGATCTGCCTGGCCTATCTTCATTTGCTTTGCTTTGTCTTGACTTTTCCATGGGAAAACATCAGCAGAAAAAGTTCCAGTCTTTCTTTTCCTCAGCAGATTTATTTTCTATATTTAGCAAATTCCAATCATCGACCACATCTGCAAATGTCTTCTTTGTAGGATTTAAATCCTTGCACAGCGTGTCCAATATTTTTCCTTGATAAACAAAGGCAGTTAAGTTCTGGGGCAATTTTACCTTCACTTGGGGCTTTTTCTAAGAGGAAAAGACACTCTGAAGGGCTTTTACAGAAATCTATTGAGCCAGATAAACAATTCTCATTTCCTTCCCTACTGCTGCTGTCACAGCCAGAAGGAAGACACCTGGATTGTCAAGCAGTTCCCCAAAGTGAACATCAGTGGTGCTAGGGGGTGGAATATAATGGAATATTCTTCTGCACTAGAACAATTTGTCTTTCAATGCTTTGATTCTCTTTCAGGGAGAGCAAAGGCCTGTCCTGATGAACTTTTTTGTGTGCACTCCCACCTTATCACACACCCATGTTTGTGTCCATGTGCCTGCCAGGTGCCACCTCACCGCAAGGGACCCTTCAACTTTGGGCCCTGGCATTTCCAGTGAATCCATTTCCAGAACAGCTCAGACCTTCTGTAACCTTTCCCTCTGTCTATAACTGTGCCTCTGCTCTGACTCTGAAATTCTATGGATCTATGAGAGCAATAAACGATGAGAGAATGCAACCGTTTCACTAAAAGGGGAAGTATTAGCCCCGTGGATCTGGAAATTCAGCATAAAATGGAAAGTTCCATTAGGCAAATGCATGCAATTATAAATAATTAAGCAAAAACCTTGAGTAGTCATTTGTGTGTTTCTTTAAAAATGTCCCCAACATATTGACCTTGACCAAGAGGTGCAAGAAGGCTTAAGAATCAATGGAAACTCTGCTGAGTAAGAAAGGCAGACTTTGCTAATTAAGCCTGTTGGAATGTCCCATTAGTATCTGATCACTATAAAATTTTTCGCACGTGTTTGGCTATGATGTCAAGCAGGAGTCTGGGCCTGAGTGGGAGTCACAAATTCATGGTGGAAAGAGCTTCATTATTTTAATACTCTTCAGTAGCGTGAACTTACCAACGAAAAGCATGCATTCTATGCATTATTTGTTGTATTTAGAGATATTTAAATCTATAGTTGCTGTAACCTTGGTAAGACAACAAGCAGGCATAGAATGGCAGATTTTCTACTATCGGGGCTGGAGACCAAAAAACTTGACTTTCTGGTCTCCCTTGCAGTAGTGGCAAAATAGACACAGAGACAAAGTAAACAAAGATCTGGTAAGAGGGTAGAAAGCGAAACAGGTGGGGTTCAGGCAGCTGTTTGCTGGGCCCCCTAATAACTTCCTAGAAAGGAGATGTGATGTCTATGCAAGAAGTAGCCGCCATCTTGCAAGCTCAAAGCCACAAACAAGACTGGGGGTCACCAAACTGAGATGGGCGAGAGGAGCGAGAGAGAACAGGACCCCACCAGTTCTGTTTTCTGTTCTTTGCTGCTGAAACCAAGGGGGAAATGTCTTTAAAATTGGGACTGTCCTGGAAAATCTCCTATTGTCTGTGAGTTTATATCCTTAGGCCACTTTCTGAAAGCACTTTTATTTTACTTTAATCAAAGAACGTAATTTTACATCCACTTTTCCAAGAAATGCATTCCTGAATCATTTTTCAAAGTTGGCAAATAAAAACCTTGTAAAGATAAGTCAAGATAAGAGTTGGTCATAGTTCCCACAAAACCACAACATCAATGACAATATCCCCAGAGGCCTCCAGAAGGCAAGTATTCATGCATTAGTATTAGCTAAAATGATGATCCATCTCAGAGCTTGTAATTGAGTTCATAATTCCTGGAAGATTTGGTCTGCAGTAGGGGCTTTCTTCCAAACACAAAAAGAGACGAGATTTTGGCACGAAATGTCACTCTGAGCTCCTTCGGTTGTGAAACACTTGGATCTTTCATATGAAGCAGACAAAATATTCGGGTGTTTGCACTTCCTCCCATTCTGATTGAGCTAGCCGTTAGGTTATTGAGTAGACTCTTGAGTGTGGACTCACTGGATTGTTCCTCCATGTAGAAACAGCAGCTGGGAAAAAGGGGCAGCATTTGAGCCTTGTAATGTTTCCAGGCCGTTGTAAGCCTGACACTGGCCACACCAGAGTAGCCCTAGGCTCTGGGGCCTGTCTCCATTGTGACTTGGTGACAGGGATCTCCTGCTGCCATTGAAATGGGATAGGACACTACGACAGTGAGCCCAACATGGTGGGAATGGCGTTGGATTGTAGGTCTGGCAAATTCAGTTTCCGTCTCAGTGATAACTGCCCCTGCGTGACTTAGAGCAAGTCGCATCATGTCCCTGGGGCCTCCACCTCCTGATCAATAGGAGTGGGGATGGGCAGTACTCCAGATGACCCTGAGGGCGTGAGAGGCTAGCTCTCCCTTGAGGCACTTCTCAAGAGGTGCAGCTGCCCAGTCCTGGAATCCACAGACTCTTCCTTGGAATACACAGGAGCAAGAAGCAGCTGTGTAGGCTGGGCAGTCACCTGCTCCCGGGGCTGCTGGCCAGGAGAAGGCCTGGGGCAGCTGAGGCTGCCTTAGTGGAGGATGAGGGAAGGTCGTGGGTCTATTTTGAGGCTGCAGCCGCTGGCCCCCTCCACTCCCCTTTGAGGCTGCCTTTGATCTCCGATCACTCCATTTCACTGTCAACAGAGATTTCAGCTCACGCTGAGCTCAGCCGGCCTGCTCTTTTACCCCCACCTTCAGGCTATGAGCCTGGTTGGTAAAGTCATGTGGAATTTCCACACCCCTCACAGGTTGTGCAACTACTGTGCAGATGCATTTCAAGTTTAATTATGACTATTGCTTTTTTGCAGAGTGAACACCTCTTGACTTTTTTTTTTTTTTTTTGGTGACCCACTCATCTGAATCACTGACCTTTAGCAGTCATGATGGGAGAGAAGGGGATGAGCCATAGATAGGCCAGGTGACCAGGCTAAAAGACACTGTTCCCGGGCCACCAAGGGCTCCCAGGTCACCATTTGGAGAAGACTGCTTTGGAGGAAGCCGGGGACATTCCAGCAGCATGTCTGGAATTTGGGTCCACACCTGAGAGATCTCAGTTATCTGATAGATTCTTTCCAACCTGGGTGCTGCCCTGCTCTCCATGGAATACCACCCCCCCCCCCTTTTAAAATTGTTGCTTCTGGCCTGCTTTTGCTACCTCTGCCACCAGACAGTAAGCAAACCCTTCTGTTGCTTGCTTGCTGTGTCCTTGGGCAAGAGACTTCCCTACTCTGAGCTTTTCTTTTTCTCATTTGAAAAATGGGATTGTGTGTGCTTTACACAGGTGGCACTAACGGAGGCTGCTGCAAGGGGCTGAGTGAGGGTTGGGGGGGTCTGAGATACCCCTTCATCGACATTCCTTATGTTGGCAGCTATGTCTCACCTGTAGCATTTCACTCCAGCTTAGTTCTCCAAGGACTCGGTCACCCTGGGAGCCAGATTCTTGCCAGTGACTCACCTTGACCAGCAGCTCACCCTTGAGTCACATCGATTGGGAGCCCTGGACGGATGTGATGTCATCAGTAAACATGGCCAGTCATGGATTCCGAGGCAGTTCTGTTTGCCTTGGAGACAAACGCCACCACCCTGGCCGGGCCTCTGCAGGGAGGGTGAAGGACACCAAGGCCACAGGTGTTAACTTTGTGCAATGACGTGTCTGTGGAGGGACCCAAGCATCTCAGGGTGGGAAAAGTCCTCAGGGTTATCCTGTCCCTTTGCCACAGTACAGTGTTTACTTACAGTACAGGGTTACTTTGCTGTTTTTCAAAGTCCAACCACAGAATCCCCTAATACTCTGTTCTGTCTGTGTATGTCTCAGGTAAAAGATGGTGCCCCTTGAGGGCAGAGTCGGCCCCTCCCTCTGCCTGCCTCCTTGACTGCAGAGAGAACTTAAACCAATCTTCTTCCCTGTGTAAATGAAGAGTCCCCATTGGGCCTGGAGTTTGCCATTTTCTTCAGGGCCGTGTAATTCTTGGTTATGGTATGCTGCTGACCCTAGGCTCTGGCCCAGCCCAGTCACCTGGCTGGTGTGGCAGGTCCCCCATAGTCCCTCCAGGGCTCTCCGAGGGCCAGGCTGATAAGGCATAGGATCTGTAACGTGCCTTGTGAGCCCTACTGAAGGCTGAGGGCAGATGGAAAGATCAGGAATACTGAGCCTGTCTTTATTTAAACATGTGATATTTAGTTCACCATGGCTCTTTTATGGCACTAATTTTGATTTTCTAAAACATTTTATTATCTAGTCATTTGGCGCTCCCTTCAGTTTTGTGCTGAGTCAATTGCCTCCCTCATCTCACTTGCTCTTGTTCCTCCTGAACGACCTCCGGTTGCCATCTGAGAATCAGAGAGGTGTGGATGGACAGATGATTGCCCCAGGCAGCCCAGCCCTGCAGTTCCACCCTGCCCCGCAGGGAAGGCCAAAAGCCCTATCTTGCTCTGTGGTTTATACAGATTTAGAGTCCCTTATGCCTTATGCTAGGGACCCAGGAGGGCCAGGCGTGTGCCGGCTTCCCTGACTGCCCTCTGTGCCCACTAGATGGCGCAGTGGCTGCACAGGTAAGGGTGGCTCAGCGCCCCTTGGCGAGCCCAGCTTTTGTGAGTTGCTTGCAGGTGTGGAGAGCACCTGTTCAGTTGATCCCCACCGCAGACCCAATGCATCAGTGAGGAGACTGAGGCTCGGAGAGATGAAGTGACTCACCTGCTATCCTTGGTCCCTAATTAATATTGGTTGAGGGTTCTGGCATTATACCTGACATACCCAAACGCCCCCTCTTCCTGGATCAGGTGTTCTCCATCTGTTTCAGATGTATCTTTGACAACCTGGTGAAAGCTATGGGGACGCTCCTTGGAAAAAGTTTTGTAACCAAGCAAAAGGGCCTTGTTCTGCTCACCGCAATCCAGTGCCAATCAATTGCAAACGAACTGGTGGTTGAGAAAGGAAAGTTTATACGATTAGCTAACACAATCAGAAGATGGTGAACTAGTGTTCTAAAGAGCCATCTTAAAATCATACAGAATCGTGAGGCATTTATATAGGGGAGATGGGCAGGGAAGGAGTGGGTTTAGGGATGTCGACCATCTGGTGTGATGAACTTAAAGTCGCCTCATTATCTCTTTCTTCTGTCATTTGTGACGGGTACCAACAGAGTTTGTCTTCCTGGAGGTCATCATGTTCCTGGGGAACTCAGAGAACAAAGTTATCTTTATCGCAGCTGGGAGATATACATAAGCAAGAGTCATAGAACTAGCAGATCATGTATTTTGCAAAAGCAAGAGGTGCTTAATCATCCAGGCTACGTGCAGGCTAGAGTGCATTCTCAGAGACTAGTGAGTCAGGATCATAGTTATAATATTGCTTCTTTTTCCTACAATATTGCTTCCCTCATGCTAAGTTAAGATCTAGCTGTTACAGGTTGAAATAATTTCATGGGCTTCAAGAACAGGACAGGAATAGATTAAACTTCATTCCTACATGTTTGCAGTATATATGTTTGATTTGAGGTTTATAGTTAACTCCTGACTTCCTGTTCCAGATACGAATCTAACTATGTAATCCATCCATTCATTCAAGAAATATTTACTGAGGGGCCGGCCCGGTGGCGTAGCAGTTAAGTTCACGTGCTCTGCTTTGGCGGCCCGGGGTTCACAGGTTCGGATCCCAGGCGCAGACAGACACACCGCTTGTCAACCCATGCTGTGGCGGTGTCCCATATAAAGTAGAGGAAAATGGGCACAGATGTTAGCCCAGGGCCAGTCTTCCTCAGCAAAAAGAGGAGGATTTGCAACAGACATTAGCTCAGGGCTAGTCTTCCTCGCACACACACACAAAAATTATTAAGCATCATCTATGTGCAAGGCACTGTGCTAGGCACTAGAGATACTTGCCTTTGTGGAGCTTCCATTCTAGAGCAGGAAGTAAAATTGGCAAAATTGTAGTAGTCATTAGTGCTGTTCTCCAAATATTTCCAGTTCTCCCCCTTCTGGGCACATGGTAGGACTTTACTTCCTGGTCTTCTGTGATTGGGTGAAACCATGTGACCCATTCTGGCCAATGAATTGTGAGAAGTGATATGTCTCTTCTGGATCAGAGCATTTAATTGCTCGTGTGAGATCTCTAGATCTTTCCTTCTGTCCCCTGCCATGGAAATAGAAAACATTTCAGGTGGAGGCTATGCAGTCAGCCTAGGGCCCTGAGACATTTGGCACAAGTGAGAAATCAATATTTGTTTTTTTAAGTCACTGAGATTTGGGGGATGTTTCTTACTGCAGCATAACCTGGCCTGTTCTGACTGATACAATAATAAATAAGTAAATTATATAATTATCTAGATTGCCAGAAGGAGATTAGAACCATGGGGAAAAGAAAAAGTCGTGCAAGATAAATTGTATTGTAAGGGTGGAGAGTGGATGGAGGGGAAGGAAGGTGGAACTTTAAATAGGCCAATCAAGGTAGGCTTCATTGAGAAAGTGATCTTTGAAAAGGAAGCAAACTGTGCAGGTGTCTGCAGAAAACAGTGTCCCAGGCAAGGGCAACAGCCAGGACAAAGGCTGGAGGCATGTTTGGTGGGTTCAAGGAGCAGCAAAGGGGTGATGTGATTGGAGCAAAGTGTGGGGTGAGGTCAGAGAAGTAACAGGGTCTCATCATGTGGAGCCTTGTGGCCACATAAAGACTTTGCCATGTTCTCAGAGTGAAAGAGGGGGCCATTGTAGGGATTTGAGCCCAAATACAACATGATATGATTTACGTTTTTAAAGGATCAGTCTAGCATCTGGGCTGAGACTAGACAGTGAGTGGGGGTGGGAGGCAGGATGGAAGTGGGGAGGCCCATCTACTGCATATTTCAGGTGACATCTATCAGTGGCTTACATGGGGTGGTGACAGCAGAGGTGGTGAGAAGTGGCCGGATAGATCCCGGATATATTTTGAAGATGGAACTGTGAGGTTTTCTGACAGATTGGTTGAGGGATGAAAAAGATTCAAGGCTTTTGGCTCTTAATCAGCTAGGAGGATGGAATGCCCATCACTGAAGGTGAGGGAGGTGGAAGATGGAGCAGGTTTCTGGGGGGAAGATCAGGATTTTTGGCCACGTTGAGTTTCAGATGTGTATTAGACCCCAAGCAGAGGTGTGTGGGAGGCATTGAGTACACGAGTCTGGAGTCGGAGAATATAAATTGGAGAGTCGTTGGTGAAAAGATGGTATCACCAGTTTAATGTCTTAAAACACTTTGGCTGCTTATAAAGAGAAACTTTTAAGTGCAGCATTATACACAGGGCCAATTCTAAGGACTTTAGATGAGAATTATGGAAAACCATGTGCTTAGCTTACTGTCACCTTTGATGGTGTCAGGAAAGTTATTCTGTTCTCTTTGCTTTAAGAATGTCAAGGACGTGATCTATTACATCATGCAATGCTCCCTCCATTTTAATCAATTTCTTTTTTTCGCTAAGTCCTGGGAAAAGTTCTGCATTCCCTGATAAACTGACATGCTTCCTCTTTCCCAGAAATGAAAATCAAGAAAAGATTGTGTCTCTTTTCTCTTCAGCTGCCGGGGAGCTCAGAGCCAAATTTGAAATTCAACTATAATACATTAACCACTTGGGTCTGCAGAGCCCACACATTTGTGTTTTTACTTTCCCTCACCTTGACTTCCTACTTTTAATTCCCTGTCTTAGTGTTTTCATTTTTATTTTGTCATATGTGTCCTTGCCAGAGTTGTCGCAAATCTATATGGAATGAGGTGAAGTGTAAAATAAAGAAATCAATGTAACTGAATAAAATTGCTTTTTAATAACAACACAACTCATTTATAAGTTAAAAAGATATTGAAAATTTGTCTCTAAAGTAATTTTCTATATGCAGTCTTATATTCCAGCCGACTTTCGTTATAAAATTGAAAATATCTTCCTCAAGAAAAAAGAATTCTAGTGCTGAAATGTTATGAAAATCACACTTTAAAATTGCAGCAAATATGTCAATTCACCTATTTTAAAGTAAGGTATAAGATACTGAGAATAATATGCAAAATAAGTCACAAAATACAAATGCAAAATAATTAGAGGGTTTTTTTTTAATGTTTTAGTGTAATGATTTTAAGGTTGCAGGAAAAAGAATGTGACTTTTCCTAACAGGACACACTGCTCTGTGACACTCCACAGCCCGTTTTTCTGGAATCTAGTGAAGCTGGGCTTCTCGGAACTGAGTCAGCCTCACACAGCTTCACTCTGCTGCATACCTATCAGCATCTGTTTTATTAGTCTGCCAATATTGGTTCTTCAAATTAATTCCTTTTTTAAACTTAAATTTATTTAAAGATGAAACAGTTTAAATAATGGGTGTGAATAAGTATGTATCGGTGTGAACATAGTAGGTACAAATTCATGGATCTATTTTCTTAATGCACATTAAAATCAGTTCATAAGTATTGAAATAAAAAATGGTATGGTGTGTTCCCCTAAAATACACCTTTCACCCCGTGCTGCCCATACAGCATGCGAGGGGTTCTTTCCTGGAGGGTAGCTCTGTATAGGGCTGCTTCCAGCCTTTGGAAGTAGCAGGGGTCTTACAACTAGATAAATGAGGCTGAAGGGAGGAGAGCCCCTGGCATCAGATGAGACACATGTGTAAATGATTCAGCAGATAGAGGAAGACTCCCCTCATCAAAGAGAAAATGAGGTGATGCTCAACGAGTGGGGATACTTTTGCTGTAACATGTACAACAAAGTCCTATAGAGTGGTTGCTGAATAGAGACCTTAAGAAAGACGTCAAGAAGGCAGCTGGGATGAGGACACCCCACTGCAATGTGGTCACCATCAGCATCACGTCCCCTCCATCTCTTATTTATTGTGATGAGCACCCATTTTGGCTAGCTGTAGAAACGACGTCATTGGCTTGCAATTGTAAATCCTACACATGGCTTTTAGAACAGCGGTCCCTGGACCAGCAGCATCAGCATCATCTGGGAACTTGTTAGAAATGCAGATTCTTGGGCCCCACTCCAGACCTATGGGAACTTCCTAGCCCTCCAGGGACTCTGATGGATGCTAATGTTTGAAAACCACTGTTTGAGAAGCCCCAGGGTTGCACAGTAAACAGAGGGCTATCAGCAAGGAGACCTGAGCTCTAGTCCAGATCTGTAGCCAATTAGCTGTGACCTAACACCAAATCGCTCTGAGTCTCAGTTTCCTCATCTGTAACATGAGAAATGGCCTGGCCTGAACAGAGGTTCCCAACCCTGATGGTCAGAGTCACCCTGGCAGCTTCTTGAATTCTGATGTGGCTACACCAAAGAGTACATATTTTATAATTCCATTCATATTAAGTTCTAGAACAGGCAGAAACTAGTCTATGATGGGAACAATCAGAACGATGGTTGCCTGGGGGAAGGGTGGGTGGATTGTCTGGGAAGGATCAGGGAGGAACTTTCCGGGGTGATGGCACTGTTCCCTCGGGATGGGAATGTGAGTTACACAGGTGTACGCATTTGTCAAAATCTATGGAATGGTACACTTAAGATTTATGCATTTCATTGCATATTTTACCTCAAGAGGGAAAAAAAGGACTACAAACAAATATTGGACTCCAGTTAATAATATTTGTCCTGAGGTGTCTAGGGGTGAAATGCACTAAGACACAAATCATTTTGAAATGCATCAAAGCATAAGACGGCTTGTTGGATGGATAGAGGTAGGGATAGTTGGATAGATGTGTGATCAAGTGAGTATCATAAAATGTTAACTGGAGAATCTAGGTAGTGGGCATATGGGTATTCACTGTAAAATTCTTCCAATTTTTCTTTGTTTAAAAAATTTTATAATAAAATGTTGGCGGGAAATTCTGATGCTGGTACCCTACATCCACATCTATTAAATCAGGATCTTTCCTAAATTAAAAATTCTGCCATTGGACGGAGATACATTTCTTTCTCAAGTGTAACAGTTTTTAAGCCGTTTGTGTACAGATACATTGGGGAGAAGGGACACATCTGGAGATTGTTGGTTTTTATTCCTGATAGTGAATTTATTGGGCTGGAATCTCCCCACAGGTTACAATTATGGGAAAGACATGGATTGTGCACCTGGGCTTCGTTGTTAGAACCGCCCCAACCCCTCAGTCGCAGGCATTTGGCAGAACGGCCCCAACCCCTCAGTCGCAGGCATTTGGCGCCCTGGCTGCCTGCCACCTGTCCTCCAGGTGCAAGTTTGGGGATCCACGCTACTGAACTTATACTTGCCTCAGCCACCAGGGGGAGCCATTGCCCCAGCAGTAGCCTGAAGCTCCCATAATATTCAAACCCACAGTTTGAAATGATAATGTGCGTCCCTCTGAGGGTCACACAGGGCTATTCCCTTCATGTCTTGCTTGCCCTGTTAATTCAGTCACCCCCCCAAAGGACCAAGGAGAGGCGCTGGACCCTCCTTCCAGATCTGCACGTTCTCTAATCTAACTCAACGCATCTCCCCAACCCTGATCCTTCTCACCTTCTCAAACTGAATGATGGCACCATTAGGTCTGTAGCCAGCAAACTCCCCTTGTGCAACAGCCTCTGCCCCCATCTTACCTGGTTCACCACCTCACCTGCTGCCCTCCCCTGGAGGCCCTTTCTTCTCTTACTCCCCACAAACTGCAGAATCTGAGGTGGGGTCAATATCCTTGTCCATGCTTGCCATGGCCACTTCTAAGACACTTCTCTTCCTTTCTCACTCAAAACCCAGCCATGTCACCTGCTGTCTCTCTTGGTGACTGCTATCTGCTGGTCTTCTGGCCATTCACGTAGGACTTTGACTCTCGGCTGTTTCCTTTACACTCCCTCTTATTCTTGATGACCCATATAGATGGCCCTCCTACTCCCTGGTCCCTCACTAGCTTGACTTCCTCACCTCCAGTGACCTTCTCCCACACTCAGGTCATATCCGGGACCCTGCCATCATCTGGAAAGGAGACTTCAAGCATCCTGCCCCACCCCTCCCTCACTTGCTGTAGCACTTCCGCCAGCCTCATCCAGAGATCCCATCATGTCCTCATTGAATCACTCTCTTCCTTACTCATGGTCCCTTATTTAATCAACTCCCTCTCTCTCCTGCCATTTTCCCTTGTGGTTGACACACACTGGCCGGCTCTTCCACTCCTGCACCCAGGCCACCAAGCATCCCTGGGGAAAAGCACACGATCAGCTGGACTTCTTTCTCTTTAAATTCGTGATCAGGGACCTCACATGGGCGGCCCCCCGTGCTGCCCAGCAGTCCCACCACTTTCTCAGTAGTTTGCTCTCCCGCTCTCTGCAACAAGGGCTTTGTACCTCCTCTTCTCCCCTCCAGCCGCCTGTGCTCCCGTCCTGCTCCCTTCTGCGTCAAGGAGGCCCACATCTCTAACTTCATCGAGAAATTGAAGCCAAGAGAGTGAGCTCTCCCATCTTCCTACTAGAGCCTGCACATCTCATCACTCCTGCCATCACAAGGGAGGATTCAAGCCTTCTCTTTTCTGGAGCCAACTGCCTCCTGAGCTCTGGTTCGCATCCCTTCTTGCTTGCTCGGGCTTATCACTCTTACACGTATCCCTAATTTCTCGACAACAGGAAGCTCTCACTAGAGGGCGGAGAACTGGCTGTTTAGTTGGGGACCCAAAGGTCACTCAGCTTTTGGTAAAGAGGAATTTTTTTCTGGCCAGGGACAGGTATGGGGGGCATTTACTCTTGGTACACAGTCTTTCAGGTGACCCCTGGTCTTCAGTCCATGCATGTCCTCCTAGGGCTGGCTTGCTGGAATTAATGAATCCTGACACAGAACAGCATCTTGAAGCTCTCCCAGCCGTGTCCTCATCCAAGCCCTGCCAGGTCCACTCACTCTCGCCACTGGCAGGTGAGGAAAAGGACTAGTTTGTGTCCGCGGAGGACGTACCTGTGATAACACAGCCAGAGCACCTGGCACACAGGAGATGCTCGCTGTCCCAGGGCAGTCCCACACAGGTCCACAAGAGGGCGCGTCTGAGGACGCTCCTCCCACTGTCATTTGTGCCCCGGGAGGTGGAGGCGCCCTGGGTGTCCCTCACCATGGGAGGGGCAGGCCAGGCGGGCGGAAACACACCATGGAATATTGTGCAGCAGTCAAGAGTGAGGGGTTAGATGTGCCCACAGCAGCCTTTTTAAAGCCTTGGAAACAGAAACACCACGAGGCCCACAGCCAATTGCCATTTGTGTACCTGAAAACACCTGTACACAAATAACAACAGGTGTTTCAGAACACATTTGAACAGAAGTGCACACGGGGAACCCATCAGAATAGTTCTCTGTGGAGGGGAATGGGGATTTCAGACAGACAGACAGACATGAGTGTAGTCTTGTATGGGGGCAGAGGCCTGCACTGGGAAGTGAGATGCACTCAGCCGTCTCACCTGAGCCCCGCCCCTCCTGTCTAACCCAGCAAGGTGACCTCACCTGTGACTCCTGCTCCAGTGCTCCCTGCACAGGCCCACACTTTCCTGGGCCCCACAGGCCCTTGGAAACAAGCTTCTGTTGGTAAAAGCTGAGAGGCCACTCCTTAGTATTGAGGTCCCAACCACTGAAAAAAAAAGCCTCCTGCACATCCCCACCCATTGGTACATTTCCCTATTTCCAGTGACATTCAGGGCCACACCCCCACAGAGACCGGGGCCTGGTCCTCGAACTCCTGGGGTCTAGTTGGCCCAGTCTTGGGGATCCAGATGGGCCTGTGTGGACCAGTGGAGGTGGGGACACCTCAAGGAGAAGGGTATTGTCCACCTCCCTGTGACATGGGGCCATGGTGGGAGGGTTTCTGGAGTCCCAAAGATAGTGAGCTGAGACTATCGGTATCTGGGGACGTCCTGGTCCCTCCTGTTTGCGCCAGTGGGCTTCCCGGGAACAGTGTGGCTAATTCCAAGCTACCAGCTGAGCAAGGAGTTGGGAAGAGACGCACACAGTTGGCTCCTGGGAGTCTGGTGGGGCTGCCCACCACCACCCATGGCCTGCGAAGGTGGCAGGAGGGGACAGAGCCCCTAAGGAGGAGCAAGGGGAAAGCTCTGCCCATCAGAAGCTGAGGGGCCAGTGCCATTTCGTGGTACAGGGATTCATTTAAGCTAGACCTGAGGAAAATGCTTAATGAGAAAGCTGTCTTCTCGGGCCCTCTCGGGGAAAGTTGAGGTTTTCTCTACTTTTATGTAGAAATCCTGCAGGACTGGACATTCTCATTAGAATGTAGTTTAAACAGGGCCGACTTCAGTTTGCAGGTGAGAACTTTTGTTTTCACAGCGGTGGGACATGTCAGACCTTTTCACGGAGTGAATCAGGAATTGGGAAATTTGCTGCTATTTTCATACAAATGAAGCTCAAATGGTTCCCTCTATAGAAACTTCTAGTTTGAAAAGAGGGCAAAAGTCTGATCTCCAAGTAGGAATTCCCCATTTCTTGCTGGTGAATTAATTGCTTCCCACCTTGTAATATTTACAGAATACTGATGACAGGCTGAGGAGGAGGAGAAAAAAAATCTCTTAAAAAGGAGGAATTTTTAGGCAGAAAAAGGAAACTATGTTCCAGAGAAATAGAACCAATAGGAGATTGTACCTATATCTATCTATGTAAACGCAATATATATGATCCAGTCAAGTCGATACATAAAATTAACCATCGCAGAAACCATGTGTGCTGCGTGAGACAAGAAGCTTCTTAAAAAGGAACAGACACAGATGATAAGTGACTCTCATGTGCTGAGGCTGGGTAAAGAGCCTTGAAGTTTGTAGGAGGACTGCTGGGTGTGGACCAAGTGGGTCCTTTTAGAACCTTCTAGAAACTGTTCCTCTCAATTTATGGTCTAGCATGCCTTTGCATTGGAAAGCACACTTCATGCTTTGCCGGGATTCCATGGGATCTCAAAAGAATTGGAAAGCAGAAATGGTTGCTTTTCTTTAAACTGAAATTTAAAAATGTTTTCCATGCTTCATTTACAAAGTGGTTTGTTTAATAGTAATAGCTTTTAGCCACCAACAATGTTATGTTTTTCCAAAAAACCCTTCCTAATGGACTGACCATGAACTGATAGCCTTGTGCTGGCTAGTGGTGGAATACTTATCCCAGGCCAGGCTGTGCATCACCCACATTTTTGGGTCCTTCATCCCATGGGAGGCCCAGTGCTGCCTGGACTGACCATGGAAGAACGTGCTTCTGAGGCCGGGACAAAGCTCCCTCCCTCCTCTCCTTCCCTCCCAGCGGCCCACTTCTCACAGTTGCCACAGACGACTTGTTCATCTCTGGGCCTAACGACCCAGGTGGTGGGCTGCTTTCCAGGGAGGATTGGTATCGGAGAGGTGGCCAAGTGTCCACCACAATCCTGCATTCCCTTCTAGAGTTTAGATTTGGGCTGGTGCTGTGGACAGCATATCTGTGCCCCCAAAATTCACATGTTGAAATCCTAACTCCCACGGGGATGGTATTAGGAGGTGGGGCCTTTGGGAGGTGATTAGGTCATGAGGGTGGGGCCCTCATGAATGGGATTAGTGTCCGTATAGAAGAGACCCTAGAGAGCTCCCTTGCCCCTTCTGCCATGTGAGGACACAGTGAGAAGGTGCCCTCTATGAACAAGAAAGAGGGACCTCACTGCATACCAAACCTGCTGGCACCCTGATCTTAGACTTCCCAGCCTCCAGAACTGTGAGAAATAAATTTCTGTTGTTTATAAACCACCTGGTCTGTGGTATTTCTTTTATAGCAGCCCAAACAGATTGAGACAGGTGGGAAGGGTCTTCCCAGCCTGTCTCCATTTTCCAGCAGCCTCCACCCCTTATATTTTGGTGGACCCATGCGTGGCACATTGTATTTTCCAAAAAATGACATCAACACTATTTCTGGTCTCATCTGTTCTTGCCGCTCTTCCATCAGTAGGTGGAATCTACAACCTCCCCTTGAACCCAGGTGGGTCTTTGTGACAGCCTCAACCAATAGAGCAAGCAGATGTGACGCTACATGACTTCCTTGGCTAGGACATGGATGGTGACTCAGCTTTCACCTGGCTCTCTCTTGTGACACGTGTTGTTTGGAGCCCTGAGCCACCTGGTATGAGTTTGGCTGCCCTGGACCCACCATGCTGGAGAGACCACACAGAGGTAAAGGTGCACGAGGCCCCCTGGTTGAGTCTTCTCAGCCCCGCGCCAGACATGGCAGTGAGGAAGCTTCATGATGACCCCAGCCCCAGCCACTGCAACCACGTGAGAGACCCTGAGCAAGAACCACCTGCTGAGCCCAGACAGCCCTGCATTTGTGAGCAAAACAACGATCAGTTATTGTGTTAAGCTATTGTTTTGGTGTGGTTTGTTACACAAAAATAGATAATCATAATACCACGTGGCCAGTTCTCACCAGTAGCGTGTGAAGGGAAGAGGTGGGTTGTTTCCAGATCAAGGTGGTTAAGAAGTAGGGAGATGTCCCAGTTTGCCCCGACTCAGTAACACCTTTTGTCTTGGCATAATTCTTAATAACCCCCCTTCGCTCTCAAAAGTGTCCTGGTTTGGGAGATATGTTATCTGGTCACCCTTGTAAGACCAGGTGGGCCTTCTCAACTCTCTCTCCTTCCCTTGGGTTGGTGCAGACAAGCACGGTGACCTTGGAATGGCCATGAGATAGAAGGTACCTGGGTCTGAATCACCACTTAGAGGAGTGGTAGTTCCAGACCCTGATTCAGGACTCAAAGTGCACAAGAACGTGAGTAGTTTTTTGAGCCCTGATGCAGTTTATTTGTTACAGCAGCTAGCAGACCCTTAAATTGGTTATGCACAAAAATTAGAAATCTCCATCCTGATTCACAAAGCAAGAATGTAAGTTTCAGTGTTGGGAATCTGAGCCCACTCATTTTACACCTTCAAACCCCTAAGTCCTGTGAATCCATGGCCAAGGTTATGCAATTTCTGTGAACAAATTAATCTTTTTTTTTTTTTTTTTTGGTGAGGAAGATTATCCCTGAGCTAACTTTCATTGCCGATCCTCCTCTTTTTGCTGAGGAAGATTAGCCCTGGGCTAACATCTGTGCCCATCTTCCTCTACTTTGTACGTGGGACGCCGCCACGGCACGGCTTGATAAGCAGTGTGTCAGTCTGTGCCCAGGATCTGAATCTGCGAACCCCAGACAGCCAAAGCAGAGCGTGCAAACTTAACCACTACGCATCTGGGCTGGCCCCATAACTCTTTTCTTTTAACCACGCATCACAAGCATGAACAGTGTTTCAGCCAGTTTTCTTCCCAGTTCTCCCTTTAAAAGATCAGATGTGCTTGTGACAGTGGATTCTCAGGTTTTAAAGGAAGAAAGGAATCGTTAGTGTTCAAGAAGCCCATGGGCTTTGGAAACCAGGTGGGCTCAATACGAATTAGTATGAAGATATTCTCTAGCTGTGCCACCCAGGAAAACATCACTTCACCTGTGTCCCAGGGTCCTTCCCTATAAAATGACAACACTAACTTTCCTCTTCTTTTTCCTCCTCTTTCTCTCTCTCTCCTCCTACTCCTTTTTCCTTTTGATAAAATTTTGACAAGTTAATCCACACACCTGTGTGAAATAAGAGGTCCCAAAATGCATAGGGTGAATGGTAATTCTGCGTGGCTGACTTTCAATTTTCACCTTGAACTTGGCTTCTCTCAGGCAGTGAAGCAGTGCTGTGGAGAGATGATGGGTCAGGACCTGCATCCTGGTATAGCAGAGGCTCTTGGTGCCTGCCCCACCCCGAATCCCCTCGTCCATCTCTGATGTCACCTGCAGCTTGATGGATGGCTCATGAGCAGTCCGTGTGCAGGGGCAGCCCTGCCATGCAGAGGTGCCACCCCCAGGGAGAGACTGGAGCTGGTGCATAGAAGCCGTGGTCCCCACTCTTGGAGGAACGAGTCTGAGGCAACATCTTTATGGCTGCTCGGGCGTCCTTGGTAGATGGAGCGCCAGTGGCTTCAGTGGTGACCAGCTCAGTTTCCTGCTTCCCTGCTGTTAGTCTCCTCAGGCCGCCATAACACAACACCACAAACTGGGTGGCTTAAAACAACAGAAGCGTATTGTCTCAGTTCTGGAGGCTGGAAGTCCGAGACCAGGGTGTTGGCAGGGCTGCTCCCTCTGAGACCTGTAGGGGAATCCCTCTCCTCCTCATCGCTCCTGGGGTGGCCGGCAATCTTTGACGTCCCTCAGCTTGCAGCCGCATCCCTCCAGTCCCCGCCTTTGTCATCACAGGGCCTTGTCCCTGCGTGTCTCTGTCTCCACGTGCTGTCTGCTTATAAGGACCCCAGTTGTATTGGGTTAGGGGCCCAGCCTACTCCAGTACGACCTCATCTTAACTCATCACACCTGCAATGACCCTATTTCTAAGTAAGGTCACGCTCTGAGCTACTGGGGGCGAGGACTCCCACACATCTTTTGTTAGAGGAACGTGATTCGACCCACAGCACCTGGTTCATCCTCTTTGCTCTCTCACCGCTCTTTCCCAGGATCGCCTCCCGCATAGCTACCTGTACCCGGTCCTCGTCACAGGCTCTGCTTTTGGGGGAACCCAAACTACGACACCTGGGATTCGCCGTTTGCCAGCTGTGTGGCCTGACAGACTGTGTGCTGCAGACCTGGGGGCTCACCTGGGCAGCAGGTCAAGCGCTGACTCCAGGACCCCTGCTCCTTCCGTTTCTTTATGCTGCCAACTTGAAACAGGGCCTTCACAGTGAACGTGGAAGGGGAAGGGAGAGGGTGGGAGGTTGAATGGGGGCTTGTCTTCAGGCGTGGAAGGGGCATGCATGACTCCTGTGCATGTCCCGTGGTCCAGAACCAGTCCCGCCGTCCCAATCCACTGCCAGGGAGCCTGAGAAATGTCATCTTCCCGTGTGCCCAGGAGGAGAAGACGGGATGAGGGAGCACGTGGTCTGCTTTTGCCAGACTCACCCTCTGAAAACTGCAGTTTCCCTGTCTGTGAAATGAGATTCATATTCCTCTAACATTCTTGAGTCCCAGCTCTGAGTTAGGAGAGCTGCCTCGTGACAGCCTGGTGGCACACAGCAGTGACGGGTGAGGCGTTGGTGCCGGTTTGTACTGAGGCCAGGGTGGCAGGCTGGTTGATTGTCACACTGTCAGCTGCTCCTCCCTGAGGGAGGGTTATACTTCCCGACCCACTGACATCAGGTTTGCCCACGAGACTGGATATCTGCATGGCGGTGACACATGCGGTATTGGAGCATAAATTTGAAGAGCCATTTTCTTGTCCTGCCTTTACCCTTTCCCTCTGCTGTGAACCCAGAACATTCCAGATAGGGGTAGCTCCTTTAGTCTTGGTCCTAGAAGGAAGAGGACAGGGAGAAAAACCCAGCTGACCTGCAGCGAACAACAAAGGCAAGAAGAAACCAACCTCTCTCCTCTCTCCCTCCTTTCCTTCCTTGCTTCCTCCCTCCCTCCCTCCTTTTGTCTCTCTTTTTCTTTGCTACTGAGGTTTTGGGGTTGTTTGTTACTGCAGCATAACCTAAACTGTCCTGACTGATACATCTGGAAATCCAGCAATGCCCTCCTCTGGCCTTGTCAATCTCTCCCTCCCTGACACGGTCCCTCAGTAAGAAAGTGTCTCTCAAATTGGGTCCTGAATCCCGGTGCCAAAACTTTGGGATCTGGGCTGGACCCTATGAAGCCCCCTCTTTCCTAGGGTCCAGGGATTTGAGACAAAAGGCCAATCGTTCATATCCACCAGCACCAGAGAGAGGCAGAGAGCAGACAGAGCATGTCGGCCCCCAGTGCCTAAGGCCCGGCTGGCCTGGACTGAGATCCTGGCTGCCTCCTGAGGGAAGGGAGAGTGGAGAGGAGGTGGCTGGCCCAGGCCTCTCCCTGTTACATCAACGTGGGAGGAGGAGGAGGAGGGTGGCCTACGAGGAGGGCTGGCCAGGAAGTCAAAGGAGAGAGGCGAGTACTAGAAATGTGTGAGCCCTTTGGTGACAGGGTGACCTTCCCACTAGCAAACGGGCTCCACAGGGGCCCTGGAATCTGACCCGCCCAAGGCAGCAACCCCTCCTCTCGCTCCCAGAGTGGGGCTGGGGTCACGTTAGGAAAGATTGTGTTTTCATCCCAGAAGACTGAAGTGAAAGCCAGGTGAAATCATGTTTGCAAAACTGCTTTGTAAATAGTAAAGCATAATGTATACAACGGATACAATTTTAAAAGAGCTGGAAGAGAACTCTAATTATATCTCTAGGGGAGTGTCTTGAATCAGACCTCTCTTTCCTGGATGCTGATGGCTTGTGGACGGTGCTAATTATGAGATGTGGGAAATACCTTCTTTCACATCTAGAACAGGCTGGGAGATATTTTCCTAGTCAGTTTTCCTATGGACCAGGCGGATGGAATAAATGATCTAAAAGTGCCTCTTGTTAGCATCGAATTGGCTACCTCTGAGGCCTCCGGAGACGGACGCCTGCTCGTGGCCCAGGAACTCACCTTCGATTCTAGCTCGCAACCAGCAGGAAGCAAAAGCTCCTAAGACTTTCAGAGAAACCCAGGCGCAGCCATAAACTCTGTTTACAGCATTCCGGGGCCGAGGGAACCGCTGAGGAAAAGGAGGTTGCCAAAGGAACCGAAGAGCTATTCTATCTTTTTTTTTTTCACCTGAAAATAAAAGATCACCCTTGATGTGTGCATCATAAACCCACGCTGACCACGAGGCCCTCAGCCAGAAGGATAACTGAGGGCTGGGGAGGCACTGGCCGGGTCCTGGGGAGCAGTCTCTCCTCCTGGCTGGGACTCCAGCTTGCTTGGTGTGAAAGCTTTATTTTCTTCTCTTGGGTTTCCTTTCTCGCTCATTTTCAACCTTGCCCACCTCAAATTTCTTCCCAGGCGTTGCTCACAATCTCATTTCTGATTATACTTCATTCTTATCGCTCCCTTTCCTTTTTAAAAAATTTATTTCTCGATCCACCCACATCGTTTCTGCTTCCTAGGATTGTTTACCAATGCCACGAAATGCTAATATTATATAAAACATGCCAGAGTGTCAGTACACAGAGAAAAAGACACCCCACCTCCAACCCCTGGCAGGCCCAGCAGCTGTGGCTGGAGGAAGGTGGGTTATGGCCCAGGGCCAGGCCCCGGAAGGCCTCGTGGGTACCCGGATCATAGGGGGCAGCTCAGGACATGGTGGGCTTGCTCAGCTGGAGGCAGAATCCATGCAGCAGAGTCCAGAGAGCACTGAGGTGCCCCAGGCAGGGAACCTCTGGGTAACACTGGTTCCCTTTGCTCAGAAGCTCAGGGCCGAGGTGGGGAGAGAGGTGGGCACGTGGGTGAGAGAGGGGAGCCACACACCCTGGGAGGCATCCAATATCTGGGGGCTGGGAGCTGTTCTAGAACCTTCCACAGTGCTGCTGTCTTGTCCCTCACTCCTCCCCTGAGCCTTGGTGAGAGCGGTGGAGTGTCCCAATAGGTGGGGCACAGACATGGGAGAAAATTCCTGGATCCTTTTCCCTCCCACCTGATAGGTTACCTGTGAGGGGCTGGCTCTCACTCTTCAAGGGAAATGCATTCATCCAGTAGATGTTTATATGTAAGTCTTCTGTGTATCCAGCAGAGTGTTTAAGTCCACTGACTCTGGGGCAGACTGTCTGGGTTCGAATTTTGCCTCCACTGCTTACAAGCTGTGTGACTTTGGGCAAGTTACTGAAACTCTCTGTGCCTCGGTTCCCTCGTCTATAAAATATCTATTTATGAAGGTTAAATGAGATAGTATTTGTAAAGCATTTGGGGGAGTACCTGGCATACACCAAAACACAGTATGGTGTTTGTTCAATAAAAATAAGCTGTTCTAGGTGCTGGGAATACAGGGATGTTCCTGACCTCACAGAGCCTCATTTGGAGGGTGGGGACAAACAATAAACATGTGAACAAATAAATGACATAATTGCAGTGTCACGAGGAAAATTAAACCAGCAATAGGATAGAGGGTAAGGAGCAGGTGGGGGGGGATGTTATTTTAACCAAGGAAGTTAATTAAGGAAGGTCTTTCAGAGGAGGGGGTATCTGCAAGGAGACCTACAGGATGACAAGGATCAGCCATGGAAAGACCAGAGGTGTGAATTTCAGGCAGTGGCAACAGCACGTGCAAAGGCCCAGTGCATTGGAGGAAAAGGGAGGCAGGTGTGGCTGGAGCATGGGGGGCAATGGGAGAAGTCACGTGTGAACGAGAGTGGAGAGAAGCAGGCCCCTGGGGTCTGGTGGGTCCCAGGAAGGAACTGAGGTTCCTTTCTAACTGCAGTAGGAGACTGTATTCGTTTCCTAGGGCTGCAGCAACAAATTACCACAAACTTGATGACTCAAAACAGAAATGTATTCTCTCATGGTTCTGGAGGCCAGAAGTCCGAAATCCTAGCATCGGCAGAGCCACAGTCCCTCCAAAGACTCCAGGGAAGGATCCTTCCTGCCTCTCCTAGCTTCTGGTGGCCCCGAGTGTTCCTTGGCTTGTGGCTGCGTCACTCCAATCTCTGCCTCCATCTTCACGTGGGGGTGTGTCTCTGTGTCCTCTTCTCTTCTTACAAGGACACAAATCGTTGGATTTAGGGCCCACCCTACATCCAATATGATAGTATCTCGAGAGCCTTAACTTAATTACATCTGCAAAGGCCCTATTTCTGAATAAGGTAACATTCCAGGTTCTAGGGGTTAGGGCTTGGATGTATCTTTTTGGGGGGAGATAATTCAACTCCCTGCAGAGGCCCCTGGTAGTTTATGCAGAGGAGTGGTGTGAACTGACTTATGACTCAACGGGATTGGCTTCTGTTTGGAGAATAGATTGAAGGTGGGGAGGCAAGTTAGGGGGCTAGTGCCAGCAGCTGGGCCAGAGCTGACGGGTGAGAAAGAGCAAAGGTGTTCTCCTATTGGACATAAGCAATTTCACAGGTCACCAGCCTCAGACAAGGCCACTCTATGACCACGATGGATCAAGACAGCAGCGAGACCCCTCTGAAATCATGTCTGAACACAGGCAAAACAAGGGCATAGTCCAAACCACGAAATTAACCAAACATCCACCAACCTGGCTGACATGATGCCTTTCTTTTTTTAAAAACATGGCTCTTTTTTTGTTTGTTTTTAATCAATCACAGCTGTAGCCTTGCTCCATCCTCCTCACCTTCCAGATAAGAATTGTTAAGATGTTCAATCATCACATTACTCCTGATTCCCGATAGCATCCAATCCAGAGGGAAGCCGTGCTTCCTGAACCCTCTCCCAGATCGTACAACAGAAGCCCGGATCCAGTAACAGGTCCTGACTGAGCTGCCCTAGGGTCCCCTATGGTGTGTGTTCACCCTCGTTGCATCAACAAAGCAAATCAACAAGCCCAACTTTGTTCATCTACGGGTGTGTTCCTGGTGGTCATGGGTTGAAGGGCAGGGTGGGCTTCATGGGTGTGGGACCTTTGCCATCCACAGGGCCCTGCACTGAGAAGGGCCCCACACTTGGTTTATTGCTGCTGCCATATTGAAATTCTTAATAATTTTTGAACAAGGGGCTCCGTACGTTAATTTTTCACTGGGTCCTGCAAATTCTGTAGCCGGTTCTGCTGAAGAGCATTGATGGTGGCTAACGCCAGGGTCATTGTGGTAGAGAGAGTGACAAGTGGGTGGATTCAGGACTTTTTGGCCTGGACATGCAGGACTGGTTGCTAGTTTGGATTTGGGTGGGAAAATTCAAGGAAGAGAGAGAGAAAATCTGAATCTGGGGGTGAGAACTTGGGTGGGGAGTCCCCTTTATCAGAATGGGAACTATTTGGAGGTCAAGTTAAGCAGGTTTTGGAGTGGGAGGGGGGAGTCAAGAGTCTCAATTTGGTGAAAATATACTTCCTATCACACATTAAGAAATAGGCATGGGATATTACATTTTAAAAAATTGGTAACTCAAGATATTACCATGGGAGGGTGAGAATTGAGTAAAGGGTACAGGGGATCCCTCTGTATTACTTTTTACAACTGCGTGCGAATCTACAATTATCTCAAAATTAAAAGTTTAATTTAAAAAATTGGTGACCCAGAGAATCAGGATGTGAACGGAATGCTAGGCGGCTCTGGGCAGGTGTCTCATTCGTATTCATCAGTTCTTAAATTTGCAAGGAGTTTGTGGGCAGCTCACGCAAGCGGACGTAGCCCAGTGAAGGGGCCATGCGTGGCACCTGAGGGGACAGTGGCAGCAGTCGTGTACCTGAGCATCCTTCCTAATGTTCTCGAGTTGAGGGCTGCTGGGATGGAGAGCCACTCGTCTCCCCAGGGCCCTGCCAAGTGACAGGTGTGGACTTGACCAGGGAGAGTTGAGGAAAGTGACTTGGGGACTCAGTTGCTCTAGCAGTTCCAGGTCCCTTCAGCAGGGGACAGCATGGGGCGCTTTGGGCCTGGAGACCGTGAGTAGGAGAGGAGCCAGAATGACTTCTGTTGGTCTCCGCTTTCATTAGCTAGACTCAGACTCCTGGGGTCGGGGGTGGGGGGAGTGTCTCATCTTGATATTTGCAGATTTATTCACGGAACTCCCCACACATCTGGATGAGAATATATGACTTGCCCTCTAGAGGAAATAGTTGAATGAATCGCTAAAGCACAAAATGTTCCTGTAAAATTGCTTCCATATTTTATTAGACGCAGTTGAGCATGAATTATTGTGAAGCCAACAGGAGGGTTTGCAAATTTGGTTCTTGCCCTTCCATAAACAACTCTTGTGTGCCTAGATCATTATGGAAAGGCTTTAATGGATGTTGGCTTGTGATGGGATCATTGAATAACTCATTCACTTATCCATCCATCCCTCCCTCCCCCCATCCCTCCATCCATCCATTCAACATTTATAGGGCACCCACTGTGTGCCAGGTCACGCGAGCTACCTTGTAGCTGCAGGGATCATTCTTGTTGACCTGCCTGCAAACAACACCATTGAATGTACAAGGTCTTTGTGAGATGAGTCAATTTGGGGTCTTACTGTCATGGGAGGGACATCTTTTTGGGGAAGGGGGCTTCCTTTCACATATCTCAGGGGGCCAGAAGAGAAGACACATTTTCATATACTATATGATTGGAAATACTACTTTACATTAAATTCCTCTTTCTTAAAATTGCCCCATTTGTGTCAAGGTGTGAAATTTCTTGGGGGATAAATGGACACATTCGTGCAAAACTGGCTCTCGAGTTGAAGGGATCTTGTTAGTTTCTCACACTCCGTGTAGCTCTACGTAATTGATCCCAGCTGGGCATCCCAAGGGTCGGTTTCCTCTCAGAATGCACAGCACGGGTGGGGGGGGCGGGGGGAGCTGGGGATGAGAGAATAAACATCATTTATTTCTCCTCTTCCGTTTGGAAGTTAAGCATAATAGCATGGCTTGTAAGATCACTGGAAACCTGAGTGATGGGGACCCTTCACAATGCTCCTCTGCCACCACAGAGAAGAGGTGAGTGAGAGGAATAGAGTTTATCTCTGCCAGCCTTGGCCGAAGCTGGGGATGGGAGTGATGGCCTCCAATGACATGGCTGGGAGGATGCTGGCTCAGCAGAGGGTAGGCCCTCACCCCATCGGGACCCAGGCCTTCTAGGGCTGTCAGGGGCACCACAAGCCAATATTCTAGTGTGGTGTGGAATCTGCCCAGAGGTAGACTTCTTGAGGAAAAGCAGGAGGTGGGAGGTGCACCCAGAGGCATTGGCCCTACTGCATGGTAGCCCTTTACTGGCATTGACAAGCAGGATTCTCACAGCAGCCTGAAGGGTGGACTTGAGCAAGGGAGTCCCCTTTGCCCCCAATTTGTGGGCAGAGAAACAGCTCAGCAAGTCCAGTAACATATCCAAGATTACCCCGTGGGTTGTGGAGACTGGATGTGAACTTGCTATACTTCCTCTACACCACGGCTTCCCAGACAGGAGCTGTGTGTTGACCCCTTTCAAAGGCAAAAAATGTGGTAAAAAAATGTATTGGGAGGGGTCAGCCCCATGGCGTTAAGTCCGGTGCACTCTGCTTTGGAGGCCCAGGTTCATGGGTTTGTATCCTGGGCGCTGATCTACACTACTTGCCAGCCATGCTGTAGCAGTGACCCACATACAAAATAGATAAGATTGGCACAGATGTTCACTCAGGGCTAATCTTCCTCAAGCAAAAAAAAAAAAAAAGATGAAAATTGGCAACAGATGTTAGCTCAGAGTGAATCTTCCTCACTAAAAAAAAAAAAAAAAAGTATTGGGAGCCTCTGGGCAGCAAAGGGTGCACTTTGCTGCATCTGTTTTCAGGTGGGGTGAGTTGCGGAGGAAAATGACCTGGAAATGTCTGGAAGCATCTTCTCCCGCCTGGGGACCACAGTTTATGATCAAGCCAGGTAGACATGTAGATTATTCTCTTCATTCCAAACAGTGGGCACCTGGATTGCTTAGAAATTCAGGAAACAGAGTTGATTAGAAATGGGAATTCAAATAATTACTCCTGAAATCCAGAGGGCTCAGGGAACTGGTGGGGCAAGGAGGAGATGTCTGGTTCTTATTAACTGAATGCTCATCAGAAGCCCCTTTGGTTCAAACTTTCAAATTAGTACTGAAAAAATTCTCTAGCATGTCCATTTTGGTAAATGGAGTAGAATAAATATGGTTGCAACTTTATTTGAATAATTGAGGATCCTGTGGTGTTTCTGGGTCAGAGTTTTACACGGGAAGTCTCACCTTGGTGTTCTGGAAATGCCTAGTCTCAGCATCAGAAGACCCAGGCTGGAGGTGGGCTCTGTCACCTCCTGGCTGTGTGACTTCAGGCAGGTCATGGTTGCGCTGAGTTACAAGTCTTTCTGCTGTAACAGCGGAAGAGAACAGTACTCACTTTATCAATCGTCCGAAGGTGTCATAAAGCTCACATTCAGTGAGGCAGTCTGTCTTCTCACTTTGCCTTCAGATCACTGTGCAAACAAGACTTGCTGTAATCACCCAGGTGGTACGGGGTTGGAGAAGACAGGACAAAATGTCTTCTTAGACCCAGGTTGGGCTTGTCTATTAGTTAGGGTTCTCCAGAGAAACAGAACCAATAGGAACTGTCTATAGATACATATATATCGAAGGAGAGTTATTATGAGGAATTGGCTTATGTGATTACGGAGGCTGAGAAGTCCCACGATCTGCCGTCTGCTAGCTGGAGGCACAGAAAAGCTGGTGGCATAGAAGAGGATGAAATGTGATAAGATATTCCAGCTCAAGCAGTGAGTCAGGAAAAAAGGGCAAATTTCTCCTTCCTCCACCTTTTGTTCTGTTCAGGCCCTCAGTGAATTGTAGGATGCCCACCCACACTGGGGAGGGCCATCTGCCTCCCTGAGTCCACCCATTCAAAGGCATTCTCATCCAGAAACACCCTCACAGATACTCCCAGAAATCAAGTTTAATTTGGGCCCCCCGCTGCCAGTCAAACTGACACATAAAATTAACCACCACAGTTTGGAAAGTTTCTTCTTTTCATTCATGAAATTGGAGGCTTCATCTTTGGCAGCTCAGCTTATTTCCTGGGGGAGGGGAGGAAAGGTTGAGAGCTCCTGGGGCCCAGGTCAGGACAGAGTTCTTGGCGGAGTTGAGAGTAAGGGGTGGAGAGAGGAGTCTGGGCAGCTGCAGGGGTTGAGGGATTCAAAATGCCAAAAGATGGGAAAAGGGATACTAAGAAGCATCAATATGTAATATTCTTTGAGAGCCAAAGGCATAGGTCAGAATATCTTTTGATAGCTTTTATCTAATGGGTGTGTTTCTTTGAAGGTGATTCCACATGGAGCCTTGGGATTAATTCGGATTACATTTAGAGAGTGACTATCAGAATTTTCAAACCTCTTATTAAAATAATCACTGAAGATCTGAGCTTTCTTTAAATAAAGAATTTGATTGGCCTTTGTCCCAGGTTCCTGGGAGGGAGCTTCTTGGAATTTCCCTAGTAGACAGGAGTGTCTGTTACTCATGGTCGGTTCCCGGAGGACACCTGGGTTTATGTCAGTGAAATGACTCAGGCTGGGGCCTGGCCATGCCAGGGACCAGCCATGTGATCAGCCAACTGGGGCCTTGAGCCAGACATATCAGCCTACGATGATCTGAATGTTTGGGCGCCCCTAAGTTCATGTGTTGAGAGCCTAATCACAACACATGGTGTGTGATGGTGTTAGGAGGCGTGGCATTTGGGAGGCGATTAGATGATGAGGGTGGAGCCCTCATAAATGGGAATAGTGCCCTTGTGAAAGAGACCCCAGAGAGGACCCCGGCCCCTTGGGTCATGTGAGGACACAGTGAAAAGATGGCCACCTATGAACCAGGAAGCAGATTCACACCGGACCCTGAGGCTTCGTGGAGCTTCCTGGGTGGTGAACACACAGGTGTGCCAGAGGGTGACACGCCCAGATTCCCTGGGGAGAGGGCACGGAAGCTGTGCATTCGAGACCCTCCCAGACCTCACCCTATGTGTCTCTTCATTTGGCCGGTCCCGATCTGTATCCTTTATAACAAAACTATAATCATAAAATATGCTACTTCCCTGAGCTCTGTGAGTCATTCTAGCAAATTATCAAACCTGAGAGCGGTTGTGAAAACTCCCCAGATTTGTGACCTTTTGGTCAGAATTGCAGGTCCCTGGGGTCCCCTGAACTTGTGGCCGGTGTCTGAAGTGGGAGCAGTCTTATTGGGGATCGCGCCCTGTGGAGTCTGTGGCGGCTCAGGTGGCGAGTGTCAGAATTGCATTGCAGTAACTGCAGAGCCTTATTTCATTTTTTTCAACGAAGAAATATCTTTCGAGAGCTTATTTTGTGTCAGGCATGGTGGTGGGTGCTCCACACCACCTAGCCGTTGAATGTCATGTTACTAAAGGAATTCGTGAAGCTTACAATACCACCTGTGTCAAAGGGGCGACATTGTGAAAAACACATTGAGATCGGAATTACTGTTTTTAGGAGGCTGCACGGATCTGGAGGACCAGATTTTCACATAAATTCATTAAACTGAGGAAGTCTAAAAGCTTCATGAAGTTAAGGGCTGGAAAATAATTTTCAGCCTTGCCTAAGAGGTACTTCGTTTGTGAAGAACTTGGAGTCATTTCTGAGTGGAGGAAGGATGCTTGTGGCAGACACACTTGGCCTGTCCTTAAGGTCTCCTGGGACGTGCCAGCTGTGAGTGTGCTGGGACGGAAGCTTTGAGACTACGAGTGCAGGGTAAACTGTTGGCAGGGACTCGAGGAGTGCGAGGGGCATAATCTACCCAACGCAGAAGGAAGGGCTTGGAGACATCCTGTGTCCTCATGGGAATGGGTGGGCCCGGGCAGAGAAGAACAGGTGGGCGAGAGTCTGTAAGATCTCACATTGCGGGTGTTCCTGGCCGAGAAGCCAGGGCCTCCGCTTCTGAGGTGGAGAGTCTCTCGGCCCCAGAGGAGCATCTGGCTGGGCTTAATTTGTTAAAGAACATCTCAATAGATGGGAAAATGGGTCACTGTGGACCCCCCATTGGAGGCAGTTGAGCAAAGCTTGGAGATTCAGACATGGTGGGCCAGGTGCTTATGAGAACTCCCTAGAGGCAAGAATTGCTGAATAAACTGGATTTCCTCACAAAATGGAGTGGCTCCTGAATTCTCAGTGTTAGACTTGCCAGAGATGGGGATGGAAAAGAGACCCTTCTCGCAGCTCTCCAGGATCAATGAAAAGGGTGTGTGACGAGCAGTGGGCAGGCTCGCAGAAACAAGAGTGATGCGGTGTGGCCAAGCCTCTGAAGACAACCTCTGCAAGCCTCCCAGTGGGTGGGGTGGTCAGCAATCCTCCCAGACCCAGCCGGGGCTGGAGGGAGCCACGATGTCCCCAACATGCTACTAGGATGGTAGGGTGGGTCAGGAGTGGCATTTCTGGATGGCCTGGCCTCCTATGCCCTGGCATTACATAGACCCACCACTCAGGGGCTGTTCAGACATCTGGGAGTGGACATGGCCCAGGCCCTTCTTCAGGTATGGCAGCTAGAAACATCCAGGAGCCAGCAGCCCTCTTAAGGGAAGGGACTGGCTGGATGCATCTCCTGACACCAGATGCAGACCCTGGGGGCTGGAGAAGAAATGCTGGCACTGACAGGTCTGGTCCCTGGGAGACGTCAAACTCCCCAGCTCCAGGACTCTCAGCAAGGAAGGGTGATGGGTCAACCTGGTGGAGAGGAATAGCTGTTCCCATCTGGCCACTGGGGCTCTCTCTCCACGGAGCATGCAGGTGCATGGGAGCCACAGTAGGAACTGCAGAGACATGGTAGGTGACCAGCTGTTTGCATTAGAAAATCAGACTCACACCAGCTCCAACATTAAAGGAGATTTCCTGGCTAATGTGACCGAAAGGCCAGAGGCAGGGAGGGGGTCAGCATGGGTTTGATTTAGTGGCTCCAGAGCGTCATGAAGGGTCTCTTTCCATCTCTCTGCTCTGCCTTCTGCAATGAAAGCTTTTTGCTTGGCTGGTTCCACCTCACGGTTCCACATCATTTGCTTCTCCAGCTCTTCATGCCACATCATCTGGATGGAGACGGAGAGAGTCTGTCCCGCATCCAAGCAGGAGTCCCAAGATCCACCTGACCGGACAGTGATGCCTGTGGCCAGCGGAAGGGACATGCCCACGGGCCTATGTCCACTGAGCCATCACCAATTGTGATGGTTGAGTTGTGTCCCCCCAAATTCATATGTTGAAGTCTTAACCCCCAGTACCTCAGAATGTGACTGTATTTGGAGACGGGACCTTTAAAGGGGTAATTAAGGTAAAATGAGGTCATGTGGGCCCTAACCCAATATGACTGGTGTCTTTATAAGAAGAGGAGGTTAAGACAGACTCACACAAAGGAAAGACCATGTGCAGACACAGGGAGAAGATAGCCATCTGCAGGCCAAGGACAGAGGCCTCAGCAGCAACCAACCCCTCTGACACCTCGATGTCTGACTTCCAGCTTCCAGAACCGTGAGAAAATAAATTTCTGTTGTTTAAGCTGCCGAGTCTTGGTACTTTGTTATGGTGGCCCCAGCAAGTTTTAATACATGACCTCTACAACAGAGGTGTGTTCATTTCCCCCAAAGCATGTGGACCGCCTGGGCCAAGATGGGCAGCCAAATGGGAATCTGGATTCTGTTCGGAAGAGGGAAGGGGACACTGAGAGGAGACCCCCAACAAGGCCTCCTACAACAGAGCGGTAGAAGAATTCAAACAATTCCATCCCTGAGAAACACTGGGCCCAGCTCATTTCACCCCACAATTCCGAAACCACTATCATTGTTTTCCTCCAGAGAGGGTTAAAACAGCTTGTACTCTGTCACCTGTCACTCTGAGACACTCTCTTGCTCGCAGGAGTACTTTTGGGGAGTGGGACGGAGGGGTGCAGGCGGGGAGCTGTCCCTGCTCCAGGTGCAGAGCTGTGTCAATAATGCCCCCCAGTTCATTGCTCAGTCAGTCCTTGGGGAGCCCCGCTCCTGCTTTAGTTCCTTTATTCATCTTTGCCTCCTCCGTCTCCAGTGCCCATCCCCAGCCCCTCCTCTGCTTGGTGCCTTGGCTTTACACCCATCTTTGAAATGGTTTGGTTTTACGTATGTGTGCGTTTTAAATGTACACAAATGTTGTTGTGCTCTAGATCCTATTTTACGTCTTTCTTTTCTTGTTTAACTCAACACCAGATTTTGAGACCCACTGCCATTGTTGTGCGTACCACTCCTTCACATCTTCTGGTTGCGGTGTTGTGTTCCACGGTGCATATTTGCTGTGCGTGATTTATCCGATCCCTGGGGTGGGAGTGTGCTGAATGCCCTCCATTTCTTTGGTCTGCCCCTCCAGGCCCATCTTTCACCCTTCCCCACCTGCTCTGTGCCCAGCAGGCTGCCCCATATAGACTCCAGCAATGGGCTCCTTGCTCTCAGCCTTCTGATTGGGTTTGGCCAATGAGAAGTCCCAGGAGGGGCCCAGAGGGAGAGGGAGGAGGAGGAGAGGGCGGGGCATTCCTTTCCTGGGAAACTTCTGGCACTTCAGGCTAGCTGGGTCCTGCTCCTGTAAGGCAGCCTCGTCCACACAACTCTTCCCATTTGGGTTCGGCCACCACTCCATGCCTTCCTGCCTTCAGGCCTGGGCAGCACTCTGCTGCTCTGAACCCGGGCTTCCGCACTATCTCTGGGGTTCCTCTGTACCCACACTTTTGTAAAAGGTCCCTTTGTGAATTAACCCTCCTCGAATGATCCTAATTTGGGAGTGCCACCTGTCTCCTGTGGGGACCCTGGCGGATCCAGCCTGGTTCCCTGCACGACCTGCCATCTCAGGCAGGGCTGTGACGGGCACCCTGTGTGAGTCCCCTCCTGCAGTGTCCCGCTGAGTGAGAAGGCGGCCCTCTAGCACAGAGACCAACGCTTCATTCACTGATGCTGACAGCATGCTTTCTTGAGCGTGCAAAAGCTCCCATTTCCCCACGTCTCCACCCAGATTTGGCATTATTCTACTTTCTAATTTTTGCCAATCTGGTGGATATAAAGTGGTATCTCATTGTTGCCTTAGTTTGCATTTCTCTTTTCATGCACTTGTCAGCTACTGGGTTTGGCCTTTGCCTGCTCACGCCATTGTCCCATTTGAATTTTTTTTTTTTAAATTTTTATTGATGTCTTAATTATTTATAACATTGTGGGATTTTCATTGTACATTATTATTTGTCCGTCACCATGTGGATGCATCCCTTCACCCCTTGTGCCCAGCCCCCACCTCCCTTCCACCTGGTAACCACCAACCAGTTCTCTCTGTCTGTGTGTTTGTTTATATTCTACATATGAGTGAAATCATGCAGTGTTTGTCCTTCTCTCTCTGGCTTATTTCACTTAACATAATACCCTCCAGGTCCATCCACGTTGTTCCAAATGGGACAATTCTGTCTTTTCTTATGGCTGAGTAGTATTCCATTGTATATATATACCACATCTTCTTGATCCAATCATCAGTCAAGGGACACGGGTTGCTTCCACTTTTTGGCTATAGTGAATAATGCTGCAATGAACATAAGGGTGCATAAGCCTCTTGGGATGGTTGATTTCATGTCCGTTGGGTAGATGCCCAAGAGTGGGATTGCTGGATCATGAGGTATTTCTATTTTTAATTTTTTGAGGAATCTCCATATTGTTTTCCATATAGGCTGCACCAGTTTGCATTCCCACCAGCAGTGAATGAGGGTTCCCGTTTCTCCACAACCTCTCCAACATTTGTTGTTTTTTGTCTTGGTGATTATAGCCATTCTAATGGGTGTAAGATGATGTCTTAGCATAGTTTTGATTTGCATTTCCCTGATGATTAGTGATGTTGAACATCTTTTCATGTGCCTGTTGGCCATCTGTATATCTTCCTTGGAAAAATGTCTGTTCATATCCTCTGCCCATTTTTTGATCGGGTTGTTTGTTTTTTTGTTGTTCAGTTGTGTGACTTCTTTATATATTACAGAGATTAATCCCTTGTTGGATTTACGATTTGTGAATATTTTCTCCCAGCTGGTGGGTTGTCTATTCATTTTGATCCTGGATTCATTTGCCTTGTAGAAGCTCTGTAGTCTGATGAAGTCCCACTTGTTTATTTTTTCTTTTGTTTCCCTTGTCCGAGTAGACATGGAATCCGAAAGGATCCCTTTATGACCGATGTCAATTAGTGTACTGCCTATATTTTCTTCCAGAAGTTTTATAGTTTCAGGTCTCACTTTCAGGTCCTTAATCCATTTTGAGCTGGCTTTTGTGTATGGCATACATTTTGTGTGTGTCTCTACTTTCATTCTTTTGCATGTGGCTGTCCAATTTTCCCAGCACCATTTATTGAAGAGATTTCCCTTACTCCATTTTATGTTCTTTGCTCCTTTGTGGAAGATTAGCTGTCCATAGGTGTGTGGTTTTATTTCCGGGCTTTCAATTCTGTTCCATTGATCTGTGTGTCTAGTTTTGTACCGGTACCATGCTGTTTTGACTACTATAGCTCTGTAGTATATTCTGAAATCAGGGATTGTGATGCCTCCAGCTTTGTTCTTTTTTTTCAGGATTACTGTAGCTATTCAGGGTCTTTCGTTGCCCCATACGAATTTCAATATTTTTTGTTCTATTTCTGTAAAGAATGACATTGGGATTCTGATTGGGATTGCATTGAATCTGTAGATTGCTTTAGGTGGTATGGACATTTTAACTATGTTTATTCTTCCAACCCATGTGCATGGAATATTTTTCCATTTCTTTATGTCTTCATTGATTTCTTTCAATAGTGTCTTATAGTTTTCATTGTATACATCTTTCACCTCCTTGGTTAAATTTATTCCCAGATATTTTATTCTTTTTGTTGCAAAGGTAAATGGGATTGTCTTTTTGAGTTCTCTTTCTGTTAATTCATCATTAGTGTATAGAAATGCAACTGATTTTTGTAAGTTGATTTTATACCCTGCCACTTTGTTGTAGTTGTTGATTATTTCTAGTAGTTTTCCAATGGATTTTTTTTTGGGTTTTCTATGTATAAGATCATGTTGTCTGCAAAATAGTGAGAGTTTCACTTCTTCATTGCCTATTTGGAGTCCTTTTATTCCTTTTTCTTGCCTAATTGTTCTGGCCAAACCCTCCAGAACTATGTTGAATAAGAGCGGTGAGAGTGGGCACCCTTGTCTTGTTCCTGTCCTCGAAGGAATGGCTTTCAGTTTTTCCCTGTTGAGTAGGATGTTAGCTGTATGTTTGTCATATATGGCCCTTATTGTGTTGAGGTACTTTCCTTCTATAACCATTTTGTTGAGAGTTTTTATCATAAATGGATGTTGGATCTTGTTGAATGCCTTCTCTGCACTGATTGAGATGATCATGTGGTTTTTATTGTTCATTTTGTTAATGTGGTGTGTTATGTTGATTGATTTGCAGATGTTGAACCATCCCTGTGTCCCTGGTATAAATCCCACTTGATCGTGGTGTATGATCTTTTTGATGTATTGCTGTATTCGGTTTGCCAATATTTTGTTGAGGATTTTTTGTGTCTATGTTCAGCAGCGATATTGGCCTGTGATTTTCCTTCTTTGTATTGTCCTTGTCTGGCTTTGGTATCAGGGTGATGTTGGCCTTGTAGAATGTGTTAGGAAGTATTCCATCTTCCTCTATTTTTTGGAATAGTTTGAGAAAGATGAGTATTAAGTCTTCTTTGGATGTTTGGTAAAATTCTCCAGGGAAGCCATCTGGTCCTGGACTTTTATTTTTGGGGAGGTTTTTGATTACTGTTTCAATCTCTTTACTTGTGATTGGTCTATTCAGATTCTCTATTTCTTCTTGATTCAGTTTTCAGAGGTTGTATGCGTCCAAGAATTTGTCCATTTTCTCTAGGTTGTCCAATTTGTTGGCATATAGTTTTTTCATAGTATTCTCTAATAATCCCTTGTATTTCTGTGGTATCTGTTGTAATTTCTCCTCTTTCATTTCTAATTTTATTTATTTGAGTCTTCTTCCTTTTTTTTCTTAGTGAGTCTGGCTAAGGGTTTGTTGATTTTGTTTATCTTCTCAAAGAACCAGCTCTTTGTTTCATTGATCCTTTCTACTGTTTTTTTGGTTTCAATTTCATTTATTTCTGCTCTGATTTTTATTATTTCCCTCCTTCTTCTGATTCGGGGCTTTGTCTGTTCTTCTTTTTTAAGGTTTAAGGTTTAAGGTTATTTATTTGGGATTTTTCTTGTTTGTTAAGGTGGGCTTGCATTGCTATGAATTTCCCTCTTAGGACTGCTTTTGATGCATCCCATATAAGTTGGTATGGTGTATTTTCCTTTTCATTTGTCTCCAGATAGTTTTTGATTTCTCCTTTACTTTCATCAACAATCCATTGGTTGTTCAGTAGCATGTTGTTTAGTCTCCACATCTTTGTCCCTTTCCCACTCTTTTCTCACAGTTGATTTCTAGTTTCATAAGATTATGATCAGAAAAGATGCTTGTAATGATTTCAATCTTCTTAAATTTATAGAGGTTTGCCTTGTTTCCTAATATATGATCTATCCTTGAGAATGTTCCATGCACGCTTGAGAAGAATGTGTAATCTGCTGTTTTGGGGTGGAGTGCTCTGTATATATCTATGAAGTCCATCTCATCTAATTTTTTGTTTAAGTCCATTATTTCCTTATTGACTTTTTGTCTGGATGATCCACCCATTGATGTAAGTGGGGTGTTAAGATCCCCTACAATTATTGTGTTATTGTTAATATCTCCTTTTAGGTTTTTTAGTAGTTGTTTTATGTACTTTGGTGCTCCTGTGTTGGGTGCATAGATATTCATAAGTGATATGTCTTCTTGGTGAAGTGTCCCTTTTATCATTATATATTGCCCCTATTTGTCTCTCATTACCTTTTTTATCTTGAAGTCTACTTTGTCTGATATAAGTATGGCAACTCCTGCTTTCTTTCATTTGCCATTAGCTTGGAGTATCGTTTTCCATCCTTTTATTTTGAGTCCATGTTGTCTTTAGAGCTGAGATGTGTTTCCTGGAGGCAGCAGATTGTTGGATCTTGGTTTTTAATCCATCCCGCCAGTCTGTGTCTTTTGATTGGAGAATTCAATCCATTTACATTTAGAGTGATTATTGATATATGAGGGTTTAATGTTGCTATTTTATTGTTCATTTTCTGGTTCTTTGGCATTTCCTTCATTTCTTGTCCCATGTGTTTCAGACTCCCATTCAGTTTGGTAGTTCTGCATCATGATTCTCTTAGTTTTGTCTTCATTTGTCATGTGGTTCTCTTCTGTTTATTTGTTTAGTGGTTACTGTGAGGTTTATATAAAAGATCTTGTGGATAAGATAGTCCATTTTCTGATGCCTTTTGTTTCCTTAGACTAAGTTGATTGGATCCTTTTCCTCTTCCCCTTCTAATTTGTTGTTGTCACTACTTATTCCATCTTGTGTCATGAGTGTGTGTTTACAGTGATGAGTTTAAATTCATTTTTGATGTTTTCCAACTGCAGTTTTTCTGGTTTAGTCTCCTTATTTTTCTCCTTGCTCTAAACTTTGTATCCCCTTTCTCTTTTGTTTTTTTTCAGGCCTAAGGGCCTTCTTGAACATTTCTTGTAGTGGGGGTCTTGTGGTGATGAACTCCCTTAACTTTTGTTTATCAGGGAGAGTTATTATTTCTCCATATTTGAAGGATATTTTCACTGGATAAAGTATTCTTGGCTGAAGGTTTTTGTCTTTCAGGATTTTGAATATATCATTCCAGTCTCCCCTAGCCTGTAGAGTTTCTGTCAAGAAATCAGCTGAGAGCCTGATGAGGTTTCCTTTCTATGTTATTTTGTTTTTTGTTTAGCTGCCCTTAATATTTTTTCTTTGTCATTGACGCTTGTGAGCTTTGCTACTATATGTCGTGGAGTTGGTCTTTTCCTGTTTATATATATTTAGGTGATCTATTGACTTCATTCATTGTTATTTCCAACTCTTTCCCCAGGTTTGGGAAGTTCTCAGCTATTATTTCTTTGAACAAACCCTCTGCACCTTTTTCTCTTTATTCTCCTTCTGGAATACCTATTATCCTTGTGTTACCTTTCCTAATTGAGTCTGATATTTCTCGAAGAATTTCTCCATTTCTTTTTAGTCTTAGTTCTCTCTCTTCCTCTATCTGGACCATTTCTGCATGGCTATCCTCAATAATGCTAATTCTTTCCTCCATATTGTCAGTTCTGCTCTTTAAAGACTCCAGGTTTTCCTTTATCTTGTCCATTGTGTTTTTCATCTCCAACATTTCTGATTGTTTTTTCCATATGGTTTCAATCTCTTCTGTGAAGAAATTCCTAAATTCGTTGAATTGTCCCTCTGTGTTCTCTTGTAATTCATTGAGTTTTTTTATGATAGCTATTTTGAATTCTCTGTCATTTAGGTTATATATTTCTGTGCCTTCAGGGTTGGTTTCTGGATGTTTGTCATTTTCCTCTTGGTCTGGAGACTTAAGATACTTTTGCATAGAGCTGGCTGATTTACCTTTGCTGTTGTTCTTCTTGAGAATTTCTGGTCCTGCAGTTTCCACTTGCCACCACTGGGTGAAGGTCACGAGCTGTGTGTTCTGAGCCCGCTGCAGTCCTCAGAGGGGTTGTGCAGGGCATGTGGGGGGTGGGGTTCTCTCTTTCACCTGCCCGACCTGGGGCCTTCCTTTCTCCCTTGCTCTCTGGCTCTCTTGGGGCGTTAATTGCACCACTGCAACAGTTGGTCATTGCTTCCTAGTGGGGATCTCTTGACAGTCTGTGAGAACACCTGGAGGGTGATAGCATTCCCCACAGTGGTCGCCCCTACCCCCCAGTGCCTCTAGGTGTCTTTTTTTATCTCTTATAAGGAGTGTTTGATTGACCTCTGTTGGTATGTGAATGATGTTTTTGTTGTGTCTTAGGGGGCAGAGATTTAAAGAGGGAATCTCACTCTGCCATGATGCTGACGTCACTCCTCTCCAGTTGAATTTCTTGACTGAGTATTCATATTGGTTTGACTGAAACATATCCTGGAGGCAGTACAGTAAGATTTCCTTCTCTATTTGATAGCCTAAAACATTAAAATAAGATGGAAGGAGCCAAATTATAAAATAATTTACCATAAAGTAGGTAAGTCAAATGACCCCTTACTATTAAGCTGGGGGGGGCAGTGTTGGGGAGCGCAGTCTTGGAAATAAGCAGGTGAGGGGGCAGCCTCCAGGCTCTGGGTCCCACTCCTTGGCTTCTGGGAGCTACAGTTACTCACCCCAGAGCCTGGCCAGCAGGGAGGAAAGGACACGGGGGGGTGTGAGTTGCTTTGCTTTCCAAGACTGTAAGCTGAGAGGCTGCCTGCAAGAGGAGGCAGCCCCGGCTTCATGTGTTACAAAGAACACAGTCCTAGGAGGGAAAGGGGTGGTCATGTCTGTGGCTGAGGGCTGAGCAGTGCGGCTGCTTTGGGAAGCTGATTCCTCACCCAGTTTACTCTCTGGATCTGCATCACAAAGTGGGTGGCTTAAAACAACAGGAATTGATTCTCTCGCAGTTCTGGAGGCCAGAAGTCCAAAATCAAGGTGTTGGCAGGGCCATGCTTCCTCTGGAGGCTCTGGGAGAGAAATCTTTCTTGCCTCTTCCAGCTTCTGGTGGCTCCCAGCATTCCTTGATGTTCCTTGGCTTGTGGACACCTTACTCCAGTCTCTGCCCCGTCTTCACTGAGCCTTCTTCCCAGCGCCTCTAGGTGTCTTTTTTTTATCTCTTATAAGGAAATGCTCACTGGATTAGGGCCCACTGTGACTCAGCATGGTCTCAACTCTAACCTTGATAAGGACATCTGCAGAGACCCTGTTTCCAAATAAGGTCACATTCTGAGGTTCTGGGTGGACATGAATTGGGAGGACACTATTCAACCCATTATACCCTCTGAATGTCAATCACTTGGTAGACAGACTAAGGGAACCAGAAGAGGCCCATTGTCAGCGTCATTGCAATAGCGCTGGGGTGGGAGTGAGGCTGTCTCAATGGAAAGAGGGAATATTTCTAAATTCCTGACCACTGTCCCCAAGCAAAGTAGCCCCAAGACACTGCCTTCTTTACTGTGAAGAGTCCTCATGCTCCTGGAGACCCTCTGCTTTTCCTGTTGTCCTCGGCTCCTCGGGAAGAAGCCTGATTCTTTACTTAAGGTCTAAAGAGATTGTCTGAGCAAGGACTAATGTGTTCAGCCCAGGAACAAGATGACAAAATGGTCTCTCTGCGCTTTAGGCCCCAAGGAAGGTTCTAAGAAGAGACCAGGATGCTCATTCTGGGTTGGAGCAGAGGGCTGGACGTGGTCCACTGTGGTCCACCCCTCTGTCTGTCCACCCCACCAGCTTGGACCAAGCAGAGAACACTGCTGCCGTGGATAAGCCAGGGTGGGGCATCGTATTTCAAAGGGCAAACGGTTTCCGTCACCAGGCCACTTCTAATTCTTTGGTTCAAAGAATAAAAGCACACGTGATGTGGACAGGGGGGTTAGGCCCCTAAGAGTTCAGAAAGCAGAATGCGCTTCCCTACTCTTTGCCTTTCTTCCCCTGCATCTAGACTGACCACACCTGGGGGAGGAAGCTGCTCTGCACCACGACATGCGCTGGGGCCAGAGCGGAGGACCAGGTCCTGCTGCCCATGTCCATGGGGCAGGCAGAGTGCGGAGGCTGCCTCCTCACGCGAGAGGCAGGAAGGACTGTCCCTTCTTCCCCATCCCCACCTGAGGCCTCTGCCCAGCGGCAGCAGGTAGAGGAGGTCTCTGGTTTCATGGTAGCACAGGCCCAGACCTTGGCAATCACAGTCCTTGCTCGCCCACCATGACAGGGATGGAGGAGGGAGAGCTGGTTGCCTCCTCCCCCGCAGTGTCTCTGGGGAGGTAGAAGTGAGAGCAGAAGTTCCCATTTTATGGGCCAAGCTGGGAGCGGAGGAGGGGAGCTCAGCCTCCTCCTCAGGGGGTGGCCGGGGTGGGCTGCCATGGGGAAGATTCGGACAAGTGCTGAGTTTGGTCCGTCAGGAGGGGGAAGGGCCTGCGGCCTTTCGCACCCAGAGGATTCAGCCCCAACAGCAGGTGGTGCTCAGGGAGGCTATTTCCTGGCTCTGGCCCCACTCAACACCACAGAGGCCCCGTGGGGGCCAGAGCCCACTCAGTGCAGAGCTGTGTGGATGGCGGAGAGATAGGGCAGCGCTGTGGTGCTAGGGCACCAGCTGCCCCTCTGCAGCCACAGGTGCTGGGCTGGTGTTTGGAGGAAGACGTCGATGGCCAACTTCTTCCCAAGAAGGCTCCCAAGGTGAGTGACGATGGCAATGTTCCTGGATTTCTGAGCTGTGGGTGGGAGGGTACAGAATGGGGAGAGGAGCTGGGAGGGGATGGTGGGTGGTGGGGGTGGGGGAAGGTGGGTGGTGGGTGGTGAGGGTGGGTAGTAGGGGTGGTGATGGGGGATGGTGGGTGGAGATGGGTGGGTGGTGGTGGGTGGTTAGCGTCAGGGTGGGTGGAGGTGGGCAGCAACAGTGGCCACATGGACTCTGTGTCCTGGGGCAGCCACATCTTCCCTGACCGTGGTCTGGGCTGCTGCCCCAATTGCCCTGGTTTCCACCTATTTTGGGGGTCTGGTTCTCCAACCTGCCCGCGAGTCTGTGAGCTCCCCAACACCCTTTCCATCAATTCCCTTCTCTGATCAAATTAACCAGAGTCCATTTCTGTTGCTAATAACTTAGAAGCTGCCTGACACAAGAGGGAACAGAGCATGGCCAAAGTCAGACTGGCCAGGACATGGAAAGGGGTCTGGGTGAGGGGCTGGGTGCCCCCAGGAGAGGGCATTCAGAGTGGGGGGCTAGGTAGGAGCCCAGGGCCTGGGCCAACATGGTGGGTGTCCTAGCTACACTGGGGTGGCTGGCTTTCCCAGGTCTGCCAGACACGGCCCAGTGAAAGCAAACCTGCCATCAGCCTACCCCCTGAATCCACCCCTGGGGGCTGGGGCTCCTGGCCCACCCTGCCCTGACCACAACTGGCCTGGGACATCGCCTCCTCTCTTTATGCCTCATTCCTCTTGCGTACAGAGAAGGCTGGCGTCAGGGTCCCTGGGGGCCCCCTTCTTACTTTGCTATCTGCATCTCTGGGTTTGCTCCAGTGTGCAGACGGCCTCTCCACGCTGTCTGCCTGTGTCTGGAGGCAGGCTGGAGGCTATGAATAAGCAGTGTCAGGAGTCAGGCCAGCCTTGGCCCACCTGGGGAGTGGAGCAAGCTTTCCTCTCTCTCTCCTGGCTTTGCAGAAGGGCTGTCACCAGGTGGACCGTGTGGGTGGCCCTGGAAGCAGGAGGGAGATGAACTCAGGATTGCAGATCTTGAACCAGGAAAAGTAGGAGGATTTGAAGGGTCATGCGACTGTCTCCCAGGGAGTCCCCAAGGCCAGCCCAGGGCACAGCAGGGCCGGGTGGGGGTGCAGCCCAGGCTCGAGGAGCGTCTACTACAAGCAGGTGTAGATAATGAAGTGCTGCAGCTATGTACAGAACCACCATCGGGGGGTGCTTGTGGATTCTCTGACTTCTGCTCTGCACCTGTGGAGTTCTGCCTCCTGCGTTCCCACAGGGACGCTGAGACTCCAGGCTGGCTGTTTTGGGTTTGGTTCATGGTTGAGCAGATTGTCCCAGAGGCAGCCAAACATCCGGGCTTGTGCTTGGCCCCCAAGCACCCCAACCAGTTGGGGATTGCTGGGGGTGCTGCTGGGGAGCCCCTTGCCCACCCTGGCCACAGGAGAGCCATTCATTAGGGTAAGAGGCAATCCCAGTTAGGAAGGGAGAAACTTCTCTGGGTATTCAAAACAGAGGGAATTTGTCTTCCAGGGAGAACAAACCTGAAGCCAGGAATGACTGCTTTCGTCTGTCTAAACAGCACAGAACCACGATCGGGTCCCTGTCTTGGCTCCATGTTGAATGCCCCGTGTTTTTTCTTTCCAGCATGCTGTCTCCATCCTCGATGACTCTGAGTTTCCTCTAGGGGGTCTCTCCCCACATTTCGTGTGGATTGGGTGGCGCTGACACCCCTCATCCCCAAACTCATCATTTAATCCACCTTCCTGGTCACAGTGACTAGCTCTGAGACTTCTGCTGAGCCCTTGGACAAGAAGGACTGTCTTGCACCGGGCTGGCAAGGCTGTGAAGGCACCACATGGACCAGCCTGTCTGAGAATGAAGCCAGTAGAGGGGAAAGCAGTCATGGGCTGTAGCAGCAGAGTCTTGACAACATTGTCTCTATGCCTGGATACAGCTATGCCTGAAGCCACCTCTCACCCAGGGGCACTAATGAGTTCCCTCCTTCTGCAAGGGCAAATTGTATTGGGATTTCAGTCACTTACCACTGGAAGTTATGACTCATGCATGAGCCTTGGGCCCAAGTGTTGGCCTGTGTGGGTCTTCTTGATGGCTGGCAGGTCTGGTCCCCAGGACAAGTAGTTCTTCTGAATACCCCATAGTACGTGGTTTGCACAGAGACAAGCAGATCAGAAACCGATGGGATACCACCTGGGGGTTTTTGAATCAGGAGGACACACTTTTCCTGATCCCCAGGCTAGGTGACTTGCCCAAGGCTCCTAGGTGATGGGTGGTGATGCCAAAACTGAGCTGGGATGTCGGTCCCCTTGGCTGCTTTGCCCAAATCCGGGCCTCTGGTGAAGGTTGTAGGGGGGGTCTCCTTGTTAGGCAGACAGAGCCGTTCCTGTTTCTGAAATGGCCACAGAGACGAAAGAGCCTTGCTTAGTGAGGGAGTGGACCACTGAGGCCCCAAGGTCTCAGTGGTGCCCTGACCTTGCCAGGACAGGCCTCTCCTCCCCGAGCACCCAGGAAGGCCACTACAGGGCACATGGTGCTTTGTGCTTCAAGGGCAAAGCCAGAATGAAGCCCTCGGAGCCCAGGGCCTCGCCAGCTCTGTGCTGTTCCCCTGCGTCCCCGGGCACTTTGCACATTCAAAAGCTATTTTAGAAGTAGCTGCACATCGGATTCTCTTTAATGCAGTTCCAGGCAGCACAGATGTGCATCAATGAGAGAATGTTCCCTGAACTAAAGTGCTTCTGTGGGCCTCAGGATCCTCTCCCTGGGCACTCACTCCCAGGCCAAGAGCCGCCTATGAATCATGCATTAGTGCCTGTGATTGCTGCTCACAGAGGTGGCAGCTCTCGCCCCGGGAGGCAAAGGGGCAGGGACTCCAGCCGAAGTGGGGCAGGCAGCGGGAAGAAGCAGACCCTGAAAGGGGGAGATGGATGGCAGCTCGTGGAGGTGAAGCTTGCAGCGTCTGGAACCTCGCCACCAGTTCACATGGTGACGGAGCCCAGGCTACTGTCCCTCTTGCATTCGTCCTTTTGTGACAGACTTTATCCTGAATAGAGGATTTGGCACCTGAAGCAGTCCCATATGGAGCCCGGCTTACATGGGGGTGGGGTGGGGAGGGAACCGATGGATTCAAAACAACGCCCAGGGGGTGGGGGGCTCTCCAAGCGTGAGGAGACCACAAACAGCCAGACTAATGAGAGATGCAGAGCCATACGGCAACTTCCAGATCAAAACCATTGCACACAGCTCGTTAAAACACACACAGATAGAAATTAAGCACAGCAATCGCCTGTCCCTAAAAATGTGTCAGTCAGACAGATGACTGAGGGAAGGCGTCTGATGTTTCTGTCGTTTGCAAAAATACATTATTTTGATTTTGAGGGGGAGGCACAAAAATTCTTGATTTAACTTTTAAAGCAATTTTCAAAGTTTTTAAATTTTTTTTAAAAGCTTAAAAATGTCCCTGGAAAGGAACATGAAGACATGTGTTATTAAAAGATGTAAATCTCTCCCTTCAATGAAATGAAGGAAAAGCATGGCTACGCCAGCCACGCGGGTATTCCCAACAGTGGTGGTCTCCTGGGGCAGGGCCACGGGGACAGTGGGTATTCTTCACTGTGCGGACAGAGCTCAGATCCAATATTCCGTTACACACTGAAGGCTCAGATGCTGAATCTCCTGGTTCTTCATCTCTGGCTCATCATGTCGACCCACCTCCCGGGCAGCATCCCCGGGTTTGGAGGTCATAGAGCTGCCCGTCTTAGAGGGCCCTGCCCCCAGCACCCACTGGAATGAGGACTCAAGGAAACTAGCAGAAGTGGATCCAGGGTTTGTGAGGCCTGAAGCTCAGACAATTTGAGGGATTCCCTTTGAGAAAAAAAATACATAAATACAAAGGAAACTGAGGCATGAAGGTGAAAATTTATTTAGAATGAAGGAAATCAGCTCAAAGCCCCTACCGGAGCCCTGGAAAGTCAGGTCCCTTTCTTCTGTGGTCTCTTTTAGGCAATTTATTAGACACGTTTGCTGCTTCCAACCTGGCTTCTCTCCCCACCTAGAACACACTATGACTCCCAGCAAAGGGACCCACACAAACAAGGGGTCCTGATGTTGGGGCTTTGTTCACTTTACTGAACATCTGCCTCTGGAAACGGGGCTGCCCAGAAAAGTCACATCCCTCCCCGAGCTGGGATTTGCCTCTGGTGGGATCCGGGGTCTGTGAGTGAGTGAGAGGCTGGAGGATTTGGAAAGACCCAGAACTCCTGTGCACCTGGATTTGGGGGCAGTGGCCCAGAGGCAGCCTGGCATGGGTTTGCAATTTCAGTGGATGGCAATCTGGCCAACTGACTCACATCCTGTTCGGAGAAAGATCACGTGGCGAGAAGGGGCTGGGCAGCTGGGGCCTGGAGACAGCTGTGGGCAGAGCAGTCCGGCTGGGGCCAGGCAGGAGGCATCTTGGCTAAGGCATCAAGATTGTCTCGCCAGGCTGATCCCTGGTGTGGGAGACGGGGGCTTCAGGCTGCCTAGGCTTGGAGGCCCCCTGCCAGACTTTACCTTACTCTCCTTGTTCTGATTCCAAGCTAATCAGGTGAATTTGGGGGGCACCAGAGTCATTCTCCAGGAGGCTCCCTGCCAGATGAGAAAGTGCAGTCAGTCCGCGAGAAGGTCTGTCCACCCAAAGTGGCTGGCCGATGGTCATCTGGCTCACTCCGGAGCCCGCCTGAGGGAGAGCGGTGCGGGCCTGTTAACCTGCACACCCGGGGGCTGTGCCCCACAGGGCAAATTGCTCAATGGGCGTTGTGGTTTTTATGTATCACTTTCTTTGAACTTGGTTCATGCCAGTTCACCCCCAAAAGAGATGGAACCATTTCACTGTGCCCACAAAATCAACATCTGGCACAGAGCCAGCTTGATAAATATCACCCAAATGAATAAAAATTAGATTTCTGAGCACGCTGGGGAGGGCCGAACCCAGATGGTGAAGAATTCCCAAGGAAAGTGGTCGCCTTGTGAGGACCAGTGTGGGGGAACAACCGGCCTGTCCTGGGTTCTCTCTGATGTGTCACAGGGAACCATGGGCTTGGAGAGCAAACCGCAATAGAAATGTGGGTATCCCTGTATCATGGGCTGAACTGTGTCCTCCCCAGATTCATACGTTGGAGCCCTAACCTCCAGTATCTCAGAATGTGACTACATTTGGAGATTGGGTTTTTAAGGAGGTGATTAAACTAAGATGAGGTCGCCAACCAGCTAGGAATGCTGCCTTCAGGGACATGGGGCTGAGGGTGCTATAAAGCCCAGTGGAGATCTCGTCCAGCACGCTCCAGGGCCTGCCTGCCTTCCAGAGCCTTCTGTGCTCCTCGCTGACACCATGCTTACTTGGGAAGGCCCTGATCTTCTCTGCCCTGTTCGTCCCGGCTGTGACTTTCCCTACACCGCTCCCAGAGCCGACCACTGACATGTGTTGGGAGAACACACACAGGCTTTTGAGATCTGTACGGATGTGAAGTCAGCCACCCCCAGCTTTGTGGAACAAGCCCCCGCGGCCACAGCTGATTACAGCTCCATTCACACCGTGTGAGTCAAGATCATGCAGATGTCAATGCTGCTTATTCCAAGAGCCCAGGGCTGGAGCACCAGCCCAGCCCAGCCCCTCCACAGGAAGCCACAAGGCTGGCTCCACGCGTGCTGATGGCTATGACCATCAGTCTGCTCCCACCACTTTCTGAGCAGACTCTGAGCTTTGAACAAGACTCCCTGACGGGAGATTGCAAAAGTGTAAAATAACCAGTGCATAGGATGTACCAGCTGAGGAGAAACCGCAGGGGACTGTACACAGAGGGGGAGAGGGGCATTTCTTAACTGTGTTCCATTTAATGTAGGTTCAATAAATGTACATTTGAATTGAGAAAAATGAAGATGAGGTCATGTGGGGGGGCCCTGACCCAATAGGAGTAGTGTCCTTATAAGAAGAGATTAGGACACAGACACGCACAGAGGGAAGATGAGGGGAGGACACAGGGAGAAGATGGCCATATGCAAGCCAAGGGGAGAGGCCTCAGGAGACACCAACCCTGCCCACACCTTGATCTCAGACTTCCCAGCATCCAGAACTGTGCGAAAATAAATAGCTGTGTTTAAGCCGCCCTTGAACTCCGTCTCTGCCTAGGGGGCCACAGCAGCCTCCTCCACTCTGCAGCCACGGCAAGTTTTCTAAAGCCCAAACTGCCCACGGTCCTTCCCGGCCTCCATGCCTCCCCTTTGACCAAAGATAAACCCCAAACTCCTCTGAACATGCCCTCTGAGCCCCCCTCCCGAGCCTCATCTGCCACCACTCCTGCTTCCTACTTTGCTACAGATTGTCTGCAGTCCTCCCACACCACGCACTTCCAGGCCTCTGTGACCTGATGTTCTAGTCTGCTAGAGCTGCTGTAACAAAGTGCCACAGATGCGGCGACTGAAACAACAGAAATTTATCGTCTCACAGTCCGGAGGCTGGAAGCCCAAGATCAAGGTGCCGGCGGGGCTGGTTCCTTCTGAGGACTGTGAGAACCTGGTCCAGGCCTCTCTCCTCCGCTTGTAGGGGCCACCTTCTCCCTGTGTCTCTCCACATGCGTTCTCCTTCTGTGCGCATCTTGTGTCCACAGTTTCTCTTTTTATGAGGTCCTCTCAGGTCATACTGGATTAGGGTCCACACTAATGACCTCATCTTAACAAATGACATCTGCAAAGACCCTGTTTCCAAATATGGTCACATTCTGAGGCGCTGGGGGTAGGAACTTCAACGTGTGCAATTTTGGGGACACAATTCAACCCAGTTGCGCTTGGAGATGCTGTTTCCTCCATCTGGCGTGTTCTTCCCCTTGTTTCCTTTCCTGGATAACTCAGTCACGCTAGATGATGTCCACAAGGCCAGGCATCCCCCAACTGCCGTAGGAGTAGCCCTGTCCCCAGCCCATCCTCCCCCTACTCCAGATCAGAGTACCTAGGCCTCACCGTGGCCTGCGCCCCTGCCCTGCAGTCCCGTGAGCCCCACCCACCCCAGGCTCCGCCCCGCCCCCACCCTGTGGACCCGCCCAGGCGCCGCCCCTCGCGCGCTCCACTTGGATGCCCGCATCTGTGCGGGAGTCTGGGGTCTCTACCCCCCAGCCCCCAGGTATCTCGGGTCCCCCCTGCCTTGTCCTTTAATTCAGGGCATCATCTTCCTTCTCCTTCTGCCCTTGTTTGTTTCCAGAATTAATGAGACTAAAATTATTTTTCAGAACTTTTGGGGGATTCGGGCCGTCCCTTTAGGAAGCAGGAGATGCCCGAGGCGAGCCTGGCGCTCCCCGAGTCGGTAAACGATTTCTTCAGAGTTGGGGGCTGAGCCGGCTCCCCGGAGGAGCGCTTCTCGGGGATGCAGTCGGCAAACATGGACTGTTTATACGCGCGCCGCCGGGCCTGCGGCGGGAGAGGGCAGAGCGTGCGGCCCCCTGACGCGGAGGAGGAATGACAACGACAGTGACGGCCCACCTCTGGGTAATTTACAAAGCGCGCTCACCGCCACCGTCTGATTTGATCCTTATTAAAAAACAAACAACAAAAAACCCGCGCTGGCATTTTTTCTATCCCCATTTTAAAGACTGAGAAACTGAAGCCCAGGGAGGCAAGCTGGAACCAGGTCTGCCTCTTTGGAACAAGCAGAAGAGAAAGGAAACGGGGGAGGCGACCTGGAGGTTGGATGGGAGTTGGGGTCCGGGACTGGGACCTCAGGAAAGGGGGGACACAGAGGGAAGGGTGGCTGAGACCAGCGCAGCCTTGGCTGCGCCCAGGAGCAGCTGCGGGGCCTGGGTGGGGTCCACCAGACCCCCATGTGGTGAGAGGAGCTTCCGGTCCACCCCAGACGCTGGGCTAAATTGACCAAGGAAGGACCTTCCACACTCTCCAGGTTTTCTTTATTTGGAAAGCCATGTTCAATGACCCTATCAAAGCCGTCAGCTGACCAGACCCAGAGGCAGCTGTCTCAAGGAAACAGTAAACCCGATGAAGGATCCCTTTCTCATATTTGGTTGACATGCTTTATGTGGGATCACTCTTATGACAACAGAAGGTATATAAAAAGGCTCAGTTACAGTTTCCTGGAAATAATAAAATAACTTGGAGGGACTTGTATGCCAAGGAGTCTAAGATGAATGCCTGGCTATAAAAGAGGACTCGCTTCATATTTCATAAAGCTGCGGTTCAGCTGCCCGGCAGGTGAGGAACAAAAAGTGGGGTTATTTCGAGAATGTTTTATGATGCATCCAGGAGTGTCCAGTTCATTGTCTGATCAACATTCAGACTTGAATGAAAGGCATTAGAGTTCTCTCCCTTGAATATCCTTTTGGGAGACAGCAGCTTTAGGACTAATTGAGTATAAAATCTAATAATTATATTAAGTATAAAATCTAATAATTATCAGCTACCACTATGGGGGGAAATTCATGTTCAGTCTCTGTAGTACGTGCTACATGTTAGGCTATCTGGGGGCAAAGAATCATTAGCTCCATGTTACAAATGGGGAAACTGAGATTCTGATAGACTCAGAGACTCGATTAAGGCCTCAAAATAAACAGGAAACAGAACTGGGAATCAGTCTGAGGACTGGTTAACCTCCAAGTCTGTGCCCTGTGGCAACATCACAATATAATTGTTTAAAAACTGACTTGTTCTCTTCAAATTACCCTTTAAAAATATGTAATAGGAAAGTCCCTTTAAGAAGACTTGGAAATAAAAGCTTCTGTCACAAAAATAAAATCAAGTTTTAAAAAGCCATTCATTAGAACAAAATAGGCTGTATTCATTAAAATTATTTGCTCAACATTAGTTTTCTCTGTGCTTGCTAATTTAAAATATTTTTTTAATATTTGACAAGACAGATTTGAAATTATTCATTTAGTTTTTTATGGTAACATCTTAGTGTTTAATATATTTTCAACACCTTTCTAAAGCGATGTCTCACTTTGGCGTGTCTTTTTTTCCCTTCCTTTTCTTTTCTATCTAAAATTAGAAGTTGAGTTAAAAGACATGGGAGTGCAGAGCCAGTGTGGAGTGGGGCTCTCCTTCCCAGAATGTTTTATTCCAGTTCCTTGAGTTGATTTTTCCCCCAATTTTATTGAGGTATAATTGAAGTATGCTGAACTGTATACAGTTAAAGTGTACAATTAAATATATATAAAACCATCACTACACTCAAGATAAAAATTTCCATCACTCTCCCCAAAGTTGCCTCCTGCCCCTTTGTAATTTATCCCTCTCTCCACCAACTATCTCCAGGCAACCACTGATTGGTCTTCTGATTAGTATACATTTTCTAGAATTTTATACAAATGAAGTCATGCAGTATGTATTCTATTTTTTGCCTGGCTTCTTTCACTCAGTGTAATGATTTTGATACTCCTTCACCTTGTTATGTATCAACAGTTTGTTCCTTTTTATTGCCAAGTAGTATTCCATTGTATGGATATACCACAATTTCTTTATCCATTCACCCATTGAGGGATTTTTTTTTTTTTCGCTCAGGAAGAGTCACCCTGAGCTAACATCTGTTGCCAATCTTCCGCTATTTTTGTATGTGGGTCGCTGCCACAACATGGCCACTGACAAGTGGTGTAGGTCTGTGCCTGGGAACTGAACCTGGGCCACTGAAGCACAGTGTGCCAAACTTAACCACTAGGCCACTGGGGCTAGCCCTGGGCATTTTGATTGTTTCCAGTTTGGGGATATTTCGAATCAAGCTGCTATGGACATGTGTGTGAGTCTTTGTATGGACACATGATTTCGTTTCTCTTGAGTAAACACCTAGATGTGAAAAGAATGGGTTATATATAGGTGTATGTTTAACTTCTTAAAGAAACTGTCAGACTGTTTTCCAAGGTGGCTGTCCCATTGTGCATTCCTATCAGTGGTGAATGAGAGTTCCCATTGATCCACACCCCTCTCAATTCCTGAGTTGATTTTAATGTATAGCTTTGGCTTGTGCCAGGGAATAAGCTACTGGTTTATGTAGTGATTGTCTATCTCTAAGTCCCACCGATGATACCTTCTAAATGCCTCTCTTTGCTCACTGTCACTGCATCATCAACTCTCCTAACTGGTCTTCCCACGTCTACTATCTCTCCTTCAACCCAGGCTCCATGAGCCAACCGGAGGGATCTCTTCAAGATGTACATCTGATGGTACCTTTGCCTTGTTTAAGACCATGTCATGGCTTCCCAGTAGTGGGAATACGTTTATCTCAGAATACAACTAAAATCCTTCAAGATCTGACCCTACCAGCCTCATCCCATGCCCCAGTTCCCAGCATCCAGTCTTCCTTCTGTTCTTTTTGTGGTTGGACTCAGCTAGAAAACATGCTTTGTTTGGTTCCTACATGATGTACCCACACAGTTTTATTATTTTTTAAAAATTGGAGTGAATTGTCAACATTAAAAACATTAAAAAAATCCATAAAAACATCAGTGGGTTGGCATTCCCCACATGGTGGAAATGAGCTGGAACTGGTGACTGCCCCTTTAAGACAGGGCGGGTGCCTCCCCACTTCTCACCACACCACGCCCATTCACACCTGTTCCTCTTTCAAATCTAACCTGAAAAGAGGAAATCTCTGAATCTCCCACTCTCCTACCTCCAGTACAGGAACCCTACACAGGCTGGGTGGGTGTCCCCACTATGTGGGCACCACGGGGCCACACTCCCTTTCTTTCCTGCACTTGGACCTTGTGAAACTGTCCTGCCAGACACTCAAGACTCGTGGGATGTGAACATAAAGCCATTTCAGTTTCCTGGGAGGCTGCGTAGGGATTCAGGCAGTTATAGCAGCCCTACAAAGAGGAAGCAAGTTAATATCAGCTTTTGATGCACAAAGTAGGATTTTCAAGTCTGTAGCAAGATCATAGATTAGGAAGCCAAGTTTGGTTAAGAGAAGTAACGATTCTTGAAATTCCTTCAGCTTCCTGTTTAGTAGATCAAGAAGCAGACCTAGTGCACCGAATCAGAGGGAATCTGCCCTTTTGAGCCCAGTGGCTTGTGTAGGTAGAGAGATGGGACAGCGGTGCTGAGCCTGTGTCATAAACACCTCTCCCTGGGCTGGAGGTGCCTGTGTGTGATGTGTTACATAGGGGCTTCTATTTCTTTTTAGGACTCTGGGTGTGGATGTGGGGGGAGGTGGCCTCCCAGGCTACATTCCCCACCTGGTCGGAAGAGGGAAGCCCTGAGTCCAGCTCCTCCAAGTGCTCTTGTTTCCATGGGATATGGGCAGGACTGGGAGTACCCACATTCCTGGGAGAGGGATGAGGAGGGTGGATTTCTGGGCTGACCTGGGGTTGGGACCAATGGGCAGATATACGTGCGCTCCATATCTGAGGGCTGCAGGACTGACCTCCTGTGCCCTGGTGGGGCATGGGGCACAGCACCCCTCCCAGGGGCCAGAAAGGTCAGAGTCAACTGTGGCTCTGATCAAACCCCAGGAGAACAGGCACCTCTTCCCCCAGTGATGGACCCCAACAAGAGGCAGGTCTGCACATAAACACGGCCAGCTTTGTGGGCGTGTGACCCGTGCACTCCACAGGGTCCCCGCTCAGGAGGGCCTGCACTTGGTTTAATGCTCTGCTGTCACCGTCTTGCAATTCTTAGTAATTTTTGAACAAAGCGCCACACGTTTTCCTTTGACACTGAGCTCTGCAAATTATATAGCCGGTCCTGCTCAGGAAACACCAGCCATGTGTTCATCCAAGGATGAGATAGAGGCCAGGGCCGCAACCCCCTAGTGACATGACGTCATAAAACCACCCACCATCCACAAAGGCTTGACACCACCTGGAAGGGGCTGGGGTAACTATTGGGGAGCCAAGGGCAAGAAACCCTGCAGAGACTAAAGAGACTATTTAAATTATGTAAAGGTGCTGTGTTGACTGGATTGGACTAAATTTTATTTTCTTTTCTCTCCTCCCCTTCTTCCAGCTACAAATGGGATGGGGGCCTGGGAGGAAGATCAGATTATTTCATGGACGTTATTTATAGCAGAATAAAGAAGCTACACTTTGCACATTTGCATGCAGTGTGAATCTGTGTGAATCCTGCCTCAAATGAATGATGTATCTGTTTTTCATCCCATTAGCAAGATGGAGGAAAAAGCCATGATAGCCTGATTTTACAGGAATAAAAGTAGCAGTGGTTAAAAAAAAAAAAAAAAACAGAAAAGAAATTGAAAAGAAAAAGTAAAGGTGCTTTTAGACTTGTGGGCTGGTGACCTGGCAGCTCCCTGGGGTGGGGAGAGAGTGAGTAGAACTGGTTGCTTAGTGACCCCTCCCCCAACGAGTTGGGAGAGAGGATGAGGGTGATGGAATTTTTATTCTGTTTTAGGGATGGAGCATCTGATCAGGAAAGGAAGCCCCAAGCAACTTCCTCTAGGAAGGAGAGTCCAGGAAGAGAGAATGTTCCAGCCAATGTGGGAAGGATAGACTGTTAGTCCAAACAGCTCCCTTTCCTGGAAAGGCTTCATATTGTAAGCCTCAGAGAGGATGGTTCCAGCGTGTGGAAGATAAAGATATTAGTAGGAGGGAGGACCAGACTTTTCCTGAGAAGAGGACCAGAAACCAAGGTTTAGCAAAGAGATGAAGAATCAATCTATGAGAGAAGGCACCCCATTACTCCCAGATTTATTTCTTTAAATCTTGCTCCATGATCTATTTCCTTTCCCCAAGTAATGTACAGAGTGATTTTAATGAAGGATAGCAATTTTCATAGAAAAAGTTACAGGCTCCAAGGGACCATTGAAGGCCATCTGGTCCTCCCCCCTGCCTCTGGACAGAACCATATCATAATGATCCGAGATAGGAATCTGTGCTGCTTTTAATATTCTTCAAAGATGGAGCTTCTATATTCTCCTTTAGAGCTCATTCCAGTGCTCTGGAAAGTACCCTTCATGTCTAACCCAAATCCCTTCTGCTACAACATTTCTTCTTGTTTGAGGCTCAAAGGAGAGAGAGTAAAGCGGGACCCACAGCTGCGGCTGACCGTCCTGTCCTGGGGGAGTGTAGAGCTTCAGTTAACCAGAGGAAGCACAGCAATACTCCTGACCATCCAGAGATGCAGGAAGGACATTGCTCCTGTTGACCATGCAAGCAATGGACAGCTCTGTGACATCTTCCTCTGGAGCCCCGGTGAGAGGAGACACCCTGTGGAGCCCAGCCTGTCACACAGGCCCCTGTGGGGTGGAGAAAGCCTGCTCGCTTTCTCTTGGACTTTCTCCTGGGCTGCCAAGATCTGAATCCCTTCTTAAGAACTTGACGTACCTTCCCTGAGCTTCAATCTTGTCATCTGTAAAATATCATTGTCATAATGGTACTTACCTCACGTGGTTGTGATGAAAATGGAATGAGGTAACAAATAGAGCACATCCAGCACAATGCCTAGACCTGCCTCTCCAACAGGTCACCACTAGCCACATGTGGCTAATTTTGACTAAAATTTTATACTTAAAATTAAGTAAGATGGAAAATGCAGTTCTTGACTGCATGAACCACATTTCAAGTATTCAATAGCCACGTGTGGCCAGCGGCTACCACGTTGGACAGCACAGAGAACATCCCCATCACTGCAGAACCTTCTATTGGACAGCGTTGCCTTAGATCAATGAGTAGAGGCAGGTTCGTCAAAGGAACAGAAATAAGGCAGGCAAGTTTTTTTTTTTTTTGGTGAGGAAGACCAGCCCTGAGCTAACATCCATTGCCAATCCTCCTCTTTTTGTTGAGGAAGACTGGCCCGGGGCTAACATCCGTGCCCATCTTCCTCCACTTTATATGGGACGCCGCCACAGCATGGCTGACATGCAGTGCGTCCGCGGGCGCCCAGGATCCGAACCCGCGAACCCCGGGCTGCCAAGTGTGAACTAAACCTCTGCGCCACCGGGCCGGCCCCCAGGCAGGCAAGTTTTGATGGGGTGAAGGTTGGGGTCCACAACAGGGGTCCCTCTGGGCATTGAATAGGAGGCATCATGTGGGTGGGAGCTGGCTGTGCTGGCTGTGGGGGGGTGATAGGAAGAATGACTGTTGAGGGTCCGAGAGCACACGGCTCTTTCCCAGCCTGATGACAGCTCCCTGCCTACCTGTGTGGGAATCCAGGATGTTGATTTCATCCTCCACCCTGCCCAGGCAGTCCACAGATGCAGCAGTCGGTGGGGTCACTTAGGAGCCAGGGGACATGCATGTTTGATGACTTCCCAGGCCCAGGGGACACTGTGATGGTGGCACCCTGAATTTCCTCTGCAGTGTAGCGAGAACAGGCAGTTCCATTTAGTCCTCATTTGTACCCCCTTTGTGCTAGATGATCAGTGATAATTCGAAACCCTGATTTTTTCTCAAGGGCTCTTTCATGAGATCTCCAATAAAGTTCTAAATGATCATGCCTGTTTGGGGAAAGATAATGCCAGACTGGGACCAGGAGTTTGTCAGAAGAAATTCCAGCCGGGTGAGCATTTAAGGAACGAGATGAAGTCAGCGCTTGGAGACAATGAATTAGATGGCTGGATGTGTCACTGTGATAATGATGAATAATAAATGACTGAGAAGCTGCTGTAACTCACAGAGCAGGAGAGGAGACTAGCAAGGAAAATTTATGTCTTTGTAGTGCCAGGGGAAAGAGAATGTCTCTGACGTGCCTCGGCCTTTTGAAGAGAAACCTTCTCGAAGAGATGCTCTTCTGAAAAAAAGCCTCTTGTCAAGAGTGCCTAAGTTTCCAAGAGACAAAGGAGCCCTGGCATTAACAACCTTTCCATCTAACCTTGTCCTTCTCCAGTCCCTGTCCCTGCACCCCACAAGCTCCTGCCAGCCAGCAGTAGGGCAGCCGTGGGGACAGGCCACTGCCCCACACTCTCTTGGGCGTCCTTCCAACTCCCCTCTCTGCAAGTGGGGAGCAGGCCCCATGATCGTGGGCTCGGTGGGCCATTGCCAGGGTGAGGAGAGCCGCCAGCTGGAAAAGGATGCTAGACAGGGGGTTTGAAGAGTTTCGCAAGTGCAGGGAGCCTGCTCTTTTTATTTGGGTCCAGGGGCTGCCTTCTTAACATCCATTCAGAGCAATCACTGGAAAAGATATGAGTCAGAAATAAAATGGGCCTCAGGTCTGTGGATCGATGTCAATCTTTAATCATTTATTCATGGTCTTCAGGCAAGCCTTTGCACAGCTTGTGCAGAAGATGTCAAAGGGGGCATCTCAACCTCGCCCTCCCTCCCAGACCCTTCCTGCCAGTCTGCAAGTGTGTGTGAGCCTCTCCCACTTTATGTAACCCAGCCCTGACCTCCCCTCTCCTCCCAGTGCCGCCTGCTCCTGTTCCTGGGCTTCCGTCAGAGCACAGACTCTCCATCAGCTCTCTGCACTTGCTGACTCCGTCCCTCCCCGCTGAAACTGCTCACAATAAAGTCCCTGCTGAGCTCTGGGTTGCCAGGTTGGACGGGTGCTTCTGGTCAACTTGCTGTGCTCTCGGCAGCATCCAGCATGCTCGGCTGTGACCTCCTTTTCTTTTCTTTCTTGGCTTCTGTGACCTCCCCTTCCCCTGAGTCTGTGATCTGCACCTGGACCTTAAATTATAAAGGTGACTGAGTGACAACATGGAGAGGATAATGCCATTAAAGGAAAAGTTCATTGTTACTCACAGTTCTCCTAGAAACGAGAGGCACATATCCATGCAGGACCATATGAGGAAGCACCAGAGTCAGGAGGCAGAAGCAAGATGGAGGGGAAAGCCTAAGCTATATTCTTCATTGTGTTTCCCGAGGGAAAGGCAGGGCAGGGCAGGAGAAACGGTTTAGGATTGGCTAGTTTGAATAATGCTGGTGGGCTCTGAGCTACAGGGGTGGTTTCTAGTTGTCCAGTACCTGGTCCTGGGTGGTCTTAGGGCAAAAGAAATATTGGCTTGGTGGGTGAGAGTTAGATAAAGGAGGTGGTTGGGAGTATGGACTTGGGATTGTTAGAAGGTTTGTAAGATAAAAATCATGCATGCTCGTGAAAGTTAGACCACGGGGGAGGTGCAAACAATTTGCGCGTTAGTTTGGCCCCATGATTAATGGATGACAAATAGACAAATACAGAATCTGAGAAAACTCAGAACAGTTTGTTCCAACCCTTTGGCCTCTCAGCAGTGTCCCTTGCTACGTATCTAAATGTTGATGTGTCCCAGGCCTGGGTCCTCTGGCTACACGCTTCTTGCAAAAGGTCTCCTAGCACCGTGGATTTACATACTGTCTCTGTGCTAAGACCCAAGATACTGGTGCTTTCTGTTGGACCCCAGCTCCGGCCTCACACTGCCCTGCCTCGTCCCTGCCACCCACAGGGAGAGGTGGGGGCTGGAGCAGGGAGCTCCTGGAAGGCAGTAGCCTGGGTCCTGATCCTGGCACATTCACTCGCTGTGGCCTCGTCAGGTCTTCTTCTTTGTGGGGCCTTGGTTTCCTTGTTTCTTCTTGGCTCATTCTTGAGTTCCAGGTTCCTATGCCAATTAACTCTTGGGCAGCTCCACTTCAACTCAGCACATGGAACCCCAGGGGAGTTTTTGTGGAGAAGTGTAGCAGGGGGTAGGCCACGGAACTAGCAGGTTCAAGTACTGCTCTGGAACACCTTAGCTGGGTAATTCTGGACCAGTAGTTGAGCTCTCTGTGCCTCAGTGTCCTCATGGACAAAATAGGCAAGATTATAACACCTACTTCATGGAGTCATCGTAATGATGTGATCAGTTAATAGATGCGGGACTTGGAACAGTGCCTGTCACTTGGCAATGCTCCCTAAGTGTTCGTTATTATCATGATCATGGTGGTAATTATTATAATTTTTATTTTCCCCCTCCTGCTCCCTGTCCTACGACACTTGTTTCTTTGAATGACATCATCATCTAGTGGCGTGCTAGAGCTGACTGGCAAGAGCCATTTTTTAAACTTTCAGGAATTTTACAAGCTGGTGGATGTCATGTTGGAGCTTGAAATAGGCCTTGGCGGGAGTATTCATACCACAGAAATCGGTAGACCCCACAAATCAGGGCTCCTCTGCATCTGAGAGCCGGTTGTTAATCATTGACCAGCACACCACTGCCATCGTCCATCCACCCTGTTGCCTAAGCCAGAGGTGAGAAGGTAAGAAGGAGGAAAGGTTGGGATATTTATTGCCCCATTGCCTTGCTGTGGTTCTGGCATCCTCTCCTGACTGGTGGCGCCCACGTGGCTCCCCATTCCCTGGGCTCCCGTCACTTACTCCCTTCTGGACTGAGCTGGTAACATCTTCCCACTATTGCTAGACCTTGGGTGCCTCACCATCCCGTAACCCTGCTCAGCCCCCTCGTTAAACTCTCTCAGCTGAGCCCTTTGAGTGTGCATTGTGTTTCTTGCCAGGCTCCCAAATCGACTAGGCTGCCAGCTGCAGATGTTGCTAGAGCCCACCCAGATGTTCTGGCACTTACTTTCTCAGTGCACTCAGCCTGTCCAGCTGCCAGCAGCCGAAATCTCCCCGCCCCAGGGCTTTCCCTGATGCTTTTCACAGGTAGGGCATTGTCGCCTCCTGGGAGTTGCCCTCAACCAGGCAGGTGCCAGGAGGTGGAGGATAAATGCTCACACTTCCCCTGTCTTCTCAGGTGGGCGACTCTGGAGTATGTGTGCCATATTCTGGAGAGTTCTCTAGCAGGCCAACCTCCACTGCCCACAGGGGTAACTGGCTTGACAGCACACCCTTTATTAACTGCCTTCCCTCCTGTAATAGTTTGCTAACTTGCCATAACAAAATACCACAGCCTGGGTGGCTTAAGCAACAGAAATTTATTTTCTTACAGTCTGGAGGCTAGAAGTCCAAGATCAAGGTGCTGGCAGGGTTGGTTCCTGCTGAGGCCTCTCTTCCCAGCTTGTAGACGGCCACCTTCTTGCTGTGTCCTCACATGGCCTCTTCTCTGTGCTCACGCAGAGACAGAGAGATCTCTGTTGTCTCTTCCTCTTATACTGACATCAGTCCTACCAGATGAGGGTCCCACCCTTATGACCTCATTTAACTTTAATTACCTCCCTAAAGACCCTCTCTCCAGATTCAGCTGCACTGGGGGGTTAGGGCTTCCACGTGTGAATTTTGAAGGGGACACAGTTCAGTCTAAAACACCTGCCCTGCCTTGCCTCACTCCCACCCCCAAAGGTGCTTCCTAGGGTTTGGGGACCACTCCCGGGAAACTACTTGCCTTGAATCCTTACCTTGGGGCTGCTCTAAGATATGGATGAACATTATGAACATTTTAACCAAAGATGGCCAAGTGTCCCCCCCATCCCACACAGTGACAGGCCAGTGTGATGAGTCCCAGCTCCTGCCAAGGACTCACAGCCTGGGGGCGGTCTCTTCCCTCCTGGCTTCCCGCCTGGGCCCCCTGCTGCATTCCTGGCCTCTTTGTTGCCCCCAGGGGTGGGAATCCATCCACGGGACCAGTCACGGGACTCTCACCTCTGGGTCCAGACGCAGCCAGTTCTGCATCTGGGAGGCCATTCTGCTGCCCACCCCTGGAGGGCAGAGGTCTGTGCCATGGCTGGGACAAAGCCTGCCCTGGATCCCCTCTCAGGCCCCAGCTGGCCCAGCCTTGTCCTGGACAAGAAAGGAGGGTGTCCCTCTCCCTCAGGGCTCCAGGATCCCGGATGCTGTGTCTGCGTGGAAGGGGGAGAGGCCTCTCAGAGCAGGCTGTGGCTGCCCATGAATTATTGACACAGCCCTAGGCTGCCTTCTCTTGAGCGGCTCCAGTCTGGATGTAAATTCCAGTCTGGTTTCAGAGCTGGGGGACCCAGCACTGGGGCTGCCTAGACAGTGGTGGACTGACGGGGAGTAAATGTTCCTACCTGACCCAAAGGGCCTGGATATTTGGATTCTGGAGCCTCAACTTACAATGCATCTGTGGCCTGTTTTCTTTTGGATCACTCCTCAAGGACGAGTGCTTTTCGCCATCCAGGCTGGTGGCTGGGGAGGGAGGTGGGTTTCAACAAGTACCCACAAGTCTCCCCTGCCCATCCAAACCCACCATGGCCTGCCTGGCACATGGCACCTCTCTGAGTTTGGGTGGTGAAGACCAAGGTAAAATGTTAGTCTGTAGATTACGCACAGCTCGAGATGGGATGGAGGAGCGAGGGGGCTAGTGCTGCGTGTCCATCCTCCAGCCACTGGCCATATGTGGCTATTTACATTAAAATTAAATAAGAGTTAAAATTTAGTTCCTCAGTTGAATTAGCCACATTCAGGTCCTCAATAACCAGAGGTAACTAGTGGCTACCGTATTGTGCAGCACAGATATAGATCACCATCATCGTAGAAAGTTCTATTGGCCAGTGCTGGCCTGGAACATTCAGTCCTGGTTAGCCCTCATGGGTGAGCACCTGTGGTTCTCAGCTTTCGTGGAAAGGAAGTGTCCCCTGGATGCTTGTTAAAAATGTAGCTTCCAGGAGCAAGCAGGCCCTAGCCCGACTCGGAGTGCCTGGGGCCTCTTCCCTCCACTCTCTCCCGCTTATGCTCTGCTTCTGGCCCAATGGCTGGTCCTTTCTGGACTTTTAAGGCGAGACTGGCTCAAGAATGGACCTACTAACCACCTTCAATCCCTCCAGGGGAGGGGTGGGGGCGTGGAGGTGGGTGTCTTGGAGGTTGGAGATAGGGTCTAAAAAAAATGTAGCTCCTTGGAGGCCACCCCCCGCCCAGCTTCTCATTCCACAGGTCTGCAGTGGGCCCAGGAATATATATTTTTAAGAATTCCCAAGACGATTTTCTTTTCTTCTTCTTCTTCTTTTTTTTTTTTTTTTTTGTGAGGAAGACCAGCCCTGAGCTAACATCCGCTGCCAATCCTCCTTTTTTTGCTGAGGAAGACTGGCCCTGGGCTAACATCCATGCCCATCTTCCTCTACTTTATATGGGATGCCGCCACCGCATGGCTGACAAGCAATGTGTTGGCCGGTGCCCGGGATCTGAACCCGTGGACCCCGGGCTGCCAAAGTGCGAACTAAACCGCTGCGCCACCAGGCTGGCCCCAAGATGATTTTCTTTAAGTTTTTATTTTGAGTTAATTTGAAACTTACAGAAAAGCTGCAAAAATAGTTCAGAGAGTTCCCATATACCCCTCCCCCAGCTCCCCTATAGTTACCGTCTCACCTGACCCTGGTACAAAGATGAACCCAGGAATTAACAGGCCTGCAATACCATTAGCTAAACTACAGACACCATCTGCATTCCACCATTTTCTGCACTAATGTCCTTCTTCTGTTCCAGAATCCTACCCAGAACACATTGAACTTCATTGTTATTTCTCTTTATTCTCTTCCAATCTGAACTCCCCAGGCGATTCTGACACGGTGTTCCAGGGACATCACCCTGGAGACACTTGTCCATTGATTTGTCCTAAGAGATGGGAAGATGCTGAGTTGGGACCCAGGATGGGCAGGTGCTGATGGAGGGGAGGAGAGATCCAGGAGAGGTGGTGCTTCAGGAGAACCAGCCTCAATGGCATGTGTGCGTGTGTGAGTGCGTGTGTGCATGTGTAGATGTGGGCATGTTTGTGTGCAGGCATATGCACGTGTGTGCATGTGCATGCGTGTGTGTCTGTGTGTATAAGCATGCACGTGCATGCATGTGTAGCATCAGGGGGTGATGGGCAGCAAGACTAGTGCGGCTGAAGGCCTGTAGGGGCTGCTAATGCGGGAGATTCTCCCGGAGAAAATCCAAGTCTCTTCACTACCAAATCAATACTTACTATAATAACAAAGGCCAACGTTAGAGATTTCTAAAAATAAGGTGAAACTAAAATGCTCCATATCATGAGAAGTCGGGGAGGGCCATAGGGCGTGTAAGGTGCATTGAAACATCCTCAGTCCTGACGATTCAGGGCAACCTTTCATGATTCTGGAGATGCTAATTAACGTCAGGTTTGTTAGGTTAAGTAACCATGTCAAAAATGTAAGAGAATAGCTAAAATACTACAAGTAGAACGTATAACTCTCCGAACAGTAGAGGGGAGGACAGGGCGTGAGGAGTCCCAGCCAGCGCTGACCGAGAGCTCGCGGGGTGCTGGCGCTGCTCTGAGCTCTCCCTGCAGCACCTGCAGTCGGGTTATTTCTCCTCTCCACTTCACAGATGGGACAACAGAGGCACCGAGAGGTGGGGGAGCTGCCATGGGCCAGCAGCTCCGAGAGATGGAGCCAGGATGGGGTCCAGGCAGTTGGCTCTGTGACCTCAAGCTCATCATCACTGTTTAGGAAAGAAGAAGAAAGAAGCAAAAGAAAAGCATGGAAACAGAAACATATACAGGGCAGACGTTCTTCCAGACCCGACCTACACGCTGCAGAGAAGGAAGCTGGGGCTCTGCAGCTGCACGGCCAACGTCACGGCGGAGGGGGTCAGGGGCCCAGGAGAGCCTCCCAGCCCATCGTCTCACACAGCCCCTCACCCCGAGTGGGCAAGTGTCCCTGACGGCAGCAAAGAAGTAAAAATAAAGGACTACTGGAGTCCTTAATAATAGGAGAGATAAGTCACTGTAATAAAACTGAAGACCACCCAGATGTGCTTACAAATCAGAGAAAGAACAGCGGCTTTCGTATGCCAGGGGCTGCTCCCAGGAGCTGGGCACAGAGCTGCACTGGGGGGGCCTCGTCTTGGGGAGCAGGATTTTGAAGACTGCTGTTTCCTCACTGCTCACCCAGACAGCCACTCTGGGCATGTTGTTTTCGAGATTCATTTAAGCAATATTTGCTACTCCACCACGTTAGGGATGTAAGTGCAGAAATGGTATTCATTTGCCTCACAGACAAGCGTACTTCCAGTTTCACGATGAGACAATTTGGATATCTGTAGGCACATATTTCACTGTTTTCTGATTGTAAAAGTAATATACGTTCATTATAAAGGCTTGGAAAATACAGAGAAAGCTAAGAAGGAACCAAAAAGTCACCCATAATTTGGAGACGAACAGCCCATATTTTTATTTTAAGCTGGCTGGTGGGGACTTGGACGTGCACTGTTCTTTACACTATATATAAAGGTTATACATGCTTTTTGGTGTATGACATAGTTTACAACTAAACCACTTTGTTTTTATGGCATTTTTCCTCCACTTGTTTGTCTGACAAACACTTGCCAAGCATCTCCTATAGTCTAGGTGTTGGATCCACACACAAAGATCCCTGCCCTGGGAGCATACATTTGAGTGGAGGACAGAGACAATAGAGATCGAGAGGGCTAAGGGGGCAGTTTGTAATTTTCATAGGGTGATCAGGGGATCCTCATTGAGAAGGTGACGTTGGAGCAAAGACGTGGAGGAGGTAAGGGAGGGTGCCACTTGGGTATCTAGGGAAAGACCATTCCAGGCTGAGAGAGCAGCCAGTGCAAAGGCCCTGAGGTGGAATGTGCTGGGGGTATTTGAGAACTAGAGAAGCCCATGTGTTGGAGCAGAGTAGGGAAATGGGAAGGGTAAAAGGGAGATGGCCAGAAAAGTAATCAGAGACCAGATCAGGGAGGGATTGGTAGGCCTTATGAGGACTTGGCTTTTTCTCTAAGTGAAATGGGCACCGCAGGAGGATTTTGAGCAGAGAGCTGGTGTGAGCTGACTGATGTTTTCACAGGGTCACTCTGGCTGTTGCTGAGAATGGATTTTAGTGGGGAGGAGAGAGGGAGACCACTGAGGAGGTTTGCACAGTATCCAAGGAGAGACGAGGGTGATTCAGACCAGGGGTGGTGAGACATGGTCGGATCTGGGTCTTTTCTGAAGATGGAGCCCACAGGACTCCCTGTTGGATTAGACGTGTGAGAGGAAGAGGAGTCAACACCATTGCCATGATTTTTGACTTGAACATCGAGGAGGATGGAGTGCTGATCCGCAAGATGAGGGAGCCTGTGAGAGAGGTGGAGAGAGGCGGAGGGAGGTAGGAAGAGACCCATAGGTAGTGTTGGGGGTCCTGGAGGCCGAGGGAAGGGGTACAAGAAAGGAGGGTGCTGCTGATGGAGCAGACAAAGTACAGATGAAGAATCAACATCAGATTCAGCAACTTGGCAACCGTGACAATGCCAGTTTGGGTGGATGTCGTGGGTTGAATAATGACTCCCCCAAATTATACATCCAAGTGCCAACCCCTGGTACCTGTCAATGTGACTTCCATTGGAAATAGGGTCTTTGCAGATGGAATTAAGTGAAGACCTAAGGTGAGATCATCCTGGATCTAGTGTGAGCCCTAAATTCAATGGTGCATATCCTTATAATAGAGAGAAAAGGAGGCACACAGAGACACAGAGGGGAAGGCCATGTGACAATGGAAGCAGGTTTGGAATGATGGGTCTACGAGCCGAGGAACGCCAAGGGTTGTTGGCAGCCATGGGCAGAGAGAAGAATGGCCTGGAGCAGATTCTCCCTCAGAGCCTCCAGAAGGAACCGGCTCTGCTGCCATCTTGATTTTGGATTTCTGGCCTCCTGAACTGTGAGAGACTACATTTCTGTTGTTTGAGGCCATCGAGTTTGTGGTGCTTTGTTATAGCAGCCACAGGAAGTTAATACAGTGGAGGAGGGGGTTGTAAGCCTGGCTGGTTTACGAGAAGGCAGGAGGAGAGGGGTGGGGGTGGTGGCTGGGGAGGGAAGTGGAACAGAGACGGGGTTCGGGTGTTGTAGGTGCAGGTGCTGGTGCACGTGTCGTGGGGGTCTAGGGAGGCACCCTCCTGCTTGCTTCGATTTTCCCAAAATGAAGAGTGACCATTTTCCATGTCTTCACATTTTATACCATTTTGGAATTTTTAATATAAATCAATGGATTATTGAAGGCCATTCCGTTATTCATCTGGCAAGACATTCTTTGGATAGCAAGCATAATTTTCCACCATTCCCTTGAAATGCCCCGGGCTTCCTGGCACCACCGCACAGCCTCCTTTCCAGGAGCTGCGGGGAGGCGCTCTCGGCCTCGCGGGCTCCATGCACACTGTGGACAGGTGCCCAGGGCCCTGGGCCTGGAATAGCAATCGATTCCTGGGGTGAGGGCCGCTTACAGCTGTCGGGATTTCAAACAGCCAGCTCTATCTTGCAATGGCCTCACGTAGTCATTAAAAATTCCAGAATTTAATCATCATGCTTGGCATAAAAATGGGAGGGGTGGGGAGAAGGGCCAGGAAAATACTGATGTAAATGCACAGGATCACAGGCCCCAGCTTGAGGGGAGAAGTGCGTTTGTTTCCCTGGCTGGGCAGAGTGGTTTCTGGCATTTGAACTCATTGCTTTGTGCAACGGGCACCTGAGCGCCGGCCAGCCCTCCTCTCCATCCGCATGGGCGCAGCCAGGGACATGGAACTGCCCTGCCTCAGGTGGAAAGTTGGCCCTTCTGAGAGAGGATGCAAAGCTCCCAACAGGGCCTGTGAACGTGGCCATGAATCCCGCCAGGGCAACAGTTGTCCTGGTTCTCTGTGGCCCATGTAAGGCTTTCTCCAAGGCAGTTTTGACTACACACATTTTTCTGGGAGCACCAACTCATGACCCCCGAGAAATCTGTGTCGTCCTTGTATTGGTTCCTTCGCTCATTCTGTCATTCATTAAAAGCATTACTGAGCACCTATCATGCGACAGGCACCCTGCTTAGTGTCGAATAAAATAATCGATCCCCAAATAATGTGTCCACCCAAGGCCAGGTTATCTGGGTAATTGACTGGAGGGTTTAGCATCCCCATGGATTGGAGGTCCTTGTGCAGAGTAACACCTTTGGACGGGTTCAGCCCTGGGCTGAAATAAGCTTTCCACATGGCCTCTTTGAACACAGCAAGCATCCATCAATTCTGCACACCCCAGAGCCACTTCCTGGGGGGCAGCCAGGTCTTCTAAATGTTTCCTCTGCGAGGAGGCAAGACTGGTGCTCCAGGACCCCTGTTTTGATTAGTGCTGCAACTGTCTTATTCCTCAAAGGCAGACAACGTCCAACCCTTTAACCTCGCCCTTGCTCTGTGTTGCTGGCAACGCTGCCCGCCAACAGATGAATTCATCAGGTCTGCATCCTAACTTTCCCTGCTCTAATCTCCCGCTGCATCCCTGGCTTGGACCAGGAGGTTTCCTAATAAGATATGTGTCTGGAAGGCAAGGAGCAGCCCGGGCTCTGTACTACCCGTGTGGGGTTTTCATTTGTATTTATACCGTATTTGTCTGGGATAAGCCAAGTGTTGGATCTTCCAAGGTATCATGGAGGAAACAGTCCCACACATTTCAAAAATCTTATATCTGTCTGAACGAGAGGTCACCAAGGAGAAATTTACCTAACCAGCTGCTTTTTTATGATGATGAGTAGGAAAGTGCCCAGGTTGATAGTTGGATTAGGAGGCTGTCACACAACCACAGAAACAGAGTTTGCAAAGAGGCTCCTACATGTTCACAGTTATGGCTCAGAGGAGGAGAGCTGTTCCTTCCCACCACCCCACAAATTTTACTAAGATTGACTTCAGGGCTAACATCACATGTTCGGGGGAGATTTCTATATCCCATTCAAGACACACTTGGTTCCAGTGGAGGGGCCAATAATACAGAAATGGCAGGAAGAGTGTGTTGTCTCTCTTCCAACACTTCCTGTCTGTCAGACTTTGGCTAATTAGAATGGGATTTCTACTCTCAGTTTCTGCGGGGCGCCTGACCCTCTGGACCGGGGAGCGGTTGACCACTTAGAGAACAGGGCAGTGGGAGGCGCTGTCTGTCGTGAATGTGTCAAAGCCGTGCGGCTTCCAGTCACTTTCAGCCAAACATCTGTTTTATTAATATTAAATGAAACTGCTTTTGGCTGTTAAGAAAACATTACTATAAAATGTGTAAGTTGATGAGTGCATCCTCACTACAGTTTATAAGAGCTCCTGTACAGAAACAGGTGCTTTTTATCATATGTGAATGTGATAGGTAATGAGAACAGCAATGTGCATGGGATAATAAAAATAAAATTTACTGCATCTTCCGGACATTAATATCATCTTGGATTGCACCAAGCCCCTTTTCTCTGTGAGATTAATTTGAGCTTCTGTGAAACTTTGCTGTATTTATCTGAGGCATCAGTTCAACAGAGTCTAATTACCAGGGCCTGATGGAGTAAATTAGTATTAGTTCGTAGATTGGTGAGGGCAGAAGGATTGGTAGCAGACTGCTGATTCCTTTTTTCTTTGTTTTTTTTGCTGAGGAAGGTTTGCCCTGAGCTAACACCTGTGCGAATTTTCCTCTATTTTGTATGTGGGTCGCTGCCACAGCATGGCCGCTGACGAGTGGTGTAGGTCTGCGCCTGGGAACAAAACCCAGGCTGCCGAAGTGGAGCGTACTGAACTTAACCACTAGTCCATGGGGCCAGCCCACCCAGGTTGCTGGAGCTGAGTGTAAAGGCATTCGGTAGTTCTGCAAACGTTTGCCATAACATTGAGAGGAAATTTTAGAGGGAATGAGGACAAAGTAATAGGGTGATGTACATCTTTGCTAAAATGGGCATCTGTGGGGCCTGGAACACCGTCTTCATTTGTGTGTATAACTTCTCAAGGTTGGTGAAAGGTGTGGATCATAAGAGATGTTTGATACAGCATTTTCTCCACCAGAAATGTCTATTCACCAGCAGATCTTCAGATTGACTGTACAAATAGTAAGTGATACTCATAATTATGACTCTCAGGCCACAAAAAATCCTGGCGAGCCTTTATGTTTGTCAGAGCCAGATTAAATTATGGTCACTGAGGTCTTAGTGCCAAATGTATTTTATTGTTGTATAATTCTTTGAGAAAGGGAGACCCGCGACAGGTGCAGATGTGATGCACCATTAGCCAGGATGTCTGACCAAGAAGGAAGGCTCATCAGCCAGCCTTGCTGGAGAGCAGGGGTGACTGAAATGTGCTCATAAAATGTACAAATGGCAGCCTGGCCGAGGGCAGCTTCCCTTATTTATCGTGGAGACGGCAGGGGCAGAGAGTCCAGGCTGGGGCTGGCATGAGCTGGCCACAAGATGAGAGGCAGAACCCCTAGCCTATGGGGTCTCCATACAGGATGGGGGAGAACTTCTGGGCAGTGGTCCCTGCAGAATATGACATGCAGAAATGTGTCTGGGCCTCAAAGGACCTGGTATGTTCCACCCTCATCAACAAGCCAAAATATCTGCTCAGAGTGGGACTCTGGGTAGGTCTGATGCCCAGTGTACAGGGCCATGTGGGCAGTGTCCAAACAGGCACTCCCTGTCTGGACCACGGGGGGCTTGGAGGGGAAGGGGCCTGCCCCAAGTGACTCAATTACAGAGTGGCAGGGCATGATCTTAGAAGCCAGTCTCCTGCCTTCTGGAGTCTGGCTCATCCCCACACCTTGCAGAATTCTCTCTGCGCTGTCTCAGTGTTCCAGCAGCAATGGTCCTCTTCTGTTTTCTAAACATGGCAAGCTCATTCCTGCCTCAGGACCTTTGCACAGGTGGTTCTTGCCACCTGGAATATTTGTCTTCTTGACATTTGCACAGTTGATTCCTTTAGTCATTCAATTTGCTGCATGGGTGTCACCTTAATGTTGACTTTCCCAGATAACTCCATCACCTTCCATGACGTCATCTTGTTTTAATGCCCTGCACATGTGCCTCACCCCTAATATTTTCTCAGTTCCTTGTCTGGAGTTTCTTGTCAGTCTCTCCATGAGGGCAGGGCACTGGTGTCTCTAAGGCAGAAAGCACATTGTGGGTGCTCATGACGATTTGGTGAAAGGAACGAAGTTATGAATTGTTTTGGGTGATTGTGGCTTGAGTTATATCCCAATCCATCCACCCATACTAATCCATACATGCAATCATCCACATACATCCAAATCCAGGAGTGGGAGGCCCAGAGCCTGGCCCCCGGCTGACACCAACCCCTAGTCCATGCCACGTGGATGGATGACGTAGAGGAGAATAACTTTGGGGGACAGGAAAACACCTGCAAAGCAGGTGCTGCTTCAGGCTCGAGGGAGGCCAGGTCCTCTGAGAGCAACGTGCTCCTCCGGTGAAGGTCATCAGCAACGAGACAAGACTTGTGCAGCCCCCTTCCTGGACCTCTAAACAAGGGTTTTCACAGAATTGAGTCACAGTTGACAAAAGTAAAAACAAACCAAAAAACCTACCCAAGGTCTCCCCAGGAGACATCTGAGCCAAGAATTAAGGAGCTGTGGTAACCAGAATTCTCCCACGCAGGTGTGGTGGAGTAGAAGGCGGGAAAACCCAAGGCAAAAACCTAGACGGATGGAACCCAGACAGGGTTGGCTGGAGCCCAGGTCTGCCGTGCACACACATGTGACCTCAGGAAAGTCCTCTCTGTGGCTTGCCTGCATAACGACTGACAGCGGCCTCTTCCAGGGATGCGGTAAAGGCCGTACGTGCCAGCAGGCACAGGTGGGCTTCGTATATGGCACAGATGTCAAGCTGTCATCACTGGACACAGCCCTGCCCACAGGCTGATAATCAAGACCTAATTCCTTACAGCAACACTGGTCTAAATTATGACAAACATTCTGGTTCCAGGTCAGTCCTTGGAGTCAGAGGCTCCCATATCTTAGATCAGCAAGCGGTCATGGTCCTGCTTGAATAATAGAGATAACAGTAATCACCATGATGGCGATACTGACAGTTTGCATTTATGAAGAGCATTCCATGGGCTGGATATTGTGCTAAACACGTTGCGTGTGCCGCTGTATCCAATTGATGCCAACCCCTTGGAGTACACACTGTCATTGCCCATTTCACCAGTGATGAAGTGGAGGCTCAAAGAAGCTAAATTACTTGCCCACCCAAGCTCACCCCACTGGTAGGTGGCAGAGTGAGCATTTGAACCCTGGAGTCTGACACCCAAGCCTCCCTCTGAGCCCCCAAGACTCGTGGTCTTCACTAGGGGTAGCAGAGACCCGGGAGGGCCTGCTCACATGGAGGGAGTGATGGGATGGGGGCCAGAGTGGGGGCATCCCACTCCCTGTCTGAGAGTGAAGATGCTGATGTGGTTCGTGGAAACACTTACCGTGGCTGATGGCTGGAAAGGTCCTAGTGCTAGCGATTCTCTAAAAACATAGGGGCTCCAAAGAGCTAAAATGCAAACTCCCCAAATTCAGAAGGGAGAACATTAAAACTCTGATCTCCGTTAAAGTAACGTGGCGAGAGGCTTCTTTTTCCTCATGCTGATTGGATAAATTGCATTAAATGCTCCTGGGTCCTCCCTCGCTGGAGATGAAGGTCATTGCCAGGAACTTCTTAACTTAAGGTTGAACCAGGTGGCCTTGCGCACAATAAGTAATGCAGGGTGGACCCAGGCCAGCTCTCAGAGGGCCCCAGGGGCATTGAGAGGGGGATGGAGGATCAAGGCAGAGCTGGTTCAAATCTCTATCTGCATCTTCCTCACATGCGACCTCGACAGGTTACTTAACCCCCTCTGGGCCTCAGTTTCCTCTTCTGTACAATGGGAGCAATGTATCCATTGCAGGGCCTTCCCGAGGAATAGGAACCACCTGTGTGATGTGCCTGATGTTGAATTGATTTTCAACAGAGTAGCGACTCTGATGACCAGGACTCTATGGATTTTGAACAAGCTGGCAAGTGGAAAAGCATTTTCACGGATGTCTGTCCCTACCATGCAGCACTTCTGAGGCCGGGGTCCCCATCTGCCCTGACAGAGGAGCCCTCGATTGTGCCCCCTGCTGGTGTCCATTTGTCCAGGATTCTGCCCCCCAGGGAGTACGACCTGTGCTAGACCAAGGAATTTCCACTGTAAGTGAATCCCCAGTGGGCCACCCTCTCACACGTCTAAGAAAGTCCCATGTGGGGGTTGGTGGGGTGCGAGCAGGCTGAGGAGATGGTTTGTGGGCTTCTGGGCGCAGAGCGACAACCGCCTGGGGGCAGAAGAGATGCTCTGGTTGGGCGGTGAGGCTGGGGCTCCTGCTCTGCACCGAGGAACTGGGGAAGGTGGATGGATGTCGGGGGCCCTGGGGGCGTCTTGACAAGCGCAGCTTGTTGGAGGCTGTACCAGGGTGAATAGCGTCCCTTCAGAGTTCACGTCCTTCCCAGAACCTCAGAATGTGGCCTTATTTGGAAATAGGGTCTGTGGGGAAGGAAGAAATTTTTCTCTACCCTTCTAGTTCTTCTGGCCAGTCTAAGAATTAAATTGAGACAGATTAATAGGAGAAAATAAAATGTAATTAACTTTGTACCGGAGCCCCACATGCATGAGAGGGTCAGAGACAAAAAGGTAAAATGAGGTGCGTGTGCTATTTGAGTTAAGGAATGGGACAGGGGCCTGAGGTGTCAAAGGGGAGGAGAGTAATTCACGGGACAATAAGCAGAGCAGGTGTTCACTAATTAGAGGTTTGCCCTGCCATACAGATAGGTCATAAAAAGTTACTTCTGGTAATAGCTCTTGAGCAAGGTCCCCAGTTTAAATTCTTTAAGGGAGAGGTGAATTTCTCTTGAACCCGCAGGGTCTCAGTTGCCTTTAGCCCAAAGTATTTCACATGCCAAAGTGGCACTTCTTGGGGAGGCCTGTTCTGAACCCCTCAGGTCATTGCAAATGTAATTAGGTAAGATGAGGTCATGCTATGTAGTAGGGGGCCTTCATCCAATATGACTGGGGTCCTGATCGTAAGGGGAGAAGAGACAGATCCACAGAGGGACGATGGCCATGTGGTGGTGGAGGCAGAGACTGGAGTGACGCATTTACAGACCGGGGAGCGCCGGCCACCACCAGAAGCTCTGGAGAGGCCTGGAGCAGATTCTCCCTCAGAGCCCCCAGGACAGAATCAGCCCTGCTGACATCTGGGTTTTGGACTCCTGGCCCCCAGAACCGTGAGAGACTCAATTTCTGCTGTTTTAAGTCATCCAATGTGTGGTACAGATCTTCCTTGACTTACGATGGGGTTATGTCCTGATAAACCTATCGTAAGTTGAAAATATTGTAAGTCAAAATGCATTTGACACCTAACCCACTAGCTTAGCCTGGCCTACCTTAAACGTGCTCAGAACACATACATGTTGTCCTACAGTTGGGCAAAATCATCTAACGCAAAGCCCATTTTATAATAAGGTGTTGACTGTCTCATGCAACTTATTGAAGACTGTGCTGAAAGTGAGAAACAGCTTGGTTGTCTGGATGCAGAGTGGTTATCAGTGTGTTGGTTGTCTGCCGTCGTGATCGCGTGATGGGCTGGGGGCTGCAGCTCACGCGAGAGGATCCTGCCGCATATCACTAGCCCAGGAAAGGATCAAAATTCGAAGTGCAGTTTCTATTGAATACCACTAGCGTTCGCACCATCATAAAGTCGAAAAATCGTGACGAATCATTGTAAGTTCGGGACCGTCTGTACTTTGTTACGGCAGCCACTGGGAACTAATACGGTGACTTTCAGAGGGTGTGGGGGAGGGCCTGCAGAGGCTGGGCGCTCAGTGTCCCTCGGGCAGAGGAAGAATGAGGGGACGAGTGCCAGCAAACAGCACCTATATCTGATGCTACTACAGAGAAACCAGTCGGTGCTAAGGAGGCACCTAGGTCAGTGGGACAGAATGCATTCAGAAATAGCCCCGCATGTGCCTGGAAAGATGTGTGGGGTTTCAGATCAATGGGGGAAAGGTGGGATTATCCAATAAAGGTATTAAGATAATTTAGAATAGTCTGGAAAAAATGAAACTAGGATCCCCTACATCACTGCTTACATGAAAATGAATTCTAGATGAACCAGAGATTTAAATGTATTATTAAAAAATAAAGCCAAGGCTTCTGGAATGACGGAATATACTTTTTTCTATTTGTCCTGCTAAATGCAGCAAAAACCCTGGCCATTTTATGAAAAACAAACATAAGAAGACTCTGAAGGTGGAGAGAAGAAGGCGGACAGGCCAGGGAGCTCAGGACCCAAGGAACGACCTGGCGGTGCGTTCCCTGAGTTTTTTCCCTCATATGTCCCAGACTGGGTGCTGGAGAAGCTGGCAACCTGGAAATGCCAACAGGTGCAGATACAAAGAGCCCTAAGGAAAATCTGCTCTCTCTAGCCAAGGCACCAGGAAAGGGGCAGCCTAGCAAAGTAGACGATTTTAGACAATGAGCCCTGTACTCCTGCCAAACACGGCTGAGGACACTGCAGCCCCACCCCTACCCCGCCAGCAAAGGCCGAGTGAGGAGCCTACATTTTCACCCCGCCAGGTTGTACCGAGGCATTCCAACCCTCCTCCCTTAGCTGGGGTGGTGACAGGGAAGGCTCTAGTGGGGAGCGGGGACTTTCATCCCCGCTGGTGGTAATGAGACCCCCTCCCTCTGTGAGCTAGGTGGAGACTGCCTGTGGAGCCTGGGGGTGAGCCCTACCTGGTGGGGACAAGGGGCCCCTCGCCCTTCCTGGTGGGGTGGTGTCAGAGGAGGCCTAGTAGAGGGCCAGGACTTTCACAATCACCCAGCAGTAATGAGGCAACCCTCTCCCCTGCAGTGACAGTGGAGACCAGGTGGGGGCAGTAATGAGTCACTCCTGCTGGGTGATGTCAGGGGAGGTCTAGTGGGGAGCCCGAACTTCCACCCCCACCTGGAAGTAACAAGGTGGCACCCTCACACCCCCTCCCTGCCAGAGTGGTGTCAGAGGAGGCCTGGTAAAACAGGAGATCTAAATAAGAGCCAGAGTCTCAAAGCATAATACCAGAAATGTCCAGGTTTCAATAGACACAGATAAATCACTCATCATACCAAAATCCAGGAATATCTCAACTGGAAAGAGATAAGGCCATCAACAGACACCAACGCTGAGATGGCACAGATGCTAGAATTATCTGACAAAGATTTTAAAGTAGCCATCATAAAAATGCTTCAACGAGCAATAATGAACATGCTTGGAACAAATGAAAATGTAGAACATCTTAGCAAAGAAACAGCAAGTCCTGGCAAAGAGATAGAAGCTGTAAACAAGAACCAAATGGAAATTTTACAACTGAAAAATACCACAACCAAAATAAAAGCTCAATGGATGGATTCAACAGCAGAATGATGGGACAGAGGGAAGAATCAGCGAATTTGATGAGAGAACAATAGAAATTACCCAGTCTGAACAACAGAGAGAAAATAGACTAAAAACAGTAACAACAACAAAAGAACAGGCCCCCAGGTTGGGGCTGGCCTGGTGGCGCAGCGGTTTAGTTCGCACTTGGCAGCCAGGGGTTCACGAGTTCGGATCCCAGGTGCCTGCGGACGCACTGCTTGTCAGCCAGGCTGTGGCGGCGTCCCATACAAAGTAGAGGAAGATGGGCATGGATGTTAGCCCAGGGCCAGTCTTCCTCAGCAAAAAGAGGAAGATTAGCAACGGATGTTAGCTCAGGGCTGGTCTTCCTCACACACACAAGAAAAGAACAGGCCCTCAGGAACCAGTGGGATGATAACAAAAGATCTAACATTCGTTTCATAGGAATCCTGGAAGGAGCAAAGGAAGAGGGCAGGGCCAAAAATTATTGAAAGAAATAATGGCTGAAAACTCCCCAAATTTGACAAAAGAAGGAAACCTGCAGATGCAAGAAGCTGAGTGAACACCAAACAGGATACACTCAAAGAAATCCATGCCAAGACACATCATATTCAAATTTCCGGAAACTAAAGATAAAGAAAAAATATTGAGCACAGAGAGAGAGAAAAATAACATCTTACCTATATGAGAAAAAGAATTACAGCAGATTTCTTATCAAAAACTATGGAGGCCAGAAGGAAGCAGCACAATATTTTTCAAAAGCTTACAGAAAAGAACTGTCAACCCAGAATTCTATATCAAATGAGACTATCCTTCAGGAATGAAGGAGAAATTAAGAACTTCTCAGAGGAAGGAAAGCTAAGAGAATTTGTCACTTGCTGATCTTTCCTAAAAGAATGGCTAAAGAAAATTATTGAAGTAGAAGTAAAATGATAAAAGAAGGAACCTTGGAACACAAGGAAGAAAGAAAAAACAATAGAAAGAGTAAAAATATGGGTAAATATAATAGACTTTCCTGTTATTCTTGAGTTTCCTAAATTACATTTGATGGTTAAGCAAAAATTTTAACACTATCTGATGAGGTACTCAAGATACGTAGAGGAAACATTCAAGACAATTATATTATAAACGGCAGTGTGTAAAGGGATGTAAAGGGAAGTATGTTTTCTATACTTCGTTTGAACTGGTTAAATGTTTACACCAGTAGACTATGATCAATTATGAATGTATAATAAAATACTTAAAGTAGCCACTAAAAAAAGTATGCAAAGAGATACATTCAAAAACACTATTTATGAATCAAAATGGAATTCTGAGAAATGTTTAAGTAACCCACAAGAAGGCAGAGAAAAAGAAAACAGAACGAACAGAAAACAAAAATTAAAATGGCAAACTTAAGCCCTAACATATCAAGAATTACATTACTTGCAAATAAACCAATTAAAAGACAGAGATTAACAGAGTGAAGTGAAAAACAACCATGCTGGAAAATAATTTGGCAATTTCTTAAAAAAATCATACATATACTTACCATATGACTCAGCAATTGCACTCCTGGGTATTTATCTCAGAAAGATGAAAACTTATGTCCACACAAAAGCCTGATTGTTCATAGAAGCTTTATTTGTAATAGCCCAAAATTGGAAAAACCCCAAATGCCCTACAATAGGTGGGTGAATGGTTAAACAGACTGTGGCACATCCACACTATGGAATACTACTCAGCAGTAAAAAGGAATGAACTCTTGATGCAGGCAACAACTTGGATGATCTCAAGGGCATTATGATGTGTGAAAAAAGCCAATCTCAAAAGGTCACATACTGTATGATTCCACTTATATAAAATTCTCAAAATGACAAAACTATAGAGATGGAAAACAAGTTAGTGGCTGCCAAGGTTAGAGGTGGTGGAGGGAAGGAGGACGAGGGTGCCTATACAGAGGCAGCCTGAGGAAGATCTGTGGAGAGATGGAATAGTTCTGTATCATGATTGTGGTGGTGGTCACATGAACTACACAAGTGATAAAATGGCACAGAAACACACACACTCGTTGTACCAATGGATGGATTCCTGGTTTTGTTAATATTCTGGTTTTCAGTTGTATAACTATGGAAGCTGTAACCACTGGGGGAAACTGGGTGGGGGGCGTACAGGGACCTCTCTGTACTATCTTTGCAACTTCGTGTGAATTTAGGACTGCTCCAGAATAAAAAGTTAAAAATAATAAAGTCATAGCAATTATAGAAGAGAGCATGAGTGAAATAAAATACAAAACCTAGAACTTGGGAAGGAAAGAATTGATAAATGTGACTACATAAAAATCTAAAACAGGGGCCAGCCTGGTGGCATAGTGGTTAAGTTCCCACACTCCACTTTGGTGGCCCGTGGTTCACTGGTTTGGATCCCGGGCACAGACCAATGTAACACTTGTCAAGCCATGCTGTGGCGGCGTCCCATATAAAGCAGAGGAAAATGGGCACAGATGTTAGCCCAGGGCCAAACTTCCTCAGCAAAAAAGAGGAGGATTGGCAACTGATGTTAACTCAGGGCTAATCTTCCTCACACACACACACACAAATCTAAAACTTCCGTTTGATAGAGTAGACCATAACAGAGTCAAGAGACAGATGAAAATCTGGGAAAACTGATTTGCAACATCTGGGGCAGACAAACATGACAGGCCAATTTCCCTGCCTTACAGAGTTCACATAAGTCAATAAGAAAAAATAGCTCAATAGAAAAATGGGCAAAAGATGTGAACAGGCAATTTACCAAAAAATAAATACAAATGGCCAATAAATGTGGGAAAGACTCATTCATTTTTTTCTTTTGGTGAGGAAGACTTGCCCTGAGCTAACATCTGTTGCCAATCCTCCTCTTTTTGCTGAGGAAGACTGGCCCTGAGCTAACATCTGTGCCCATCTTCCTCTACTTTATATGGGACACCGCCACAGCATGGCTGACAAGTGGTGCGTCAGTCCATGCCTGGGATCCGAACCTGTGGACCCTGGGCCACTGAAGGGCAGTGCGCAAACTTAACTGCTACGCCACAGGGCCGGCCCCCCAGCCTCATTCTTAATGAAAGACATGTGAAACAAACAACAGCAAAATTTATTTACTTATCAGATTAACAAAAATGGAAAGCTGTGATGCCCGAGGGCTGGCGAGTATGGAGAAATAGACACTTTCGTACACTGTTGGTGGGACTGTAAATCAGTGCATCTTTCTGGAAGACAATTAGGGAATAATTATGAAAATTAAAAAGATTCCCAGCAACCCAACTGCTATGAAGTTATCCTAAAAACATACTCTCAAGTTTCTCAAGACACATGCCCCAGGATGTTTTTGTACTAATAAATGAGTTATATTTGTAAAATGATGTCTGGCACATAGCAAGTCCTATGTAAGTGTTTATTAAATAAATCAATGGGGAATTATATGCATAAAGCTCTCAAACAGTGTGTGTACAAAAGAACTTTTTGTATTTAAAAATAAGTATGTTCACACACGTGTGGATAGTTGCACTGTACGTGTGTGTATATTTCTGTTTGGGAGTGGGGAGGGAAGCTTTTACTTAGTTTAACCTTGCTCTTGCGGTAGATCAAATTACTCAGTAAAGATTCACTCCCCTTCCTTCTAGTGAATGATCAATCCCAAGGGCGGTCTTGGGAGCCCTCTGCAGTTGGTGTCAGAAGTGGAGTGGTCTCGCGGACTGTTCCCCTAACTTGGCTTGCCTTCACTTGTAGAAGGTCAAATTCCTATAGTAAATCCCTTATATCATCCCTCAGCCTTCATGATGCCTCTGCTCCCTGCCCAAGCTCTAGAGGGAGGCACATGGGCTGGTGACAGGGTGTGTTGGGCTTGAGTTTGGAGAATGGGCACAGCACAGACTACTCGTCATCATAATTGTTGGTTTGTATTTTCTGTCTTGATGAAAATTTAGCTATTTTTACCTTGTTACAACGCACACACTGCCCTGACTTAAGTGTAGCAATTTATCTAGCAATTTTGTGAGCTTCTGACACTTTTATACATTTCTGACATTTTCAAAACTGTTCCTCCTTCAGAAAAGTGTAGTGGGGAGGGAAAGTGTCTACCCCTCCCCACAATTATGACTAATCTATTTGAGGAATTGATCAACACGGAGGCCTTCCCTGGTGGAGGAGGAAGGGGGAGGAGGAAGGTGATTTGCCTAGGGCAGCTGGAGAGAGATGGGAAGACTCTGGAAAGGAGACCCCGGGGAGGAGGCTGCTGTGTCTGTTTCCTTCAACAGCCGTTGGAGTGGGTTCTGAACTGTGACGTGGAGCAGTGTTTCCAGAAGAAGCTCAGCGAAGCCCTGAACATAAGTACAGTGGCCTCGGGCCCCTGGACAGGATGCAGAAGAGGTGGAGGTGGTGCTTGGGCCCAGGAAGGGGCACTGGTCACAAGACCCTCGGCCAGATACCATGTTGTGGTGCATATCGTTGGTGCTGAGCTGTGATGGTTCTTTTCTTTTCTTTTTGTGAGGAAGATAGGCCCTGAGCTAACATCTGTTGCCAATCCTCCTCTTTTTGCTAAGGAAGACTGGCTCTGGGCTAACATTTGTGCCCATCTTCCTCCACTTTATATGGGACGCTGCCACAGCGTGGCCTGATATGCAGTGGATAGGTCCATGCCCAGGATCCAAACCTGCAAACCCTGGGCCGCCAAAGCAGAGCTTGAGAACTTAACCACTATGCCACTGGGCTGGCCCCCTGTGATGGTTCATTTTATGTCTCAACTTGACTGGGCCATGGGGTGCTCACATATTTGGTCAAAAATTATTCTGGGTGTATCTGTGCAGGTGTTTCTGGAGGAGATTAGTGTTTGAATCTGTAGACTGAGTAAAGCAGATTGTCCTCCCTAATGTGGATGGGCCTTGTCCAATCAGCTGAAGGTCTGAATAGAACAAAAAGGCTGCATAAGAGGGAACTCTTTCTGCCTGTCTTCCAGGTGGGACATTGGTCTTCTCCTGCCTTTGGACTTGGACTTGGACTGGAGCTTACTCCATTGGCTCTTCTGTGTAGAGAGCCTCACATTTGAAATCTTTGTTCCTCCCTATTCCCCCTTCTGGTGATGATGGTGATGATGAGTATTTGGTGCAGTGTCTTTTCCTACACCTGCAAGTCTCCACTCATCTTAAACACATCCCAGGACAGGATGTGACCACCCAGTATCCAGAACCCCAATATTTGGGATCTGTGAAGTCTTCCCCTCCCCTGCTGCAGTGGGTCATCTCTAGTGTAGACATAGGCCTTGGCCTTCGGGGACACACCGTGTTAAAGGCAGGCCCAGCTGGATGTGCTTCGTCTCTAGGGAACTCCTACCCCACATGCAGGCTGGGCAGGATAAGAAAAGCTACAGTCACACCTTTCTGGTCTCACATTCCTGAAGTCAGGTCGTCTTATGACCGGTGTGAATGCAGCTAAAAGCCAAACCACAGGATGCAGGCCGGGGCAGGAAAGGCAACTTGCAAAGATGCTTCTCGCACCTCTGTTCTCACTTATCTAATTAGATAAGATACTCCGCCTGCAGTGAAGACAGTCGCACATGTGGATCTGGAGACTCACTTGGCTGGGGACTTTGTAGCACTCGCTCAACATTTGATTTGTGGCAGAAGTTCTTACTTTAGGTAAAAAAAAATTGCCTCTAGAATAGAAATAGAACATAGAATTTCGACTTGTGATTTCGTAATTCTTCTTTGTTTGTGCCCCTGAGTGGCAGGATCTATTCTTTAGCCCATGAGATGTAAAGAAAGTTCTGGAACGTGTCTCTGAAGCATCTCTGGATTACATCTGCATTCACTGAGATGTCATCTTTGGACACACACCGTGTAAGCTCTCAGGGCTGCTGCACCAGCAGGGCCTTTTTTCTCGAATAATAAATATAAGGTGGATGCTCCGAGGCCTAAATGTTCTTTTCTGCTTCTTCCCTCTGCCTGCACCCTTTCTCCCTCTTTTCTCCCCAAATTGGCATATGAACTCGTTTGCCTCGGATGAGTTGGGGGGTGGGGGAAAGCTAATGTCTTCTGAGCAGACATTTGCCGACAATGCTCTGAAAATGGGGAACAAGTAAGTGTCTGCATTGTGATCGGTGGCCATGACCCCTCCCTCTTGTGACAATGCTCTGGTTTTACAAAAAAATTTACAATAACATAGGCGCTCAGTTATAAATCAAAGCGAATGGAAGAGCTTAGGATGAAAAGCAGCAGTTCCTGACCCATCCCCCCATCCCCCAGCCTACTTACTCTGGGACAACCACCCTGAACACTCTCTGCCTGCAGTTATTCTGGCGGTGGAGGCTGGAATGCCAGACAATATGCCTCCTACTCTGTTCCTTCACTTGTCAGGTTTAGGGACGAACTACTGACCCGGCTATGGTCCGTGAGGATTTCACTGATTTACGCCACTGTCTCCTCTTCTCCTCCTCTCTCAGTGGGTGGCCGTTATGTTCTTTTTCGTTCTTGCGTTGGTTCCCTGAACGGGGTCTTTGAACACCAGGCCGGGGTGTGCCAACAACTGGGCTTCTTTGAGGGTGAGTGGAAGGTTGGCCCCAGATGCTCTGAGTCCCCGTGGAGGAAGGTGATTCTGGGGCAAGGATTCCCTCTCTCCTGATGGCCCCGTGATCTGGGGCATGGCCAGGGAGGGAGCTGGTGCAGGGGTGACGGGAGCAGGCATTTCATAACCGTCCCACTCTCAGCCCTGCTCTTGCTCCCACCCTCCATCAGGCCTGGAGCTCCCCCACTCCTCTGGATTCTGTGTTATGGCTTCCTCCCCCATTTCATTGTTCCATGTGGCCCCATCCACTTTCCTGTCTTCCAGAAACCTGCTGAAGTTTCTTATTCACCAATAACCCTCCCTCCTGGGGACATTCCTTCTACATTTCTATCCTCTGCTCAGTCTGTCTCTCCAACAGGAAAACCACATCAGCCTTTTTAACGGGTCTCCAGACACCAAACAGAGGCTCGAGCTTGGCAACCGGAGCCGCCCTGGGCACACGATCTACAGAGGGAGGGTGGACGTGCTCTTCCGGTGATCGGCTGCCTGGGCCTTTCTGGGTTCCCTTTATAGATGTTCCAGACAATTCCATCCATTCTAAACTTCCTCAGAGCTTTAAAACAATTGCTCAACCTGGGGAAATTTGGGCAGTATCAAGTCATCTTTAAAATGGTGGAGATGAACTGACTGGTGGGTCAAATCAACCTACGTGTCTGCTTCTCCCGTAAAGATGGTCTCTGTGCCCGTGAGAGGACATATTTCCACCAGCCTGGTCATTCAGGGGCAATCAGTTCTCGAGAAGCCGAGTGAGAGTTCTGAATGATTCCAATAATCTCTGTGAACACTTTTCATCTGTGAGCCCCGTGAAAACCCAGGAGGTTATGTTATTCCATTTCCCAGAGCAGACTGATGGGTGTAGAGGGGTGCCTGGCCTTGTCCATGGTCTCTGGACCCATCCCAGGTGCTGGAGTTGGTTTCTAGCCAGATCCAGCTCCACCATCACAAGCAACTCCCCAGCCGCCCCCAACCCCACACCAATTCATGGCTGTCCTGGTCATGTCACTCATTTTCCACCCCTCGATCTTTACAGACTAAATCTATTACCCCAAATTATTGCTTGGACTGAGCAGCCACTGCGATTGATAACCCGCAGAAAGCTGAGACGCCCCGTGCGGGACTGTCCCGGAGAAGGGCTCCTTCTCCTCATGGGCTGGATTCTCAGATAACGCACAAACAGAACTCTGCAGAAAGAAGCGTCACTGGCTCGATTTACTTTAATTTTTTTTCAAAGAGCTTTAATTAAGACTTTAATAGAACTAAAAGAGGTCAAAGTGTAGCCAGGGCCCAAATTGGAGGTAACCAACCCAAGCTGTATCCAGCCTGAAAGTGCTGGCTGGGAAAATCTTCACAGCGTGAAGAGATGTCTCAAGAGTAAGCGGGGATCCGTCTTGGCTTGGGAAGGGCGGCACTCTGAATAGAGATGGGTGGAGCCTGGATGGAGAATGGGTGGAGCCTGGATGGGTGGAGCCTGGATTAGGGATGAGTGGATCTGTGGACGTGCATGGGTGGAGCCTGGATGGGAACGGGTGGACCTCTAGATCTGTCAGCAGCGGTTGGAAGAGGGGTAACCGGTAACTCTCTTCTTTCCTTCCTCTGGATCTCCCATGCTCTTCCCTTCAGATGACTGGGTGGCGCACGTGAACTTGCATTTGCTTTGATGAGGCCTGAAATGCACCTGGATGTGTCCTCCCCTTGGGAAAGTTTAATGGACCAGAAACCAGGAGACCCAAGTTCTGGCCTCAGCAGTGCCACCAACCTGCTGAGTGACCTTCAGCTTTCTAGACTCAGTTGTCCCGCCTGAAAAGGGAGGGTTGGGGACTAGAGAAGGGTGTCTAGCTTCCTCGAGTCCAAGGACCCTGGACTCACAAGAGTGCTCCTACAAAGACCACAGAGTCCTGGGCTCTTGCCTCTGGCGCTGAAACAAAGTCACACCTGTGAGTCCCCCTGGGGGCTGTTGGTGGGGGTCTCCTTGCCCTTCAGTCCCCAGGTGTCCACTCACAGAGATGGGCTTCCGGGGGGGCCTGTGATGCCCACAGGCCAAGGATGTGTCTAGATCTAACTAAAGGGAGCTGGGGCTGTGCCAGAAAGGGCTCTTCGTCTCAGCTCCTGGCTGTGCCTGGTGGAAGCTGGATGGAGCACGGCTGCCTCGCCTCCCGTTCACCCCTCTCCACCCCACCCAGTCCCTTCCCCAAACAGAGGCTCCCTTCTCCCTCCACTTCCCCCAAGGATATATGTGGACATCAGTGCGCATATGCATGGACACAGGTGTGAGGATGAGTGTGTGTGTGTGTGTGAGTGTGCATGAAGGAGTCTGTGAGTGTGGGAAGACTGTGTGTGTGTGTGTGTGTGTGTGTGAGCTCGTGTGAGGGCGTCTGGGCCCGCCTATACCACATGCAGCAAATGAAGCAGAGTTGCTCTGGCTGGAGGGTGAGGGGCCCACAGCAGCCCCCGGTGCCCTGGTGCCACTCTTAGAAGATCTCTGGACCAGGAGATTTATAAACTCTAACTGTCTGTGATTCCACAATTTACAACTCAGATGTGTCATTAGAGAAAACCTCGTAACAAATCCCACAAAGGCACAGATGGTCTCCGGACCCTCTTCCCAGGCAGTGCTTGTGGGTGGAGGAAGAGAGGGGTGCAGGCAGTTGGGCAGTGGGAGGGGATGACACGGGGTGGCATGGGTGCTGATGTCTGCAGGGCGGCACCCCTGGGTGTGTCACATTCACGACAACAGAAAGGTAGAGGGGCCTTTCAAAAGAGGCAAGGGTGAGGGGCAGGGCTAGTCACTGCAGGATGCACAAATGCTCCAGGGAGGGTGGAGAACTGCGCGGAGGGCAGCAAGGGCAGACAGACCATGACACTGACCGCTGATGGTCTTGGAGCGCTTACTGTGTGTCAGGCTCTGTGCTCAGTGCTCTGACCAGCTCTGATTGCCTTCATGGGGGGAGGCAATGCTTGGGACACAGCTCCGCTTGCAGGTCATTGGCACCAAGCAAAGGCAGTAAGCGGAAGCCCACATACACCCTAAAGACAAAGTAGGGGTGAACACCTCAATTTTCCAGGTAAACCAGTGTGGTTTCCTTTAAGTAACAACTTCCCTGGTACATGTTAAATGACTCTGTTTACCAAAACCAGTTGACACACCCTTTTCCAGGACACAAATATTTGATAATGCAGGAACAAACCAAAATGGTGTTTTATCTCCTTGCATAATTAGCTCCATGTTCTTTTACCTCCCCAGATGGGGAGCAGAGTGGCAGTGTCAACCTTTGATATTTCAGGATGTCTGCAGTCACAAATGGCAAAATTGAAGCCTGGGGTCCCATGAGCAAACCCACTATGAAAATCACGTTGTTAGTGGCAAAAGAAGCAGGTTTGTGATCGAGGTGCCCATTTCATTTCTGTCCACCGTACTCGTCCCCTGGTGGGGGGATCTCCACTGCTATTGTTTGCCCTCTGAGCCTGTGCCATCTGCATCCCTCCCCACCGTCCTTGTCCAGATTGGGGGGGGGGGCTCACAGACAGCAATCATTTATTGGGATCCTAGTTTGTGTGTCCACTTCACCCATGGTTTTTTTCTTCCTCCAGGTTCTGTTATGGGTCAAATTGTGTTCTCCCCCCAAGTTCACGTGTTAAAGTCCTAACCCCAGTACCTCAGAATGTGATAACTGGAAATGAGGTCTTTGCAGATGGTTAAGTTAAACTGAGGTCGTTAGGGTAAGCCCTACTCCAATACGACTGGTGTTTTTATAAAAAGGGATATTTGGACACAGGTAAGACAACCTGAAGGTATAGGGAGAAGACGGCCGTCTCGGAGCCAAGGAGAGAGGTCGGGAACAGACCCTTCCCTCACAGCCCTCAGAAGAAACCACCGCTGCTGACACCCTGATCTTGGACCTCCGGCCTTCAGAAGTGAGAGAGAATGAATTCCTGCTGTGTGAGCCGCCCCGTCTGAGGCATGTGCTTCTTCAGCCCTACGAAGCTAACACAGGTTCGAAGCAGGAACAAGGTTCCTTGCATTTCCCTGCTTTCAGAATTTTACAAAAGGCAGTGCAGAGAACTGTGCTATTGCTCTCTTTGTAAAAACCTACTTATCTAAGGGAAGGTGTTCGGTGTTCCAGAAAGAGAGGGAAGGGTGTGTAGCCCCTTCCCGGGTCACCTCCCAGACAGCCTCTGAGACCGTCAGGTTCCAGGTCCCCAACTGTGGGACCACCAGATAGACTCTGAACCCAGGGAGCAAGAAGGCACCAGGGGCCTGCTGGTGGGTCAGAGAGCCACCAGGTGGAATCGCCCAGCTTTCCTGCGTCACCTGGGGAAGTCCTGTGAAAGGGTGAGCCTTCCTGGGTGGGCAAAGGAAACCAGGGTTTCATGAACCTGGATCATTCTAGGGGAGCATTTACCCGAAGTGGCCAGGAGGGGGGCAGCATCATGCACCACAGGCGTGAGCAGGGCCCAAGGGGGTGGGAGCAGGGGGCTCTGCAGAGCTGGGAGAGGTCAAGGCCAGACTCACCTCTCCCTTGTGACCCTGACAGCTCTCTGGCCCCATACTAACCAGAAATGAGCCCAAGGGATTCTTTCTGCAAATACCCCCATATCCTTCACTTGGGGCAGGGGACACGAAACGTCTGTGCATGGACTTGAACAGAGAGACTGGAGTAGTGCGTGCAGGGCCACTTCATCCGTCCACAGCTGAGGACCATTTTGCAAAACACACACTTTGGGCCCCTCACGGCGCAAACACTACCACCCAGGTGGTGCCTGGCTTCACCTGGTTGAAGGTTTTTAATCAGCTCCCCGGCATGGCCCTGGAAGTCCCTCCTCTGCCCCCGAGTGACAGCACACTGAGACGAGTCAACCCTCATGGGCGAGGCCCTTCCACAGTTATCAGCTGCATTAGGATGTTTTTTCTTTCTTTCTCATCTTTTCCTTTTTCTGGACAGGATTACGGCCGCTGCTGCCAGCCGTCCCAGGGGCCAGGTGCCGCAGACCCGCGAGGCTAATTGGGTCAGAGCCTTATTGGGTTGCAAGCTGCCCAGATGTCATCTTGGACAAGGGCACGCCACGCTGAAATTAAATTCTTCCTCGGAGACGGGGGCCTGTCTTTCCTGGTAAAATATGAGCTTCTCCAATCCCGTCCAATCCGATCGTCAGGGCTCTGCTGCTGAGCCTGAGGGGACAAGGACGAGGAAATGACACCGGGCAGACCTGACGTGCCCAACTCAGATGCTGCTCTCCGAGGCCTGCCCACCTCCCGGGGAAAGACTGCAGACTTGGGGTGAGAAAATCCTGGGTTCGAATTCTTGCTGCTCGTCCTCCTGGCTTGGGTGACCTTGGGTGTGTCACTTGGCCTGCCTGAACCTCAGTGGCCACTCCCAGAGATGGGGCCACGGCACGGGGCTGGGGTGCAGATGGAGTGAGCGGAGGCAAGGTCATGGCCCGGGACGTACCTGGTGACCAAGCTGCCCTGGTTCTCTTTGCTCCCAGGATGGCACCCCCAGGCCGGCACTCCTCCTCTGCAGTGTTAAAGCGAGCACAGCACAGTCCTCCGGCTGGTCCCCTGAGCTTCGGTGGGTAAAGCAGCACGTGAACGGGCAGCCCATGTTAATGCGGCTGCCACACTCCTTCCCTCGTCTTCACTCCATTAGGAAATGTCAGCCCAGTCTGCGGTGAGCGGGGTGGGGCCCGGGGTCCGCTCCCCTCCTGAGAGTCACCTGCAAACCCTTCCTCTGCCTGCCTGGCAGCCTCTGGTCCTGAGGCTTCAGGCTCTTGTGGTACCAAGGCCTTGGGCGCTGGCTTCAGCGGCCAGGAGGGCACTCCGGGATAGGAAAGAGAGTGTGTGTTCTTGTGTCGGGAAGAACATCGTGTGAAACCAGGGAGCGAGCTGGGTGCCTGGCCCTGTTCTAGGCGCTTGGGAGACATCAGTGGACAATATATCAGACATCCCTCACTCATGGGCTTACAGTGCAGCGGGAGAGAGACAGTAAACAGAAAGCAGAATACACAGGAGATTCTGCAGCAGGCTAGAGGTGCCGAGTGTTATGGGAGAAGGAAAAGTCAAGAAGGGTAAAGGGTGGGGATGGGGGGGTGGCTGCTGGGGAGGGGTTGCAATATCAAATAAGGCTGTTAGGGGAGAGCTCAATGAGAAGACGACATCTGAGCAAAGCCTTGAAGGACACGAGAGAAGTAGCCAAGTGGGGATCTGAGGGAAGTGTCTGGGCAGAGAGAGGGTCAGTGCAAAGGCCCTGAGGCAGGAGTGAGTCTAGGGTGTTTCCAGTGCAGTGGCAGGAATTAAGTGAAACCACTGAAGGATTTGGGTTTTCACTCTGAATGAGATGGGCAGGCATTGCAGGGTTTTGATAAAAGGAATGACATTCTCTGCTGTAGGGAGGCGAGGACAGAGCAGGTCGACCAGTTAGCGGGTGGCCACAGTAATCCAGGTGTGACATGATGGTGGCCTGGACCAGGGTGGTTGCAGTGGAGTGGTGATTGGTTACTGAATGTATTTTTGAAAGTATTTCGAGACAGACTGGATGTGGAGTGTGAGGGAATGAGAGAAGTCAAGGGTGACTCGAGGCTCTGGCCCAGGAGCTGGAAGGGGGGGGGCTGCCATCAGCGAGGATGGGGAAGACCACCTGAGGAGCAGGTTTCGGATGGAAGGTCAGGGGTTCGGTTTTGGACAGGTCGAGTTTAGCTGTCTGTTAGATGATTCCATGGAGATACCCAGTGGGCAGTTGGATATAAGAGTCCAGAGTTTGGGAGGAAGATGGAGGCCAGGGATGTACAGTTGGGAGTCGCCAGTCTGTAGACGGAATATAGAGCCAGGGGACTGAACGAGGATAAGGAAGCAAGGGCACCTGGAGACGAGAAGAGGACCGAGGTCTGAGCCCGGAGCCTCCAAAGTCAAGAAGTCAGAGAAAAGGGCAGGAACCAGCCCAGAAGCTGCCAATGGGGGTGGGACTGCGAGTAACGCAGGAGTCATTGTTGATCTTGACAAGAGATGGACTTGACTGTGATGGGCTGAATTTTGTCCCCCCCAATTCATATGTTGAAGCCCTAACTCCCCAGCACCTTAGAATGTGACTGTATTGGGAGATGGGGCCTTTAAAGGGGTGATTATGGTAAAATGAGGCCATTAGGGTGGGTTCTAATCCAATAGGACTGGTGTCCTTAAAAGAAGAGGAGAGTAGGACACAGACACACAGGGAGGGACAACCATGTGAGGACACAGGGAGAAGACAGCCATCTGCAAGCCAAAGAGAGAGGCGTCAGAAGACACCAACTTGTTGACACCTTGATCTTGGACTTCCAGCCTCCGGAACTGCTGTTTACGCCACCCCATCTGTGGTAGTTAGCTCTGGTGGCCCAAGCTGACTAAGACGGACACCTTCAGAGGAGAGGGGCGCAAATCCTGATCGGATGGGCTTCAGAGAGCGTGGGAAGAGAGGAATGGGGTCAGGAGGATGTGGAGAGTTTTCCTACAAAGAAGAGCAAAGACGAGGAGTGGTAGCTTTCAGAGGAAGTGCGATCAAGGGATATTTTTCTTTAAAAACATTGTTTCTTCTTTTTTCAGATGGGAGACAGAACAGCTTGTTCTTATGCTGCTGGGAATGATCCAGTAGCCGTCACAAAAGCCACGACGACGCAGGAGAGAGAGGGGCTTGTTGCTGGCATGAGGACCGGGTCGGTGGGAAGGGGTCTGGAGCCCAGAGACAGGCCCGGCTCCGAGCAGACCCGGACGGTCCATCTGCGGAGAAGGCGCGCAGGCAGAGGTCACGGGTGTGGCTTGTCAGGCCAGAAAGGTGACTGAGCTGCCTGTCTCACACACCCTCCTGGGATCTCTGCCGTTGTTGTCTTTGCGTCTCTTACAACTCTGCAAGTTGCTGAAAACTGATAGTGATGCAAATGATTCTTGTCCATCGAAATACAAATGAAGTGCGTCCACTGGAAAGCAATTTATTACTGCCCCGTGGACAGGCCAGTTTTCATCTATTTGCAGATTCATTTCAGCATTCTTTATTGTTTCAATTCTTTTAAACCATTGGTAACATCTTACTGGTTCCCTCACTAATTAATGAGTTAATGAGATCTTCGACACATGTTCATTTTATGTTTGTACGAGCGTCATTAGTTTACGTTTTAAAGATATCTCCTTTCATGAGAGGCTGATGGACCGTAGGTGTCTTTGCATGTTCTCTTTTGATGCGTTAAATTTTCCCGTGATACCGGAGCTCTGAGCAAAATGGGACTAGAAGGAGCCTGCCTCTGGGCTGCTGTGCAGATTAGAGCTCTTAAGGGCCAAGTCTGGGGACCGTGCAGGGCACAGGGCGGCATCCAGACTGCTAGTTCTTGCCAGTCTGCCCCCCAACTCGTGTGCTCTCTCAGGCCCACCGAGGCCAAGCTCTCTCCTCTGCTGATCCAGGGCCTGACTCTCAGCATGTGACGGGTCCCTGCTCCAGGGAAGGACCCCAAAGGCTCCAGCCTTGCTGTGACCCCTGCCCCCACCCCCAAGGGAGAGAAGTCCTAACCCTGCGGTGTAACTGGTGTAACTGCAGTGTCAGCAGAGGAGCTGGAGCTGGACCTTCCTCTTGCAGGCCGCCCCGCCTTCCTCTGGGGATCCTGGTGTGACCCTTCTGTCACTTATAGAAATGCCTCACTGTTCTAGAATCTGATTATATTTGGCCATGTACAGGCCCCTCAGAAATACTGCCTCTGCTTCTGGGTGAATATATTTGTGGCCTCCTTCTCCAGTCCTCAAAACTCTACTCAATCTTTCAGGCTTGGACCAAGTGCTGCCTCATCCAGGCAGTCTTACAGGATTGCTCGCAGATTGAATTGACTCTTTCCTCTGTAGCTCAAATCCCCTTCCCATCCTGGCTGCATTTAGAGGTTCAGGCTGTTTCCTCTATTAGGCTGTTCACTCGCTCATTCATTCATCTACTCAGCGGAGGCTTACTGAGCATCTACCACGCACAGGCCCTGTCCTAGGCCAGGCGCCCGGGGGGAAAACCCATCAAGTCCCTGCCTTCAGGTGCCGTGTCCTCGGGAAGTTTACATTCCCAGCACGGAGCCTGCTGTGAGCCCCTCTGCCCACCCCTCCTGCACTTGGCACCTCCTCTTTGTTTAGGTTTCACCTGCGCCTCTGCTGAAGCCCACTGTAAGTAGCATTATTTCATTCTTTGACCCGCTGCACGGTCTTCCTCACCGATGGCAGCGCGGGGGTTTGGAAGCTGTTAGACTGTTGGAGTCTCCCTGCTGCTCTGGCCTGGCCCCGGGCTGCTTGGTCCCCACGCTGGCCGCACACCGTGGGCAAGCCCCTGCCCTTCCCTTCCCAGCCCTGCTGTTCTCCTCCTGGGCCTCTGAGGAGACGAGGGCGGTGGGCTCGCTTGAGCCTGTCCAGGTGGCGTGGCTGCCACCGTCGCCGCCAAGGCCTTGGCCCCCTAGACCCTGCCCTGGTTTTGGGCTCCTGTTTCTTGAGCCGGCTGTGCCCTGCAGAAGTGGCATGCGCCAGACAGGGCTAACCCAGGCAGACACCCGGTGTGCTCTGCCCTTTGGGCGACATTGCATCCCCCAGGGGCCTGGATGCCCCGCAGCGAGCCCGCCTGCAAAAGAAGAGGAGGGAAAGCTGTAGACACAGGTGCCCATGGAGGTGAGTGGGCCACGTGTGTCACAGGGTGGGGGTCACACCTTCCTGTCTCCACTTTTGAGGATGATGGATGCCAGGTGCGGGAAGGGAGCTGGTTTGTGGCCCCCAGTGTCCATCCCCTCACCCTTCCTAAGCTGGCTTGGGGCTCCCTCTGGGGAATCATCCCCCATCTTGCCCCACCGCACCACCTGAGTGGGACGGCAGATCTGGACCTGCCCACCTCGGCATGCATCCCTGGAGGTGCTACTTCCTGATTCACAGCAGTTAAGGGGCGTGCAGCACCCCCAATCTCACGCCCACTCGACCAGCCACACACTTTCCTGGGCCTTTGCGTGTGGAATGGAATGAGGCAGGGATTGAAAACGCCCGGTGTTCTCCACGCTCGGCTCACCCAGGCCAGGCGGTTGATTAGTTTCTGCTACTCAGAGACCTGGCCCCTCCCGATTCCTCCTTCTCCAGACTTTCCCCCGTTTAGAGGGTTTTCCCGTCTTTGCGGGCCATGTGGCCTGGTACCACTGGCTGGAGGCAGTGGTCACTGGGTTACAGAGAGCATCCATTCAGAGCATCTGGATGTGATCTACTCATGAGAGATGCCCTGCTTTGTGTCGGCCGGCGACCCTGGCCGAGTGCCAGCTTGGGTCCTTCTGGGGTCTTCAGTGGGGATGGACACAGGGAGCCTTCCTGAGCAGCCGCCTGCCACCCTGAAACTTCCATTCTCACTATGCTTGTCATCACGTCGTGCCTGCTGGTCACCATTTAGCGAGAGTCCACTGTGTGGTAGGCCCTGCATGTGAGCAGGTGCTGAATGCCCGTTTAGTAGGGAGCAGACTGAGGTTTATGGCCGGGAGGGAGACTGTGATTTGCCTAAGGTCACAAAGGGGATGGGCCTTAGGTCTCCAAAGAGTGGGTGTGGCCACCAGTCTGAGGAGGAGCGTGGGGATGGGGACAGGCACAGAGGACCAGTTCTGTTCCTCCCTCTGCCCCCTGAGGCTGGGGGAAGGTTGTCAGAGGCTCAAGGATGTTCTGCATTTACAGGTAAACCGGCCTGGATTAGTCTCCTGGGGCTGCTGTAACAAATTGTCACAACCTGGGCGACTTAAAACAACGGAAATGTATTCTCTCACAGTTCTGGAGACCAGAAGTCCAAAATCAGGGTGTCAGCAGGCCCACACTCCCTCCACAGGCTCTAGGGGAGGCTCCTTCCTGCCTCTTCCAGCTCTGGTGGCTCCTGGCAATCCGTGGTGTCCCTTGGCTCGTGGACACGTCACTCTGATCTCTGTTTCTCTCCTTACATGGCCATCTTCTCTGTGTGTCTCTCCTCTTCTTTTAAAGACACCAGGCATGCTGGATTGAGGGCCCACTCTAATTCAGGATGACCTCAACTTAATTACATCTGCAAAGATCTTGTTTCCAAATAAGGTCACATTCTACGGTTCTGGGTGGACAGGGATTTAGGGGGGACACTATTCAACCACCACACAGCCCTTCTGGGCAGAAATCTGGCATCACCCACATTTCCAGAGCTCTGCCGTGAGAGCACAGGGAAGGGAAGAGGACCAGACTGCTTGGGCCCCTCCCATCAGCTGCTTGCCTGACCCACAGTCCTGACCTCCATCAGCCCTGCTTGGGACCCTGAGGCTCGGTGGCACGTGACACGGCCAAGGCCCTGCGGCCAGGCTGTGGCAGGGTTGAGAGTACTGCTCAGGTCTGTGGTTCTGACCCGAGTCTCCTCGTAGAGTGATGGGACTCCTCCCTCCGCAGCCCATGCCCTCCTCGGTTGTCCTCGGGCTGCACTGTCTGGGCGAGTAAGCCCGCAGGGCCCAGGAGGCCCAGTGTGGCATTTCATAAGCAGACTGTGACATTCGTAGGCAGCTCTGCAGCCTCTGGGGGCAGAAGCCCTGGTTTCTGACATATAAATTACTGTATTGTTGCAAACATAAGTTGTAAGTACGTCAGCCCCATATCACAAATCCATTTTTATTAAAAAATACAATTTTGTATTGTGAGTCTATTTTTATTAAATGAGGAATATGACCAAAACATCTGAGGGAGAAAAAGAAAAGGCAACTCTTGGCCAATCAGCGAGGACCCACGAGTGAGATGAAAATAGCCATTCATATATTTTATGTTAATTACACTCTCTGGATGTGACTCAGCCTGCAGAGACGTAAGTGATAAACTGGTTCGTCGTCAGGCTGTCAGGCTGTTCAGAGTGTCGTCCTGCAGGAAGGAGGTTGGGCCAGTTGGGCCTTGTCCATTTATGCTAATCGCTGGGAGCGGCTCTGCCCTCAGACACCCGGATGGAATCCAGCCTGCTGCACAGAGATCTTTCCTTACGAACAGACTCAGTTCCTGTGAGCTTCTGACAAAGGCTATGGCGTCTGGGCTCGGGGTGGTCAGGGAACCTGGGAGCCTGGGCTCCAAGCGCACGGTGGGGCTTGAGAAGTGTTGGCGTAAGGCTCGGTGTGGACTCTGCCGTGTGCTTCGTGGCTCAGCCTCTGAACTTTGGTCTCCTCCTCGGCACCATGGGAATGATGCTAGCCGCCACCTCAAAGGCTACTGTGGGGATTAAATGCCTCTTTCCACGCAAAGGGCCGGCATACGCAGTGAGTGCTCCATGAACGCCAGCCACTGTTATCCACGCTTGGTTTGAGGAGCGCACGAACAAGCTTGAAATTATCAGCAGTAGGGGATGGGCCTTTGCCCCTCTCAGAATCACCCCCTGCAAGGGGTGCCTTCTTCCTTTGCAAACTCCTGGGAAGCAGGTGATCAAATGTGAACCCAGAAGGCTCTGTCTGCTCTTGGCATTCAACCCTCAGAGCAGAACAACCACAATGACAATTCTTACTTTCGTCTGCTCTTTAAAGTAAACAACCAATTCACACCCCAAGAACTTACAGATTGGTAGGATATAAATACATCAATTTGTCTTAAGCCGTTGGAGAGAAAATGACATTTTTAGCGCTGAGAAGGGCTGAATCATGGTCTGGAGGTATGTGATTGGATCAACCGCTTTGAGGGGTCAAGTGTAATTTTAGAGTAGAATTGGTACGATTCGTGATAGAGCTGTCACACTTGCCAGAAAAAAAAATTCAGTTTTAAGCAAAGATTATGGCTCTTCTTACTTAAGGGTTTTCCAAAATGTTTAAGGTATGCTTTTGAGTCGTGAAGATCGCCTAGTCTGAAATCGCCTCTTCCCACAGAGCACGTCTTTGTTCCAAACGTCTAAGTCATGGTCGTGTGTCCGGACGACCCCTGCACGATGGCCGTGGCCAGGCTGAGCTACTTCCCATTTCTTGCAACAGATTCAGTATCCTCCAAGATCCAGTAAATTCCTTCCATTATCCTGCCATTTCATGTAAGGAGGTGGATTGGAAAAAGTGCAGCGAGGACAAATGGACTTAGCAGAAGCACTGAAGGGGGGGCACCCATGAAATAGCTGGACTTTAAAGCCACATGCACCTCGTATACTGTCACGAAGGAGGAATGGAACTCAAAAGTTCTTAACCTCGGTTTCCTCATCTGTCTGACAAGGATCGTGGTCACCTGGCTGCCTCCCTCACGGAGGTCTTGGGGGTAAACTGAGGAGAAGGCGCTGTGGAAACGTCAAGGTTTCCAGCCCTGCTGCGGGGGACACTTCTCCGGGCCCCTCTTCCTGTCTTTCGCTTCTGCTTTCCCATAAGAGAGATTGATTTCAGAGTCTGAGGTCGCGTCTATCGACAGAGGCTACTTTGAAAGAAAAACCAGCTGACTTCGGGCCAGGTGCCTCTTTCTTGGCTTGTTTTTGGGGAAGAAAAGTTTAGAATCAATAACCAGAGGTTTGAATTAGTGCAACTTTAGTTTTCAAAATAACCAATAGTAGGATTGAAGCATCCCCCCCTGCCCACAGACAAGCCCTGACTCTTCCAACTCCAGCCCTCCCACTGCCCTTGTTCTCCTCTCCTGGCCTCTGTCCCAGGCCAGCCCCAGGGCCTTTGTGTGTGGGGGGGTCCTCACCCCGAGATCATTTGCTGTTGAAGGAAGATGGTGCATACACCCAGACGCAGCTGTATCTACATAATGGTGTAGCCAGGAGCACATTATTTCTGGACCATCTCCAAAATATTCCGCTCAGATTTGAGGATTTAGTTTCTTTCCTGCAGTGTTACCAGTTGGTAAGGACGTATTTTGCCAAGGTAATTTGTTCTACTCTGGCCCAAGCGAGATGCGGGGTGAAAAGACATGAAATCTTCAATTTGAGAAAGGAAAGGGCATAAATTCCAAAACGTAGCACTGCCAGCATGGGAATGTCCCAGGGGAAGGCCGTGAAAGAATTCCATAAAGTTTTAATAGCTTAAGACCCGAGGTAGCAGAATTAAACGCAAGCTTGGGGACTGACTCTTTTCTTGATTGTATGAAATGTGGGGAAATCTCTGTCTCATCTCCAGCAGCTCCTCGGGTCTTGGGGCAGAATGTGGATGCTTCAGAATTTCTAGGCACACGTGAGTCCTTCCAATCTCATCAAGAGAGTTGGGGCCATTTGCTGGACCTGCTGGAGAGAATGATTAGCTTGTAGCTGCAGCCCCCGGGTCATAGGAAATACGATCATGGAGTAGAAAATTTCACCTTCCCAGCAAGGCGCACAGCTTCATCAGGATCGGGCCCCTCCACCAGCATTAAGAAAGGCTGCTTTCTCTTCCTTTCTCTTGTGTGGTCAAGTGATGCTTCTGACTGTTGGTTTCACGGCCTTGGCAGTCATGCTGCCTGCCTGCCGTTAAAAAAAATATCCACAGCCTTTCTGTGCTTGTGGTTTTATTCAGGGAACCCACGCAATGGTGTTTCCTAATGTTTCCTAAAGCGAAAAGGAGCCCAGGGCCATGGGCCACACCAGGATCAGAACTGAGGTGTGGTGGGGCGCCCCCTGCCGAGTGAGGGGGAAGCCAGTATCCTCAGTGACAGTGGCTGGGCAGAGGCCTCGTGTTGGTTCCACTCCTCCATCATGAGTCACCAGTCTCCTCACTCACAGCTAAGCCTGTCTCTGTGGGGACAGGCCCACCAGAAGGGCTCCAGTCGGCGTCAGATCTGCTTGGTGTCAGCTCCCCCTGCAGGGCCAGCCACCCACCCTGGTCGGACACTGATGTGGGCCGGGCACTGTCCTTTGGGGCAGGGGAGTGGTTCTTGATGAAATAGCTCTGAGCACGTGGGCATCTGGATCAAACATTTGCCACGTTTGGGGTGGGGCTGCTCCTCTGAGGCCTCTAAGACAAAGTGCAGATGCCTGAACCCGATGCCCAACGTTCTTGGTGATCCGAGGCGCCTGCCCTGTGGCCTCATCCCTGCAGCACCTCCCCCTCAGCCTTTATGTCTGCTGCAATGGATAAGTTCTCGTCCTAGTTCATACGCCGTACCATCCTGCCTCAGTGCCTTTGCATGTGCTGTTCCATCTGCTCTGATGCCCTTTCCTGCCACCTCTGTCAAAATCCTACCCCATTCTTCAAGGCCCACCTCACATGCCATCTCCAGGGCCCCCCAGTTTCTCCCCTCCCTGTCCTCATCAGCTCTGCATACCTCCTAATTTTAGTTTGCTTTAAATTGCTCCTTGTGCATGGTCTGCCTCCAGCACTTGGTTTAAGATTCTCGAGGGCAGGAACCTGCGTGGCCCTGTACCTTACACATAGTAGGTGCCAATTAATCTCAGTTAAGACCGTGGCTTTTGCCGTCACATCTAATGTTCAAACCCCAGTTTTGCCTCTTCACAGCTGTGTGACCTTGGGGAAGTTATTTAACCTCTCTGGGCTTCAGTTTCCTGAAAATAAATTTTTTTAGTGCTTACAACATGTGAGGCCCAGTGCCAAATGCTTTACATACATTATCTTTTTTATATAATATAATTCCTCCTTGTATGATGGGGACAATCACAGTACACCTTTACCTGGGTTTTGGTGGAAAGATCATGAGATGCTGCTGCTCATGGCCTTGGGCGATTTACTGTCCAGCTGGGTGGATAAGACCTCCCATGAGAACAGGGGAGTAATGGACTGAATACTGTGGGTTGTTCCAGAGAATCATCGAACCCGAGAGGTTGTGGAAACCCCCGAATTTGTAGCCAGTCGGTCAGAAGTACAGGTGGCCTGGGGACCCCTGAAGTGTGGCTGGTGTCTGAAATGAGGGCAGTCCTGGGAAGCCCTTAACTTGTGGGGTCTGTGCTCTCCCCAGGTGGTTGGTGCCAGAACTGAATTGCAGCACACCCAGCTGGTTTCCCCTCTCCATCCAGCAGGCACGATATTCCCACACGCGTTCCTGAAGGGAATTGGGAGCGCCCAGATCCTTCTCTCTGCCACTGGAGGCTGGTGTGGCCACAGGGTTTTCTTCTGCACAAGTCACCCCCATGCTGGGGACAAGCCGGCTTTAGCAGGAACCCTTGCCAAGAAAAAACCAATACCCACTGCTTCTTACGTCCTCAACCAGAGGTGCCCCCGACCCACCACTGCCCAGAGCCAAAGGCAGCCCCGGATGCAGACTCAGCTCCAGGCGCCTGCTCCATGACCACCCTTCCCAAACGGCAGAGGAGCCCTGAGCATGTGTGTCTCCTGGGGTCTCCGTCGGGACTCGGGGTGACGGTGTGGATGCTGAGGGACGTAAGGTTCCACCTTCACTTGCGTGCGAGTCCTCACACAGCCCCCCGTCGGGTGGGGTTCCTAGCGGGGATGTACCTGCAGAGTTGCGATGTCCCCACTGACTAGCCTTGAGAGCTGCCGAGCTCTGCATCTAACCAAGATTTGAGGCTTCATCACCCGCGGCACCAACAAAGCTCCGCTCTTTTTACGTGGCTAAGAAAACACGACATCCAGACGTGGCTCGGTCATGCTCTGTCTCCACGGCATTTAAAACCCCTCTGCCCACATGGGGCGTCCACACGTGCCAGGTTTCCTATTAGGAGTGTCATCTTTCAAAAAGGCACAGGGAGGAGGCGCAGGCTGGGCTCTGGCTGCGCACTCGGCTCACGCGGAGAGACGTCCCTTCCGTCGGGAGTGCCCAGAGAGGTGGGGAGGGGCAGGGAGAGAGTGAAGTTGTGCAAATGCACCTGAAGGGCCACATGCACATCTCTGGAGAGTTCTGTACTCCAAGAGCTTGCACACACTCAGAAAGGGAAATGCATGGTTGAAGTAACGGATCGAAATCCATTCAAACGTCTTAATCGCGCAGTTTTCCCTGTTGACTGAAATAAAGCCGACACTCCTCGTGGCTGGCTCCTGGTTCCTGCCTCTCCTCTTTGTTTATTTTCTTTAGGACTCATCACAACGTCTGTTTCCCCCATTATCGTCCCAGAATGGAAGCCCTGGGTAGGGAGGATCTGGTCAGTGTTTTCTCTGTTGCACCTCTGGACCCGGCATGTTGCCAGCACACAGTGGAGGCTTAATAAATGTTTGCTTAATGTCCAAGGAAACCTCCTAACTGGCCTCCCTGCCCCTGCCCTGGCCTCGCCCCTTTCACCTGCCTACTTAGCCCACCCCCTGAGTCACTTCAGGTACCAGCTGACCGGAGAGGCTGCTTACTTCCAGCCCCCAGATCCAGCACGGCCCCGAAGGACCCCTCCCCGGACCCAGGCCCTTGTACGCCCTCCTTGGCTTGGATCTTCGTGGTGTCCTCGGCCTGGTGTGCCCAGACCCTCTCCTTGCCTCGCAATCTTCCTTCTTTGTGCATTTCCTTTGCAGCTCAGCCCCCACGGTGCCATGCACAAAAAGAGGCTCAGGAACCATTGAACAGGAATGTCCACCGCCCATGTGCACCTAGCTGGTCCTCACACCCCACAAGGCCTTCTCTTTTAAAGACTCACCGTGTACATAATGCGCCATCATAAGTTCTTTTGTTATTACCTGAATGGAGCTGCAGCCAGTTGAAAAAAAAATCTGTTAACTTCATCTAGTGGAAAAAACAATCCAATAACAGGGAACTCGGCCATTCGCACATCCGGATCCTTTTACCACAAATGGCTTAAACGCCCAGACACGCCACTGTTCCCCTTTTAGATGGTCTTGGTGCCGGAGCCAAACACAATTCCAGGCGGCGGGGACAGAGCTCTCTGTGGCTTCCTGGAAGTGTAGTCATTGATGAGGTTGATTTCAGCAGCGACTGCAAATGGCCAGGAACCGGGTAATTGCCCATCAGAGTTGGTGCCCAGAGGCCGGGCGGGCACCCGCACCCGGGAAAGGCAAATGGAGGTGCCGGGGAGGGCAGGCGATTAACGAGAGGAAAGGACCTGGGTGAGCTTGACAGCCCTTCACAGGAAGTGTCTGAAACTCACTCTCCTTGCATTTGCCTTTTCTGGGGGAGCGGGGATTTGGGGGTGGGGGGAGGGCAAATACACATTATGCAATTGAAGAGCTCTGCTGCAATTATCTCCAGAAGATGGGGGTTGAGTCCCAGAAGGCTCTTAGCAGTGGAGCCTGTTTCCTTATTCATAAACATGGGAGGATGGGAGCAGTTTCTCTCCTCCTAGGGGTCTGCGTCAGTGACTATCACATGTAGCCTGTGCACATGAGGCCGTGTTTCCCTGGGCCCTGCTAACTGAAAGCATTGATGAACCTTTTGTTGCAGCTATCTGCACCTATTTTGTACAAAATATAACTTTTAATTAAATTAACAATAGTAATGAGAATCGCCGGTAGCTGCTATTAGCGCACTAGATCAGAAGGAGCCACATGGTCAGAAGACTTAGGTGCGGGCAGAAATGGAGGCGGGCCTCGGTGCTCCCGAAACCAGACCGCTGTTCCTTGCCGCTGTCCTCTTACTTGGTTCTTCCACCACGTCTCAGGGAAAACGACCCTGGGTGTTTCCTTGCCGTCCCAATACCACAGACGCCCACTCTCAGCGGCTGCAAATCTCAGAGCCGTCACAACACACTGGGCTCCCCAAGGGCAGTGCGGCCCCCTGTCTGACCTTCCCTATCAGGAGGGTCCTGTTTACACAGCCCCAGACCCCATCATCGGAAGTCTGGGGGTTTTGAGAGATGAGCTGGAGATTATATAGGGTTGCTTTAGTTCCTACAGTTTCTAAACTTGAAACATGCAAGGCTCCGACCCAGACTCACCAACACAGGCCACTTTCCACTTTTTTTTTTTTAATTTTAAGAGAAGCAAAGTCACCTTTTCTTTAGAACATCACCAATATTTCGAACAGAAAAAAGTACCAGTGGTCTCTCCCCAGCATCCTTCTTCCTCCCAGCACCTGGGTTCTCCAAATTGTTTCTGTCTGCTCAGAATCCCCCTGTGGAATGGGGTTCTTTCCTCCCAGGTGCCTTTTTCTTACCCTCAGCGGCATCCTGAGCCGAGTACCTCTTGGACTGTGCTCTCCTGCCGGCTAATCTGAGGGACTAGTTCATACTAAATTATTAAAGACTGACAATTGGTGCAGTCTCTTGACATCCCTAGAAAAGAAACATTTGAACAGGATTTTGACTAAGGAGCAGAGAAGTAACCGGGCACCACCGTGGGCAGTGGGTGAGACGTTCGGGATAGCAGCAGTTCACAGGGGCTCGGCTGTCACAGAGGCCTGACCGCAGAAAGAGGAAGAAAGTATCATTTACCGAGCCCCTGCTGGGCCTTCAGACCTCCCTGTGTCAATTTCCTTTTTTTCTCTTCTTCAATTTGCTTCTTGCATCTCTCTGCGTGTGACCTGTATCTTTGCAGGTAAGTGGCCCGTTTCTCGCGGACAGGGAGGGGCCTACAGCCTTTCCAAGCCTCGGGGGCTGGCCGAAAGGATTTAGAGTGGAAGAAGAGGTGCAGGCGAGCACTGGGCTGGGGGATGGTCCTGGGAGAAGAGGCGCCAGGGGCGCCACTCATTGACCCGCTCATCCTCTGAGGGCGGCTTCCGGGGGAAGGGGCTGGGACACAGAGAAACACAGGTGCTATGTGGGGCAGCCCCTAAACTAAGCAGAGCTCCTGTTTCTGGGGTTCGGCGGGCTTAACCTCTCTATCTGTCCGGAGCCCTTGCCCACTTCCTGGGGCGACCAGCTCACTCCAACAGGGCCATTCTAGAGAGAGCTGCCAATCATAGCACCTTAGCTCATGGATTGGTCCAAGGGAGGTCACATGACTCAAGCCAGGCCAATCAGGGTGCATCCCTGGGATTTAAAAGTTTGGAGCCAGAGGCGTGTTCCTCCTGGGCTGCGGAGCTGTGAGAATGAGTTCAGAGCTGCTATGGCGGAGCATCTTCCTTTCGCAAAGGAAATGCCCATCAGCAGTGTGGGAGGGAAACAGAGCAAGAGAGGCGGTGGGCAGGCCTGGCGGTGTTCAGGCCCCCGGAGCCAGGTCCCCACACCTGTCGCATTTTGGGTGGGGGCTGTGGAGAGGTAGGGGGAGAACCGGGAGAGACGCGGCAGAAACTGCGGTGTGGAGGGGGAGCATCGGACAGACACGGCTGGGCGCCCGTGGAGAAGGATGAGGGAAAATCACCCGCTGGTGTGGAGACCACGATCTCTCCACGACCTTGACGGGGCGGCGGGGAGAGCTGTCTGCTGGCCAGACCACTGCCCGCTGACCGACAGCTGCCCAGACCGGTGCTTTCCTATTTGCCAAGGGCGCCATATGGGCTGGCAGCGGTCCTGGGAGTCTCTCTCTCAGAACAGTGTTCCTAGGGCCAGGCTCCATCCTCCGTACTAGACACGGGGCGAAGGAGACAAACGCAGCCGTGTCGTCATGGTGTCTAGTCGGGATACAGGCAGGTACCGGGCAGTCACCGTGCCTGTGAGGACGGTCCTGGGAGAACTACAGGGGCTGAGGGAGCTCAGAGGAGGGACACGTCAGGACAGGCTTCCAAGAGGAGGCCGCGGGGACGGCAAGAGCCCTGATGGATGGTGGCCACTGGGCGCCTTTGAGTCTGCAATATTCACACCGTAACCGGGTGGAGGCTTCTGTATTTCTCAGTGTTTTCACATCTCTCATTTGACCCTAAAAGCAACCATTTCAGGAAAGGAAGACAAATATTACTATTCCATTTTATAATGAAATCCTGGAATAATTGACTCTTGAAGTGGCCTAAGGCAAGGGAAGAAAGTATCATTTATTGAGCATCTACTATGTGCTGGGAAATTTTCAATGACATTTCCTCTCCCATTCTGCTGCGAGGGTGATGAGTTACCCTTTTACTGACAGGGAGACTGAGGCCCAGGGTGACACAGATTTTTGCCTCCTGGTGCAGAGCTCTCATCTCTGCAGGAAGACATTTTCCTGGGTGAACTGAATCTGTTAGGACTGTCAGAAAAAATTCGTGTCACACCAGCTTCACCACCAAAGGGGATTGACCGTCTCATGTACTGGGAAGATTCAGAGGTAAGATGGATTTCAGGGTTGGTTTGATTCAGCAGCTCAACAATGTTAATCAAGCACTCTGTTTTCTTTCAGTCTCTGCCTTCCAGGATGGCAGCTTTGTCCTTAAGCAGCCTCCCTCATGGTGGCAGAAAGGCCTGCAGAGTTCCAACCCTCACAACTGCTACCATATCTCCTCTTGAGGCTCTTTCAGAAAAGCAGGGAAACTTTTTCCCCTGGAAGTTCCTAGCAAATTTTCCTTGTGTGTCATTGCCCCATATTGGAACACATGACTATTCCTGAGTCAGTGTCAGGAATGCTCTGGGCTGACAGCTGAGCCCTGGGTCACCTGAAACAGTCACTGTGGCTTGGGGGATGGGATCACCCTGACTGTCAAGATGGCCAGAGCTCGCCACATGCCCAGGTGGGCAGCTCACTGAAGCCCAGTGTTTCATGAGAATCTGGGTCCTGTCGTGTACTGGGGACGGGAGTGCTGGTGGGCAGCCAACAGAGCCCCCAGGGATGCTGTGGCTTATCTTCCGTGTTCACAGGACTGAACAGACAGCTCTGCATATTCACTGAAGCAGAAGAGCCTCTGATTGGTTGCACGGGTGCATTTCCGGCCTCTCGGGGAGGAAATCAACCAAATGAAGAGGCTCTCAAAGGACTTGGTGTCCTCGATGGTTTCTGGAGGACATTTTTCACAATCCTGGAAGACCTGCGCAAAGTCAGAAACAGAGCCCGCATCAGGGCCTATAATTGTCTAATTAACTCAAGCACAGGGGCCCTTTGGCAGGTGGGAGAGGAGAAGGTGGGTGCCTCGGCCTAGGCGCTCTCGGAGCCGGCAGCACCAGGTCCTGGCAGTCATGGCCATAGGTCAAGTCACCCAGGTGGGACATCAGGCTCCCAGAGTATTTGACAAGGTGCTCACCTTGGCACCCAGCGTCCCCCAACCCAGAGGTCTTATCCACTCCACTTTCATCAGGTGCAGACAGAGAAGGCTGTCAGTTAATTCTGAGCCCCAGGCTGTTCGGTGCATTTTTTTGGTTACTGCCTGGAACTGGTTCAAGTTCACCCAGGTTCTGGCTCCAGGAGCACCCACAGGCTCCTCTTGATTGCAGCGTTCATTTATTTATCCAGCTTCATTTTCTGAGCTGCGCCTGGGTGCCAGGCCCTGAGCCAGGCGCTGGCAGAGCAGAGTTGGGGGGTGGCCCCTATCCGTGAGAGCGCAGGGTTGAGTGGGGAGGGGAGATGCTCACACGAGGGTGGGTCGCCTGCGGTAGGGGAAGAGCTTGGGAAGCACTGGCTGTCCTGGGAGGGGTGTGGGCCCCGAGCCATGAAAGGGCATGGCATGTCTAGGGAACGGAGGTACAGCGGGAGGGTACAGGGACTATGTGTGTGTGCAGGCAGAGGTGGTGGTAGCAAATAAAGCTGTAGAGGGTAAACTGAGGCTGGATGGTAAAGGCCTCAGCAAACCTCTTAATGGAGTAGGAAATGGAGAGCCAAGCCTGTAGGCAGACCCACTTATGGGATCAACCGTATGGCAGGCTGTGGCAGTGAGATGGGGCAAATCAAAGACGCGGGTGGTATAGGCAGTAGGTAAGGAACGCTGAGTCAAGACAAAGGTGATTTCCCGTTGGATGTAGCAGGTGGCAAGAGTCAAGGTTACCTTCAAGGTATTTGTATTTGGCTTAGAAAATTCAGTTAGAAGACACAGGCTCAGGGGCTGGGCTTGGGTGGGGGAGATGACGGTTCAGCGTTGATGTGCACTTGGGACATCCAGGAGAGTTCAGAGGGCACGGCACAGATGCAGGGTGGAATTGGGGATGCAGGAGTTGGCACACCACCATTTTTATTTTGCACACGCCCTTTCAGGGTTTGTTCCCATGAGAGGCACAGACTACCTGTGCTGAAGTCTAGCTCCCATGATCGTCAGCTAAGTGGCAAGTCCCTGAACTTAGCTTCATTTCCTCGTGTGACATGGGGATGACATGCTCTACCCTGTAATGTCATGAGCATTAACTGAGAGGATGAGCTCACCCCATGCCTGGCATACGACACGTGAGCAGGACATAGCAGCGACCATTATGACAGGTGTACACGCTTAGGATGGCCATGGCGTCATTGACATCGCTTTCTAAACCACACCACCTCCCAAACCCCCAGGAGGAATGGCCCTGGTGGGCTGCCTCCATGGAAACTGACGCAAGTGATGCTTCTGTCCTCAGAGAGCGAGGCTCTGCTGGGGAGGAATTCATTTTTCCGGGTGGATCTCTCTGTGATAGATCTGGCTGGGCTGCTTCCCAGCAAGCCCATGGAGAACACATGATCTCATGACTGCCCCTCCCCTTTGCTCTGGGGGCAGGACCACTGGACACAGGGTCAGGTGGCTTTACGTAATGCAATTAACTCACACAATAGAGGAGTATTTCTGAAGAGGGTTTGGAGGCACCAACCAGGGCAGCACCAGGCACCAACACCCTGCTCCATCAGCGCTCCAACTGGAGGGAGCTGCTGCCTGAGCCTTGTGACTGACGAGCGCTGCTCAGATGTCCAGACAGTTTTCCATTTCTCGTCCATCGTGTTGTGTTCTGCCTTGAGACGATGAGATGCATACGTGGAGCCCAGGAGAACAGCTGATCCACATCTCCTACCCTGAAGACTCGTGATTTCAGTGGAAATAATGAGTAGAGACAAATAGTGAAGGCCTTGCCCTCACCATGCGGCTGACGGAACTCAGGCTGCGGAGACCACTGGGGGTCCTACCTCAGGACCCTCATGCATCTAAAGCGTCAGGATCTATTTAGTTCCAGCCTCCATCAGACCTCGAAGGCTGTTCCCGAAAGACCATCCAAAATTCAAGGGATGAATTTGGGATCAGTGGTGAGAAGAAGTGGAATTTTTTGGGTGAAAAATTCGGTTACATCTGGTTTGCTCCTATCAATTATATTTCACATAATTTCTCTGATATCTCATCAGAAGAATACTAAATAGAGGGTTTGGTTGTACATCTTTAATAATGCCAGCAAAACAAGAGGAATGCCTTTGAGGATCTGGGATGCTGGCAAGAATTCCGTCCAAAGTATATCTGGCAGTTTCTTTGTTTACCAGCATAATTAACCCCCCACTGTGGACTCGGCATTATGCTAATTGCTATGAGGGCTAAATGTTAACAGGCTGCCTGGATGGATGGTTGGACTGATGGATAGATGGGATGGATGGATGGATAGATGAATGAATGAATGAATGAATGAAGAGCAGGACGTGTGTCCTGTCTGCAAGTCATCACAGTGATTCCACACGTTTCCTTGGGCTGTGGTAACTGACAGCATTTTCACTTGCCTGTCTTGTCGGTCCTCATCATAAATCTTTAGGTAGAGTCAATTACAGCGTGTGAATATCTGTCTGTTTTCCACCAACACCAATTGTGAGGACTTCCTGGTTTCCCTATGAGCAGCTTGCTTTTCTGTGCTTTAGTCCAGCTCCTCACGACAGCACAGTGTCTGGAGAGAATTTAGCCCCAGGTGGACTTTCTGCCTCAGATCCTAGCAGGAGCTCCCCCTTCACCTGGTGTATTAGATCCCACCTTAGGTAGAAGAGTGGGCTACTCCCCCTCCTGGGGGGTTTGTACCACCCTAGAGAAAATCCCAAGACAGCACATGAGGAGGAAGTGCCCGATAGAGCGGGGCAGACTAGGGGCAGTCTTCATTTGAGGAAGTTGTGCAACCCGGAAAAGCAATTTCCAAGGACTCTTGCTGAGACACACCACCAACATCAGACTTGAAATCCAGGGCATCCAATTAACCTTGGTTCCCGTGACAACCAGCAGGGCGAGTCCCACCTCTCCCCAGGCAGGGAAGGATCTCTGCCAGACCTTGGGGGAGAGAGAAGCGCAGGGCATCGGGGAGGACAAGGAGGGTGCCACTTCTGTGGCTATGGCCGGGACCACAGAGGTCCTTGAAGAGAAGGAGGTCAAACTGCATTCTTTCTGTCACTATCCTGAAAGTTGGGAAACGGAGACCAGGAAATTCCCAGAAGAATCCACTAGGATTATAATATATAATATAATGTAATATAATACATTATATTATATTAAATAAATATATATATATATATTTAGGTTAGCTAATTTAAGAGAAGACAAAACAAAAGAAAAATGTGTGTATGTTGGGGGAACCTTTGATCCATGGCTACTAGCCTTGGCTTTGAGATATTTGTGGTTCGTATTCAAAAGTCCGTGCTAATTGACATTTGTCTTTTTTCTCCATTGAAGCCTGCCATCCCCGGGTCATTAGGACGTTGGAACCACAACTATTTCTGACACTGAGCTGTAGCTCCTTTCTGCCAGGGCCAGACGCCGCAGCAATTATCGTGAAAAAACAGTCGGATAAGGAACTTGCTTTGTGGGCTTAACTAAATTCATAGACTAGTCTTGTGACCAGATAGACTTTCCTTTTATCGGCACTGCAAAGTGCTCAGGCACCCGTCTGCCTTGAATAAAGGGAGTCTAGGTCTCTTTATTCTGTCCAACTTCTCTCCCCCACCCCCAAACCCTGGCTCGGCATTAGATGAGACACACTCGACAGAAAAAAACGGCTCCCCTGACAAAGGAAGCCGAGATCCTGGAAGATGGTCCTGAAAGCACCAGAGAGGAGCTCATTTTTCTGATTCTATTACGGATGCCATTGGTCGGGAAGCAATTTTTAAAAAGTTCCGTCTTCACGCAGTGTGAGGTTTTGAAGTGTTTGACCCCAATTACTGCAGCAGTGCCAGGATGTGGATTAATTTAGAAATAAGGAAAAACTTCAGGTGAGGCAGAGGGGACTACCCTAGTGGGAGGTTGGGGGCATCCTCCCCAGGGAGCAAAATTAATGGGGATTAATGAGTGGCCAGAGCATAATAATCAGCGATGCCCTTGGCAAGCAGCCCGGCAGACTTCACGGAGGCCCAGGGAGCCCTCCCTGCCCTGAGAAGCTGATTGCTCCATTCCCAAGTGTCCATTATCATGACTTGCTCCTCCCAGATGATGACAGCATCGGTGGTGTGCCCCTCAGCCCACAGGCTGGAGGAGCACCCCCCCCCCACGTGGCTGTGGATGGGCACAGTCTCATGGTCACAACTTCACCCACCCTCCTTCCGCATGGGGGACAATGGGAATGATCCACATGGATAGGCTGACCCAAGACAAAGTAGGGCTTTGGCTTCACTGTTCATTGGCTGGTTAGCCTGGGGCAGATCCTTTAACCTCAATGAGCCTCAGTTTTCTCATCTATAAAATGGGCCCGGCAATGACACCTATGTAAAGGGGCAGTGAGGATTAAATAATATAAGAGATGTGGAAACGGAAGCTGTCAAGTGCTCTTCTACTTGCAATATTATTGTTCTTGGCTACTGCCCACTCTACTGTGTCAAGGGCACCTTTGGAGAAGAGAAAAGAGTGGGGAGAGTCCAAGAGGAGTGGAGATTTCTTCTGATACCCCCAACACCATGCTCTCCTCCCGTCCCAATCACTAGAGGCCCAAGGGTGCTCTAGCCGTTCTTGACCTGAATTAGGACTCTTCGACTTTCCTGAAAAAGTGAGACTCAAATGCAAAGGAATCCCTGCTTTCTCTGGGGCTTTGTCAAGTGGTCCCACGTGGGGGCAGTTAATTGTCTGTGTCCCTGTCCCTCTCATAGCCTCAGACCTTGAGCCACTTGATGGCAGGAATCAGGCCACTCTGCCAATGTGCCGTCACAATGCGGTCCCCTTGGCCATCATGCTGGAGGAGCAGCTGGGCCCCCAAGGGCTCCCAAGAAGATAAAAGTTGTTTCTCATTTCTATCTGATTTCCTGTTATTAACAAATGCTCCCTGACTGCTAAAATGCTGTTAAAAGTGCACCTGCAGACCCTGGTGGACACCAATTACCCTCAGAAGCGAGGAACAGGAAGGAAGCTCACTGCAGCGGGATGGATCTGCCCTCCCCCTACTGTCAGTGTCGTGGAGATGGAGAGGGCGCCTTTTTCTCGCTTATTGAATGTGCAGCAAAAAATGAGTAAGAGCCGAACAGAAGAGTCAGTGGAGATTCAAGTGTTCACTTCTGAATGGTTCTCGGGCGACAGGTACAGAGCCTGCTCACAGGAACAGCGCTGTCTGCAAAGATGAACAGGACACAGTGGCCTCGTTGGGTGGCGTGCGTGCCCCATCAGAGCCGCGCACCAAGGCTGTGAGCCAGAGTCGGGGATGTGCCGTGGGGAGGAGAGCGGGGGCTTCTCTTCAAGGTTATCTGGGGAAGGTGGGGGCTGTGGCTAGAATTCTGGCCCCCAAATATCCAGGACACCATTTTTTGTTGGTCTCCGAGCAAATAGAGACAGCACCACCTTGTCAGTGGGTGTGATTTTTGTGACGTCTGTCCAACTGCCCCCATTAATTCACCCTCAGAGCCGGCATGACTCATGGCCTTGCATCAGCCATTGTTGAGTCTGAGGGAGGCAAACCGGAAAACCAATGGCAAAGGGTGCTGGGACGGGAACGTTCTGTTCTGTCTGCCATGAGAAGTGCCTGTTTGGCAGCATCATGGTGGGGACAATGACATAGCGGATGCCCTTGAAAATGCTTAGGCTGTCAGGCTGAGAGGCAGAGAAGAGTGGGGGAGTCACTGGTAGCTGACAGTGAGAGGAGTGGAGCAAAAATTCATTCATTCATTCACTCACAATTATTTATTAAACTTCTCTCTGACAAGCACTGTTCTAGGTACTGCAGACACCCCGGTGATCAACACATCATCCTTCTCATGGAGCTTAGTGGGGACACTGACAATGAAAATGGGTGCTGTCGTATTAGTTTTCCCGAAGCTCCTGGAATTCAATACTCAATTCCACGGAGGTGTGTTGAGATCATTGGAAAAATTCTGTCTTAGTCCATTTGGGCTGCTATAACGAATACCACAGACTGGGTGCCTTATAAACAACAAACATTTCTTTCTTGCAGTTCTGGAGGCTGGGAAGTCCAGGCTCCTGGCCCTGGCAGATTGGGTGTTTAGCGAGAGCTTCCTGGTTCACAGGCAGCGCCTCTTCGCTGAGTCCTCACACGGTGGAAGAGGCTACGGCGCTCTGTGGGTCCCTTTTACAAGGGCACTAATCCCATTCATAAGGGCTCTGCCCACATGACCTAATCACCTCCCAAAGGCCCTGCCTCCTAATAAAATCACCTTTGAGGGTTAGGTTTCAACATATGAATTTGGGGGGACACAAACATTCAGACCACAGCAAATTCTAAGATGAATAATACATGGTCCCTGCTCTCGAGGAGTGGCCGTCCCATGGAGGATCTACCTGGGGACAGTGCTGAGGTGTCCCGAAAGAACAGGGAAGTAAAGGAAAGATGACTCACCTTGGAGTCAGTTGGAGAGTTGAATTATAGACTCGAGACCTCCTGCTTCAGAGCGGAATAGGCAAAGTCACCTTAAGAGAGAGTCCTCAGTCAGCAGGACGGTAATTGGATTTAATGCATAACTTATATAAGGAAAGATTGTGTTGAGCAGAAAGAAAGTCATTGGAGAGGCCCCCTCCCCCACCTGTCCCAGCACCACTTGGAGATTGGCACCCTGTCCAGACCTCGCTGCAGGGACACTCTTGTGGCACAGAGGAACTTCCCAGGCCACCTATGGGTGGCAGCTTGCATTATTTGTACACACTTCTTCCTTCCTTCTCTGCCCTTGCCATGGCTTCCCCAAGGGTGAGTCCATGCCCCACCCTGTTGTCCTTGGCCTTGGCTTGCATCAGCCAGCGGAATGTTAGTGGACGCGATGTGAGCCGGCACTTTAAACAGGCTTGCATGGCTTGCCTGCCTCTTATGCTCCTGCCATCTGCCTGAGAAGAGCTTGGCCAGGCTGTGTCCCAGAATGAGAAACACGTGGATCCAACCCAAACCCAACCTGCAGCCTGAAATAGAGCCTCCACAGTCCACCTGCAAACTTGTGGATGGAAAATGAACACTATTGTTTTTGGCCACTGAGATGTTAGGTTTATCACATAGCATCATTGATGCAGAAACCTGACTGATACACAGAACCCGATGCAGGTAAACACACCAGTCATAGAAGTGGTTTAATAGCTCCCCTCTGCTCTGGTTCCTGGCTCTCTAAGCCACTTTCTATTTAAAATTCAGCTTCCCATACGGTGTGCCTGCAGGGGGAGAAGGAGCTGGTCGGGCCTGTGTTAATATTATTTATTAGTTTGATTTCTTCTCGTAAATTATCCTACTGGCTTTACATATCAGTCTCTTATAGTGGTTAAGAGGAGACGGCCTGAGGTGGATCCTCTCTGAGGCCCCAGCAAGGTTCACCGTCGGAGGCTATGGTGTGTGGCTGACCGCTGCACCACAGTGAAGGCTCTGAGGTCATGTCCAGGGGCCTGTTTGTGGCCTGACAGCCAGCCAGCCTTCCTTAAGCCACACAGCCCAGCAGCCAGAAGAAGCTCCTCAAAGCCAGGTCTACAAATCACTGTAACACCAGGTAGCACCAGCAAGATATAATAATCATGTCTGGGTACAGCAGCGGCTCTCAATTCGGGGAGGGAAATGTATCATATGATATCAGATCTCATCATTTCTGGTGGCAGAGTCATAGTGAGGGGATTGGAATGTGGGGTGTGATTATGGTCATGCTTCCCGGTCTCAGCCCATCACCAGTCAATGACTACTGAGTTAACAGGATCAGAAAAGCTTTGTGGGGGAAGCAGCACCCAAGATGAGCTTTGGAGGATGGGTAGAATTTTGTTAAGCAAAGATGGGGGTGGTGGGCATTGCAGGCGGAGAGAATGACATAGAGGGTAGCACGGGTGGGTGGGGGGGATGTGCAGGATGAGTTTGGGGAACAGGAAGGCAAGACAACCTATGTGGCTGGAGCACAGGGCACAAGCTGAGACTGTGGGACACGTGAGCTGGGAAGTCAGGTCTGTGTGTCTGGGAGGTTCCAAATGCCTGGGTCTGGTATGAATGCTCTGAGAGGCAGGTTCGGACCTGGGATCCTTGCACCACAGGCCAGGCCCCTTCCAGCTAGGCCAGGTGAGCAGACCAAGGTTCCAGGGGCCAGGTGTGATCCCGCTGCCCAGAGAACCAGGGCCCACTCCAGTGGCTGCAGCCCGCAGCTGGAAGGACACCTGGTCTAAAGCTTGGGGGTGGGAAGGGGCCCAGCGGCTGGCCTCACTCCATCCTGCCAGCTTTGCTTGGCCTGGCTGATCCCTGCTCTCCCCACTAGCAATGAGGAAGGAAATCTGGTGCCCCTTTTGGGACAGGCTGTGGTAGGGCACATCCTTAGCTGTGGCCTGGAGCCCATTGAACGCTGCTGCTTGGATTCCACTGCAGACAGGACACTCTCTGCTTGATAAGAGCAGAAGGGGAAGGATATGTGCCACAGCCCCCCACTGTCACCTAGGCCTGTCCAGTCCTAGCCTGCACCCCACTCCACTTCCAATGCCTCCTTCTTCCCACTCTGCCCCTTCAAGACCTTGAAGCCCATTTTAACCAAATTCCACGTACACAAAAACGTAGTAATGCTGTGCACTGGGGTTTGTGAAGCCACTGAGAGGGCTCCACCTTTGATTCAGTGGCGGAACTGCCATCCAGGCAGCCCTGCAACAAGACTGTGTCCCTCCCACTAGGGGCAAAGATGGGTGGTTTGGTAGGATAAGCCCTTTAAAAATTTTTGCATGGATGACAACCTGAGTGAACTCAGATAGGAATGAAAAAGTATTGAATAAATATAAGCCAATGTCCTCATACACTGTTTTGACCTGGTCTTATCAACAGCAGGTAGTTGATACATTCTGGTTGAATTGCTCTGTTTTTAGTCCTTTCTATCCAGAACACCGTGGAGTCTATGCAGGGAGGACTTGGGGCCGTTATACCACAGCCCAGCAGCTTCTCAACAGTATGAACCCAAGATAGAAGCTAACAGTGCCTGGTTTGTCTATTTTTCTAATTAAGGTAAACTTTACATAGAGCAAAATGCACCCATTTTAGTATATGGTTCTATGAGTTTCAACCAAGTCATAGAGTTGTGTAACCATACCATCACCCCAAAAAGCTCCCTCATGTCCCTGAAATGGTCAACCCTTGTACCCATCTCCTGCCTCTGGCATCCCTGATCTGTTTTTCTGTCCCTATAGCTTTGCCTTTCCAGAATATCATATAAATGGAGTCATGTGGTGTGTAGCTTTCTGAGTCTGGCTTCTCCCAGTTAATCATGCATTTGAGATTTAATTATGTTATTGCGTGTATCAGTCATTCATTGCTCTTTATTCCATGGTGTGGATGTACCCCAGTTTGTTTATCCCTTCCCTAGCTGAAGGATATTTGGATGGTTCCCAGTATTTTTCGGTGATTATAAACACAGCTGCCATAAGTATTCATATTCAAGTTTTATGTGCACGTAAGTTTTCATTTCTCTCAGGTAAATACCTAAGAGTGGGATTTGCTGGTCTTACGATAAGTGTATGTTTAACTTTATAAGAACCTGCCAAACTGTTTTCCAAAGTGGCCATATCATTTGATATTCCCATCAACAACGTATGAGCTTGTCAGCCGCTCGCATCTTCATAGGCATTTGGTGTTGTCAGGTTTCTGTATGATCACGTGAGGCCGTTCCAATAGGTGTGTAATGGGATCTCACTGTGGTTTGAATTTGCATTTCCCTGATGACCAGTGATATTGAATGTCTTTTCATGTGCTTAGTTGTCTTTTGGATATTTACTTTGGTAAAGCATCTTGTTCAAATTTTTTGCCCATTTAAAAAAACTGGATTGTTTGGATTTTCTTGAGTTTTTTATATCTTCTACATACAAGTCCTTTATCACAACATATATTGCAACTATTTTTGCTTTGAAGAGTCAACGATCTCTTAGAACAATTTAAAATAAGAAAAAGTTTAAAAAATATTTACCTTCTTTTAAACTATTTTTGGAGATCTTAATTTCTTCATGTAGATTCAAATTTCTCTCTGGTATCACATTCTTCTGCCTGAAGGATTTTCTGAACATTTCTCATATTAGGGATCTGCAGATAATGAATTCTCTCTGCTTTTGTTTGTCTAGAAAAGTCTTTATTTTATATTTATTTTTGAGAGAGAGAAATCTGGGATGACAGGTTTTTTTTCTATCAATTCTTGAAAGCTGTCACTCCATTAACTTCTGGCTTGCATAGTTTCTGATGAGAAATCTTCTATAATTATTACATATAGGCCTCTGTATGTAATGTGTCGGTTTTCCTCTAGCTGCCTTCAAGATACTCTCTTCATCATTGATTTTTGGAAGTTTGAATAGGATGTATGAGTTTTTTGTCTGTTAGTATTTTAGGGGTGGGCTATTTATTCTGGTGTGGTCCTCTGATCTTCTTGGGTCTGTAATTTGATGTTATTTTATTTTTGGAAAACTATTGGCCATTATCTCCTCAAATATTTATTCTGCCTCATTGTCTCTCTCTCTCTCTCTCCCTTTTGGGATTCCAATTACACTTATGTTAGACCATTCGCTATTGTCCATACCTATTGGATGCTCTGTCTTTTAAACTATTTTTTACTTTTTTTCCCCACTCTTTTCTTTGTGTTTCTGTTTGGGTAATTTCCATTGACCTCCTGTAAAAGTTCCCTTTTCTTTTCTCAGCTGTGTCAAGTATTCTTGAGCCCTTTGAAGACATTCTTCTTCTCTTTGTTATTGTTTTTTAAAAATTCTAACATTTACAGTTGACTCCTATAGTTTCCATCTCTCTGCTAAAATTTCTCATTTGTCCTATAAATGTTGTTCACCTTTTCTACCAGAGCATTCAACATATTAATCATAGTTATTTAAAAATTTCTGCCTCCGAGTTCTAATGTCTGAGTCATCTCGGAGTCTAGTTCTTTTTATTGCTGTATCTGTTGACAGTGGGTTGTTTTCACTTGCTTTTTTGTGTGTCTTGTAATTTTTGATTGAATGCCAGACATGGTGTGTAGAACAGTAGAGACAGAAATAAATAAATACTTATGCCTGCAAATGGGTAAGCCTTTTCTTCTGCGTGGCTGCTAGTGTGGGTGTTGAGTCAATCTAGCTAGGAATGAAACTAGGTTTGGGTTTTGTTGTTGCTATAGTTACCTTCAGTGCACCACCAGCTTCAAATTTTTCTGGAGGTACCTTGTGCTTAGGGTGGTGGCTGGGGTGCTAGAAGATTTTTCTCAATGTTCCTGCCACACCCTCAGCTTTCAGCCTTCCCTGTGTGTCTGCACCTCAGAGAGTGTTTCCATGCTCTGGCCCCTCCCCTGCAGTAGACTGCTGTTGCTGTCATTGGGTGCTTGTTAGTTGAGTGGTAGTGGACAAAAATATTCACTGTTCCTTGGTTCAGCTTCAATCTTAGGCAAGCCCTATGTCCCTGGGTCTTGGGGGTGGGGCTTTCTCAGTGATCCAGACTGCCTTCCTATGGCAGTCAAACTCTGCCTTGTATCTTTGGTGGGTCTTGTGAGGGAGAGAGTTTTCTGTTCCTGTACCAGCAGTAGGAGACCTCTCATGGTGTTAGTATAAGATTCTGGGCCCAGAATGATTTTCTGATCCTCCCCAGGGGCAGATTTTTATTCTTTTACCCTCTGCCACTCGCAATGGGTCTTCTGTGTTCTGGGGATGGTAGAGTTTTATGCCCATCCCCTAGCAGCTTAAGGCCTTATTCCAAAGGGGGCAAGAATCCTGAGCCCTGAGCTTTGTGCCTCTGCCACAGAGGCAGCCCTCCATGCCTGTGAGGGTTGCTCTAGTTTCCCAGCTGTGTCCAATCTTCTGTGTGTGCTCCCAGTGGAGGTCTGTGGAACAGAGCTTGCAAGTGGGAGTTTGCACCCATGGTTCTATACTCTCTTACAAGTCCTCTCCCCGGTCTCTAGAAGTTTGTTAAAAATCTTCACCTGAATTCTTCCTACCTATTTGTATGGCACCTGGTGCTTTTCCTCCTGTGCTTTGCCACAGCTGATTCGGTGCTTGCCTCTCATTTTTCCTTGGAAGGGCCCATCTTTTCTTCAACTTCAGAACAGTTGGTTGCCCTGCCACCTCAATTTTCTGATGGGTTCAAGAAAAGATACGATTTTCTCATTGTTAGGGTAGGAGTGACATTCTTTCTGGCTTTCTACATCCAGAAACAGAATTCTGGTTTGTCCATTTTGAATGGGAAGGAACAAGGAAGTAGAGGAGGAAGCACATGGAATCAGATGGGGAGATTTTTCACTAACGGAGAAGCAGGGTGTACCTGAGGCTTCCATTCTTTGGCAGACCCAGGATATAGTATTCCAGGACAAGGGTGGGAGATGTTGGCTAAATTTCAAGAAGCAGAAAGGCTTGGCTCAATTAGCAGTTAACAGATGTAGCAATTCACTGAGACAAAGACAGAGCAATGCACTGGGGCTGAGCCAGTGTCTCAACCGTGCAGGGTGAGCCCATTGGAGGTGAGATGGCAGGAGCCTATCCCTTGAGATGCATGAGAGATGAGAAGGGAGGAGTGAACATGTATTGACCTTTGCACGATGAAAGGTGGCTGGCAAATGCACCCCAAAATGTCTTCTCTCCAGCAAATGCACCCCAAAATGTCTTCTCTCCAGCAAATGAACCCCAAAATGTCTTCTTTCCAGCAACTCTGAGATTGCTTTGTGAAAGGGGAAATTTCCATCTCCTGATTTCAGTCACTTCTGGATTCCTGCCTGTTCTTTCCCCCAAATATTTTTTTTTCCATCCTCATTCTGGACTCCTACTTGTCTCCCTGCTTACAATCCCTTCTCTCCCCTTCAGTCCATCTTATGACTCAGCATCATAAAACATAAAGCATCAATGTATCCCTTCATGCCTCTTAAAATGTCAACAGCTCTCCCTTGCCCAGGCTACAGTCACAAACTCAAATGCCTACAGGACCAGGCAGGAGGCATGACTAAATAAGGCAGGTGGGACTGCCGGGGAGCCTGGCCACAGAGAACAGCTGCTCCTCAACTCCAGGTTATCCTTGTCAGGTGAGAACACAGACCATGTGGACAAGTTTTCTGATTTTCCCAGATCAGCTGGAAATGTGGATTTTTGCATGAATTTCCCAATTTGTAGTGTTGACAACTAATTTAAAAATTTGTCAAAATACTGTGTGGGCCAGAGGAAACAATCTGTGGCCTGAGTATCCATGACAGCTGCCAGTTTGCAACCCCTGGCTTGGAGGATCAACTTCACGTTTGTCATCCTGGTGTCGCTGGTGAGGTGTCACTCACCCCACCACCCAGCCTTTTCTTCAAGGCTTCATGACCTGAGCCCACAGACCAGACAGCTCTCCTTCCAGTCCACGGTACACAGTGGGCCGTCTTCACACTCGGCCAGTTGGCAGATCCCCCATTTGCAACAGCCTGCCCTTCATTTCCTATCACTCAGCCCTCCCTGATTGTCAGAGCCTCTGTGCCTCCTCTCCCAGTACAAGGTCTTCTCTGACAGCTTTACAGCCCACTTACCTTCTCCTTCTTTGTATCTTTGTTAAACTTCATTAACTAATTTACTCTTTTTTAAAACAGCTTTGTCGAGTTATACAGACCATACAACTCACCCATGTAAAGTGTACAATTCAGTGGTGTTTAGCATATTCACATTAATTTGTTCTTTATGTCCTACTGACTTCCAAACAGGATTTGAGGTCGCTTACAAAATTAACCACAATATAAACAGGACGACTAATAAGAGCAATATAGCCCCTGCAAAATAGAAATAGACTTTGCCGGGCACCCAAATGAGTTACTCCACTTGAACATTTATTTTAGCCTAAGTTCCCTGGCAGAGAAGAAAAAAGGGAAATGAGTCGTACCATTCTCATTGTCTGATAAAACAATGCAGACAAATTTCTCAGGAGAGATGCTCTTTCCTGGCTTACAATCCAAGGAGGACATTTGCACAAAGAGCCATTATATGTGATTTTTATTGATACACAAGAGACTTTCATTCACAACAATACTGACATTTCTTCTCTTACATAAATTATTGACACAATAGACTTGTTGGCAAGCATAAAATGTTCAGTATAACACTGCAATTAAGAACACAGGCTTTGGAGTCAGAAAACCTTCACCAATTATTAGCTGTGTAAACTTGCGCAAATTACTTTGTCTCTATAGGCCGTAGTTGCCTCATCTGTAGAATGGGGTTAACAATAGTCTTTCCATCAGAGGATTTTGGCATGAGGATTAAATAAGAAGGTAAGGTGAAGGCAGTGCCTGTACCGTTTCTCCACTGTAAAGGTACTATTTCATCTTCTATAACTGATAGGTATCTTTTGATGAGATACTTTGAGATTGTGTAAATATCCTGTTACTCCACAAATTTTCACCCACTAGATTTAGCATCCATTAATAATTCTTATCCAAATCCATCATTACTAGGATAACTACCAAACAATGATCTTTTAATATTATCATTCCTTCTGCAATTATTAGTTGACTTTCTATATTAAGAAAGAGCTTTCTGAAATTAAAAAAAGATCTAAATAAATGAAAAAACACCCCATGTCCATGAATCAGAAAACTTAGTATTGTTAAGATGGTAATGATAATACTTCCCTAAATTGATCTACAGATTCAACACAATCTCTATCAGAATCCCAGCTGGCTTTTTTTTCTTTTTTGCAGAAATTAACAAGCTGACTCTATAATTGATATGGAAATGCAAGGGACCCAGAGAAGCCAAAACAATCTTGAAAGAGGAGAACAAATTGGGAAGACTCACATTTTCTGATTTTAAACTTACTTCAAAGCTACATTAATCAAGACAGTGTGGTACAAGCATAAGGATAAATGTATAGATTGATGAAACAGAATTGAAAGTCCAGAAATAAACTTTTAAATTTATGGTCACTTGATTTTTGGCAAGGGTGCCAAGACAATTCAATGGAGAAAGGATAGTTTTTTCAAAAAATGGTGCTGGGACAACTGGATATCCATATGCAGAAGAACGAAGCTGGATCCCTATATCACACCACACCCAAAAAATATAAATGGATCAAAGACATAAATGTATGCACTAAAACTATAAACTATTAGAAGGAAGCATAGTGTAAATCTTTGTGACCTTGGGTTAGGCAATGGTTTCTTAGATATGACAGCAAAAACACAAGTGGCAAAAGAAAATATAGATAATTGGACTTCATCGAAATTAAAAACATTTGTGCTGTAAACAATGCCATCAAGAGAGTGAAAAGACAACCCACAGAATGGGAAAAAATATTTGCAAATACCTAATAAGTGACTTGTATCCAGAATACATAGAGAACTCCTACGGCTCAATAATAAAAATATTAATAACCCAGTAAAAAACAGGCAAAAGATCTGGATAGGCATTTCTCCAAAGAAGACATACAAATGGACAATAAGCATATGAAGAGATGTTCAATATCATCAGTCATTAGTGAAATGCAAATCAAAACCACAATGAGATACCATTTCACACCCAGTAGGACAACTATCATCAAAAAGACAGACAATAACAGGATGAGGAGAAACTGGAACACGCCTGTATGTTGCTGGTGGGAATGTAAAATGCAAAATGTAAAAATGATGAAACTGCTGTGGAAAACAGTTTGGCAGCTCCTCAAAATGTTAAACACAGTGTTACCATCCGACCCAGGAAAATCACTCCTAGAGAAATCCACCCAAGAGAAGTTAAAACACGTATCCATGTAAATATTTGTATACAAATGTTCAAAAATTTGTACATTTAAAAATCTGTACACATAGTTCATAGCATATTTATTCATAACAGCTAAATAGTGGAAACAATCCATATGCTCATCAACTGATGAATGGATAAACAAAATATGGTAACCCATACAATGAAATATTATTTGGCAACAAAAAAGAATGAAGTAATGATGCATCCTATAACATGGATGAATTTTGAAAACACTAAGTGAGAGAAGCCAATGCCAGATGACCACGTATTATATGAATCCATTCACAAGGGATGTCCGGAGTAGGCAAATCTAGTGACAGAAAGTAGATTTATGGTTGCCCAGGGCTGGAAGGTGGGGTGAGGAGAATCGAGGAATGACTGCTAATGGGTACAGGACTTCTTTCTGGGGTAATAAAAGTGACCTAAAATTAGACATGATGATGACCGCACAACTCTGTGAGTATACCAAAACCATTTCACTGTATACTTGAAATTGGCAAATTGTATGGTATGTGAATTATATCGCAATAAACTAGTAAAAAAGCAATATATAAACATCAGAATCAGATATATTAAAAGGGAGAACTTTCCCTTCCCCATTTAGTTATTCATTTATATCAAAGTGAACTCAAGGATTCAACAGGTTATGATCCTTTGCTATCATCATTTATTTTGATGCTCAAATTGTCCCCTATTTTGCCAGTGGAAACACCTTGGAGGTGGCTACTGTGTCCTTTCGACAAACTCCCTTAATTCTTAGAGCATTTCTTTACTATTATTTTCTTTCCATTTTTGCACAAGATAGTCCAGGCTTATCTTGTATTTTCCCTTTCCCAGCCCGGAGTCAGCCATTTCTTCAAAGAGCCCTGGTTCCTTTTGGTGGAGAATAGCATTTCGAAACCAAGATCTGTGCCCTAGGTACACTCATTGTGAATGGGGTGTCGGTCCTTCTCTCAGCAGACAGAACCTGGAAATAGATAGATGATATTCACATGCACATACATACATGTGTGCAGGCACATACATATCCTCACAATCTATTCCCCTTTCTATATCCAGCTAGACCGACACCCACGTGTTGTACTGAAATCTCCAATTTCAACCCAATACCACAGGGCTTGTTCTGTCCTTCCTGCTTTCCCTATTTGTAACCTCTTTTTCTGACAGTAAGAAACCTGACTCCCATTATCCACAATAAATGTACTTATTAGCTCAGTCTGAGAATTTTCAGAAAGTAGCTTCACAATTGCTAGCTCAAGCCTCTGAGAAAAAGAAGCCTACTAATTAGAGTTCAATATTTATTCAGAGATTTTTTGTTTTTAGCCTGAGGGTATATAGTCCAAATACTGTGTTTAAAAGGTAATTGGGTTAGTTCTTTTTCCTCCATTTCAGTGTGGTTTATGGTATTCATTTGAATTACAGTTCAGTTTATTTTTGTTTGTATTCAACTTTAGAACTCCTCCTGCATGCTTGCTGCATTTATTTCTTCTTTCCTTCCTTTCTTTATCCTTTCTTTCTGTGTGAAATATTAAGGTGGTTCCAAGTCAGCACTGTGCACAGAGGCATATCTCCCTCTCAACCCTCTATCCTCTTCACTCCTTCCTAATCATCTCCTGCAGGTAACCAATCTCATTTGTGTCTAGTTTATCTTTCCTGTACCTCTCTTTGATCAAATGAGCAGATAGATGCATATTTCCTAATTTACTCTTTTCTTTACACAAAAGGTAGCATACTACAGTTCTTTTGCACTTCACTTTTTTTCACTTAACAATATTTCCTAGAAATCACTCCCAATTGATTCATAGAGACCTTCTTCATTTTTTATGGCAGCATAGTACTCCATCATGTGAAAGTAGCATAGTTTACTCCATCACTCTGCTGTGTGTGTGCATTTAGGTTGTTTCCAATATTTTCTATTGCTGACAGTGTATCTTCAGGGAAAATTCTCAGAAGTGGAATTGCTGGGTCAACAGGTTAAAGCATATGTAATTTCATTAGCTAGACAAATTCCCTCTCTAAGGGTTGTAATAGTTTGTACTCTCATCAGTGACCTGTAAGAGGGCCTATTTCCCTACAGTCACACCAGCACAGCGTGTTGTTACATTTCTTAATTTTTGCCAATCTAATAGATGAGAAATGGAATCTCAATAGTTTTATTTGCATTTCTCTTATCATGAGTGAGGTTGAACAAATTTTTATACATTTAAGGATCATTTTTATATCTTTTCCTGTGAATTGTCTATTCATGTTTTTGCCTATTTTTCTTTTGTGGTTTTTAAATGTTTTTCTCTCAAGTTTAAATAGTTGTTTATACATTAGTTATATTAACTCATTATCTGTGATACATGTTGAAATAATTTTCCATGGTTGTTAGTTGTCCTTTGACTTTGTGTATATGCAGACGTCTTTTTCATGTAGTTTAATTGATCGTTTTTTTCTTTTATTGCGTCTGGGTTTTGAATCATAGTTAAAAGCCTTTCCCTATATCTAGATTAAAAAGGAATCCACCCATGTTTTATTTTAGTACTTGTAGGGTTTTATTTTTCACATTTAGATAGCTGATCCACTTGGAGTTTATTCTTGTATATGATATGATGTATGAGGGATCTTTTTTATCCCTATTTTATCTCTTTAATTTATTGTTATTTTTTTTTACCGGTGTGCAACCTGTGTCCTTAGGACACCTGTAACCTGCTTGCTCAAGCCGGTCCTGCATCTGAGTCCAGCATGGCAGTGTTTGGCGGGGTGCTGTCATAGTCTGTGGAGTGCGTAGCTGTGTAGCTGCTTCCTTATTTCATTAAAGATTATGTCCCTTCTCCCTCACTTTTGTGTTATTCTTGTTTTTGGTAGGTCTTAAGTAAAGGAGGTAAAGATTGTCTTTATTCTGCCATCTTTAACTGGAAGTCTGCTAAATATATTTTAAATATGACAATTTAGCTCTATAAAAATAATTAAAAGTATAATTTGAATTTTTTATGAAAACTAGAGGCCATTTGGCTGGGGAATAGGGAATGGTGCCTTCTGGGATTAACAGGGAGAGAGTTAAGTACAAATGAGAGAGTTAGGGTGGGGTAAGGCAGCTAAATTTGTAGTAAAATACAGGCTTCAGGGATTCCCAAACCCACAGAAGTATGGAAAATTCCAGGTTTCCTCCTACAGTCTTCCGACTGGTGGAGTTAGGTTGTGCTATTCTTCTCAGATTCATAATAAAACCAGATGGTGGAGATAGTAAATAGTCACTGAATAAAATATTTGTATATTCCTAAGTTATGCTCTGAATTATATATCATCCTTCCAAAGGTAAACTATGCTAATATTAGTAGTACTATATTAGTTAATAGATTGACCATTTTAATAAATCCTTCTGTTTTAATAGAAATAACACAATTGGGTGGAAAAGCAGGCTAATTTTCTTTGTTTTTTTGCATGTTTTTTATTCAGAAAGTTTGACCATTGGGACCATGTCTCTAGCTTAAGTGCCATTATTTATGTGCTGGAAGTTACCTAAATTTCAGGCATGAAACCTAGAAAGAAAGAAATAGCTTCTGTATGTAAACTTTGTCAAACCCAATCTACAGTGTGGCCAGAATTAGTCACTAAGTCCTAACCTCTAAGACCTTACTGAGCTTACTCTGTCAGATCAGATGTGCCAGGGGCATCCAGGTCACTTGGGAGTTGGCATGTGTTGGGGTAGGAAGGACAAGACACACTGGAAACAAGCAAATCCTTCCTTATAATTTTGCCTGACGTGGGCCTTCTCCTAATATCCAAAGAGATCGTTATTTCCAACTCCTGCGGCACCAAAGAGCCAAGTGGGCACCTTCTTCATGTGACACAGGCTGCCATGAACACATAGGTCAAGAGGGGCAGTGACCCTAACTTGGCATTCTGCCCTGACCCTTCGGCAAAAGGAGGAAGCAGGTCGAGGAGAATGTGTGGAGGAAAAGCTCGAGTGTTTCATTTTTATTTTTTATTTCCAATTTCAGGCTGTTTTGGAGTCATCCTCCAACCTTTGCAGTGTCTTCCCGTCAGGCAGAGAGGGCCTGAATTAAATGAGCAACCGCAGTTTCCAGACAGTGAAGGGGAGCCTACCACCACGTGGTAACGGTCCCATCTCCCCGCCCACCATGACCTCAGGGACCAGGTGTCCCCGAGCTGTCTCTGCCCTGCTCACTTGGCAGACGCCTATTGTCTACTCTGCGTGTGTGGCATTGTCCTAACTGCCATAATCCTGTGAGAACAGTTTAGGGGATTTTTGCAGTGTTTCTGTATTAGTCAGCTAGGGCTGCCGTAACAAAATACCACAGACTGGGTGGCTTAAACAACAGATGTTTCTTCTCTCACTGTTCTGGAGGCTGGAAGTCCAAGATCAAGGTGCCAGCAGGGTCGGTTTCTGGTGAGGCCTCCCTTCCTGGTTTGCATGGCCGCCTTCTCGCTGTGTGGAGAATTAGAGAGACATCTCAGGTGTTTCTTCCTCTTCTTAAAAGGACACCGGTCCTATCCGATTAGGGTCCTACCTTTATGACCTCATTTAACCTTAATGACCTCCCCAAAGGCCCTCTCTCCAGACACAGTCACACTGGGGGTTACTGCTTCAATGTAGGAACTTTAGGGGACACACAACTCAGTGCATAACAGTTTTCTTCTGGAATTTTAAGATTTTAAAATAGAGTTTGAATGACAAATATTTTTAGTCCGAGTGAGATTTTACCTTGGCTTCACATCTACCCTCACCTAAAGTCTGTGGGACGACCGGGGCAAACTGGATTAAGGACCCTTATATTTCCAAATACACGAGGTGTAAATGAGCGAGGTGGGTCCACACAGGATTCACACCTATAGGGCCACATCACAACAGTCATCACAACAGTTCTGTCAGAAATCACTTACACTCCTAGTGGGGGACGTTGTACATAGTAGGCATTCCATCCCAATGGGCCAAACGAATGAACGAACAAATCAGTGAGTTGATGAAGATGACTTCTGCTAAATACGGTAAATGCCAATATATAGGGTTTTAATAAAAAGAGACTTGCTGTCTCCCTTCCGTCCGTCATTCACATAACTCTGAGTTTGAACCTGAACATCTTATTTTTCAGCTCTGGGTTTATTTTACTTCATGGGCTTTAGGAAGGGCAGAGCTCCCTCCAGGTCTTTGTGAAGTGAGCCTTGGATAAACTGCAGAGGTGTGAAAAGCACCTGTCTAAGAAGATCTATAAGACATCTCTTGTAGGTCTTTAATCCGGTTCCTCCAGGGTGTGTGGCACTGGCAGTTCACGAAGGTTCAGCCAAACGCAGACAAGTGGGAATGGATTTCCTCTTTACGCAGCTGGCTGGCCAGTGAGTTTCTTTTCTTTTTCTTTCTTTTGGCTTTGCAGTACTCACAAACCTATTTTGAGCTCTGTCTAAGATGGCTAGGACTCCAAAGGATCAGACTAAAGCTGTTTGATAATCGAGGAGAAGTTTATTTTAAAAATCTGTTTAAGGATTCTGCCAGCTTAACTTGAAACTACATGTGAGTTGCACTATGTGAGAAAAATGTTCAGCCTAGGTCTGTTTCACAATGATTTACGTTAATGACAAAATATTTCATAATTTTTCAAGCTATTTGGAATAAGTTAGGCAAATTAAGTCTACCCTGCAAAACTTGAATTGGAATAAAGCTATTAGAATAGGATTCCTACTCTAGAAAAACTATATAATTAAATGTAGAAGACAATAAATATTTGATAAACTCAATTCAACATATCTACTGAGTGCCTACTAGGTATGTATAAGGCACAATGCTCAGTGCTACAAGGTTTACAAGATAAGAATAAAACAGCTTATAAAGGAGACTCGGCTTCTTAAGCATTTTATGTCACAATAATGTAAAAATATCTAGTGTTTTTTTTCAAATCAGCTTATGCATTGTATCTTTAAAGACTCAGCTTCCTCCATATACCATTTTAATCCTGCCATACCTCAGAGGAGTTCTGTGGAAATGAAAAATTAAAAAAGTTCCGACCTTAGGAATAGCTCGTAAAATGTTGGTGGAGCTTAAATAATGCTGTTTAAAAACATTAATTTAAATGAGGTGTTCTAGCTGAGAGCCAAGGAACGAAATTCATTTTCGGGCTTCTCTGCCAGGGGTACGCATACTCACCGTCATTTCGGATCTAATTCTCTCTTCGGCTTGAGATGTTTTCCCTAAGCTCACAGGGAGAAACCCACCACGAGAGACGAGAGTTCTCCCGCCTGTGCAACTCAATCCAGATTCAAGAGCAGACAGATAATACTAGTTCCTCTCAGAAAGGCCCTTATTACTGATAGGATTCTCTTTTTTCCCCTTCCTTCCCATGCTCACCAGAAGGCTCTATAGAAAGTCTCCATAATTTGCTCCTTTGTGTTTCTCATTAGGGCCTGAGAGGAACCCTATTGAGCCTCCCTGACATTATCTCGGTCCACCTGATCCTGGGCGTTTTGAAATGTCATATTGTTTGAGGGATAATACCAGCCCTGATTATGTCAGTCACAGAGCCAGGCAAGGAATAAGTAAGTGAAAAGGGACAACAAGAAAGAAAGTCAAGGTCGTTCACACACGTTGATGAAATGGGCCCTTCCTACTCTCCAGGACGTCTGGGAGCCCACTGGCCCTAGCAATGCAAACTTGGGGTGACCTCAGTGTGCGCAAAGGGAATGGGCTTCTCGGCCCCAGCGAGGATTGAGTTTGAGCCCCTTCCCCATGAAGAGGGGGAATCAGGGGCAATGAAACCTCATAATAATGGCAAGCACAGACAGCAAGAGAGGGCGGGGAGCTGGACCCGTCAAGGTTGACACTAGCAGAGTTGAGGCTGGTCTGCACTCAGTGGAATTGGTTCCACGGCTTCACTCAGTTTGAAGACCACAGGCAGCTCCCTGTTGCCCATGTAGGTCACTGTGCAATTGCAGGTGCTGCTGGACAGTCTGGGCACTTGTTTCTGCTGGTTGCTGGTGTTTCCCTCCCACAGTGGGCATGCCAACCGTGCCTTACATTCTGTGAATGAGAGCAGAACCGCCCCACCTCCGCTTTCCCCGCCAGCACCCAGCACCACTTCGCCCTCCTCGGCACTGTGGAGTGGGAGGTACTGGGCAAGGCCAGCCAAGTGTCTGTGACCCCAGGACACTAGGAACGTGCAGGCCAGCAACCACTCCTGCTCCCTCATTGACTCTGGCCCCCCCGCCCCCGGGTCTTGCATCTCCTTGGTCAGGGATTCCAGGAGGGAATAAACACAATTGACATAGGTCTCAGAGGTAATTTAATCCCAAAATTGCAACTCAAAAGCCTATAGGGACGAGGCAAGTACATAAATATATAAATCAGGTTTGTTTAAGACAATAAGGGGTCGTTGGACCGTGTCTGAACTTGCCATCTTAAAGGAATTCAAATTTAATACAGCTCCCTTCCCTGAAAAACCAAAACAAAACATGCAGCCTAAACAAAACCCATCTATGGGCTTCAAGTGTCCCTCAGGCCACCAATACGCAATTCCTCATCTGGTCTATGCCTCATTTTACAGATGATGAGACGGAGTCCCGGGGGAAAAGTTAACTTGTTTCTGGGGCAGGACTAGAACCCTGGTTACCTAAATTTCCATCCATGGCTGGCGACCTCACAAAGCCTGTCTCATTATTTGTTGGGGGAAGGCAATGGATATTGCTAGAATTCTAAGTCCCAAACCTTCGGATGTGTTGACACCAAGCCCCACCTTACAGGACTGCCTGGGGAAGGCTGAGTCGCCCATCATGGGACGGGTTTGGATACAGGTTGGGTGGCCTCTGTGGCTCGGTTTCTACATCTGTAAGCTGGAGAGAAATCTTCCCAATTTGTCTACCTTATGTTGTGACAGGTTACTTCGCCCTCAGCTTCCTCATCTGTGAGACTGGGGTTCTCGAGGTGAGGCTGTGGTGAGGGTGAAATGGGCTGACTGTGGGAAGCCCTGAGAACAGCACCCGATGCAGGAAAGCACTCATCAAGGATCTCTTATCACCGTGCTGTTGTTATACGCTGTTATTATTTGATGTGGTCTAAAATATCATTGGTAAAATTACAATGTTACCCACAAGCCTAACTAATAAGACATGACTCAAAACAAGCTTAGTATGTGATTCAACCAGGATACCAAGGAAAAGTACAGGGAGAGAAATTACATGCCCCAGCCAGGAAAACAGAATAATGAAAACCAAGCAGTAGTGCTATCCAGGGTAAACCCTTTCACCAGCCAGGAAGATAAGAATTAAGCAAATTTGTTCCTGAGAAAGATATGGCAGAGAGCTTTCTCTGAAAACCAAAAAACGAACAACCTGCTTACCAAGATCGTTTAGGAAAGAAAATTTCCTTTAGCAAATACTTCATATTCAAAATGATCATGAACCACAAAAGGCATTTTTCCTCCAGTGAACTGAGATAGAAAGTTTCTGGTAAATTAAAAACTTGGAGCAAATTCATCGTAAGCTATTAAAAGGAATACACCTTCTTAGATTTCTGAAGCTGTTTGTCTTGGGTCACGCTTCTGCGTGCAGGAAGTCTACTGGGGAGTGTGCCCTTCCAGGTCTTTTGATTCTTTCTTCCACATCTGCCACAGCAGTCCAGATATTTCTACCTCACTTGGTGTGCGCCACTGCTTTCTCTAAGCTTCCAAGATCCGTCCTTGCAGCGCGTTGGCGCCTTCTCCAGACATCCTTGCCAGGGGGTCGAATGCAGTGTATGTATGGAGAAGTGCTTCCACATCAGCCAACTCTCCCTCGTCCAATCTTAGGCCCCCTCCCCTTGGTCCAGCACCCCCAGGATCCAGTCCCATATGTACTCTGCTCCTGGGGACAGTCATCTTCATTCCTTAGCAGGCTCTGCACGTCCCCCACTGGGCTGTTATGACTTGACCCCTGATACTAGTCTGGTGCCAGCAGGAGAGGCAGGGGCACATCCTGAGAGGGGTACACATGACCTTGGAAAGCTGAGCCTTCTGCATGGTCTTCCAGCTAGCCTTCGGGGGTGGGGTGGGGTGGGTGCTGCTGCAGGATCAGGGGGTTTTGAGGGATCTGGGGCTTCAAGGTTTTCAAAAGCATCCACCAGATGTCCCATCTCAATCGTCAGCGTCCCACTCCTTCCCAGATCAGGTCCTGAACTGACATAACAGACTTCCTGGGACTGAGAAGTCAAACAACTCTGGAGGATTGGGGCTACTCCCACAATGAGGTCCTGGGCCTGACTTTTCCTGCCTTCTGGATGCAGGAGACAAGAGTCTCTTTACATGCTGTCCAGAAGGCCCTCTGAATTTCACACTTTGCTTCTTATAGTCTTTCTCCAAGGCATCAGTGGCACTCATTACAAAGCATCCCATTTCATTGTGATCATTCATTTCATTATAATATTATTTTGGGCCCTTAACCCTTCAAAACCAGAGACATTGGCCCTGCCAGGACACCCCCCCACCACCCATCCCAGGTCTGTTCACCACTCACAAAGGTTCGCAGTTGCACCACCCCAGCACACCAGGACCATCAGAGCTCCACCTTCTACCGACTCGGCCTCAGACCAGCCAACCGGTGGGTGACTGAGGGCCAAAGTCCCCCTTCAGAGTCTTCCACCTTTGACCACTCCTGATCCCAACTGTCTTAGGTCCAGTTCCCCAGGAAACAGGCTCTGAGACTCTGAGATTTTCAGGCAGGAAGTTTACTGGGGGCCCCAGAATCCACACCTGTGGGGAACAAAGGCTGAAGAGCTGAACTATGATGTGGCCGCAGCCAAGGCCTCAGCTGATTCCACAGGAGCTCTGGAGCTGGGCCGGCCCTTCAGAGCTGTCCTGCCTCGAGACTGTCTTGTCAACCAGTCCTGGGATGTGGCTGTCCAGGGGAGCAGTGTGACTTTGGGTGAGGTGGCTCTCTTCAGCTGAGGACAGTGCCCAGCGAGGGACTCAGCTGAGAGCTGAGGACAGTCACCTCCCCAAGCAGCTGAGGGATGAGAGCCTCGGCCTTGGGGGGCCAAGGGATGTACACACGAGAGGTGCAAACACACACACACCCTTCATTTGTTAAAGCAGACAGCTCCTTGACACCTCCCTCAACCCTGGACCTCCCCACAGTGCAGCCAGCGATGTTTCCAAATGCAAATCTGATCACACGATCACCGTCCTGCCTAAAACCCTTTCACGGACTCCCAGTGCCCTCAGAATAAAGCCCAGTTGCCTTAATATGGCTCGTAAAGTTTTGCATTATCTGACCTCTGCTTATCTTTGCAGCCTCAGTTTTTGACACTTCTCTTAAATGTTCTACTTCTGACCTGATGCAGGTCTTTTACTTCAAGGCTGCACCAGGCCTGTGCATGAGTGTACGTGTGTGTGGTGGGAGGAGGTCTAAAATACTCTGTCTGCCTCACCCCCTCCCTCCCCATAGCCACTCCCTCAAGCCCTCTGTCCTGCTAACTCTTCCTCATCCTTCGCTCTCTACTTCTCACTTTCTCTTAGAAGTTGTCCCCGATCCCCCAGTGTGAGTTGGATGTTCCTCTCTGTGCTTCTCATACTTCTTGTACGTCTCCTGTAGACATGCTGTTCACACTGTGTTTTGTTTGCTGTGCAGTCTCCTGGGAGGACAATGACCGTGGCTGTCTTATTCGTCATTGTATTTCTAGCTCCTCGCAGGGTGCCCCGCTCACAGTCTCCCAAATGAGCGAGTGAATATATGGCGGGCAGTGGAGCATTTAACAGAAAGAAAAGACAGACACAAGCTTCTGTAGGTAATTACACTTTTGGTCAAACAGGCATAGAGAGAGAAGGAAGCAGTTTTCAGTGCGGATTCTCTCTGAGCACGAGGGACAGTGGTGTCTACCAGGCACGAGAGGAAGGTGGGCAGAAATGGGATTCAACACTGACCTTTATGGAAGCGCTTAGTGCTGTTCTGGGTGCAAGAACCTGGGGGAAGGGCCAGAGACCCGGGGGGAATCCCAAAGAAGGCCAACTGACAAGTCAGGGCGTTGAAGTGATTCTTGACGAGAGAGACTGGACAAGTGAGGATCCTGGCTTAGAAGGTTTAGGCCAAAGGGCACAGGGTGGAAGTCTCTGAAATAATGCAGGATATGAGCACAGACTGATGCGTGGAGGCTGAAACATTGGAATTAGAGGTATCCCGGGGGCCTGGAGGACATGGACATAAGAACATAAGGAAACACTTTACATGGCAGGAAGCAGACATGTAGACTCCACTTCCAAAAAGTAACAGAGGCAGAAATGGGCATAGCCATCACTTTGAGAAGCCTGGATAGTCACATCACCACCTTGCCTCTCCAACAGTTGGGGGCCACTCGACAGAGGGATCACCCTTCTCTCGCTGGAGTCGCTCCTTATAATAGCTCCACGCAGCCTGGGTTGCAGCCAGAGGGGGCATCTAATTGGTGTTTGCTAACGAGTCCTTCAGTTCCTGAAAGGACATAAATAATTTGGCAAAGTACCTTGGCCTTTAGTAGAAAGAGAAAGAAACTCAAAGTGGAGTCTTTGAGAGCACTGACCCCCTTTTGAATGTAGCATAACCTCTCTGGACAGCCATCCATTACTTTGTAGAATAAAAACTTCTTCCTCTGTGCCCCAGATTCCTCCTCTGTAAAACTGGATGGTTATAAGGAGCAAATAATATATGTAAAGTACTTAGAACTGTACCTGGCACACAGTCAGTGCTTAATAAATATCTGCTATTATTATTATTTTAGAAAAATCCGCATGGCATCATGGAAAAGATACATCATTTCTAGTGAAGAAATGTGGCCTCAAATGCTGGATCCAAAACATACTCATTATGTGATCTTGGCCAGCCATTTACCTCTTTGGCTCCTTCATCTGTAAGAAAGAAAATGGTAATACCCACATAGGGCTGTCATGGGTATTGAATGACAAAGCAACTGAGAAAACTCTGTATATGTTTTAAAGGGCCGTCTGTGAGTTAGAAGGGCAGTGTGTGTGTGTGTGTGTGTGTGTGTGTGTGTGTGTTCCTTCCAACAGTTTATGTTGTGTATCCGTGTCTTTCAAGAATAATCACCTGAGACTGGGAGTGATGCCTGGTGGGTGTTCTCTGAGAGGGGAATGAGTGGGTGGTGGAGACGCCACACCCACACACAGACCCCAGGAGGCAGCACTCCCCCTGTGGAGTGAAGGGGTGGAAATCTATTGAAAGAGCAGGGATAGCACCCCTCCTGTCTGTCGCCATTCCCAGACTCTCAGGCCCTGACTGACCGCCATCCAAGGACAACAGCCGTGCCCTGCCACACCATCTCAGAACGTGCCTCTGGTTTGGCTGAGATAGAATCCTCTTCTGCCAGGGTGCCAGAGGCTAAGCCAGTAGAAAACCACACACTTCAATGAGCTCACTCCTATTTGGGTGTTTTGTTACCTCTCGGCAGACATTTGTATCTGAATTGCTTCCACAACGCTAGCCAGGCATTCTGCTTGAGATGTTTTCCGTGTTGCAATGCAATAAGACAAACCCAAAGTCATGAGTTGCCGTGAATGTATAGGCTCCTCTTCTAAACCCTCGCTCCCCTCTGCCCCTCTCTTAACACATGTGCCTGGTATAGACAATCACACCATTACACTGGGAACTTGAATCTGTTCCAGATACAAGGAGAAGTAGGTAACAGAGGAGAAGGCTTTCAAACCTTGAAGCTGTGTTTCAGAAACAGTTACAGATAGAGATATAAGCTATTAGGCCTTTTCCCATAAGAACATGAGTAAAATGAAAAATCTATCTCCATATGGATGAAAGGAAAATAAGAAATAGGGTTGGTTTTTTTTGGACAGAGTATTGATATAATAAAGGGCAAACTGAACCCTGAACATGTACAAGTCTGACATTTATAAGACACCAAATTGGTCAGTGGTATCACTCTATCAGACCTCTTCATTTTTACTGCTACCACTAGTACTATCAGTACTACTGCAAATAATTAATGAGTGCTGCTCTGTACCAGGTACCATGCCGTCCACTTAACAAACAGACAGGATTATCATCTAATCCTCACAACGACCCAGTGAGAAGCTACTAGTAGTTCCATCTGACAGGAGAGGAAATTAAATCTCAGTGGTGAGGTAACTGGCCCCAGGTTACAAGACTGGTGTGATCCAGCCAGGATTTGAACGCAGGTCGTTTACCCCAAAGCCTGGATTCTTAACCTCTATGCCGTGCCACTGCTGGCTGTGGGTTCTCTTTTTCAGGTTCATAATTTAACACGGTTAGTTTTCACATTATGAGAAACACTGGCTACATGAAGACAGAAAACAATAGAACCCCCTGAGAAGTGGAGGTGAGGCCACTGGCTGGGCTCTCCGGCTGGCAGATGGCTAGCTGCCACACACCAGCTCCAACGTGGGCATAACTGACACTTTGGCCATAACAAAATGAGATGTATAGCGTTATGGACTTTCAGAATAAAGTTTGTGTATTCCTCATTCACTTGGGGATTAGCCACTGGATATCAACCATTCTTTAGTCTATCCTTATGCTAGATAGTGTTCTAGGTTGGTCATAATTTTTTCCTCAGAATTTTGGAGGCATTGCTCCACTGCCTTGTAGAGTTAAGTGTCACTGCTGAGAAGTATGATGCCATTCTAAACCCCCATCCTTCGTGTTTGAATTGTTTATTTTTTCGGGAGTTTTGCTTTTAGGGATTTCTCTGTCTCCAGTGTTCTGAAATCACACGATTATGTACCTCAGATATAATCTACATACCATAAAATTCACCCATTTAAAGTATACAATTCAATGATTTTTTAGTATGTTTACCGGGTTGTGCAACCATCACCATAACCTGATTTCAGAACATTTCCATCACCTCCAAAAGAAACCTTGTGCCTCATATTTGCAGTCATTCCCCACTCTCCCCCACCAGCCCTAAGCAACCACCAATCTACTTTGGGGGCCATTCTTTTAAATTATTACTTTAATAATCCTCTATCTATTTTCTTTGTTCCTTCTTTCTGGAATATCTATTATTCAGTTGTTGGGTCCCCCAGACTAATGTTTTAGTTTTCTTATCTTTTCTCTCCTATTTCCATCTCACTCTCTTTCTCTGTTCTGTTTAAGGGATATTTCGTAAACTTAACTTCCAAACCTTTTATTGAAAATTTTATTTCTGTCACAATATTTTTAAATTGCAAGAGTTCTTTTTTGTTCTCTGAAGGTTCTTTTTGTAACCTCCTGTTCTTTTTTCATGGATGGAATGTCTTTTCTCTCTCTGAAGATATAATTTACAGCCTTTTTGAAGTTTTCTTCTGTTCTTGCATTATTTTTCTCTGAGTTCTTTTTTTCTGTTTGTTTTGGTCTCTGACTTTCAGATTAGAGCTTCCTCAAACATTTGGTGACTGTCAACTCAGACTTTGGAGTGAAGCACCCAAAGTGCTTCTATGTGTATGGCTGTAGCTTGTGGACAGTGATCTGCATACTGTAAGGAGGGATCCTCACCCCTGGCTATAGGTTTGCATCACCCAGCGCGCTCTAAAACCAATACAAATGCCAGCACACTTCACCCCCCCAGCATCTGATTTAATTGGTTGAAACCCTGTCATTCATTTTTTTTTCTTCCATAGCAGCACTATTTGTCATATCTCCAAATTGGAAGCTACTTAAATGCCTAAAATGGCAGAGTGAATAAATAAATTGTGATCCATTTATACAACAGAATATTGCAAACCAATGAGAGTAGAAAGTTTACAACTACACATAACAATATAAACAAACATAATATTGAATAAAAGAATCCAGAAAAAAAAAGAGTACACACTGGATGATTCCATTTCTATAAAGTTCAAAAACATTAGAGAAATAGGCAAAATCACCTACGGTGTTGGAAGTTAGTACAGCAATTCCTCTGGGGTGAGGGTTGGTAAGAGAGGACTGAGGGGAATGCCTGGGATCCTGGTTTTCTGATCTGGGTGCTTGTTCCATGGATGTATTCAGTTTGTGAAAATTCATCAAGCAGTTGTTTCACTTAGGATCTGTGTTCTTTTCTGTATGTGATACTTCAATAAGAATTTTTTAAAGGTTGAAAGTCTTCTATTTTTAAAAGCTTTCCAGATGATTCTATCATACAGTGGGGAGAACCTCCGCTGGGGGGACAGACCCCTTCACTGTGGGGGCGGTCCTCAACTACCAATGTACCAGACATATTTTTCCTTTGGGCTTATCAGATCCCTCAGAAAAGAATCTTTCAATCTCCCGCCTTAGGGGAGAGGTATATGGCTGCTAACATTCTGGGACCCTATTGGCAGAAGGGGCTGAGGGTATCCCCATTCAGTATGTAGGTATGTAGGTGCTCACATAATCCTCATTTTCTGTAAAGTGGTTGCATCCTTAACTGTACCCTGTGTGCTCATGTCTAGAATCAGAAAGTAAATCTCTAGTCCAGTGGTCTCATCATGTAGGGTCCAGCATCAGCATCACCTAGAAATTTGTTAGAGAGGCAAATTCGCAGACGCTGTCTTGGACCTGCTGCATCAGAAACTCTGGGGGTGGGCCCAGCAATCTGTGTTTGAAGAAGCCCTCCGGGAGACTCTGACGCCTGCTCACATTTGAGAACTACTCCTCTGGTCTTCTGTTGGGCAGGATGGAGAACAGTCACCTGGTTGTTCACATGGGGAAGGGCATCTGAGGATTCAGGAGCTTCTGGTGCAGACTCTCCGCCAGTCTTCCAGTTTCCAGCGTGACCTGCGTACCCACTTTCAGAAGTACACAATTCTGCAGCCTGAGATTTTGGATCAGAAAATAGTGGTTTGGGGCCTTTCTCCCAAGTCCAGTTTTCATTTCTCTGGTTTCCTAGGTTAGTTTCAGCTCTCCGTTTGCTTTCCAGCTCCAAGATTTTATTGTTCTCGTCTCCTTTGCTGTTCTCGTTGTCCTTGCAGCTCATGTCCTTTTTAGTCCCTCTGCTGCCATTTTAAGTGAGGCTGCAGGAGGGTATTTAATCCACCAGGTTTTACTGAAGTCTCATGACATAGATTAAGTGACTAAAGCACACGGCAGCAAAAAAATACGAAAATATCTATCTTCTGGCTATAACGAAGGAAGACAGAAAAAAGAACAAAACCATGACATATGAGTTCATTCATTTGTATGTGCTTGTACATGTATTTTAATACATGATATCAAAGGATGTACTCCCCACTGTTAACATTAGTTATATCAGGGGAGTTGTGTTAGAGAGGAGGGGGAAGGGGAACATAACTATTTTAAAAGGTATTTACCCCTGAATTATTTGAATTATTACAAAGAGCAAGTATTACTTGTGAAATTTCAAAAATATTGAAACTATATTTGCTTTGCACAAGCTGACATTTTTTAATCACACAGTGACCTGTGTGACCCACCCAGGGGTTGGTGGACCTGGGGTTTCAGAGAAGAAACAGCCCTAACTCCCAGACGTTGTCTCAGATTTACCCCGAGGCTACGCAAAGTCAGCAAGATCCAAATATTTCAGTACCTGAAGTTCGGACTGTGGCCTGCTTCTCTTCTGATATTTGGTGTAGTGTAAACGAAGGGTTCTTTACCACGACTGCACATTACACTTGCCTGGACGACATAAGAACATGAGTAGCAGAAACACAACAAAACCCTCATTGCCCCACCCCTGGGCCAATTAAATCCCCGGGTGATTCCAATGTGCAGGCAGGGTTGAGACTCATTTACGTACATATGATTTTAATCTATTTTTAAAATCATTTAAACCAGCTCGCTGATGTCACTCGGATCCTTAAAAACAGGTTGCTTGACTAGATTTTTAAAATGCTTCAGCTGTCTGACAGCACATAGCATAATATCATGGAAGTTTTTAGTCTGTGTCTCAAAATATAGCCAAGTTTTGGCTTTGCTAGAACCACAGTGATCAACTGAGCCATATATCTCACAGCATTTCCAAGCTGGATGCTCTCTCATGGGCCTTTGAGATAATGCAACTCTTCATTTTACAGGTGGGGAAATGTCGCCCAGAGGTATTCTTTCATAGATTTACTGTATTGGGGTGGGAAGAGAGAAGGAGATAGAGAGAATGTGTGTACGTGTGTATGTGTGTGTGTGTGTGTGTAAGAGAGAGAGAGAGAGGGGTGGGGGGATGGAAAATGAATGTTGTAAAAGACTTGTATTACTTTTACAAGTTTATGTAATTGGTTTTATCTATAATATGTCAGGAAGGTTGTCTAAGGATCAGTTTTACTTAACCTTGAAAAAAATCAGTCAAGGTCCAAATGAATTGTTGAGAATTGCTCATCTGTTCTTCCTAGTGGATTCATACTCAAGTCCTGGCCTTGGCCTCTTGCAGAAAGCAAAGAATAATTTTTTCAAAAAAATTTCTTTATCTTTACCCAATGTGCTTCTCTAAGAGGTAGTTTTTCTTTGCAGCTTTATTGAAAGTGTTTTGTTTCAGAGAGAAATCCTCTTGGCTTAACCTGAAATGTCCCAGAACAAATGGTGTGCTGTGTGAACAAGGCATTAGATTGCCAGCTTACGTGTCTGAGAGCCATGGAAGGCTTGACTATTGTGTTTTCCTCATTGAGGTCGAAGTGAGTAATAAGACAAGGTGGCTCACAGCAGGAAATAGGTTACTCATGTCATGAGCCAGGACTATAAGTTCAGGGGGGAGGAAGGAAATTAACACTCATTGGATGAAAATTTATTCTTGAACTTTCCTCTATGAAAATCACATTACATTTCCATACTAGGCCATTACAAATGTCATATATCATGTGATATGTTATCTCAAACGCACATTTATGGTTGTCAGGTGTATCTTAACCTATAGCTACAGTTATATCACATACTTGCATTATTTAAATTTACGTATTCCCATATGTATAAAAGTGTGATCTCATGTACATGATCTCATATGTACAATCATTTCTTCATGTTATATCATTTGTACACGTGATCACTGGCTTATGTTTTTTTCTATTTTTTATTAAGCTTTATTGAGGTATAATTGACATGAAATAGACTTCACACATTTGAAGTGTACAATTTGGTAAGTTTTTACATATGTATACACCCATGAAAGCATCACCACAGTCAAGATAATGAATATATCCATCATTCCCCAAAGTTTCCTTTTGGCCATCTGTAATCTCCCTCAGCCCCTCTCCACTTCCCTATTCCCCATCTTGATCTGCGTTAATTTTACATTTTGTAGAATTTTATATAAACAGAATCGTGAGTATTACTCTTTTCTCTGGCCCCTTTCAGTCAGCATGATTATTTTGAGATTCATCTATATTATTGCACATATTAATAGCTCATTCCACCTTATTGCTCAGTATTTATCACAATTTATTTATCTATCTACTTATTGGTGAATGTTTGGATTGTTTCCACTTTCTGGCTATTACAAATTAAGCTGCTATAAACATTCATGTACAAGTCTTTGTATGAACACAGCTCTAATTTCTCTTTGGTAAATACTTTGGAATAGAATGGCTGGATGACATATGTTTAACTTTTCAAGAAACTGTCAAACTTTTCCACAGTGGTTGTACCATCTTACACTCCTACAGCAGCGTATGAGGGTTCAGATTGCTCCACACCCTTGCCAACACTTGATATGGTTAGTCTCTATTATTTTAGACATTCTAGTGAGTGTGTAGTGGTATCTCATGATTTAAATTTGCATTTACTCAATGATTAATGATGTTGTACATCTTTTCATGTGGTTTTTAGCCATCTGTACATCTTCTTTGGTGAAGCATCTGTTTACATCTTTTGCCATTTATTAATTGGGTTATTTTCTTATGATTAAATTTTAAGAGTTCTTTATATATCCTGGATACAAGTACTTGGTCAGATCTGTAATTTGAAAGTATTTTCTCCAAATCTATGGCTTTATTTTAAAAAAATCATTTAACAGTGTCTTTCAAAGAGCAAAAGTTCTTAATTTTCATGAAATCTAATGTATTACTCTTAAGAAACGGACTGTGCTGTTGGTGTTGTATCTAAAAAATCTTTGCTTAGCCCAAGGTCACATAGATTTTCTCCTATGTTCTTCTAGAAGTTTTATAGCTTTAGGCTTTATATTTAGATCTATGATCCATTTTGAATTACTTTTTCATATTATGTGGGGTATGAATTGAAGTTCCTTTTTGTTTTTTGCATGGGAATCAAAAAATTTTTTTTAAACTTTCCTTTCTCCACTGAACTTTGCACCTTTGTCAAAAATCAATTGACTATATATGTGACAATTGACTAAGTATGTCTATTTCTGGACTCCCTATTCTGTTCCATTGATCTGTTTACCTATCATTACTCCAAAACCACATTATCCTGATTACTTGTAGGTTAAAATAAGAGCTGAAATCAGATAGCTAAGTCCTCTAACTTTGTTCTTTTTTTTCAAAAGTGTTTTGGCTGTTATAGCTCCTTTGAATTTCCACATGAATTTTCAGAAGTAGATTATCAATTTCTACAAAATAGCTTGCGAGTTTTGATTTTGATTGCATTGAGTCCCTAGGTCAGTTTGGGGAGAACTGACATCCTAACAATGGTGAGTCTTCCAATCCACAAACATGGCCTATTTCTCCGTTTATTTAGATCTTAATTTTTTCTCAGCCATGTTTTACAGTTTTTAGTGTACTAGTCTTGCACATCTTTTGATAGATTTATTTCTAAGTGTTTCATATTTTGATGCTGTCATAAATTTTTAAATTTCAATTTCTAATCACTGCTAGTATATAGAAATCCCACAGATTTGTGTTTACTGATCTTGAATCCTGAAATTTTCTTAAATTCACTTATTAGTTCTAGTAGCTTTTTTGTAGATTCCATAAAATTTTCTCCATAGACAATCATGTAATCTATGTAGTTATCATTCCCAGTGTTCATTATTCCTTTATATAGATCCATATTTCCACCTGGCATAATTTTTCTTATGCCTGAAGATTTCCTTTAATGTTTCTTGTATTGTACATCTGCTGGTGATAATTGTTTTGTGACTTTTGTATGTCTGAAAAAGTCTATATTTCACTTTCATTTTTGAAAGATATCTTCATTGGGTTATAGAAGTCTAGACTGATAGATTTTCTTTAAAAAGTAAAGATGTTCTGGCTGCTTTTGAAATTTTTTCTCTTTATCACTGGTTTTAAGAAATTTGATTATGATGTGCCTTGGTGTAGTTTTGTTCATGTTTATTGTGCTTGGGGTTCACTGAGCTCCTTGGATCTATGAGTTTACAGTTTTCAACATTTTCAGAAATTTTAGGTTCTATTTCTTCAAGCAATTTTTTTTCTGTCCCCTTTCTCTCTCCTCTCCTTTAGAGACTCCAGCAACCTCAATGGTTTATTTTAGGTTACCCAAAAGATAAACAACCATAGCCCATAGATGAGACAGAGAGAAGGTAATACACTTGGTCTTTGATATATCCTTGTAGAAAAGATGAAGGAAGAAATCATCAAGGTGAGATGGGGAACATGCTGGATGAAAAGTCAGAAGTTCCTTTTTGGAACTGCACCAAAATTAACTATGTGACTTTAGGCTAGTCCCATTATCTTTCTGGATCTCAATATTCTCAACTGTGAAATCTGGGAGTTGTTCTAAATGACACCCGAGATTCCTTCCAACTTACAGCTTTTTTTGGTCCTGGGGGGGAGGAATTTTGGTGGGAAGAAAGGGAAAAAAAGGACTACAATCTCATATCCTCACATGCGCCTAGCATCCATTCATCTTCTCCCTTCTCAGTATAACTAGTTCGGACAATCTCAGCTCAAGAGAGTTAGGGAACTAGGTTATTTGGACCAATCTTCTCACTGAGAATAACTAAACACTGGATTTTTAAAAATTCCTTAAAAAATCTTGTCAAGGAGCCTGACAAGATAGTAAGAAATTACTAGGGAAATTAGGGACCTAGAGAAATAAGCAGAATAGTGAAGCCACACTTGCCAGTCTAAGAGAACTGATTTATTATTGGCCTAGATCCCTAAAGATAGGGATGTTCCAGTGACTGGGAGTTTCATGACATAATTTATCTTCATCCAATGGATGGGATAATGACATAAAGAACAGGATCCATTTCCGCTATGAATTCCTTACTTAATATTAGTTGCATTCAAGGATCAGGATGTTCTTTCTGGAATAAAAACTGTCATTATATAAGAGGGCTCAAGCTGAGCTTTTAGATCATTAAACTACTTGACATGACCTCCAAGTTCTTATTTCACAGCCAGAAATTCTTAAAACGTATTCCCTAGTCCTTCCATAGGTTCCAGGAAAGATGTGAAGGGCAGGCCCTCCCCCTCATCCTGCCGCTTACTTTCCTGGTTGCTTTTCATTTCTTCCAACAGTATTGTGAAATTGAGTTGCAATACCATTCTTTTCCAATCCATCAGCTCAGATACTGATCACAGAACAGGTCAATGTGCTAGCTCTTAAGAAAGCCATTTTTGTTTTAGATTTATCAAAATAGCCTTTTAAAGGCATGTGCTTATGATGATTGAAGATTCAACAAAACTCCAGTGGGGTCACTTATAATTTGGGCTAAGAGGACAAACAAGCCCTTTGTATCTCCCAGTTATCAGTATTGGCCCACGGGGATAGGAGGGTCATAGAAATAACTCTTGTTCAGCCCAAGTCAAACCAAAGATTCCCCAAGTGTTGTGCTTAAACATTATAGCTCTAGAATTATGTAACCAGGATCTAAGCAGTGCTGTAGGTAAATGAATGCTCTCATTCTTTTGCTTTGTGTTTTCAAGATTCCATTTGCAATGTCTGCGTACACCTGTGTCTATGTGGCTTGGATGGTGGCTGAGGTTCCATGAAGAGTGTTAACTGCAATGCTGTAGAGAGAAGATCTGAGGCTTTTCAGACCTACTCTCTGTTTTCACCTTCTTCTCCTCAAAGGATGTCCTTTTAAAGTTTTCATTCCCTGAGGTGAGGCCATTCCTCCATTCTCTAATTCCCCAAGAGACAGTCAAAATTGGGAAGGCTTCTGTTTCCATTGTTTTTCCTGGACTTACAAATTCCAATGTAAAATTAAGATCGCAATATAGTAGTCTTGCCTGTAGTTTTCAGAAGCAAATTGGGCCATCAAGTAACCTTCTGGATCAAGAAGTTAAGAGCTTTTAGTCTAAATCAGTATACCACCTATTTATGGGAATGATATTTTGTAAAGCATATAGCCCCTCTACACAACCACACACCTTTTACAACAAATATTTATCGAGTACTCAAAACATGCCATGCACTATTCTAGTGCTGGAGACAGAAGTCAATAAAAACAAAGTCTTCATCCTTCATCATTGTCAGTTGAGATAACATTTCCTGGCCAGTTTACCCTAACAGCATAATCTTCAGCAAGATTTGAAGCATCATGAATTGCATTTATGTAATAATTTGAGGATTAATGTTGATTTCAATTGCAAAGGAAATTACCATCTGCCCACCTCACCACCCACCCCTGCCACAGCCCTCAGCAAACACACACATTCTTTACACTTTCTAGCTTAGATGGTTTTCAAACCAGGACTCATGATATCACTTATTTGTTTAAAAATAAAGATTAAACATTAACATTAGCTGCAGATTCAAGTAGCATACTTAATGCATATTTATTTTGTTATAAGGTTTGAAAATTGAGAGAATTCTTTTTAGTGCCAAAATGGCAAAGAAAAATATGAAACACCATAAAAAGAATGAAGTCTAAGCTTTGACCTAAAATACCATACATTGACTCAGATTCTTTTTTGCTTTCATATGCCATGAGAGCTCTTTTTTTTTCTGGCATTAAATTGACCTTATCTGTCAAACCCAAAGACTCACGGCTGCAGTACAGCATTCTGCCTTTGTTCTCAGAACCCTTTTACTACCTTATGTAGTTTTCAGGAAGCTAGACTTAAAAACCAGTCATAATACAGTATCTCTTTCCAGAAAAGATTTTTCCTTCATTCTAAGGGTTTTTAAACATTTCCTAATGAATCCCAACTGGGATTCATTTGAATTGGGGAATGAAATAAAGATTGTTTATCTGGTTCTTGTTGAAGATGAAAGAAAAATCTTACTTGGAGAATTTATTTATTTAGGCTGCTCAAATTTCAGGGAAATGTCCTTCACCCCCTTCCACCCAGATGGGCTGTTCATTAGCTGGACCGAATCACTGAGCAAAAGAAGAAAGAGTTTGGACAGAATATGCTGTCACCTCTGCAACAAAAGCAGCAATGTACATGAAGGGTTTAATTCCCTTCATGTGGTCCAGGGCTGAGTGGAGATGGCAACGGGACATCTGGAACATATTCTGCTGGTGGAGGCTGGTAATAGTGCAATTCCTCCCTGATTAGCAATCTAAAATATGCAGTCTCTTTGCACCTTTCATTCAGCCAAGGAGAGGCTATCCCACGTATGAACATCAGGATTCTAGGGGGAAGAAATGATTCAGCTGAGATGAAAGAGCCAATAAGAATTTTAGCTCAAAGCTCAAGGCTGCACTGAACCTCATATGTTGAGAATAAACGTCATTGGAGAAGTTGTTTTGGCTCTGACCCTCGAATTCCAATTGCTCTTAGGGCTCAGAACCTCTGGGAGTGCTGGGAGAGAGATTCATTCTCTTATAGTTTCACCTTAACCCCCACCAAGTGGTATTACAGAGCCAGCAGGAAAAAACTGCTAACCCTCCCCCCATCATTTCGGTGACACTTCCATCTGCGTATCCAGATGGGAGAATTTCAGAAAGTCTGGAATGTGTAGACATTTCAGACACAAATTCCCACTTTCCTTTGCTCAATTAAGAGCTGAACATTGTCACTACTCACACTTTGTTCATTCTTGCAAGTCATTCTGGTCACCTGGCCAAAATAATGGCCCTGTCTTTCCTTGTGGATGCTAGGTGAGTGATATCTACTGGAAATGAGATAAATTTATCTTAAGGTATCCTTGGAAACAGAGGACAGATTTGGAACAGAGGACTAAATGAGATTACTAACTACATATCTTGTTTTTCTCCAATAGCTTCTATCTTCTCTTCTCTTGCCTGCTCATTCAGATATTCAACACTTCCTATCTTTACACCCTCTATGATCCCTTTCAAGGGCTAATCCCAACTGCTCCATGAAAATGTCTCCTGCCATCCAAACACAGTGACTTTCTTCCTTCAGAATCACAGAACAGCTTATATATTGAACAAAACCTTCTTTGTTTCTCTCCCACAGCACTATCACTGTTGCGCACAAAGACATCCAACAAGATATTTATTGAAAGAAGAAAGTACGTCAGACCTAGATGTTGCCCTTAAGGAGCTCATAGTCCAGTAGAGAAGATAATTATAATACAGGCTGAAAGTAGTAAGAGAAATAAAGAATGTAAAGATAAATTACTGTCCTTTATAGTGTCACTTCAGACTGAGCAAATTCAGGGTAAACTTTGTGGAGAAGGCAATATGTAAGCAGAACTGTGAAAGATGAATGAGTTTTGTCATTCTAGAATTGGCAGAAAGGTCATTCCAGATGTAGGAAACAACCTAAACTCCAAGTCTGAAGGACAGAAAGTGTGGGTCATGTGTGAAAAGCATGAAACAGCTTACTTTGATTGGAGTTTAGTTTATCAAGGGATATAGTAGAAAATAGGATTGAATAGGAAGTTGGGGGGCATATGATGGAGACTGAAGAGTTTATGAATTTGCATAGGGAAATACTGAAGATTTCTGAGCAGAGGCATTAAATGCTTTAGGGTTGTGCTTCAGGAAAACTGACCTGGCAATAGAATGTAAGCTGAAATGGAGATGGTAGAGTTGGAAAGTTCAGTTAGGAGGCAATTGTATATAGTTTAGAACAGAAGTAATGAGGTTGTAGCAGTGAATATAGAGTTGACATATTGTAAAAGTAGAATTAGAATTTAGAAACTGACTAGAATTTGAATGGATTTGGAGGGTGGGAGAGGAGACACAGATAACTCCAAGTTTTCAATTCAGATGACTTGGAAAGCATTAATACATCAGTAATAGGGGATACAGGGGGAAGAAGAGAGGGATGGGGAAGAGAAGGATGAATCTAGTCGAGGACATATTGAGTTAGAAGCGCTGGTAGTATCCTTGAGGTGTCAGCATGCAATCGGTTTATTATGTTCTGGAGCTCTGTACAGATCAGGGATAAAGTCACTAACAGAAATCATAGCTAAAAGCATAAAAGAGCATATAGAGGGTATAGTGAGACAAAGGAGAGGACTATGGCAACTCAACTTTGGACACGTGTATTGAGGAAGTATGTAATGAAAGAAGATCAAAAGAAGAAAGAAAGAATGCCCAGAAAGCAAGGGGAAAAAAACCCCAGAAGAATACAATATCATAGAAGCTGACAACGGAAAGTTTTAATAAAAAAGGACTTAGTCAACAATGTTGAATGCTGTAATGAGTCTCAGAAGAATTACAGGAAAATGGTCATTGGATCTGGTATTGCAAATTATTAATTTTTAAGAAAGCTGCTTTCGAAGAAGCCAAACATTTTAAAGGGTTAATGAGTAAGTTAGGGAGTGGTACAGAGAAAAGAGCTCTTGACTGGGAACCAGAGAAACTGAGTTCCAGCTTGGCCCTGCTGTTAAGCAGCCATATGACCTTTTAACCTTTCTTAAACTATTTCCTAGTCTTCAAAGTTTTATAAAATCTCTTCCAACTCTCACTTTCAAAGATTCAACCTGTGTACCTAAACCATATGGAGATACTGAGATACAAACATTGATTAGATATAGGCCAGTTTCACTACTTGTGTAAAAGTGAGGCACTAAGTGTCACCTAACAGAAAAAAATGAGACAACATTGTTAGAGCATATCCTCCAAGCAAACCAAGTTGATGAGGTCCCTCCCTCCAGCTCCTCTCATTCCCAGTCTATTATCCTTTAGTTTTAAAAACTGAGCTAAGACATTATCCCTGGTTTATCCAGTGACGTGGTCTATAGCTTGAAATCAGAGGATGTCACCAAAAGCCTTTTTTGTTTGTTGAAATCAGTTGGGTAATATTTATAACCAATATCCCCAAACCATGGCTTTCCAGCCTCATGTGATCATATACTGGCACAGGAAGACTTCCTGAAACTCAATGTCTCATATCACATGCTCCCAAAATTACACCAGAAACATGTTATTCAAGAGGAACTCAGATGCACTGGAGAAAGAACATTTGCTTTACTTGGGGGCCTTATATCTATTGGGATCCCACAGCAACACAAACTCAGAATCATTGAAATGTTAAGGACTACAAATCTTTTGGTTGGGTCTGGGCACACAGTCTAGTGATATATTCTAAGTTTGTATAGATGTGAAACAGTTCATTTTGACTGAATATTCTAATTAAAGTTAAAAAACACAATGCTTTATCTTAACAACAACAAAAACAAACCACAAAGTAGGATGACTTTCTCTTGCAGAGATACCAGTTAAGTTTTCCTGAAGTTCTCATCCCTTGCCTCTCCTTCAAAGGGGTTGACTTGTTCTTTCTCAAGAATTCTTCCTTGCCTTATTTAATTCCAAATGGATATTGTAGAAAATGAAGGAAAAATTTAAACTTTGTTTTAAAAGAATGTATATAATTCAGCTCTGAATTTAGTGGAGAAAAAAGGAAGAAAAGGACAATTAGCATCTATAGCGCACCTGCCATATGCCAAACACGTTCATATACATTATCTCAATCAAGCCTGACAATATTACTTCGTAGTAACTTTAGCTTTGATGTTAGAGATAAGAAAATTGAGGCTCAGAGAGGTTGAGCTATCCTCTAAAGGTCAAATGGCCAGTTATAAAACTAGGATTGAAACAAGAGCTGTCTGGCTCCAAAGTTCAAACACTTTCTACTCTACCATGCAATTCAGTCTTGTGAAAAATTCACTCTTGAAAGGATCTTAGCATTTTAGGAATAAAAGAGTATTAGATAAGATTCTCTGCAGCCTCCAAATTCTGTTGTATCTGCACTGAATCCTACCAAAAAAAAGAAAAAACCCACAAAACCACCACACACTCTTAGTTCCCCCTCCCAATTGAAATTCAGCACCGAGGACAGTTCCTGAGTCATGTTTGCGGGAAGCTGTCCTTGGATTCTGTTATTGAGCTCACACCCCCATTCTTGACTTCCCAAGTGGCACTGAGAAAGAGAGGAGGAAATGTAAGAAAGTATAAGATGGGATCCTCTGACACCATGGTGGAAATTAGCACATTTCCCAGAAGACCAAGATAAAAATGCATGTGAGAAGAACAAGGGGACCAAACAGATGGGGCAATAAAATGGAGGCAGAATGAGCTCATCAGGATTCCCAGCACACAGTTTAAGTCCATACGGGGCTCTCAGCTGACCTGGGAGCCAGGAGACATAGTGAATGAGTGGGTGGTTACTATGCTGCAGCATCAGTTACACTAAGAGATTAGGTGGAGCTGATTCACTGTGGCGGTCTGCACGATTTTTCAAGTAGAGGAAAATCTGTAGGCCCTGGTCTCTGCCACGCACATAACCATCCTCATGGCTAGCACGAGTCAGGCATGCAGGATCCTTCAGGTAGACAAGGTGGTTGTGCTGTGAGTAAACCGAGGGTGAGCTTTCATGTTGTTGAGAGCAGATTTCAACCACAGCCACAGCATCTCCTTGTGTGAAGGTTTACCTGCTGTATACACAAACACCCTGCCTCCCCATACTCACCCTTGGCTACAGGTGGTTCATAACACAAACACAAAGAACAAGGCTCTGAAACATTCATCACACCCAACAGTGATTCTTTCTCAAACTACCAGCTCTTGAGCATAGACAGAAAGGCCTTTGAAGACTCCAGTCTAATCCCCTCATTTTATACACAAGGAAACTGAAGTCCAGAAAGGGAAAATGACTTGCCCCAAACCACTTAGCTCGTAACAGAGTTGGTTTTAGGATGCAGCCCTCATTTTTTTTTTTTTTTTTGTGGTGAAGACCAGCCCTGAGCTAACATCTGTTGCCAACCCTCTCCTTTTTGCTGAGGAAGACTGGCCCTGGGCTAACATCCATGCTCATCTTCCTCCACTTTATATGGGATGCCGCCACAGCATGGCTGACAAGCAGTGCGTCTGGCAGGCGCCCGGGATCCGAACTCGTGAACCCCGGGCTGCCAAGCGCGAACTAAACCGCTGTGCCACCGGGCGGCCCCAAGCAGCCCTCATTCTTAAGCCAGCAGACTTTCCACCATACCAGGAAGACAAAATAAAACCCCAAACAGCATATACCCTGTTAACTAAGCCCTCTAATTATACTGCCTCCAAAGAAAATCACATCTTAAATTCCTAGGTCTTTCCATCTGGGCTTGACAATTTCACTGATCACTTCCCATATTGGAAATCAATGAGAAATTTAAGAGTAATTATTTTGGGATATATGCTTTGCTATTTTTATGTCTTCTTGTACACTGCTTTCTTTGTTCAGGAGGAAATTAGAATTCTGGACATACACTTGATTTTATTTAATTATTGAAGGAACAAGCCTCTATTTCAAGTAGTTGCAAACAGGAATTTATCAGTCTGTGTCAACAAAGGATCAATGGAACAATATAGGCTAGACTACTCTATTGTCATATCCAGTTAAGATCCATCTAGGTCTATGAGTAAAAAACCGTCAAACCTATGAGTGAAAGTTGGAAAGTCAAATGCTTATCTAGATAATTCTGAACACATCTGGATTTGGTACCTTATGGAACCATCTAAAATGTAACATTTTGTAAAGTGCTTTGCAACTCTGTTACCTTCATTAATGCAATATGTATATATGTGGGCTCATGTGAACTTTTGGAGTTTTCAAGGAGCTGAAGTAAAAAGGATGTAGGAGGAATGAGTCTATTCAAGTTCATTATTTATAATGTGAAACTGACACTTCCCAATGATGTAGACCACACACAAATTAGCCCATTACCTAACCCCCCACTCCCCACCCCATCCCTTTTCCACTAATGAACATTCTTACCTGAACCATCATTACTTCCACTGTCCTCTGCTTTGGCAGTTGCATAGACCGGATTTGCAGTCTCTGTTTATCCACGAAGAGATTTTCATGAATATAACTTTTCTTGTAATTTAGCAACACTGTCCTTGAAAACCCACAACTATTTACATAACAGAAGCTATTGTTTGCAGTGCAAAGCGGGTCAAAATTTGGTTTCTGGAGATTAATCACTGCAGTCTATTTTATATTATCATAATAATTTCATTTATTTTGATACAATTTGTTTTCAGAAGCAACCTCAGCTTCTGTGCACAAGTGACAAATCCATTTGTTTCTGGTATAATGGATAATGTGATTAATGACCTTGCAACAGGATTTCTTAAAAACAGAGAGAAAAAATAAAGATTTCCATTTATAATGTGCAGTAAACCGGCTCAGTCTGTAGCTGTGCATCAAAATCTCTCCGAACTTCTTGGTAAACCACCGACGAGACGTGGAAACAAATTTGCTCCTGCCTTTTGGGGTTTCTGTCTATATCTGTTCTCTCCAAGAATCTGAGGACAGTGGGTTCAAACTGGGAAAGTGGACCTAGCGGGCACCCCATTGACAAGGGTGGGGCGCTGTTTTACTACGTGGCACCATCGCGATGACTGCGGTCGGGTCAACCCCATCGGGCTCAGGTCTTGCTGAATAAGGTCAACACCTGCTGGGCTGTCGCTGGACCCGCTCTGCGAGTGGCCTCGGGACCCAGGCCCCACTGCCTGCCCCTGCTTGGAGGCCATGCGTGTGCGAGGGTGTGCAGGCTCTCGTTGCCCTCAGCTCTGCACCTGTTTCTGGTCACCCCGGACCCGAGACTTCTTTCCAAGGCGGCGGGTGGGAGTGGGGACTCGGTCGTCGTGCGTCTCCTTCCCGCCCTCAGGGTGAGATGGCCGCGGCCTGACGAGGTGGCCCACGCCGGCCACTGGGGGCTCGCGACTGCAGCCGTGGGTTCGAGTCCCGCCTGGGGCTTCTCCTCGCTTTCTTCACTTGTGAAGTGGGGGTCCCCCCACCACCACCCCAGGCTGCGGCAACCGCTGAGCCAGGCCTCGCGCCGCGCCGGAAGCACTGCAGCCGCCCCGGGGCGCCGGGGTACCAGGGGGCTCCGGCTTCTCCTCTGCCCGCGACGCCCGCGTCCTCGGGTGGGCCCGAGGGGCGCCCGGACACGCCGAGAGGCTCCCGAAGACACCCGTGGCGGTTTGCACCTTAGCACCCCCTTCCTGGGGGCCCCGGGCCCAGCGCTGGCGCCCCCGGCTCCGGCCCACGCGCCCGCCCGCCCAGAGAGGCGCCCCCGCTCCGCCCCCTGCGCTGACGCGCGCCCGGCCGGGCGAATCAGAGCCCGCGGCGCCGCGCCCCACGCGCAGGCCCCCCCCCCCAAGCTTAAGAAAGGGCGCGCGGGCAGGGCCCAGCCAGAGCGCCGCGCCCGGAGGAGCGGGCGGGGTGTGCTAAGCGGAGGCTCGGCGGGGTCCCGCTGCCGCTGCCCTCGAGTGGCGCGCCTGGCCGCAGCCCGCTGCGAAGCTGCCCCCGCCGTGCGCCCCGACGGCGCCCGCCCGCCGATGCTGGAGTGACCGCGACGGCGACGGGATGCTGGCGCTGCTGGCCGCCGGCGTGGCGCTCGCCGTGGCCGCCGGGGCCCAGGACGGCCCCGTGCCCGGCAGCCGCTTCGTGTGCACGGCGCTGCCCCCGGAGGCGCGCGCCGGCTGTCCGCTGCCCGCGATGCCCATGCAGGGCGGCGCGCTGAGCCCCGAGGAGGAGCTGCGGGCCGCGGTGCTGCAGCTGCGCGAGACCGTCGTGCAGCAGAAGGAGACGCTGGGCGCGCAGCGCGAGGCCATCCGCGAGCTCACGGGCAAGCTGGCACGCTGCGAGGGGCTGGCGGGCGGCAAGGCGCCGGGCCGGACGGCTGCGGGCAAGGACACGATGGGCGACCTGCCGCGGGACCCTGGTCACGTCGTGGAGCAGCTTAGCCGCTCGCTGCAGACCCTCAAGGACCGCCTGGAGAGCCTTGAGGTAGCGGGGGGAGGGGGACGTCTCCGAGGCGCGGGGGAGAGGAGGGGCGCGTGGTCCTGCCAGCGAGAAAGTGCGGGACACGGGCTTGGGGTCGGCGGGAGGGTTCTCGCTCTTGCTCGGAAACTTACTTGCGTGTTTCGCACTCCCTTCCCATTGCTGGAAGGAAAGGGTTAAATCTCCCGCGCGCGCGACTGCCCACTGTGCGGCCATTCACTTCCCGAGGTCCCGGCCAGCGCAATGGGACGGCCTGTCCTCTTTTCTTGCAAAATCCCTAAGTCTCCCCCAGCCGGACGCGCTCCTGGAGGCTTTGCCGGGTGACGTGAGGCTGCCGCGTGAGGTCAGCTGCCCCGGGCGTCCGGTGTTTCCTTTATAAATCAGGTCGGGCTGGACCTGAGCCGGGAGGCCCGGGGGTCTCGGCCGGAGGGGAGCGCGGGCGGGTCACCGGCCACTCCAGAACGCGCCTTGGAGGAAACCTTGTTAACTTCAAAGACGCTGTGTCCGCAGATTGCGAGGTTCTAAGGTGCCCTTCCCGACTGCTTGTGCGTTCCCTTGGAAGGTGTATGCAATTTGGAACTTTAGGAGAGAAATCTTCATGTCTTTACTTTCCACTCTAAGAACTGCGGACATTTCTGCCACACGTTTACCAGAATACTTATTAGCAAAACGAGGTTTCAATTACAGGTGGTAATTATTGCAAAATTATTTGAGGATTTCTTGTGGCATGATAGCTAACTACAGTATTTCCAGCATGTGTTTATCCCTTGATTTCCTATGATTAACAACAGCTAACATTTTTGGAACACTATGCGCCAGGCATATTATCTAATTGTAACCCCTGCAACAATCATGTGAGGCAGATCCTGTTAACTGCATTTTACAATTTGGAACACAGAGGGAGGGGTAAATAGCTTTCCAAGGACCATGGGTGGGCAGCGGCTGGCTGCCTCGGGAGCCACACGATGGTAGAGGAGTAAAAGAAATAGGAAGTGAGGATTTAGAAACAGCATTAAGAGCAAAGCTTCTTGGAATTCAGAATAGTCATGTTTCAGATCTCTCATTTCCCAGTAACATCTCTGCAAGCATAGTTATTTACCTTTGTGCTATTTTTGTTTCCGGATGAAAACCCATCAGCTTTGAGTACCATTGATTAACTCTTTTTTTTAAAATCCTGGCTGTGTTTTGGTCTTTACCGGAGAATGATGTATGTTGGTTAAAATTTTGACTTTTTAGTAAAAGGAGAAAAACAGCTCTCTGAGAGGGGAAAATGAGATTCATAAGTTTCAAACATTGCAGCGAAATAATTCTCGTCTGACTTTGAAAGCCTTTCCACACAAAAGAAGAAGAAAAAGCATCAGTGAAATGCTCCCCTTCGTGCCATTGGCACGATTTAATACTCTGGTTCTGGAAACATCTTCCGTGTGGTGGAGTCATTAGAGCTCCATTTCACAATTTCTTTTTAACTGGCCTTAATACTTCTCCGTCTTGTGTCCCCCTGCCGACCGAAAGCACCAGCTCAGGGTGAACGTGTCCAATGCCGTGCTGCCCAGCGACTTTCGAGAGGTGCTCCAGCGGCGGCTTGGGGAGCTGGAGAGGCAACTGCTGCGCAAGGTGGCCGAGCTGGAGGACGAGAAGTCCCTGCTGCACAATGAGACCTCGGCTCACCGGCAGAAGACCGAGAGCGCCCTGAACGCGCTGCTGCAGAGGGTGACTGAGCTGGAGCGAGGTGAGTGCTTGCTTGTTTCTCTGTTGCCCTCCAGCTGATGTCCCTCCCGCCCCCCCCCCCCACCGTCTTGGTTCTTAGCTGCAGTGTAAGGGAAGCCTGGCTCAGAGCAAGGGAGAGCAGGCAGAGACTGGCCAGCCCCCAGCTGTCTTGCCCATTTGCAGATGAGGCCACTTGGGCCCTTGAGGGAGTGGTCGCTCCCAGACCCCTCCTGCCGACTCTCGAGACTCTCGGCAGCGGCTCTGCTCCCAGGTTTGCTGGGTTGGGCTCTGAGGCTGCTCTTCCTCTGAAGCTACCTGTCCTCGGTGCAGAAAATCACCTGATGCTCTGCCATTCAAGCAGCAGTGTGTCTCTCCCATGAAGAGTTGCTCTTTCAACCTTGAGTCATCTCTCAGGGTGCACAGAGGGTTAGAGCTTCTCCCCCACAGTCAGGCTGACTTAACAGACTGTTGGCACATTGTCTGAGAGACTCGGTGGGGACCGAGGGGCCTGTTGCTGTTGGGCCTGGCCTGGTTTTCATAACTTATAGTCAGACCAGGATGTCAGCAAGTGACAGTCGCACTCCGTGGAGATGGCTAGTGGCTGTTTGAGCAAACAATAAGGGTGACTGATGATGGTCATCTCGGGAATTAGCCCCACCCTCCAGCCCCACTGGCATTTATCTATGGAAAAGCCAGTGCTCTCAGCACCAGCTTGGAGAAAGCCTAATTCCCGACCTCCTGCCACTTGGGCATTTCAGTCCCTTCTCAGCTAGTCCTTACAGCAGGTTCTGTGTATCTTTCTCTTCTCTGCTCACACTTTGGTGGGTAAGTTTCTCCCATAGGTGACAGGAAGGGGAGGGATCAAGGGCCCTAGTTATTCAGATTGCATTATCAACCCCCAAGCTGCTGGGTGCACTGGGGGTGACGTTTTAGGTTTGCCATTAGTGGTATGGGATTATGTTTTCAGTTGTGCTAACCTAACAATGGTAATTCTTTATTACTCGTTTTCATGAATTGATAGGAGAACGTCTAATAACAGAATGTCCAGTTACTCTTTTAGTGATGTTGGCTCAGGAGGGCCAGGTGGAGTAGACCAAGGGATGGTGTTTCTGTTCCATTTTACAGCAGCATCCCAGAAGGCACAGGTCTGCTTCATCCGTTTCCTGTTCTTTTCTTCCAGAAAAGTCTATCCTTTCTCCCTTACCCTTCTCAGAAAAGGGTGAGTGTGGCTTACCTGTTAGACTTGGATTCTTGAGTTTCTGAAAAAATGTCTTCCCTGCCTCACCTCTGTTGCCAGGTGACCTCAGGGAACTCATTTGGTCTCAGGGGTCTTCCCCGAAGGCAGAGCAGCTGTAGCTTTGGCCTTTCTCATAGGACAGGAGGAGAGGAAGGCAGTGTCAGGTTCAAGGGAAGGGTGGCTTGCTTTCCCTTGCCCCAGGCTCACCCCAAGTGGAACCTGGGGACATGCAGGGCTGTGGAGTGGGCACACTATGATTAGTTAGTATTTTGAAGTGGGTAGCTGGAGAATGAGAGGAGGGCTTTGCTTAGCATATGTCACTTAGCATAGTGGCCAAGTTGCTGCAAGGAGGTGGGTTAATAGAAGTGGGTTAATAGAAGTCTCCTGTGTTAGGGCATGGAGTAGTGCCAGGCAGTGTGCTGAGCATGTCACCCCAGTGAGATAGGACTTCTGTTATACCCAGTTCCCAGATGAGAAAAATGCTCAGAAATTTGCAGCCAGAGGTGTGTCATTTGGGGAGAGGGGACCAAGGTGGGGCCTGGGCCACTGGCTGGTGAGCAGCAACAGTCACATGAACCCTCCCCTCCCATCTCTGTTCTGACTGCAGGCAGTTTGTGAGTCTCTCTTGGCTTCCTCTAAGGTCCTTCATCATAGCTTTGGCCACCCAGAAGCTGCCACTTTGTGACCGTCCCTCCCACCCCCAGCCTGATTCTGGCACCATGCTTTTGATGAGTAGATTCTAGGGAAAGCCCTCGGAGCTCATGTAGCACAGAGGGGAGGTCCACGTCCCAGCTAGAGCTCAGCTCCACAGGGCAAGGCCCCTGGCTGGCCATTCTTGTAGAGTCCCCAGGCCCTGGCACCGAGGAGCAGCTCCACTGTTACTGTCTGCTGCCTCATGACCCACCACGAGAACTCTAGAATCTTCTGTGTGCTCCACCGGGTTCTGGGATGATCACTTTGAGGAAAGTGATCATTTGCTGACCAATCTGTCTTCTGGGCAATTCTGAGTTCATATCCATTGTGTTTATGACAAATGTAAAGGGAAATGTGAACTCCCAGTCCCCAGGTATACTGTGTGTGGGAAACACACTGTATTCCCTGGAAGCATCCAGCTGAGCCCAGAGAAGATGGACCTTAGCCACACACAGTATGGGGGCTTTGGGGGACTCTGGCCTTCGCTTGATCATCCCCTGCCCATTAAGTGCCTGTTCTGGACCAGACACTGGTCTGTGAGTTCCACATTCTTTATCTTCTGTAAGCCCTGCAACAACCCTGTGAGGTAGGATTTAGTTATAGGTGAGGGACTGAGTCAGGGAGCTAAGTGATGCCTGCATGCATGTGACCAGCAGATTGCAGAGCTGGGGTTGAAGTTGGTGGTGACCCCAGAGGACCAGAGTCATGGAGGCTGCAGCCCGGAGCAGCCTGTGGGCTCCAGCCCTGCTGGGCAGGAGGCTCCCCAGAGTCCAGCAGTGAGTGGCCAACCCTGCATGCAGATGCTCATGCTGCCTGGGTCCCAAGGATGCTCGTTTTCTTTGCTGTGAGACCTGCTCATCTGCAGGGGCCTCCAGACTCCAGGCCCACCGGCCATGCACAGCCCAGCTCAGAGCTGAAGAAAATGTTGGCTCTGAGAAGACTGAACCTGTCTCTCTTTGGCCCCAGCTGCCCCCTCCTTAGCTTGTCTGCCACCTGCAGCCTCTGATTTATTGGTCAGGCCTTTTAACTCCTTAATTGGTTTTAACTAAGTTTCCTCTGAACCTCCAAGCTGTTTTATATAAAGAGAAGGCACCAGCTTTCAGGGTCTGGGCCCCCCTCCTCTGCCCCTCGGCTCTCCCAGCTCTAATTAAGCATATCTGTTGTCACTGAGCTAACAGCATTACCAACACTGAGCCTTGTTAAATCAGCCACCTGCAAGGATAGAAGCCATTTCTCTTTATTAGATAATCATGCCCTCCTGAAGAACATGGTCATTTGCAGATTAAATACTAGTGGCTCCATGTAGTGGAAAGGGGGACTTCCAGTCCCTGCTCTGTCACTCACCAGCTGTGTGGCCTGGGGGGAGTCACCTCACTTCTCCGAGCCTCGGCACTTCAACTGTGCAACCTGCAAAATCGGGGAGTTGGGGCTTTCTGGTTCTCTCTCTCTGTTTTGCTTCAGTCTAATGTGGGGTCCCTCCCAGCCTATACCCTGTCCTGGCCCCACCTGTGGCTTCCCCAGACCACCAGGTCTTCCCAGCCCTTGCCCAGTGCTCTGCAGCTCCACAGCCTGTGTTGGGGGTGCCCTGCCTTGGGAGGTCAGGATGGATCGGGCAAGACTGCGCCATCAGCAGATAGGAGTGAATACTATGATGAAGCCCAGATTCTGGTGTTTCAGCGCTGCCTGTTCCAGAGAGGTTGAAAGGGTGGCTCTGGGCCCTGCTGCTTTTCTTTGCAGAAGGTCTTTCTTGAATAGGTGGGAACCACGGCACCAAAGAGCTTCTCTCTCATCTCTTTACTGTGACAGAAAATGAGTATGGGGGATCGTGGTGGAGGAAGGTCCATCTATTCTGGTTCCTGGTCTGCAGAAGGGGCAAGGAGGGGACTGATTTAGTCCACTAGTGACCCAGGCAGTTGAGCTTCATCAGTTCTGGGTCTGGAGAGCCTGTCTTTATGGCAGTGGGGACCATCTGGCCCCTCGTGGGCGCTTAATAAATATTTGTTGAATGAGTGAAGGATGTTTAGCCTCCTTCCCCGGCAGCGTCTGGTCCCCAAATAAGAGGGCAGCGTTTGCCATGATACCTCACAGAATTGGGTGGTACCCTGCAGCTTAGGAATCTGTGATAACCAGACAGGGGCTTGCCTTCTGTGTTTATTTTTGTGGTGGTTGTTAATTTTGAGCTTAAAACTGTCTTGAAAATTACTTAAACCCATATAGGAATACCAATTGTTTTCAAAGATTCTGAAGTACCATTTACATGGGGAAAGCCAGGGGGATCCTCCCCAGTCCCAGGCAGGCCCCAAAGGGTCAAGGCTCTGGCCAGATGTGTTAGCCTCAGTGGAGAGGGACAACCCTGCATTCCTCTGCCTCCCACTGGTCCCAAACTGCAGGAGATGGTCGATAGAGGTGACCTCTTGAGGAGAAAGGGCAGGTCATGAGCACAGCAGTTCATGTCTGGGATTTAGCCCAAAGGCCACCTTTGAGTTAAGTTGTAGTGTCAAGACGTGGGAGCCGGACTCCTTCCCCGCAGCTATGGTGATTCATTAGTGTGAGAAGTGACATGGGCTTACTGGCTTGTCAAGTGTCTATTGAGCGCCTAGGGCTTTGTGATGCTCCTAGCCTCTAAGCCCCAGCCCAGCAGGTCCCCAACACCACCCTTCCTGAAGGAGCCGAGGGGGCCAGGATTTCAAGGAACAGCTAAGGCCACAGGACTTGGCTGAGGAAGGGTTTTCTGGCTTAATTTCACCAGAAAATTGAATCCAGCTTGCCCCTACCCACTTCTTCAAGCTTTCAAGAGCGAGGATGCTCTTGTTTACTGCTGGGATTTCAGCACTTCGAACAGTGACTGGCTGGTAGCTGGTGCTCCACTGCTCAGGGAGCGGCCTTGTGGGGGTCCACTGGCGGGGGCTGGGCTAACATGCTGCTGGCCTCTCTTCTCCCACCCCAGGCAATAGTGCATTCAAGTCGCCTGATGCATTCAAAGTGTCCCTCCCCCTCCGCACAAACTACCTGTACGGCAAGATCAAGAAGACGCTGCCCGAACTGTACGCCTTTACCATCTGCCTGTGGCTGCGCTCCAGCGCCTCGCCGGGCATCGGCACCCCATTCTCTTACGCAGTGCCTGGGCAGGCCAACGAGATCGTGCTGATCGAATGGGGCAACAACCCCATCGAGCTGCTCATCAATGACAAGGTGAGGCCTGCTCGGACTGCCAGCCTCCCTGTCATGGCAGTGACAAAGATCGGCATGCTGCAAGGGAGTCAAATGACTGGCTTATAGTGGGGACAGCTTTGCACTGACTCAGTCCCACTCTGGGCAGCTGGCAGGGGGCAGGGGGCAGGCAGCAGGCAGCGACAGCTTGTGGAGATCCAAGCTGTGAGTCTGGCCAAGAAACAGAAGAGGGTCCAGGTACAGGGATCATGGAAGGAACAGAATGAGCTGGGGTCTCTGTGTGCCAACCTGAATTGTCACTGGCCCTTAGGCCAGTCGGTGAGGGCTGTTCCCCAGGGCTGCACCGATTAGGGCAGTGGATGTGTATGTCTCTTCTCTCTGAGTGTATGATACTTCTCATCAGTGTATCTTTGGGGGGGGAGTTTATTGAGATATAATTTACGTATAGTATACTTTAGACTTCTTAGTCTATGGTTTGACCCGTTTGACAAATGCATACAGTTGTGTAACCACCACAATTAAAATATAGAACAGTTTCATCACTCCCCAAAATTTCCTCATACCCCTTCGTAGTCAGCTGCTGCCCCTACCCCAGCCCACGGCAACCACTGACCTGTTCCCCATCCCTACAGTCTTGCCTTTTCCAGAGTAAATGTCCCTATTTAATAGACAGGCTGGTTTCGACCTTCAGGAGCATGACCTCCTCCAGAGATCAGCCTGGGCATCCGCAGGACCCTCCAACGGCCCCACTGGAACTTTCAGTCTGGAGTCAGATATGACAGCCAGAAGTGCCTCCTCGCATCCTCCTTGAATGGCTACACCAACTCCCTGGCTGCCGAGCCCAGGGAACACTCGCTCTGCCCTGGCCGCTCCCTCTGTCTTCACTGAACGGCCCTGGGTGGGGTTTGTTTAAGTGGGAAACGCTATGGAGTCTGCCTGCCGGGCTGCTCTCAGTGGTGACCATGTCCCTGAGCTGGGAACTAATTATTCTAAATAATGCCCTTGAACGTGGACACGGCAGGGCTGAGAGCCATGTTTTCCTCTCGGTTTAGACGTCTGTAAACAGCCAATTCCTGGGAGGGAGCGTGGGTTGCTAGGACACCAGCAGTAACAACAGGACGTTTGCAGTTGAGCTGGTGTGTCCCCCCACCCTGCACACATGCTCACACACAACTGTAGGCCTTTGGTCCTCTGCACAGAGGACATGCACACACGGATCCCTTAGGGCTGCAACAGCAGTTAGGACCCTGCCTGCAGGATGTAGACACCTGGGCTGACTGTTTTCCAAAGTTGGCCTAGTAGAGACCTGACTTCGCTTTGGGTTCTCCAGCCTGGGGCACTCGGGGCCAGCGTGGGGAGGGCTGTCTGTCACATCTCAGTCTGCACAGTATCCTGGACCCCCAGCCAAGCTGGGGACCAAGGATGTCCAGTTGAAAGCCTGGGGTCAGGGTCTTGTACCCAGGCTGCCCCTCTCCCCTTGAGCGTCTGTGTCATACACGTGGTGTCTCCCTCCCGAGGGTCTCTCTGAGGGGGGCAAGGTCAGGCATGTTACCCACAGAGCAGAGAAGAGGAGGCCAGAAGGGACCCCACGTAATGGGAGCAGCAGCGGGCCCCGGGGCCTCTGGTCCCCCCAGCTCTGACTCCTGGGAAGCCCGCAAGGGTTTCTCACCTGCACCGTGCCTCCCACAGGTCGCGCAGCTGCCCCTGTTTGTCAGTGATGGCAAGTGGCACCACATCTGTGTCACCTGGACAACGCGGGATGGCATGTGGGAAGCTTTCCAGGATGGAGAGAAGCTCGGCACTGGGGAGAACCTGGCCCCTTGGCACCCCATCAAGCCGGGGGGTGTGCTGATCCTCGGGCAGGAACAGGTGGGTGCAAGAAGAGAGTGCACTGGCCAGCCAAGCAGCACAAGGCCGGGACTGCAGGCTGCCTACCCCTTGTCCCCTGTCCAGCTGTCTGCCTCCTGGACCTGGCCATTGTCCTATGGTGGCCAGCCCAGATGGGCGAGGTCCCCGCCGGCTCGGCTCCTGCTGTCTTGTGGGCGGAGGCGGGGGTCGGGACGCGGTCTGCCCTTCCTGGCAGGGACCAGGTTGGTGTGACAGATTCCAGAATGGAGTCCAGTCCGTCACAAGTGAGCAGGAGTGTCCCTGGAGTCGTGGAGTCATGTGTGACCCCAAGTCGTCTCACCAGCTCAGCACAGTATTGACTCAGGATGCCGGGGCTGATGTGGCATCTGCCAGTTGCTCCTCGCTCAGGGTCTTCCTCCTGACCCAGCAAGGGGCAGTTTAGGAATGCCTGTGGGGACATGGGGAGGGAAGAGACCTTAGAAGCTGCTCTCAAGAAACTGGCCATCTGGGAGAGAGGAAAGCCAGGCTGGCTGTCTGCCCTTAGGCAGATAAGAGCTGACGTTTCAGTCTTTGAGATTTGCTGACAGAAAGCAAGGGAATAGACACCAGGTCCTCTGGGTGCCTCCCTGGCCCCTCCCCTCCTCAATTCCCTGTTACTTCTCCCCTGGGAGGGGCTGGGAGCCGGACGACCTGGGTCTAGTCCTCCCTTTGGGACTTTGGGCAGTGTCTCCCTGCTGTAGCCTCAGTTTCCTCTGTGTAAAATGGGATGGTTTGAGTAAAGCCACCTCGCAGGCCTGACATCTCCAGAACCTGTGGGAATCATTGGTCAGGGAGTGCAGTCAGAGCGTGGGGGAGTCAGGAAAATGCCCCAGTTGTCCCCCGCCCCCCGCATCTCCCTCCCAAACTGGCATCCTTTCCCTGAAGCCATTCATGTGCCCGGAGAATTTGTAGTCATGCTTTTGACCTGCACTGATGCAGTTCTGTCCCCATTCTCCCAGGACACCGTTGGGGGCAGGTTTGATGCCACGCAGGCGTTCGTGGGGGAGCTCAGCCAGTTCAACATATGGGACCGCGTCCTTCGTGCCCAAGAAATTGTCAACATCGCCAACTGCTCCACGAACATGCCAGGCAACATCATCCCCTGGGTGGACAACAACGTTGACGTGTTTGGAGGGGCTTCAAAGTGGCCCGTGGAGACCTGTGAGGAGCGTCTCCTTGACTTGTAGCTGCCTTCTCCTCTGTCCGGGAGCCTGGGGTCGGGCCGTTCCTGTTGGAAGTGCAGGGCCACCTACTCCCCAGTTAAACTGTGTATAAACCTCCTGCAGAGTGGGCTGGGCCCCAAAGCCCGCTCCCAGGGGATCGCTAAGACTGACACTCTGGGGCAGCATTTGTCTTCGGCTTATTTGTTCCTTACCAAGATTCTGTGGTTTTTTGGGGGGAAGAAGCCCTGAGCCACAGGTGGGGGAAGATCTGACTTCCTGCTGGGGGCATTGTAGTCCTTAAGGCTCTATTCAGAACCCCTGCAAATGCTAGTGCGCCCCAGCCCTGCCCGCCCTCTTGGGTCCTTGGTGTCTCGTGCGCGCCTTCTGTCTGTCCCCTTTAAAGGCTGTGCAGCCGTCCTGCTGGAGTGGCCGTGTCCCTTGTGTGTTGAGTACATCCCGCTGTCCACTGAGCATGCAGCAACGCAGCCCCCCTCCCCATCCCGCAGAAGGGCCTTTCTCTTGGTGTTCTTGATGCTGTGAATCTTTCCGTCCAAAGAACTCTTGAGCTTGAAGAGGAGGGCAGACTGCCCAGACAATGCCCTGCCTTCTCCAAGGTGGAGGGGGCATCCGTGGCTCTAGAGAGGGGGTTGAGGGAGACTCTGAATGGAGAAGAGCCATGGCAGCCATCCCTCCCCCTCTGTCACCTCTCCCTGAGATTGATGCTTTGATGGAATCATCTCTGGGTGCAGCTTCGAAAGGCCTCTTCTCTCCACTGGTGCCAAAAGTTCATTTGCAGGCTTCACAACCATTCAGTGTGGTTTGGGAGATTTTTTTTTTTCCCAACAGAAAAGAGCAGCCATTAGCAGGCTCCCGTGTTGGATGTCTCGCCCCACTGTGAGGAATGTGCTAGTTTTAATTCCTGTTCATTCCTGGGAGCCTTTGACTGTCCCGAGTATTTCCCCCAGAACTTGCAGGAAACAGATATCGTTTGGCTGATATCTGCTCAGTGACTCCAGGCTGCTTAATTTGTTGGGCAGAAGAAGTAACTTATTTTAAAGATAAAGTGATTAAGTGGGGAAATTTATAAAACTAAATATTATATATTTTATTTTTCATACATGTCTGAAGTGCAAATCTGTGGAAATTCCATTTGTTGGACCAAGTTGACATGCCCATCCTAACATTGTATGCTACAGGAACTCTTCTGATGATGGAATTTGGATTAAAGTGCACTAGAAGATGCCCTGGTGTCTGTTTTTTCCGTGTCTGGGGCTGAGGGCAGGGAGGGGTGGGGCTTTGCGACCCTGGCAGAATAATGGCTTCTCTGGTTAGCCCGGGCCTGGCCCCAGTGAGCACACCTGGGGCCTGTGTCTGGTTGCCCAAGGGGAGCTGAGGATGCTTGGCGGAAGGTGTGATGCCAGACTGCACCCTTCCCTGCTCAACTCCAGGCTCGGGCTATGGATGCCCTGCAGGCCCTGCCCAGCCTCCCTGTCCTCAGCCCATCTCTGTCTTCTCACCAGGGAATCGAGCTTAGCTAGATGACCCTCAGCTCCCTCCCCCAGGTGGGATACCTGTTCAGCACCTACTCTCTGCATGCTCTGCCATATATCTCATTTAATCCTCCTAACAGCCCCCAAAAGAGCTAATCCCAATTTACAGTGAATACGCAAACAATTAAACTGACTTCTGGATCATATAGCTGGTAAAGGGCAGAGCTGGGATCAAAGCCGGCCTGTGGCCCTGAAGGCCCTACCCCTTCCACTACCTGATCCCACCCACCCGTGCCTTCTGGTCTTTGGCTCTGAGGGACTAGTGCCACTGTGTCCTTCCAGAGCCACTTCTGTGTGCCCACCTGGCCCTGGCCTCCATCTCCACAAATGTGAGGTACTCCCCCCACCCACTTCACATTTTTCTATCTTTACTCTGTCTTGGTAGTATCAGAGTATAACTCTGTCCCCTTGCCAAGTAGCAAGGTCTGCATTTCTGTTATTCTAAGGGAGCAAAGTCTAAGCTTGGGACCAAATGACACTGTCTGCTGGGTGTACTTGATGCTGAGGCCACAATGGAAGCTGTAACCTCTAAAGCCAAGATCTGGTGGGTCACTGAGTTTCCTGGAGTCCATTTTCAATGTTGTGAATTATGACTTGGCAGGAACTGAATATTGTTAATGTTAGGTAGAAGATGAAATTAGGCTAGATTCCCTGGTTGGAGGCCTTTGGAATCCAAAGTGCTGAGAGCAGTTTATTTCTGAATCTTCTTCGTGATGAAAACACCAGCTACTCAGATCTCCCCCTGAAAGGTGATGAGGGGTTTCCTTATTTCATACCTATGCCCAGCGCTGAGCTTACCTTACTGGATTTCTCGGCATTGCCTTTTCCAGGAGCATATATTTACCTCAGGGCTTTGGAACCCCTCCTGAGCCAGATAACTTCTTCCCTCCAGTTGGAGGAGCTTTGAACCCAGAACATGGGACCTGAGTGCTCCCTGTTGACCTGATGTGGGAAGATGAAAGAACCCATCTCTCCTTATCATTGCTGCTTGCTGATCCTCCTATTGGAAGTTTGGGCTTCCTGACATAAAAGCAGAAAGAAGAATCATCCATGAAATTCAGTGGGTTCCTTACACCTTGAGCCTCCCATCTGAAGGAGACCCATGGCCTCAGTTTCTCCGCCCAAGACCTTACCCTTTTTTGTGAGGCTGAAAAACACCTTGATAGTGAGCTGGGTGCTCTAAGAAGGATGGGTTAGAGTCCTGGATGATGGGATATCCTGGTTGGTGGAGGGTTGCTATGGAAACTGTAGCTGGATGATCAATGATAAATGAATTGAAAAGTGATAAAATGCAGCTAAATCAAAGGCAGCCTGAGACCAAGTCTTTGCTGATGGCAAAGGCAGACCAGTCTCAGGGCACTCCAGCACCAGCTCTCCTTATATGGAAGGTCTTGGAAGAGGACTGCCTGTTGAGCACAGGTGTTACCATTCATGCTATTCATTCAACAAGTATTTTGGGCACCTATGATGTCAGGCACTATTCTAGGCACTGGAGATACATTGGTGAGTAAGAAGGCAAATATATAAACAACAAAAAATGCTGATGATGTGATAGTGGGTACCTGGGGGACTACTTTCTGAGGTCACATTTAAGCTAGCACTTGATGGAAAGAAGAAAGCTAGCCTTGGGTGAAGGCCCCCAGGCAGAGGGAACAGCTGGTATGAAGGCCCTAAGGTAGTTCTGAGCTTGGAATGTTCAAGGAAAGAAACAGCTGGATGGCTGCATACACTGGGGATGGGGGGAATAGGAGATGGGATGGAGAAGTAGCAGGACCAGATCTCCAAGGACCTAACTTCAGATCTTATTCAAAGTGAAATGGGAAGTCTGGAGGTTTTAAGCAAGGAAGTGTGGTAATTGGTTTAATGTTTTAAGGAGGATACTCTGCCTGGTGGATGGAGAATGAACTGGAGAGGGTCACAAGTGGAAGCAGGAAGACCAAAGAGGAGGCTATTCTACTGGCCCAGGTGAGAGATGATGGTGGCTTGGGAGAGGACAGTAGGAGAGGAGACAGAAAGAGGTAGAAGGATTTAGGATATACTTGGAAGTAGAGTTACCAGGACTTGTTGATATTTGAGATTTGGGAAGAGGAATCAAAAATGAGGTTTTTAAAAGCTCAACAAACTCCAAGTAGGATAAACACGGAGAGATTCACACCTAGAAACATAAAAATCAAACTGTCAAAAGCCAAATACAGAGACTCTTGAAAGCAGCAAGAGAGAAGCAACTCATCACACACAAATGCTCTTCGACAAGATTTACAGCTGAATTCTCATCAGAATCTGTGGAGACCAGAAGGAGAGGGATGACGTATTCAAACTGCTAAAAGAAAAAGACTGTCAACCAAGAATTCTATATCTGGCAAAATATCACTCAAAAAATGAAGGCAAAATTAAGACATTACCAAATAAACAAAAAAATGACAGAATTCATGGCTAGTAGACTTGCCCTATACCAAATACTAAAGAGAGTCCCTGAGGCCAAAATGAAAGGACATTGAATAGTAACTCAAATCTGCATGAAAAAATAAAGAACACTGGTAAAGTAAATAAAAGATGGTATAAACATATTTTTTTGTAGTTATTTTATTCTCTTATCTGATTTAAAAGACAACTGCATAAAGAAATAATTATAAGTTTGTGTTGATGGCCATAAATGTATGAAGATGTAATTGCTGCATCTTTACTGCTGTAATTGCCGACAATAACAGCTCAAAAGAGTAGGGAAGGAATGGAGCTATGTAAGAGTAAAATTTTTAGTGTTATTGTAAGTAAGTTGATATTAATTTGAACTAGATTGTTATAAATTAGGATGTTAATTGTAATCCCCAGGACAACCACTAAGAAAACAACTCAAAGGAATATATTTAAAGAAACAATAACGGAATTAAAATACTACACCACAAAATATTCATTAAACACAAAAGAAGATAGTAATGGAGGAATAGAGGAACAGAAACCACGTAAGGCATACAGAAAACAAATAGCAAAATGGCAGGCATAAAACTTACCACATCAGTAATTATGTTAAATGAAAATCATTAAACACTCCAATTAAAAGGGAGAGTTTGGAAGAATTGATTTTAAGAATGATACAAGTATATACTATCTACAAGTGACACACTTTAGATTCAAAGATACAAATAGGTTGAAAGTAAAAGAATGGAAAAAGATGTATCATGCAAATAGTAAGCAAAAGAGAGCTGGAGTGGCTATACTAATAGCAGACAAAATAGACTTTAAGACATAAATTATTGCTAGAAACAAAGAAGGGCATCTTATAATGATAAAGTGGTCAATCCATCAGTAAATTATATGAATTATAAACACATATGCACCTAAAAACAGAGCCCCATAATACATGAAGCAAAAGCTGACAGAATTGAAGGAGAAATAGTTCAACAATAATAGTTGGAGACTTCAATACCCCACTGTCAATAATGGATAGAACATCTAGACAGAAGATCAATAAGGAAATAGAGGACTTGAACAATACTATAAACTTACTAAACCTAATAGACATATATAGCACTCCACCCAACAACAGCAGAAAATACATTCTTCTCAAGTGCACATGAAACATTCTCCACAATAGGCCATGTGTTAGGACACAAAACTAGTGTCGATAAATTGAAAAAGATTGAAATTATAAAGATATTTTCCCTGGCCACAATGGAATGAAGCTAGAAATCAATAACAGAAAGTAAATTGGAAAATTCACAAATATGTGGAAATTGAACAAGACACTCTTAAACAACCAATGGGTCAAAGAAGAAATCACAAGAGATATAATAAAATACTTAGAAACAAGTGAAAATGGAATGCAACATACCAAAACTAATGGGATGCAGTGAAAGCAGTGCTAACAGGGAAATTCATAGCTATAAGTGCTTACATTAGAAAAGAAAAAAGACCTCAAATCAATGGCCTAACTTTACAACCTAAGGAACTAGTTAAAGAAGAACAAACTAAACCCAAAGCTAGCAGAAGGAAGGAAATAATAAAGATTAGAGCAGAGATTTAAAAAAATAGAGAATTGGAAAACAATAGAGAAAATCAACAAAACCAAAAGTTGGTTTTTTGAAAAGAATAACAAAATTGACAAACTTTTAGCCAGACTGACCAAGAAAAAAAGAGAAGATACAAATAACTAAAATCAGAAATAAAATAGAGGCCATTACTCCTGACTTTGTAGGAATAAGGCTTATAAGGGAATACTCTGAATAGTTTTATGCCAACAAATTGGATAACCCTAGGTGAAATGGACAAATTCCAAGAAAGACACAAGCTACTGAAGCTGCCTCAAAAAGAAATAGAAAATCTGAAAAGACCTATAACAAGTAAAGAAATTGAATTAGTAATTTTAAAACTTGCCACAAAGAAAAGCCCAGGACCAGGTGGCTTCACTGGTGATTTCTACCAAAAAGTGGAAGAGAAGAGACGGCTTCCTAACTTATTCTGTGAGGCCAGCATTACCCTGATACCAAAACCAAACACATCACAAGAAAAGACAATGAGACCAATATTCCTTATTAATATAGGTACAAAATCCTTAGCAAAATACTAGCAAACTGAATCTAATAGAAATTAAAAGGATTATACACCATGACCAAGTGGGATTTATTCCAGGAATTCAAGGATGGTTTAACACAAGAAAATCAATCAATGTAATACACTGCATTAATAAAAGGAAGGAAAAAACCTACATGATCATCTCAACAGGCACAGAAAAACATTTGACAAAATCCAACACTCCTTCATGGTAAAAAAACATTTGATAAACTAGGAATAGAAGGGTACATCTTCAACATGATAAAGGGCGTTTATGAAAAACCCACAGCTAACAGCATACTTAATGTTGAAAGACAGGATGCTGTCCCTCTAAGATGAGGGACAAGCTAAGGACTTCTAGTCTATCACTTCTATTTTTCATTGTACTAGAGGTTCTAGCCAAGGAAATTAGGCAAGAAAATGAAATAAAGTATATTCAGATTTGTAACAAAGTAGAACTATCTTTATATGCAGATGACATGTTCTTGTAAATATAAAATCATAATTAAGCCACAAAACAACTACTGGAGTTAATAAGACTACTGTAATTCAGCAAGAATGCAGGACATAAAGGTAATATATAAAAATCAACTGTATTTCTATACACTATCAATGAACAATCAAAATGAAACTAAGAAAACAATTCTATTTGCTACAGCATCAAATAGTTCAAATGTTTAGGAATAAATTTAATAAAAGAAATGAAAGACTTGTACACTGAAAACGACAAAACATCTCTGGAAAAAATTAAGGACCTCAATAAATGGAAAGATATCCATGTTCACAGATTAGAAGAATTAATATGTTAAGATCACTGTTGGAACTTGGTGGAAAAAATTTCATTCAGATGTCAAGTCTGATGACACCACACATACCCCAAGAGGGTATGAAAAGGTTTATTGCTCACATAATGAGGCTTTCTGGGGAGATCAGTGTGGCTCCCAAGCAGGTCTGAAAATGGCTTGAGAGAACAGGGAAAGAAGACTGGCTTGGCTTTTTTATGGTTGTTAGGGGGTAGGGCCAGGGTGATGGTTCCCGCCAGTGGGTAGTTTCGACTTCCCACCAACACCAAAGGGGAAAGAATGTAGGCTTTCTTATCACTTGCCCAGATGTGGGGCACAAGGGAAGAGGGAGAGGTGAGGCTTAAAACTTGGCAGCAGACAAACATCAAAAAACAGGTTCAGACACTTTATCACAATTCACCTCTGATGTTTGACTGATGGCTGAAATGTGCCATGTTGCATTTAAAATTGAATTTGAACTTGTCTGGATAAAGCATTATGGCACTCTATGAGGTCTGTAGCTTGAGGCTGGTGAGGGAGGTGAAAGTTGTGCTGAATGCTTGTTCAAGGGCCCAGAATTGTGTATTTTGAGAAGTGCAATGAATGTCTTGGTCATTATCAACAATATCTAGAACTCCTAAGGAGATAAGGAGTACCTTGATGAGGTCTTGCGTTGTGGCTTTAATAAGTAGAGAGGTAGGTGTGATCGTGATTTAAATTTTCGGTATCTGTGAGACAAGAGATTCCTAGAGTTCTTTACCCCCAAACAGGCAACTTGACTCAAGAGTCTATAAAAATGCACAGATGGGTCAAGTGTAGGCCAGGGCCTCCAGGGCTAAGATGACTGACTGTCTGAAGTTTGGCCAATTGTGCTGACCCTTTGGTCCTACTATTTTTCAGGAACATTGTGTTTAAGGGGTGAAAAGCAGCAACTCTCCACAGAGCTCTAGCAGGTGTAATGGTGGCGATGCCATCTGTAAAGTCTGTGAACTTCCTTTACTGTTTACTTGGCTGACGCCAAGGAGCTCCCCAAGTAGCCAAGTGGTCTGAGAGAGGGTGACCTCCTCCAACACCAGGACATCTGGCAAGGGACTGGGAGGGCCACCCCCTGCTGCAGATGGAGTATGCCAGAGGGCCCAGGTTTGGCACTATCTGTAGCAAAAGGCCTCAGAGGCCATGCTGAGCTTGTTGCTGGGGTGCTGCATCCATGAGCTGAGGCATGTGGACAGCTAGGTATGGAAGGTCACAGGCCAGGGACGATGAGAGCCACTATTTCCAGGAGAGCCTAGTATGCAGCCAGCGGTTGCTGCTGTAATGGCATATGGCGTGGGGCCATGGAGCGTGTTGCATCAGAAGCCCATGGGTAACTTACAGCTATCGTGATTGGTCCAAACACTCCGGGAGGCATGAGAGGAGATTGCTAAAGCCTCTGCAGTGAGGGACTCTCTGCGGGCACTTTGGGAGTGCTTATTGCACTGCAATTTGGTCAGATTCTAGAGCCTTTTGGTGTGGGGGCCCCACTCGAGGGGTGATTTGCAAGTAATAGCATAAGTGAGCTTAATAAAATTGGTAAATGCAGAATATGTTGCTTCCAGAACCAAAAAAGGCCTAAAAGATGTCAGGCTTGTTTTAACATTGTGGATGCTGAGAGGGACAAGAGCCCTTTCTTGACAGTGTCCAAGATGGGGTGGCCTTCAGTTTACCAAAGAATTTTTAGGAATTTAACTGAGGTTTCAGGGCCATGCAGTGTGTGGGGTGCAATGACCCCTCCCTTTTTGGCGAGCTCTTTCCTAAATGAGTGTGTCGGATGAATCTCCTTGGAGGAGGACATCATCGACATGTTACATCTGTGCTTCTGGAGAAAGTTTGATGCCTGCAAAGATTATGTGTGACGGTAAGGCTGTTGAGGTTCCCCGCGGGTATCCAGGTAAAGGTATATGGTGTCCCCTCAAATGGGAAAGCAAAGTGCAGCTGACAGCCTATCAAAATAGGCACTGAACAGAACATACTAGCCAAATTTGTAATAGCAAAACGTTTACCAGCTGATGATTGAATGGAATGGGTAATTTCAAATTTCAGTAATATGGGGTATAGGAGCCTTAATGGGTGGAATCACAGCATTAAGTTGCGGTAATCTGCTGTGAGGTGTCATTCACTCGTTCCAAGTTTAAGAACAGGCCAAATTGGGCCATTAAATGGGAAGCAGTGGAATAATCACCCCTTCACTAAATAGGTCTTGTATAATAAATTTCAATCCTTGAAGGCCCTGTTTTAATCTACATTGGGCTGTATTAATTATTTTAAGTGGGGGAAGGTCCATGGGGTCCCATTTGTAATTGTAATTCATTAATCAATGGGTCAGAGCTTCCATGCCCACTGTGGAATATTTGAGAGCAATAGGCAATGTGACTCTGGGGAATTTAGGCAAGGCAATAGTTTCAACAGTTAAGATGAGGCATACCTATTTGCCCTCTATTTGATGTCAGGAACATCCCTAAGATTATAGAGAATACCTTGTTTAAACTTAGGGGGATCCCCAGGTATAAACATAACTTGAGCCCCAGTACTGACATAGGCCATAAAGATTTCCTAGTTGATACATTTCAGCAGAGGTTCAAGTTAGTTCAGAATCTGTATTGTAGAGACACAAAACCAATTAGTGCCCTTTTACCTCGTTTTGGATAAATTTTGGATTTCGAATTGGGTCAAATTGTGGACCTCTATTTCAATTTTTTGTTTCTTCCCCCATATCCAGGTTTTTTTCTTTCTTTCTTGACTCAGATCAATATCATCAGGATTAGAGGCTTCCCCCACGGCAAAGGTTGAATTAACCCCTTGTCTGTGTCACAGGGCCACCATGGGTGTTTTTCCCTACAACCCTGAAAATCAGAATCTTTTTTTGGCAACAGTGGTATAGGCAATAGCAGCAACAGCAAAAGCATTTTGCAGAGTAGGGGTGAGCCATCTGCTTTCAGAAGTGTGAGCCACAACATGCTACATAATGCCTGCTTTTTCTTTCTCTAACGACTGCTCTTTCACGAGTGACCACCCTACAAGCCCATGTATTGCACAGGGAATGAGTCTTTCCTTTGAGCATTCTATAGAATGGGGTCAACACCTAGTTAGGACATGCAACCTAGGTCATAAAGTAAGAGTTGTTCCCCTGAGCCTAGCATCAGTCACAGCTTCTGCTAGAATCGAATCAAGACACAGGATTCAATCTGAGACATACAGATAAGACCAGGCTGAGAGACCTGACCCAGGGCCACTTTAAGGATGGCTCCAATCCCATTCTCTTGTCCAAAATGCCAATTATCTAAACTTCTGACCTAGGTCAACTAAATCTCTAACTGGCTGCCGAGCTGGCCTGAAAATGAATTGACAGCAGGGAAAGGAGACTGGCTTGGGGTTTTTATGGTGGTTAGGGGGTAGGGTGAGGATTCTCACGTGTGGTTTGAACTTTCTACCCACACCAAAGGAAAGAGCACTTGGGCTTTCTCATCAGCTTGCCCAGATGTGGGGCAGAAAAGAAGAGTGAGGGATGAGGCTTAAAGGCTATCAGCAGCCAAACATTAAAAATGGAGTCAGATACTTTATTACAATGGCCATACTTCCCAAATTGATCTACAGATTTAATATCATCCCTACCAAAATCCTACCTGATTTTTTGCAGAAATTGACAAGTCAATCCTAAAATCAATATGAAAACACAAGGGAACCAGAATAGTCAAAATATTTTTGAGAAGGAAGAACAAAAGTTGAAGGACTCACACTTCTTGATTTCAAAACTTACTACAAAGCCATAGTAATCAAGACTATGTGATCCTGGCTTAAGGATAGACATATAGATTAAAGGAATAGGTTTGAGGGTCCAGGACTAAATTTATACATTTATGGTCGATTGATTTTTGACAAGAGTGCTAAGACCATTCAATGGGGAAAGAATAGTCTTTTAAACAAATTGTGCTGGAACAGCTAGATATCCACATGCAAAATAATGAAATTGGGTCCCTACCTCACACCATGTATAAAAATTAACTCAAAATGGACCTAAGAGCTAAAACTATAAACCCTTAGAAGGAAACATAGGTGTAAACATTCGTGACCTTGGATTAGGTAATGATTTCTTAGATATGACACCCAAAACACAAGCAACCAAAGGAAAAATTGATAAATTAAACTTCATCAAAAGTAAACACTTTGTGGGGCTGGCCTGGTGGCGTAGTGGTTAAGTCCATGTACTCTGCTTCAGTGGCCCAGGGTTCTTGGGTTTGGATCCCAGGCATGGACCTACACATTGCTCATCAAGACATGCTGTGGTCGCATCCCACATATGAAATAGAGGAAGATAGGCACATATGTTAGCTCAGGGACAATCTTCCTCAAGCAAAAAGAGGAAGATTTGCAATAGATGTTAGCTCAGGGCCAATCTTACTCACCAAAAAAAAAAAAAAGTAAACACTTTCTGCTTCAAAGTACACTATCAAGAAGGTGAAAAGACAGCCCACAGACTGAGAGAAAATATTTGCAACCATATATGTGATAAGGCACTTGAATCCAGAATATGTAAAGAACTCTAACAACTCAACAACAAAGAAGGACAAATAATCCAATTTAAAAATGGGCAAAAGACTTGAACAGATATTGCTCCAAAGAAGACATACAAATGACCAATAGCACATGAAAAAATATTCAATGTCATTAGTCATTAGGGAAATGCAAATTAAAACCACAATGAGATACCATTTCACATCCATTAGGGACAGCTATAATTAAGAAAAATAACAAGTATTGGTGAGAATGTGAAGAAACTGGAACCCTTGGACATTGCTGGTGGGAATGTAAAATTGTGCAGCCACTGTGGAAAACAGTTTGGCAGTTCCTCAAAGAGTTAAACATAGAGTTATCATACAACCCAGCAATTCTACTCCTAAATATATACCCAAGAGAATTGATAGCATATGTCCACACAAAACTTGTACGTGAATGTTCATAGCAATGTTCTTCATAATAGCCAAAGAGTGGAAAGAATCTAAATGTCTATCAGCTGATGAATGAGTTAACAACTTGTAGTATATCCATACAATGAAATATTATTCAGCAACAAAAAGGAATGAAATACTGATACATGCTATAACATGGATAAACCTTGAAAATATTATGCTAAGTGAAAGAAGACAGTCACAAAGGACCATATATTGTATAATTCCATTTATGTGAAATGTTCAGAATAGGCAAGTCTATAGGGATGGAACGTAGATTAGTGGTTGCCGGGGGCTGGGGGCGGGGGTGGTGTTGGAGGGAAATGGGGCGTGACTGTAATGGGTATGGAGTTTCTTTCTAGGGTGATAAAAATGTTCAAACTGATTGTGGTGATGGTTGCAAAAGTCTGTAAATATTCTAAAAACCACTGAATTGTATACTTCAAGATTAAGAGTAAATTTTATGGCATGTAAATTATATCTCAATTTTAAAAAGAAAAAACTGTGAGGGTTTGGACCTGATCAGGTGGTGGATGCCATTTACTGAGATGAGGAGATGGGGGAGGGCAAGAAGCAGGTTTGGGGTGGGCAGAATTGAGTGTTCTGTTTTGAACATAAAATTGAGATGCCTATAACGCATTGTAGTGAAGCAATCAGGTGGACCGTTGGATTTTGCAAGAGTTCAGGGCTGGAGATAAAAATTGGAGTTGAAAACATGGTCCCCACCCTCTAGGCACTCCCAGTGTGTTTACCCAGCTTCCTCACTATTTGAGAGTAGATGTAAAGAAATATCTTTAAGTGAATTATAGGCTCCTCACACAAGCCAATTAAATTCAACATGCATTTATGGATCCTACTGTGAGTTGTGTTCAGAAGGATGAAAACATGCTCCTCACCTCATAGTCTATTACAAGAGACAGACAGTTTAGCCAATTAAGCAAATCATTGTTTCAGAAAGCCTTTAGGTGGCCAATGCTGGAGGAGGGGACTTTTCCATAGGGACTTCTTTTTCAATGATCTGTTGATCCCTATTTAGCTGAAAATTGAGCCAACCCAGTTGTTTTGACCTCAGCCTCCATGGCTCATAGAGCAGCCAGTTGACTCTGCCCGGGATTGGTGTTGGGCAGTTGGACAGAAGTGATTCGATTGTTACTGGGTAGTTCAATACGATAAGGAAGCTTGTCAAGGCCAGAATTGCATGTGTTTGGTTTTGTGACTTTGGCCTTGACAGGCTGCTAGCTTCCCATTGTTTTCTCAAGGATGTGCAAGGCAAATTTACCAGGTGGGTTTACTTCTCTCTACAAAGCAGTCCTTCTCTCTGTAGTTGTCAGTGCAAATATTCACGAGCACATTTTAAAACCCTGTTCAAGCAGAAATAAAACACAGAAGACTACAGCTTGTGGGGAGATTGACATTTCCTTGTCACTCATCATCACACACCAGAGAGCATGTCCCAGGGGAATAATGCAGCCAAACCCTGACTTTCTGTACTTAAGGGAGTGGCAGAGATCATGGAAGGTCTGTATCTCGGATCAAGACTCAGGTCTTGCAAGAAAGACCACATCTATTTTCTTCAAAGACTATTATGAGATATCATATATACAACTAGGTGCAATGCATAAGCACATTTAAAAATAATCATAAATGGACATTTGTGGGCCAACCACTCCGTTTAAGAAATATTTGTTCAGTGCCTACTTTGTGCCAGGTACTGTTATAGGTGCTTGGTTGACATCAATGAACCATAGAAAAAAAGATTCCACGCTTGTGGATCTAACATTCTGGAGGGAGGAGATCAACAATAACTACTAGACACAAAGAGGAAGCAAATTATGTAATTTGTTAGAAGTTGGTAAGCGCTCTGGGAAAGGAGAGGTAGAGCAGATAAGGGGTAATAGAAGTGTGGTTGTGAGGTGCTGGGGTTTACTTAGCCTCACTGAGGAGATGACGTCTGAGCAAAGACCTGAAGGAGGAGAGACAATTGACCACTTAGATCTTTATTGCATAATCAGACTACATGGATTCTTCTGTGACTTGCTTTTTTCAGCTTGATATTATGTTTTTGAGATTTCTCCAGGCTGATGTGTGTAGCTGTAACTCATTACTTTTCACTGATATGTAGTCTTTCTTTAATGCACATACATTTATCTATCTGTTCTGCTGATGGCCTTTTGTATCGCATGTGTCTACTAGTGCCATTTGCAAGAATATTCTCTTTGGCCAGTGCCTAGGAATGCAATGGTTGGGCTGAAAGATATGAGCATCTTCATATTTAACCAAGTATGATGGGTGGAATTGTCCCCCCTGCCAAAAAAAAAAAAAAAAAGATGTTGAAGACTTAACCCCCAGTATCTGTGAATGTGACCTTATCTGGAAATAGAGTCTTTGCAGATGATCAAGTTGAGATGAGGTCGTTAGGATGAGCCCTAATCCAATATGTCTTTAGGAAAAGGGGAAATTTGGACACAGAGACACATACCTACAGAGTTAAGACAATGTGAAGGCACAGAGGAAATGCCATCTACAAGCCAAGGAGCACCTGAGGCCATCACAAGCCAGAAGAGAGGCCTGGAACATCCTCCCTCACAGCCCTCGGAAGGAACCAACCCAGTCCGCACCTTGATTTTGGACTTTTGGCCTTCAGAGTTGTGGGCCACTGTATCTCTATTGTTGAAGTCACCCAGTTTGAGGTACTTTGGTACAGCAGCCCTAGCAAACGAATACACGCACTCATACCAAATTGTTTTCCAAAGAGGTGGTACCTATTTGCATTTCTACCCGCAGTAGGGAGCCCTTATTGCTCCACATCCTCACCAATGCTTGATATGTTCAGACTTGTAATGTTTTGCTAATCCAGTGGGAATGAAATAATACTTAATTTGCAGTTCCCTGTTTACTAATGCAACTGAGCATCTTTTCATATGGTTATGGACATTTGCGCTTCCTCTTCTGTGAAATAACTGCTCATATATTTTGCCCTTAGGTTGTTTGCCTTTTTCTTATTGATTAGTAGGAGTTCTTTGGGTCCTAGAAACTTATCCTTTCACAGTTATATGTGTTGCAAATACTTTCTTCCAGTCCATGTCTTGTCTTCTTGCAGTTCTATTGATTTTTGCTTCAAGTATTTTGAAGCTCTGTTATTAGGTGCATAAACATTCATGATTGCTATGTCCTCTTGATGAACTGATGCATTTATCATTATGAAATACTGTCTTTATCTCTAGTAATATTATTTGCTCTGAAATTTACTTTGTCTGATATTAATATGAGCACTCTAGCTTTATTTTGATTAGTATTGGTATGGTATATATTTTCCTATCCGTTTACTCTTAACTTGTTTGTTTTTTAATGTATAAAGTATGTTTATTGTAGGCAACACAGTTGGATGTTTCTCTTTTATACAATCTGACAAACTCTGCCTTTAACTTGGGGGATTTAGACCATTTACGTTCATTGTGTCTGTTGTTATGGTTAGGTTTCAATCTGTCAGCTTGCTATTTGTCTTGCATTTGTCCCATCCTTCTTTGCTCCCCATTTCCTCTTTTTTTTGCCTTCTTTTGGATTAATTATTTTGTGTGATTTCATTTTTATCTCCTTTGTTGGCTTATTAGCTATAACTATTTTGTTAAATTAAACCATTAAAGGCTACTTTAGAGTTTATGGTATACATCTTCAACTTATCAAGTCTACATTCAAACAATATTATGCCACTTCAGGTATGGTGCAAGAACCTTAGAACATTATACTTCCACCTTTCCTTGAGGTAGTTTTGTCATACATTCTACTTTTACATATGTTATAAATGCCACACTACATTATTATTTTTGTTTAAAACAGTTATATTTTAAAGGGATTTAAATAATAGAGAATAAGTCTTATATATTTACCCCTGTGATTATCACTTCCAATTCTTTTCATTCATTTGTTTTCATTCCTTTATTTCCATCTGGTGTCATTTTCCTCTGTCTAAATAATTTTCTTCATCATCCAGCCAAACACTAACAGCAGTCACTTATGAGCACCTTCTGTATGCACACCATTGCACTTGGCCAGGCGCTTACAGCAGCCTCGCAATCATCCCCTCCCCCTCTCCCTCCATCCAGCAGCCCCTGGAGACGTGGCCACGCCCAGCACCTTCCCTGCTGGGAGCTGTCCCCCAGCACCTGGGCAACTCGGTTGCCGCAGACACAGCCTGCATTTCCCCCAGGGCAGAGCTTCAGCTGGTCCCCAAGCCGCCTGTTTGAGCCGGGGCCTCTGGCGGAGCAGAGGAATCCAGGTGTGGATGGCCAAGTTTGTAACCAGAGGGGTTGCATTGTGCTGGTCCCAGGGCAGGTCTCAGGGCCCCATGGGTGTGCAGGCGTGAGCTCAGGAATCCCCACCTGTGTGCAGCATAGCCTCAGCTGCCTCCAAGCCCTGGGAGAGGAGCTTCTGCCCAGAGACCTCTCCTCACAGCCCCACCTCCTGTTCTATTTTAGCAGTTTCCAGTGCAAGAAATAGGAAAATGGAATAAATAAATATATTTGTGCTTCCAGCAGAGAGAGGAGGCAGAGTGGAGATGGCTGCGAGGAGGCTTTCAGAACAGTCTCCTGAGAACGTTCAGACTCACTCCCAGCTGTGCCAGGGCGGGACCCTGTTTACCTGTGGGGAAACTGAGGTCCCAGGCTTCTAAAAAAGCCAAGACTTGCTCCCAGAACTCTTAGGAGTATATTCTGCACTCTTGCTCTGCACAGCCTCATTTTCTTAATAATCAGATATAATCTTTTTTACTCCCTAGGATGTAATTTAGAAATTAATGCAGCTTTTGGCCTATTTACACATCAAGGTGTGTACATGGACCAGTTAAGTTGGAACCCAAGGTGATGGGTAGGGCCCGCCAGGAAGAGCCCAGGGCCCCTTCTTCAGGCTTCTGCAGGAAGGCTGAGCCCCTCCCTGGCAGCTCAGGACTGCAGGCTCTGCTTCCCTGGCTTCTCTCTGCTGAGACACACTTGGCAGATACTGTCCACACGCCTGGCACACCCTGAGTCCTGATCCAGATTGTGGCTAAGCCCTGAGCACGGCCGCAGGGAAGCACCGATGCCAACATTTCACAACCGCTCAGCTGGTGACAGCTGGTCAGGGAGGGCCTTGTGGTCTGAGATGACAACAGTGCTGGGTGGCTGGGTTCTGGGCTCAGCAGTACTTGCTGTGTGGCCTTGAGCAAGCTGCTTCCCCTCTCTGGGCTATCTGGAATGTGGCCTGGATCTCTTGACAACCCTTCGTCCTGGAACCCAGCCGGGGGGTGGGGTGGGGTGTCTTTACAAAAATCCCTCATGAGGATGTTCCAGGGGGCTGGAATTCACTTAAGTCACATGACATTCCTGAAAAGGAAGGCAGGTTTGTTATTTCCATTTCACAGATGAGGAAACTGAGGCTCAAGAAAAAGGGCCCACCTGGGATCTGGTCCTGGACGTGGTGTCCTGAGGGCATATTTCACGCAGAGATCCAGGGAATGGGCCTGAGGTGGGGCACATGCCCCCCGGGGCACAGGCCCAATAGAGGAGTTATTCTGAGTGCCCCTGGGAACCGCCCCTGGCCATCTTCGGGGACCCAGGGCAAAGCCTCTTCCCACATCCCCAGGTCTCTTTCCTTCCCTACCTGGCTCTCTCGTTCTCCTTTGGCAAATATTTGCTGCTGCTCGGTGAGCTGCTGCCATGGTTACGGGCATCCCAGCCGCTAAGGGTACAAGTTGGACTTTAAACCTCTTTAAAATTCAAGACCCAGAGTAAACAGCTGCTTCTTGAAGCCTCCATCCTGCAGGTGACCGTGTCCCCGTTGCCCCAGGCTGCGAGCCCTCTGCTGGCTGAGGGAGTGGGGAAGGTGAGGGGCTCCAGGGTTTCACCAGGCCCCGCAGCCCTGAGTGGGGGAGAAGAGCCTGCGGCCACACAGTCCCCCTTGGGAACACCTCAGGGTTCATCCATGCTCTGAAGAGGTGCCTCCTCTGGCAGCTTCCAGTGACCCCGGGGGACTGAATTCTGATCAGGCACCCTCTATCCCAGCTGTGTGACCCTGGGCAAGTCATGGTTCTCTGAGCCCTAGTTTGTTCATCCGTAAAATAAGGGCAATTAGCCCTCCTGGGCTTATTATGAGGAGTAAGGCCCTCAGCTGAGGACTTGCTTTCTGAGTAGGAAAAGAGTGATTTTCAGTGGGTGGAAAGCCCAGAGGTCTGGTTATAAGAGATGCAAATACCCACGTTCCATTTCTCTGCACGACTTCTCCTCTAGGTGACTTGGGGCCAGTGATTTCACGTGTCTGAGCTGCAATTTCCTGCTGGTATAATGGGAGAACAATAATACACAGCATAGAGTCGTTCCCAGGATTGAAGGAGCTAAGACGACTGTGTTAGTTATTTGTTGCCGCATAACAAATTCCCCTACCACCTAGCGGCTGAAGACAACAAACATTTATCTCACAGTTTCTGTGGGTCAGGAAGCCAGAAATGGCTTAGCTGGATGGTTCTGGTTCAGGATCTTTCATCAAGTTGTGATTAAGATGTTGGCTGCAGCTGCAGTCTCTGAAGGCTTGACTGAGCTGGAGGGGCCACTTCCAAGATGGCGCCCTCACGTGGCTGTTGGCAGGAGGCCTCAGTCCCTTGCCCCGGGGACCTCTTCAAAGGGCTGCGAGTGCACAGTATCTTTTGTAACCTAATCTCGGAAGTGACATGCCATCACTTCTGCTGTCTTCTACATGTCACACAGACCAACCCTGCTGCGATATGTGGGAGGGGTCTACCCAAGGCTGTGCATACAGGAGGAAGAGATCACTGGGGGCCATCTCGGAGGCTGGCCACCACCCAGGGACAGGGCTTACCCAGTACCAGCACATAGTGAATACTTAGTGTAGGGGAGGAGATACAGTCGCTATGCAGGGCACAATCCCAGAATTTACAATGATGTAGGTTAGAGAAGGGAATGCAGGAAAAAGACCAGGCCCAGCACTGGGATTCCAGGCCCCAACCAAGGCACATTCCCTGGGCCAGGCAGAGAGACTTGGTGACCAGATCTGCAGTACCAGGAGGAGAAGGAGCAGGACGGGGGATCCAGCAAGGAGAGACTCGCAGGAGTCAGGCGCCAGGTGGAGGTGGGGCAGCCGGGGTCAATTGTGACCAGAAAGCCAGGTGAACCCTCCACCCTGCCTTCCCTGAGGGTGGCGAAATCCCAGAGGAGTCCCAGAGGAAGGCAGGCTGGGTGGACCCTCTTGTCCTTGGAGCTTCTCTCTGGAGCTTCCCATCACTCTGTAGGCAATCCTGTCCCGTGCGTGCTCTGTCCCCACTCACCAGCTCTGCTTGGGTTCTTACTGTTTCTTTCTGGTTTGAGCGTGTGCCAAGCCTTAGGCAGCTGTCGCCTTCCCTGTGGTTTCCTGAGCGCCTTGTTACTCGCTTGTGTCCCTGCCGCTGCATCCACCCTCCTTGGGGCCCATGAATGAATTCAATAATCACCCAAGTGCTTGGAAGATGCAAAGAGCCTGGAAAGAGATTCTCTCCTCGTGCCAACTCCCTCCCATCACCCAGGAATCTGCTCAAATGACATGGCCCCAGAGAGGCCTTCCTGGGCCAATGTCAAAGGCCCCATCTCTCCTTCCCTAAGTCTACCCTGCTTTACCTTCTCCAGAGCACAGATCACTCTCCACCATCACCTTGAGTTTATCAATTGCTTGTTCATTTTTTTTTTTTTTTATTATTTTTTTGTGAGGAAGACTAACCCTGAGCTAACATCCCTTGCCAGTCCTCCTCTTATTTTGCTGGAGAAGACTGGCCCTGGGCTAACATCTGTGCCCATCTTCCTCTACTTTATATGGGACGCCGCCACAGCATGGCTTGACAAGTAGTGTATCAGTCCGTTCCTGGGATCCGAACCTGCGATTTCCAGGCCGCCAGAAGCGGAGCCCGTGAACTTAACCGCTACGCCACCGGGCCGCCCCTGCTTGTTCATTTTCTGTCTCCTGTGGGGCTGAAAGCTCCAGGAAGAGCTGAGACTGGGTCTCTCTCACTCATTCTGCATCCCCCAAGCCCAGCCCTGTACCAGCACCCCGTAGGTTCTCACTTATCTGTAGAAAAAGTGAATAAAGAAGGGAAGAGGCCGACACCTTCTAGGCGGGGGAGCACCTGCCAGGCCCGATGGAACTGCTGTTATATTTAGAGACTTGGACAAGGCCGTGGGACCAGCGCGGCCCCTAAGGAGACTGAGACTGGGTCAGCTTTTCCAACTACATTTCAGAGCCAGGCTGTGTTGCTTTGTAATCACAAGAGCATTCCCCCATCTCCATCTCCACTGGTCTGGATCACTCCAGGTTCATAATCACCCCCAGACGAATGGGGGATACCAAATATTAAATTCCAATTAGCCAGGAAGCAAAGGAAAAAATGAGACAGACACCAGCCCAACTGGAATGTAAATCATGTTTTCTGCATTAACATGGAAATTTTAACATTTTTTCTTTGAGCCCGGCTGAGTTTCTGAACTATTCTATTGGGTGGATGTGGGCGATCATTTGTAAAAGTGGGGGAAGTGACTTGACTCAGCAGGAAGAATGAGGTCACTTCTTGGTCTACCCTCCTGCTAATGTGGGAACAATTGCCAGCTATGCAATTATTAAGCACCTGTTGTGTGCTAGGCCTTGAGGGAGTTAACAGAAACGTCCCAATGTGTTGGGCTCTGCTCAGGCTGTGGCCCCATGGTAATGCCCCGTCTTCTCCATCTCTCTAAACTCTGCCATTCTCTGACCCTGCTCCTTTCCCCCTCCTCCGGGAAGTGTCCCTGACCACACTTGACTTCTCCCCTGCGTTCACGTCACAGTTAATAGAGCATATCTGGATGCTGTTGTCCCCAGCATTCTTCACACCCCTCCTCCACCCTCTCCAGGGGTAGGCCCTGACTCTTCTAAACCAATTAGGGTAACCCCACTGTTATAGGCTGAACTACAGCCTATCCCCCCATTCCTATATTGAAGCCCTAACCCCCAGCACCTCAGAATGTGACTGTATTTGGACGTACCATCTGTAAAGAGTAATTAAGGTAAAATAAGGCCGTTAGGGTGGGCCCTAATCCAATAGGACAGTTGACTGGGATAGAGGGAAGACCATGTGAAGACACAGGGAGAAGACAGCCATCTACAAGTGAAGGAGGGAGGCCTCAAAAGGAAGCAACCCTGCTGACACCTGGATCTCGGACTTCCAGCCTCCAGACTGTGAGAGAAGAAATTTCTATTGTTGAAGCCACACGTCCATGGCACTTTGTTATGGCAGCCCGAGCGGTTGATATCCCACCCCTGGTTCAGTGACTCAGGCGTAAGGGACTGGTTCTGGAACGGGCATGTGACCCAATTCTGGCTGATGGGAGAAGAGTGGGGGGCACCTAGGGAAAGCACTTCCTGACTCCTCTGAGGGCGCTAGGAGAAGACTCTCTCTTCCTCAGCGCTGTGTGCTATGAGGAGGGAAGGATGGGCCAGGGCCTGCCATCGGCCTCCATGACAGGAACTATCTGCGGACATGTCCTGATCTGGTTCTTGTTGATGGCCCTGAACTGCCCTGTGGGAGCCATTTGGTCTCACGTGTTCGATCTCTTGCACTATGAAGCCACCTGGCTAAGATCCAGCCGTTACTGAAGTCCAGCATGTGACAGATGTCACATACGGATTCCCAGGCCTCACCCCTGGAGACTCAGCGGATTTGTGGGGGCCCAGGACTCTGCATTGTTTACAACCCCTGGATGATCCTGACGCCAATGGCACCAGCCACTGCTTGGATGGCAGTGTGCCCTCTCGGAGAGGCTGTGTGCCGTGGGGCTAGGTCAGGAGCTCTGGGTGAAATGGCTCTGCCCTTGCCAGCTGCATCTCCTTTGGCAATTCAGCAAGGAAATCTGGCTCAGCTTGCTCATCATATGTGGTCTCGGAGATGCGTTTGTGCCCCTTTGTTCTCCACCCAGCAGCTCCTCCCTGTTTGAGGGGTCCCCTCACCCCCAGAGTGAGCTTCTAGATCCATGGAGATGGACAATGGTCTCTCTGCCCTGGTCTCATTTTTTGTTCCAGTTAAAGACCAATTTCTTGGTTCCAAAGGCAGCTGAGAGCCATTCCTTGTCCCCTGAAGAAGCGGCCTTCCCATGGAGAACAGAGTGCCAGGGACGAGGGAACACACTGTACACTGCCACGCGCCCTCCTGCCCTCTCTGTCCCCAGCGGGAACACTGGGGGCCTGACCAGGAAGAGTTAGTGTCACAACTCGTCACTCCAGGTGGCACCGGGTGTGCTGGGGGCAGAAAGCATGTCATTAGGCTCCTGCAGTCTCTGAGGAGCTGGCCCTGCCCTGCCTGGGTAGGGACAGTGACTCCCTGCAGGCTTCACTGGTGCCCCAGGGGTGGCTGTGACCCAAACACAGACTTGCTTACTTTGGGCCTTGCCCCAGACATGGCCGGGGGCTGCTTTCTCTTGAGGGAGCCTCCTGGGATCGCAGGTACGTCTGGGAAGGAGGCTGGCTTACCTCATGATCTCCCTCTGTCCTGGGGTCACTTCTTTACTGAGGAAGGGCAGGGAAGGGCCTCAAGGACTGTGCCACCCCACCCCACCCTGGATCCACTGGGCAATGGCATGAGGTTTAGGCCTCTGAAGCCTCACTGGGAAGGATGCTGAGCTTGGGGTCTAACCTGGGTTTGGCTAGCCTCTCCCGTCCCCTCCCCTACACCCTCCTCCCCCGCAGATGGATGCCCAGTCAACACCTGGGCAGCAGTGTCAGTCCCACCTGTCCCAGCAGTGCCAGCTGCCCCACTGCCTCCCTTTGCAGGGAATTAGATCTCTGGAAGTGGCTGCGATAAGCCTCGCTCACTCTCAGGCCTGACCTCGGGCCCCCATCCAGGGATTGGCTGTGTTCCCAGGTGGACGTGTGTCAAGCGGCTTTCCTGCGGCAGAATCGGCTCTCCAGCAGTCTCCAGGGTCAATGGCAGGGACGCCGGGGCCACCTCTGGTGCTGATGGGCCTTCAGGTTCTGACTGTGCTGGATCATCTGGGCCGGGTCCCCCCAGGTCACCTTCACGGTCAGGCTGGTGAATCCAACATGGCGGAGCCCTTGCGGCCGCTGCCAGGTGTAATGGGCAGAGGCATTTAGGGGCAAATCCTGCAAGAAAACAGGCAGGGCCCATATGAACTCAGGCAGGAGACAAGAAACAGTTGTTTTTAAAAGAAACTTACTCTTCTGTTTTTAAATTTTTTAAAAATTGTCACTTTTAAATGTGCAGCTCCTTCAACTTCTGGCCGATATGGAATAACAGGGACCATATTTACCCTTTGACCTGAAACAACTGAAAAAAAAAAAAAACAGAGGGGCTGGCCCCGCGGCCTAGTGGTTAAGTTTAGCACACTCCACTTCGGCAGCCTGGGTTCGGTTCCCAGGCACGGACTTACACCCCTTGTTGGTGGCCATGCTGTGGTGGTGACCCACATACAAAATAGGGGAAGATTGGCACAGATGTTAGCTCAGAGGGAATCTTCCCCAGCAAAACAAACAACAAACAAACCAACCAAAAGAACAGATAAAACAAGTGTAACAAGGGTTTTCAAGGTATTGGACATCAAGCAATGAAGGAGATAGGAAACAGTGAACCCTACAACTGCCTCAGCTCACTGCCTGGAGAGCTCCAGGCCATGGAGCAAGGAGGGGCCCGTGGAGCCCAGCGGATTCTCTGAGAGGAAACAGAGCTGGATCGGAGGAGAGCAAGGCAGCTAGAGTTCATGGGAGAGAGGACCAGAGAAGAAAGAGCTGCAGGAGAGGGAGAGAGAGAGGGACAGGGAAAGGCAGAGAGGGATGGAGTTGGAGATGAGAGAGATTTTCAGGTCCCCTGAGTCTTCAGCCAAGTCGTCACCAGCACAGCTGCGTGAGGAGATTCCCTGAGGAAAGAACCACCCAAAAGGATTAGACAGAACAATTCTAGCAGCTCACACAGGGGTGGGAATAGTTCCTTTCCCACCAGCCAGCATGAAAATCCTTATAATTCACGGGGCATCAGGTAAAGTCACAGAGGGGTCTTGCCTCAGTCGTGGGGGAAAATTAGCCCTAGACTAAATGCTGCTCTGATCCAACTCAACAAATCTTAAAATGCAAGACCTAAAAGGATCAAATTGTTTCCAAGTTACTTACCCACATCCCAAAATAAAGCTCAAGACTATTTATGGTAATACAAAAATATCCAGAACCTGATGAGGTAAAATTCATATAATGCCTGCATCGAATAAAAAATAGCTAAAAGTTTTGTAACTATGTGAGGTGATGGATGTTAGGTAGACTTACTGTGGTGATCATTTAGCAATGTATACAAATATCAAATTATTATGTTGTACACCTGAAACTAATATAATGTTGTATGTCAATTATACCTCAATAAAAAAAAAAAAAAGACTAGGCAAGCAAAGAAACAGGGAAACACGCCCAATAATGAGGAGAAAAATCAATCAACCAAAACTAACCTGGAACTACTAGATTGACTAAAAAAGACCATATTTATTACGTAAGTTCAAGAAGCTAGAGGAAAGATTGAGCATGTTAAGTAGACATATGGAAGACGTTAAAGACCTAGATTTTACCTCCAGAGACAACAATCTGAGTTGAGCCATGAATTCTATATCCTTCAGGAAGGAAGGGGAAATAGAGGCATTCTCAGGTGAAGGAAAACTAGAAGAATCTGTCTCTAGCAGACCTACCTTTTAAGACTGGCTGAAGGAAATTCTTCAAACAGAAAGGACATGATAAAAGGAAGAATCTCAGAGCATCTGGAAGAAGGAACAATGGAAAGAACAGGCAAATGGGTCACATACCACGGAATATCCTTCTCCTGCAGAGTTTTGTAAATCAGGTGTGGTGACTGAAACAACAGTTATAACACCATCTGACACGCAGGACAATGATATTTAAAAGTGAGGAAGGTAAAGGGACCTGAGCAGAAGTGAGAGCCGCACGTCTCACTCAAAGTGGCAAAAAGTTGACCCCAGGAGACTGTAATAAATTACACATGTACATATTTTTTTAAAATTTTATTCAATTTATTTAAACTAAAAAAGTAAAATATGCATATGTACATGGTCATACCCAGAGCAACCGCTACAATAGCTGTACACAGACACTCAAAGCACTATAAATAAATCAAGATGGAATATTATGCAGCTCTTCAAAGCAATCTGATAGATCTGTAGGCACCTGGACGTGGAAAGATGCCCAAGACACATGGTAGTAAACTAAAAACAAATTGCAGGACGACATATAATAATCCTTTTTGTGTAAAAGTCACGTCTGTGTATGTGTGTTAGTTCAGGCCCTCTGAGAAACAGCATCAACATGGGATTAGACAGGATTCGAGGTGCAAGAAATTTATTGGGGAACATGCCCGTGAGGGAAAATGTTGAGGGCAGTGGAGGAAGCTGGGGTGCTGACGGCTCCCTTGGAGGAGAGGGGGAAGGAAGAAGGATTAGGTAATATAGTGGTTGAATAGTGTCCCCACCAAAAGATACACCTAAATCCTAATCCCTGGTACCTGTGAATGTGACCTTATTTGGAAATAGGGTCTTTGCAGATGTAATAAAGCTAAGGATCTGGAGAGGAGATCATCCTGAATTTAGGGTGGGCCCTAACTTCAATGGCTGGTGTCCTTAAAAGAGAAAGGAAAAAGAGATTTGAGACACATGGGGGAAGGGAAGGCCATGAGAAGATGGAGGCAGAGGTTGGCATCATGCAGCTACAAACCAAGGCACCAAGGAGGCCCAGCAGCCACCAGAAGCGAGGAGAGAGGCGCAGAACAGATTTTCCCTCTGAGCCTCCGGAGGGGACGAACCCCCCCCCACCCCTTGATTTCAGACGATCTTCCAGAACTATGACAGAATAAATTTCTGTTGTTTTATGGTACCCAATTTGTGGTAATTTGTCATGGCAGCCCTAGGAAACCAGTACAGGTAGGAAAAGTCTTAAACTAAGAAACTTTCACCAAAGTGGGTGGGGCGTCCTCAAATCAGACAGGCAAGTGGTGGAGCTGAAACAGCACATAACACACTGGCCTGCTTAAACTAGTTTTTCTTCCTTAAAACAGGTTGTTGATTAATCAAACCTTGCTCAATAACAGAGACAGCACTGCGCATGTGCCAGGCGGGAACCCATAGCCCCTGGCCTACCCCGGCCTTCAGGAAGGAAAATCCGGCCTCCAGTAGCGGAGCAGGAAGTCCCCACACGACGGGAGGAGGGAAGCAGTGAGCCATGAGGAGGAAGACGTCTCCGTGGGGCCTCGACGCCCTGGTAAGGACTTCAGATTTCATTCCAGCCTGTGGGAAGCAGCCAGAAGGTTGAGACAATGGCATCATCTGACTTAGGTTTTAAGGGGAGTGCCCTGGCTGCTGCGGGGACAGGCTGTAGGGGCCCAGGAAAAGGCGAAGAGGAACCTGTGCCAGCAATTCAGGAGGGACACGACGGTGGCTGAGCCCAGGGTGGTGGCAGTGGAGGTGGTGAGAAGGATTGGACTCTGGGCTGATTCTGAAAGTAGAGGCAACAGGGTTTCCCGGCAGATTGGCTGTGGGTGCGAGAGGAGGAGGACGTGAGGATGACTCAGGTTTGGGCCATCGGCTGAGATGGAGCACCAGGGAGAGTGGGTTTGGGGATGCGTCATGGTTGAGTGTCAGCACTGGAGCTGGAGGTGTTTGTAGACATCAGTGGAGGTGTGCACAGGTGTGCGCATGAGTCCAGAGTGTGGGAGAGTCAGGCTGGGATAGGAACATGGGAGGTCCAGGCATAGAGGTTGAAATGAAGCCACAGATCAGCCAGGGACTGGAGGAGGGTGCTGCGCCCCGGACGCTCCTGGGTTCGAGGTCAGGAGAGCAGAGGAACTGAGCAGGAGTGGCTGGTGACCAGAGGAGAATGCAGAGTGCAGAGCCCTGGAAACAGGCTCCAGCACATTTCATGATAGAGGGCAATCCAGTGCCACCTGCCAGCGCCTGATTAGATGGTGTGCTGGGTTGAACAGTGTTCCCCCTGAAATTCATGTCCACCTGGACCCCCAGTATGTGACTGGCCTTAGTTATCGAGTCTTTGCAGGTGTAACTAGTTAAGATGAGGTCGTGTTGGATTAGGGTAGGCCCCACATCCAGTGAAGGCGAGAGGGGAGGACACAGAGAGACACAGAGGAGGAGGCGATGTATCGACAGAGGCAGAGATTGGAGCGATGCATCTGCAAGCCAAGGAACACCACGGGCTCCGGGAGCCACCATGAGCTGGAAGAGGAGAGGAAGTATCCTCCTCTAGAGCCTCCAGAGGGAGTGTGGCCCTGCCGCGACCTTGATTCGCTTGTCTGGCCTCCAGAACTGTGGGAGAAGAAATTTCTGTCATTTTAAGCTGTCCAGTTTTGTGGTGCTTTGTTCCAGCAGCCCCAGGACACTAACACTTTTGGCTACCCAGAGTCCCTCTCTGCCCCCAGCCCACCCCCAGGGGACATCCTTAGCCGCAGGGTTGGCACCCTGACCCGCTCTGCCTCATCCCCTCTGTCCCCCTCCTCCCTGACCCATCACAGCCTGGACACTAGTGACTCTCGTGGGGAGCCCCGAGACGTGACCTCTGTGGTCAGGGGGCCGGGGTTCGAGTCCTGCCCTGCCACGTTTCTGGGAGCCCCTTTCCCTCTCTGAGCCTTGTTTCCTTACCTGACGAGTCGGGGCAACGGCATCCCCGAGGTGTGCCGTTAATTTAATTCCGGCTCCGGGGCTGCCTGGACGGCCTGGCCCAGAGCAGGCTCTTCCTATAACCAGCGACTTTCACTTCCCTCGATGCCTGGCTCAGAGGCAGGCGCCCAGGAGGGGACTTCGTTTGTGGAACTGGCCAGGGAGGAAGAGCCCAGCCCCTTGCCTCAAAGGATGGAGTGGCTAGAAGGAAGGAACTACAGTTAAGGTTTGCTGTGTGTGAGAATCTCGGCTAGGGCCAGCTTTGGGGAGGTCTGTGGGCTGCCGTCCAGCCTCTGGCACCTGGGAACACAACACCCTATACTCTTATGGTTGACAGATAAAATACGAGATCCAGTAAAATCTGAACTTCAGATAAACAACAAATAATTTCTTAGTATAAGTATATCCCAAATATTGCATGGGATATACTTACACTAGAACAATTGTTGTTGTTTACCTGAATTCAGATTTAACCGGGCACTTTGTTTTTATCTGAAAGATCTGGCAACCCTACTCACCCCTCAACTTGCTTCCCACACCTGGGATTTGTGGCCAGGTCCACAACAGTCTTATGAAGAGGCCATCCGACAGCTATTTGGCTAAAGATAAACATGGAGTCATCCCCTCGTCTGCCTCTGCCCCTCTCCACCTGCAACCTGGTTTCTTGTCTGCCGTGTGCAGACCACTCTTTCCTGTTACACATATGTCCCCACACATGGGGAATCAATAACAATTGTAGGGAGAAAATACAGTTGTCGTGGGGAAAAAGATGGAGTGGATTCAGAGTTCATTAGGCAAGTGAATCAAATTGCTCAGCCGTGCCTCGCTGCTTCTTGGAGCCATCTGGCCCTCTGAGATCAATGCCGTGCCAGGTGGGAAGTGGTAGGACTGGGGGGAGGAGTGGTTTCCTTCAGGTCAGAGCAGGGAGGTGCCAGGCAGGTAACAGGCCTGGCGGGCTCAGGGAGCCCTGGAAAAGCGTCATCCCTGCAGGGTGGGGCTGCTTGGTCAGAACCCCCTACCAGCTCTCAGGCTCCTCTTTCCTGGAGTTACACGCCCACGAGAAAGAGGGACAAAGGGCTGCCACTGGCTGAACGACATCTGCGCTTCCTCCTGTGTTTCTTGGGCTCCTGCTCTATGCCAGCCACCCTTCCAGGCAGCAGGCCGCCGGACCAGGTCCCCGTCCTCACTGGCTGATATTCCAGGCAGGGAGAGGCAGTCAACATGGAAGCAAGAACCTGCAGAATGACCGCCTTCCTGAGCGGCAGGGCTGCTGACTATGCCCCCCGAAGGTTCCTTGGTGGGCCTGAGCCCGCATTTGTAGGGAAGCCAACACTGGCAAGGCACAGCAGACAGAAGAAACCGGGTCGTTGGTGTTGCCAAAACTGAGCCCAACCCGGAAGCCCAGCACCTCAGGACTTTGCAGTTTTGTGAGCGAATCAAGACCGTTTTCGACTGAGGAAGTGTAAGTGAGGTTTCCGTTCCTTACAACTTGAAGAGCTCTGACCGGTGCAAGCGTTCAGTTTAGTGTTCCCGCAGACAGGGGCCTGGCAGGCCTGTGGCGCCCAGGCCAGTGCTGCCCCTGGTCCCGGCATCCTGTGGGGACAGCTGTAGACACATAAACACAAGTGCCCCCGAGGCCTCCACCAATGAGGACACCGCCGGAGCTTCTCACATTCCCAGGGACAAGTTCACACAGGTCCTTCTCACCACTCAAGATGAGGCCCTGGGGCCCACTCTGGGCTCTTTGAGGAGGAGTCCCCCACTGGGTGACGAGTGTCACCTGCTGCTCCACTGGGCTCCGCTGGGCCCTGGCTGTAGCCTAAGTTCTCTGGGTGGCCTGGGGCACTGTGGTCTGGGAGGATGTGGGGTGGAGCTCTGGCTTGTACCCAGGTCCCGAAGGGCCCTGCTTGAGCCTGGAGTGCCACACGGTCCCTTTCAGCTTCTGGCCCTGACATCTGGCCTCAGGGGGGTGGAAGACGGAGACTGGAGATGAGGGAGGGCACAGCTCACAGGACACGCTCATGGTCTCCACCGGAAACACGCACACCCTCAGCTGGGATTTTTTTCCAATTGTTTTTTTAATTGTGGTAAAATACACACATAAAATGTACCATCTTAACCATTTTTAAGGGTCCGGTTCAGTAGTGTTAAGTACGTTCACATTGTTGTGCAGCCATCACTGCCGTCTGTCTCCAGAACTCTTCTCATCTCGTAAAACTCAGACTCTATCTCCCCATTCTCCCTTGTCCCAGCCCTGGGCTCCCAATGTTCTACTTTCTGTCTCTATGAATTTGACTCCTCTACGGACCTCGTATGAGTGGAATCATACAGTATTTGTCTTCTGTGACTGCCTTATTTCACTTAGCATAGTGTCCTCAAGGTTCATCCACGTTTAGCATGTGTCAGAATTTCCTTCCCTTTTAAGGCTGCATAATACTCCACTACGGATAGGCCACATTTTGTTCACCCATTCATCTGTTGACGGACACTTGGGTTGCTTCCACGTGTTAGCTGCTGGGAATAATGCTGCTATGAACACGGGTATACCCGCCTGGGATTTTTGAAGAGTCATTTGAATGAAGGGGCTATTTACAGAGGTAGGGGCAGGACTGAGGAATGAACCAGGATTGGTGATATGCCCAGAGACTCCCAAGAGTGGAAAGTCATTACCACCTCCAGGCCTGATGGGCAAAAAAGGATGTTAGCAGAGCCCAGGGAGAGTTTGGGGCTGCCCAGTGGGAACTGTAGCTTCTAGAACCACAACAAAGCAGAGAGGGAGCAGGGCCACTGGTGTTGGGGTGATGATATCCTGACATCTCTCCTCCAGCTCTTTCATCTGTTGGTGCCTTCCGATGGAGCCTGGGAGTGTTAATTATCATCATGATAATACTGGTAACAAACAACCCCAGTATTCAGTGGCTTAAAACAACAATCATTTATTTTCATACTCTAGGGTATGCGGATCAATGGGGCAACTCTGTTCCACGCATCTCATATCTCATTCTGTGGCGAGGTTGGAGGGGGCGGTGGCTGCCCAGGGTACGTCCTTGTCACAGCAGTGCAGAAGCACAAGAAGCCTGGTCCAACTGCGCAAGCACATTTCGAGGCTCTCTGTCTTACACGTTTTAGCCTCCAGTTGGCCAAGCCCAAAGGCAGTGGGTGGGGAAGTGCACTTTGCCACCAGGCCACGGCAAGGGTGTGGATGTGTATTTCTGCTGCAGGGAGTGAAGAATCGTGACCAATAAGTCAGTGCACTCTGGAGGATGGCGTAGTCTGCAGAGTCAGGCTCTGGAAGCCCAGGGACGGGTGGAGGTTGGAGGGACAGGCACACAGAGAGTAGCCAACAGGCCGATGCTCTCTGCAGCCTCATCCTACCTCCTCTCCAGGTGAGTCTGCATCGTCCGCCCTCTCTGCCCCCAGCACATCCTTTCTACAGATGGACTCGGTGCCAGATGCTCTCAGCCGCCCCTGGTCAGAGGCCAGGAAGGGTTAACTGGAAAAGTGTACCGAATTATAGTCAGAGAGAGACTTTTTCAAAGACTTGATAAATAAATCACTGCTCATGTTTAATTCAACATGCCCGCTGCCTACAGAGAACACAGGGAAGAGCGATCTTTCAATTAAAACAGCTCTGAGGGGCTTCTCCCGCTCTCCTGGGGCCTGCCTGGCTCCCCCATGGCTGGAGGCCCCTGCGGGGAAGGCCGGCCAGTGTGAGCCCACTGCGCTCCAGGAACAGCTTAAAACAGAAGGCGGACTCCTTATGCAGGTTGTCCAGGGTCCCAGCCTCAGCCCACTGGTCACCCTCCTCCCTAATCTCATCATCCCAAATCGTCCCTGCTGGTCACTTTCTCTCAGAACCCAGTTTCTTTGTTTCCTAGCCCTTGTCATTATGTGATGTTTTTGTAGGTTTTGCTTGTTTCTTTATTGTCCGTCTCCCCCACTAGAATGTCATCTCCGTGTGAGCAGACACTGGGCTCATCGATTCCCTGCTGAAGTCCCACCACACACAACAGCACTTAGCACATAGTTGGTGCTCAATAAATGGTTTGTTTTTCTGCCTTTTCTCTTCTATGCTAAACACCCCCAGTTCCTCCAGTTTCGCACATGGAGCAGGAGGCTGGGCTCCTGCTCAGCCCCATGCGGTTCTCAGAGCTTAGGTTTCTGAGGAGCAGCAAGAAGGCCAGAGGAGTGTGGGGACCATGTTGGCAAGGGCCTGTGACAGGCCAGCACCATGCTGAGTGCTTTGCATGGAAGGACCATCTTGTCCTCCCCAGAGCCCATTTTACAGATGAGCCAAGCAAGGCACGTTGAGATAAAGTCACCTTCTCTGGGTGGCACCTTTAGTAAGCATGGTAGAGGCAGGATTGGAACCCAGGCCCAGCACTTCTACAGCAGGCACCTAAGTCACTCTTCTAGAAGGTGAGAGCTTTTTGTAACCACAGGGTGCTCTGAAGTACGAGTTACCGCTCAGGAGCCCAGCTTTCTAAAATCCCACATGGCAAAAATCAGGCCCAGTGACGAAATAAAGACCAGCTCCTCTCCTCGTGGGCTGAGATCACAATAAGCTCCCAGTCAGTACTTTGGACTTGAAACCTATTCCTTTGTATCTGCCAAAGCGTATTCTGTTCCCAGCACAGAGCTCGCTGTTAGGGGAGGGTCCAGGTGCCAGCGCTCAGCCAACTTCAGATGAGTTAATCCTCTCAGCAATATCAGGCAGCTGAGGGTTTTAATCTCCATTTTCCCTCCAAGCAAACTGAGGCCGCAAAAGGTTGAGTAATCTGGTCAGCCCGCTGGCGACTGTTGGAGCCAGGAATCAAACCCCTGACCCCAGAATCACGCTCTTTCACAGTAATCCCGTGGCCATTACACTATTAGTTGTCATCGTCAGCACTAACATTTAGTGAGCACTTAATGTGTGCTGGACCGTGCGGTTAGCATCTACAGTTATTAACTCCTTTGATCCTAATTACAACCCAGGAGGCAAATACTATTTTCATCCCCATTTTAAAGATGAGGAAATTAAGGTCTGGGTGGCTAAGGCTCTGTTTTAAAATGTAGGTTTTATTATTATTCAGGTGTGGTGAGGCCAACAGATCAGAGATTGAAAAGACAGGCAGTTACTCAAGAGGAGGGGGCCTGCCAACCATGCAGGGCCACACGGGGAAGCACCAGGGCCAGTCAGGAGGCAGAGGGAGTGAAGGGAAAACGTGGGCCAGAGCTTTTATTGTGCTTTCCACAGGAAGGCAGTCATAGGATCAGTTAGTTTGAATAACTTCAGTGGGCTCTGCGGCAGAGGGGCTGTCCCTAGTTGTCTGGTGGCCGGCCCTGGGTGATGAGGGCAGGAGGACAATGGCCAGAGTGTGAAAACCCCATGGAGGAGGGGCTTGGGGTGTGGGCCTGGGCTTGGCTGGCTTGCATATGCAAGATGCACTTACAGGCGAGTCCTTTGCTATCTCTGGGAATGGGCCAGCCCTGGGACAGGCGGTCTCTCCAGGATCAGCCAGGCTCCAGGTGCAAAACATCAGCAACACATGGTTAATACTGGAACTTACCCAGGTCTCTCAGAACAGGACTTGAGACCTAGATCAGCTCTTCTCAGAGCCCTCATTCTTAGTCACTCTACAGTGAGATTTCCTCTCTGCAGCAACCTACTTGCTAATGTGACATGGGAAGAGCCCAGGGGGACGTTACTGCAGGCACCAACGTCTGAACAGAGATGAGGCCAGGATGAAGGCTGCAGGTGGGACTGGACAGGAGCCAGGAAGGCTGTTTGGAGCTTTCTTCAGCCAGCTGAAAAGTCCCCAAGAGGGCGGTTATGAGCTGGCATCCGTGTTGGTTATGTTGTCATTTCAATTTGAGAGAAAAACAGCAACACCTGACAGAAACTCGGATCCCTCCTCCCCCATCACAAAGAGCCCAAACTGGATCCGATGGTCCCCACCTCGTGGCTGGGCCACATCCTGCCTGTGTTCTGACATGGAAGTGTCGCCTTCGTGTATCCACATTATTTGGGAAAGGCAGATGGAAGGAGAAGCAGAGCCTGGGCTGAAATAGCAACATCTGTTGGAACCTCCCAGGAGGAAAATTCTCCTTTTGTTGCATATTAAGTTATTAAAACACAAAAAGGAAAAAGGGTCATTAATTTCCCCACCATATGCAGACCATATTTCAATGCAAAGATACCCAGGTGGGCGGGAGGTGCCTTCAGCTGTTGGGCTGTGGGAGGCATGCCAGGCACAGGGGGTTAGCTGTGCACTGGAGTCAATTTGTCCCCTGCAGGGAAGGTCTTAGGAGCCTGGGCTGGGACTGCCCACTCCCGTATTCTGGGTTTCTCGCTGCTGCTGGGACTAAGCCTCGGTTAGAGCCCTGGGGACCACACTGGGGTCTCAGCTCAGTCCTAAATCATTGTCCCAGACCCTTGCCCAGATCCTTCTGGAGGCCATGGTCATTTCCCTGAACTGGCTGCCAAGCCCCTGGGAATTCCCCTCCAGCTGTCCAGCCTTATGCACCAACACATGGAGGAATGGACCAACTTCCATTCATCGTCTGCTGAAAGGAGAACGGGCTTTGGGTCCACCAGTCCTGGGTTTGAAAACATGCTCCAACCACCTTAAGGGCCATGTGACTTTGGTCAAGAGATTTGGCACCTCTGGGCCTCAGTGTCCTCGTCTGTAAAACGGAGGCAGGAACGTGTAATACCTGGTGTTATGAGGTCTGCAGCCAGTGCTGGCACCTGTACGTCCCGGGCACTTCCATCACCGGGGAGCAGGGTGGAGGTGACACCTGGTCACTCACCTTCTGCCCAACAATTGATGATGCTCGTTCTTCCTGTCCCATGGAGCTCATCTGGGATCACGGTGGGAAGAGTGTGTGGCAGCTTCGTCCGAGCTGGCTCGGGAAGGAGAGCGTTACCCTGTCACGTGGCCCCTCATTGCAGGCCTTTTTGCCGCCCTCCCTCTAACACCCGCCAATGGTGCCACAGAGCCTCTGCATGCTGCACGGTGACGATGCTGCAAACCCAGGACAGCCGCTGCCTCTGTTTCTCCACGAAGGAGCAAATTGCCCCTCTTGCCTCCCTCTCCTGCCTTCCCCAACCTCCTTGGCCCAGACAGAGCATCCCTCTTTCTCCTCCCAGGCACAGGGGCTCCACTTCTGCCCTGTGCTGGACAAATGCCCATTGGGTTTGGATGCCCAGCAGAGCTTCCCCAGGCAGTGCCATCGCCTCTTTGCATCTCATGCCTCAGCCCTGCCATAACCACTGCCTTTTATGTGCATGGGAGGACCCTCCTGGGCAGATCAGAACCAATGTCTTCCTTCCAGGATGCCCTCGACTGTCCCTCTTAGTAGTAGAGGGTCATTCTTTCTACCTTAGGAGCAAAAGGCTAGAGCAAAGTTCCATCCTCAATTGCAGCAACCACCCCAGCCAGGATCAAGGATCTTATTACCAGTTTGTTGAGTAGTTTTCCTAGAGGAGTGTATTAGTCAGGCTCCATCAGGCTCCGCAGCAGTAATAAACAGCTCCCAAATCTCGTGGCTTTAACCCAGTTGATGTTTATTTCTTGTTCATGTAAATTCCACTGCTGGTCCAGGTGACCATCCAGGCAGCCACCCGCCATGTGTTGTGCCAACAATGCAAGCTGCTTCCGTCTTGTGTCACCTCCCCATCAACGTGATCTTCCCAGGGAAGAAAGGTCCAGGAAAATCACACACTAGCTTTTAAATGCTGCCACAGGGAAAGTCACATGACCCTTCTGCTCACATTTCATTGGCCAATGCAAATGACACATGGTGTCTAACTTTGAGGTGGCGGGAAAGTGCAATCCTTCCCGGGTCCAGAAGAAGCCGAGAGTTGGAGAGTGGGAAGAGTAGTGATGTCCCCCACAGCCAGTAATAATAGTAACAAACCCCTCACAAGGCTTCTGTGATCCGGCTGCTGCATGGAGCACTTCACATGTGTTGACTCATTTAATCCTCGCAGCAGTCTTGTAGACAGGCATTATTTTCATCCCCATTTTACACATGAGGAAATTGAGGCTCAGAGAAATGAAGTGACTTGCCCGAGGCCTGCACAGCCATCCGGGTGGTGCCACCTCTGGATGAACGGCACTGATAGGGACAAAGGAGTTGACCCCAGGCTTCTTGGGTTCCCCCAGAGCGCTGGGGCTGGACCGCAGCATTGTCCTCACTGAGTGTCGTAGACTGAATTGTGTCCCCCCAAATTCATACATTGAAGCCCTAACCCCCCCCCAAGTGGCTATATTAGGAGATAGGGCCTATATGGAGGTAATTAAGGTTAAACCAGGTCATAAGGGTGGGACCCTGATCCAACAGACTGGTGCCCTCATAGGAAGAGGAAGAGACACCGGAGCTCTCTCTCTCTCTCTCTCTCCCCACGTGCACACAGAGGAATGACCATGTGAGGACACAGAGAGAAGGTGGCCACCTACAAGCCAGAAAGACAGGTCTCCCCAGAAACCAACCCCCCCCACACCTTGATCTCTGACTTCCAGCCTGCGGAACTGCGAGAAAAGAAATGTCTGTTGTTTAAGCCGCCCAGCCTGCGGTGCTCTGTTATGGCAGCCCATGCAGACTAAGACACTGAGTAATTTGCGAGATTTGTCACATTTTTGCTGGGCTCAGGTATGGCAGAGAACATGGCACTGCTGCATTCTGCCAAAGTGGGAAACGGACAGTGATGAAAGCGGCCCACGAGGGCACAAACTGAGCTGAACACAAGATGTGTGGGTTGATCGGGCTCCTGCTCAGAAGGAGCCCAGCTCTCCTGTGGGAAGCAGCTCCTTTGCAGAGACCTCAAAATCTTTGACCCCGGGAATGACATCATTGGCCCACCGAGGAAATGGAAGTTCCACCTCTAAAATTCTCTGGACACTCCAGTGGTATTTTGTGGTTCAGAATCCTTGGCTTTTGACAAATTGCAGTTTATTCTGACGCTGTTTCCCAGGGCCCAGCCCAAAGCCCCTTTGATGGGCAGCCTCAAAACTGGGTAACACCATAGACTTTGGAGGCTAGGTCTCAGTTATGATTTTGTTTGCTTGTAAGAAACCACAAACCCAATAAATAGTATGTTAAATAAATTAGTTTATTTGCCTCCTGAGACAAGGATCCTGAAGAAGGCAATCCACTGATATAATCAAAATACCAGATTACTTCTACCTTCCTATTCTACCATCTTTGGCAAGTGGATTTGACCTCATGGCCACAAGATGGCTGCTGTGCCTCCAGGTATCATATCTGCACTCCAGACAGAATAAAGAGAGAAATCTGAATGGCTGACTCTGCTCCAAGAGGCTCGGCCTGGTCCTTTTTGCTTACATCTTGATGGCCTCAACTGGTCACTTGGCCACTTCTAGCTGCAAGGAAGTTTGACAAGATGAGTATTTTAGTTTTCCATCCTCTTTAGAAGAGGAAGGCAAAGGAAAGGGGTTTGGGAGTGGCTTTGGGCCTCCAATCCTTGCTGTCTGCCAGAGACAGGAAGATCTGGTAACATCACCTAGAATGTGACCTTGCACGAAGTATTTATTTGAACGTCTGTTTATTCATTTGGAAAATGAGGACAAAAACAGCACCTTCCTCCCAGGCTTGCAGTGCCTGGAATACAGCAAGTATTTAATACATGGTAAATGTCATCATAATTATTATAATGGGGAAACAATATTTACATGAAAGGCAGGCAGCAGACCCAGTTAATGTATTTCTGGAAAATTACTGAACTATCCCAAATTACACAAAATATATTCCAAAAATCCCTGCAGAGGTAACTTAGAGCTTTACTTGAAGAGGCCTGAGGCTGAGGAGGGTGGAAACTGCTAACCTATGTTCCTTTGGAGCCTGTTGGGGAGCAGGCAGAACAGGAGGGTGCGGCCAGCGGGCTCCCGGGGCCACAGCTAGGAGCCTGCCTGGCCCGTGCAGGATGCGAGGTGGGACCAACGCGGCTGGGAGAGTCCCAGAGCCGAATAACCCAGATGCACACCTGGCCCGCCCTTCTCCCTGGCGGAGCTGGGACCCTCCCTCCCAGCCCCCACCCCAACTTACTGTGATGCTTTTTTTTTTTTTAAACAAACAGAAGAAAGATGCAAAGAAAGCTGGGGGCTGCTGGTCCTGCCAGTGGAAGCATCTCGTTTCTGCTCCAAGGTCACGTACATGTGTTGAGAGCTGGGCGCCGCCGCTGAACTGGCCTCACTTGGGAGCTGGGGGCTGTGGCCAGGACTTCCCAGCTCCTGGGGTCCCGTGGGGGTGAGAAGCAGGGAGTAAGAAGCAGACAGAATTCCTGCTGAAGAAAGCTCAGGCCCCTGCTTATCTGGCCCAGGGGCCTCTAAGAGCCCCCTAGGGGCCAAGAGTGAGCAAGTGGTCGGGACCGACCATTGGACCCCCCCAAGGCTGTTCTGGTCGGGGCTGGTCTCCAAGTAGTGCCCGGTCCTGGGGGAGTAACTTGGACATGTCCCGGGGTCCTGTGCACATACAGCCCCTGTGGGCCGAGAGGGGAAGTGGGATGTCTGGGACGTGGTAGGTGCTCCAGAGGTTCATGCTGGGGTGGAGATGCCAGGCCCCACTCCAGGAGATGCCACTGAGCTGGCCCGATGCTCGGTCTGTCTCAGTCTGCTTAGTGTCCTTTGTCCTGCCTCCTCCCAGTGCTCCTGCGTGGGAAGACCTATGAGGGACTGGACAGAGCATCCTGCCTGGGGAGGTCATTCACCCCTACTGAGCATACATTGAGCACCGACTGTGTGCACCCCCCGGGGCCGGACATGGCCGCTGCCCAGCGCTGGAGACTGCCAAGTGTCTGTATGCAGGTCTCGATTTTCATTTACAATCTGCTGATTTTCACATCTGGCACATTTTTCTTAGAGATGACTCAGAGTTAGTCATTTGGAGAGAAACACAAAGGAAAAATTAAATTAGGAGTATTAGAGTCCTCATGGCAAATCCAAATACACCAAGTGGTTGGCTCTCTTGGGGAATCAGCCTCCCCACGTGGGCTTGGATTTGGGGGGGAAATCAGAGGTCACATGTCCTCCTTCTGAGGCCTGTGGGCTAAGCTGGGCCCGGAAATAACTGTCCATTAGCCCATCCCTCCCCTTACCAGCCCCCACCCACCCCCAGAGCCTGCCCTATAACCAGATGTGACTCATTTATTTGACCTTCTCATGAACCTCCAAGGCCATCCCTGCCTCAGGGCCTTTGGACCTGCTTTTCCTTCAGCCAAGGAGCTGCTTCTCCCCCCAGAGCTTTGCAAGGCCCCTTCTCAGCCCTCAGGTGTCAGCTCAAATGTCACGCCTAATGCAGAGTGTCACCCAGTCCCCCTTCGTCCTCTACACCTTCTCCTGTTTTTATTCCTTACCAGCATACATCAGGCAATGGTCTCAGTTTTTCACTTGTTCGTTATCCTTCTTCCCCCACTAGGGGGCGCGTGCTGTGATCGCAGTCCCTGGAAAAGAACGTGGCACGCTGTAGGCGCTTAGTAAAGATTACTGGGCAAATGAAATAATCCTATTTTACAGATGATGTAACTGAGGCCCAAAGGCTCATAGAGTTGCCAAAGTCCACAAAATGGATCAGCGCCAGGATTCAAAGCCGGGCGCAGCACCTGCCAGAGTCCCTGAAATCAACCAATCGATGAATCGCGTCCCCTGGTGGGAATGCCTTCTTCCCTTGGGAAACTCCTCTCCATGGCCACCTCCCCTGAGAAGCCTTCCTGGATTCCCAGGCAGAGACGCCAGCACCCTCTGAGTCCCAGCGCTGTGCCAAGATCACACTGGAGCAATCCTGTCCAGAGGCCAGGTGGCAGGGAGCCGACTCACAGCCACTTGGACCCATCTTAGAAGCAAATCCTCCGGCCCCAGCCAAGTCTTCCAGCTGATGCTTAACTGCAACCTCCTGAGAGACCTGAAGCCAGAACCACCCAGCGGTGTCGCTCCCAAATTCCCGAACCACAGAAGGCAAGATCCTAAGTGTCCTTGTTTTAAGCTGTTAAGTGTAGGGATACTGTGTGTGTGTGTGTGTGTGTGTGTGTGTGTGTGTGTGTGAGGAAGATTAGCCCTGAGCTAATATCCGTTGCCAATCCTCCTCTTTTTGCTGAGGAAGACTGGCCCTGGGCTAACATCCGTGCCCATCTTCCTCTACTTTATACGTGGGACTCCGGCACAGCATGGCTTGACAAGTGGTGCGTCGGTCCACGCCCAGGATCCAAACCGGCAAACCCCGGGCCACTGAAGCAGAGCAGGCAAACTTAACCACCACGCCACCAGGCCGGCCCCTGGAATCATTTTTTTGTGCAACAATAACTAACTAATCCAGTGCAGAAATACCCCACCAGGTGCCGCTGGCTAGGACGGGGTAACTGTGAAGCGGGTGTTCCACACCGGGTCCCGGGGTCCCCCCAGGGGATTAATCTCCATATCTCACTTCCCCACCCCATTGCTCTCCCCTCCCAAATAAACCACTTGTCCTCAAATTCTTGACTCTGTGTTGGCTTCTGGAGTCCCCAACCCAAGACACAGGCGAGTGTCAGAGGCTTCGTCAGGTGGCCTTGCCTCCTGGGGGAGCGTCGCAGACCTGGCGGGGCCTGGCTGTGGCCTCTGCACAGCTCGCCCAGCGCCAGGAGCCTGAGTCAGGGCGTGGCTTCTCCTACAGGTCTCACTCCTCCAGGAAAACTTGCCTCCTCTGGGGCCCCCTGAAAGGAAAAACGCCTCCTGAATCCCGGCTGAGGCGTCAGCACTCAAAGCCTGGGGATCCCAAGGGTATCCCAGACCCCTTCCGTCTTCTGTCTTGCTCGAGGCCTCTCCTCTGATCTGAGGCCACCTGGCTGCTCCCAGACTGAGGCCAAGAGTTTCCAGCAGCGCTTCTGGAATCTGCCCTCTCCCACTGGCCCAAATAAAGCCTCCCCACCATGGGTTAATTTTCAAACATAGGTAGATGCTGTGATAAATAGCCTTCAAATTCTTTTAAAAATGCCCCTGAATTACTTCCCAGTCACTCTTTGACCTCTACTGGTGTCTCAACCCGCAAATAGTCAGAGCGCCACCACCATCCTTGTCCGTGTGGATTTTTCTGACATTACAAGTGGGCCCTCCACTGAATGAGGTTGGGACTCCCTGGTGTGACAGAGACCTTCAATCCAGGGCAGCAATGTGGTGACGACCGTGGGCAGTGCCAGGTCTGGAAGGGAATTGGGATGCCACCCAAGGGTATTCTTGGTCCAGGCCCTCTGACAAGTGATGTTCAGGTTTCTCAGAAGAGCTGAGACTACAAATGGGGATCCTGCTGTCAGACCTGGGGCCTGATTTTTGTTCTGAAAAGCAGAAAGATGTTGTGGTACCTGCATTGGCTGTCCCTGTTACCAGGACAACCCCTGGGCTTTGGCTTTGACCTTTCTGCTTTTGATTTGGGGGCTGCCACTGGTCGCCATATACAGTTGCACAGGTTGTAGACACATGGTCCTAGAGGACTCCATGCACATGGAGGGTTTCTTCAGTTCATTCCTGCCTTCCTGCTATTTTCATGTTTGTTCACTTGCTTGTTGTCTGTCTTCCCCACAGCCCTGAGCCCCGTGATTGTAGACACCTCGTCACCCCTGTGCCCAGCACCTCGCTGAGGCTGGGCCATCAATGCTTCCGCCAGAACCATTGCAGGAACCACACGTGTGGTCTAAATTCTCTAGCAGCCACAGCAAAATGAGACAGAGGAGATAAACTTTAATAGTATATTTTACTTAACCCAATATACTCAAAATGTTTATCACCCCAACACATTATTAATATAAGAATTATTAATGAAATATTTTACACTTTAAGTACTAAATCTTGGAAATCCAGGATGTATTTAACAGCCTATTAACATATGCTGCGTATCTCAATTCAGACCCTAAATTCCCATCAGAAATACTTGATCTGTATTTAGACTTCACAAATTTGCAGTTGAAAAAGCAGATTCAAATGCCCAAGTTGGGGGCCAGCCCCGTGGCCTAGTGCTTAAGCTTGGCATGCTCTACTTTGGTGGTCCAGGTTCAGTTCCGACACAGAGTTACACCCCTCGGGTGCCATGCTGTGGCGGTGACCCACATACGAAACAGAGGAAGACGGGCACAGATGTTAGCTCAGGGCCAATCTTCCTCAGCAAAACAAACAAACAAATGTCCAAGTTGTTCCAAACGTCCTCAAGAGTTTTCCAATAACTGTCAGGTACTATTCTAAAATGTAAATGAATCGAAAACAAACAAAATTTAAAAGTGAAAAGTTCAACTCCTTGGTCATACTAGCCACATTTCAAGTGCCCAGTAGCCACATGTGGCCAGTGGCCATTGTACTGAACAGCTCAGATAGAGAACATTCCACTGGGCCGAGAAGTTCTGCTGGACAGAACAAATCCAGTCCTTTGTGTTCTTTCTTATTAATGGTAAAGTAAGACCCATCAGCTCACCCCTGAGGGGTTTGGGGCCAGGCCACACACTCCACGTGGCCCCAAAACGCCCCCGCTGAAACGTGTGAGGCTTTTACAAAACCCTAATAAAATTCTGCAAACAACGTGGGCCAGAAAACCCAGACCCTTCCCAGCTCAGAACGAGAAGTCAGATTGATTCAATATTCCTTCCAGGCCCTTGTTTTTTAGATGGAGACTCAAAATCTAAAAATTTCAAAAGCTTTTCAGAGATGAATGCTCCCAAGAACACGTGGAGAAGCAAAGTCTGAGACAAACACATCTGGAAGCATTTCTCCGGCGGGGCCCGCCTGGCTCCCTCCCTGTGACACCTGAGGGTGCCCAGCTGGGTTGTTAGTGCATCGAGCTGGGGACAGACTGGGTTCTGTGCCGGCCGCAGGCTGCTGTTTTAATTCGTTTACGGCTATCCCAGGTAAATCTGCTCGTGTGGATCTCCTCTCGGCCCCAAACAAATAAATAATTCATCCCCAAAGTGGCACATTTGCTGGTATTGCTTAGATTAAAATCCCTAAACTATGTACTTAATTCAGATTTGGTGAGGCCATTATGGGCCTTGATAGCACTGGAATTAAAATAAAATCTGGAGTTCTTATGGAACAACCGACAACTTGACCCAAGACATTCTCTGACACTGGACCCTTCTCCCCCGGTCTCTCCTAATGACCGCTCTGGAGGCAACGAGTGGCAGGATTTTCATGGCTAAGGCTGGTCTCTGGCCAAGTCTGCCTAATTACCGGGTTGGACTACGTGGCGCACCTGCTTCCCGGGCTTGTGGGGCTGAGGAAATGTGCTATGTGATATTTATGGTTCCTGTAAAACTCACAGAATAATCTGTGGGGCTTGGCATTTGGTGGTGATTTTCAACAGAGGCTCCCAGCCTTGGCAGACATGCCCCGTCCCTGCCGCCTCCCCCTGGTCAGGCCCCCCTGACCGGGGACCGTCCCTTCATTGGAGGAGTGGGGCGGGGCTCTCCCGGCTGGCACCCAGCCTGGGAATTTGGGTCAGTAGTGGGATTAAAACCCCATTTAAAGATGCTCAGAAAGGTATTAGTCGATCATGTATTCATTCAGAATCCTCACAACTGTCCTGTGCTGACCTTTCCCATGTGTCTGGTGGAAGCTGGGAGAAGCCAGGGGGAGGGATGGGGTGGTGAAGATGGTAAAGGCGGAGGGGAGAGGGGGACCCCAGAAGAGCCCAGGGGCTTCTTACCTTCCCCTCTCTCCTCCACTCCCTTCCTTCCTTCCTGTAACACTTAATAACCACCTACTATGTGCCAGGCACTAATAAAGATGCCAAGTAACACCACCAACAAAGGCGGGTGCCCGCCCTCGGGAGACACAGGCCCAGCGAGGAGAGGAGCCCTCCTCGGGGACCACGCGGACGTGTCAGTTCACAGCTGTTCTCAGTGCTACGGCAGAGCCCTCAAGTTCTCTGTTCCTTGAACATCCCAAAGTCCAGGGAAACGCAAGTTTTGATCCCCACTGGCCTAAATGACCACAAGGGTGCAGAGTAAGGACTTGGGACTTCCAGCATTCTGGCACCATGACACCACATGTGTATAAATAGTCATGTCGTTCGTTCATTCCATCTCCCGACAAGCACTCGCCGAGGCAGGTTCTGAGCTGGGTGCTGGGGACGTGCTAACAGGGGACTGACCCAGCAAGAAGACAGTGATGACGCTGGCGTGCTGTGGAGAGACGAGACCTCGTGCTTGGGGAGAGGGCAGCCGGGGGATGGGGGCTGGTCAGTGTGGGGATAAATGAGGGCCGCTCAAATGGGGGCGAGCCAAGGCTATTTATTCAGAGCCTCCTACGGTATATCAGCCCCTGTCATTTGTGTTTGACAGAGACTCAAAGGCAGGCAGAGGATGGGGAAGCGTTACCGTGGACAACGGGGAAGGGGCAGGTACGCCCTGATCGGAGGCGTCAGCCTGGGGAAGCTGCAGGTGAACTCACTAGAAGGGGGCATCCCATGTGATTAGTTTGGGCAGCCTATTTGGCTTTCTCTTGTTGGTCCTAAATTGGAAGCAGGGACGAAAATTAGGGAAGCTGCCAGCCGTTGAGAAAGTCCTGGCCATCTGGGGCTGGGTGCTGCAGGTTGTGGGTCGGAGTTGTGTTTTCACATACGGTCTGCCCGTGGTCGCTTGTATTTCAGCCTCTCATCCCTGGATGCTCTGTTCCATCCTGAGAACGAGCTCCTCTCTCCGTATGTTCAGTCTCTCGTCAGGAAAGCGTCACAGATGTGGACACGTGAGCTGACTCTGGAAGGAAGAGGAGAGATGAGCTATTCCTGGGAAAGGGCATTCCAGGCAGAGGAAGCAGATTCGGGAAGGAACATGGGAGCCATGGAATCACAAACACTTTGGGGGCGCAGGAGACTGAAGGGCTCTGTGCTGACAGAGGGGTGGGGATGGGATGAGGACAGAGAGAGAGCAAGCACCAGGTCACTGGGAGTCTTACACGTACAGGGCAAGGGGTCTGGATGTTACCTGGGAGCAACGGGGAGCTACTGAAGGGTTTTAAGCAAGGGCAGGCCATGATCTGAAGTGAGTGCTAGAAGGACGGATGGGACAGCATGGGGACAATGTGCGGTGGGGGCCTTGAGAGAAGGCATGAAGATCACACTTGTCCCACCAAGAGACCAGGATCCTGAACCATAAAAGGGACAGTCAGCGGAGACAGGATAGACAGCGAGACATTCCCATCGGGGATCCCAGGCGTCGGGGTGACACGGAGATGCTCCTGGGTTCCACACACCCTGGGTGTCCCCAGGGGCAGCTCTCGAGATGTGTGGGGCCATATTCTCCAGGCCTCCAACTTGCCCCAGCCAATGTTTACAACACTTCTCAGATTTAGTTGACACTGAACTCACAGAACTCATTGGCTAAATGCACAGGGCAGGTTTGAGCCAGAAGACAGGCTGGGATGCCTCTTAATTGAAATGTTACCATGTAGCACCTCATTAGCTTGCACAAATGACCAAGGAGGCCATGGCTAATCGCTGAGCATCTCCAATTCGATATCGTGCAAATGAATGAATGAATAAGTGAATGAGTGAATGAATGATACAGCAAAGCTCCTTCATCCAACCAATGTGCTTTCTTACAAAACGAGAGGTCAGCTTCCTCGGTGACTGGATGCAATTTAAGTTCCTCATGAGCCCTTGAATGTGTTTCATAATTAGGGAGCCCTCCGGCAGGCAGACCGGCGGGCCGATTGCTACTTAGAGAACAAACCACTTCTCTGCTGGGATGAGCTAGGACGGCGGTTTACCAAAGTGAAAACTAATGAGATTCCACAGTCGCCAGATTTTATGTGCGGCCATATAATACCGGTGTAATTATACGTGTGCATCCATAAATTGGACATGAAGCTGAAAAGCACGCTTTCAGTACCAAAAGCAAGAGGACAGCAAAGCCATAAAGTTACACGGTGCCCAGCATATGCGTGTGAAAGCCGCCAGGATGGGGGTCTGTTTCCACCAACTCAATGATCCGGGGTCTCCTTGGTCACTCCCCAGTCTTGCCCTTCCTTCTTCAAGTCGGGCAGTGCCCCAGGCTCGGTGGTCTCCCCACGTCTCAACTGCAAATGTCAGTGAAAGCTCTGTGCTGGCTGTGAGCATCTCTGGTACTTTTTGTGGCTTCAAGCCGTGTTGGTTAATCACAGAGCTTAAAATGTGATCAGACAAGATCTCACTTTAGCCTTTCTAAGCTGGCAATTTTGCAGAAGGCCCATGAAGTGACATTCATTACATTAATTATAAAACCCTCTAACTGCTGGTTCCATCTGCAAACAGACAGAGCCTGACAGGGAGGGGCTAGCAGGAAGGATGCTGCCTCCTCTGAGCCATTGTTTCGTCTGTAAATGAGAAGTTTTGTCCAGGCTTTCTCCTTGTAAGACCCCCTAAAATTCTAAACCGCTCATTTACTCCCTAGAACGTGACTTCTGCGGCTGTCTTAGGCCCACGTTGTGTGAACTAATCTGGAATTTGGTGAAAAGGCTGAGAAACAGACACGCAGAACATTTTGGCCACTCTGTGTTCCAATGACTCTGGAGGAGATGCTCTGTTATTCATTCGTCAAGTCAGGTTGATTCAGCCTGGCACCTGAGTGGACTCTTTGAAACACTGGAGAGAGAGTCTGTTTTGGAGATGAGATGGAGCCTTATGGGCAGCCTTTGTGCAAATTTCCCAGTGCCTTTGTAGCCGATCTTGCAGAAGCAAGATCCCACTGTGTCAGCTGTCTCTGGGGAGGCTGGGGGAGGGAACCAGACTGGGGAAGGTCTCTGAGGCCCTCCAGGAGGAGACAGGCTGGTGGTAACCTCACTGTCTGGGGGGGATTTGGTTGGACAGATAGAAAGAGACAAGGCATTCTGGGGAAGAAAAGCAATGTGAGCAAAGGCTTACAGGTGGGAAAGGCACAAGGACATTCTGGCCAACGTGTCCAGCTGGAGCACAGCGTTCCCTTAAAGAAACAGGTCACAGCCAGACACTCCTGGGACACCCTTCTGGGCCCAGACCTCCCTTAAGGAAAGGGCAGCAAGGGAAGAAAGTCTTCAGGGACCAACTCAAGAAGCTGGGCCTGGTTGGCCTGGAAGGGACACCATTCTAGGTATCCTCCCCCGGGAGGCCAATCTATGGCAGGGATGGGCCCGGAAGAGGAGCTGCTCTTCTGGTCCTCGGGGGCCTGCACCCCTCTCCCACAGGGGGGATCCACTTGTCCCAGCAAATTAACCCACTTCTGACTTGAGGTCTATTTATCCCAACTCGTCCTGGGATGTTGCTCCAAGCAGCGTCCGAAGAGTAAATTGGCACAACCAGTTTAGAAAACCGCCAGTGTCTGCTAAAGTCTACCCTGCCCATGGCCCAGCAATTCCGCTCGACAGACGTGAGAGAGTGTGCAAGTGCTGCTCGAGGCTTGTGCACCAATGTTCACAGCAGCTTTTTCATAAACTGCTCCAAACTGGAACGGACTCGAATGTCCGTCAACAGCAGAAGGGCTGACACACTGTGGTGCGTTCGTACAATCGGAAACCTCCAGAGCAATAACACGGAACAAAGTCCTGAGAGACGACGGCCTGGAGGAATCTCAGAGGCAAGATGCTGGGCCAAAGAAGCCAGACACCAGGTATCCACACCACATGACGGTTATTTCAAATGCAATCATGGGCAGACTATTCTATGGCTATAGAAACGGTGGAGGGAGCACATAGGGCCTTCTAGGGGCTGGAAATGCTCTGCGTTTTCATTTGTGTGATGGTTACCGCGTACACGTACAAAAATTCATTGAGCTGTTCTCTTAAGGTCTGCGAGCTTCACTGTAGGTCAGTTCCATTGTCAGTGCCGTCGAGTCAACTCCAACTCCTAATGCCCCCGTGTACAGCAGAGCGGAACCCTGCCTGGGTCTTTTGCCCATCCTCTCCCCTTTCAGTTCTATGTCAGACATTGCTATTCATAGGGTTTTCACGGGCAATTTTTTCGGAAGTGGGTGTCCAGGTCCTTCTTCCTAGCCTGTCTATTCTAGACATTGAAACCTGTCCACCATGAGTGACCTGCTGGTATTTGAAATTCTGGTGGCATAGCTTTCAGCACCACAACACACAGCCACCACAGTATGACAACCAACAGATGGGTGCTGTGGATCCCTGACTGGGAAATGGACCCGGGCTGTGGCAGTGAGAGCACCAAACCTTAACCAGTAGACCACCAGGGTAGGTAAGTTAAACCCAGATGAAATGGGAAGGGAAGAAAAGACAGTGGCATGGTGTGTAGTGAAGAATTGCTCAAAGAGGGGTCTTTGCCCTCGGCTCCTGGGGGGTGATCTCTAAGCCCTTGGAATGTCTTGCCTGATGAGAGTGTCTTTGTTGACCTGGGGCCCTTGAGCCATGCCAGACAGTCTAACAATGTGACTTGGGGGGTGGGGCTTTGGACCACACGGTGTCAGCTTGACCTCCAGAGGGGCTGGAGACTGAGGTCAGCCACATGCAGAGTCATCTATGTTTATGTGATGGAGCCCCAGTAAAGACTCTGGATACCGAAGGCTTGGGGGGCCTCCCTGGTTGGCAATACTCCATGCATGTTGTCACATGTCAGTGCTGGGAGATGTTAACACTGTCCATGGCTCCACTGGGAGGGGACAACTGGAAGCTCCATGTGTGGAACTTTCCTACACTCTGCCCAGTGAGCCTCTGCCTTTCACTAATTTTAATCTGTATGCTTTCTTTGTCATAAACCCTGACCATGAGTGTAACAGCTCTCAGTGAGTTCTACGAGTTCTTCTAACAAATTATCACACCTGAGGGTGGTCTTGGGCGCCACTGTGTCAGAAGCGAGGGCCATCTTGTGAATTCTTCCCCTAATTTTGCAAATGACCAGCCCCACGAGCCTCACACCAGACACCTGCCTGTGGAGCACACGAGGGAGGACTGGGGAGGAGGCCCACGTGGCCCTTTCCTGCGGCTAATCCTCTTCAGAAGTTCAGGTCATGCCATGTGGGTCTCCTCACAGAAACTCCCACTTCTCTGATTTGATGCCAGACAGGACATTTCTGATCCACAGAGTTACAGACCCCTCCTTGGGACATGGTCCTTGGTTCCTTGGTTCATCGTTCGGCTCCAGTCCCTGCGTCTCCTCCCCAGTCATGTGTCCTGGGAGGAGAGTGAGTGTTTCCAAGAAGCGACCGACTGTCTGAAGTTGGTTTGCTTAGACCCCATGGGACATTCATCCTCTGGTACCCACAGAATCTGAAAAAGCAAATGAGGACTAGAGATAATTTATTGGGAGAACTACAGATAGCAAACAATTATGTGTATCTGTTGGTTTGTTTTCCACATCTGGTCACCAGGCCAAAGAAACATAATTAATTTTTTGGTTCCAAAGAGACAATTCCGCCAATGATACACATCTTTAATTAGCCCAGCTCAACAATTGCTCTCCGGTACTTTATTTCAGGGAGCTCGACGCTGACACGTTAATGGAGGATGGTGCCAGACTCTGGGGTGGGAATCAACGGGATCATAAAGGCCTGAAATGAAAGTGGTTGCTTAAACAAGATAAGCCTGGGTTTTCATTCTAGAAGTGATCTAATCAGTTGCGTATCTAAGAGAAATGCAAATGAGTGAAGAGCAGAGTAGAATTCATTAGGGAAAAAAAAGGAGGAAGGTAGAGCAGTTTGGGGACTGTCTTTAGTAAATCTCTTGAGGGTATATTTTGCAAATGGCGGAAAATCCAATACAAACTAGCTTGAGCACAGGGAACACTTGTTATCTTACGGATCTGAGGAGCCCTGTAGCAGGCTGTCCGAGCAGGCTCTGACCCAGTTTCTCTGCTGTTCTCTTGTCTTCCCTCCTCTGCCTGTTGGCTTCTTCCCCACACTGTTTTCCCTCATGGTCACAAGATGGCTGCCAGGAGGCCTGTGGCTGCAGGCATCATCTTCCTCGTGAGGGGTGGGCAGAGGATGGGGAGAGTGAGCAAGAGAATACTAGCTTCCCCAAACCATCAAATAGTCCTGCACTCTGCTCTGATTGGACCAACCTGGCTGGGACCTGATTCGAGTAGGTGGCTGACCCACCTCTGTACCAAATTACCTAAACCGAAGGGATTACACTAGGAGAGGGAAACACTGAGTGTGGTTGGAAAGGAGGAGGGTGTTGATACCAACAGCATTTAGGAACACAAAACAATAGGATAAACTGAGGAGAGCTTGCTCAAGACTTGTCAAAGCTGTGAGCAGGGGAGAGGAAAACTGTGAGGCTCAGGCAGTGCCCTGGGCTCCAGGGGCAGGGGCAGGCACGGTCACCGAGACTGGCGTCATAGAGGCCCAAGGGGAGAGGGCCACTTGACAGGACCTGTGCCCTGGTCGAAGGAAGCAGCCAGCCTGTGGTGACTCTGCCAGTGGGGAGCTGAGGCACCAATACCCAGACCTCACTCTCCTCGCCCCCTCTAGCACCTGCTACGCTCCCCATTACTGAAACTAATGAGGAGCTAGAGGGCAGAGAGCCTCTGGGTGTGGCCCGCACACGGCAGCCCTGGGCAGAGAGCAGCATGGAGGAGCATGGAAGGGAGTCCGGACGGCAGAGAGGGAATCTGCACGTGAGCAGAGTGGCCCTGGGTGCGGAGCAGCAACACGGCTCCTGGCTGCATCTCCCTGGGACCTTCAGGACCGGGCAGGGGGGTCAACAAGGGTCAGACCAGCCTCTGCAGCAGGACTGTTGGGTGAGCCCTCTAGGACCAATCGGAGAAGTTTGCTCTCATGATCAAAAAGCTGCACTGTGAAACGTAAGACTCTGACAGATCAGGTTTCAAATGGTGGCTTTGCCACTTAACAGCCTTGTGGAATAGAATTTAACCTCTTCACACCCTAGTTTCCTCAATCCTAAGAAGGGGAAAACACAGCCCATAGGGTTGTTAGGGGCCGTAAGTTGGATAATGTATGTAAAATGCTTGGCAAGTAATAAGTGAGTGCTGGTAAATGCTGTCACTGTTTTTGACTTCGATATATTTATATTATGATACAATGTGATACATTGTTCATAAACCCTTAGGATGACTCCATGCTCTGTGTGGCACTCTGTGCTGTGGTTTTTTGATGGTTTCTCTGAAGAGGTGGCATTTAAGCTGGGCCAGGATGGACGAAAAGGCGTTTTCCAGGCTGACGCCACTGTAAGAAAGATCTTTATCCACACCTGGATCATGTCACTATGCTGCCCACAAACCTGTGCTGACTCCCTATTTCCTGCCATAACAATTCCAAGCCTGGATGACCAGAGTCCTCCATGTGTCCGCACCATCCCCACCCATGGGAAAGCTGTGCTCAGACCAGCCAGGTGGTTCTGGACAGCTAGAAGGACTGCCCCCATCACATTGCCGTCTTTCCAAATCCATGAATCCCCCTCAGTCACTCAAGACTCAAGGAGCCTCCCCTGATGTGTGCAGCCCCGTTCCCACATCCACACATCCCTCCCCCATTGGATCCTGCTGTCTACTGTGTCTCCTACCCACCAGCTTGGGAGTTCCTGGAGGCGGGAGCTCAGAACCCTGGCACATAGCCTTGTACACAGTAGGCCCTCTATAAATGTTGGTTGAGCAAATCAATCATTATTTACAAATAAATGAATTAATAATTTAATATTTTATTAGTAATGGGTGACTTAATTTTCCTGGAGTCTCAATTTCCTCATTGGTAAATGGACAAATGTGAGACCACACGTGTGATATATAAGACCCCATTGCAGGGTCTTATTCAATATTCAATCATGTTTGTTGCCCTTGACTCCCAAGGAAATGTAAGTCATCTAAAAGCAGACCTTGTGTTCTCCTAATGCTTTTTTAAAATCAATTTTATTGAGGTGAAATTTACATACAATAAAATGCACATTTTTTTGATAAGTTTTGACTGTATATACACATACAACCACCACCACAATCAAATCAGAAAACATCTCCATCACTACAAAACGTTCCCTTGTTGACTCCTTCCCAGTCTAAACATACTCGTCACTCCAGACTGCAAGCAACCCTTGATCTGCTTTCCGTCACAGTAGAATAGATTTCTCTTTCCTAGAGTTTCATGCAAATGGAATCATATTGTAGGGACTCCTCTGGGATTGGCTTCTTCCACTCACCATAACGTTTTTAGATTCATCCATGTTGTTGCTTTCCTTTTTAAGACTGAGTAGTATTCCATTTCATGGGTATATCACAATTTGTAATTTGTTTATCCATTCACTCATTGATAGATGTTTGGACTGTCTCTGGTTTGGGCTATTATGAATAAAGCTTTCATGAACATTTGTGTATGCGTCTTTGTGTGGACATATACTTTCATTTCTTTGGGTAAATACCTAGGAATGGAATCACTGAGTTGTATGATAAGTGTATGTTGAACTTTATGAGACTGCCAAATTGTTTTCCAAAGTGGTTACATAATTTTACACTCTGACCAACAACATATGAGACTTCTAGCTGCTTCAGATCCTTGTCAACGTTTGGCATCATCAGTCTCAAATTTTAGCCATTCCAGTGGATGCATAGAATCATCTCATTGTGGTTTGAATTTGCAATTCCCTGATGGCTAACAATGTTGACCATCTTTTCATGAGCTTATTGGCCATTCATGCGTCTGCTTCTGTAAAGGGTCTGTTCAAGTCTTTTGTCTATTCCTAATGCTTTGGAAGCCTGCCTCCCACATAAACCGAAATAGCCTGCGTGTCACTTTCCCAGCTTCCCTTGCAACTGGCCTGCAGTCATGTGATGTCAGCTTGACCAATCAGATGCACCCAGCCCAATCAGTACACTGGGAGCTGGTGACTGAAACAAGTGGGACCTGTTGAGTCTGTTTCAACCTTCATGGGAACAGTACTTGCCATGGTACCAGTGGCCATGCCATGACACAGGTACATGTGACCTGTGTCAAGTGTCGAAGTGAAGGCCAGCCCGCTGGATTTTGGGGGTCCAGTAGTAGCAGGGGCCGCATGAAGCCAGGCCTGTGGCTGACTCTGAACCAGCCTCCCCAATTCCTGCCTGTGATCCTGGAGCCACCCAGCCTCCTTTTAGTGACCTCCTTTTCTGCTTGCATCAGTCACGTCCACTGAGTCCATTTCTATCCTTGCAATCAGGGCACAGCATCGAGCACACAGTAGGATGGTTTATTCACTAGTCCATGTGGAGAAATGAACCTGTTGGTTTCTGGTGTACTGAGAATGCCCGAGATTGTGACTTTGTTTGTCGGACCGAGAACCAATGAATTAACATGCCGCTTGTCACCTTGGCCATTGCAGGCTTGGCTTGCTTTCAACTTCTTTGTGAAAGGGCTTGACAATAAAGGACACCATTGAAAATGAAATCTTATAATTGCCTTTTTTTAAGAGGGCTGTATTCCAAGGCCTGGATCTCTGTCCTTATTTGCACTTGGGTTTGGGAAATCAATGCTGTATTATAAGTATTTATTTTTAATAATCTAATAGCAGGCAAATACATTTTCCATTTCCCAACTTCTTTCCTTTTGCTAACCTTTGTGCCCCTGACAAAATAATAGCAAACAAAGGTTCCCCAACTGAAAATACAGCTGTGGGTTTCTCCACGACTTGTCCTTCAGGAATTGCTAGAAGTTTCAAAGTCATAGACCGTGCACTTGGCACCCTGCCTTAAGTAGTTTACGGGACAGCACTTCCCAGGGCCGAGTCCAGTTTTTGCGGGATCTGAAGCTGATATGATATGCAGTACTCTCTTTAAGAGAATACAAAATTACCATGAAAACTTAGGAGCAGGAGCTGGAATGGACCCTTGCAAGAGAGGGGGCTGAAGCCTGAACTTCATTAGCTTCAGGGGACGTCTCTTTCTTACAACCACTGCTATTCTTCAAAAATGAGCAACAAATTCTAGATTGCAATGAAGGGTCGAGGTTCACCTTTCAATGGGTCAGGATTTTAATTTTCTATTTCTTGCTTCTTCTGGTGGTGGGGAGAAAACTAACACCTCTGGTCATGTCTTCTGACTAGTTGTGGTTTTTTTGCCATCCCTTAATAGATTTGATGTCTGAGACAATGGAGGCTGTTTGCTCCCGTATCGCTGGTCTACCATTAGGCTGAAATGCCACCAGGGCTCTGGGCTTCCTCCGCTTTGGCCTGATGCCCACACAAGGCAGGCTGAAGACTCGGTGAGCCGGGGACACAGATGTCCACACTCTGCGCTCGGGAGCCAGGACAAGTTACATAGTCCCACGTTAGTGAGCCCCCGGGGTGGCACAGGCTCACTCCAGCTCATCCTCAGCTGGGACGCCTCCATCCTGCCCTCCCCAGTGACTGCTCCAGCGAGCCGGATAGGGGTCCCGCAGGCCGTCTCTTCGGCTCCTCCGCTGTCACCTTCCTGTTTCAGAACAAAGTTTGCCCGTGCAGAGAGAGGCCCTCCAGTTACCCTTCACCCTCCACTTTGCTTACGTTCTGCACAGGCCCAGCCTGTGTGATGTGAGGAGGCGGGAGCTTTACTGAGGACACTGCCAGACACTGAGACAGTGGGAGTAGCTGCAGGCACGCGCTGCGTCGTCACCGTGGGCTACGATGCGCCGTGAGAAGCAGTGGGGTGAGCTTTACCAAGTGACTCCCTCCCTGACTTGGCATTAAGGGAGAAAGATGGAGCCAGAGGAGGGTACACAATACCATCTTATATTTAGAGACAATGTGTGTAGCCACAGACATAGATACGGTGCAGCCGACTGTATGCTCCAAAGAAGGATATAATGTTATCTCCTGTCCCACACACCTTCTGCAGTGCGACCTTGCCTCTCCCCTGCCTGCTGGGGGTCTGATCCCCCTGCCCTTGAACCTGGACTGGCCTCGTGACTCGCTCCTAATCAGTAGAATGAGGAGGAAAGTGAAGCCACGTGACTTTGAGACTCTTGAAACTCTGCACCATAGCGACACAGCTAGCTGGGACCTCTCAGTTACGACCCTTCCCCGGACCAGGACTCCCAGCGTGATTTTCGGGGGACTCTGCAGTGGCCTCCAGGAATGCAGCCTTCTGGGTGGCCTCTACCCCACCCACAGCCCCACCCTCAGGGATCCTCTATAAGTCCCAAAGTTTGCCTGATCAGCCAGTGTCATGTTGGGTGTGGTGACCAGCAACCTGATCCTTGCCTTCCAACAGTGCCAGCTTTTCCTTTCATGAATGGCGGGAAGAAGCCGGAAGAGGCAGGAGATGAGGCCTGCCTGCTGTGCCATCACCTACCACTGGATTTCTTAAACAGCTTTATCGAGATACAATTCACACTCCCTACAACGCACCCACTTAAAGTGTACAATTCAATTATTTTTGGTATGTTACATTATTAAAATAACGTAAAATTTGCCATTTTAACCATTTTAAGTGTGCAATTCAGCAGCATTAAGTACATTCACAGTTTTGTGCACCCATCAGCACTATTTCCAAAACTTTTTCATCACCCCAAACAGAAACTCTGTCCCCATTAACCAATAACTCTCCCTCCCTCCCCTAGCCCCTGGTAACCTGCAATCTACTTTCTATCTCTATGAATTTCCAGATTTTTCACATAAGCGGAATCATGGGGTATGTGACATTTTGTGTGTGGCTTCTTTCACTTCACATACTGTTTTTGAGGTTCATCCACGTGTCATATGTGTCAGTGCTTCATCCTTTTCATGGCTGAGTAATATTCCATTGTATGAATGTACCATGTTGTGTTTATCCACTCATCCGTTGGTGGATGCTTGGGTTGTTTCCACGTTTTCTGCCACTGGTTTTTTTCAAGTCCCAAGGGTGTGTTCTCCTTTCAGACACAGACCACCTTTTCCTCAGTCAGAACTCAAAATCTGCCCTGGACATTTCAGGTGAGATGAGGTGGAGCATCTGTGGATGGAGATGGAGGATCAAGGGATGCAGGCTCACACCTGTCGGTACGTCCAGTGGTTCGAGCCTGTGGCTAACATAGACTTGGGGTCAAACCCAACATTATGTCCTGGGCCAATTCCTTACCCTCTCTGGAGCCAGTTTCCTCCTATAAATGCCTCCATGTAGGATGCTGCCAGGATGAAATGGGAAGTAGTGGTAGGGCGCTTAGCCCAGTGCCTGGTCCATGATAAGCACACGAAGCACAAGGGCCATGGGAACAAGGCCACCCTGCACCTGGCCACCTCCCGCCTGCACCCTTCCACCTGGACCATCTGCATCCCTCTGCCTGTGGCTTTCCTGGCAGCAAAGCCTGCTCTGAAGGTGCTCACGGCAAGATGCACGTGCAGGGGAATAAAGCCGCCCCTCTCCAACAGCCCTCAGCCAACAGCATATAAACACCCAGCTCTCTCGCACTTGAGTAGGGTAACTTCAGGCGCCTGTCCCACGGCACTTCCCAGAGTCCCCAGTGGGATGGAGCTCCAATTGTCCCTGGTGGAGCCTGGCTCATCACTGCACCCTTTATTGGCTGCCTTCTCTTCCCTATCTCACTTCCCCATTCTTCTATTGATATTCCCTGTGCCTCCCAAATAAACTACATGCACTTGAATCCTTGTCTCAGAGTCTGCTTCTAGGAGGAATTCAAACTAAGACTCTATTATTAAAAAATAGGGTTCCATTTCAATCTCCACCTCCTCCAGGAAGCCTCCCCTGGCTGCACCCACCACAGGGATCATCGTCTCCCACAAAGTCACAGCGCTTGCTGGCTGCAGCCCTCATTCCTCTCTTTGTCACGTCTGCCCTCCTTTATTCCACATTTCATCAGTTGCATGTGGAAAATGCTAATTCCGTGGGCGAGCCCCCAGGGGGCTGACAACATGCACTCCCTGAATCTGTGATGAAGCAGTCCCACCTTTGATGGAGGCAGAAGATGAAAGGCGGCTGCCGCGAATCCCTAGGAGACTGGGGCTGGCATGCAATATTTAAACAGCCCTTTCATGAAAGGGAGCTACCAGAGCGAGCTCTTAACACCGATGTTTGAGAAAGTCAGGCTTGATTTTCAAACTCAGACTGATGTTTGGGTGCACTTCGTGTTTTAAATACTCATTTCTGCGGCCTTGATATATCAATTCATTTCCTTTCATGTTTTACGAGTCCAAAGTGCTGTCATCAGGTGCTCTGTTGAGAGGCAGGGCACGACAGGTGGGGACTCACCACATCCTAAGAGGGAGTTTTACCGTCCCTGTGAGCTCAGGTCCCTGCGCGACCCCCCGGACACGCAGATGTGAGCTACCTGAGGGTTTGTTCCCACAGAGCCCAAGCTATTTGTTGAAAAAAGTAAAATTGATTCGTGACCACACGAGTCTTCTTCCCCCTCCCCTCTTTCTCACTCTCCTTTCTTCCCACTTTTTAACTGAGGTATAACTTTTGATAAAGTGGACAGATCAAAGTGCACAGATCAATGAATTTTTATGCATGTGCCCCGTGTAACCGCCACCAGATCAAGATGTAGAACATTCTGTCACCCCAAAGGGACCCCCACGTCCCTTCCCAGTCAGCAATCCCAAAGGCAACCACTATTCTGACCTCTATTGCCTAAGATTGTCTTCCCTGGTTTTAAACTTCATATAAATGAAACCTTACGGTATTTCTGGTTTCTTTCACTCAACATATTTTTAGATTCATCCGTGATGTCACATGTCTCAATAGTTTGTTCTCTTTCATTCCTACATAATATTCCATTGTGTGAACATAATGCAATTCATTTATCCGTTCTACTCTTGATGGGCATTTGGGCCGTTTCCTGTTTGGGCTATGTATGAGTTCACTCTGGCTGCCATAACAAAGCACCACACACTGGGCAGCTTAAACAACAGAAATTTATTTTCTCACAGTTCTGAAGGCTGGAAGTCCAGGATCGAAGTGTCAGCAGGGTTGGTTTCTCCTGGACCCTCTCATTTGGCTTGCAGATGGCTTTTTTTGGGGTGTTTGTGCATTCCTGGTATCTCTTCCTGTCCTTAAAGACATCAGGCATATTGGATTAAGGTCCCACTCTTTTGACCTCATTTAACTTTAATTACCTCCTGTCTCCAAATACAGTCACTCTGGGGGTTAGGGCTTCAACCTATGAATTTGGAGGGGGGACACAATTCAGTCCCTAACAGGCTATTAAGAATAATGCTGCTATGGACCTTCATGTACATCAGCACTCCTCTTTGTTGGATATACACCCAGGATTGGAATCACTGGGTCACACAGCATCAATGACTTCAGTAGATACTGCCAAACTCTTTTCCAAAGTGGTATACCAGTTGACCTTCCCACCAGGTGGTATGAAATCTCTAGCTGTGCTGCATCCTTGTCAGTATTTGGTGTTATCTCTCCTTTTAATTTTAGCCATTCTAATGGGGATGCAGAATAATCTCTTTTTTTAATCAACTTTTTATTTTTGAATTTTAGACTTACAGAAAAGTTGCGAAGATACTACAAAGAGTTCCCAAATTCTCTTTATCCAGCTTCCCCTACTGTTAACATCAGAAAAGATTTTTTAAAAATTTATCTACACTAAATCCTTTGCTGTTGCCGTGAATTCTCTAGGCTGTCAGGAAGCCAGGTACATTCCCTTGTGAACAAGATAAAATACCCCAACCTGTTGTATACGATAACTAAATTTTCTCATATGCTCATAAATGCTAATATTTTAAATGATACCAATGGGTAGTATGTCACTTGTCTAACTAAAATGTCTAAATTAGATGTGCACCTTAAAATGAGCTTAGGTCATATATTTCTTTTAATGATTGGAATATTTGGAATTTAGATGTTTTTTTCAGGATAATGAAAGTCCTCAATTACTCTTTATCGTGGGTATAGAATTAGCCATTCTCTGCACATATTGAAAAAACTCTCTGTAAGTCATCCTCTGTCCTATTTTTTTCCCCTCACCCCTCAAATCAGAGGAGAAAATCAAACACAGGGACAGAGGAGCTGGTGCCCTATCTCACAGAGCCCAGTATGCAGGGGCATGTGGCCCAAAGGTGGAGGTGCTGAGGGGCTGTGGCCAGAGCTGGAGGATGGCTTGCTAGTCAGATCTGGCTGCCCAGGGACACAGAGCTCAGCTACCCAAGGCTGCATGCAGCCTCCCCGTGGTAGGATGAGATGCTGGGGCCATGGGGTGCTGCCCATTTCCTGGACTTTTGAGGACAGATGCAAAGAACAGCACCACAGGCAATGCACCCAGTGGGCTGACAGGTGCCCAGTGACCGGGGCTCGCAGGTTGCACAAGTGGCAGCTGCGCAGGACGCTGCCGAGTTGTCAGATCCCCATTTCTCATGGCATTCATTTCTTCTGTCTTTCGTGGTGTATCAGATCAGTTGATCAATCGTTCGAGAATTAATCCACGGATTCTGTTCCTGTTGCCTGCCCAGCTACATCTTAGTAGGAAAAGCCACATCTCGTAGCTACTTATCAACAAAGGTGACTGAGTTTGGAAATAAAAATTATATATGTAATTTGCCGCACGTCGCATGTTTGAGAACTAAACACGACACAGGAATTTTTAGAAATATGTTGCCATTAGAATACCACATCTTTTCCAGAACAAGCTTAGGATATGGAAAGTCAACAAGCCAACCTTACATCAAATACATATAAGCAAGTATAAATCTGTTTAGCTGAAATGTTATTACAGTTACAAAGAAGAACTACAGACCTTAATAGATTTGAGCTTCTTTTTCAAATGTATTTAAAAATCTCAAACCAGATGATATTTTAAGTAGGAAAAGACTAATTTTTGCATAATTTAGTGATCATCCATCTCAGTGGCTCACAGACGAGCACTCATTAGCCTTTCCATAATAAACTGGAGTCGAAGTTTATCACTTACATTAAGCATTGCAAATTAAAGGAAAGGGCTGATTTCCTTTTTAACAGAATATGCCATATGCCACATCAAAATTACAAATAATTGGGAGTGTGAGAAATACTGTTTAATGGTTGATGATGTTCTGCCATGAAACGAAATACTTTTACTGAATTGTGTTTTGGGGGATCCAGCCAACCCTTTCACACCAGAAAGAAGGATTTCTCATAAATAAAAGCTTCAGGGCAATTTAATATGGTCGTTAGCGATTTCTTTCCCATGTCACTGGATTATTAACAGCTGAGATTTGTGTTTCATATCAAGGCAGGAAATTAATTGTATAACGTACAGGACTTCATGGAAAGAAACACTTCACGTGGTCCCATCTATTTCAAAAAGGGAAATGTAGTTAAGCATTTAAATTAAATAAACGGATCAATGTTACAGCAATTACTGAGGAATGATTTTTGTCACATGGCAAAGAGAATTCATTAAAGATATGAACAGCTGTTTCTCAGTTTAAGTTTATAGTGTTTCAAAATTCAGGAAATGACTTTCGTTTTCTAGTTAGATTCAGATTGCAAAATTAACAGAACTGGCCGACAATCCAGGTTTCTGAATTGTAAAGATGTGGCAAGAGGGTCCAGTTCTTTGTAATGCAATTAAAGCAGGTTTCTTGTTAGGTTATATATTATGTTAGTGATCATCTTCACTACGAAGATGTAATTTAAGTATCAAACAAATCCAAGCACATAGTTTTGTGTAGCAGTTGAAAGAAGAGCCAGAAATTACTGAATATAATACAACAGGGTGAGCACAGTGTGAAAGGTTAAGTTGCCTTATTCTGAGGTTGGTCCAAAACTAGGATCAATCACTTAAGGCACAACAATCTTTGAGAATTCTCCCCGGAGCGTGTTTAACACGTCACGAACAAGTTAGATTAAGCTGACTTTTCAAATATTAAATCTTCAAGGGAAGAATGGAAACCCCAATCAAGGGATCTTTCCACCAAACCTGTCCGGCTGGTCCCTTTGGTTTGTGTTTTCTTCCAAGATCCTCATTAAACACCTGCTTTCTTAAGACAGGGCAATTTGAGCAGCAATGAGAAAAATAACTGATAGGTTGAAATAACTAATGATTTTGAAAATTGGTAAATAAAGGGGGAAAAAAATCAAGCATTCATCCTATCTTTTCTGAGTAAATGCTGCCTCAGAATAACCAAATAGAGCATTTCCTCTTTGTAGAAATCTTCCAGCTAAGAAACGCATAGATTTAGAGTACAGAAAGCACAGATTTAGACTATTGTCATATTGCAAACGAAGCAATGAAATGATCTAAAAAAGAGGCCATCAAACATGAAACATGTCCCCGATGGGAGAACACACTGTCAGCCATGAAGCAATCTTGCCAAAAACTCAGCCAGAATCTGACAGGTCTTTAGATTCACCTGATTAGATTAACTACAGATGATGGAAGAACAGGTTACAGGACGTCACAGTGCTGCAATCAGCAAAATCCAGACTGTGGGGACCCCAGCAGAACAGCAACCTGGCTTCTTTGATGAATAAATCATAAAGGGAGGAAAAACTAAAGAGGGAGATCGAGGGATAAAAGATCCAGAATAAAAGAGACTTTGGTGTGATCCAGTTGCAATGTGTGGACTTTATTTGGATCCTGAGTCAAACAAACTATGAAAAATATATATATTGATAAGGCAATTGGGGAAATGGGAAATTTGAACACTGAAGCTATTTGATGATATGAGGGACTTAGGGTTAATTTTTTAAGTGTGATAATGATCTTGTGGTTATGTTTTTTAAAAACAAGTCCTTATCTTTTAGAGACACATACTGAAATGTTCACAGATGAGAGATGGTGTCTGGAGTTCACTTCCAAACAGTCCAGCGCGGGGAGGGCGGGTGTAGCGCGTTGGGCAGAGCAGAAACAAGAGCGGTCACGAGCTGGCTACTTACTGAAGCTAAGAGGGGGTACGTGAGGGGTTTTCTCTATTTTCGTTTGTATTGGAAATTTTTCTTAATAACAAGTTTTTTTTATTTTAACTTAAGAAGCAATGACGTTCACAGACTAGCAATGACTTTTTAACCAAGTTCAGCCGTTAATTTTTTAATTGGGTTGCTAAAATACCTGATCAACAAAAAAGTTTTCTTCTGGGAAAAAAAATCCGCCCAATATTTTGTGTTTATTAAATGACAAAAGATATATAAGGGCAGTCTGAGGACCTTGGTGGTCCTGATGTTGGACACCCGCCTTCATGATGATTTCTCTAGAATGCTGCCCACCCCCCGCCGGGTCCCTATACCCACTGAGGCCACAGTTCCCGATGTCTCAGCCTCTTTTCGGGTGCCGCCCACAGCCCTTTCCAAACCTTCTCTCCCCTGGCCATCGTGGCTTTGTACATAAGATCGTTTGTCCTGCGTCTCGAAGGTGTGGTTTATAAATGAGTCTTGCAGTTGCTGAAGCCGTGGCTGTAAGGGAACTACTAGTGGGTCAACATGCACTGTTCCCCCTGCAGGCCCCACTGCGGGAACAACATGCTTTGTACTAAAAGGCTTGCCTCTGTTTGGGACCTGTTCGCCTGTTCAATTCATCCAATCAACCCAGTTTGGGTTCTCAGGAGCCAAGACTTTTGCACTGCACGTGTTGAAAGGGTTTTCCAAGACAGGCCCTGAAGGTGAGGTCTCGTGGAGCCCATAGCCCGTTCCGGGGCCCTGGTGTGCAGTGGGGCTGAGAGCTGTGGCCCTGCTCCGTGTCCACACCCGCTGACTCGGCCCTCACAAGGAGGCCTGAGGTCACGTGCGCCTCCTGGGATCGGAAGGGTCCTCTACTGCCAGCCTGGCCTGCATATCTTGGGCAGCTGCCGTGGGAGGAACCTGAACCCAGAAGCACCCTGAGGCATGGGGGGGCGTCAGCCCTGACACTAGCCGTTCTGAGCCTTGGTTCCTCTGTCTGTAAAATGGGGATAATGAGGGTACCTACCTGTATTGGTTTCCTGGGGCTGCCGTAACAAATGACCACAGACTTGGTGGCTTACAAAAACAGAAATTTACTCTCTCCCTGTCCTGGAGGCCAGAAGTTCAACACCAGTTTCACAAGCCTGAAATCAGGGTGTCAGCAGGACCATGCTCCCTTGGGAAGCTCTTGGGGAGAATCTATTCCTTGTCTCTTCCAGCTTCTGATGGCTGCCCTCATTCCTTGCACTGTGGCTGCCTCACTCCAACCTGCCTTTGTAGTCTCATGGCCTCCTCTTCTTCTGAATCCCTCTTATAAGGACACTTAATGGGGGGGGGGGCTTGCTAGAAATGCAGACTCCTAAACCTTGCCTCTAGAGACTCTGATTCCTTAGTACTGGGGGGTGGGGGCAGGGTAAGAGCGGGAACCTGCATTTTTAAAGCAGCTCAGATTGGACAGGGAGATGTGCTGCTAGGGAATATCCAGGGGCACGTGACCAGACTTCTTTCTATTCAGCAGGGAATGTGGCTTCTGCCTCGTGCTGTATGGTGGGGCCCTGCAGCCCTAGGGTTAGACCTGTGGACCCTCAGCCTTCCAGAATTAATCCATCAAGACCCATGTGGCAGTACTAGACCCTGATTCAAAGATGCATTGCATGTGGTCTATTAGTTTTCTGTGGCTGCTGTAACAAAGCAGCCACAAGCTTGGTGGCTTAAAACTACAGAAGCTTTCTCACAGTTCTGCAGGCCAGAAGTCAGGAATCAGTATCACGGGCCAAAAATCATGGTTTGGGCGGAGCCGCGCTCCCCTGGAGGATCTAGGGGAGAATCTGCTCCTCGCCTCTTCCAGCTTCCCATGGCGGGTGCTCCCTGGCCAATCCCTACCTCTGACTTCACAGCGCCTTCTCTTCTGCCCGTGTCAGATTTCCCTCTGCCTCCTACTTATGAGGACACTTGTGAGGGTATTTGGGGCCCACCGGATAATTCAGGACAATCTCCTCCATCTCAATATCCTTAACTTAATCACAAAGACCCTTTTTCCATATAACGTAACAGTTACAGGTTCCAGGCATTAGGACCTGGTATTTTGGGTCCCAGCCTACCACGCTACCTCTCAAACTAGTAATGAGGATTCTTTGAGTTCATGCGTGTAAAGGGCTTAGACACCTCAACCGGCACTTAGAAAGCTCCGGTAATAGGCACCCGTTGTCCCCACTGCCCCAGGAGGCCAGGCAGCTGGACTCAGATACCTTAGCCTGGCCCGGAAGCCATTTCTCCCATCGCCTTCTTCCATGTGCTAATGTCATGAGCCCCACATCCTTGGGGCTGGAAGCCCCAGGGATGGAAGGGCCACCTCACAGACACCCTGTGCCCCCAGCGGTAAGCAGGCGAGCAAAGCTTGTTGACCAGAATTTGTTGGAGTCAACTTTTTCTGGAGAATTGAAGTTTGCCCTTTAAAATGCCTATGTGTTTAGACTTTTCATGGAAATGTTTCTGGAATGTATTACGTATTCCCCAACAGTGACTCAGGACTGTAGCTCAGCCTTTTGGAACTGACACAGTGATGGTAGTCACGTGATTCTTGCTGTGCACGCCTGTCCTTAGACCAGCCCGAGAGGTAGAAAGGTGGCGAGGTGTCTGCTCCACGCTGAAAGCGCCAGACCCATGTGACACTCAGGGTCTGATTTTGAGTTTTCCTGTCTCCTCCCTCCTGCCAGGGTGGCTATTGTTTTCATCCGTCGATATCCCTCCTGCAGGCAGACAGCCTGGGTCCCTTGCCTTCCCCCCTTTTATTTGCCTCTTCTAGCAGCTGTGAGCTGGGAAGTGAGGTAACTGACACTTGTTAGCACTCTTTGCAAAAAGAGAGTTAATGGTCTCCAGGTAAGAGTCTCGGTGGTTCTCTGAGGATCATTATTATTATTAAATATTATTCTCTTATGTAACTTCCTCCATCACCACAAAGAATTTGGAACACTTTATATCCTCTCACATATTTTTAGTTGACATCTAAAATTCGTCATAAATTTAAGTGGTTGCAAAGGACAAAATTTCTTATGCATTGTAAATATTGATGTATTAAAAATAAAACTATGTCACTCTTTTAAATGTATCCAGTGAAATCTAAATGCCATAGTAACATGATATCCATCTTCATTCGTCTAAAAGATACATGAACGAGCTCTTTTTTCAATAGTCAAAAAGTTTGTAACTTTTGTGTCTCTCCTTGAACTCGTACTTCCATTCCATTTCCCCCACAGAATGGTATTCTAATGTAATAAATTTTTATGCCTGAAAGTATTTTATTAATCACCCTATCATAATTCTCTCAACAAGAAGTATATAAATTAAAATTACATTTTTTAATTCCCTGTGACCATAAAGCTCTGGAGTTAAAAAAAACTTTGTTCTCGTCTGAGCTAACAGTGCAATTATAAGTAACCAATTTGTCAAAACCAATTCATTACATGTTTTTATAAATAATTATTAAGCATAAAAATAAAATTTTGTTAGAATTGCATCTCTTAATGAGATAGATGGAGCTGTCTTTTTTTCACAGTTAGTTCATGAATCCATGGCTGAGTATTACTCTTGTCACGATGAGCCAGAATTCAGCATCAATTTTTCTCCTACTTTTTAATGTAAGCTCAAAATGTATATATACAGGCTCATAAAATAAGTACATGGGAATGGAAAGGGTTTTGTTACAGGAGCATCCCTCGATGATTTGAACGCCTTTAAAGTTACATGCCAAAATTCACCTAACGATCTATCAAGAAAACTTCCATCAGCTGACAAATTCAACCGACCTTTCAACTGGATTGAAAGTTCCATATAGGAAACACCCTGATTTGTGCCCGTTCTCCCTCTGCATTGCAATCGGGTTCCAGTTGGAGGTAGAGAGAACTTTTTTTTTCTGTGAAATGAGAAAAGGGAGTCTTTGGAAGGCAAGACTGGTAAGGGAATCTTGATCGCAACTTCCTTCTCATGCTGGGAACAATCCAGGAAATTGATTCCCTTAAAGCCTCATGTGCCCCAGGTAAGACAGGTGTGCCGGGGGCTCCCTGAACTGTGCCTTCGAACAGCAACCAGATGAACACTTGGACTGGTGGAAGGCTGCCTCATGCCTGGAGAACATCAGCTCCCTGGGGAGGGCCTTGCCTGGACCCCTCTCTGCTCGGTCCCCAGGGCCTGCGCAGTGCCTGTCCACGCGAACTGAGGAAAAGAACATGTGATGCTAAATGGCAGCGGGTCACTGGGCTGGGAATCCCACAACGAGTACAATTATGTGACATTTATGTCAATGATCAAAAGTGGGAGGCCATGCGGGCTTTGCTTCCGTGGTGCCAACCATCAACTTGCCTGAGTTTTCGAGATCTCCAAGCATTCCCCAGACCCTGGAATTCACCTTCCAGAAGGTGCCTCCTTGATGCATGATGTCAGGACAGTTTCAGGAGCGTGGTGCTCATCCCCAGTTCTCCAGATGCCTGGTCTCCCCAGGTGGGTCCCGCAGCTCCCCACCCTACACCGGAGCCTAATGCTGGGCCTCGTCAGGTCACTGCACTTGCCCAACTGTCCCTGTCTTCTTATCTCTGTTTTTAAGACAGTGATGATTGAGAAAGCTTTCATCTGTTGAGTTTGCCGCCTGGGCACTGGGCGATGCGATTTTTAATCTTTCTCTCTCTCTCTCCTTTTCTTCTTTCTCTTCTTCCTTCTTCCTTCTCTCTTCTTTTTTTTGGAGACCAGATTTATGGAGGCATAATTTACATACAATAAAATTCACTCCTCTTCTCGTACATTTCTCTGAGTTTCGACACACGCCTACAGACTGTAACTACCACAGTCAAGATATAGAACATTTCCATCGTGCTAAAAAATTCCCTCGCCCCTCTTTGGAATCGACCCCTCCCCTCCCCTGTCCTGGCAACCATGGATGTGTTCTCCACCCCGAGAGTTTTGCCTTTTCCAGATTGTCATATAAATGGAATCACACAATATGTTGCCTTTTGCGTCTGGCTTCTTTCACTCAGCATAATACGTATGCAGCTTCACGTATGTACCACGGTTTGTTTATCCGCTCCTCGGCTGAGGGACGTTTGGGTTGTTTCCAGTTTGGGGCGTTGATGACCAGCGCTGCTGTGGGGATCAGAGTACAGATCTTTGTGTGGACATAAGCCTCCCCTTCTCTTGGATAAACGCCCAGGAATGGGGTGGCTGGGTCGGAAGCTAAGTACGGTTAACTTAGTGATTCTCGCCTGGGGGTGATCTTGACTCAGGGAACATTCTGCGACGCTGGGACATCTTTGGTTGTCACACCTGGGGGGTGGAAGGGGCGTGCTGTTAAGCGTCCTACAGTGCACACGACAGGCCCCGTAACAGAGAATTGCCAGGTCCAAATGTCAAGAGAGCTGAGGACGACAAAGCCTGGCTCTAGCTTTTTAAGAAACCGCCAAACCGTCCGCCAAAGTGACTATGCCGTCGCGCCTCGGCAGCGTTTGGTGCCGTCAGTCTCTCTCTCTCTTTTTTTTTGTTTTTTAATTTTAGCCATTCTAACGGGTGTGTAATCTTATCTCCTTGTGGTTTTAATTTGCATTTCCCTAATGACTGATGACGGGGAGCATCTTTTCACGTGCTCATTGACCATCCGTGTACTCCGTGAAGTGTCTCCTCAAATCTTTTGCCCGGTTTTTATTGAATTGCTTGAATTCTTATTTCTTTCCTATTTTAAGCCCTGTAACAATCCTGTGAAGTTGATTTGATAACTCACATTTTATACATGAGGAAATTGAGACTCTGAGATGTCACAGGACACGGGGCATGTCCCATCCGGGCCTGTTTGTGTCAGAGCCCATTCTCTGAGCCATAATGGAGCATTCGACCATTTCCGCCCTCTTCCTCACCCCTCCTTTCTTCCTCCTTCCGTCCCTTCTATTTTTCCTCCTCTGACCCTCATTCTCTCCTTTCCTTTCTCCTTTGGCAGACAAGCATTTTCTTAGAATGAATCAGAAGGAAGGCAAACAATTTTTTTAAGGAAACAAATTCTGTGTACTTCATGATGAATGCTGGCCTACTTAGCTCAGGGGAAGAATTTGAGAGCAGAAATTTCTCTGCTTTTCCCATCTAGAATTCATGCCGAGATGTGTGTGGGGGGGGTATATTATTATTTTGACAGAGCCAAGAATGATTTGGATGAGAAATGGATCCCCACTTGAGCTGGAATGCGATCGTATGGCGAGAACAGAGGGGCGAGGTTACCAAGAGGCTTGAGACACCAGACTCCAAATTAATAGCTCAGCTCCCGCTTTCTGGTAGATTCCAGATATTGGCCGTGTCTCCTTGGCTGTGACTTAATAATGGCAACCGTGTTCCAAGGAAGGCTTCGTTCTTCTCTAAATGAGCAACAGAAAAAGCCAGTTTCCAAATACGTGCAGCATGAGACATATTTAGCAGAGTTAGCATCGGAATCTCATCAACAACAAAAGAAGGTAACACCTGCGTGGCGGGGCCGCCAGCTCCACTGAGTCAGTGAATTCCCCTCATGAAGCGTCAGGGTCTCCAGCTATGTTGCTCACAGGCCGTGATGCCGCCTCTGTCAGTGCCAATGGCCCTGGCCCCTCCTGAGGAGAAGCAGGAGGGTACAAATGTGCAGACCCCACAAGTGGTGGGGAGTGGGGCGGATCACTCACGTTGGAGGCCCCCATGTCTCCTGGCTGCTCTCTCAAATCCATTTCCACGTGTACTAGCTTGCAAGGGCTCTCTGATGTCCTTTTTCTTCCTGACACCAAAGATGTGATGTCTTTTCCAACATCAACCAATTCTCCCACTTTCCACATACCAACTGGGTGTCCCACAACTCAAACCTATTCTGACACTGACTCCTGGAGTTAGCGCAGACCGCATGGGTTAAGGGGTCAGCGTCACAAGACTGCCCCCACTTCAGACACTGGTGGCAAGTCCAGGGCCGACTGGATGTAAATTAAGGGGTTCCCAAACCTCCTTCCCAGGTTTGATAATTCATTAGAACAATACACAGAACTTGGGAAAACACTTTACTTATGTTTTCTGGTTTATTATAAAGGGTAAAACTCAGGACTGGCCAATGGGAGAGATGCTCGGGGCAAGGCCTGTGGGAGGGGTGCAGAGCTTCCGTGCTCTCTCTGGCTGCACCACCCACCCAGCACCTCATTGTGTTCACCAGACCGGAAGTTCTCCAAATCTCCTCCGCATTTTTATAACTCCATCTCCAGCCCCCTTCCCCTTCCCAGAGGTTGAGGGGGTGAGGCTGAAAGTTCCAACCCTCTGGTCCCGTGTTGGGTCTTTCTGGTGACCAGCCCCCATCCTGAAGCTACCTTGAGGCCCACCCGGGTCAACTCATAAGAATAAATTCAGGTGTGGTGGGAAAATGACCATAGCAGGTAGTAATAAGGGCTCCTGGAAGAGGACTGGAGGGACAGGAGTGACTGGGGGTGATGGGGAGTCCGTGATGGGGGTGTGGACATGAGCTCATGGAGCCTGAAAGGGTGTGGGCCCCAAAAGTGGAGGAGGAGGAGGAGGAGGGAGGATGGCTGGACAGAGGCTGGCATCAGGTGGGCAGCTGGACAGGCCAGGAGTCCCAGGCTCCACATCAGCCAGACAGGGCCTGCCCTCTGCTTATTTCTGCTCTGGCAGGGCAAGAGGGTTTGTATGTGTTGGCAGGGGGGTGGGGGTGGGGCGTCCAGCTTTGCCTAGCCTGAGGGAGGAGTGCCACCAGGCGACACGACTGTGGGAGCATGGAACCAAGAGAGCCGAATCATGAGGGTGGCCAGGTGCAGGGTCAGGAGAGTTGGTCAGTCCACGATTGTGTCAGTCCTGCTGCCATCAGAGGCAAATGGAGTTTGGTCCAGGGGTCTCCCCATTGTAGTTGACCCCAGAGAAGAGACCAAGCCTTAGAAATCAGTGCAGAAGAGCAAACATGAGCCCCACCTCCTTGGAGGCCAGCCTGCCCCAGGCCCTGAGACTCACAGTGTTCACAGCTGCCCCTCCTCCAGGCCTCCCCCCAGACCCACAGCTGGCTGGCTGAGGGCTTGGATGCAGGACGTGCACTCCCCCTCCCCCCACCCCAGTCATAATGCTGGGTGGGGCCTCCAGGCTATAACACTGACCCCAACAGAGGCTGAAGGCCCCAGTGGTGTCCTGCCAGCCCCCAGGGGAAGCGGGTGGACCAGGACCCCAGTGGCTCTTCAGGAGTCATCACTGAAACTGCTTCAAGCCCCCCACCATCCAGATTCCTGGGGAACCAGAGCCTGGAGATACCGTGACTCATTAGCTCTTATTTTTAGTTTTATGCCACAGAAGATGTGCAGTAACAAGATCAGCTTAAATGTCTTGCTATAAAAAGGATGATGGGTAGGGGATGGTGGGAAAAGAGAGAAAGCCAGACAGACATGGACAGACAGAGTCCAAGAGAAAGAAAAGAAGAAATACATCAAGATGTGGCAAATGTTTCCTCTAAGTGGCAAGATTAGGAATAATCTTTAAATATTTCTAAAAAGAATATTATTTTTATAATCAGAAAAAATATGTTAAAAATACATAAGGCATGGGAAGGCCTGAGAAAGCCCTCTCGGGTCAATGTCATGCAGATCTTCTACCTAGTTATCAGCCTTGCTGCAAAGAAGACCATCTCTTTCCCAGGAATTTCAAAGAAAGTTCTGGAACCAACATGGGCCACACTTGCATTCCTGAAACTAAAACAGTGTGGTAGCCAGCTTCTAAGATGGCTCCCAATCTTTCTCACCTCCTGATATTCCTACCATGTAGTCTCCTCTTGCTGAATAGGGCTGATCTGGGTAACCAAGAGGACGTTGTAGAAATGATGGAGCATGACTTCTGAGGCAAAGTCATAAAGGACATTGTAGCTTCACCTTGTTCGTCTTAGATCTCCCACTCTGAGCAAAGCCAGCCACCATGTAATAAGGACACTCAAGCAGCCCTGTGGAGAGGTCCTTGTTGAGAAGAACAGGCCTCCCACCAACAGCCAGCATCAACCACATGAGTGAACCTGTAAGTGAACACAAGTGAGGCCATCTTGTTACGCTAAATGGCCTGAGCCCCTCCTCTGTGTGACTACTCGGTGCTCTGCATGTACTCTAAAAAATTTCACATGCTCTCCTGATTTATGGCCTCTGTTTATGTATGTACTCCCTGATAGCTTGATAAATTAAAACTTTGTTCTATGAGTTTCTCTCCAGGAACAGGGTGACCGCTGGCGGGAAACACACCTACAAGGTGTCCGTCACAGCTGACAGAAGAATGGAACAATGTGGTGCCTGGAGCCTGTTCTGCCTAGAAACCAACATCCCTGGAGCCCCTCCTCACTGCCCATTTTTGCTATATCACTACCTCAAGATTCTGTAATTTTTGAAGATGGTGTTTTGAGACATTAGTCTGCCATCTTCCTGGTTATGGTGGCTAATTGAATTAAAACTTCCTTTCTCAATCCCTAACCTGTGATTAATTGGCTTAGATCGAGGCGAGCAGACTGAGCCCATTGCTCAGTAGCAAACTCTCTTAAAGTGGCTCCTCCAGCCCCAGTCAAGCTTTCAGATCATGCAGGCCCAGCTGACCACCTGGCTGCATCCTCATGAGGGATTCTGAGGCAGAACCACCCAGCTAAGCTGCTCCTGAATTCCTGACCTACAGAAACCATGAGATAATATTTTTTTTCATTCTTTTAAGCCACTAAGTTTGAGGTGATTTGTTATGGAGCAATAGATAACTAATACAAATGGTAACTTTCACTGGAAAGGCCTGAGTCACAAGCTTAGCCCCAGAGCCAGGATTGTGGGCCATCCTACCCAAACTATAGCCTGAAAGGGAGAGAAGGCGTGAGACTGTGGTTCTGATGGGTCTGATGGGGCCAGGACTGGGAGAGGTGCTGAGGGTCGTGAGTACACAGGCAGACTTGGATCCTGTCTTTATAATTTTGATATCTTGTTCATCATGGATTTCTTTTGCATTATTTTTGATTTTTAAAAAGTATGGCACTAAAATGCTATTTATTTCCATTGCTGAGTTTTGGGCACCCCTTAAATTGGACCTCCAAGGTGAGTGCCTCCCTCACCTGACCCTATCCCGGCCCCCATCTGCAGTCAGACCCCATCCCACCCCCAAGCCTAAGTTTCTCCTCTGCCCTTGTCGATGGGGTAGGGAGGGCGGTGTCATCCTCTCAGCTCACTCTGATCGCGTATTATGGCGAATACTCCACGCCCTGTGTATTTGGCCTTCCTGTTTGATTATCAAGAGTTCTGTGGTCAAACACGGTAGCCATTTGCCACAAGTGCTCGTCCAAACTGAGACGTGATGTAAGTGTCAAATACACACCAGATTCCAAAGATTTAGTACAAGAAAAATACTGCGAAAATCTCCATCCTGATTTTTTATATTGATCACATGGTGAAACAATCTCCTTTAGATACATCTATCATATGTGTACCACATATTTTAGATGTAGTCTTTTTCTAATGTGGTCCACATTCTATTTCTATCAGACAGCACTCTTCTAGAACCTTCTCTGGCCAACCAGACCTGGCCCTCATGAATCAATGGCTCCGACCAGAGTTGTTTCCTGTGGACCCTCCAAAAGGCTGTTCAGGAAGTTGAAGCTGAACTTCTCTTGGAAATCCAGCCTCAACAATTCTAATTCTCCTCGGGCTGTGTGAATGCCCTTGACTTCCAGGAAAGAAAAGCACGAAAGTCAAGATTTTAAAATATCATCCCATATTCTGATTATTTCCCCCTCACTCCCTTCCCTGGGAATGGAGATGTCGATGTCCTCTAACACTTTCCCTGCAGAACTCTCTCTCTCTCTCCTCTTGCTCTGCTCTTAGCTGGCTTCCCTTCTTGTCCCACCTCTAGCTGCTCGCTCAAGCGTCTTCAAATACCAGGAGGGTGTCAGGAAGAGGGGAGGCCTGGAAGGCACAGGCAGGACCCCAGGGCAGAAGCTGGAGAATGCCAGGTTTCAGCTCCAAGATAAAGAAGAGGCGTGCCCCATCACAGCCACAGCACGCCCACATGAGACAGGCCCCCTCGGGAAGTGGTGAGCCCATCGCTGGCCGTGTCCCAGCAGAGGCCAAATGACCAGTAGAAGGGATACCATGTGGCACAGGCTCTCAAACGTTCGTCTGCACCAGAATCACACAGAACATAAGTTCAAGAGGCAGATTTCCGGGCCCCACCTCCAGAGATTCTGATTCATCAGCCCTGGGGCAGGGCCCCCGAGTCTGAATTTTTCAAAGGAGATCTCAGGGCCACACTTTGAGAAGAGGAAATCCCTATGCTGGCCGGAGTCACCTCTAGTAGACTATAGTGCCAGGTAGTAAATTATGTGTTGAATGAATGAATGATTTGAAGACATTAACGCTCGTCCAGCCTCCTGCTGTCTTGAGTGAGGAGCAACAGCTGTCAGAAGGAGCCTCTGTCTCAGCAGGAACCCTTTGGGGCCCTCAGAGGCCTGGAAAATGTGCTGTCTTCAACAGTGTTATTTTAAAAGTCATTGCTCACTTAGACGTTGGGAGACAATTCTTCCAGCCTGAGCATCCTCAGCATTCTCTGACGAGCACTGGGTCTGAGCTAGTGCATTAATCTCCGAGAACGAACAGCTGCTTTAAAGATCTCCGCCGGTCCTTTCTGTATTATTCAGCTTGGGCCACCATAAGAGAATACCACAGACTGGGTGGCTTAAATAACAGAAATTTATTTTTTCACGTTTCTGGAGGCTGGAAGTTGAGATCAAGCTGTGGCAGGATTGGCTTCTCCTGAGGCCTCTCCCCTTGGCTTGTGGACGGTCGTCTTCTCCCTGTGTCCTCATGTCATCTTCCCTCTGTGCGTGTCTGTGTCCTGATCTCTTCTTATAAGGACACCAGTCAGATGGGATTAGGGCCCACCCACATGACCTCTATTTAACTTAATTGCTCTTTCACCCCCCCCATCCCCAAGTACAGTCACATTCTGAGGTCCTGGGGGTTAGGACTTCAACACACGTATTGGGAGGGGGGCGCAATTCAGCCCATGACAATTTGCAATTAGAAATTTCTGATTTCCAAAGAGTTGTGAGTCCCCGTTCATTGGAATGGAGCCCACACCCCAAAAGCCACAGCAGCCAGAGCTCCCATGGACCCCTAGAACTCACAAAAAAGTGAAATCGTCATTTCCCACATACTCTGCAAATAGTGTAGTCGTGACAATGGGGTCACCTCTCTTCCAAGGAGGTGGCACATGGCATTGTTCCCTGAGTCACCACACAGAGAGGGCTCCGTCCTCCCTGCTCCCCTGCCCCAGTGAGACCCTTCCGACAAGAGCCCCTCTCCGGGCATCAGCTTCCCCCTTCCTGAGCTTCCTCCCTCTTCTCTCACTTTCAGGCTTGGGAGGTTGAGTCACCCTGAAGGAGCTTGACAAAATGGCTCACGAAAGTGTTTTTGTTTTAATCATCACCGGCACCAGATGCTTCCCCAGTGAGACTCCTCGCTTGAGTTGTGATAAACACAGCAACTGGAAAGTCACTTTATTAAACCATAAATGTTTGCCACAAATCACAACTAAATTAGCCCTTGGCGGAAGCTGCGCAGAAGCCCGGCCGGCTGCTTTAACTCGGGAGGAAGGAAGGGAAGGTAGCAACACACTTGGAAGACTGTGTGGTCGGGCTTTAAAAGTCCCTCCTGCCATTCTGTCCCAGGCATTTGGACGTGCTTGACACAAATGTGTGTGCATCGAGAATGCTGAGAGTGGAGGGGAAAGGAAGAGAAGTCACCTTCACTACCAGCCCTTGCAGCGTTGGTCCCCATCACAGACCACTTGTCCATCAGGTCCCACTGCTGGGGACGAGAGCCAGCCAGTCACAGGACTGGCCATACCCGGATGCTCATATCTTGCCTGCATTTGAGCAGCGACCATCTGGAGACCCAACACTGCACCAAGCTAATAGTGCCTCCCCAAAGTGTTCTTGAGAATCCCTTCCTCTCTCTTGGACTCAGTTTCTTACTGTAAAATGGAGGAAATGGGGTAAATCAGTGGTTTTCAAACTGTGCCCATGGAACCCTGGCAGAGGCACCTCAGGGACCTCTGTGGTGATCCCTGGGGAGTCTGACTGGACAGCCTCCGAGCTCCCCACCTTCGCTTCCACTGAATAATTCCACCTTTACCTGTTTTGTACGTTGTGGTCCTGGAGGGGATTTTTTTCTTTTAAAGAGGTCTGAAACCAAAAACTGTTTGAAATACACTTGACTTATGGCCTCTGGGGAGGTTTCTAGTTCTACCTACTCTTCCTGAGATTGCCAAGTTGGGACCTTCAGGGACCAGAATATCAGGGGACGGTCACACAGCTGTCTGGTGGTGGGTCTGTGACTCCATGTTGCATCATAATTAACCCAGCGCTTGTTGCTTGTTACCATGTCTGCTTGCTCTTGTGTTCCCTGCAGAGCCTGGTTGTGGTAAGTCAGAGTCACAAAGGCACATCTGTGTCACCAGTCCTCATTCCTGTGCCCATGGTAGACATCACCAATCACTTGCCCTGCTTTCCTGCTGAGCCCAGATTAGGGCTCAGCATTCTTCTCAGCCCATTGTTCCAGATGGCCACTACCAAAGGATATGCAAAGGCATGCAAAATACAACCAATTTGCCATGCCTTTCTCCTTCCCTTCTTGGTAGAAAACTCACTGAAAATGTGGGAACAGGCCTTGCTGTGGCTTAATATGATGCCCCTCATTCATTTCCTTTCCTGTTCAGAGGGAACCTGGAAAATCTTGTGTCTGTGGTGGCCAGTCTCCAAGGTGGCCCCAACGGTTCTCACCTCCTGTTGGTCACATCCTGGTGTGGTCCCCTCAAACACCAAATGGAGCTGAACTGTGTAACCAGTAGGATCCTGCAGAAATGACAGTGTGACTTCAGATACTAGATCATAAAAGGCATTGTGGCTTCTGCCTCTCTCTCTTGGATCACTCGCTCTGGAGGAAACCAGCCGCCATGCTTTGAGGACGCTCAAGCTGCCCTGTGGGGAGGTCCCCATGGTGAGGAATTGAGGCTCCACCCATAGCCAATACTCAGTTTGCCAGCCATGTGCGTGAGCCTCCTTGAGAGCAGATGCTCCAGCCATTGTCAAGCCTTCAGATGAATGCAGCACCAAAGACGTCTTCACTGAATCTGCTGAGAGACCCCTAAGCCAGAATCACCCAGCTAAGCCACGCTCCAATTCCTGACCCACAGAAACCATGTGAGATGATAAGTGTTCATTCTTTCAAGCTGCTAAATTTTGGGGTAATTTGTTACGCAGCCATAGGTGATGAATACAGTCCCTGAATCCACACCTCCAGGAAGACCCCAGCACAAATAGAGGCACCATGGTGACAGCCTGGCTATTCATGGGCTGTCACAGATCTCCATAAACAGAGGATAATTTGGCCCAGGACAGGTGGGATGTTGGTAAGGAAATGGAGTGGGAGTTTTCGACGTGGCTCTGGCTCACCCAGGGTTCCTCACAATGGCATTTCTTTTCCTTCTACTTCTGCATATATTTGTTAATCAAAACCAGCAGGCCTCCCACCTCTCACCCCCAAGAACCAATCATGTAAAATCACACCGACGAGGCCCCAATAAAGAGAAAAGACCGAATAAAAGCAAGAAAAACAAACATTTGGTTTCTCATTGCCTTTCCCTTTTTATGAAAATACTTGTCCATCGTGATTATGATTCTTGAACTCTAACGAGCCACCGACATTACCGTTGTTTATTACTTTGATGTGAGATCTTTTTTATTATTTCTTTAGGCTGAAGCCCAGTCATGGATTTACTGCTTTCCTCATGACCGGTCTTAAAATTTTTGATTTAAGCTGTCAGAATGCAAATAACTCCAGATAGCCTCATAAATGGAGATGCCAAGGAGGGTTTTATTGTTGGAAAGAAAATAAATAAGAAATAATGCTGCTAACAATGAAATGGTCTCTGTATTTACAAAAGAAAAGAGAAAAAGAAAGAAACACTCTAAAAAGGCTGAAAGGAGGAGAACAGAGGGGGAAGGAGAAGGAGTAATAGCTAAAATTCCAACAATTTAGTTTTAAAATCTAGAGAACCACCCCTCCACTCAGCCCCTTAAACTCTAAGTGGTCCATGAGGTTTAATTCCCACCTTTCTGGCCTGTCTCTGGAATGTCTTCCCCAGCTGACCCACAGAGAATTTTCCTTGGGGAGGGAGGACCCCATGACCTCACAGTGAGTCCAATCAATGGATTCTCTGGTGAGTGCTGGTGATTTGCAACACCCAGCAGCCAGCTCAGTGCCTGGTCGGCGGTACTTGCTCAGCAAATGTTTGCCAAGTGAACAAGCGAGTGAAAGGTGTGTCCTGTGTGCTTTACCAGCGCGTTTATCAGCACAATCACATTGGAGTCCTGCCTGAGCCTGGCCAGGGAGATATTATGATCCCCATTTTACAGATGAGGTTATTGAGCTTCACAGAGGTCCAGTAAGTTTCCCGTTATCACAGAGCTGGTAATTAAGGATCAAAAGCCAGGTGTCCTTACTCCAAGTCCCAGCTCTTTCCTGTACATCACAGCGAAGCCAGAAGAGGGAGGATGGACTTGAGAATAGGTGGGGTTGAAGTTCAGGAGGTCGTGGTGAGGAAGAGAAGCAGGCTCAGTCAACCTGCAACTGGAGTGTTACACCCCGGAATCCACAGACGTCCCATAGAGACGCCTTCTCAGCAACCTAACGCAACTTCCGGACATCTGCTGTCACTTCGAGATCTTCCGTTCGCTTCCTCTGACAGCAGCATCTTTGATGTTTGGAGGCTGGGGAGGCAGGGGGGAGGCAGCAGGACCCTCTTCCAAAGGGTCAGGTCCCAGTTCCAGTCAGCCCAGCCTCCTACAGCTTCCTGCCTGGAAGTCTGCACCTGTTCCCCCAACGACCCTTAGCAGACTTGCTCTCAACCCACCTGCACACCGGGCTTACCTGGGGAACTTTAAAAATACTGCCTCCCGGGGCCCACCCCAGAGAGCCTGTGATTCAAATGTACAGCAGGACTGAGAACGGCTGCCCCAGGGGGAAATGGTCACCTCCAGCTTCATAACCCCCAGGAAATACCCTACTGTCTTGGTGTTGGAGATGGAAGGCCACCTGGGGAACCGTTTAAATGACAGGCATTGTCTCCAGGTTCTGATCCAGGAGCCTGGGTGGGCCTGGGAGGCGGTGGCTCTGTTTAGACAACGTGGCTGTGGAGATCCAGGAACTGGGCTGATCCCAGATGGAAAGAAGTGGCCCTTTTGACTCTTTCTTCTGCTGTGCCCTCTCTAACCACAAAGGACAGTGAGTGCTATTTAGGATGAAATTGGGTCTAATCGGCTGCAGGCAGCCGTTACTCTCTGTTAAGGGGGGGAAGGGCCCCCAGGGAGCTGCTGGCCACGATTAGGGATGTATATAGATGTCCCTTCTCAGAGCCAGGTCTGTCATATGCCGAGGTTGTGGCAGCCCCATGGGGAACGTGCCATTCCAGATCTGCCAGGATTGTCCTCCCTGCCACAGGTGCATTTGGGTGTAACCGGACCAATGAGCACTGAGACCCACTGTGTGGCAGGCACCGTGCAGGGCCAGGGAGACAAACATGAGGGACTCCAGTCCAGTGGGTGACTGACCGGGAGTAAACCATGACGATGCTACGTGAGGAACAGACATCTCCATGGTCTGGGAGGAGGGACGGGGGTCGGGGAGTAGGGGCGTGGGGGCTTCATGGAAGATGCAGACTTGGAGTTGGGTCCTGGAGGAGGGAAGATTCCTCAGGCAGACACAAGTGTCTCACAGATGGAACAGAGCAACAGAGGTCAAGGAGACAGCCCTAAAGCCACAGAGGTGGAAAGGATCTAGCTAGCGTGTGACAGGGTGGGATGGCAGAAGCAGGCAGGGCCCTGACCACGAGGCCGTGAAGCCAGGGCGGGGGTGAAGGCTCTTGGGCTCTTACCCCAAGAGCAGCACTGAGTCCCTGAAGGGCTTACGGGGGAAGCCGCGAGAGCAGACGGGCGATGCAGAAGAGGGGCTGGCAGGAGGGGCCTTCATCTCCCACCACTGGCCACTGGACACGGCTAAGGCACAGGCTCTTGAGTTCAGAGGCCAGGGTCAGATCCTGGCTCTGTCACCTCCTGGAGGTGACACCTTGGGAAAGTTCCCTCTTCTCTAGGCTCCCATTTCCTCTGTTGTGAAATGGGGGGAGGATGGTACCGGCCACATGCAGGGGGGTGAGCATTAGGTCTCACACTGCATGTGAAGTGTGCTGCCGCATGGCGAGCTCCCGGTGACTTTGCTCCTATGCTCACTGTCATCATTATTCCTCCCCCTTCGGCTCCCAGCACAGTCCCTAACATATCCTGATGTTCAGAATATATGAATGAGTGAACGAGTGAGTGAACGAGTGAATGAAGTCTAGGCTCATTTTCTAAACACAGGACCTGAGAAGGTCAGGTCAAAACTACGGCCCAGGAGAACACGGGTGCCAAGACACAGGCTTGTACATTAACCATTAAGGACCTAGATGACCCTAAGCCTTGCAAGAGACTGCTGTGCCTTCACCCACGCTCTCTCGGCAGAGACACAATAAACTGATGCTCCACACTGGCGTTGTCTCCGCGTTTTACCATATTTCAATTACTTGTAAATTCTCGTATTAGTCAGCATGAAAGAGGCTATGTGCATTAGCAAAATAACCCTCCCACCTCAGTGCCTTAATACAGCACAGATTTCTTTCTAGCTCACAGCGTAGATCCAGCACACGGAGGCCAGGCCAGGGGAGGAGCTGGACATGTTTCCTCCACACAGTCACTCGAGGATCCAGGCTGTTGGGGGCCTTGTCAATCACCAAGACAGGGAAGAAGAGAGACTAGAGATTCATGCCTTCTCTTCAGTGCCTCAGCTTGGAAGTGACACATGCCACCTCTTTTATATCATTGGTCAGATTGGTCACACAGCCCAGCCTAAGGGTGCAGCTTTCCATGAGCTGGGAAGGAGAGGAGATCAGGAGGTTGGTGAGCACTAGTGATGTCCACTCCGGTTCTTAACCCTCTTTTCTGGCTAGAATGTTGACCTACCCAGTGCACCTCCTTCAAAGGATCTGCTGCAGGTAGGCGGCTCAGATTAACAGAAATCCAGTCTGAGCCTTTCTGCTCCTCCTCTTTTCCTCAGGAGGGGACTGTTTTTTGCCCAAATGACCTCTCTATTTCTGTAGCTTATAGAATTGCAGGCAGAGAGCATTATGGGTCTACTGTGGCCTTTCCTATACGCTTTATGCCTTGATTTTATGTCCACACTCATGTTAATTATAAGGCTATTTCTTTATTTAACCAATTTTATGGCTACACATACAAGTTTGAATGGGGATGGGGGCATTCAGTTAATCTGAGGACTGAATCTTTGCTTGCTATTACAATGGAGCTTATAGCATCAGTTGGGCTGATTCAACAAAATTTATAATGTATTCAGCAGTTGATGGCTTGAGCCTAATTGAACACAAATTTATAATGCCATCCAGTGTTGTAATTAAAATGTGGTAAAATTAGCCCGTCACATATTGTATATACACACACTCTCACAAAGCCATCAACAGCCTTTGTTTTGTGTATGGTCAATTAGGTTTTCAAAGTGGAATCCTCAGAAGAATCCATCAGATGAATCAAAATGAAAGGAAACCAACCGAGGACTTAAGCGTGCTCTAAATTGACAAGGAAACACTCGGAAAATTGTTTTCAAACAATGAGAGAAATTAATTTTCCGACGTGGTGATTGTGGGGTATGATCAGTCTCCCGTGTTATTTGAATGGCCACAGAATTATGGGAGCCCAGAGGTGGCTCGGATGCATTAAAAGGGACTTGTCCATGTGTCTCTGCCAGCAGTTCAGGGCACGCAAGAAACAAAAAACAGGACATTCCTCCCCCAAAAACCAATTCCGTAGTGATGGTCTGCCGCAGGGATGCATCATTGTGTGGGCCTCATTGACTCCAACTGGTCTTTGCTGTGTGACTTATTTTATCCCAAGGGCACCTTCAGGTATAAATTACATTTTGAGTCTAGAAACACTACTTCCATAACTATTTTAAAAGAAGAATTAAAGAGGCCCAAGGAAACAGTGCCGGTGATGGGGAAACGGCTCTCACTGTCAGGGGCTCATGTTTGTGTCTTTATTAGCCTTTTGCTGTGGTAGGGCGGAGGGGCTCTTTCTTCAGTTCAGACAAAGGGGAAGGGATGAGCTAATAATGAGACGTCTTGGTGCCTCCCCTTTGGGACATGAACACTGATCTGTTCAGGACGGTGCTCTGCCACCTGAGGCAGCCCCACTCTCTCTCCACTGCCCCCCGGTGGTGTTGGGTTGAACCTAGAGTTAGCCCAACTCAAGCGTAAGACCCCAACTTCAAGTTCTAGGGTTTCCCAAAACCACTTTCAGGTTCAATAATTCATGAGAACAACTCACAGGACCCAGGAAAGCACTATACTTGGCGATTGCAATGGTATTAGAGCAAAAGGATATAAATTAGAACCAGCCAAGGGAACACTTTGATTTGTGCACAGGGCAAGGTCTGGAAGTGGCCCAGATGTGAGCTTCTGTCATCCTCTCCCCTGGAGGCCCAGACAGTCCTGGATCCCCTCTGGCCATGATGTGTGACAATGCTCAGAGGATATTGCCAACCAGGGAAGCTCATCCAAGCTTCAGTGTCTGGAGTTTTTATTGGGGTTTCATTACAGTGGCATGATTGAATCCCTGATCACACGGCTGAGCTCAGTCTCCAGCCCTCGTCCCCCGCCCAGAGGTCAGGTTGATATTACATGGCTCAAAGCCCCAAGCCTCTAATCACACGGTTGATCCTTCCAGTGTGGCCAGCCTCCACCCTGAGTCATCCCCTTAACCCTAGCTAGGAGTCTAGCAAGGTCACCTCATTAGCATAAATGATCAGGTGTGGTCTGAGGGGCCGTCATGAATAACAACCCTTCTATCACTTGGGAAATTCCCAGGAGCCAGGACAAGGGCCAGACCTCTCTTTGGAGGAAGCCGAATTCCTTACTCCACAGGTGACATTCCTCACCCGGAGGAAGAACTAACTGTGCCTCATCCAGTGTCACCTTTGGGCAGACCAAACCAGAGATGCCCAGAGAGACCAATCCTGTCTCCCCAGCACCTCCAGATCAGCCAAATCGCACACGGGTCCAATCTCATCCCTCCAGCCGCTCAGTCCCGGAGCCTACACCTCCCCCTCACTGTGCCGCTGCTTCGACAGGACAGCCAGAGTGTCCTTTCACAGGCCTGCTCAGATGGGATCACTCCTTGGCCTAAACCCTCTGATGACTGTCCATCACACCTGCAGTAACACCCACACTCTTCTGTGACACAGGCAGGAGGCTGTACAGGCCCTGCGCCCATCCACCCTGCACCACCTCACTCGCCCCCTTGCTGTCCACCAGACACGTACAGCTCAAGCCAATCCTGGGGCCTTTGTCCCTTCCGCCCGGCATGCTCTGCCTCCTGCATTCCTCCCCATCCCTGAGAGGCCTCCCTGAGGCCCAGCTGCAGTGGCATACCCCCAAACCCTTTCGCCCCCTCATGGCCCCTTTTGTTATATCACAGCCCCTGTCATTATGTGGACTTAATTTATTGGTTTATGAGCTTGGTGTCCGTCTCCTGCCGTGTTCACAGCTTTGCCCCCAGTGTCTGGCACATAAAAGACCCTCATTGATCTGTGATGAAAGTCCCAATGAAAGACGAAGCGTATTAGTTTCCTGTGGCTGCTGTGACAAACTGCCACAAACTGGGTGGCTTAAAACAACAGAAATTGATTCTCTCGCAGTTCTGGAGGCCGGAAGTCCAAAATCAAGGTGTTGACAGGGCCACACTCTCTCTGAAGGGCTAGGGGAGGATCCTTCCTTGCTTCTTTCAGCTTCTGGTGGTTGCTGGCCATCCTAGGTGTTCCTGGTCTAGACACATCACTCCAGTCTCTGCCTCTGTCATCCCATGGCTTTCTCCCTGTGTGTCTCTCTGTGTCCAGATTTCCCTCGTCTTATAAGGACACCAGTCATATTGGATTAGGGTCCACCCTAATGACCTCCTCTTAACTTGATTGCAACAGCAAAGATCCTGTTTACAAATAAGGTCACAGGTACCAGGGCTTAGGACTTGAACACAACTTTTTGGGGGACGTAATTCAACTCACAGTACCAAGGAAGATTCCTGGTGTTTCTGTCTTACTTATATCCTGCCCTGACCCTGCTCCCCCATTATCCCCAGCCTACACAAGTCCCTAATGGAAAGAAATGTGAATTTGTTACTTGGCCCCACCCATAACCAGTCCGCGTGCTCATGGGCTAGAACCTGCTCTGTGCCTGGGAACAAAGAGGAGGCACAGAGGGGGCTCCCGGGCTGCATGTGCCTCCACCCAAGAGTGCCCATCCCTGGGTGACCAGGGGGATGAGGCCTTGTGTCTGCAATGGGGGCTTTCTATGTGACTCTGTGGAACCAGGCAGGGCGTCAGGGGCCATGCCCAAGCAGGAAGCCCCCTTAAGCAGCAGTGGGCATCAGTGCAGTGTGGGGGTCACCTGTCACTTTTGTGGTGGGTAAAAGCAGAAATTACATCATCTCGGTGCAGGGGCCAAGCCTTCACAGCAAGGGGAACCCCTCCCACCAGGAACCCCACCAGGGGCTATTCACATCAAGGGGCAGTGTCGGTCGGCTGGAGGCACCTCCACCTGGGGGTGCATGCTTGGGGAGGGGACACCCTGTCCTGGCTGGCTGATTTGGGACCTGAGAGGGCCCGGATTTCATGGGAGAACAGCTCCACTAATCTCAGGAAACTGGTTCTTAATTACTTTCATCTTTCCCTCAGCTTTTTGTAGCTTTTATTTTACACAAGCAAGTCAACTTGCCCCCACTGCAGCCTAGGAGCAAGGGGGGCCAGGAAGTCTGTGCCGGGAGGGACTGTCCCCACCTCAGCTGCTCGCAGGGAGAGGAGAGGCCCCTGTCAAACATGTATCATCACTGAGGGTAATCCCATGATCCGCCATCATTCATGGCCTCTCCCAGCACATTGCTGATTTCCTCACCAGGCCCCCGGCGTGTCTGCATTTGCTCCCCCGCCCCACAGACTGGGGGCTTCAACAACAGAAATTTATTATCTCCGTTCAGGAGGCCAGAGGTCTGAATTAAAGATGTTGGTTGGTTTCTTAGGGCTGTGAGGGATGGATCTGTTCCAGGCCTCCCTCCTAGTTTCTGGAAGTTCCCTGGCTTGTGGCAGCATCACTCCAATCTTGACATGGTGGGGTTTGTGTGTGTGTGTGTGTGTGTGTGTGTGCATGCCTGTGTCCAGATTTTCCCCTTTTTATGAGGACGCCAGTCATATTGGATTGGGGGCTAATGATCTCATTTTAATTCTGTAAAGACTCCATCTCTAAATAAGGTCACATTCTGAGGTTCTGGGGTTCAGGACTTCAACATTTGGATTTGGGGGGGACCCAACTGAACCCATAGCACAGCAGCATCCAGACTGCACCACAGCCTCCCCTGGCGGCGGCCGGAGCCCTCCTACCACGGAATCGCCCCTCCTGTAAGGGCCCTCGAGCCTTCAGAGCAGTTCCGACCTGACCCTGGAGAGGCAGCCTCCGTCAGATGCTGGGACCTGGCTTTATCTGGGACATTGTTACAGATGGTGCCTCTGAAAGCTGGGTTTTAATACCTTCTCAGCTCCCCCCCACTCCCTAGAAGTCTCATGTAATCAGGGGCCCCACCAGCTGCCAGCTGGGAGGGAAGGGGGTGTCTGCAATCATCTGAGCTGCTGGGAACAGGGGGCAGCTGTTTGGGGGCACGTCGGCAGAACAGGGGGAGGTGCCAGATGGCCAGCCTGCCTCTGGGCTCGGACGTGCCCGGAGACAAGGCAGCAAGAAGTCATGATTCCACCAGAAATCAGCTCCTTGCTCTCCGCAATACGGGCCTTCTCTTTCCCGGCCTTTTCCACAGGTGATGTAGAAGGTTCCAGTGGATGTATCATGTGGGCACATCCCATGGGTGTGTCCCGCCCATATTCCTTCTCAATATGCAAAATATCCATGCAGCTGCCCCTCACGTCTGCGGACAACAGCGTGGAATGGCCAGGAACTGCACATCTGTTCACAACACAGACTTGAAGAGCATTTCACCGTGTTCCTTCGATGCCCTACATCCCTTTACCTCTTGACAACTTGTGAGCTCACATCTAAATTAAGTGAAGGTCAACTAGACTTATTTTCCACCAAAGGCGAATGTGCACACATGCCTCGGGCCTGTGAGTCAGGCTTCTTGGGTGCATCTGAAGGGCTCTGAAGGATGTGGGTCCCGAGGACCTGCTGTGACGAGGGAGCAAGTCACACAGCACGTCCCTAAATCTGACAGGGATAAAGCTACCCCGAGGCAGGGGGGCAAGCTGGAAGACAATCTGCCTGTTAGAGAAAAAGAAAAGCTGGTGACTTTTTCCAGGTGCCCCCAGCACCCCCATCATGCCAGGTCTCAGCCTGCATCCTCAGGCCCATGTGGCCTCAGCTCCCTCTGCCAGGCTCTGCTCTGCTCCACTCCCTGAGGGCCCCCAGCTGCACCCCACGTTGGGCCTTTGCCCATGTGGCTCCTCCACCAGGGACGCCCTTCCTGCTGAGCCCGGCTCCCCTGTGTAGGACTCACATGCCTGCAGGGGTGGGAGGTGGATTCTGCGATGTTGCAGAATGTACAGTTGCGTGTGTACAGTCAGGCAACTCTCGGGATAAAACCGGCTTCACACAGGCAGGGTCGTGACTGCCTCGCCATCATCCGTGGCCTGGGGCCGGGGAGCAGTGCCTCATGCTGGCGGCCCCACCGGGATCTTGTCCTGTCTCGCTGGACCGTGTCCCCCGCTTCGGCCCTCGCAGTCCTGAGGGAGCTGGGGACACATCAGGAAGGTCCCCCCCTCACTCCCCTTCCTGCTCAGAACACAACCTGACCCCTCACTGGACCAGACCGGCTCCTCGTCTCACGCCACTCAGCCCCCAGGCCTCCTTGCTGGTCCCTGACCACACCGAGAAGCTTCCATCTTGGAACACTTTCCAGGCAGCCCTTGGGCTCTGTCCCTCATTCCCGGTGGGTCTTTACTCAAAGGTCCCTGCTAGTCTTCTAGGGCTGCATACCAAAGTACCACAGACTGGGGGGCCTAAATGGGAATTTATCACCTCCCAATTCTACAAGTCCGAGATGAAGGTGTGGGCAGGGTTGGTGTCTCCTGAGGCCTCTCCCCTTGGCTTGCAGATGGCCGTCTTCTCCCTTTTTCCTCACGTGGTCGTCCCTCTGTGTGTGTCTGTGTCCTCATCTCCTCTTATAAGAACACCAGCCACACTGGATTAGGGCCCACCCATATAACCTCGTTAAACCTTAATCACCTCTGTAAAGGCTCTATCCCCAAAATAGTCCCATTCTGGGGTACTGGGGGTGAGGACCTCAATATATGAATTTGCAGGGGACATAATTCAGCACATAACAGCCTTCACTGACCACCCCTGCAGCCCCCCACTCCCTGCCACATCCCCCTGGGTAGCCCTCAGGCCTCCGAGAGACCCCGTGCTTTCTCTCCACCCTGACCGTGGGGGTGGAGGGCCCTTGGGAGCAGGGACTCTCTGCTGTTCTCGCTGCCATCTGTGGCACCTAGGACAGCACCAGGCACACAGCTGACACTCAGTGTTTGCTGAATGACTGAGATCGGGCGGAGGCAGGTCCAGCCTGGAGTCACAGTCTGATGGGACAGCCGCACAGCGTGCAGAGTGCCAAGGGGCACCGAGAGGCAGTGGTGGCAGTGGTGGCAGTGGCCAGGGCTTCTGCAGAGTGGCAAGGGGGTGGGACCGAGCATGGAGAGCCCTGGGCTGAGCTAGGACAAAGGCCCCAAAGTGGCTCAGCTGAGGTGCACGTACCACAGCCCGTGGCAGCACGTTGGGGTGCTGGGTCACGGGCTGGCTGCTGAGGGGGCCGGCTCTGCCCCTTTCAGGCCGTGGGACAGGGCCCTTCTGAGGCAGGGAGGGGTGCCGCATGGTCAGGAGCCATCTCCATGTCCTGCAGGCCTCTCAGTCGTGCCTGCAGTTCAGGAGGGAGAGGGGCAGCTCTGAGATTTCTGGGAGCAGAATTTAATGGGGTGGGTGAAAAATGTCGGCCCATCAGCTCCACAGCACCTCTTTCCCCTCCTTTCCCGAACCCGCAGCGGGTGGGGCGTCACAGGGAGATGGAGATCCCCCGGGCCCCGCCTGCACCCAGAGCCCCAACCTCCCAGAGGCCGGCAGCCTGCCAAGGCCTCTGCTCCAGGGGCGCCATGCTTCCCAAACCTGTTCCTAATTAGTTTTCTGCCACCAACCCCTGACCTGCGGTAACAACAGTGCAGGAGACCCTTTCTGCAGGATTGTCACGCGGCTCCCCAGTGCATCCCGGAGGAGCCCTGTGCCTGCTCCCTTAATTAAGCAAGTTAATTACCTGCCAACTTGAGGGCCTGATCAGGCCTTCTGCGGGGAATGCCTCTGGGTCTGCTCTGGAACCCTGTGGCCCCAGGAGTCCCTTAGTCCCATGCAGGACCCACCTTGGGGCTGTCTGGATGTCCCAGAATCCCCCATTCATCATTTAGCCAAGAACTCTGGCACAGACTCGTGGGCAGAAGGAGCTCTAGTCCGGGCAGGAATATTCGTAGAGCCCAGGGCACCAGGCAGGGAGCCAGCGTGTTCTGAAATGTTTTCAGAAACGACACATCTCGTCTTCAGTGGAAATAGCTCTTCTCGTTTGCTTTGTGCCCGCTGTGTGCAGGCTGCGGGGGCAGGGGGCATGGGTCCCCGCAGCACCCACACAACAGCACGGCACTCGCTAACCCGGCTTTGGCTCCAGACCCCAGACAACCCCTTTGTAATTCCTCCCCCTACAGCGGGCTCAATCCTGGCTCACTTGTCCAGACCCAGAGGGTCCTGCTGTAATAAGGACGTGCACGGTCCCCACCCACAGCGGTCACTCAGCACTTTACAATTCACAAACTGTTTTATATACTAGCTTGCTGGAATCTACTGTGAGAGATCTTGAGACCACTTTACAGATGAATAAACTGAAGTGTAGAAGAGGTAAATGTATTAGAACTCTTTTGCTGGCAAATAACAGAAACTCCTCAGATCAACTAGATTATGGAGGGAGGGGAAAGAGTAATCTCTTGGGTCACATAACTGAAGATTTAGGAGTAGGGTAATATTGGCTTCAGGCATAGTTGGATCCAGGTGCTAAAATGGGTCTTCAGTAATCTATCTGTCCTCAGTTCTTCAGTCCAGGCCCTCTGGGTTGGCTTCATTCTCAGACAGACCTTGTCCTCACAGTGTGAAAGGACCAGCAGCCACTCCAGGCTTCTGTCCCACCAGTCTGTCACCATGCAGAGCAACTCAGAGTGAGGTGGGCCTGGGATCTGCCTTCCTGCCCTTGACGCCTCACTTGAAGATTCACAGAGACCACCCCAGCTCCCAGCTGTTCTGGCCTGACCATACTTGCTGGCCCAGACTCCCATGGACCACTTTGTTCAGTGGGGCAAGACATCAGACTCTGCTTCCCCAGATCCCTCCCTCCACTGCCCACTCTGTCCACACCACCAACACCTTTTCTCCATGGCCCAGACACTGTGCTCTGCTCTAAGTCATGCACAGTTCCCCTCCCTGACCTGTGGCCGAGGCTGCCTCCTTCCATGACGCAAGAATGTACAATGTTCCACAATGCAAGGGTATCGTACAGTCCTGCCATCCTCTGTGCACGTCTTACCCCTCCCCACCCAGCCCCAGGAACTCTCTAGAACAGGGCTGTTTTCAGCTCAGCTTCCCCACCCCCAGCAAAGGGCCTGGTGTGCAGAGTTCTGAGTGACTAGACTAATGGTTGACAGGGGTGCCAGCTGGCGCAGGCTTCGGCATACACTTGGGCCCATGGGCCCCTGACTTCAGTGGGTGCCGGCCAGCTGGGGCTCTGCAGGGGCCCATCTGAGGGGAGGACCTGCAGCTCACGGGGTGTGCTCAGCAGGCACCTCCACCTGCAATGGCCTCCCAAACCTGCCAGCCAGGAATCCTGGGGCGCATGACGAGTGTCATTCCTCTGGGGGGTCGCCCAGCACAGAACTCCCTCAGAAGGAGGGTTAACCTGCAGACCTCAGCAACAGGGCCTGGGAGCCGTTCGTAGGCACCGAGTGCTGCACTCAGGGGAGAGGGGACCGTTCTGCCTGCAGGCCACGCACAATTTTAAGGGGCTGGGCCCAGCATCAGGGCCCTCCCTTGGGCTGCAAGGGACAGCAGTTGACACCATCGCTTCTGGAACTCAGTTGCACTTGTCTATCCCCAAGGGCACCTAGAACTTGGAAGAACTTGAGAACTCCAAGCTGGGCATGCAGCAGGAGCTCAATAGATGTTTGTGGGTGTTAAAGAGCTCCTCATCTGTCTGCCTACATCTGTGACACCTACGTCTTTCTTCCTCTTGCAGTTTCCTGAGGAATCCCCTATCACTGTCTTGAGGCCTGTGGCTGTAGTATGGGGAGGCTTGGCTGCCATGGCTTGGGACATCTGTTTGGGTCATTCACCTAATTTCAGTTTTCTCATCAATAATATTGGAATATTAGTAGCCCTCTTTCCATTGCAAGTGAAAGAAACTCAAGTTCAAACATATTTAAGGAGAAGGAGAAACTTAAGAGTTCAAGTTATTAAAACATTCAGAGTGAGGACTTTAGGCATGGTTGGATCAAGTGGCACAAGTACTGTCTTCAAGGCTCATTCTCCTGGCTGCACTATCCTCTGAATTGGTTTCACGTGGATGGGTTCTTTCTCTGCCTTGTGTTTAGAGTTGCACTCCCCAAAAGCAGGTCCTGACACAAATATTTGAGTGAAAATCATTTATTTGGGAGATGTGAGAGCAGGGAGATCAGACAGGGAGGGGAAGCAGCCAACACAGTGTACATTACCAAGAAAGTTACCCCTATGGACTCCCGGAGCTTAATCCCACTGGGGAAGCCTGGAAGACTGTTTAGAACCTGCTTCAGGGTTGTTCTGCCTGAGGGGTGAGGAAGCTGGAGTATTTATCCATCAAAGCCCATCCATCCCGGTTGAGGGCCGCTCCTGAGGGTGTTAACTCCTGGCACCTGCTGAGCTCAATCCCGCACCCAGGAAAGCTCTCAGGCAGAGTCCCAGGGACCTGCAGCAGGAAGCAATGCTTGGGGTTCACTCGGATTGGACCAACTGATTCATGCACCCACCCCTGAGCCAATCATTCTAGCCTAGAGCATGGGGGTCATTGATTGGTTGAGCCTGGGTCACATGTCCCAACCTCTATGGACTATACTAAATGGTTGGGCTTAGGTCACATGCTCACCCCTGGATGTGGCACACACTGATTGGCTGAGCCTACATCACATGCTCACCCAGCTCCCAGGGCTGCAACCCCTCCCCACACACACATGCTCTCCAGCCAGAGGGGAGAGGGATGACCCTCTAAGGAAAACTGGAGGATTCTTACCAGAAAAGGGGGCACTGGGAGCTGGGTAGGCGGAAACTGGAGATGTCACTCCCACGACCCCACTGGGTCACTTGCGAATGAACGACGGTAAGATGGGGAGTATGGGGCACGTCTAACCCCGGGCTCCCCCACACCCCCCAGTGCCAGAACATGTGGCAGCTCAGAGTTCCCCTTCTGCACCCCCAAACCTGCCGCCCTCTTTTCCCTTTTTCCGAGCTTTCATTTTCTCCACCAGATTTTTGCTGAAATCTTGGACATTTTATTTTTTCATGCAGAATAGAAAAAGGAAAAATTTTTTAAAAACTTCAAGTTGGATGCCGTCTCTCGGCGAGCTCCCTCTTATACCTGCAGCCCTACCGACCCTCGCATCCGCGTGCTCGCTCCCTGGACAGGTGAGGATGCGTCGGGCCAGGCAGCAGGCCCTGGTGGCAGGCGATTGTGAGGGGGAGACAGCTGTCACCCGAAGTCCCATTAACTCAGCAAAACCCACCCAGGCATGGGTGAGCAGAGCCCTCGAGCTTGGCCCTTGTCGAGGGGAACCTTACAAGTGGCTGACTTAATTCTACAGCATCGTGGTTCAAACAACCGTGTCGCAGCTTCCAAAGTCTAGCCAAGGCTTCATGGCATCATTTTTTCATCCAGCACCTGCTGTCTGCCAGGCGCTGTCCTAGGCCTGGGGGATACAGCAGGGAACAGAGAAGCAAACACCCCTGGCTTCGTGGAGCTTACATTCTAGCTGGGGAAAGAGATAGCTAATATTAAATATAATAATTAGGCAAGTTGTATGGTCTGCTGGAAGACTGTTAGTGCCATTAAAACTACATCAAGGTAAGAGGGTACGGAGTGCAGGGCTGAGGCAGTCAGAGTGGGCATCACTGAGAAGTTGACACATAAGCCAAGACTTGGCGGAGGTGAGGCAGTGAGCCCCGTGGGTGTCTGGGAGACTGGTGTCCAGCCGAGAGAACAGCCAGTGCAAAGGCCCTGAGGTCGAGCACGGCTTGTGTGTTCAGGCATCAAGGGGACCAGTAGCAGGGGAAGTGGCTTGAGCAAAGCGGGGAGAGGTCAGAAGTGGGGTCCTGCCAGCCCTCATGAGGACTTTGCTCTGTGACATGAGCCTTTGGAGGGTTTTGAGCAAAAAAGGAAGAGGGAAGAGGAACATGATCCCCTTACACTTTCCCTCTGGCTGCCCCACTGAGATTAGATTGTGGGACAGGGGTGGACTCAGGAACTGCTAATGCGGTGATCTAGGGGACAGATGATGGTGGCTCGGACGCGGGAGGCAGCAGAGGAGGTTGGATTCTGGATGTGTTTTGAGGGTGAAGCCAATGGGACTTGCAGGTGGATTAGGGAGGGAGTGGGAGGGGAAGAGGGCAATCGAGGGGGTTGCCAAGGATTGTCCCTGAGCAAGGGACACTGGAGTTGCTATTGACTAGATGGAGGGGTCCTTTGGGAGAGTTTGGGGCGGGGGCGGAGGGACTGGGAGTTCACTTCCGGGGCTGGGAAGTTTCAGATGTTGAAGCAGACATCCGAGTGAAGGAGCCCGAAAGGCAACTGTACCTGTGAGTCCACGGTTAAGGGCAGTCCAGCCCCGAGGGGTATGTTTAGGGGTCACTGGTGAATGGACGGTTTTAAGGCTCCCCAAGGAGGGAGTGCGGTCAGAGGAAGAGGCCCGGGGTCCAAGCCCTGGGGCCCAGTTAGGAGACTGGTGGGGGTTTAGACAACGGAGAAACTGGCCTGCGAGGTGGGAGGCGAGCAGGAGATGCGTGGGCCAGGAAACCAGGGGAAGAAAGTTCTTCCCGGAGGCCGGAGTGAGCCACTGTGGCCAACAGGACTTCAGAGTGAATGGGGTGAGGCTGAGAACGGAGCATGGGATTTAGCAGAGGGAGGTCACAGGGTTCTGGGAGCCCTTCAGAGCGGGGGTGTGGGCACCCCCAGGACCGGGTTGAAGAGAGGAAGGGAGCGGAGAGACGGAGCCAGGCGCGCTGTGTTGCAAAGCCGAGCAGGAGGACAGGACGGAGCCGAGCAGGAACGGGGTGGGGGGCGGGGGGCGGTTCTCAGATGGCGGGAGTTCCCGCCACTCTCCCCTTCGCAGCCACACTGTGGAGTGTGAAGTCGTGCTGCCCAGTCTCACATCCACGGGCTTTTACCAAATTCAGAAGGAATCCAGATGGCCCACAAGCCACCAACGGCCACCCCCAGACAGATGGCTCTGCTTTTCCGCCCGTGACTCCTTCAGGCTGATGCCAGGCCTGGCAACCCACACCTGCCCCCTCCCTCCCCAGCTAGCTGAATAATTTAGGCGCTATTCTAAGTTACAACCAAATAAAGCAATTTACAGTGACTAATTCCTGTGAAATTTATGTTCCCCAAATGTCTTGCTGGTAACAATGCTGGGAGCCATTTATCCCCTTCATTCCAGCTGCACGGCTTCTGGAAGGAGCTCGCCGGCTGAGGTGGCCTCGTTGCCAGCAGCCCAGGGAGCAGGGTGGCCACATGTGAGCCTCCCCATCAGCTCTCTGCCAGCCCAGGCCAGGGCTCCCCAGCCGGGGAAGGGACGTCCTGATCTGCACAGGGACAGGTTTGTGAGAGACAGCATCACCTATGTAGCCATTCACAAGGCCACCTCAGGACTTCACAGTTAGAGAATATGGTGGCAGGGAGCTGGGCCGGGGCTGTCAGAAATCCCTTCCCAGAGAAGGTGTGACGTGAGCAGGGCCCTGAGGACCAGGGGCTTCAGAAAGGTGACAAGAAGCTGCGGATGCACCTGCTGAAGGGGCTGGAGTAAGCGAGCACGTGGAGGAGGGTCTGGAAGAACGTGAGTGGGGCCCGGAGACAAGGTGGAGGGAGTGAGAGGGGGACGGCCTCTCCTCCCCCAGGCCCCATCCCTGCCTGCTCAAATCTGCCCCAGCTCCCCAGGCAGAGCCCTTGCCCTCTCTGGGCTCCCGGCCCCTCATCCTTCCCTCACCCCAGTCTTGTCCCCACTCGGCCGGGAACACCTGTGTCCGGAATGGCCTTCCCCTAGACTGGACACTCCTTGCTATGTGGGAGTCTGAGAGAAGTGGAAACAGCCAGTGCAAAGGCCCTGAGGTCCAGTATGCTTCCGTGTGTTCAAACAGCAAGGAGACCAGCAGCCAGAGAAGTGGCAGGGCCTGGGTCTGATCCATGTCATCATCAGCACAGGCCTGGCACATAGTGGGAGCCTGAAGGATGGCAGGCGAATGAACTGGAAGAGGGGAGGATGGAGAGATGCATACGTGTGGGGTGGATGACCCCTGTGCAGGCTTTCCTGTGACTCCATCATGCTCTGGGCCTGACACATGCCCGCTGCAGTGTGCTCTGAGCGCAGGGATGGCCACGGAGCCCTGCCCTCCTCTTGCTGGGGCCCCTGCAAGGCTGTTGAGAGCTGGGCTCAGGACCCTGAGGATGAACCCGGGCTGGTGGCGCCTGCCTGCCTGGTGCACTGGCACCCTCACGCCCAGCCTGGGGCCTCAGGCTCCTCCTCTGTGAGACGGGGAGGTGGGGCGGGATGTCCGAAGCGGAGGGAGGAAGACAGGTCGGAGGGAACCTGGAAGTTCTGGGGTCACCCCAGGGAAGGCACTAGAGGTGGGGTCAGGGGCCTGGGAGCCCTGCAGTCCTCGGCAACAGGCTCTGAGGTGGGGCCGGAGACAGAAGTTGGACCCTCCTCCATCCCATGGGAGGAGCGAGGGCCGCAGGTGTGGACCCTGGAGGCTTCCACCCGACCGACCATTGTATTGGGCTGCTTCATTCCCTCCAGAAGGAACCAGGTCCTGGGCCAACCGGGGAGGGAGCCCTTGATTCCTGAGAGGCCGCCTCAGTGCACAAACATTTATTGAGCCCCTATTGCATGCTGGGCGCACCCCCACAGGCCTGTTCATTAATTTTCACAACAACCTTGGAGGGAGGCAATCCATCTCTGTCTTAAAAGTGAGAAACAGGCTCAGAGAGGTTGTGTGACTAGCCAAAGGTCACACAGCATGTGAGTGACTGAGTTGGGATTCAAACCAAGATTTATCTGGCTCTTAGCAGATTCTACCAACCCCTGTTTGATATCTGCTCCTGAATCCTGGTCTCAAGGAATGGAAGTTTTGAGGTTGGAGAAAGAATTCAATTTTCACCTTGAAGGGATGATTCTCCCATCTGCTGAGCTCAAAGGGGCCTCAGTTACTCTTCCTACTGTCAAATTTCCCAGAATGAATCAAAGCACTAAATTTATCGTGTTTAAAGCGACTTTTCAAGCTTCCCAATAAAGGCTCTGATTTATAGCCAACGCGTTGTTTTAAACACGTTACAAATGATAAAAATCAGTCCTGCAAATGCACCTCAAGAGAAACTGTATTAAAGGAAGAAAAGAAGCAGTAGATTAGATGTTGCATTAAAAGATAGAGTGATGGATTAAGACTCAAAGTATAAATTTAGTGCGACTTGCCAGAAAAAGTTGGGGGGCAGTAAATCCAAAATGACAATCTGTGTACGGTGTACCAATATTTGTCACTTTTATTATACTTTGTTCAGAAGTTGCAGATGGGTCGTCATTAAAAAAAAACAACAATACTCAATAAAGCTTAGAAATGAAAGCTTCTTGTGCTATGGATATAGGTTCACGACTTAAATCTGAGCCACCACAGAGCATTCCAGAATGGAACTTTCTTCCTGTCATGTCCAGAAAACATTTCAAACCCAGGAAATGTGGGAAAGGCTCTTGGAGGATCCCGGACCACGCCCAGGAAGGCAGGGAAAGGGAGCGTCCACATCTCCGAAGTGGCAGAGCCCCACCCCGACCACCACGGCACCCTCATCAGTTACAATGACAATGACCAGAAAACCAGACGTTTCTCCCCATTGCTCATCCAAGGGCCTTCTGAAAGGAAAGGTGGCTGGAACCCAGAATGCGCCGGCTCTTCTTTGCCTTGGGAGGTCACACGTCTGTCTTGATCAGAGACCCTGGAGTAGATTGGATCATTGTTCCCAATTCTTCCCTCCCTGTAACTGGAGGACACACCCCTGCCCTCTGCTCTGTGACTTGCAGCACTTCCTGCTGTGGGTGGGGCACACGTCCCTGCCATTGCCATTGGCCTTGGCCATGTGATTTCCTTCAGCAGATATGATATGAGCAGGGGCTTGAAACCTGCTTGTGGTTCCAGAAAAATGAAGATGCGTGGAGTGGACCCGTGCTGTAAACCTGCACACAAGCCAGAGTGTGGAACCAGGCCTGGCTGAGCCGAGCTGGCCCAGACATAACCAGCTGACCTGCAGACCCATGAACAAGAAAAGTAAATATTTGTGGCTGTGGGTCACTGGGATTTTTAAGTAGCTTGTTACGCAGCATTACTGCAGCAGAAACTGACTGATACAGACCCTCAGCTGGGCCTACAGGGCTGGGTGAATCCATATCCACATGTCCTCCTGGATGCACTGTGAGGGGCAGGGGAATGCCCCATCTTTTTGTCTTCCCTGTCAAAGCTGACCCATCCATCAACCAGGGTGGGTATGATCAGTCCATGTAGCACCAGGTGGCTTTCTAGATGCTTATGGTAGACTCCTCCTCAGGGCCTCTACTCCAGCTTCTCCTCTGCCTTCTACGTCTTTCCCCCAGACATCTGCTCTGCTACTTTCCCCACCTCCCAGTTTTTAGAAACCTCATTGTCTCAATGAGGTCTACTCTGACCACCATCTTTTAAATGCTCTGTTTATCGAGGTGTAATCTACATGCAGTAAGAGGCAAGGAGTTTAAGTGTATAGTTCAAGGAGTTTTGTGTGTGTGTGTGAGGAAGACCAGCCCTGAGCTAACATCTGTTCCCAATCCTCCTCTTTTTGCTGAGGAAGACTGGCCCTGGGCTAACATCTGTGCCCATCTTCCTCTACTTTATATGGGATGCCGCCACAGTATGGCTGACAAGCAGTGCATTGGTCTGCACCCGGCATCCGAACCTGCGAACCCTGGGCCACCAGAAGTGGAGCACACAAACTTAACCAGTACACCACTGGGCTGGCGCCTATAGTTCAAGGAGTTTTGACAAATACATCCAGGTAACCACCACCAGAACCAAGATATACAATAAAGACCATCTCTCTTTCAATTCCAAATTGTCTCCCTTTTCCCATCCCCCCCACTTCTCTATTTTTCCTTTCCCATGATACTAATCACCTTGCAATTCACTTATTGATTTTTATATTTATTTAGTTGTCTATTATATTTTTACCCATTTACAATATTATTGTTTATGGTCTTTCTCCCCAAATAATGTAAGCTCCATAGAGCAGAAGTGGTTGTCTCTCGTGTTCACAGATGTATCCCAAGAGCCTAGGACAGAGCCTGGCCCATAGTAGGTATTCAGAAAATATATTCTGAATAAATAAATGAATCCCCAATTTAAAGATGAGGACAATGAGGCAGAGAGGGTGAGTGAATGGCCCAAGGGGGCACCGTGAGTTGGTGGAGGAGTGAGGATTTGAACTCAGGCGATCTGGCTCCAGACTACCATGTCTGGTTAGCGGTTCATGCTGCCCGTCAAGAATGAGAAGACTCACCTGGTTACCCTGGTCCCAGGCCCCCCCACCAGTCCTGCCTTCCCCAAGGCTTCCAGCCACCAGCTTGCCTCAGCCAGCCCTCGTGAGTCTCCTGTTCTCTCTGACCAGTTCCTCAGGCAGAACATAACATCCCCTGGTGGTGGAGACCAGCCTGTATGTCCCTTGCTCTGGACTGTGAGTCCATCAAAAGTGGGGCCATGTCTGAGTCACACTGGTGTCCCCGTGCCCAGAATAGTGGCCTCACAGGGTAAACCCCAGAAATGTCTGTTGAGTCGATGGATGCATGCGTGGAAAATTGAAAAAATAAAGACATAAATGGGTATCTACATTCTCACATTGTGCCTCCCAGAAAATATTCTAGAATCGCAAAATATATCTCCAATGACGGAGATGTATTTAGTCAGTGAAGGTTGGGCGGAGGCAGATTTGACAATCAGTTGGAATTTGTTTTGGGGAGATCTGCCCCCACATGCCAGTCAAACCTCCCTCCACCCAAAAGACTGGCTATATTTGGATGAAGTGAGGAGCAATCAAGCTGGATGAATGTTTGCTGAAGTGTGAGTGACCACCAGACCTCTCAGCTCCCCAGTCGTTTTAAAGGTGAGTTCATAATTTGGTGGAATCTCAAACATGATTGGGAAGAGGATTATTTGTGGGAAAGAGACAACCCCCTTAGTCCCAGCTCTAGCCCCCAATCATATAGGCCATGTAGGTAGCACCCCACTCTGCCTTTTATTTTAAGGTAACTGATCACCTCCAAGTCCATCCCCCAGGCTCTGGCCTCCCAGGAGACTCATGGGAAACCTGCTTCCCCTGAAGATGTAACTCTGATTTTCTTTCTGTTCCCCCAAATTCAACCTTCTGTCAGTTCTGAGGGAGGTTCTTTGTCGTAGCATTTTTAAGGAACTCTAGAATTGTTCTCCCAAGGTTTCCCCATGGAGCCCCAGACCCAGACCTGCTTATCAGATGTTATTAGGACCCAGCAGAGGCCTGTGGAGGTGGGAGAGGAGTTGAGACAGAATTGGAGGTCTAGCCAAAAAGCCATTCCTTCTCTTTCTTTCCCTCCACTATAGAGCGGCACATGGCCAGTGTGAGGACCGTGACATGGGGGTTCCCTGTAGACCACACCCTGGCATCCACACTTTTGTATGGTCTCCTCCCACCATCACTCTGGGCTTGGCCATATGGCCTGCTTTGGCCAACAGGATGTCAGCAAACTTGACGCAAGCAGAGTCTTGAAAAGGCACATGTAGATTAGGGCTTGTGCTCTCAGAAGATGCCCTCTTGAAACCCTAACCCACCCTGCTGGTGAGACCATCCTGGAGGGAGAGATATGCCCAGCCAAACCCCGGCTGTTCCAGCCATCCCAGCTGAAGTGCCAGGCATGTGGGTGAAGCCATCTGGAAATTCTTAACCCCAATCACGCCTCCAGGTGACTGCAGCTGCGTGAGGAATCTGATGAGACCAACAGAAGAGCCATCCAGCTCAGCCCAGCCCAGATCACAGAATAAATAAAAGGTTATTGTGTTAAGTCACCAGTTTGTGGAGTTGAGTGTTTCACAGTGTGGTGGATTAAAATATCTCCATAAATTTGTTGACACTCCCTTCAAAAAAAATGGAGCCTAATTCTCCTCCGTTGGTATGTAGGCTAGACTTAGTGACTCACTTCTAATGAATAGCAAAGGCAGAGGTAATCGTGTGTGGCTTCCGAAACTAGGTCGTAAAGGGCTTTGCGGCTTCCTTTTCCCTCTCCCACCCCCTGCCCCCTCTCTCTCTCTCCCTCTCTCTCATAGCTCACTTTGGGGAAAACTGGCTGCCATGCTGTGAGGACACTTGAGCAGCTCTGTGGAGTGGTCCCCACGTGAGGAACTGAGGCCTCCCACCAAGACTAGTGTGACTGAGCCATCTGGGAAGCAGATCCTCCAGTCCCGGTCAAACCTTCAGAAGACAGCAGACCCCACCAACATCTTGACTGCGACCTCCCAAGAGACCCTGAACCAAAACCACCCAGCTAGGCTGCTGCCAGATTCCTGACTCCCAGAAACTGTGTGAGATTATATATGTTTATTATTTTACACTGGTAAATTTGGGGGTAATTGGTTATGCAGCAATAGATAATCCACACAGCAAGAGATAACTGAAATAGCCAGTGTGCTCCGGTACCACTCCACAGGTTGTCAACATCCTGGAATATGACATGGCAAATGGCCTCTGCTCCAAGCTCCCTGAGGGTCTCCCTGCTGTCCTGGCCACCCCAGCAACTCCCCTGGAACTCCCAAATCTTCTCTCGATCCCTCAGTTACAAGGACGTCATCCCTGGCCTGGCAGCCATCCTACAGGACCCTGGACCCTGCTCTGGCACATGGCCTTGTCCACTCAGAGAGGCCAAAGTCCAGCTCATGGTGATGTCAACTATTTTGACGCCCCCCTCCCCCACTCATTCTGGGGATGAGCGGGGAGTCCTCAGAGGACCCTCATGGCTACCTTCATGAGGGAGACCTGTGGTGTCTCCCTCCCGTCCCCGCCCTCTCAGAGGGGACAGCAGATGGGGTGGTTTGGGGGTGGATGTTTTCCCAGGACATCTGTCTAAGGAACAAGGTCTCTTGTGCAGGGAACTAGAGGACTGTTGACGCCCACCCTTCCGAAGCCCCCCACCCCACTGAATTACAAGCAGAAAACATCTTGCAGACCAATGCATGTACATCCCTCTGCTTTCCATCCCTCCCTTTGATGGATTTCCCTGTTAGTGGAAGAATGTCATTGGGGCATCGCTGAACGAGGCTCTATGTTGATCCACCTGTTAGGATATACCCCCTCACCAAAATCAGGATTTTCATACATTGCTGGTAGGAATACAAAATGGTGCTACACTCCCATGCAGAGAAATTTGATCATAGCTAACAAAACTCCATGCATTTTCCCCAAGCCAGCAATCGTACTTCCAGGAATCAACGCTGAAGATACGCTTCCAACAATACTACATAGATATACTGGTGAGTTATTGCCGTGTTATCTATAATAACCACTCACGCACCGGAGAGCCGGTGACTAGCCTATGGTGTGTTCACATAATGGACACTATGCAGTTGTTAAAAAAAAAAAAAAACAAAGATCTCTAGGTACTGATATGAAGAGATTTCCAGGATGTATTGTTAAGTGAAAAAAGCAAAGTATGAAAAATATTTACTGTGGGGTCATATAAATACATATACATCTATATCTGCTAATTTTTGCAAACAGAAACACGAAGGATAACCTCAAAATTAATGAAATCAGTTACCTATGGGCGGTTGGGGTGGATGGAGGACTTTTCTGACTGCACTACTTTTTAGACAGTTTTCACTTTTGTATCAAAAATTAAGTCAACAAGTTTGGGGAAAATGCCTAAAAATGATTAAGAACATAAATAAATGAAGCATACTATATATCAAACAGATAACATAATCTTATAGAAGAAAAATTTTTTTAAAAATAATTAATCCAAGTTTTAAAAAAATCTCCTCAAGCTTCTTTAATTGTCAAGCCCAGTCCATAATAGGCATTCGACAAATATTTTTTGGAGAGAATGCATGAATGAATGAATGAATGAATGAATGACTCAAGAACAAAAGCAGGAGGCAGAAGGTCCTGCTGTCACCTCAACCCAGATGTCTCTGCTCTGTCACAATTTATATAATTTGGGGTCTGCTAAGATCGACTTCATATCCCAAAAGTGAGCCACAGGTTGTTCCCGTGGCCACACTCCCAAGCCCCCCAACTAGATCCTGAAATCCCACCCTTGCCGGCCTCTTCCCACTCCCTGTCCTGCCCCCCACCTCCTGCCCACTCGCCCCTGGGAGACCTTCCTTAATAAAACACTTGCTGTCTTATTTGTTTGCCCGGGCGGCCGTAACAAAGTACCATACACTAGGCAGCCGACCAGAAATCCATTGTCTCCCGTTCTGGAGGCTGGAAGTCAGATCAAGGTGTGGGCAGGGTGGGTTGTCCTGAGGCCTGTCTCCCTGGCTGGCAGACGGCCGTCTTCTCCCTGTGTCTCTTCACATCGTCTTCCCTCTGTGCGTGTCTGTGTCCAAATGTCCCCTTCTGATAAGGACACAGTCGTACGGGATTAGGGTCTGTCCTAATGACCTCCTCTTAACTTGGTCATCTGCAAAGACCCTATTTCCAAATAAGGTCACATTCACAGGTACTGGGCGTTAGGACATCAACGTCTTTTGGAGGGACACAATTTAACTCATAACACTTGCATGTGACCTGAGTTCGACAAGGGCGTTGCTGTTAACCAGCAAGACTGTTGTGAGGATTAGTTATTGATACACATACAGCATTAACAAGAGTGTTGGGGCCCAGCGAGTACGTGGCTGTGATTTTTATTATTATTACATACTGAGACATGGTCTCCACTCTCACGAATACCCTCGCACTCGCCACTAAGCTGATGTCATCCCCGCGGGGCACCCACCGGTCATCTTTCATTCTATCCTCAGTCACGGCTGTTTGCCAGGCTCACCAGGCCCATGGCCCAAAGACAGGTCTGGTACTGTGTCTTCGGGCTTGGAAGAAGCACAAACCACTTATGAAAAGATGTTAAGCCAAGGACGAAAACTACCGAGGCCACAAGGACAAAGGTTATCTCCTTTTTAGAATGCCGGCAGCCTCGACACTCTGTTGTAGATGTGATATAAAAGTTCCAACCCTCTGGAGGCTCCTCCTAATATTTACAACTGTACACAGGATTAGCATCAAGAAATGCCCAAGGAGCAGGCGTGTGTGCTGAGCTGGCAGATATCAGGGTCTTAAGGGACGGGAGCAAGAGGCTAGCACTGTCCATGCTGCTCTTAGGAGGAGGGACAGAAAGGAGAGCTCTCCTCTCAGTGCTGGCAACACACAGACTTGGCGTCATTTTTGCAGGGAGCTTGGGCCAGTGTCTGTCCGGGTCCACCCAGAAGGTGAGTGTCATGGCTCCACAATTCAGTCGGGCTTTGAGAAGCTTGACAACCCCTCCTCTTTCGTTTCATCGAATATTAAGCAATTATTTCAGAGGGGGCAATGAAACAGGAGGCAGCTCTGGGTGTGTGGTAGGCGGGCCGCAGCTCTTGGCTTAGTTCAAGGTACAGAGGTTCTGTGTGTGCTGCCAAATGAAATAACGCACTTGTGCGTGAAAACAGAAGCCTCAGAACAAAAGACAGGGAACAACGTGTGTCCCACTCCTGGCCTTGGTGATGCTTGACATTTCTGGGAAATGAATTTAGCGCAAAAACCAACAATTCAAAACCTTGTGCCAAACAACCGATGCGAATAGAACCAGTGGGAGAAGAAACAAGAGGAAGATGAAGCACGTCCTAAAATAGTCCTCGGTGGCTGCTGTGTCCACGCGAGCAGAGGGAGGCAAGTTGTCAAGGGAGTTTTATTAAAACAGAAAAAGAGGTGGGAGGAGGGCCTGGCTATTGAGTATGCGTGTGGGTGGGTGGGGTGTTGTTCTGCTTCACTCAGATTCTTGGTTTATCAACTCCCAGCAGACTGTCCAAACCCTACTCTGCTGAGGGCCTGGCCTCTGACCAGGCTGTGCTCATGGTGTCCCAAGGCCCATCCACAGTCCCCTCCTCCTCAACATGTCCAACATGGACTTCTCCTCTCCTTGCCCCCACTCAGCACACCCCAAACTCGCTCCTCCCCACCACTCCCCATCTCAGGGAGGGCCGGTCTCCCCTTTCCCTCACCCCCATCCAAACTGCCGCCTCCATATCTTCCACATAGAGGCAGCACTGGGCCGTGAGGATGGGCACGGGCTCAGGAGCCAGACTGCCAGGGTTCTGGGTTCAAATCCCAACTCTCCCACTTACTAGTTATTTGACCTTGAGCAAGTTCATTTCTCTGAGCTTCAGTGTCCTCTTCTGTAAAATAGGAGTAACAGTAGTACCTGCTTCCTATGGGAGATGACCTAAAAGTAGTAATGGCGTACAGCTGTGCCTGGTCCACATTAAATACTCAAAAACGTTGACTATTAATATTGTTAATATTAGTATTGATTGTTCTCAAATAGGCCCCATTTCTCCATCCTCACTGTCCCTTCCTGCAGAACTGCTCAGACCACCTCCCTTCCTCTTGTCGCCTTCCCGTCCCCTCTTGGTAGCCAGAGTGATGGTCAGCCAGATGGGATCTGGCTTCAGGTCAGAACCATCCGTACTCCCCATCTTGGAGATTCCAGGGAGAGCCCTTCCCCCTCGAAGACCATTCCAGTCCTTCCTGGCCCTAAAATACTCCTACCTTGGAGGCTGTAGTGTGTTGAATAAGCATCCCTCCAAAATTCATATCCACCCAGAACCTCAGACTGGGACCTTATTTGGAAATAGGATGTTTGCAGATGTCATCAAGTCGAGTTCATACTAGATTAGGGTGGGCCCTCAATCCAATGACTGGGGTCCTTATAAGAAGAGAAGACGACACAGAAAGATCCACACAGAGAAGGCAGCCGTGCGAAGACAGGCAGAGACTGGAGTGATGCAGCCACCAGCCAAGGATGGGTGGCCACCACCAGAAGCTGGAAGAGGCATGGAAGGATCCTCCCCTAGAGCCTTTGGAGGGAGCACTGGGCCGTGAGGATGGGTACAGGTTTGGGAGCCAGACTCTGGGGGTCTGGCTCAAACCCCAACTCTCCCGCAGAGCCCTGCTGACACCTTGATTTCGGACTTCTGACCTCCCAAACGGGGAGAGAATAAATATCTGTTTTAAGCCACCTAGTTTGGTAATTTGTTACGGCAGCCCCAGGAAACTAACGCAGAGGCCCATCCCCCCCACCCTCGGCACCTGATGGCACTCCAGTGCCTGCGTTAAATACCATTTATAATCAACAAGACAGGAGTCAAACCACATCCCTGCTGACCAGCAGCCATAACATGACATTTTGTAGATGTTTAATTAAACTTGTATTGATTATGATTTCGTGATTTTTTTTTTCCATATTTCACAGCCAAAAATTGCTTTTCCCAGATTTCAGATACTTTCTTCGGCCTTTGAAAAGCCTTCAGCCCAAGTACTCCATGCCTACGAGGCCTGGTAGATGGAACATTCCCACCCCATCGCCTCTTCTCCTGGCTTGAAGATGCCCCTGAGGACAGTGCAAGGCCTGCCCAGGAGGCCACATGCTGTCCTTGGTCAGGGGAGAGCTGGCCCGCCCAGCACAGCCCAGGCCTGGTGTCGCAATGCCTCTTCTGTTTGGGATGTGGAGGGGGCAGGTGTCCACTGTCTTCCCACTCCCTGGGGCCTGGGCTGTGGTCAGGTAACCTGGGCTCCACCAACAGACCCCTGCAGAGCGCGGTAGAGGTCTGGCCGAGGGACATGGGGCTGCAGGTCAGCAGAGACCCTCCCGACCACTCCCAGCCTCCTGTAAGCCTCTGGACTCTCTTAGAGATTAAGCCATTAGGAGAGCAAAGGTCAATGCCTGATCTTGGGGACAAGCCCCCCAATCCTGCCCTGCCTTCTCTTTGTCGATCCCACCCCTACCCTCCACTTGACCAGCCCCCACTTTGCAGCTCTCTTGTGAGCCTGAGCTTATGCCAGTCCACCACCTGGAGGGCCCTTTCTGCCTTTCCTGTGACCTGATGCTACATTCACAAGATTTTCCCTTACAGACGTGGTGGCCCTGGACTCAAAACACAGGGCTCACGCTGGCACTCACGGTACCTGGAGCCTCATCTTCCCCATGTGACCAACAGGAGCACTGCCACCAGCCAGGGTGCAGGTGAGGATTCCACAGGCTTATACCCCAGACACAGAGTAGGTGCTGGTTCACGGCTCCCTGGTTCACCGGGCAGCCAGGTTGTGTGTGCCACAGGACAGAATATAGCGCAAACGTGGCCAAGGTTAACAGGCAGATAATGCCACCCCGGGAAGAGAGCAGCGTGAGATTCGAGGTTGCTGAGAACAGACAACGACACCAGGCTCAAGCAGTGCAGTGTTTTCTTACAGCAAGAGAGCAGACAGGCGAGCACGCTAGACCCAGCCCCTTGCAGTGTGTCCATCCCTGTGGACAGTGGATCCACTCCATGGCCAAAAAGGCAGTGTGGCTGCAGGCACCCCGCTTCCCACTGCAGTGGAAGGACCCTGACTCCTCTACCATGGGGTCTGAAATACAGAAAGCTGGGGGCGTGCCTGAGGGTCACTGACCCAACAGAACACAGGGGCACACATCGCTCTGAAACAGGGAGAGAGATGTCTGCACAAGCAATAAACGCAGCACAGTCGGTGTGGGCTCCCTGTTTCTTGGCAAGAGAGTGTTCCAGCTGTGGCCCTTCTTATGTGACCGAGCAGGGAACAGATCACCACCTTTCCCAACGGTGCTCAATAAATGGCATGTAGAGTTACCTTTGTTTGACTTCCGAGCTTTCTCCACCCGTGGCCATAACTCTACTACACATTATTGCACAGGCTGTGTACCCTGGACATGCTGCCCCCACTCATACAGTGACAGGGTGGGGTGTCCTGGTAGAGTAGAAGCTGCGAGTGAGCCTTCACCCTCCCGGAGGATGAGTCCCCCAGGGTGGGCCACCAAGTCCGACTCCTCTTCCTTTCCTTGTGTCCTGATCAGTTTTCATACCCTTTCATCCTTCATCCTTCTTTATGCATCTGCCTTCTCTGTGGGCCCTGGAGCCTTCCCCACCCCCAATACTCTCCCAAGGGACAGAGGCAAGGGAGACCTGTCTTTATTTTATTTATTTATTTTTTTTTGTGAGTAAGACCAGCCCTGAGCTAACATCCGTTGCTAATCCTCCTCTTTTTGCTGAGGAAGACTGGCCCTGGGCTAACATCTGTGACCATCTTCCTCTACTTTATATGGGACGCCGCCACAGCATGGCTGACAAGCAGTGCGTCGGCGGGCTCTCGGGATCCGAACCGGCGAACCCCGGGCTGCCAAGCGCAAACTAAACCGCTGCGCCACTGGGCCGGCCCCGAGACCTGTCTTTCAGCGAGCAAGTGCTGGACCCTGGACAGGTGCTCATAAATACCTGCAGAGGGAAGGAATGAAGTGGGTCTCCACAGGACAAGGGCCAAGGGAAGCCCACCAAGGGGCTTTCTTCATGCTGACTTGGAGACATCACTGGTGACCTGTGACCTCTCCCAGGGGAGACACAAGACCCCCCCCCCAGCTCCCACCCACCTGGGGACACTTAACCTTCTAGTCTTTCAGGGCATCCACCTGTAAAGCGGGGCCACCATATCGCCATCTCAGCCCCACGCCGCGGTTGTGGGCAGTGGAGTTACTCCCCACACACTGGTTGGCCCCCATAACTTGTACCATTTTATTGGATTGCCACTTGCGAAAATGGAGAAGAGTGGCAGCTAGACACCCAATCTCTACGGCTCTGTCCATCACCAGGCTCCAAGATCTCAATGTCTATGTTGTGTAACTTTTAACTTCTCCTTTTTAACTAAGAATTAGCTCAGAGGTAATTGCTTAACTCACACTGATGAAAATCAATATGGAGTAAATTAAATGTAAAGCGAAATTTATCCTGAACATGTTCCTTGTCGCCTTTGAATAATTCGATGACAAAGCAACGATTTTACCTCCTAGGCTTAGAGTTTTCCTTGTTGGACATCTCAAAAGGAGAAGTAATTATAGGGCCCATTTATCAAAAAGATTAAAGAAATTGGGGAACGGGAATTGGTTTGCAACAGTTCCGGAAATTACAGCAACGCGACTCTGGGGCTGCATTTTTCACACTGCGTCCAGCAAGTTTCTCAAATTCCGCAGTGTTCCCTCCTCCCTCCCAGCTCCACAAATCAATAGCCATGCATGAGGCTGACCCAGAGGGGGTGTGGGAGCAGAGGCCAAAGAGGGGCCCTGCCTCCTGTCCCAGGATGGACACCTGGTCCTTTCGACACGACACTCCGGAGAAAGACTTGTTTTTCTCAAACTGCGTTGCCAAGGATACAGCATCCAGTCCTCTGGATCTGAATGAGAGAGCCTGGTTTCCGGGGTTTTTTGTGCATTTCATAATTTAGAATGTGTTTGGTTTTCATTTGCAACCCGGTCTGCCAGCCCATCCTCCCCACAGCTCTGCAAAGCTGGCCTGTAATGAACATGAATAAATCAAACCTTCTTGGCTCCAGCTGCCCCATGGGGAGGAATTTGGGGTTTGGGGAGGATCAGAGGATTCTCCCGGTTAGGAGTTCTCGACTCACCCTGGGAGCATCACCCGGGGGACTTTCCTGGTCCCCCATCACAGGGTGAGGCCCTGGCAGGTTTAGCAGAAGTTCCTGGGGTGGTTCTGGGGCACATCTCACTTAAGAACCTGGAGTCCAGCATCCTCACTTCCAGTGAGGCAACTGAGGCCCAGGGAGGGGAAAGAAGGCCTCCAGGAACAGACGGTCACTAGCGGCAGCCCCAGGCCTAACGCTCCTGGCTGTGTAGTGAAAATGGGAACAGAGGTCCTGCTCCTGGCGCTGCCTCTTGCCAGCTGTGTGACCTTGGGCAACTTGCTTAATGTCTCTGGATTCAACTTTCTTAGCTGTAAAATGGGGATGATACCAGTTCATCCCCTTGTTGGGTTGGGGTGGGGCTTACAGGGGATCATGAACATATACCCCAGCGTGTAGTGGGACCCCAGTGCCCAGTATGATTATCTTTAGCATGTGTCTTTGTTGGTCCTGAGTCATAACGAAGGAAGTGGGGCCTTGGAGGTGCAGCTCCTGGTACCCAGTTCTTGCCTCAGCTGGCCACTCCAGATGTTTCCGGGGATGGCCGTTTCCTGGCCCTGTCTGCCCTCCAGGGAGTCTTGAACCATGCAGGATGCCTGGAGGGCCCTGGGCACCCATGCCTCCCCGCCTGCTGGTTTCTGAGCCTGGAGACATGCACACAGCTTCCCCTCTTTGGCCATAAATGTCATCTTCGCACCCACAGCCCCTCTGTCAAAGCCTCTGAAAATGCTTGGTACTTCTCTGGGAAATAGCTCCCCATCTTGGAGGCTGTATTAGTTTCCTGTGGCTGCTGTAACAAATCGTCACAAACTGGGTGGCTTAAAACAACAGAAATTCCTCCTCTCACAGTTCTGGGGACCAGAAGTCCAAAGTCAGGTTGTCAGCAGAGTTGGTGCTTTACATTGGCTCTGAGGGAACCTTCATTCCACGCCTCTGTCCCCTAGCTGCTGGTGGCCACTGGCGGGCCTTGGCGTTCCTGGGCTTGCAGGTGCATCGCTTCCATCTCGGCCTCTGTGGTCACGTGGCCTTTCCCCCATGGGAAAGTCTGTGACTTTTCTTCTGTCTCTTATAAGGACACTTATCATTGGATTTAGGGCCCACCCAGTTAATCCAGAGTGATCTCATTTAATTAAGTCTGCAAAGACCCATTTTCCAAATAAGGTCACACGCACAGGTACCGGGGATTAGCACTTGGATGCATCATCTGGGGCCACAATCCAACCCATTACAGAGGGGATTTCAGTTCACGTATTTCCTCAATTCTAAGATTCTGTTTCCTCCCACGTTTTGTGCTCCTGAAATCGGCATGTATTTTATAACCAGTGATCATCTCGAGTGCAGTATTTCTGCCCCCAAGCTGTCATTAAATCACTGGTGGATGTGTCTTCTTATCTATGATGACTTGACACAGAGGGGGTGGGTGGTTCAAGGCTCTGGTCAAAGGAACATCGCGGGGCCTCCAGGCTGGGGACTCTTCTTGCTGGAGGCCAGAGATGGAAGGGTTCAAGACCAGCCCCGTCCCCTCTGCCTCTGCCCCAGCACAACCACTTGACAGCCAACATGGGTCACCAGGATTGAGTCTCAAAGGGCTCTGGGCCAGATCTCCCCTCTAGGTGGGGCCAGCCTTGCTTTCGCACCACTCCCGGATGGCTGTTGGTTCTGCTGCCCACACCCCACAACTTGCAGCGATCCGGGCCCCGGGGAGGAGGGGTCAGCCCCCCAGTCAGTATTTCCATTAATTCTCTCGTTTGTTCACATCCCCCTCTCCGACCCCCCGGGGCTCATTCCTGATCCTTTGAACCTCAGCTATAAATGTCACCTCCTCAGAGAGGACCACTCTGTCCCAGGCAGTGTCCCTCCCCTCTCATCCCACCACACACACACAGAGCTAATCCCTCTGGATCATGACAGTGGTGATCGTGTGGTTAATTTTTTTGCTTTATTTTTGTCAGTCTTCCCAACTAGGCCCTAGCTCCATGACGGCAGTGCCCAAAACCCGCCATTCACCCCAATTTCCGGCACAAGCCTTGGCTACAGAAGGAACCAGCAAAGGAGTGAATGAATGAACAAAGAAATGAAGAGGGAGTGATGAACAAGTGAGTGAGTGACTTCAATCCACACAACACCACCGGGAGAGATTTTATAGCCAAGGACACTGAGCTCAGCAAGTTATGTCAGATGTGGGGACCACACAGACAGTAAACGGGGCTCCAAAGTCCTTGTTTAGCAACAAACAAACAAGCAGCATTAGATACTTGTTTGCTGTCGAATCACAGCTGGCCCCTGACCCATCTCAGGGTCCCCATCTCAGGCTCAGTGTGGTGACACTCAGCCCTGCTCCTCAGGGTCCAGCCCGGGGATCCTCGACGGGGAGGGGTGAGATCCCAGTGGGACAGTCTCCTCGCAGACTTCCCCCTGCGGGGAGCAGGACTAACCCAGGGTCCCCGCGGCTGTGCTCCAGGACCCAGTGCTCCCAGCTGGTGACTGAGGGTGACAGGGTGGGAGACGGGGGCTCCAGGCCTCCCCAACAATCTTGCCAAGCCTCCCTTAGACTGCATGGCATCTAGGATGGTCTGCCCAACCTCCTCTCCTGCCCTCTTGCCCTCCCTCAGTGTCCACTTTGCACTGTGGATTACCCCTGCCTAACCTTCCCTGACTCCCTCCCCTATTTTTCCCACAGGTGTTTCTCCTAATAAAATTCTAACATGGTCTTAGCACCCACTTCTTGAGGGGTGCAGAGGGAGTCCTATCTACTTTTGAGGGGACCTGTAGGGATGAGGCCCCAATTGTCACTCTCCTGAGGAGTGAGGGTGGAGACAGGGGGCCCTGGCTGGAGCCCCATGAAACTGGCAAGGTGCTGGCAACCGGGCCTCCTGGGTTGGGGTGCTGAGAAGGGAGAGGCTTGCAGAATTAGAGCATTTTCAATTGCTACTGCCAGCATTCCAACTCAAACTGGCCAAAGCAAAAATTAAAAGGCTCGTGTAGTAATTTAAGTGTCCAGGCAGGTCTCACTCTGGCCCAGGGAGGTCCAGGACTTGAACCTGCACTGGGCCCGGCTCTCCACTGGGCTGGGCATCCTGAGGGAGGCTCCCAGCTCCCTCAGCAAGGTGGCCACTTCCCACTCAGCCACTGGGTAGAAGAGCCCACGTGGAACCACTATGTTTCCGATTGGCCTGGCGTGGGTCACATGTTCATTCTTGGGACCAGGGGGTGGGTTAACCAGCACAATCCACTTGGACCCAGAGTGAAAATCTGAGTGTTGCTGCTAAAAGAGGGGAGCTGAACAGCCACAGCCACGGGCCACAGTGCCAACTCTGTTAGGGTTGCCCCACCCCCTGGAAGCTGAGCAGAAGGGAGCTCAATGCCCAAGGTCATCTGTTACACAGTTAGGGCTCAGATGGGGACAGGGCCTAAGACAGCCTAGTACATTCCAGAACTTTCCAGAACCTTTTCTGTCTTATCTCCCTGGTTAGTGGGAAAACTGTAAAGATGAGGAGGGTCGGGGGGTCGGGGAGACTGCCACAGAGGCGGGCATGGTCTTGAGGAAACAGGGGACAGATGCATGGGGTCAGCTTTAAGAAGGAAGAGAAAGAGTCTGAGTCCTGGGGCTGGGAGAGGAAGAGGTATGGGGTGGGAATGGGGCTCTGCTAGGCCCTTGAGCCAAGAAGCCCCAGAGTAGATAGTTTACACACAAATGTCCACTAAAAGGAAGACCTGTGAAGCATAAATAAATAAATAAATAAGTAGCTGAAGGCTAGCCAGCCAGGTTAATCTTGATAAATGGATCTACACCCGCGGCCCCTCATCCTCTCAGCATCCACAACCACCTGATATTCATGTCCCTTTGATGCCTTTCATAGCTGGGCCCCAATATTTCCTGGTTCGGGACAATGGGGCATTTGATTCTTTTTTTAATGGCAGAATCTTGAAGCTAATTAGGCCATTACTCTTCAAAGATTTAATTTGCTTTGATGGGCCAATCTATAATCATATTTCCAAACAGCTTCTATTTAATTACTGCACGAAATGAATGAGGTCCTTGAGCAATTTGTGTCTGATAAACTCACCTCCTGTCTTAGTTCCTGAGACAAAGAAAGACAATGGTGGGGAGGAGGGGCAGACGGACAGGGTGGGGGTGTGGAGGGGGCTGACACCTCAGGGGCAGGTGTACCCCCAGGAAAAGTGTTGCCAGATCATGTGTCTGAGCACAGAAAACACAGCCGGAAGGGCCCTGGTGGGGACGGTGAGGCCCCACTCCCCTCTGGAAGGGGACGAACAGATGTCCTGGGGGGATTTCATCGCTAGACCAGAAGCTCCAAGAGAGCAGGGGTTTTACCTGTTGTCTTTACTGCTGTAGCCCAAGTGCCTGAACGGAGCTCGCAGCCACAGGTGCCCAGCAGATACCTGCCGAGCCAGCGCATTGGGTAGACTTGACTGAAGTCTGGGTTCCTGCAGCCTGAGCGAGGGAGAAAGCAAGTTGTTAACCTCACACCATGGCCCTCGGCTGTCTGATCACCTGATCACCTAGTGAGTTTCACGCAGACGCCAGAGCAACTGTGGCCAAACTGCCCAGCATTCATTCTCCCTTCTTCTGGGATGGCACCCTCCTTCTGCTCTGAGGGGCCACCTCACCCCCTGGACTCCGTCTTGGTCAGTGTTGTGGGTTGAATTGTGTCTCCCCCTCCATAAATTCATGTGATGAAGTCCTAACCCCTAGTGCTTCAGCAAGTGACCTTACTTGGAAATAGGGTCATTGTGGATGTAATTAGTTAAAATGAGGTCATACTGGAATAGGCTGGGCCCCTAATTCAATATGACTGGTGTCCCTATAAACAGGAAATTTGTACACACACACACAAGGAGAACGCATGTGAAGATGGCAGTGCTGCTGCCACAGGCCAAGAAACTATCAGAAGCCAGGAGAGAGGCCTGGAACGGATCCTTCCCCAACGCCCCGGCCCTGCGGACACCTTGATTTTGGACTTCTACCCTCCAGAACTGTGAGACAATACATTTCTGGTGTTTAAGCCACTCAGTTCATGGTATTTTCAACAGCAGCCCTAGCAAACTAATTCAGTGGGTGTGTCAATCATGATGCCCCCACCTGCTCTGGCCAAGATGCTGATCAGATTCCCCCTCCCTGAAGTTTGAATCCCATGGCTATTGGTGTGCCCTGCTTCTACCTGCTGGGTGATTTCCTGTAGGGAGCCTCCTCTTGCCTTCCCCTCATCAATATGAGCTACCCCCAGAGCCTCCTAATAGCTTTTTGGGGAGTTTGCTGTATTTAGATTTTTTTTCTGTTGCTTGTGATCAGATGTTCCTGACTGATGCCAGAACCACAGAGCTGCCCCTTGTGAGGCAGGTCTCCAGGCAAGGAGGGGTTGCTCAGTGTAGAATCATCCCCTCCCTTTTGCCTGGACCACACACGTTATTCAGCTAACCCAGGTCATGTGTTTGGTGCGCCGATGCTGCAATGAGTAAGGGAGCAGGAAGAGAGATGATTAAGTAAGCAAATTCTATACAGCAGGGAGGGCATTATGTCAGGATGTATAGGACCCCGTGGAAGCACAGATGAGGGGCACATAACTCGGTGTGGGGAGGGTGGTTGGTCAGTAGTGAGGAGGGAGCAGGGCTGCCAAGGGCAGGAGAAGATGGAGCTAGGGAGACTGGCTGTCCCGGTTTGCCCGGGACTGTCTTGGTTTAGCACTGCAAGTCCGTGCCCCCGAAGCCCCACAGTGCCAGGCAACCTGGATAGTCGGTCCCCTGAGATGGGGCACCCAGGGGATGTGTTCATGGCTGGGGTGGAGAGCGTAGGGCAAAGGTTGGAGAGAAATTGAGAAGGGGCAGGATCATCAGGGGTCTTGCTGCGCATGGAAGAAGGTGTGGATCTTAGAACTAAGACTAAGGGAAAGCCTCTGAGAGTCTCTTCCAGGAGGGTGACGTGACACGGATTCCTCTCCCTGCTGTGGAGCATGGCGTGTGTGGCAGGAGAGGGGCAGGGAGCCACCCACACACAGGGACGCTGCGCACAAGGCCTTAGGGGGCTGTGGAGGTGATTCAAACATGACTCTGAGCCTTTTTGAGGGGAACGGGACGCCGGCAGACCCACTATGAGACCCTGATGAGAGCCGTGGACGCTGTCCAATAGAAGCGCACAGCTCCAGGCACACGCGTGCTTTCTCGTGCGCACACACTGTTGCAGGCAGTTTCGGGGTTTTGCAGACTCCTGAGATCCGTCATGGACCCTGGATCCTGAACCCCTACATTGAGCCCCAGGCAGCCACATACTGGGCTGGCGTTTGCCATTTCCTTGGCAATCCTGCTTCCCACCCCTCTTCCTGTACCTGCCTCCCACCGTGGGGGCCAAAGGCGCTGGCTCCTCCCTCTCTCCTCCCTGGCCCAGCAGGGGCAGCCGCTGACCAGGCTCGTCCACCTGACTCTCCCCAGTGTCCTCAATAAGACATTAGGCTGTGGGACAGTTCCTTATCTAGGGCAGCAGTAGTGACCAGCCCTTTCCCAGGGCCATCAGGGTGGCCCCCGCCTCCTGCCCGTTTCCAGCCTCCCCTCCTGCCCTGTCACTCCAATAAACCCCTCCCTGCTTAAGCTAACTGCCAGGTCAGTTTTGTTCCAGTCAATGTACACACATAGCAAGTGGGTGGTGGACCCAGGGTTCAAACTTGATCTACTGCCCAGAGCATTGCATTTTCTCACATCTTGACGCCTGTCACGTGCGTGTGTGTGTGTCTGCGTGTGTGAGACAGATGGTCAACACTCCCCTTTTTATTTGAAGATTTATTACAGATGAAGGAACGGTCTGCACTTGACTGAAATGTGAATGTGTAAGCAATTTTTGTCCATTCCGAACCCAGAAAATAGTGCCTGACATGTCATGACGGATTCTCAAGGCAGCTGGATGGATGTGGTCCCTTCTCTGAGGGGAGGTGACCAGTCTCTGACTTGACTCTCCAGCATCCCAGCCCAGGAAAGAAAGCACATGGTGAGCGTGTGCGTCATGACGCTGTCTCCAGGAAGCAGAAGGGGAACAACCAGGAAAACAAATAGTAAATAACACGACCCAAGAGGTGGGGTGGCTTCCCTGCTTTCTCTTCAGCACGTGGGTGTTGATTATTGATGAGTTTTAAGGTCTCTGGAAAGGAGACACAAACGTTTGGAGCTCCTGGGGAGGTACATGTTGCAGGGATGTTGACACAGGCTGAACATGCCCGACGCTCTTTGGGGGGATTTCGGGGGGTCCTAAAATGAATGCGAACTATAAATGACACCAGTAGAAAACTCCTAAGGTGGACTTGAAAGCCCCAGAATTTTTACAGCAAGCAGCCAGAGGCCTGGCATTCCTCAGCAGAGGGCTCAGGCTGGACAGCAGATGGGTCCTGTCTGTGCCGTAATAGTCACTGCCTGCAGTGCAAATGCACGCACTCGGATGAGACATAGCTGGTCCGGCCCTGGCCCCTCACCTTTGAGCTAAGCCACTGGCCACCATAAGTGTCCAGGACTCTCCAGGGACCCTGCCCTGAGCAGTGCTGTTTGCTCTGACCCTGGCCTGGCTGCCCTGTGTTGCTATTGTTTTTGCTGCCTGCAGTTGATGAATTGGGAGACAAAGGGTAACCGACACAGACAGCGCTTTTGGGCATAGCCGGAGGAGAAACTGACCTTCAGCCACAGGTAGAGGCGGAGGGAGACCCCAGCCGATCCAGCCTCTCCAACCTGAAACACCCCAGGAAAGAAACTGACTCTGCTTCGGCCCACAGGGAGGAAGCAGCCACCACTGGGTCCAGCTGCTGCCACCAGGCCATCTGGGGCAAGGGCCTGTCTATGTTCTTGAGTTGTGATTAGTGTAGATAATGTAAATTATAATGTAAGCCACCTACTCCCTATTCTTAATGTCACCTACCTACCTGGCCTGTGATGAGGATTAAATGCTGTATTCTTTTGCTAGAACCACCATAATAAAGTGCCACAAACTGAGTGGCTTAAACAACAGAATTTATTTCCTCACAGTTCTGGAGGCTGGAAGTCCAAAGTCAAGGCGTCAGCAGGGCTGGTTTCTTCTGAGGCCTCTCTGCCTGACTTGTGGATGGCCGTGTTCTCCCTGTGTCCTCATATGGTCTGGTCTTTGTGGGTGTCTGTGTCCTAATCTCCTTTTCTTATAAGGACACCAGTCACAATGGATTAGGAACTAGCCTAATGACCTCATTTTAACTTAATCACCCCTTTAAAGACCCTATCTCCAAATACAGTCACATTCTGAGGTGCTCTGGGTTAAGACTTTGACATACGAATTTGGGGGGACATAATTCAGTCCATAACAAATGAGATGCTGCGTAGAGACCACCAGACACATCAAAGGTGGTTAATAAGCAGTGGCGAGCCTGATTCCTTTTTTTTTTTTTAATTTTTTTGTGAGAAAGACCAGCCCCGAGCTAGCATCTGTTGCCAATCCTCTTTTTGCTGAGGAAGACTGGCCCTGAGCTAACATCTGTGCCCATCTTCCTCTACTTTATATGGGACGCCGCCACGGCATGGCTGGACAAGCAGTGTGTCAGTCCGCGCCTGGGATCCGAACCTGCGAACCCCGGGCCACCGCAGCAGAGTGCACAAACTTAACCACTATGCCACTGGGCCAGCCCCTGTGATTCCTTTCTTTAGGGCAGCTGAGAAGGCAAGCGGAGACAGAGTTCTGGCATCTTCCCTCAATCAGGCCTTCTCTCCACCAGGAAGCTGTCCTGGGCTTCTTCGGTTGATTCTTCCAGGGAGGAAGTAATTCATCTTGCAGCTTTGTGCAAGCCTGGCTTTCTGGCTTGGCTCAGCTGAGCCATCTCCAATGATGGGCTAACTGGGCCTTGAGGCGGGAATCCCAGGCCCTCTGCCCCACAGCTCCAGCTAACACCAGGTGATGGAGTGTCGGTAGAACCTCCAGCCCATGTGAGAGGCCTGGTGTCACTGCCCTGCCTCCATGCCACCTCACACTGACTTTGCTGAGGGGGAGGGATGATGCTCGAGCAGGAGATGCATTTAAAATTCCTTCCCACATTTCCTTCCATTGGGTCATGAGGCGAGCAGGTGATTTCTGCCCCTCTGACTTAATTCTTTTTCTGACCTGAAACTGTTGTCAAGATTTCCTCCCCGGACACCCCCAGAGGCCCTAGGACCATCCACCCAGGAAGGGCACTGCCCCAAAACCAGGAGGCAGTCTCTCTGGACTCCATTCGGGACCCTCCCAGCAGCCTGAGAGAGGGATCAGAAGAGAGAGGGGTTTCCTAGTGAACTAGACTCATTGGAAGGTACCAAGTGATTGGAAAGCATCCCCTGACCACTTTTCTGCTGGTCTCCCAATCTCCCTACAGATTTTTAAAATCCAAACCCCAAACAGATTTTTTTTTATGAGGAAGATTAGCCCTGAGATAACATCTGTTGCCAATCCTCCTCTTTTTGCTGAGGAAGACTGGCCCTGGGCTAACATCCGTGCCCATCATCCTCTACTTTATAGGGGACGCCGCCACGGCATGGCTTGACAAGAATTGCATCTGTCCGTGCCTGGGATCCCAACCTGTGAAACCCTGGGCCATGGAAGCAGAGCATGCGAACTTAACTGCTACACCACCGGGCTGGTCCCCAGACAGATTTTTTTGATGCTGGTTGTGTCACAGGTGGGGTCTCCTTGACCTTTGCTGGCCCTTCTTCCCGCCACACTCATCTGTCCCTGTCTTCCCTGAAACTTTGACAGGTTGTATCAATTGGAAGATTTTCTCTAAAACTGCCAGCAAGTTGATGATAATTTTCTGCAGAAAAAATGCCACCAAGCCTTTTCTTTTTTCATTTAAAAATTGGATTGAGTAGGGGCGGGCCCAGTGGCATGGTGATTAAGTTCACATGCTCGGCTTCAGCTGCCTGGAGTTTGCATGTTCAGATCCCAGGCGCAGACCAACGCACCGCTTGTCAGCCATGCTGTGGCAGCGTCCCATAGAAAGTAGAGGAAGATGGGCACGGATGTTAGCCCAGGGCCAGTCTTCCTCAGCAAAAAAGAGGAGAATTGGCAACGGATGTTAGCTCAGGGCTAATCTTCCTTACAAAAAAAAAAATAATTGGATTAAGTAGACATCCCCCTGGGGGCCCGTGTGGATGAGAGCAGTCATTCTGAGTCCAGACGGTTCAAGTTGATGAGTTTTACATCAACACTGTGGGTGCTGTCCGCGCGTCATGAAATACGGCACAGTCACTAACATGTTCGCCGTGCACAGGACTGGGCTCTTGCCCCAACTAAGTTGCACTTCTGAACAATGGAATTATTTTTTTCCTTTCTTGCCTGGTGGATCTCGATAGCTGCAAATGAGCATTTGGGGTGAAGCTTCAGGACCTGAATTGCACAAAATGGAGCAAAGGCAGCTCCCCTCCCACTCGCTCCCTCCCCAGATCCTGAGATTTCTCCGGAAGAACCTTTGCGACATGTTGCCTCCTCATCAAAGCTCCTTTCTGCTTTCCCTTGGAAATTTGATGAGATCAAAGTGTCAGCTTTTGCAAGCAATGCCTGAAGAAAGTGAGAAGGCGGACAAGCCTCACCCACCTCCGCAGCCCCTGTGCCACGCGGCCGATGCCTTTGGAAGAAAAGCTAGACTTTTCCCTGCATGCACCTGGCTCCCCTGCAAGTTCACAAATGGCACTGCATGTAAGAAGTGGATGAGTGCCTCAAAAAATTAAAAACAGAATTGCCATGTGATCCAGTAACTCCACTTCTGGGTATATACCCAAAATAATTGAAAGCAGGGACTCAAACAGATATTTGCACACGCATGTTTATAGCAGCATTATCCACAAGAGCCAAAAGGTGGAAGCAACCCACATGTCCATTGATAGATGAACAGATACACAAAAATGTAGTCTATCCATACGATGCTATATTATTCAGTCCGAAAAAGGAAGGAAATGCTGACACATGCTACAACATACATGAACCTGGAGGACATTATGCTTAGTGAAATAAGCCAGTCACAAAAGGCAAATACTGTATGATTCCACTTATGTGGAATTTGTAGAGATTTGTAGAGAGAGAAAGTGGGCACCAGGGGCAGAGGGAGGGGAAATGGGGAGTGGTTGTTAAATGAGTTTCAGTTTTGCAAGATGAAAAAGTTCTGGAGATCTTTTGCACAAGAATGTTGTGCACTTTTTTACACTTAAAAGTGGTTACGATGGTAAATTTTATGTTACGTGTATTTTACCACAGTGTTTGAAAAAAAATAGTGAACAAGGGAGCTACACATTTAGTCAACAATACTTGGGTTCAAGAAACTGTATTGTTTTATTTTTCCAAATCATGTGTGTGTGTTTGTATGAAGTGCCCAGCCCTTTCCTAAAGGGGTGGCGTGGGGGTAGGTGACAGGGAGTGGCCAGCCTCCACTGTGACCAGGCTGGCCTCCGCCTCCTCGAGCACTGACTCCACCCATGGGCTCTGGAGACGCCTCAGGCCACCTCCCTTCTGAGCCCAGCGGTCGTGGGAGTGTCTGCTGCCTTCACAGCCTCGTGCCCAGGAGCTGGTCTCCAGGTGTCTTCTGGGTCGCCCGAGTCCCAGGCTCTGCACAACCGGGCTCAGCCATTCTCAGAAAGTCTCACACCCCACTCTCCCCTGGCCTGGACAAGCTCCCTCTCCCCCTGCAGGGCCGGGCTGGCCACTCCAGCCTTGTCAAACCCCCAAATCAGCCTCTGTCTGTGGATCCAGTTCCCCAGACCCAGTCGTGGGTGAGTGCTGACAACGGGTTTCTCTCAGCTAAGGTTTTCAGCTCTGGGACGCACAGCTCCCAACAATTCCATGAGGTGAAACATCCAGACTCAGAATGCTCAGCTGCCTCCTTTTTTGGGACAAGGAGGGGAAAATACCTCTCAACCTTTTAAGCCTCCTACAGCAGTGAGAACAAATTAATATGCCAATAAATTATCCAGCCATGCAACAGTGCCTCGATGAGGTTGGAGGGGAGCAGGCAATACACCTCCACACACCCTGAATCCTCAGGCCACTGCCTGCAGGCCAGCCATTGCCAAAGCCCCCAGGACTTTGTGGAAAGAGCAGCTGCTTCCCTCACCCCTCTGGGGCTCAAGTTCAAGACCTCATGAGTAACTCTGTATCTTCTGATTGGATTCCTTCTACTGCTCCAGGCTGCAGGAATATTCTGGTTCCCCGGTGTGCCAATCAATACACTTCCTGATATTCTCAGATCTGAGTAGTGGCTGAACCAGGCTCTGGGGTGAGGATGGAGTCAAAGCAGCATCCAGCGTCCTGAAGCCCCCAACCTTTAGCACCAGGGTGGAGTTCCCCAAGATGCTGACCCAGCCCCTGCCTTCGAAACCCAGAACCTCCGTCCTCTGGTGCACAGATCATGGGTAGTCAGCACAGATGACCCTTACAGGACCGCTCACAACTACTAGGTTCTATCTGTTAGACATGCTGTGCAGCAGGCACCATACTTTACCACCAACACGTCCTTTACAGAAAGGGAGACTGAGTCCAGAGAGAAGTGAGCTACCCCAAGTTGGAGTCTTGAGTTATTTCTGATGTCTGATTTTCCACAGACCATGACTCTCCCAGACTTTATCTATCTCCATTCCAGACTGTAGCCTGGATGGATCCACCACGTCGTCATTCACTCCATGTGGGCCACCCACCAGGCCCAGCTCAGCCAGAATCCCCTCTCCTTTCCTGCAGTTGACCAACCAGACTATCTTCCCAGGGTGGTCCTGGCCATTCTGCCACAGAAAAGAAACCTGCGGGGTTCATGCATTTCATTCCATCCACGCATTGATTGGCTCAGAGGCTCCCCGTGTGTGTGTTTGTTCACATGTACTGGGGCCCTTTGATGGCAAAAGCTCGCATCTTCCCCTTAAGGAGTTCTTACATCATGGGTCAAGAGGTGAGTGAAGAATAAACCAGAGCACAGGGCTAATAAGTGTCATTAAATAGAGACGAATGGGCCCAAGCTGGATCGGCAGTGGCATCCCAGGAAAGGCTGCCAGGTCTTGCTCGAATAATGGGCCTCCTGCTGTGCACTGTGAAGCTCCAGCCAAGGTCCTCCCGTTCCCGGGCCCTGGACCCCATGCAGAGCAGAGCTGCTGCTGTGCAGGTCAGTGGAGGCCCCCTGGGTCTGGTGCCCAGCAGCACCCCTGATGCCAGCTCCCTCTCCCTCTTCCCTCAGCCGCCATGTCTTGCACTTTGACGGCTGAGGGAACCTCCCTGGATGGAAAGTAGGGGAAGGCCCAGGGCACATGTAGGGGGATGGCAAGAAATTGGGGGTTGGGGTAATTGGTTACTTTGTTCCTCCCCAGTGTCAGCACCATTATGGGTTGAATTGTGTCCCCCCCAAATTCATATGTTGGAGTCCTAACCTCCAGTACCTCAGAATTTGACCTTATTTGGAAATAGGGCCGTTAGGAAAGATGAGGCCACACCTGAACCTGGTATGACTGGGGTCCTTATAAGAGGACACCGTGTGAAGAGAAGAGATGCTCAGAGAGGGAAGATGATGTGAAGACACAGGGAGAGCGCCATCTACAAGCCAGGGGACATCTCAGGAAGCTGGGAGAGAGGCCTGGAGATCCTGCCCGGGCACCTGTGGACGGAGTGTGGCCCTGCTGACAGCGTGATTGCGACTTCTGGCCTCAGAACTGAGACAATGCACATCTGTGGTTCTAAGCCACCCAGTTTGTGGCGGTTCGTTACAGCCACCTCAAGAAACTAGTAGAGGGACCTTCGGTCTGTTAACAACACCCCGAGTTGCTTTGAGGATCCTCGCCATGATCTCTCCACGCTTTGGTCTGAGGCTCCACGAGAGCAGGAACTGCGGTCTCTCCCCAGGCCTGCTCTCCCTCCAGTCCTCTGAGCTGCTTATGTTTTCAGTCGGCCCCTCTTTGTGTGAGTCGGCCATTGAATTTCTGTGGAGACTTAGTCTCCTGGGGCTGCGGTAATAAACGACCCCAAACCAGGTGGCTTAAAACAACAGAAGTTTATTCTCTCACAGTTCTGAGGCCAGAAGTCGGAGATCCAGGTGTGAGCAGGCCACGCTCTGTCTGAAGACGCTAGGGGAGGATCCTTCCCTGCCTTTTCCAGCTGCTGGGGATATCCAGACACCTGTGACTGGGAATTCTTTCTGACCAGCGTGGGAGGTGGCTTCTGTTCCCTGCTGTACAGCTGGGCCCCACGGCCCTCAGGTCAGACTTGTTGACCCTCCGCCTTCCAGAACTCATCCATCAAGACCCACGTGCCCGGGACCCACACACGCTGTCAGAGGCTGGGTGCCCCCAGTAGCAGACCCTGAGTCAGAGATGCAGTGCAGGTAGTCTGTGTGAGAGGTGTATGTGTCACCTGTGGCTGCTGTAACAAATTACCACAAGCTGGTGGCTTAAACCCACAAAAACGTTTTCCCTCACAGTCCCACAGGCCAGAAACTGGGAACCAGCAACGCTGGGCTGAAATCGTGGTGTTGGCAGGGCCGCCCACCCTCCAGAGGCCTTAGGGGAAGGTTCGTCCCTTGCCCCTTCCACCTTCTGGTGGTGCTTGGCTGTGGCCACATCTCTCCAATTGCCGTCTCCATCTTCACATCACTTTCTCCTCTTTTGTCCGTGGCAAATCTCCCTCTGTCTCCCACTCATAATGACACTTGTGATTGCATTTGGTCCTTACGACTGAAGGTTGCATTTAGGACCCACCCAGATAATCCAGAATAATCTCCCCATCTCAAGATCCTTGACTTAATTACGTCTGCAAAGACTCTCTTTTGCCGTGTAAGGAAACATTCACAGATTCTGGGGGTTGGAACATGGGTATCTTTGGGATAGGTGGTGTGTGTTTCCAGTCTATCCTGGGAGGTGACCCCAGGAAGCATGGGTGGGAGACAGGGAAGGTAAGGCAGCCAGTGGAGGCCAACAACTGAGGCTGTCTTGTTGAGGACCTCTGAGTGACAGCGAGGGACTCACCTCTGAATTGTCCCACCTGAGAGGTGAGGAGGCTGGAGTGTTTATCCTCCAACTCCCATCTGTCATTGGCTTAGGGCTATTCCTGGGACACCCAGCACTTCTGTCCTGCCCCAGGCATGGATCAAGAGCAAGCCCAGGGCAGAATTGCAGGTGCTCGGGGCAGGCTGCCCTCCGCATGGCACATGCTATGCAGCGAGTAGCACGGGGTGTGAGGGGCCCTGACTGCTGCACTGGCTCCTACCTCAGGCCGGAGCGGGCTCAGAATAGTGTGTGCAGCAAAGGTCTGATGTAGCAAGTGTGGGGTGGCAGGCCAGAGGGGACAGGAAGCCTGTGGAGGTTGAAGTCCCTGAAAGCCACAGCTGAGCGTGCAGCAGGGCGTAGAGGTAGGTAGGAGAGCAAGGAGCCTGGCTTGCATCCAGCGAGGCCGGGTTACAACAGGGCACGTCGCTGAGCCTCATCTCACGATGACAAATCCTACACGATGGAGTGTGGGGGGCAGCCTGTGAGATGGTCCCACCTCCCGGTATCCACTCTCTTGTGAAATCCCCTCCACTTTGAGTGTGGGCTGGACCTAGTGACTTACTTCTGAAAAACAGCTCATGGCAAGAGTTATGAGCCGTCACTTCCAAGGTCAGGATACACAAAGACTGTGACTTCTACCGTGCTTGTCATTTTTTGTCTCTCCCTTGCTCCAAGGGAATCAAGCTGCCATCTTGCAAACCACCGCATGGGGGGACCACATGGCAAGGAGCTGAGGGCAGCCTCTGGTCGACAGGCAGGAAACAACTAAGGCCCTCAGAGAACTGGATCCTGCCAACGGCCAAGTGAGTGAACATGGAAGTGGACCCACCCCAGTTGAACCTTTGGATGAGGCCACAGCCCTGGCCAACACCTTGATCACAGTGAGAGGCTGAGCTGAACATCCCAGCGAGGCTGTGCTCAGATTCCCGACCCACGAAAAAATATGAGACAATAAACATGTGTTGTTTTAAGCCACTACGTCTGGTGTAATTTGTTACATAGCAATAGATAGCTAATAGAGGGAGCACAGAGCGTGGCGTGCAGTAGTGTTTACACATGCTGGTCCCTTTCTTTTCTCTCTTCCTGCCACAAACCTTCGCTCATAACTCTACCAGCCTTCTGTGTGCATGTACCCCAGAGGGAGAGCAGCACTGACTTGTCAAGAACAAGGCCATGTTGGGTGACCCTGAGTCATTCAGAGCAGGTCACATTGTGCCAGCCTGTGCAAGGTGGGGTGAGTAATGCCATTTTGAAAGTTCCTCACGAAAAAGAAAAGAAATCATACTAAAAATAACCATAAAAAGTCAAATCATATAGTCAAAGAGAAAGGTCTAGAATGCACTGCAGAAAACTTGAGTCCTCTCCTCACTTTATAGATAGGAAAACTAAGGCCTAGAGAGTGGGAAAGACTTGTTTGAATCGCAGAATGAGTTAGCAGGACCCGACAAATAATTGTGGTTAAGTGACACTTAACCGGGTGTTTCTTGGTGATTGGGAGCATCTATGTGTGGCAGCACGTTCCCTGCTACTGGGCTTAACTCAGGATGTGATTCTTGGGGAAGCCATCCTCTGGGCATAGTGGCCCCTGCCCAGCACGAGTCCCTGAGATGACAGGTCCTCGGGAGGGAGAGGGGACACACTTTGGTTGGTGCTAAGTGGAGTCCAGCCAGTGTAAGGAGGACAGTCGCCTGCATATGAGCAGGTGGCTGGCTGGAGGGGTTAAGAGTGAAGAAGGGGTTCCTGTGTTTGGAAAGCAAGGGGCTCCTGGACTCCTGCAACCACCTGCCAGAACGCGGTGCAGCTGCGGGGGAAGACAGGATCCAGGATTGAGGAGAGATGATCACCAGAAGTGCTGCCTGGAGCCCCAGGGCCTGGGCTGGCCTCAGCACACAGGCCAACTCTCTAGTTTGTCTCCGTCTCTCAGGAGGCCCAGCCACCAACGTGCACAGTGTGCAGAGGTCCTGGCCCACCCTGGGAGGCCTCCCACGGGACCCATCTCAGGGGGCACGGGGCTCCAGAGATGACTCCAAACTGAACTGCTTGGAGAAATATGGGCAAGTGGGGATGAAGTCTGGGTACCAACAGCTCCCTAGCACTTCAGATGGCAGCCTTGCTCCTCAGCCTCTGAATCTAGCCCACCTTCCCCTTCACCCCTCACTGGAGGCACGACAACCATATAATGAAATGTGCAATGGTGCAGCCACTGTAGAAAACAGTGTGGTGGTCCCTCAAAAAGTTAGACATAGAATTACCATATAACCCAGCAATTCCACTTCTAGATATATCCACAAAAGAATTGAAAGCAGGAACTTCAAGAGATTTTGCTCATAGCAGTGTTATTCAAAGAGCCAAAAGGTGGAAGCAACCCAAATGTCCATCAACAGATGAATGGATAAACAAAATGGGGTCTATCCATTCAATGGAATATTATTCAGCCTTAAAAAGGAAGGAAATCCTGACACATGCTCCAACATGGATGAACCTTGAAGACATTATGCTAAGGGAAATAAGCCAGTCACAAAAAGACAAATGCTGTATGATTCCAGTTATATGAGGTCCCTAGAGTAGTCAAATTCACGGAGACAGAATGTAGAAGGTGGTCACCAGGGGCTGGTGGGGAGAGAGTGGGGAATGGGGAGTTAGTGTTTAATGGGGACAGAGTTTCAGTTTGGGGAAGATGAAAGAGTTCTGGAGATGGATGGCGATGATGGTTGCACCACAATGCGAATGTACTTAGTGCCACTGAACGGTGTACCTAAAAATTACTAAAACGGCAATTTTGTGTTATGTCTGTTTTACCACAGTAAAATGAATAAGTAAAAAATAAGAAACTCAGAAGTGGTTAAGGGGTTTGCTCTCCCTGGGATGGGCAAGATGGCCCAGTGGGCACCCTCTCTGTGCCTGGGCAAACCTAGAACTGGCTGTCCCAGGTGTCCTGGTGCGGAGGCAGCACCCCAGGGGTCTGGAAGAAGACCCTCTTTGTCTCAATATCCCCCCAGGCAGAGATGCTCTGGGCACCTGCCCGTGAGATCAAATTCCCAGTTAAGGGCCCAGGGAGGCATCGGGCCGGGGCTACACAAGGAAGCCGAGTTGTTGTGGCTATTCTTTGTGTTCGGCTGTATCAGAGGCCAGCAGAAGAGGTGCATGAGCAGTGTGGACCCGTCACCGCACGTGTTGGGACACGGGTGGGCAGGGCAGAGGACACGGGATCTAGGTCGAGGGCCCTGAGGACCAGACGCGGCCATAGGGAAGGTCAAGCAACTCTACGTCTATGGAGCCTTTTTAAGGCCATGAGTTGTGGCTCAGAGTGACCTTGAGCGTGTCCCTCCCCATCCTGAGCCTCCGTTTCTTCCTCTGTAGAATGAGGGGGGATGGTCCCAAAGGGCTATCCCAGGACAGCAGACATTTGCAGTTCTGTCTGAAAAATGAATTGTCCTGAAGGTGTAGAGCATCAGGCTGGAGGGGTGTGGGAGACACCTGAGCTGTCACCTGGCTAGTGCTTCCAAGTGCCCTGAGAGCTCGTCGAATCAGAAGTGCCCCCCTCACCCCGAGACTTGGCTTTGGGGCTTTGTGGTGGGCCCCGCTCCTGTCTTGGGACATACCAACCTGATGCTGCTGAGCCCCCCCACTCACTCCTCAGATGAGGCCCAGGAAAGATGAGTCTGGAGCCAGGAGAGATTTTCTGAAAATGAATAACCTGGAGGAGGCAGGTCCTGTTCCTCTCGTTTTTTGGGATCCAGCTGGCCAAGGCCAGGCGGGAAGCAGGGGAGGGGAGCAGAGCAGGGACTGGCTCTGGGAGCCATCGCCATTCTCTGTGTCATCTTCATCGCCATGACAACACTAGCCATGCTCTCTGGAGGGGTTCTGGGCATTGGTGCTCTACGTGTGATTTATAATCCCTCGACAGAGTCTTTCAAGGGAGTTGCTACTGTCCCCACTTGATGGATAAGAAAATTGAGGCTCAGAGTGGTTGAGAGACTGGCTCGGGGTCACACAGCAGGGAAGAGGTGGGGCCAGGATTTGAACCTGTGCTAATTCCCCAATATCATGCAGCCCCCAAGGTCCAGAACTGAGGTGGTGCCCTGGGCATGATGGATGACAGGAGCTGGGGAGCCCCTGGTGATGGTGGCAGTGTCCCCACGGGCAGAGTCTCAGCCACTGCCCTCAGCAAACGCTGCTGGTTTGAAAGCCCAGGAGCTGCCCCCACCCCAGCAGCAGCCTACAGTGGAACATGCCCACCAGCATTGAGCATCCCAGAGCTGTGCAGTCCAGCCAATCGGACTGCAGGCCAGCAGCCAGCAAGGGTGCCAGCTCCCAGGCTGGGCACATCCTCTCGTAGGGCGAGCAGTGGGCAGGGACTCCTGAGGGCCCTGAGCAGTCAGTGCATCCCCTTTGGTGCCCCTGAACATCCCCATCCCTATGTCCCTAGGCGGGGATCTGTCCTCCCCCTGAGCTACTCAGTTCTGCCCACAAGTCTCGGCCCAGTTTCTAAACCTCCTAGGGAGGCAATGAAGGCTCTCAGCAGGCACAGGCCTGGTTTGAATTAGGTTGTTGCTGATGTTATTATTTGGGGAGAAATGTTCATTTCCAGCCCCCACACTGCGCAAACAGACCAGGGCTCATATCCAGAAATGGATGCCAACTAATTCCAAGGGGGGACCCGGGGGTTGGATTTGATTTGATTCCTGTGCAAGGAGTGAGGGGTGAGGGGTGGGCTCAAGCCTGGCAGGGGGACCCAGGGGGCTCTGGCATGTGGGGTGGGCTGCTGGGAGCTGTGTCGGGGGCTCAGGGAGAGAAGCCAGGCAGGCAAGCTTGCCCAGGGAGGAGGTTTGGAAACTTCTGGTTTGGAAACTCAGGTTTGCCTCCTGCGACGCCCAGGCCCAGTGCCTTAGTCCCACGGGGCAGCACCAACCCTGGGGGAGACGACTGGCCTGGAAGTTGGGCTTGCCCCTGAGCACCAGCCACAGGTTCGGGGCCAAGGACCAATGGGGAGAAAGAGGGGAGGTCTTCTCGCTCCTCCTGCCAGGATTGCTTCTCCCCTCTGGCTCTCCCTCCAGGTCTACGCTTTGGCTTCAGAAATCCCCACGCATAGTGGGGCTTGGAGCAGTGACTGTCTAGGTCCTGCCTCCTGGACACACAGCAGAACTACACTTCCCAGCCCCCCTTGCAGACAGGTTCAGGAAGTGAAGTACCACCCCTGTGGGCCTGGTGCGTCAAACCATCCTCCACACTTCCTCCTTCCCTGGATTCCAGGGCCTAGGGGACAGTGGGGCCATTTGACAGAAGGAGCCCAGGCCCCTGAGTGACTGTGTGGAGGGGAGCTTCCACACAGCCCTCGCCAGGCTGCGGCATGAGGGAGAATTAGATCTTTACTATGGGAGATCACTGAGATGCGGGGTGCCTCGTGGGGGGCCTGGAAGAAGCAGTTGAAACGAGCGCTTCTCGCGGCTTCACAAGCAGCAGAGCCTCAGCCAAAGGAGAGGAAGGAGATGGCAGACGCTTCCTTGTGGGGGCGCCTGAGGACTCCCAGAACTGCTGGCCTTGGCAGGGTGGGGGTCCCACAGTGAGGCAGGGCCCACATAGAGTAGGTCATTGCCGGGACAGAGGCAGCCTGGGGAAGCTTTAGCATTCAGCAGAGCACTATCCAGGGGGTGGGGTCTTGGGGAAACGAGACTAGAGGGGACCCCATGGCAGCACCCTGTGATCTGCAAAGGATTGTGGGTCCAGAACCTTCCCTCCATGCACCCAGTGGGCCGGAATGCTGGGACACCCCCGCCCTCTGTCACCACTGCTCCAAACAGGTAGCCAAGTGGGCCGAGGACAGAGGAGGGGTCCTGCCAGCTAGAGGCAGCAAAAACTGAGGTTTGAACCCAAACCTGGCTCTTGTCTTCAAGAGCACATGTGGGCTCGCCCTCCCCTGGGCTTCCTCTCCTTCCTCAGTGTCCTCACTTCACATTGGGTAGGAAGGGAGGGTCTTCCCACGCTGCCAGGGACTAGAGCTCCTGGCTCCTCCATGCCCAGAGCCACACAGCCAAACTCCCCTCGCCCAGCATCGCCCTTGGCCCCTCTGCCCGGCCCTGACTGAGCCTGGAGAAAGGGGGCGCACTGCGGGGTGAGGTGCAGAGTGGAAGATTGTGCCCAGGCTGAAGGAACAGAGAGCACTTCCAGATAAACTGGGTGGCAGAAAATAATGTATGCTCCTGGGAGAGCCACAGATATGCCAAGACAGTGCATCTTGGAAAGAGACGTTTGCAGGTTTAAAAGGCAGTCCATTTCCTGGGTCTGTAACCCAAACATCTCCCCAGTCGCCAATCTACCACTGCACGGATGATAAGGAGGAAATGTAAGTGTGGATGTATTGGATTTTGAGTACATGAAATGAACCTCAGATGTAAAAAGGAGGAAGAGGGGGAGGAGACATTTCAAATCACAGTTCTCCTTCATTTACCTGCATCGCAGAATGTCAGATTGCTGATTTACGTGTGAAATTCAGGGGTCCCAGAGATAGTAGTCACAAAAGTCAATGCCGGAGACCCCTCTACGATATCCCTGCCAGGGGCAACACAGCCCCTGCTACTGCTTACACGCCCCTGGTGATGAGGAACTCTCTACCTTGAAAGGAAGACTTGTCGGTTGTTGAAGAGACAAGTCCAAGTATTTATCCTTTCTGAAGACAAACGCTTCTCGCCAGGCCGGGCAGGGGGAGGCTGTCTTCATTCCGGTGAAGGATGAGGGCTCTGCACTGAGACTGCTTAAAGCCCAGCTCCATTTCTCGCTGGCTGTGTGGCTTTGGACAAGCACTCAATGTCTCTGGACCTAGGTTTGTCGTCTCCATGTTTTTAATGGGTATAATAATTGTACCTGCTTCGTGAGGCTATTGTGAGAATAAAATTAAATAACCCATCTCAGGTACCTGGCACAGTTTCCGCCACGTGACAGATGCTCCACAAATGTTAGAAATTATCACCCAACTCCATGAAATGTAAATTCCTTAAGCCTCAAATGTAGGGATCTAAATCTAACTGGAGCTCAGCTTTGTGGACTCTACAAATGAGAATTTCCGCATTGACCCGGGTAACTAATGATTCTTGGGATTCCTCTGGAGGAGGTTTTGCTGGGGAGATGTGGGGTAAGGTTTTCGCATCTCTGCTTTGAATAACAACAGTGACCATTTCTTGGGCATTCGTTTCATGACAGGCTCCATGCTCAGAACGCTATGGACAAGATTGTATTCCATCCTCCACCAACTCTGCGGGTCTGGGGTCTCCTGTACTGGGTTGAATAGCTTCCCCCCTAAATTCACGTCCACCCAGAACCTCAGAATGTGACCTTATTTGGAAATAGGGTTGTTGCAGATGTGATTAGTTAAGATGAAGTCATACCGGACTGGAGAGGCTCCTAAATCCAATGACGGTATCTTTATAAGAAGAAAGACACACAGACACACAGGCAGAAGGCTGTGTGAGGACAGAGTCGGAGATGGGAGTGATGCGGCTAAAAGCCGAGGAACACGGCCAGGAGCCACTAGAAGCCGGGAGAGGCAGGAAGGACCCTCTCCTAGAGCCTTCAGAGGAAGCAGCCCTGCTGACACCTTGATTTCAGACTTCTGGCCTCCAGAACTGCGAGAGAATACATTTCTACTGTTTTAAGCCACTAAGCTTGTGGCAATCTGTTACAGGAGCCCCAGCAAACTAACACATCTCCACGTGATAGACAAGGAAACCGAAGCTCGGTACCTTGACTTGTCCAGGTCACGTGTCACTAAGTGAAGAGTGAGGAGTTGATATGAAATTTCAGCATCAAAGCTCCTGCTGTCATCTGCTGTCCCGCCTCAGGAGAAACGTCCATTCTCTCTAGGACCGGGAGGATGGTGTAAGCTGTGTACCGTGTCTGTCCTAATCCAGGTTTTCTAGAAAATAGAGCCTGAGGCAAGACCCGAGTGCTAATGCAACACTGGGAGGTGCGATCCCAGGGCGGTGAGAGTGAGCATGGGGGAAATTAGACAGAATGGCGGAGGCACAAACAGAATGATACGCTCCTGGGCTGCCACAGCTTCACAAGCTACAAAGAGGTGTCCCAGGTCACTCGGCCATGGGGGATATTTCCCGACGGGCTGTAGAGAAAGTCGCCTCAGAACAATCTTGCAAAAGGAGGAAAGGAGAAGAATTTATCTGCCAGCTTCATCCCATCCTCTGCCTCCTTTGGTCAAAGTTGACCCCATGGGAGTTAACTCCCCCACACTACAGGTGCATCACCTGACACCTTTAGGGGAATGCAGAGGAAGCCCAAGGCCACGCACTCCCCTCTGGGAGGTCGGGACAGCCAGTAGTGTTGATGGAGTGGGCTGCAAGGGTTGCAGAGGCAGCAGTAGTCAAGTCTCTTTGTGAGCAAACAGTCACAGTCCCCGGAGACCGGGAGGCAGAGGGGACCCAAGGCAGCACATCAAAGTCCTTCCCAGTTCATATTCCTCCCTCACTCCCAACTTGGCCCTTTCTCTCCTCTGAATGCTGCAGAGAACAACTGAAATCCTCCATGAAGAGGTGGCAGAGTCTTGGGATGGGAGCCTGAGCAATCTGGATTTGAATCCTGTTCCACAAACCAACTCACTTTGGACACTTAACTCTTGACTTCTGTCTTCATGTGACTTTACTCCCTCTGTGTGTGTCTCTGGGTCTCTTCTCCTCTTATAAGGATGCCAGAAATTGAGTCAAGAGTTAAACCACTTAACTCGTCTGAACCCACTTCTGTCATCCATGGGTTGGGGTGATGAGGCAGTCTCGAAAGACGGCCCCAGTAAACCACGCCCCCTGGTGTTCATGCCCTCACATGGGTCCTTCCCATGTTGAACCAGCTCTGAGACTAAAATGTGGCAGATGTGTGCCAGTTCCAGGTCTGGCCTATCAGAGGGCTGCCAGCTTCAGCTTCTTTCCTCTTGGATCCCGCACTTTGGGGAGCTCAGGACCACCATGTAAAAAGTCCAGATCCCCTCTAGGTAGATGACATGGAGACAGACTCTTGGACTATGTGGAGAGAGAAGCCCCGCTGTCCCAAGGCCCAGTCAAGCCTACGGATGACACAGCCAGCCACTATCTGGTGACCACATGTGCGAGGCTTTGAGTGGGATCAGAAGGAGAACCGCCCCACTGAGCCCAGCCAGCCCAGGGGACCATGGGAGATAATAGGATGGCAGTTTGGGGCTAGTCTGTTACTCGGCAATGGCTAAGTGAAAGAGCAGTAATTTACACTCTACCTCCTGCAGGGCTGAAATCTGCCAAAACTCTTGTGTGAAACGTCAATGGAAGATGACCTCAAGAAGTGTGTGTTGGAGTGTCCCAGGGCCCAGAGAGGACACGGTCCCGCCCAAATTTGCACAGCAAGGCAGTGGCCTGGCCTGGTCCTAGGCTCCTCCTGCACCATAACATCCCTGCTGAGGTTGTCCAGGCAAGAGGGGTGGCCCTCCAGAGCACAGCACTCCAGGCTAGACCCCGGGTGGGCAGAGAAAAGGGCAGGAGAGTCACCCCATTCAGCATTCTGTCCTCTCTGGCTGTGAGCACAGCTGGACATAGTCTGACTGGCTGTCATGGTTGTTATCTGCCCTGGCAACAAGCCAAGGTTGTTACTGCAAGTGCCATTGCCATGGAAACCGTGAGTCAGGGCTGCACTTAGCAGAGCCAAACATGCCAGAGGCTTTCAGGGCCTCTCGTCTGCTGACGGGCAAGGCAACGCCTGGCATGCGACATCTCCCTGGGACTCATTAACAAGGTGGAGTGGGGGTGACAGGGAGCGGGGGGCCAGTGGTGGGGAGGCGAGGAGAGAGAGAGGAAAGGAAGGTAGAGTAAGAGCGCAGCCCCAGGTCTGGCTTGGGGGCTGCCAAGCCCAGGCTGCAAGGGCCAAGGATCCTCTCCTGCCGAGTAGCCAAATCTGCCACTTACTGAACCCAAAAGGCCAAACTCCCAGAGACCCGAGCCCCGGCCGGGCCCCACAGAGGCAGCCTTTTAGCAGCAAGGGGGAATCGGGGGGCCTCTGGATCACGGGGTCCAGCCTGAAAGGCCACCCTGCACAGTGGCTTGTTTCCCAGGGGTGCAGGGAGGTTTGGGGACTCGTGCAGGGTCATGCAGTAGGTCCACGTGGGAGCCAGGAAGGCATGAGGCGGAGAGCCTTTCCCAGTCTACACAAGCCTCTTCCAGCTCACCATCGTCTGGTGGCCAGGTGGGCGCAGGCCTGCCAGCTCTGGGGGAGGCCGGATCCACAGAGGAGCCCCCAACACGCTGGGCCCAGCAGAGGAGCACCTCATCCTCCAGACCCGCCCTGGGCCCCCAGCCAAGCTGTTGGTGAGTCAACTGCTGGCGTCACGGCACACGCACAGTCAGGGTCCCAGGTTAGCCCACGCAAACCTCATTACCACATCCTGTGTATTCCCTTCTCCCCTGTGGTCCAGAGCTTGACCCCTCCTGAAAATAGGGCAGACTCCACCCCAGGGAGGGCCCTAGCTGTCTGCAGACCCACACACCCCTAGGTGAGCTATAGGTGAGGGACTGTCCATGCCTGCCCTGCCTGACTGTTCTCTCCCGCCCTTACTGATAACAGCCCATGAGGTGTCCCGCCAAAGGCCACAGAGTTCGCAAGAGGGAGAGCCAGGCTTTGAACTGAGGGCTTAGTGATTACAGAGCAGCATCGTTAGCCATTCTGCCACTGAGCACAGGCCAGGTGGCTGAGCCACCGTGGGAGCCATGAAGTCAATCCTCACACATCTGATGTGGGGGAGGCTGCTGGAGACTGCACGGCCGCCACTGTGAGCAGGTCTGTGGGCGTCCAGGAGGACCAGAGAGTTGCAGAATGCCAGGGCCCACAGATGCCAACCCCTCTCTCTGCCGCGTGGCTCCTGAGCTCCAGACTGCAGGAGGGCAGTGGGAACTGCAGGGGGCTGTGTCCCCACTGTGGGGCGCAGCCACACAGCTGGAAGGGAGGTGCTCCTGCCTTTCCTGCTGGTTTGCTGAGCAAGCAACAAAAAGCTAGAGGAAATGTTCAAATTGCCGGGAAGAAAAGCTGGACATTAGGTGCTGGCTCCCAGGGACAGTCGTTACCACTGGTCCTCCAGCACCGGAAATAAGGACCAAGGGACGTTGGAAAGACGGCTAGAGGAGGAGTGATTTCCAACCTGCCCATCCCCCTTGGCACAGGGCTGTGGCTGTGGATTGAGGAATAAACAAATCTGGGGCATGTCTATCAAGAACTGGATGGCTGTGGAGGTGACCCCCGGGGCTGGGCGACCTGCACATTCTGATGCTAGGAGCCTGAGATTGGCAAGCCCCCTTGTCCCCTCTGTAACAGACACCCCTCCTCATCCAGCAGATCTGGGCACTGGTCCCAAATGTTCTCCCAAGTCAGATAAGCATGATTCGTGGGAAGTTATGAACAGGCAAAGAAGATGAGCTGTATCAGGCAGTCGTCCATCTCGTCCAGCGTTTCTCAATCTTTTTTCCACTATCGCCTCCCTAAGGAGCCTTTTGAGACATTTTTTAACTAATCGCCCCATCCCCCCATGAAATTAAATACTAAGGAATACGATTTTGTCAGGTATTATTGAGCTTTGGATGGACATAAACCGTCATAATAGCTAAGATTTTTTTTCTGCACCCTCCTCCCAGAACTAATTTTAGCCCCTTGGGGTGCTGTTCCCCATTGAGAATGGACAATCTGGTCAAAACACTGGTATTGCGGGTTAGGGGCTGGCCCCATTCTTTTGCCCACTTGGCACTCAGTGATGGTGCCCCCAGGCTGGGCACCCAGGCCAGAATCTCCTGACACCGAGTCTGTTCCCCAAGGAGCCCATTCCAGTTGGGGCAACAGACAGGGGAGGGAGTAAATAGGAGATGGGTGCTGGGGCCTGTGGTACAGGCTGCTCCTGCCTGGAAGGGGAGCAGAGGAGCATCTTTCAGGAAGCAGGTGGGCTGGTCCCCAGAGTGTGGCCCAAACACTGGGAACTGTCGGGGAGCAGAGGGGACCCCGTCTCTCAGAAGCAGACTGGCAGGAGGAAGATGGAGAAACCATTTCCAGATTTTCTCTGACATGGACGTAACAGTCATGTCCACCATCCAGGATCTTTTTCCACTGCGGGCTTCGACAGACTGAATTAATGACCAAAGGGGGCAGTAGGAGCTGGCAATGGAAGCCGAGAGGTGAGTTGTGCTGGCCGGCCGTGCTGGGCCAGTCTCCCAGCAGAGACCAGTTCTGTGGTGACCAAGCCACAGGCAGGGCTGGACAGAGATAGACATGCGTCCCCAGCTCATGTCTCTCTGAAGTCCCAGCTTTGTGGCTGCACACTTGTACTTCCTACAGATCGGCGAGGTTCCACACCCGCATTCCCTCAGGTCTTACCACTTCCATGCAAGCCCCCGGGCTTCCACCTGCCAGCCCCCTGTCTCATGGCCTGAGGGCTTTGGCTGGAAGTCCCCAGGAGCAGTCCTTAACCAATGGCTGCTGAGAGTGTTGGTGCATCAGTGCCCCAGCCCCCGCCCCGGGGTGGATAACTCCGAAGTGTGGGCCACACTGTCTCCCCCTTCCCAGAAGCTTTCAACTCCAGTTGTCTGTTGTGCAAACTTGCTTGATACTTCACCCTTCTGGCCCCTGCCTCACAAACACCCCTATGGGTGCTTCCTGGGACACCTCCCAAATAAATCACTTGCATTCGACTCCTTGTCTCAGAATCTGCTTCTAGGGGATCCCAAACTGAGACCAGCTCCCTTCCCTGCATCATTCCGAGTCTTTCATTTTATCTCACTCAATACCTGGTACTTTGCGGAGAGCCAGGTTGATTCTTGGTCACTACCTGCAGAGGGCCGGACAAAGAGCAGGGGCAGCAGAGAATAGAGGAGGGAGGCTTGGCTGAGGAGGGGCCACTTGAGCCAGGCCTTGAAGGGTAAATAGGAGTTTGTCTGTGGAAAAGGAAGCCCAGGAATACCAGCCCCTCCCATTGTTGCCCTGAGCTATTCGCAGAACGTGTCTGAACGCTAGTGCCCATCACTCAGCCGTGGGATTCTGAAATGTGAACCTGTACAGCTCTGACTCATCACTCCTCAGCTCTGAAACCTGCTGTGGCTCCCAATTACCTATACCAAGTCCAAGTTCTTTGGCCTGTGGTTTGAGACCCTCTGTAAACTGGCTCCACCCTGTTTCCATGCTGTTACTCATGTCATTGTTGCTGCCCAACTGCCCTCCCCAGCAGACCCAACCTGTCAAAATTCTATCCTTCCCTGCCATCCCAAACACCCTCTCCTCCAGAAAGCCTTCAACGGTGGCCTCAAAACATCAGCTCTCGTCTTTGTGCCCCTAGAGCACCATTGCCAGACCCTAGGGCATCTCCTGGCTCCAAACTGGGATGAATCACCAATTTGGGTCAGACCAGAGCTTCTTAAGGTGAAGACCCATCTCGTGGCTCCTCCGTATCCCCCAATCACAGCAGTAACGACAATGATCCAACTCTTCTGGAACATTTCAAAGCTCCCCTTTGACCTTGCATGGAGAATGCACCTTCACCAGCACAGGCTGTTTCCAACAGCCAGTCCAGGGCTATGTGCAGCCCGGGGCAGCCATCCCAAGTGCTTTTAAATTCAGCGAAAGATGAGGGTCCGACCCTCTTAGAGAGGAGCCCGCCCTCCCTCTTGCCCCAAATGTCACGTTATCAGAGGCGTGGATGGCAAGAGTGGGGGAGGGGACACATCAGGAGGGGGTGGGGCCTCCGCAATCCAGATAGCTCAGGACAGAGCTGATTCCCCTTACCATGGGCCAAAGGCCCAAATCAGAAGTTTTAGCGTATTCTTTCATTAGAGCCGACTTTGTTCTCGGCTGCCCACCCATGTGGGACCCGATGAAACCAGGCCGTGTTGTTGTCTTTATGCTTATGAGGCGGATCCACTGGAAGAGCGCACTCTAAATGAGATTACATCTTATACATGTTTAATGCATTGTTCTCGCCGTTTAAAATGCGGCTCTATTAAAATAGCAGGGAGGGAAAATTGACTCTCAGAGCTGGGTGTGGAGAGAATAGATCACTAGTGAAATGAATAATATATTAACAGAATAATGATGTTGCTTCTCATATTAATCGTATAAATCACGGGATTCTCGGGCTGTCAGCAGAAGTTTAAAAAAAAAAAAAGCTGACTTCTAGTTTTCCAGACGGAAAAGCCTGAGGCCTGCGGGACACAGGGGCCAGCTGCCTGGTGGCCACACCATTGTGAAGCTGAGGTTTTCTGGGACTTCTCCCGGAGGCGGCAGCGATGCTATGCGAAGGCTGCACTCAGTTCCAGCCTGCGGCCTGTACCCATGCCAACTGTTTGCCTGGAAACGAGAAAGGTGAATGAGACGTGGTCCCCTGCCCACCGGCCAGAGGGACAGGAATGTACATAGAGGGTTCCAACAACGTGAACAGGCCAGGACTGAGACCTGCCCAAGGAACGCAGGCAGCCCAGGGTCAGAGCCGGGTGTCCCCTGCTCCCAGGGCCTGTAAACAGCAAGCATTCAGTCATGTTTGCAGATCCCCAGCTGCAAACGTGTGTTGAAGGAGCGCCTGGTACATCTTGAAAGAGAGACGGCAGGTGCTATAGAAACGTGCAGAAGAGGCCAGGTTTGGTGTGAGGGCTGTGGCGGGGCCATGAGGAGTGGTTATGCGGTCGCATTTTGCAATGGACACTGTCTGCACAGAGAATTTCCTAACGAGAGTGGAGAATAGAGAACCCAGTCCTCAGAAAATGCAAACCAGAGTCAGGATTCAGAGTTCACCAGGGGGAGGAAATAGAAGCAAGAAACTGCCCTCAGGGGGACGAACCAGGAATTGTGGCTGAGAGTATCCCAGGATAATTCCTCCGGACCCCCTTGGACGGAAGTGCTTGCTGTCAGCTCATGTCCTGCTCTGTCCCAGCTGCAGGCCTGTGTGGACCACCAGGGCCTGAGCTGGCCGCACTAACATCTAATTGTTTAGAACTTGGAGAAGAAAGGCCCCCCAGCCCCATCCCTGCTCAAACAAGGAGCAGAAATCCCAAGATTCACGGGCAGCCCCGGCTGGCCAGCCTTGACACACGCCCCAGGTAATCAATTACGGTCACTCGGCATGGGCGCTGGGCCATCACCCTCCAGGCCTTGTCTCCACTCCTGCTCACAGCCAGTGGGTGGTGTGTGTTTTCCCACTTCAGAAATGAGAGAAACGAAGACCACAGACAGTAGGGGATGCTCCCAGGGCTGCCCAGAGGCTGAGCGGCCAGGATCATTGGAATTACTGAGGATGTGTTTACTACTCCCCCAATGTGCTAGTGTTGGGCTCAACCAGGTGACTGGACCAGTGGGATACAGGCAGATGCTGCAGGAGGAAAGACTCAAATGTGCTTGCCCATTGGGCTTGCCCCTCCCACTTCTGCCGCTGTGGGAGGAGAGCTTCCCCTGGGGAGCTGTGGCCCTTTCAGCCTGAGCCCCAGAACGAACACATCAGGACAGCCCTGGGCAATCCCTGCAGCCTGGAGCAGAGCTGCTCTGCCGAGCCCAGCCTGGTTCCAGGCCCACAGCTGATCTGCAGATCCGTGAGCGTGAGCATAGGCCCTCACCACTGTGAGTCACTGAGTTCCAGGCTGGTTTGTTACGCAGCATTGCTATGGCAACTTCTGGCTGATACAGTGGCAGAGCCAGGACTCGGGCAGGTTTGCCAGGCCCCACCGCCCAGGTTCATCACCAATGTGCTAAACCACCTCCCTTGGGGCCCTGGTAGGAGGGCGGGGGCTCATGCAAACCCACAACTCTTCCCAGCTTGGATCCCTCTGACAAATCTGAAGAATTGTCTTTCTGTACAAAAGGCCCTCCCCCTGGGCATGGCCAGCGCAGGGTCCTCACTATGGTCATCTGAGTCAAGTCTCAGGTCCAAGCCCCCACTCCCACTGGACCTTTGGAGGCCAGCAGCCATGTGCAGCCATCAACACAGAAGTATAAATAATCCTTATAACTAACATTCCTGAGCTCTAACAGCATCCACCCCGTTGCTGCACCATCTCTCGTCATCCTCATCATCACTCCGTGGAGTGGGCCCAACTACCACCAGCCCAGGTTCCAGAGGAGGAAAGTGAGGCTCAGAGCAGTCAGGTGACCTGCCCAAAGATACTGAGCTAGTAGACAGCAGGGCGGCTTCTCGCCACAAATGGGCCTGACTCTCTACATGTAGCTCCCACTCCTCTGAACCAGGATGATCAGCCCAAGACCCCCTCCCAAACAGCCAGACCTCCGCTCGGGGCCTGGGGGTGATCACTGAGCCCCGCCCAGCTATCGGCCTCATCTGCCCCACTGAGGTCAGCCCTCAGCAGGCCCCTGCTGACAGTGGAGAAGGGCTGGCCAGGCCACAGGTGAGGCTGGAGCAGGCAGAAATGTGAGCAGATTCTGACAGTGCTGGTGTCGAGCCTGCTGTTGGGGCCTCCCCAGGTCTAGGGCACAGGCCAACCTGTGGAAAATGCACCCCCTCCAATCACCATCGCTGTCTCACTCTCCGATGGCTGAGGGCTCGGAGGCAGGGAAACCCACCCACCACTGACCCACAGCTACTCTCGCAACTGCCAGGACCGCATCTCACCTGAGAAATCATTGGCAGAGCATCACTGTTGGGTCGTTGAAGGTGCTCAGGGGCAGTGTCCCCAGATGTCCACAGCAGCGACTGGCCTTTGGGTGCAGCCTTGCCCTCTAATGGCACCCACCTCCCAGGGTTATCGGGGAGCAGACGGGGTAGTTCACGGAGGTGCTGACAGACAGCTCGACCAGGGGTGAGCATTCAGCACATGAGTTACCATGACTGTTGTCGGGGCAAAGCTGGCCTCCCTCTGTGCAAAGTGGCCCACTTCGTCTCCCTGGCAGGGACCACATCTGAGCGTGGAACCCTGCCCAGCAAGGCCAGTCCTGTCCTGGGAAGATGCAGGGGGCAGAACAAAGGTATCGGCTGGCTGAGAGGTAAAACGTCTCCATGGTAACCAAACCAGCCCCCCAGAGGGGGGGGTCACTGACTTCAGTTTTGCAGGCCATGGGAGGGCAGCTGAAACCCACAAGGCTGGAGAAACTAGGGCGCAGACCGTAGTGGCTCATCACACCAGATCACAAGCCCCCTGGGCCCCTGGGCTGCGGTGGAGCTGGAGCAAGCTATGAAAGTAGGCCAAGCCCAGAAGTCCATCTCCCCTTCCCCATGGCTCGGAAGGCTCTCAAAGACTGGAACCCATGGAGGAACCCGTGTGTGGAGACGGCTGTGAGCCACAATGTGGCAGGGATGCTGGGAGCAGGCAGGGGATCCCATAGGGCTGTGGAGGAGGGCAGTCTCCAGGGTGGAAGGAGAAGGAAAGAACCCTTGCCTCCTGGGTGGCTCTCGCTCCAGGAATGTCCATCTCTGCTAGCCAGGAGGTGACTGACCATTTGTGTCCCCAGTGACGCAGCACTGATTGTAGTGTATGTAGTTCTGCAGTAATGTAGGGAAATATATGGAAACTGGGGCTCTGAAAGGACACCAGCTGGCCTCAATGTCACCCAGTTGTCCTGACTTCCAGACCAGCCTCTTTCTAGTTTGCCAGTGAAATCATCGAGGGAGATTTTTTAAATCCGAACGCCCAGGCCCTGCCCCAGGCCAATGAAATCAGAGTGTCTTGGTGGCGGCAGTGGTGGCAGCACTGGAATTTTGTCAAAGTCTAGCTCATCTCACTGGGCAGTCAGGGGCACTATCCTGCTGGCCAGACCTGCCTGCTCCCAGCTGGCTTGACCCATCAGCTGCAAAGTTCTCCATGACACTTGAAAACATTATCTGTCTAAAGCAACTTATGAACCCTCTGCCTGCAGTCTCGTCTACACCATTCACCACCTTGGCAGACCCGCCTCTTTGTAGATGGTTCCAGGGTCAACTCTAGATGATCAGAAGTTCTTGACAAGTAGAGAACCTTCAACTTCCCCTTCTCTGGGCAGCCTTTGCTGAATTACCCCTCACTCATACCCATTCCCCGCCTGGGAGTTTAATCCCTCTCCTCTACATGGCCCCGGGGACCCTCCTGGCTGTACCCCTGACCTGGGCACTGAGCACCTGCCTCCATACACCCTCCCACTCCCACCCTGGGCCATGAACTCTGCGTCTCACTCAACCTCACATCCCCGGTCCCTGGCACACATTCCTGGCCAAATGGATGAACATTGAGGTTTACCTGTCACGATGATGACATTCAACTGAACTTGAGAAATGAATATGACAGCTCCTCTGAGAGCTTTGATTCACTCTGACCCGCCCATCCTGACGTCATCATCGAAGAAGAAGTTTGGAAACCCCTTGCCTGGGAGGCGGATCCTTTGGTGAATTGAAGCCCTATGAACGTTTTGTACTCTGAAAAGTTGTGTATAGTTGTCATTTTAAGAAAAATCTCCACTTTCCTTCATCCTAATTCACACAAAATGTGCTTTATGTATGCTATAGAGTGAATGTTTGTGTCCCCCCACCAAATTCATGTGTTGAGATCCTAACCCCCGAGGTGAGGGTGTTAGGAGGTGGGGCCTTTGGGAGGTGATTAGGTCATGAGGGTGGAATCCTCATGAATGGGATTAGTGCCCTTAAAAAAGAGGCCCCAGAAAAGTTCCTTGCCCCTTCCACCATGTGAGGACACAGTGAGAAGACAGCCATCTTGAACCAGGAGGGGGGCCCTCACCTAGACACCAAATCAGCCGATGCCTTGATCTTGGATTTCTCAGCCTCAGAACTGTGAGAAATAAATTTCTGTTGTTAATTTTTTTTTTTTTTTTTTGCTGAGGAAGATTCACCCTGACCTAACATCCACTGCCCATCTTCTCTTTTTGTATGTGAGCCACCACCAAGGTATGGCCACTGATAGACAAGTGGTGTTGGTCTGTGCCTGGGAACTGAACCCAGGCCACCAAAGCAGAGCATGCCAAACTCAACCACTAGGCCACCAGGGCTGGCCCAAATTTCTGTTGTTTATAAGCCACCCAGTCTATGGTAGTTTGTTATAGCAGCCTGAACAGACTAAGACAGTGGGTCTTGAAAAAATAGCAAACAGCTACAATGCCGCCTAAACACCACAGACTCTATGTCAAGAACTCAACGGATATATAAAATAGTAAAGGCAGCAGAAGGGCTCCGATCATCAAAGGAAACTTATTCCAAGCTGAGAAGTAGGGCCGTGGGGTGGGGAGAACTGGAAGGTCAAGGTCTTGGTTCTGGTTGTGCAACTTTCCAGCTCTCTGGCCCTGGGCACTGCCTCCACACACACAGATATGCCCATCCTCAGCCAGGGGCTGCCTGGGATGGGGGGCCTCCGTGTGCAATGACTCCACAGGCTGTGGGGGGCTCCGTGATGGTGCCTGAGGCTGCAGAGGCCTAGACATTTGCAAACGCCGTTCACTGGCCGGACCTGCTTTCTGTGGAAGAACAAGAAATGGATGAGGAAGAAGAGAGTGTCAGGGCCTGGGGTGTAATATGGAAGGCCCAGTGGGGTCCAGGTTGCAACTGGACGTGTTTTGGAGGCGGACAGCATCCTCCATATCCATGCATGGGGGGAGGGGGTTTCTTCCCAGACCTGCCTCAGAGCTGATGCCCGGTGGTCCACAGCCAGGCCCTCACCCTCTCGCCTCGCTGTGTCTGTCAGGCCCGCACCTTCCTCTCTAGGACAGTTTTCTCCAGGTGCCGGTCAAGGAGCATGTGCCCCAGCCGGGGGCATGGCGGAGACTCAGGGCAAGTCTGTCAAACAGAATCAGCTCTCACAGGCTTGCTCCTGCTTTGCAGCACACCCCTCTGGCTTCCAGCTTGGTCACCAGTAAGGGACGCTGTGAGCGCAGAGCTGGGTCTCCGTCCAACCCAGCAGCGGCAGGTCAGAGGCAGACTGAGAATCTGTGCCCCCTTAGGCCCATTTGGTCAAAAAGGAGATGGAAGATCAGAGGATTGGGAGGGGTTAACAGAGCATTGTGGTCTCAGCTGTGAGGACCTTTGCTCCAGGGTGGAATTGAAGGAATGAAGGAGGAGGAATTCTATCCCATCTCGTAAAAAGCCAGTGTGAACGGTCCTCAGCTGCCACTGGACCCATTAAAGACCTAATTTCCATTCACCTATAACTTTATTAGGCTCATCCAAGCTATTTATCAGACAAGCCTGTCTTGAAAAGGGGAATAGTGGATTTCATTAAAATGTCTTCTCGGTGGCAAATGCATTAGGTTTTATGGCCCTGCACACAGATCTGCCTTCACAATGGATGGGGCCGACAGAGGTTATAGGTGAGACACTGGGAGACCAGAGGTCTGAGACACCTGTCTTCGTGCACGGGCATTGCCACATCTCCGGAACTTTGGGTAAAAATTTCCATCCCAGAGAGCTACCAGCTGACTCTCACACAGCCCCGTCCCCGCCCCCCGCCCCCCAATTCCCAGCTGCCCTGCCCTTCAGCCATGCACTGGAGCCAGTGTGTATTTTTAGAAACTGGTCCCAGGGTAGAGCCTGGAGAGTCTGGATAAGGGGTGGCTGGGCTGCTGGAAAACTGTGATGGGCAGCCCTGGAGACACAGGGCTTGGCAGATTGTGAAAAATGTGGAGGAGAAGAGACACAAGAGCCTAGAGGGGCTGAGAGAGGCTCAGCAGTGGAGAGTCAGGGAGAAGAGCACCAGTACGCCCAGCCCCGGCACTGGGAGAGGGAGGGGTCATCCCTGACTTATCGTGAGGTCTTCTCTGCCTTGGATAAAAATCCCTGTGGAGATGAGTGGGAACAGGGATGAGAGTGAATCCCTCGGAATCAGGGCCAGCTCTGCAGCTTTGCCACTGAGTGGCCTGGAGCAAGTTACTTAGCCTCTCTGGGCCTCAGTCTCTTCGTCTATAAGGTGGAGCCCACACCCCCCACAATGCTGAGTTGTTGGCAGGATTAAAGCAGGCAGATCTCGCACAGCATCTGGTAATGCGCCTGGTGCACAGCAAGCCCAGAACTCACCTCAGCTGTTAGTAGTATCATTGCAGTAGTGCCCTGTGATGAGCAAGCCTGAGGGTGGCCACGGTGCCAGTGGTTCTGCCCCAGGCTCAACTGGAGCGGGGGATGTGGGATATCAACTCTTCAAAGTATATTCCAAAGCTGGGTGGCTACCAAGCCCCTATTAATCAAACAGAGGGTGTCTAGGGTTTCACATTTGTCTGCCTGTCCCAGGAAGAATTTCCAAATAATTAGCTGTTGCTGACAATACTTATGGCAATGTTGGCGATGTTACTAAAGAGAATATAGCGAAACCCTACACATCTGGACATAAGGGTGGGAACCTGTCTTGTGGGCTGTTGCGTGGATTATATGAGGCGAATCACATTAAATGAGGCGAAGAAACTGGAGCTGAGTACTGTGTGTGTGTGTGTGTGTGTGTGTGTGTGTGTACATACAGATCTTCCCTGACTTACGATAGGGTTACACCCCGATAAATCCATCGTGAGCTAAAAATATCGTGAGTCCAAATTCACTTAATACACTTAACCTGCTGAGCGTCCTAGCCTAGCCCAGCCCCCCGTAAACGCGCTCGGAACACTTCTATCAGCCTACAGTTGGGCAAAGTCATCTAACACAAAGCCTATTTTATAATAAAGTGTTGACTGTCTCATGTAATTTATTGAAGACCGTGCTGAAGGGGAGAAACAGCATGGTTGTACGTGTATCGTTGTTCACTCTGGTGATCTCCTGGCCGACCAGAAGCCGCACCTCGCTGCTGCTGCTGCCCAGCGTCACAGAGTACCACACCACATATCGCTAGCCCGGGAAAAGATCACCGATCAAAATTTGAAGTATGAACCATCGTAAGTTGGGGACCGTCTATATTTAGAAAGAGAGTTTTCTTTGGGATTCTGGCTGCCATCAAGAAACAAAATGGCAGCCAGCATATTTCCCACGGGCAGATCCTGGTTGTTCATGGAGTGTTTCCCCCACTGGTAGGGGTCGTAGACAGAGGTGAAGACCGGGGGGAGCCTGCTCACCTCCTGAGCCTGGGTCCTACTCTGGTGCCTGATTACAGGATGGGCGTCTCCAGCATGAGAGGGCCTGGACATCCCTGCCCAGACCCTTGACCCCCTGCCACCCACGAGGTCCCCTTGCTGCAGTACAGGGAGTCCAGAGGGAACAGGTCAGGGACTCTGAGTAAGATTGGAAGACGGAGAGTTTGGGTCAGGGGCAAGGCATGATCAACGTAGATTTTAACAGGTTGAGACTAGACCGCCAGGGGACGAGGCAGAATTGACAGCAATAATCCAAATGAGAGGTGGTGATGACTTGGACCAGGCTGGGAGCAGTAGAAATGAGAAGAAACAGGTAGATTCTGGATAAACCGTGAAGGCTGCCAATGGGTTTGTTGACAAATGGATGTAGTGTTTGAAAAAGAGAGAGAGAGATCCAGGGCAACCTCAGGGTTTGGCCTAGACACTGGAAGGGTGGAGATGCCATCAACTGAGATGGGGAGGCTGGGAGGAGCAGGTGGGAGGGGACCAAAGCTGAAAGGAGACCAGGGGTTCACCCCGAGCCCATCGGGAGCCCATTTCAAGAAACAGGAAAAGGAGTGGAGGGCAGAGAAGTGGGAGGTCCAAGGACCAGCCCATCGCCCACTGCCCACCACCTGTCTGCCTTCCGGTACCTGTCTTCAGGAGGGCTGCCCAGTGGAGCCCCCACCTGAAGGCCAGAGTCTCCCATTCCTGCACAGGCCCAGGCCTGCGAGCATGTCTCTCAAGGGAGAGAGAAAAAACACCTTCAGGGAGGCGATCTGTGTGACTCCTTCTCGCTGCCAGCAGATAACACAGCCCCGAACTTCTAACACAGCTAAGTGTTCCCTAAAAGGAACAGTTGACACCTGGCCCTGCTGCCTTCTGCTTGACGGGGCGCCCTGTCTCCTGGCTCAGCACCTCAGCCCTGAGCCTACCTGGTCATTCCCCATGAAGGCGCCGCTCTCCCAGTGGACAGCCAGAATTTGTCTGACCTCAGAAATAAAATGTGTACATCTGCCTGTGGCCTCACACCTCTCCCTGTCCATTCCCAGCGTGAAGCTCAGGCTCCTATAATGCATCAAAAGGCCAAACAGAATGAGCTCAGCTCTTACTCTGCAGCGGGGGCTGTCGGCTCACTTTTTAAGAGTCCCACACCCTGGCCAAGGACCCTTAGATCCTGTTGTCCTGAGGCTGGGGGTGAATCACCTGTGAGTCAGGCCTCGGGCTGAGCCCACACTGCCCTCCTCTTCCCGAGGACCAGCTGTGTGCAAGAGGGCCAGCTGGGGGCTGTCACAGATGCTATCCCACATAATCCTCCTGACAATGCCGGAAGGAAGGTGCCCACGTGCCCATTTTGCAGATTGAAAACTGAGGTACCAAGATGTTTAGTATCTTGTCCGTGGTCCCTTGGCTGGTGTGTAGTAAAGAGTTAACCTTATCTAGAGAGAGGTCTGGCCTTTGCCCTTGACTCCTGGGGGGTGATCTCTAAGCCCTTGGAATGTCCTGCCTGATGAGAGTGTCTTTGTTGACCTGGGGGCCATGCCAGACCGTCTAACAATGTGATTTAGGGTGGGTGCTTTGGGCCCTGCAATATCAGCTAGACCTCCAAAAGGTCTGAGACTGAGGTCAGCCACGTGCAGAGTCAACCATGTCTACACGATGGAGCCCCAGTGAAGACTCTGGAAACCAAGATTCCCGGGGCCTCCCTAGTTGGTAATACTCCATGCATGCTGTCACATGTCCTTGCTGGGAGATGTTAGCACTGTCTTCAAGTCCACTGGGAGGGATCAACTGGAAGCTCCACTCGTGGAACCCTCCCGAACTCTGCCCCATGTGTCTCTTCCTTTGCTGATTTTAATCTGTCTCCTTTTCCTGTTTATGGTTTGTTAACCATAACCATGAGCATGACAGCTCTCAGTGAGTTCTGTGAGTCCTTCTAGCAAATTATCGAACCTGAGGGTGGTCTTGGAGATCCTCAAATTTGTAATTGGTGTCAGAAATGAGGGTGGTCTTGGAGATCTCTGAACTCTGATGGGGTGAGAGGTGAAGACGTGTGCCCTGTCCCCTAACTGGTCTCCTGGACTGTGAGAGAATAAATTTTTGTTGTTTTAAGCCAAGAGAAGCTCAAGACTAGGACCTCAGCAGCTCTGCAACTCACCAGCCGTGAGTTTGTGGTAGTTGTACAGCGGCCCATAGGAAACAAATACAGGTCCTCCCCCTTCTGGAGGCTTCTGCTGCAGCACCTCTCTCTGGTTTCAACTCCGCAAGAAAGGCCCCCGCTCCAGAAGGATCCAGTCTTTCTCAGGCCAACAGCCACTTCCCTTCATTGTCCATTCACTTGCTCAACCACTATGGTGGCCACGAGAACGTGCCGGGCAGCCCCCAACAGCTGCTGTGCGCTGAAACCCACAGCTGTGTTTGCCCCAAGGCCACCTGTGACATTGTGATTTATAGGAAATACATATTTGGTCATTCAGATAACTAAAATATGTTTCTCTTATATGTGTGGTCTCCGTCCACAGTTCCTGGCTCACAGCTCCCAAAACCCTTGAAATTTCTTGTTTCTGTTAATGAAGGCGACTTTTGGGCCCCACCCAAGAGTGTGGGCTGGTTGCCAGGAGAACCAGCCATGTGATCAGAGGACTGGAACTTCCAGTCCCACCCCCTGATTTCTGGGGAGCGGGGGGTGGAGGGCTTGAGGTTGAATCAATTGCCAGTGGTCAATGACTTAATCATGATGACGTAATGAAGCCTCCCTAAAACCCAGAAGGACAGTCTATTGGCCCCTTTTCTTGGAGAGCTTCCACACTGGGGAACCAGAATGCTTCCACGTGCCACCATGCTGGGCCCCAAGCTCCACGAGGACAGAAGCTCCTTTGTTCAGAACCTCGCCCTATGTATCTCTTCATCAGGCTATTGATTTGTATCCTTTAATATCCTTTGTAATAAATCGGTAATCTAGTGAGTAAACAGGTTTTCGTTTTTTTTTGCTGAGGAAGATTTGCCCTGAGCTAACATCTGTGCCAGTCTTCCTCTGTTTTGTACGTGGGTCACCGCCACACATGGCTGACGAGTGGTGTAGGTCTGTGCCCAGGATCCAAACCCACAAACCCAAGCCACTTGCCAGAGCACGCCAAACTTTTAATCACTATGCCACAGGGCTGGCCCCTAAACAGGTTTTCTTGAGTTCTGTGAGCCATTTTAGCAAATTAATCGAATCCAAGGAGAGGGGTCGTGGGAACCCCTGATTTATAGCCAGTCAGTCAGAAGCACAGGTAACCACCTGGGCTTGCGGCTGGTGTCTGAAGTGGAGGGCAGTCTTGTGGGACTGAGCCCTTTCCCTGTGGGATCTGATTCTATCTCCCGGTAGACAGTGTTAGAATTGAGGTGAATTTTCAGACAGCCTGCTGGTGTCTGAGAACTACCTGTTGGTGCGGGGAAACCTCCACACACACATTGGGTCCAGGGACCTTTTGCACCACCCTTCCTGAGGACCGCGCCCAGGCACAACTGCCTGCAGCACACACGTTCCTGGGGCGCTCAGGACTCTGAGGGCCAGCTTTGGCCCAAGGATTCCCCAGGAGCCTGGCTGAGCCTTGCTGAAGCTGCACACCAGCTGAGCACACGTCCCTGCAAACCTCCTCCCTCTCTCCTTCATTTGGGGTCAGATTCCATTGATCAGACAGTGCCCCAACCCTTCAAGCCCCTCCCCGTTTTCTCTCATTCGGGCTGTGTTAATTTCCTGTGGCTGCCATAACAAATCACCACCGACTGGGTGGGTGAAAACAACAGAAGTGCATTCTCTCACCGGTCAGTTCTCTCACCAGAAGTCCAAGATCAAGGCGTCAGCAGGGTTGGTTCCTTCTGGAGGCTCTGAGGGAGAAACTACCCATAATCTCCCAGCATCTGGTGGCTGCAGCGATCCCGGGCATTCCTTGGTTTGCATATGTATCATCCAATCCCTTGTCTGTCATCGTATGGCCTCCTCCCTGTGTCTCTGTGCCATCTCCTCTTCTTACAGGGACATTAGTCATTGGATCTAGGGCCCAGGATGATTTCGTCTTGAGATCCTTAACTAATTATGTCTGCACAGACTCTATTTCCAAATAAGGTCACGTTCTGAAGTCTGGGTAGACATGAATTTTTGGGGGGAACGCTAGTCCACCCACCACCCTGGAGTGGGGCAGGCGGGGAGGATCAGGTCGGGGTGGAGGTGCATTGTGCTCTGGGACACCCACCTCCACCTTGCTTCCCTGCCTCCCTGCCTCCCAGGGAGGGGCTCTGGTCCTGCAGTTCCCACTAGAGGCAGAAAGACCTGGTTCCAGAGCCAGGCCCCGGCTTCCAGGGTGTACGTGCTCCAGAGGCTGTCGTGTTGATGAAAATACCACGGAGACGTCTGCAGGGCTCTTCCTCTCACTGCCTCTCCGGCGCCCAAAATAAATGAGAAAGAGACATTCCTGGCAGGGTCTGTGGAGGAACTCCATGGCAGGAATGAGAATTGGCTGCAGCATCCAAGAAATCCTCGAATGGAAAGGGATTTCTAGGACACACCTCTAGGAACGGAAAATGTCGGTAGTGAAGCCAGGGTGGGGGGTAAGCTTGTCGCCGTGTGCCTGCGCATGTCTGTGGACGTGCCCACTGTGCACACCTACACACGTGTGCGCACCTGCTGGCCATGTGTGAGCGTGAGGGCGAGTGTGGGGAACCCAGCCAAAATCACAGCAGAGGCTTTTTTTCTACTGTTTGCCCATATGCCAGCTCCTCCCATCAGTCCTAAGCCCGCCGGCCAGCCAGGGTCACCTCGTCCTGTTGCATTTCAAAGAAATTGGCCTTGGCCCCTGTCCAGGGCCTGGGAGGGACGCCAGCCTCCCGCCACTCCCTGGGGATTCTCTGCAGGCTGACATGGCTCCAGTCCCACCTGGCGCAGAGTTCCGGCTTTCACTGAATCCTCCATCTGCCCTGCGACGCGTCGCCCTGTGCCAGCCGTCCCTTCTCCTCCAGGCGTCAATTCACAGAGCTTTAGGGACTTCCTGCCGTAGGCGGCTTTTTCCGGACTCCATCACAGCCTCTGACGTCTTTAAACTGAAACAAGGCAACCCTGGCCCGAGACATGCCAGGGCCAATCCTGCCTCTGGGAGCTCTCCTGGCCGGAGGCCCTCACCTCCCCTTCTCCAGACCTCGCCAAGGCTCCTCTTTCATCAGAATAGCCCATCAGGGGTTTACAAAAAGAAGACAGTCCTTCCCCCATCCCCAGCCCCTTGTTTCTCCCGTTCCCCATCCTGCCCCAAATAGAATCTGCCGGATCTGCAAGTTGGTGCACCACTTGGGCCAGGAATGCACCCCCTCCCAGGCCTGCTCTGGGGGGCCCTCCCAGCCCTCCTCCAGGCAGTTGATCCCTTGGTCCTTCTAGAAACACAACCTGGAGAGACCTGCTGGTGTTTGCCCCAAATTGAGCTGCGGTGTGGGAATCCAGAAATGTATGTGCTGGGCAACCTGATCTGAAACCCCTCATCTCACAGAGGGGAAACAGGCCAGAGAGAGAGCAAGCTTGCCTGAGCCATGCCAGGGAACCTAGTGGAGCCCAGGCCTCTTGACTCAGCATAAGGTCTTCATCCCAGCCCGTGAGGCAGCAGGCACTCCTAGGCACAGAGCCCCCACTGGGGGTCCTTAAATGCCCCAGAATCCTCCAAGGACAGCTCTCTGAATGACCAGCTTTTCCTGGCTGTTACAGCTGGGGTCTCTGATGCAGCCAAAACTGTGATGAGGGCAGGACCTGGATGCCTCCCCTGCACACTTTTCTCCCCCCTCCAGTTTCAGGGGTACTGGGCCATGAGGTGGGCAGAGCTTAGCACCTGTCTCATTCTCTCCACTCCGGTCCCTAAAGTATTCGACATCCCCATCTGCCTCCTCCTCAATGGAGGATGTCTTTGCTAAAACTATTTTAGAGCTGTTACAGACTGAATGTTTGTGTCCCCCCAAAATTCATATGCTAAAGCCCTGCCCCTCAATGTGACTGATTTAGGAGATAGGACCTGTAAGGAAGTGATTAAGGTTAAATGAGGTCATAGGGGTGGGGCCCTGATCCGACAGTGTTAGTGTCCTTATAGGAAGTGGCATCAGAGAGCTCTCTCTCTCTCCCTGCATACACGCCCGGGGAAAGGCCACATGAGGACACAGCGAGAAGGTGACCATCTGCAAGCCAGGAAGAGGGCTCCCACCAGAAACTGAATCAGCCAGCACCTTTATCTGGACTTCCAGCCTCCAGAACTGTGAGAAAACAAATTTCTGTTGCCTAAACCACCCAATTGTCGGTATTTTGTAATGGCAGTCCTAGCAGACTAAAAGAGCTGAAATATTTACAAATTAAATGAAATCAAGTCTGAGAGTTGGTTCAAAATAATAGAGAAGAGGAAGTGGGCAGGGGTAGAGATGAAATGAGATTGGCTACAAGCTGATAATTGTTGAAGCTGGGTGATGGGTTCATGGGGGGGTCGTTATTTTCATTTCTCTACTTTTATGTGTTTGAAATGTTCTCTAATAAAATATAAAAATAGTATAGAGGAGTGGATCATGAAATCAATTTGGTGGGTCACAACTAACATTTTTTTAGTGAGATACAATAAAATAGAACAGACTAGAACACACCAAACTGTACCACATATAACAATGTAGCACTTTGTGAAACTTTTTTCAGAGGTGTGTGTGTGTGATGTACCAGATCTGAATGTAAAATGTACTTCTTACTGTGGATCATGGTCAAAAGAGCTGCAAAGTCATTTCTCATAGTTGATTTACCATGGCCTCTACGGTCAGATTGCCTGCGTTCTGGTTCTGCCACTTACTGGCTGTGTGACCTTGAACAAGTTACTAAACTACTCTGTGCTTCCATGTAGCTGATAATACTACCCCCATTATAGGATTGATATGAGGATTAAGTGAGCAAATAGATGTGAAGCGTTTCCAACAACTCTCCTAACACATTGTTAGTGCTCCGTAGATAGTAACTATTACTATAGGGTTGGGAATTGGCCTGAAAAGTGAGGATGTGCATTTTATAGGAAAAGAAAGGCAATGCTTAACCATAAAGCGAATAACTCTCTAATGGTGGAATTCTAGGCAGTGGGGCACTTCATTTATTCATGAATATTAATTAATTCATTCATTCAATAAGTGTTATGAAATGCCATTGTGTACTAGTCCCAGAACACTGGGCAGACATAGAGTGAGGGACAAGATAGATCTGGTCCATGCCCTCTCTACCAAGCAAGAGAAATTAAACAACTAATTGTAATAAAAATGTCATTATTGGGATGGAAACGAACAGTGATGGGAGACCAGAGAGGAGGGGCAGTAACCTAATGAGTAATTGATGTTTAAGACTTAGCCAAGAGGAAGACTGGGGAGGTCGGGCAGAGGGCGCAGTGGGGCGGAGGCCGGGTGGCCAGGAGCTGAAGAATGACAGCAGCTTCCCAGCAGGATGCCCATGGCTGCACGTGGCTTTTTAAATTTAAATCAGTGAAAATTAAACAGAACTCAAAATTCCATTCCTCGGTGCTCAAAAGCCACACTGTGTCCGACGGCGCATGTACAGGACGTTTTCACATCACGGAAAGTGTGTTGGTCAGCGCTGGTCTGGATGCCAAGCTGCCCTGTCCACTGCGGCAGCCACTAGCCACAGGTGGCTGCCAAGCACTTGAAATGTGGCTAGTGTCACTGAGGAACTGAATTTCACATTTTATTTAATTTTAATTAGTTAAAATTTAAAAGCAGGTCTTTGATTCCATCATTGGAAGACTTTTAATTGTATTTGGAACAACTTGGGTACGTGAACCCGCTTTTCCAACTGTACATTTTACGAAATCTAAAAACAGATCAAGTTGAAATACGCTCTAACAGGAAAACACACACCAGATGGCGAAGATGTAGTATGAAAAATGAAGGTAAGCCATTCATTAATAAACTTTATATTGATTACATGTGGAGATAATATTTCGGATATATTATGCTAAAGAAAAGTTACTATTAAAATAATCTGGCCTGTTTCTGTTCATTTTTTTAATGTGGACATTAGAAAATTTTGAATGACATACCTGGCTCAAATTTGTTTCTATGGGACGGCATGGGACTAGGGCTTCGATGTGGAGGCAGTGAGCTGAGAGGTCTGCAGTGAGCACGGAGGTCTTGTTGCTCAATACAGAGGTTGAACTTCTTCCTGGGTAATAGGGAGCCACAGCAGGTGCTTGAGCAGAGCAATGACAGGATCAGATACTAATGCCTTGGAAGGATCCCTCTGGGAGCTTTGGGGAGAATGGAGGCAGCAGGACACCAGTTGGAAAGCCACTGTCATCAAGCTCCTCAGGCATGATAGTGGCTTAGATTAGGACAGTGGCTACAGGGATGGAAAGAAGCTGTCTGTCTCCCTTTTAAAGGGAATTTGTGGACATTTCACCAAAACCTTCTTTTATCTCATCAGCCACCCCCAGCTGTACGGGGGACTGGAAAAGTCATTTATCGGGCTCATGGCGGTCCCAAACAAAACTGGGACCCCTGTCCTAAGGAAAATGGAAAGAATGGAGGCTGGGTGGGCAACTAGCCAGCGCCACTGAGAGGAAGTCAAGGAAAGGGAGAGAGAAGGCACAGCCAGCCCGGTGGGAGGGAGAGGAGGGCGTGGGGTCTGCAGGTTCTAGGGAGAGAAGGCCAAAAGCTGCCGGGAACATGCCTGGCTCAGAGGAGGCGCCTGACTGATGTGTGTTGAACGACGTGGGTTTAGCCACGTGAACGTTATGATAACCCTGGGAAGAACAGTGTCAGAGGAGACGCGGGTAGATAGCCAGGCTGCACGGAGCAGTGGAACGAGAGGGAGGTGAGACCTCACTGGGCCCGGTTCTTTCCACAAGTTTGGCCGGGGAGGCAGAGATGGGAGGGAGGGAGGTGGGGGGGGGTGGAGGGAGGGGCTGCGTCCTGTTCAGCTCTGACTCGCAGGACCCGGCTTCATTATTATTATGTACAGAAGACTAAGGCTCCAAGAGGTGGACCCATTGCCCCAGGTTTCCAGAGGGGGCTGAGATTTGAACCTGAGCCTGAGCCTGTTCTGGCCCCACCACCCTCCCCCACCGCTGCCTCTCCCACTCCTTCCCAGCACTTATTTTTCTTTAAGGAGCCAGCTCTTTGATGTTTGCAGTGGGCCTTTTATGAACTAAACAAACCCAAGCTGCAGGGTTGTTGTTGTTTTTTTAACAAAAGAGCTCATTGAATAAGCAATGGGCTTTTTGGCAACTATTTTTAAAGATGGAGCTGCAGGCTAGGCTGTGAGGAAAGTCACAGAGAGCAATGTTCTGAAGGTCACCCAGCACTTAGGGAAAAATCCAGAGCTGGTGGAGCACCTCACGGACCCCCACGTTGGGCCCAATCAGAGGGTGGAGGTCCTGGCTGCGAATACCGGAACACAGCTCCATCCCGCCCAGAGGCTGCCCACCCTGGCCCTCCATCCTCTGCAGTGTCCTAGCCAGGTCCCTCTGGCCAGGGATTCTGTGATCCATAAGCCCTGGTCCCCTTGCCCAGGACATTGCTGGCCTCTGCAGCACTGTGGGCCACACACTTTCCGAAAGGAGATGCCGTTACTGCCCCCACCCCGTCCACTGCCTCCACACATCCCTTCCTCCTCCAGGCTCGGCCTCTGACACCCACAGATGACTGATTTATCCATCCACCCCCATTTTCACCCCCCATGGACATGCTGTCTGTATTTGGGGCCCGTTCACCACATACACATTAGCTGCCCTGCCGCACCCTGGGAACCAAGACCTCAGACCTGGTCCGTGCCCTCCAGGAGCTCCAAGGTGGGGCTGGTGTTCTTGGGAACAATGCGCTCTCACTCACTTCCGCACACCTAGTTCCCAACCACTTCCGAGGCAGTGTCTCCTGGGAAACTGAGGCTCAGAGGCTGCATGTGGCCTAGCTGGTTCCCAAACCTGGGGCTCTTTCTGTCTCCGTGACTCCAGCCTTCCTTAAACACTGCAGGGAGCTCCCTCTCCCACTGTAGATCTCTGGGTTGGGGTACTTGGAAGGTTCTGGAACTTCGTGTGAAGACATGCCTGGGAGGTGCTGCCAACTGGATTTTCAGCCAGCACTGGGTCGGGAAGTTACACTCTAGCTTTTGTGTGCCAGTAGCCCTGACTCTCTGGGCCTCAGTTTCCTTGCCTGGTTGGTTGTGGGTAGCAGTTCCTATTACTGGGTCCTATCAATGGGGCACATGGCACAGAGTCCCCTAGTGGGCACCATCACTTTCCCCAGTTGAGACAAGGAACGTGAGACTCAGAAGAGGAATGCGTTGCCCAAGGTCACATGGCTTGCAAGGATTTGAGCCCAGGCAGCCTGCCTGGCTTACCTTGCAGGGCGGTTGGGAGGAGGCAAAAATGCGGAGACGGCCTTGAATCCTGTTTCTGCTCAGCCCTGCCGTGGGGCCTCCACTCCCGCTCCTCGAGTCTGGGCGCCCCCTGGTGGTCAGGACAGCCCCTGCAGCTCAGCATGCGTCCTCCTGGTCACTCCTGGGACTGGAGAGGCCCTCTAGAGGCCTGAGGAGCAGCAGCAGCAGGGGAGCCCAATGGGCTGCGTGGAAGCCGGCAAGCCAGAGGTCAACCCCAGCCGCACCATGCTTCCGCCGGCTCTAAGACCTTGAGCGAGCTGCTCAGGCAGGAGAAACACTAAGCGATTAATTTGTGTTTTGTTCTTGTTGCATTTTCCCCTTCAGGGTTCCAGCAAGAGAGTAGAGCAGGGCTTGGTGTTCCTTTGTCTCCATGTCTTTTCTTCCTGGCTTCTAGCTGAATGCTGAACTAGAGGGGATTGCCCTGGGCCAGGGGGCGTGGGGAGTGGGGGTGGGAGCAGGTTGTTGGGCAGAGTCCGGAGGAAAAACCCCCAGTGTCGTTTGTAATGATGACTTGATGGGCTACAGCTCAGCTGTGCTGTGTTCCTGGGAATTGTGTGGCGTTGCCTGTTTGGACACAAGATCACTTTTTCCCAACAACCATGATCCCCTGGGCAGGCCTCTGACATCACCTGCTTGGACCTCTGAAACTTATCTGGAGCCATCAGGCCCCATCTTCACGTTGCTCTCACAAGAGTGGCAAATAAAAACGAATCCAGACTTAGTAAGGAGAGGCTTTATTCAAAAGGGTTATTGCAAGAGGGAGAATGCTCTGACCATCTCAAGAGTTAGGCAGAAGGAGTTTCTCATCTACAGAAAGGAGTGAACGAGGGTAGAAAGAACCAAGTTTGAGGAAGTGGATCAGAGGGTGGCATGAGAAGACAGAAGATCGGAGAACGCTTCACCCTGAGTCAGGCTTGTTCCCAGAGGAGGCAGGCTGAGGGTCAAAGTTCAGGGGCATGGAGGAAGGAGAGAAGCTTAACCGAAGTTTGGTTAACAAGCACTTCATTCCCATTGACCAGTGGGGACAAGCAGTTCGGGTAATCATTTATGAGGCAAAGAAAGGAGTTTTTGAGGGTCTGCGTCTTGTCATCGGTAAACAAGGGGAGCATCCGTGAGTCTTCTCAAAGGCATATGGAGAAGGGTGGTTCTTAGCAATAAGCCATTCTCCAGAACACAAAGGGTGGGAGGTTTCTTTAACCTTTGCTGCTTTCCAGGAGCACAGGGCTCAGGTACAACTCAACATTGTCAAGAGAAGCACACTGTTCTCCTTAGTGAGTTGAATCTGAAGACAGCAAGAACGTTAATGGCATCCATAGTGAAATATAAGAATAAATAAATCACAGGCAATAATCTTTTTCCTAATGACTGTTAAAATCTGGCAGAAGCGTGTATGTTGCCCTGGGTAGAGCTGATGGTGGTGCTTGTAATAAAGCACCTGCAGGGCGATTTGCTGCTGTCTGCACCCCTCCAGCCAAGAGTCCTAGAGCGTCTCCTTGGGAAGCCTGAGCCTGGGGAAGCCTCGAGGTTTTCTGCCAGAAGACCACACGTGGTCGCCAGGGCTCTCATCACTGTGGTCTGGGCTGGAGTCAGGAAACTCAGCCTCTTCTGCACCAGGCCCCGTGCTGGGCACTGGCCAGATTTCAGGTGCGTTCTCCGGGCAGGACGTGACAAAGAGGCACGAGTGATGGTCCCTGACAGTTGGTGGCTTTCTCTGTGGCTCTTGGCTGGATGTCGGTCATCCACAGATAGGAAGCCCCAAGAGGCCGGGCCTGGCTCTGCTTGTGGCTGCGTTCCCAGCACTCGCACGGTGCACATTTGCTGAATGAATGAATGATGATCTGACTGCAAGGGGGATGTGATCAGACCACATGGGTCATGGCTTAAGGGTGAATATTAGTCAACAAGGCTGGAAAGATAAGTAGGAGTAGCTTGAAAGCCAAACTAAGAGTTTGGACTTGGTGCTGAAGGTTATGGGAGCCGATGAGGTTTTGAGTGGGAGAGTCAGCTGATCTGACCTTGGTTTGGGGCCAGAGACTGAGGTTCTGAGAGAGATGCGGTATCAGCCACACCCCTCCAGCCTCCTCCATTACCAGGCTGGGAGTGGCCCACGCCCGGTCAGACACTCGCTAGGGACCTGGGAGTGGGGAGACTGGCCAGAAACTACAGCCAGAGTGGGAGCCACTGTGTCTGGCAGGGCAGCCGGGCCTTCCATTCTCTGCTCTGCTGCTGGCTTCCTCTCAGAAGAGCTTATGGCACCCCCTGCTGCCCTTTCCTGGGAGCACACTGGGGCCTTGGGGGAGGAAAATGAAAAGGAAAGCAAAGCCCGCATCCCCCTCTGGCAAGGCCTCTGCACCGAGGACTGTTTGCTGACCGCGGTCCCCCAAATGTCAACTCAGCACATCTTCTCTCAGGACTTTGCAGTGTGCCAACATGCCCTCCATCACCCGCGCCTGCAGCTAATGTGATTCTTCACACTCCTGCTCCCAGGGTCAGCTGAGCTAATCCTCCACTGGGGAGGTCCTGGGGTCCCACCCCCCCAGCATCATGTTCCGGATAACTCCAGGTTTGGCCTGTGTCAGAAATCACGTCTACTGGAAGCTCAGCATGTGAACTTGTTTGGAAAGAGGGTCTTTGCAGATGTAACTAGTTAAGGATCCCAAGATAAGCACGTCCTGGATTTAGGGTGGGCCCCAAATCCAGTGACTGGTGTCGGTATGAGAGAAGGAGAAGGAGCTCAGAGACACAGGGGGAAGACGGCCATGTGAAGGAGGCAGAGATTGGAGCGACGTGTCTACAAGACAGGAACGCAGGAGTGCGGGCTGCCGTCAGCAGCGGGAAGACAGGCCTGGAGCAGATTCTCCCGCAGAGCCTCGAAAGGAACAACCCCGCTGACACCCGATCTTGGACTTCTGGCCTCTAGAAGTGTGAAAGAATGAATTGCTGTGGTTTAAGCCACCCAGTTGTGGTGCTTTGTTACAGCAGCCCCAGGAGACTAATACAGCCTGTTCCAGCATCTGGGAGAAGACCCACGGGCGGGAATGTGGCAGGAAGGGGCTGGGACGGGAAACCACATGCAGCCTGAAGGGCCTGGGTGTATTCTTAGAGCGCTGGAGCCATAGGAGGGTCAGGGACATTACCAAGGTCCAGCTGACATTGTTAGAGGCCACTGCGCAGAGGGTGGGGCAGGGAGAGCAGGGAGCAGCCACCTAGGGGAGGAAGGGCACTGGCAGGGGAGACAGAGCAACATGGATGGATGTAGAAATTGAGCGGATAGGCTGGCTGATGGATTGGATGTGGGAGGGTAAAAGAGCAAGAATCAAAATCTCCCACATGTTCAGCTTGAGAGCCCAATGGGTGGGAGATGAGGTTTCCTGCCATGGGGAAGGTTCCAGCTCAGAGGACAGGCCTTGGAGAGGAGACTGGAGCCCAGTCTGGACAGATGAGGAGCATGATGTCAAGAGAGCTGGACATATGCATGGGAGCTCAGTCTGAGCTGGAGACAAAGATCAGGGGTTGTTTAGATGGAACGTAAAACCATGGAACTTTCTGAAAGAGGAGCCTCATGTCACCTAAAATGCAGACCACCTGGCAGGTGTGTTTTCCCAGTTTTGATGCAAAGGTTGAGCCAGAGAAGGTTGGAACTGCCTTGAGCCTCGCAGGAACATGGGTCCCCTTTGTGTTGCAGATGGGGACCGAGAGGGATTCGCTGTGCTCAAGGCTGCCCTGGCTGAAGCGCGGGCAGAGCCTGGGAGACCCCCACCCAGGTCATCCCTTGCCCTCTCGCTGTATTGTAAGTCCTGGTTCCACTGGGTCACATCCCTCTCCTGGGACCTGGACCCCAGCACCTGCCACTGTCTGAGGGTCTCTACCAGTGTTTTATCCCATCACTCCTGAGGCCCACGGTTGCCCAGTGCACCATTCACACACGTGCATGCACACGCACGCTCTCATGCATGCACACACATGCATGTACATCCGTGCAGACATGCATGCATGTGTTCAGTTTACAGAGAAGAGGAGACACAAGCTGGTTAGTGGAGGCAGGAGAAATAGATGCAGAGTGAGCTCGCTGTCACAGTGGTGGAAACCCAGCCCTTAGGAGGGAGCAGCAGCCGCCCAGCTCTGGGGAAGAGGCAGTGGAACCCAATGGTTAGCATACGCTGGATCCCTTAAAGGCCCCTCTGTTCTCCCCAGGACCTGCGTGCGGGGGTCCAGCCTGTGGCCTCTGCTCCCTCACTCCTTCTTCCCCCCACCCTAGCCCTGTTCTAGGGGGGCCTGGGCAGCCTGCTCCTCATCACCTGGTAGAGAGGGTGAAGGTCCTGGTGAGCGGACAAGGGGCCCTGCCAGGAAGACAGAGAGGGCTTTCCCGCCTCTGAGCTGCAGATGTATCCGGTACATAGAGGTCATACGGATGCCCAATGAGTGAGGAGTTCGCTTAGGAACCTTCCCTCACCAACGAGAAGTTCGCCCCAGGAGTGCACCAGAGCGGGGTGCTGCACGTCTGTGACGTAGATCTGGTCAGAAGCTGGAAAGTACAGTGGGGCCCCTGGGCGCTGGCCCCATGGCATAATGGTTAAGTTCAGTGCATTCTGCTTCGGCAGACTGGGTTCATGGGTTCGGATTCCGGGTGTGGACCTACACTACTTGTCAGCCATGCTCTGGTGGAGACCCACATATAGAGGGAGATTGGCACAGATGTTAGCTCAGGGCTTATCTTCCTCAGCAAAAAAAAGAAGAAGAAGAAGATGGTGGGGCCCCCAGGAGGGTCAAGCAGCTCCCTTCAGTCTCGCCTCACACTTCTTCCAGAATCTTCCATTTTCAGTCCCCACAACAGCCCCTTGCCATGAGGCCGCAAGCTGGGAAAGAAGGGCATGTGTCCAGAATCTCCTGGGTCCCTGGTGCGGGTCTTGTCAATGCTGTCAGAATGTTCTCTGAATGAATGCCGAGAATATGCACCCGTCCACTCTCTTTTTCTTAATTGAAAAAAAATTGATGAAATTCAAATAACATACAATTGACCATTTTAAAGCGCAGAGTTCAGTAGCATTCAGTGCAACCACCATCCTTCTCTAGTTTCAAAACTTTTCCATCATCCCAGAATACCCACTGCCAATTAAGGTATCACTTCCCATTCCTCCCTCCCCCACAACCCTGACAACCACCAATCTGCTTTCTGTCTCTATGGATTTGCCATAAATCTCTATGAATTTTATATAAATGGAATCATATAATATATGGCCTTTTGTGACTGGCTTTTTTCACTGAGCATAGTGTTTTCAAGGTTCATCTGTGTTGTAGCATGTGTCAGTGCTTCATTCCTTTTTATGGCTGAATAGTATTCCATTGTGTGTATAAACCATGATGTGTTTATCCATTCTTCTGTTGATGGACACTTGGGCTGTTTCCACCTTTTGGCTGTTGTGAATAGTGCTGCTGTGAACATTCATGGACAAGTATCTGAGTATCTGTTTTCAGTTCTTTTAGGCATATACCTAGCAGTGGAATTGCTCAGTCATATGGTAAATCTGTGTTTAAAATGTTAATATTTTCCGTTTTACATTCTCACCAGCAGTGTACGAGGATTCCTATTTCTCTACATCCTTGCCAACACTTATTATTTTCCATTTCTGTTGTGTTGTGTTTTGTTTCTTTTCTTTTTTTCATTTTTTTTTTGATGTCTTAATAGTTTATAACATTGTGGGGTTTTAGTTGTACATTATTATTTGTCCATCACCATATGGATGCATCCCTTCACCCCCTCTGCCCACCTCCCACCCCCCTTTCCCCTGGTAGCCACTAACCAGTTCTCTCTGTCTGTGTGTTAGTTTATACTCCACATATTAGTGAAATCATGCGGTGTTTGTCTTTCTCTCTCTGGCTTATTTCACTTAACATAATACCCTCTAGGTCCATTCATGTTGTTGCAAATGGGACAATTCTGTCTTTTTTATGGCTGAGTAGTATTCCATTGTGTGTGTGTGTGTGTGTGTGTATATATATATATATATATATATATATATATATACCACATCTTCTTGATCCAGTCATCAGTCGAGGGACACTTGGGTTGCTTCCACTTCTTGGCTATAGTGAATAATGCTACAATGAACATAGGGGTGCATAAGCCTCTTGGGATGGTTGATTTCATGTCCGTTGGGTAGATGCCCAAGAGTGGGATTGCTAGATCATAAGGTATTTCTATTTTTAATTTTTTGAGGAATCTCCATACTGTTTTCCATAGAGGCTGCACCAGTTTACATTCCCACCAGCAGTGAATTAGGGTTCCTGTTTCTCCACAACCCTCTCCAACATTTGTTGTTTTTTGTCTTGGTGGTTATAGCCATCCTAACAGGTCTCACGTGATATCTTAGTGTAGTTTTGATTTGCATTTCCCTGATGATTAGTGATGTTGAACATCTTTTCATGTGTCTGTTGGCCATCTGTATCTCTCCCTTGGAAAATGTCTGTTCATATCCTCTGCCCATTTTTTGATCGGGTTGTTAGTTTTTTTGTTGCTCAGTTGTGTGAGTTCTTTATATATTACGGAAATTAATCCCTTGCCAGATATAGGATTTGTGAATATTTTCTCCCAGCTGGTGGGTTGTCTATTCATTTTGATTCTGGTTTCATTTGCCTTGTAGAAGCTCTGTAGTTTGATGAAGTCCCACTTGTTTATTTTTTCTTTTGTTTCCCTTGTCTGAGTAGACATGGAATCCGAAAGGATCCCTTTATGACCGATGTCAATTAGTGTACTGCCTATATTTTCTTCCAGGAGTTTTATAGTTTCAGGTCTCACTTTCAAGTCCTTAATCCATTTTGAGTTGATTTTTGTGTATGGCAATAGAAGATGGTCTACTTTCATTCTTTTGCATGTGGCTGTCCAATTTTCCCAGCATCATTTATTGAAGAGACTTCCCTCTCTCCATTGTATGTTCTTTGCTCCTTTGTCGAAGATTAGCTGTCCGTAGGTGTACGGTTTTATTTCTGGGCTTTCAATTCTGTTCCATTGATCTGCATGTCTATTTTTGTACCAGTACCATACTGTTTTGATTACTATCGCTCTATAGTAGATTTTGAAATCAGGGATTGTGATGCCTCCAGCTTTGTTCTTTTTTTCAGGATTGCTTTAGCTATTTGGGGTCTTTTGTTGCCCCATACGCATTTCAGTGGTTTTTGTTCTATTTCTGTGAAGAATGACATTGGGATTCTGATTGGGATTGCATTGAATCTGTAGATTGCTTTAGGTAGTATGGACATTTTAATTATGTTTATTCTTCCAATCCATGTGCATGGAATATTTTTCCATTTCTTTATGTCTTCATCGATTTCTTTCAATAGTGTCTTATAGTTTTCATTGTATACGTCTTTCACCTCCTTGGTTAAATTTATTCCCAGATATTTTATTCTTTTTCTTGCAATTGCAAATGGGATTGTCTTTTTGAGTTCTCTTTCTGTTAGTTCATCATTAGTGTACAGAAATGGAACTGATTTTTGTAAGTTGATTTTATACCCTGCCACTTTGCTGTAGTTGTTGATTATTTCTAGTAGTTTTCCAATGGATTTTTTGGGGTTTTCTATGTATAAGATCATGTTGTCTGCAAATAGTGAGAGTTTCACTTCTTCATTGCCTATTTGGAATCCTTTTATTCCTGTGTTTTGTTTCTTATAGCCATCCCCGCGGGCATGAAGGGGTATCGCGTTGTGGTTTGATTTGCATTTCCCTAATGACTAATGATGTTGAACATCTTTCATGTGCTTATTGGCCATTTGTGTATCTTCTCTGGAAAAATGTCTGTTCAGAGCCTCTACCCATTTTTAATTGAGTGGTTTGTCTTTTGGTTGTTGCATTATAAGAGTTCATTCTTCATACGAATTGTGCAACACAAAGAAACTAAAGCTCAGACACATTAAGTAAGTTGCCCAAGGCCTCAGAGCCAGCTAGAACTCAGCTCTCCACTTCTTCTCCCCACTCCCCACCTCAGCTGCAATTGGATTATTTTTGTGACAGAGCCGTTGGCTCGTGCTGACCTGTGGACACCTCAGGAAAGCTATTGGGGAAGGAAAACATGAGGCAGAAAAGAGGGGGTCCCCTCTTCTGAAAGGACTTCACAAGAACAAGAGTCCTGGGAATGCCTTCTGAGCTGGAAAGGACTGAATGTTCTGGAAGCTGATGCCAGGTAGGCTGCTGCATCTGTGCGTGTGAGCATACATATGTATATGGCATGTGCCTGTGTGTTCACACATGTGCACAGGTGTCTGAGCATCTCCAGGTGCCACAGCTACCAGGACCCTCGCCATCCATGTCCCTCTGTCCTCCAGTGGCATCCCGGGAGGAGAAGCCTGCAGGAAGCATGGCCGGGGGAGGCTGCCACCTGCTGGTCACACTGGGCGCTGCAGGCAGGCAGCCTGGGGTCTGGCACCTGGTGTCCTGCGTCAGACACCCAGGGCAGCAGCCTGTAGGCCCCCAGAAGGATCTTTTCTTCTGGCCGGAAGAAAGCAGAATCCCCTGTGCCCCTGTAGGCTTCCCAGGAACAGCTACCGGGGCCTGCCAGTCTTCTCGGCACCGTGAGCCCCTCTCCGCTTGGATCAAACCCTCAGAAAAATGTTTTTAAAAGCATAATATAAAATAATAGGATTACAAAGGAAAGCAATTATACGAAAATACAGTTATCAAAATAGTGATTATAACGTATGTGCTTAGTGAAATCAGATCCAGCAGCAGGTCTAGTAGCAACCGTAATTTTGAAGATGTGTTTGGTGTAGATGACATTTTGAGAGATCCGAAACAACTGGAATGTGATGTGAAAATATCTGGGATTTCCACTGGTGGTGGTCACAGAACTGCTGACAACACTGCTGTTTGCCTGTATTTACGGTAGAAGGACATGCTCCGAGGTGATTAGAGGTTTGTAACATTGAAGATGTAACTTCTCCCATCGAGTTCATGAACTCTCTCCGTGGATCCGTTGGGGGTTGGGCATCCCAGATTAAGAGCCCCTTGTCCCAGACCCTCCCTGGTGGCCCCAGCTCCTCCTCAGTCCCTTGGCCAGCTGCCAGGCAGGTCCCAGCCCCGCTTGCTCCTTCGGGCCCTGCCACACCCTCCACAGCCCGGCTGCCTCCCCCTACTCTCTGATCCCCTCCTCAACACGGAACCAGGCATCAGCCTCGGAAGCCAGCCCAGTGGCTTCCTGCTCTGATGACGGACAAGCACCAGAACTTACTTCTGAAATGTCATCCTACTTCGGGGCAGCTCCAGGTCCTCCAAGCAGGGAAGGACCCCGAGACAACAGTCTCTATCACCAGGATACAGGTGGGAGGCCTCTGCATCCTGTCGCCTGGACATCACCCATATGGCCCAAACCAGGGCTTCCAGACCATTCATCCTTCTGGACAATCTGGGGAGACATCAAGTCCTTTCCTTGGAATCTTTCCTCTCCTAAATTCCAGACATTGTGAGGCCATAATTTTTTCAGGGGAGGAGAGAGGGCATTTTTCCTCTCTTCCTTGATGATATTTTATGAGCACCTACTATTTGCCTGACTTTGTTCTACATGCTGGAACTAGAAATCATGAACACAGTTGGCAAAGTCTCTTCCTTCTTGGAGTTTTTATTCTATGGAGGGAGACAGATTAAATCAATAAATTAGTCAAATTAATGGTATCTTAGAAGGTGATCAGTGCTATTGGGGGTGGGGGATGTAGGGTACGGGAGGCAAGGAGTGCCAGGTCAGCCTCACCGAGCAGGTGACATTTGAGCAGATGTGAAGGAAGCAAGGAGGGAGCCCCCGCATGTGTAGGGAAGAGTATCCAGCAGGGGGAACAGCCAGAGCACAGCCCTGAGGAAGGCAGAGCCAGAGGAATGAGGGAGCAGCAGGGGCTGAGGGTAGTGAGGTCAAAGGATCAGGTGGTGCAGGCCTTGGGGGCCACTGGATGGATTCTGAGCTGGGAGACATTGAAGGGTTTGGGTGGAGGAGGACATGGTCCTGGTGCAGTTCTGAGAACACACTTGGGGACAGTGGAAGCCAACAGGACTGGCGTGGCTCTGCCGGGGAGAGCGCGGGGCAGTGGAGGCGGGGCCAAGGGGTTGGATTCTGGATCTGCTGTGAAGGACTTCCTGTGGATGGATGAGGAGCGTGAGAGACGGAGCTGACAAGATGGACATGGGGAAGTGTATTCGTTTCCTATGACTGCCGAAACAAATACCACAAACTGAGATCTATTCTGGAGGCCAGAAGGCTGCAATCAAGGCGCTATGGGCCGAATTGTGTCCCTCCAAAATTCATGTTGGAGTCGTAACCCCCAGCACCTCAGAATGTGACTGTATTTGGAGATGGGGCCTTTAAGGAGGGAATTAAGTTACAATGAGGCTGTTAGGGTGGACCCTAATCCAATAGGACTGGTGTCCTCGTAAGAAGAGGAGATCAGGACACAGACACAGAGAGAGGGAAGCCCATGTGAGGACACAGGGAGAAGACGACCGTCTACAAGCCAAGGAGAGAGGCCTCAGGAGAAACCAACCCTGCCCACACCTTGATCTCAGACTTCCAGCCTCCAGAAACGTGAGACAAACATTTCTGTTATTTAAGCCTCCCGGTCTGTGGTACTTTGTTATGGCAGCCCTAGGAAATGAACACACAGGGTGTCGGCAAGGTTGGTTCTTTCTGGAGGCTCTAAGAGAGAATATGTTCCATGTCTCTCCCCTGCTCCTGCTGGCTGCCGGTGGTCCCTGGCATGTAGATGCACCGCTGCAGCCTCTGCCTCCGTCACGCGGCCGTCTTCCCCGTGTGTCTGTCTGTGTCTCTTCTGCTTTTTTTATAGGGACACCAGTCATTGAATTTGAGCCCCACCCTGCTCCAGTATGACCTCATCTGAACTTGATCACATCTGCAAAGACTCTATTTTCATATAAGGTCACATTCACAGGTTCTGGGGGAACATGAATCGGGGGGTTGCGGTGTGCACTATTCAATTCAGTACAGGAGTGTTCTTCTACATTTCCTCGGAAGCCCACTTTAATCCGATCAGGCTTAAACCCACAGGACCCTTCCAAAACACCCCACCATGTCCAGGGTGATGGGGAGGGGGCTGCCTGCACTGAGCCCTGGGCCGGCTTCTTAAGGGAAAATACGGCTCTTAGCAGGTGCGGGCAAAAATACATTCAATTGATTGTGCTCCTGGCTCCCTGTGGTCATGGGAACTCACAGCCTCTCATCGGCCATCATCAGATCCCTCCTGGAACTGCAGGCTGGTGGGCATAGCTGCCCCAGCCCCTCCTGCCATCCAGAGGGGAGGGCTAATATAGAATCGTAACACTGCTTACAAGGATGTGTAGGGGGGATGTGGCCATGCTGGACAGAGCTGGACGCTTGCTACTACAGGCCTGCAATGGGCCAGTGCCCAGGGGCTGGTGAGTAAACACACAGGGTACTCCCCACAAGTCCCCTGACGAGGCTGCAGCTCTGGAAGCCACCAGCCTCCCCAACAGCAGCACTCACAGCCAGTGTAACAGTCAAGGAGCACCTTGGAGGACCCGCCTTGCTTGGAGGCAGAAGGCAGCCTTGAAAGCACATGGCTCTGCTGCTTGACCCAGCACACTGCCCCGACAGCCTATGTACCCCCAATTTTGCAAGTCAAGTATTCTACTGAAATGTATTGCAGCCTCGTGCATCTTCAGTTGGCAAAGTAACCCTTCCTTCTACAGCTCTCAGTTTTTTCTGCATTTTTATCCCATGGTTCTTTCTATCCAACCTCTTTGATGTCATTGACAACATATTTAAAAAATTTTTTTAACTTCTCTAAGATAAATACCCGGTGGCCCCAGTTTTTGCAGAGATGTAGCTCCTTTTGCAGCATGAACAACCACTTTTAAATTCCTGAGTGTGGAATTAAGGTTTTTTTTTTTTTATCCTGCGTTCTCTTGAAGGCACGTGCAGAGACAGGTGGCTGTGTACTACTCCAGCAGAGAGCAGTTCTAAATAACACCTGGCCCCCGCCTATTAGCAACACTTTAAAATAACTCAAGGCAAGAACATTCCTCCCTTCCTCTAAGGATGCATTTGATCCTCTCACCGATTATCCAAGGCACAGGGTCCCCTGTCATGCCCAGGTTCCTTCCTGCCCTGAGCCCTGACACAGCTGACCTGCCCCACGTGCCAGTGATGTTGATGTTCCGGAAAGTTCCCTAAACAACTTTGCTCATTAAACATAGGGATTCCCATGCAAACTGGTGCAACCACTATGGAAAACATTATGGAGATTTCACAAAAAGTTAAAAATAGAAATATCATACGACCCAGCTATCCCACTACTGGGTATTGATCCAAAGAACTTGAAATCAACAATTCAAAGAGGCTAATGCACCCCTATGTTCACTGCAGCCTTGTTCATGATAGCCAAGATGTGGAAGCAACCCAAGTGTCCATCAACTGAAGAATGGATAAAGAAGATGTGGTACATATATACAATGGAATACTACTCAGCCATAAAAAAAGACAAAATCGTCCCATTTGCAACAACATGGGTGGACCTGGAGGGTATTATGTTAAGCGAAACAAGCCAGAGAGAGAAAGACAAACACTGCACGATTTTACTCATATGTGGAAGATAAACACATGGACAAAGAGAACAGATTAGTGGTTACCAGAGGGGAAGGGGGTTGGGGGGCATAAGGGGTAAAGGGGCACATACATATGGTGACTGACAAATAATAACGTACAACTGAAATTTCACAATGTTATAACTATTATGACCTCAACAAAATAAAATAACGTAGGGATTCCCAGAGTGGTACAGCAGAGGTGGGGCAGGTCCACTCTCACCCATGTCCAGCTCCTCAGAGCTTGGGGTACACCCAGTGGGTGCTGAGTGGTGGGGGTCACGGGAGAGCAGAGGCAATTAAGAAAAAAATCTTGAACCTCTTACAGAAGAAAAAGAACTCAGAAAGGGTGTAGACTTAGGGGTTTGCAACTCAAAGCATGGTCCTTGGACCATCAGCATCATCTGGAATCTTGTTAGAAATTCAGAAATGTAAGCCCCGTTCAACCTCCTGAATGAAAATATGTCATTTAAGACCTCCGGTGATTCTCACGCACGTCCAAGTTGGAGATGCCCTGCTGGAGACTGGAGGTTCTCACACTTGATGGTGCACCACGACCCACGAGGGCTTGTGGAAGGGAACACAGGTGGCTAACGCCCTCCCCAGGGGCTGATCCAGGTGTGGGATGGGGCCCAAGGATCTGCATGTCCAACAAGATCCCAGGAATGGCCTACATCCCAGCTCTGATCTACAGTCTGCCCGGGGGTCTCAGACAAGGCTGCACGTTGGAGTCACAGGGACGCCTGGATCCCCCTCCGAGAGACCCTCACGAGTCTGATCAGTCTGCAATGCCTGAGCAGTAGTCAGAGAACCACTGGTCCTGAGGCCCAAGACAGTGGCTCTGACCAGCCCACTTGCCAGAGGACATGACCGGGGTGTCCCGCTGAGTCTGAGATCTGCTCTTGCTGTCTGCAAGGCCCAAATGTCCGTGTGTGGAAAAGAAAGAGACTCTGACCACCTGGCAGATGCTTGGCTATATTCAGAGCACATGAGCTTTATTTAGCAATAATAGCAGTATTTCATGAGAATGAGCTGCACCACAGTAGGAGTGCTGTTTTCAGCACAAGGTCTGAGAGCAAACTTACAGCAACAGAGCTCCGCCTGCACGGCCCTGCCCTGCCCTCCCCAAACAGGCCCAGGTTGCTCCTGCTCTCCTACACGGTCAGACCAGGGCCCAATCCTGGTCTCCCTCTGCACCCATGACATGCTCTCTCCACGTGCTCTGCCTCCTCCAAGCCGTCTGCCGGAGGGGAGAGGAGTGGGCTGGATCCCTCCCATTGGCTCTGTCCAGTCCCACCTCTTCCTTCTCAAGGCCACCCTGGGAGCAGCTAGGCAGCAGAACACCATCCCCACAGGCAACTCCAGTCCCCATTGGCTCAACTCCTCTTTTGCTGCAGGGCCTTTTCCTCAATGGAAGTTAATATGGTCTCAATAAAAGAAGGTGCTACTCATAAAGCACTCTGCACTCACGAAGTAGTAGCCCTGTCCCCACGTGGTCCCCAGCAAGCAGGCAGAGAACAGGGTATCCTTAGAGTGGGACCCGGTAGCCACAGAGACTGTGCACGAAGAGAGGGGCCAGGCCCAGGAGCTGTCAGGGCCAAGTGGAGAAGGTCAGATTTCATTTTAGTTCTAATTCAGGGTACATCCTAGCAACCGACTTAAGTGATACAGAGGAAATCATCCGAGATGCTTGTGTCACACGTGTGTGTATTTGTGTATGTGTGTGTGTGTACACGTATGTGCTTGTCTCTGTAGGTAGGACCTTTGTTGATGTATCCTTAACCATTAGTGACCTTCCTCCTAGCTCTGACCTGGGCAGGGCTGCTGGGGGGAGGGAAGTGCCAACCCCAGATGGATGGCAGACATGCCAATATGGGAGGAACAGGTGAGGTGCAGCTGGGCACACCTGGGAGAGAACAGGGACCATGTCAAGTGTCAGAGTCCCACTGAGTGGGGCCTCCTCAAAGGCCAGGGGTGGGGTGGGGTGGGGCTTACAGCAGTGGCTGGACTGTACAGATGGATGGATGGATGGGGGTGTGTAACAGGGGGGCTGTAGCAGTGGCTGGACTACACAGATGGAAAGCCGGCCCCGGTGGACCTCCCCACACACGAGAACCCCTCCCGCTCGGTGGCGTGCACCACCCTGCCCTAAGCGCCGAGTCAGCAGTCAGTTAACGCTGAGATGGGGTGTGGGGGGTGCTCACACTGTGTAAGTTTTGACAGACTTGTAGAGGGGTGGCAGCAGCCCATGGTTCTCGCGGACGACTTCCAGGTACTCAGATGGAGTCTCCAGCAGGAAGGGCCCACAGCACATCTGGCAGCAGCACCGGACCCCAGCGGGTGGCTCCGGGTTCTTGTCAGACATGGGGGAAAAGTCAAAATCAGCCACCTATGGTGAACAAAACCCCACGGGTCAATTACCCCCCTGCTGGGAGTCCTGTCAGGTGGCCTTATGAGCTCAGCAGCCTGGCAGCAGTGGGCACAGAAACACCCCTCTGGTGCCACACAGCACTTCACTGTGCCTTTGGCTCTTCTGCTCTCTGGGTCTCCCTCTTTCGGATGCCCTCTCCCTTACCAGCTCTTGGGCACAGCTGCCAGGCAAGGGGTGAGCATAGAAGGAGGTAAGTCAGAAGAGAAGAAGCCAAGTCAACAATGTGGCCCAGTCTGTAGGTGCCTCTTTGGCACATCATCCCCAGTCCCAGAGCCTGGCTCTGACATCCAGACCCCCTCCAGGCCCCTGGGCCTAGTCCCCACACCCTTCCCACAGATCCTCTCCAGTCAGGGCCCAGCGGTCCAGCCACACACCTCCACCATGTCCTTCTGCTGAGCAGCATTCCTCAGGGTCATGTACATGACGAAGGCCAGCATCATGGTGATAAGCGTGGCACATGGGAAAGCAAAGACAGCCGGCTGGATGCCTGGGGGAGTGAAAGGGTGAAGTCACGAGCCTGGGTGGCTGGTGCTAAATGCCTGCACTCCAGAGGAGACCACAACGGAGGAGAGACTAGTCAAACCCCACCAGAGCTGTTTTTTCCTTATGTACGTGCATCCCAATTAGGCAACTCCAAGTGGCAAATCCAGGATTTCACAAAAACAAGTTGTGGTGTGTGAGGGTTTTAAAATATGTCCACAAGTACTTGATAGTAACTTTTTAGAGGTGCAGCTAAATTCTCCACCCCAAGTGTGGGCTGGACTTAGTGACTTGCTCCTGAAAACAGCATAAGACAGGAGTGATGGCATACGACTTCTGAGTCTAGGCCATAAAAGACATCACAGCTTCCTCCTTGCTCTCTCTTGGGCGACTTGCATTGGGGAAGGGAAGCCATGTAGGGAGGACACCCAAGCAGCCCTGTGACCTGTGTCACAGCTTCTGCCCTCTGGCAGCTCTGGGCTCACCTACTGATCCTTTCACCAGGAAGCTGCATGGCAGGGCAGGAAGAGCCCGGTGTCTGGAGTTAGATGGTCCTGGGTTCGAACCCTGGCTCTGGCTAGGCTACCTGATGCTTATGCTGACCCATGAGGCTGCCATGGGGACATGACAAGGTGAGGTGTGAATGTGCCAGGTGCACAGCAGGTGATCGGCAGGTGTGGGTTCCCTCTCACTCTTCCCTCACCCTCCTCCTGGTATAGACACCACCACACGCCATGAGGATCTGTTTCCCAAGAAAAGGTGGCATTGATTACCTGTAGAGCTGTCTTCTCCATAAAATGCAGGGGCATCCTGGACACTCAGTGCCCAGGACGTGCTGGGGGAGGCAGGGCCCAAGGCTCCCGATGATGCCTGCAAGTCACAGAGTCTGCCTGGCCCACGAAGTCAGCCAGGGCCGGAGTGGAGTGTGGTATCTGCTCAAGGGCTTGGAGGGACTGGGGAGACTGGAGGTGACAGTGATGGCATCTGTTGCACTTATAGGGCCAAGCTTGGGGACAAGTGCAGCTGGCAGGGTTTCCCCTTCTGTACTATAAAGGGTAGGATCTGGCTGGGCATCTGAAAGACCATCCCTTAGGATTCTGGGATCCTACTTTCTCCTCTACATAAAGGAAGCACTTTTCTGGGGTCACAGTAGAGTCCCCTGGAAATGAGGGTAGAAGCTAATGCCATCATCAGTTAATCCTGTGACTGTGATCCAGTGGCTGGGCCTGATGATGGTTTGGAGGAGGGTATTCCGGGGGCAGATGGTCGGGTGTCCTCATGAATGATAGGGACCCTACTGTGCACCTTCTGAGTGGCTCGCACTCGCTGGGAGACCTGTAACAGCCCTGTGAGTCAGGCACTCACCGCTGGGGATGCTGGTTTTAGTGGTGGCAACAGTGCTGGGATGGAGGCCATGGCACTGGGATGGAGGCCATGGTGCTGGGATGGAGGCCATGGCACTGGGATGGAGGCCATGGTGCTGGGATGGAGGCCATGGCGCTGGGATGGAGGCCATGGTGCTGGGATGGAGGCCATGGCGCTGGGATGGAGGCCATGGTGCTGGGATGGAGGTCATGGTGCTGGGATGGAGGCCATGGTGCTGGGATGGAGGTCATGGTGCTGGGATGGAGGCCATGGTGCTGGGATGGAGGCCATGGCACTGGGATGGAGGCCATGGCGCTGGGATGGGTGTGATGGCAGTGAAGGAGTGAGCACTGTGATCATGGTGTCTCATTTAGTGCGAGAGTGTTCGAGTTGGGGACATGTGGGGCATTGGTAACCTGTGGGAGGGACACCAGCAGCGATGCTGGTGGTGGCAACAAGAGAGCTGAAGTTGGGGTGACACCAGGATGGCACGGCAGCAATGGCATTGGTCCAAATGGCTGGTGTGGGGGCTGGTGGCAGGGGCATTAATGGCAATGCTGACAGTGGTATGGATGGCAGCAACTACAGAGCTGTTTGCTGGCTCTGGATGGTGCTGGAAGAACTGTCAGTAGTGTATGTGGTAATGGTGGCGGCGGTGCTGGTCAAATTGGCTAGCGGTAGCCGAGTTGGCTGCTGTTATTGCTAGTGGTGCTGGTGTTGACAGTGGTGGTGGTAGAACTAATGGGTGCTGGTACTGAGGTGCTAGAGCTGGCTGCTGATGGGACTGGTTGAGTTTGGTGGCGGTGGTATGAGCAGTCGGTCAATCGTGTTGGTTGGGGCCAATGGGGTTACTGATGGTTCTAGTGTTGGCGGGCTTGGTCATTGACAGCGTTGGTAGAGTTGGCTGGTGGTAGCACAGTGGTGGTGGTGGCAGGGTTGACTGGTTTTTGCTGAGTGTGTGGCACTGGAGTAGAAGGTGAGGTGTCACTTACTGGAGGGCCACACCTGGATCCTGTGGTACTGATGCGTCTTGCTAATGACATTCTCAGCCCGGATGCTGAAGCAGTAGTCCCCTGGGTCCCTGAAGGTGTGGGTCAGGTTGTAAGCTGTGCTGGCCACTGACACCGGGTGGCATTCCCCTTCCTCCAGTGGGAGGCACTCGGGCTTGAGACGCCAGCACACGGTCAGAGGGGGGCTGCAGAGAAATGGGGGCGGTTTTTCAGAAATGGCTCGGCAAGGAGTGTGAGCACAGACCAAGTCCAAGAAGGGCCAGGTGACCGTGAACTTCAGTGTCCTTTCCAGGACAGAACACCAAGCTGTCCTGGCCTCCACTTCACACTTCTAGACCGGGGAACACAATGGTACATAAGAGATGGCCCCAGACCCCAATAAGATCCCAGGCCAGTGAGGCAAACAGGGACATGCATAGACTGCGGGATGAGGCAGAACGAGTGCTCCAGTGACACACGTGGAAGCACAGGGGACAAGTGAGCACATTCTTAATGAGGAAGTCAGGGAAGGCTTCCTGGAGGAGGTGGCCTTTGAGCAGGATCTGAAAGGGTAAGTAGGCTTTTGATAGGTTTGAAGGGGATGAGGGCATTCCAGGTTATCTGCCTCCCACAGCACAGGCTCAGAAGCTGGACGAAGCTCACAGCACGGGTCCATGTAAGGAACACGGAGTGAGCCGAAAGACGTTCTCCAAACCGTCGTGAGGCCCAAGCTCCCACTTCACAGAACCCCAGGCCAGGGTAAAACACACACTCATGTCGCCTCAACAATCAGGTCCGTCAGCTCGAGTGGCTTCCCACACCACTCTCCAAGTACTAGGCTCCTGCCTCCAAAGCCCCCTGAGAGCCACCTCCAGCCCCTTGGCTCTCCTTTCTCCTCCCGGTCGAGCCTTACTTCCCCTTGAGGTGTCCCAGTATGGGGGGTGGGGTTGGTCTTCCCCGTGAGAGTCATTGGAGGGCTGAGCCCTGACCCCTGACCTCTGCAGCTCCGTTCCACCCTTGTGGGGAGAGCACACCAGGCATCTCCATGTCTAGTCACTTACTACAAACTCAGCCTAATGGTGTTCTTGCCAAGAGCCGGCCAGGTCCTACCCGAGACAGCTGGCTTTCCCAGGGCTGGAGGCAGGCCCAAGTCACATATGGAGAGCTTTTCACAGGAGTGGTCCCTCACCTGCCTTGGCCTTGATGCCCACACTGCAGGCAGCTCCAAAAGGCCCGTGCTCCCTCCCCCGGACCCTGAGAATGGAGCTGTGTCCCAGCTCTCCCACGGCAGTGTCCAGTGTCGCAGGACAGGACGGTATCATCTTTCCACCAGTCCCCAGATGTGGGCCCGCCAGGGGATGGAGCAGGTTCAGGATCATCTGAGACAGTGTGGACAGGCCGAGTCACCCACGGTGCCCTCTGGGGTTCACTCACCTCCCCAGGAAGTTCAAGGTCACTGTCATCTTTTGGAAGGTCTGAATTAGGGTGGGCCCCAAAACCTGGATGCCTCGGAGTGTTTCTGAAAGGCAGAGAGGACCCTGTTAGGCCTGGTGACTAAGGACAGCTGTCTCAGAGCTCCCAGGGCCCGGGGCTGTGTGACCACCACCCTGTCCTCCTGCCCTGGCCCTCTCCTGGGGGGTCGCAGGTCTGTCCAGGGCATGCTCGGGTCCTGCCTCCCCATCAGCAGCAGGTGCCGGAGCCGGCTCAGTGAGGAAGCTGGCAGAAGTAGGCAGGGCTCCGGGAACCAGGACCAAGGGCTGGTTCAAGTTACCCCCCACGCCCCCCATCACCTGTGCTGTGTGGGGAGCGCACCACCATTAGTGTGCGCAGCAGCACAACTGAGAAATCTGCAGCAGCTGCCCAAGTGCCCCCTCTCTCCAAAGCCAGGGAGAGATGGGTTTCTGTTACCTCCCTGTGCAGTAGACTGAGGCCACTTGTGTCGTCAACCAGAGGCCCATGTAGCCAGGGAACAAGGAGCGATGCAGACACACCAACTCACAGCAAAGCATCTAGCCACATGCTTGGGCTCCGAGAGCAGGCAGGCCTGGGTTCAAATCCCAGCTCTGCCACTTGACAGCCACGTGACCTTCTCCGTGGCCTTCAGTGCCCTCTTGGAAGCTGGGATAATGACAGACTGCTCAGAGGGTTGTTGGGGGCATAAGAAGAGAGGCTGTGCATCCGAGCTCAGCCCAGCACCCTGCTGGAGCCACTCTGATCTGGGCATGACCCAACCCTAGAAGCAGTGGTGCCCAGGGCTCCCCAAGGGGCCACAAGCTCGACCTCCACCAACTGTGGCCGGAGACCCACCCTGCAGCTTCAGGGAGGCGGAGAAGTCGCCTGTCTTCTGCACGATGCCCTTCCCCACGTCCAGGGTGGCCTGCTCCCACTCTGCCACCACTTTGAGCTTCACGGTGAAGGTTCCGATGATGGAATAGTTATAATAGACCATAGGGTCTTCAGTCACCATCAGGGTGCTGTAAGGTGACAGAGAGAGATGACAGAAGTGATTCACATGACTTCTTAGAGTCAGGGGTGGCTGCACAGTGACACGCTCAGCTACCAGTGCCTCATGAGCAAACCTGTCATCTTGGCAGCAGCCCCCACAGCCAGCCAGGGCGCAAGGTCAGCCGTGCTTGGGTCAAGTGGCCGCTGGTTGTCTCTGTGCTTCTAAGTTACAGGTGGGAGAACTGGCAACAGGTGCCCGTCACCTGCCAGGAAGTGCTCTGCCCTGCCAGCCATCTGGGAGAGGCCGAGTGTTAGAGACAGGGACAATCTGGGGAGGGAAGAAGTATGAACCTTGGAGTTAAGACACACCTGGCTTTGAATCTCAGCTCCAGATTTCCTAGCCATGTAACGCCAAGCTTTACTTTTCTTATCTGTAAAACAGGGAGGATCATATCTCCACCAAAGGCTATGATATAACAAAGAAAGTGTGTAACATCATGCTCTTTCCTTGCAATTACCTGAATCATTTCAAAAAGAAGTCTATTAGGGGCTGCCCGGTGGTGCAGTGGTCTAGTCCACACTTTGGCAGCCCAGGGTTCGCGGGTTTGGATCCTGGGCCCCTGCCGACGCACTGCTTGTCAGCCATGCTGTGGAGGCGTCCCATATAAAGTAGAGGAAGATGGGCACGGATGTTAGCCCAGGGCCAGTCTTCCTCAGCAAAAAGAGGAGGATTGGCAACGGATGTTAGCTCAGGAATGGACTTCCTCACACACACAAAAAAGAAGTCTATTAATAATAAAGAAAATCTTTGTGTTGATTTGTCAATGCTCTTTATATATGAAGTTTAGGAAACCTTTACTTATTATATATCTCCAAATATTTTCTCCCAGTTTAACCTTTGTCTTTTGGTTTGATTTACTTCTTTTATACTCAAATTTTAAATCTGATGTTGCCAAATTTAGCATTTTTTTCCTCTATAGTTTCTGCCTTTTATTTTTATTCTTAGAAATGCTTTCCCCACTGCCAAATTATCCAACTGCAGATGATCATCTACATTTCCATCTAGTTCTGGCTCATTATGTTACTTGTTTAATCTATCCGGAGTTGCTTTTATTAGGAATCAAATTGTTTTTCCCCCAAATAGTTAACCAACTGCCCTTGTACCATTTATTAAATTATCTATCTTTACTCACTGGCTGGAGATACCACTGTTATCATATACTAGATGTGTATATAAACTTAGGTTTGTTTCTGCATTTTCTAACCTGTTCCATTGCCTTTTGTTGCTGCAAATTATTTGTAACTTTTAAAAACACATTTATGGATGCATTCCCAGTTGCTCTCCCCATCCCCATTCATCATCATTCTGCTTTTCTAATATATTTTTTTCCTCTTACAATACTGAGAAATTCTCTTTTCATTTTTTAAGTCTTTTTAAGGTTCTCAGTAGAATTTGTGGTTTTATTTACATAACTCCTACAATTTTAGGCTAAGTTTATTCTCTCAGTTTTTATGTATTATAACTATCATAAAAGGTTTTTTTGATTGCCATCATTTGGAAAAGCTATCCATCTTTGTTTTGTAACCAGCCATACTGCTAAAATCTCTTTTTAGTTCTAAGATTTTTCTGTTGAGTCTCTGGTGTTTTCCAGATAAACAGTACTGTCATCTGTGTATGATGATTTCTGTCTCCTCCTTTATGATATTTATATTTCATTTCTTCTTCTTATTTTATTTCATTGGCTAGTCAAAAATGTTCAATTCCAATAGAAATAGTGAATAAAGTCTTTAACGAGAAATGCCCCTAATAAGTATGGAGGACTCTCCCCTGGTTTGAGACAGATGTTCCAGAAGTTCTTTATGTTATAAAATCATATACATATGTTTATAACCAGATGCATGTGTTTGTATACATGTATGTATACACATTACATATATGTATGTATATTTCTATATTTATACACAAAATTTAGATGAACTGTAGAATCTTTGTCACATTCCAAAAATTATTCTTATTGGGATTTTTTATTGGATTTGCATTAAACTTACAGAATTACTGGGGGAAATGGACATCTTTACACTCACCATCCTGGACATGGTGCACAACCCATTTACTCCAATGTTTGATATCTCTCAGTAGCTCTCTTCACAAGGATCTTGCCCATTTCCAGGTAACTGCGTTCCCATGTTTAATTTCTACACTATTTTTGCTATTGTTAGGAGGAGTCCCTCCTTTATGTTCTAACTTATTATTACTGGTACATAAGAAAGCTGCTGATACTTTCAGTTGGTTACCTTACTAAAGTCTTATTTTTCCTGTTGATTCTCTAGAACTGCACTCTCTGATATGTCGCCACTGACCACATGTGGCTGTTTAATCTTAAATCAATAAAAATTAAATAAAACTAAAAGTTGATTTCTTGGTCATACCAACCAAGATTCACGGGTTTAAGAGCCACACATGGCACGGATATAGAACATTTCTAATATCACCAAAAGTTCCAACAGACATTGCTGCTGTGGAGTCCTTTAAGTAGATTCTGTAAATTGTCTGCTTTCCAACATTAACATCTCATTTATTTTCTTGACTTACTGAACAGGTTAGAACTTGCAGGATAATGTTGAATGATAGTGAAAAGGAGCATCCTCGTCTTACTCCTGCATCTAGGGCAGGGCTCCCCACAGTATTTCAACAGAATGATTCTCCAAAAGCATTTGACCACAGACCCCTTTTCTTGTCAAGGGCTAGGGAATCCATATTCCACGTTTCACCACTAGGTATAATGTTGGTTGTTGGTTCCAGAAACTTCTTTTCCTGGTTTACTGAGATAACATCGAATCTCCATTTCTGCTCATTCTAACACCTTTTTGGCATCTAAAGAGATGATGGTATGATCTTTCTCTTTTAACTTATTAAAATGATGAGCCAAAATAATAGAGTTCCTAACAGTGAGCTGTTTTAGTATTCTAAGATGATCCTGGCTTCCACACTTCTCAGATTAGGTTATGCAAAGTCCATGGACAAGCTCAGTGCATCTTCTGCAGGTGTCATTGTTATTTTTAGATTAAAAGAAACAAAGAAACATCACGGAGTGGAGAGCAAAATGTGCATCTGTTTCCAATATAAAAGCTACGGCTTGGAAGGACAGGCTGCTCTTGGGCTGGACTCCTTCAAGAGCCTGAAGACTCTCTCTCCTCTGAAGATTAAAGGATTTTGGTGACAGTTTTAGACATGCATGACTCTTGTTGGAAGAAGTGTTCTCTGCTACTAGGGGACTGGGGATCTCTGCAACAAGGAGAGAAAAGCATCTCTCCCTAAAGCAAGGGGGGATGGCTCAACAGGTCTCTCTAAATTCCTTCCCACTCCATTCCAGATTTTTCTGCCTTCCAAATCTTGGCATTCCTTAAGACCAGACATTTCTCAAGCTTCAGAGACGGTACGGACCCTTGGAGCCCACAGACCAGTTTTATAAGTTCGTGAAAGGCTCAGGAATCCTTCCCACGAGCCACCCCTTGCCCGTGATGGACTTACAGGTGCAGCATGCAGGGCTGCTGACCAGGCCTTTGGGGGAACCCAAGTGGAGTGAAGGGTCTCCACCAAGCACCATCCTCACACAAGCTCAGGGTGCCGGATCCCCCCCTTCCCCACCTGCCTCCCTGAGCCGGGCTTGTTTGGAAAGGAGTAAGGAGAAATGAAGCCAGAACACCTGAATTCTATTGCATCTGCCATCGGCTGGCTGGGTTCCTTCAGAGCCAAATGGAGAAAAAGTTTACCCACCTTGACCTTCCTGAAAGGTCTGTTTTGGGCACCAATGACCTCCTCTACTAGGCTGTACACATCTCAAAGGCAAAGCCAGTGACTGATTCACCCCTGGTCCCCGCGCACCCCAAGCTTCACACAGAGCAGGTGCTCAAGGAGTGTATGGAGTGAGAGAGAGTGAGTGGGTGAAGGTGGGAGAGCACAGAGCACTCTGCATGGGACAACAGGGCCACCAGCCAGGGGCCAAGGCTTTGGGGCATCAAGTGGGTAAAGACATACCCATCTCCGAAGTCCCAGCTATAGAGAAATGAGGCGGTCTTGAAGAAGTTGCTCGGGTCGTGGAGAAGGAAGGAGACTTTAAGGACTGTCTTGGTGAGGTAGGAGCTGGGCCAGGGCAGGGAGGTGTTCTGGGTGATGACGAGGTTCCCCACGAGGAACTCTGGGAGAGAGAGACGGAGAGAGGGTGAGTCCCCCGAGGTGGAGGGAGGGGAGAGTGAGAGGGTGACCACATGTGCCAGCTGGCAGAGCAGCCTCTCCCCAGTCTGACCTTCTGGCTGTCAGAGCTGGGTGGTGGCAAGAGGGGACCCTGCAGGTCACTGTACATGGAGGCGCATGCCCCTCAAGTTGTTGCCCCTGCTGTGTGGACGCTGTTGAATACTCACGGCATGTGTGACATGCATAGCTTCCCTCCTGCACCCCTTTCACCAGGACCCTGAACTTTCTGGAACAAAAGATGCCCAGGACCAGAAGGAAATGCACAGACTCTAAAAGTAACTTTTGGAAAATATTTCAAAGTGTTAGATGAGCCTAGAAAAAAATTAGCAGTTCTACTGATCGCATCTCCACACCCAATGTGCTGGGCTGGTGAGGACCACCGTTCTGTGCCTCCTTCTCTCAAAAACATTTAAAAGCTCATTTTTTCCACCACAAAAGTGGAAAGTAAGGTGTACTCAATAAAGCTCATCTGGAAAAAGCTGAAAAGTAGAATAAAAAGAAACTGCCTATCATTCAACCACAACCATTGTTGCAGGTATGTGTTTAATATATACAAATATTAAACACAGTTGATCTAATTGGTTATAGAATTTTGTGTTTTGCTTTTTAAAATTTTACAAGCATGAGTATTCCCCTAGGACATTACAAACTCCTTGTAAGGGTCATTATTATTCATTATACAAATTATATCAATATCCTGACCAGTCCCCTTATGGTTGCGTACTTAGCTTGTTTATATTTTCTTCTGCTATTGTAAACACCACTGCAATGAACATCTTTGTGCATAAAGCATTACCCAAATGGAGGTTTATTTCCTGAAGATAAATTCTGTACTAGATTGTAAATTCCAAGAGAGCAAGGAATTCTTAGAAGGTGAGAGAAGGGAGGGGGGGAGACAAAGGCAGCGGGGAGGGGAGGAAGAGAGAGAGAGAGAGAGAGAAAATATTAATGGGCCAAAGACTAAAATGATTTATAATCATTGATACATATTGATCAACTGCTCTCTAAAGGGTTGTATGAATTTATACCCCCAATAGCAATATGTGCTTAGTGTCCATTTCAGCACAACGCTGCCTGCAGTGGGTATTATCATTTTCTGATTTTTTGTTAACTTGACTGACAAGAGAGAAAGAACCATGGATCTAATTTGCATTTATGTGATTTCTGGCCAGGCTAGATGTTTTTCTCTGCACCAAGAGTCTGAAGGCAAATTAGCAAACAGGGAAGGTCCTCACCTGTGATGGGGAGGACGAGGAGGCTCTTCGCCACAGGCTGGCACATCCAACAGTTGGCGGCAGTGACCCAGACAGAGACTGGGAAGTCCCCAGGCACATTCCCCAGGACACGGATGGTTGAGCTCAAAGCCTCGTCTGTCTTCCCCACGAGCAGCAGCGGCGTATGGATCCAGTGGAAGCGGTAGAGGCGGGTGTTGGTGGGCAGCACCAGGCTGCCGTTGTCACTGGCCACCAGGCTGGCCGTGATGGTCACCTCTGCCCCCGTGGTGGCAGGGCCATCGGTGGTGAGGCGGAGTTCATACAGGCCTAGGAGCCCAGAGACAAAGACTGCATTTCAGTAGGGGGTGTGGCGAGGAACCCACTGCCACCCTCTGGACTGGCGTCTATTATTCTCTTTTACAGGTGGAGAAACTGAGGCCTGGGCAGCTCAGGTGACTTGCCCAGGGATCATACAGCTGGTTCTTTGTCAAACTGGGACTCAAACCCAGGCCTCATCAATTCCAAATCACATGTCCTTTCCAGTGTCCCCAATTTATATTTTCTTGTCATGCCAGCCACAGGCACAGGCCTGACCTGGCCAGACTTATATCTCAGCTCTGAAAATGACTGTCACCATGTGTCACAGGAGGAGCCACGCAGCTGCTGCCAAGAAATGCCCACCATTACCCATTCCTTTGGACCAGTCTTTACATGTCACACAAAATTCCAATTTGAAACACAAAGCTGAGTCTGGACCCCGTTAGAGGCCTGACGCCTTGATGGGGGAAGAACAAGCCTTGGGAAGAAGGTCCACTCTGATCCAAGCCAAACCTCTTCCTCTCTTAGTCTCAGTTTCTAAATCCATAAAGTGAGAGATTCTAGATCTGCATTGCCTCACACAGTAGCCACTAGCCACAGGTGGCTATTTAAGTTTCAACTAAAATAAAACAAAATTTAAAATCCACTTTTTTGGTTGCCCTAGCGTCATTTCAAGTGCTCACAGCCACAAGTGGCTAAGGCTCAGTGTACTGGAGAGTGTGGATATAGAATACCTTCATTATCACAGAAAGTTCCATTGGCCTGCACTGCTCTAGGTGACTCCAGGGTTCCTGCTAGAGCCAATGCTGGAACGTGGTGATTCCAGCTGGGTCGACTCCTCGGGGAACCTGAACTGCAATACTGGGGACACTGCTCTTATGGGGCACCAGGGAATTAGTCCTGCAGGTTGCCAGCAGAGAACGGGGTCTTGAGCACATGGGATGGAAGCCAGGTAAGAGGCCTCTTAACTAACACCCGCTTCTGACCACCACCTTGAAGGGAAGACTAATTGTAACCCGAAAATAGAGAAAAATATAAAATAAAAAATTAAAATTTTTAATCAGTAACAACCATTGTTACCATATTTGGGCATTATTTTAAAAAATTATGCTCATTCTGTGAGATTATATATTCCATTGCTGTTGCTTATTTCAAGTCTGTATCAGGCATTTTCCTAAGTCACTACTCTTCAACGACCTTAGATAGCTACATAACATTTTATCACATAAACAAGGTAAGATTTTTAAAATAAGGTTTCCATTGTAAAAGTAATACATATGCATACAGAATATTAGAAATGTCCCATTATCTTACCTCCCACAGACAACAGCTGCCATCATATTGCTGTCTTCATGTCTCTTTTTCACGCATAGAAGTTTTTAATTTAGTCATAATCACTCTCTGCACACAATTTTGAATTATTTTATTTTCACATGACAACACATCAAAAGCATGTCCGCGGTCGCACTAATACGAATTTCAATATTTGCACAATCATCCCTCAAGCAGATATATCTTAATTCTCAGAACCCTTCACTCTTGTCAACAGCACTACCGCACATCTTAACTATTTTCCTGTAATTTGTAATTTTCCTCTTCAGGCGAGATTTCTGCAGGGCTTGAGGTAGGAGAGGGTCCAGCCTGCTGCAGCGTACACCTGGGCAGAAGAGGTGACGCAAAAGGAAGGGTGGAGAGCCTGCAAGCCCCACTCTGCTCATTGCACTCATTCACTCCCACTCACCTTCCGACCAAACTCCCCCCTCCTCTGGCTTCAAGTGCCCCCGAAATACTAATGGAACCCAGTCACCTAGACCTACTTTCTGGGCTCCAGGCCTGCACTGAGCAATACAGGAGCTACCAACCACATGTAATTAAGTTAATCAATGGTAATTACTTGAATTTAATTAATTCTAAAAATTCAGTTCCTCAATTGCACTAGCCACATTTCAAGTGCTTAATAGCCATATGTGGTGAGTAGCTCCTCTTCTGGACAGCACAGACAGAGAACATTCCTTCATCACCAAGGTTCTGTTGGAGAGTGGTGTTCTAGACCCTCCAGACTTCTCCCCTCCCCAGACCTACCTTTCTCTTCACCTACAACCCTCTGCTGAGGACAGTGATCCAACTGTCCCAAGAATCAACCCCCAGGCCCCTACCACTCTAACTCCTCCATCTGGGCACATGTGCCTCCTCTCCATCTCTTAAGGCCATTGCTTAAGGCCAGCATTCAGCCCTGTCTGGATTACTGTTACATCCTGTCCCCAACCCTTGGCCTCTCGTCCTGCTCCACTCTCAGCCATCCCCAACAACAAGCTTCCTGCACAGTCAACCTGATCACGGATAAGCCTCAGGGTGGAGTCCAGATTCACATCCTGGCACATCCATGCTGTAGCTGGCCACTTTAACTCTCACAGTGCTCCCCAACATGCTCTGTTCTTCCTGGCCTCAGGGCCTTTGCACATGCCATCCCCACTGCCCTTCTCCACCTATCTGTCCATGGATATAACCTCTGCCTGGAAGACTTCCCTGAATCCCTTGCCCCCTCGGTGCTCTCCCAACAGCCTGAGCACACAGTTGTCACAACCCCATGTTGGGATGAAGGTTTCCTTGTCTCCCCCATTGCACTGCAAGCTCCTTGAGGGCAGGGGTCATCTCCATCTCCAGCAGGTGTTCAGTACCGTTGCTGCCAAGTGGCACCTGGAGAGAAGAGTATGGCAGAGGAACCAGCCCACCTGGCACTGCCCCAGAGGACTGTTCACCCAGGTGGTACTGACTGAGACCCTTCCATGGGCCCCACCCGCACAGGTGCTGGGGGACCAAGAAGTACAGGACAAGCCTCCTGCCCTCAGGGAGCTCAAGAGACATGTGGGACTCAGCAAACCTGGGAGGTGAGCGAGTGTGTCCTCAACTGCGCCCCATTCCCCTTGCGGCCACGTTGCCTGCCCCCACTGGGACTTTGCTCCAGCCTTTCCCCTAGCCCATGTCACATATTCCCTGTCCTGAATCCCTTTCCTTGGTGTCATATTTTGGATTATAAAGTCATTTGGGCCGGTATTGAAAAAGGGACCTGCAGTGTCTTAATCCTAAAGGGAGAATTTTGGATGCTGCTGCAGAAGCTTCTCCAAGAAAATATATATTACACTGAGGGACCTGAGTGCCCTGAGGCTCCCATGGGATAAAGCTATGCCTGGGGCCACCAGCAAGTCTGCACCTCTGGGCTGAGCTCTGTTCTCCCTCCCTTGGCTGGGAGGCAGCATTTGGGCAGGCTGCGCAGAAGAGGTGTCTGGATGAGATGCCATCCCCTCCCTCCTCCCTCTGGCTCCCGCCTGCCCCCCCAGGTGAGGAGCGTGGGCCAGAGCGAGGCTGGCAGGTGGTGGGGACAGACGGCTGCATGCTAATGACTATCCAGCATCTACAGCAAGAGGGGCCCATGTCAGCAGGACGCAGATCCGTTGCCAGGGGAATGGAATCAGGAGGGCAGCACGCTGGGCTGGGAGGAGGGATGGGCGGGGGTGGGGAGGTGCTGTGGCTACAGCAGACATTGCTGCAGACACCGGCCCAGCTCCTGGGGGCCCCCCACCTGTCCAGACACAAGGAGGCTCCAAGGTCACGTTTTTCGAGCTTTTTTTTAAAAAGCCCCTGTTTCACAGCCCCTCGATGATGCTGCCCCTGTTCCCCATGGCTCTCAAAAGTGTCCAGGGCATCCAAGCTGAAATGGACCATGAAGGCTTTGCCACGTGTGGCTGAAGTGACCAAGGGCCAGGTCCTGTTTCCCTACCCATCCAAATCCATCCTTCCAAGTTTGGGAACCCAGGTGACATGGCCTTGGGGTACAGAGCAGCCAAGGCAGGGGCTTAGGGGGCTCCACAGGTGCCCCAAGTGACAAAGAGCTGAAACAGCCAAAGCAAAAATCCAAGTGGCAACTGTGCAAAGCTTGACCCACTAAAGCGACACCCACCCCAGAGCTTTTACTTGGAGTATGCACATTCTCCCTGACAACACAGCATGGGCCCTGAACATTCTAGAAAATGGCTACCCCAGCCCTTTCACACTGCATGCACAGATAGTCCAAAACACTTGCCAAGGTACTATTGAAGTCTGGATAACACAGCCTGAAATGAATTCATGGTCCAGGACATGGACTTCTGACTTCAAGTCCTGGAGTATGAAGCACGCCATGCCAGCTGACCCAGACCCCAGGAAGGGTGGAAAGGGCTTCTGAGTCTCTGCTTTTCTCTTGTGGGCTTTCCCCAACCCCATTCCCAGCTATTTTGACTGTATCACAGGTGCAACAGGCCAGGCTGGGAACCACACATGACCTCCAAAGAATTAACTTTTTTTTTTTTGTAAGTTAGGCTGCATTGATAATTTCTGGACACATGTAAACCTGATGGGTAAGAGAAGGCAGGGGATCCTGACCAAGCACAATTCCAACAAAATTCTCTAATTTATCCCTAAGGCGCAGGTTTTTATTTTACTTTGTGGCTTTTCTTTCACAAATTTGCATTAGATCCCTTCTTCTCTATACCATTCTTTTGGGGAGAGGGGTGCGGTAATGAAAAATGTTGGATAATAATTAACTTTCCCCTAAGGCCCACCTGACCCCCAACAGCTCTCCAATCTGAGTCCTTTTTTTGTCGTCAAAATGAGGCAGAAAGGTTGGTGCCGGCCTTCCGCCGGTGGGGATTGCAGAAGCACGCCCGGGGGACACCGGCTGGGACCCGGCGGCACCTGTCAGCTCGGGGTCCATTTTGGAAATCACTCCCGGAGAGGAAATGGCAGACTGGTCTCCTGGGCTCTAAAAGCGCATCCTCCCGGAAACCAACGCAAACAGGGTGGAAAGCCTCTCCAGATACGGCGACATTTTAAAGTAAAAACCCTGCTCCTCAGGCAGCCCGGCCGTGCTCCCTGGGGAGCTGTGGCGTGATGACCGACCCCGCACCTTCCTGGTCTCCCCACATCGTCCTCCCCGACCCCCGCAGCTGCGAGGTCTCCGGGCATCGGGATGGATGCGCCGGCCACCGCGCGCGGTTCCCAGGGCAGGGACGATCTGGTGGTGGCGGCAGGAACCGAGTGGCGCGGGGAGCCCCCTCAAGTGCCGAGGCGACTTCTGGGGAAAGGGGTGAAGGGAGAGAGAAGAGGCTTCGCAGCGCCTGACTGGCGGTCCTCCCCTCCGCAGCGCGCTGCAGGGGCCTCCGGGAGGAGCGAGATGCGCGCAGGGCGCACGGCCACCTCCACAGCCCGGGATCCCGGCGAGGCAGCCCGCCGGAGACGGCCCCGAAGGTCTCGGAGCACGGCGGGTCGAGGAGGGCGACCGGCCGGCCGGTGCTGCGCCTTACCTGCGGCCACCCGAGCCGGGGCCAAGGGCAGGAGGCAGGCGAGCCAGAGGATGCGGCCGAGGCGCGGCCAGAGGGCCGGGGCCATGGCGGCGCCGGGAGTGGCAGGAGCGCCGAGGGCACACGGCTCGACTCGGCGGCGGCTGCCGCTCCTCCGGGCGCGCGGCGCAGGCTGTGCGGGGAGGTGCGGGCGCGGCGCTCGCTCGTCCCCGCCTCGGGACGTTGTGTGGCTGCGCGCCGCCGCCGCCGCCCACAGCCCGCCGCGCCGACCCCGGCCCGCGTCAGCCGCGCCCTCCTCCCGCGCCCACTCCCCGAGCTCCTCCCTGCCCTCCTCTCCCCACGATCCTCCCTCCTCTCCCCTCCCCTCCCCGGTCCTGCGCTCCTCCAGTCTGCGCCCCCTCCCGCTCCACGTCCGCCGGCTCTGACTCAGCGTCCCCAGAGGCGCGCGCACCGCAGCAAAGCCGCGAGCAGGCCCCTTTGGGTTCTTTCTCCAGGTGCCTTCTCCTCTCGTGACGCACGCGGCTTGGAGATAAGCTCTTCATTCAAGAAACGTTGACCGCCTACTGTGTGCGGCCGCTGGGCAGAGGGCCTGGAAACGCCTCCCGTCCCTTCTGAGAGGGGCTGGAGCCCAGAGCCCCTGTGCTGGGACTGACGTCATTCCTTGGTTTATTCTCTCCGCGCCTGCTGTAAATGGGGCTTCTGCTCATACCCGGGCCCACGGCAACTTCGCCGTCACTGAGGGCCTTTCGAGATTCTGACAGCCTCGATGAGGAGTGACCAGGCCGCTCCTTGGATCCTCTTTGGCCTAAGCAGGCGCTTCCATCTGCTATACGGAGCAGAGTGTGTCTTTCCTCTTAGAAGGTGTCTGGGCCTGGCTGGCCTTAAAGACTGGACACCGGCAGCCCAGGTCCCGGTAGCAGCTCTGCCCCTGCTTTACTGCATACCTGGGCAAGGGATCCCCCCCAGAGGGAGCAGGATGGATGGCTCCTCCGGCCCATTGGCTGATGGACCATGATTGCACGACCCGCTGCACCGGAGCAAAGGCATCTAAAGGTATGGCCCTTGTCCCCGGGACAGCTGTGGTCTCTCCTGGGGATGGGCCCACCGGCTCCACTGCCATCTCACTGTACTGGAGGGGGCACAGATTTGAGTGAGCCCCCTTAGGAAAGTTAAAAGTGCTAGACAGATGTTACTCCCCAGTAGCATCCATCACCATCATGGGGACAAATACCAGGCCTAGGAACCAGGAGCCTTTGGATTCCCCCTGAGAGTTATATGACCTTGGGAAAGTCACTTTCCTCTCTGTGCCTCAGTTCCCTTTTCTTTAAAATGGAAATAATAATAGTCTCTACCCCATGAGACTTGTAAGGAGAAAATGAGTTAACACATGCAACAGTGCTCCAGGCATAGCAAGCCCTCAGTCAGTGCTGGCTGTCATCATTAGGATTGCTTAAGGACTTGGGAGAGTTCTGCTCGTCCAGCAGGAATTAAGAAAATTGTGCCTGAGAAGAAAATAGTATGTTAAGATTATAAATTTAGTTTCAAATATTTAACTATTTAACGTTATTCAAAGGTCTGGTTGTTAGTGGTTTTTAAAATGTATCAAATGTGGTGCCAGCCCGGTGGTGCAGCAGTTTAGTTCAGGCTTGGCAACCCGAGATTCGTGAGTTCGGATCCTGGGCGCCCGCAGACGCACTGCTTGTCAGCCATGCTGTGGTGGCGTCCCATATAAAGTGGAGGAAGATGGGCACAGATGTTAGCCCAGGGCCAGTCTTCCTCGCAAAAAGAGGAAGATTAGCAATGGATGTTAGCTCAGGGCTGGTCTTCCTCACACACACACAAAAAATGTACCAAATGTGTAAATAGAATAATAAGACATTGTTTTTGAATGTGTAACTTTATTACATTGAATAATAACTTGACTATCTGTGTCACAGAAGACACCTGCAAGGCCACCCAGAAGCTGATGTTGATGTGACCCTTCTTTGCCTAATTCCTGTCTGTTGGCCAGGGTTCCCCACAGGCATCACCTCCCCCAGAAACCTTCCCTCCTCGGGCTCTCACAGCCCTGTCTTGGCGTTAATTCTTGTCACTGAAAACCTTTCTAAAGCAGGTTAGTCGGTCTGTTGGTCCTAGCAAGGCGGTATAATTAGATCTCCCGTTGGTCACAGAAGGACAGCAGCCTTAGGGTTCCATTGTCCTGTCCTGGAAATGTAACTGTGGGAAGTGGGGGCCAGTGAGCTGATAACAATCACCCCAGATCTGCTCTTGAGAGGCTTTTGGGGCTAAATTGTATGGTAGGTTTGAGGGGGCAAAACGGAGTTCGCATGACCCCTTTGTTGAATTTACCACGGCTCCAGGCCTGGGTGTTGGCTCTGCCAGGGCAGCTGGAATTTTTAGACCTCAGGATATGCACTCACCCATTCACTCTGTTGAAACCCACAAGAGACCTCAGGAGGATAAGACGCTGGGTTATTAATTCATCACAGGGGGGAAGGTTCTTCACAGGGGTGGAACCCTTAAGGCCAGCCTCCAGGAAGCCCAACAGGTGAGGCAAAGGTAAGGAGCAACTCTACCACACCAGGGGACAGTGGAGGGGGGATGGCCTCTTGGTGGCTCTCAAAAGGTCAGGCTGAGGCCTGGTGCCCTGACCCACTCCATGCAGAGACCACCTGTTCAGATTGCTCATGCCCACCAGAGTGGCTATTTTGGGGCTCCCTGTATTCTCCTTTTTAGTGTTCCAACTGACCCTGCCCTATGGGTTCATACAGTATTATTCCAAACAAGGTACAAGTTTATACATTTGTTTGTGGACTGAATTGTGTCCCTTGAGACATTCATATGTTGAAGCCCTAACCCCCCAATGTGACTGTTTTCTGAGACAGAGCCTTTAAAGAGGTAATTAAGGTTAAATTGGGTTATAACAGTGGGGTCCCAATCCAATATGACTGGTGTCCTTATAAGAAGAGGAGCAGACACCAGAGATCTCTCCTTCTATGAAAGCATGAAGAGGAGGTCCTGTGAGCACACAGTGACATCATGGCCACCTACAAGCCAGAAGAGGCCTCACAATGAAACCTACCTTGGCAACACCTTAGTCTTGGACTTCCCAGCCTCCAGAACTGTGAGAAGTAAATTTCTCTTGTTTAAGCCCCCCGGTCTGCGGTACTTTGCTCTGGCAGCTCTAGCAGACTAAGACGGCACCTGATGGGCAACGGGAATACATTGGTGAAGAAAGACTAAAAAGGAGCTTACTGTCTGGGGGTGGGGGGAACAGATGATAAATGAGTAAATAAATAATTTCAGATTGCGAGGTTATTGGGGGAAAATATACTATTATGAGAGACAGTGAGGTGGGGGGGGCAATGGTTTTCTTATATTGGGCCTTAAGGAAGGCCTCTCTGTGGAGGTGACTTTTGAGCTCATCAAGGATGACAAGGAGCCAGCTTTGGGCTTCTGAGGGAAGAACATTCTGGACAGAAGTAGCTGCAAAGGTCCTAGGTGGGCATGAGGCACAGCAAGGCCACTGTGGCTGGAACATGAAGAATGGGGTTGGGAGGTCCCCAGGCCCAGGGAATGAGGATGAGCTGAAAAGTCTTTGGAGGGTTTTAAGCAGAGGAGGAGTGTGATCTAATTTACCTGATAGGAATGACGTTGGCAGTGTCCTCCACCTCTAATTCAGGAGATGGACAAGAAAACGGGCAAAAATCAGAGCAGTGTGATGGGCCTTGGCTAGGAGAAGCTAAGGCCATGGGAAAGTGCAAGGATTTCACCAGTGTTAGGCTAGGCCTAACTGCAGGTCTTTACCATATGCGATTAAGCTGAAACTTATCAAAGGATTTGTCTACTGCTGCTTTTTATCCACCCCCCAAATAATATTAAACAACCACCTCAGCACACTGATTTCAGCCCTCCGATTTTTCAACCTTCCCCAACTTTGGACCTCCTACTTTTTGGAGGGGTGGGGCCGAGAGGCAGAGAGGATTTTGCTTGCAAGTGGGCAACATCTTCCACAGGGGAAGGGATGTTCTGACCCATTTTATTTCTCTGGGGCAGAAATAATTGGCACTAAATACATCCACTTACAATCCCAACACTTCGGCAGAGTCTTGTTCTCCAGTGGCAACATTAGACAAGCAAGGAGCATGTTTCCCACAGAGCACCTTTCCTCCAGGATATCTGCAGGTATTGCAAGCTCTATTTATTGCAAGGTGTGTCTGGGAAGGGAACACAAAGATTTTGGTGAGTTATTGATGATAGGGGGTGGAGGTGGGAACAGTCAGGAAGAGGCAGGAGGTGGAGCCAGGTCCCGGAAGTGGTAGAGATAGGTCAGATCCTCACTTTCATGCTCTGTCCATTTAACATGATAATCATGGGTCACCAGGAACAGCTCACTATTCAACCACTATCATAGATGGAGTCTGTAGGTGAGGTCCGATAGTACTTTTCCCTTCCAGGGCCTCTTGGTCCAGCCCATGCCACCTAACCTGGGCATCAGGGCATTCTGCCCCAGTCCCCTCTCCGTCTCATCATTGCTCTGGCCTAGCCCGAGACATCTGCCCTCTGGGTAGGAGCGGACAGGGAAAGCAGTCCTCTGCGGTCTAGACTCAGAGTGATGCAGCTTCAGAGCTAATGACCCTGTCGGCTGCGTCCAGGCAGAACACCAGGGCTTTCCTTTGCTTACAGGGTGTTGGTCTACCTTAAGCCTTCGCCTTCGCCAAGACCCTTCTCGCCTCTTCCCCCTTCCCGGGCTAAGGACCCCAGGAAGGGAGCCGGGGAGAAAACCCCGCCAAGCCTGCCACGTTGAGTTCAGGGATGGACTCTACCCGGCCGCCGCCAACTAGGGAAGCCCCTCTGGTACCCACCGCCCCGCAGCAGCCCCCGAGCTTCCCTCCCGCAACCCCCCCCCCCCTCCCCTGGGCCTGGCTCCTGCGAGGAGATTTAGGGCAGAAGAAACCCAATCAATGACACTTCGCACCTGCCTGCCCCTCCTTGCCTGCCAGCGGGCCCGCCCACGCAAGCAGAGGTTTAAAGGGCTGGGGATGGCCCACCCGGGCTGCTGACGCCCCTCCCGCTCCCGCCGCCCGCCCAGGCCGCACCCACTTAGGGGCGGCGCGCCGGGGCCTAGTTCTCGGGCGGCAGGCGCGGCCGCTTTAAGCGGGGGCGGGCCTGCGCGCGGCAGTGGCGAGGGCATCGCTGGGGGCCGCCGGCCAGGGCTGCAGGAGGCCGGCCGCCGACGTCGAGGTAAGGGCGGGCAGGGGCGGGAGGGCGGCGGAACGGGCCCGGGAGGCGCGCGCGGCCGCCCCGACAAATGCACCGGGGCCCGGGCGTAGGGCCGCCTCTGCGGCGACGCGGCTCCGCAGAGCGACGGAGATCCGAGCGCCCGGACCCCTCCAGCCCCGCTGTGGGGCCCAGCCCGGCCGGCGGGGGCTGGCGGCGGCCCGCAAACCTCCGCCGCTGCAGGGCCGGGCTGGGGAGCTACGGCAGGCGGAGGGGTATCCGCGCGGGAATTGGCCCTCGGCGCTCGCCGTAGCCGGGCCCAGGAGGCGGGCGCTGGGTGTCCGAGGACGGTGACAAAAGGAGGGAAGCGGAGGGCCGTTTGAGACCGGGGAGATAGGGCGTGCGGTCGGGGCCGCGTTCCCCCGGAGGCGTCCGCCTGCCAGCCCGCCACCTCCTGGCCTCCACGCAGGCACCTGGCTCACCTGGCCCGGCGCGGAGAGCGAAGGTAGCGGCGACGACAGCGCCCCCTCTGGCCCGGCGGCGCCGCCTCAGACCTGGTGCGGCGGGGCGGGGCGGCCGGGGCGGCGGGGCCGTTTGTCCCTGCGCGGACGCGGCCCGGCTCCGGGCTTCCCACCTGGGCCGGGCCGCGGGGGCTCCACGGAGGCCAAGCCTAGGCCCGCGGCCTCCGGGGTCTTCGAGCTGCTCACCGACAGACGGGCGGGATGGGACGTTTTCCCTCTTCAGGGCCTCCCCAGGCCCAGTGGGAAGCGGAGTCTGGCTTCTTGGGGCCCCGGGAAATGGAGGAGTTGACGACTTCAGTGAAAAAGGGGGTCCGAGCTTTTAAAAAGTTTGGGCCCGACCAGAAGTTTCTTAGACAGAGAGAGGCCGTGGTCCTGATTCTTGGGTCCCCAGGAATGGGGATGAGGATGCGGGGCCTTCGGTGTTTGGAAAAGGGAGTGTGACCTGAAAGAGGAAGCAGTAGTCAGGTCATCCAGCAGAGTTGACAGGTCTCTCCCTTTGGTCTTGTTAGTGACTTCTTGATCTGAGCCGCTGGAGTGGGACTTCCGGTGGGCTGTGCTAAAACAGCCGTGGGCGTCTTCTCTGCATCGGAGAAGTGCTTTTGGTGTCACCGTGAGAGTGGCCAGAAGGGGCTTAGTGGTGTCAGGGTGTCCCCATCACCTGCGGCAGAACTGTGAGCTGCAAGGGAGTGCATCCGGTAGGGAGGGCTTTTGAAGGGCCTGCAGAAGTGTTGTTGGTATGTCTGTTACAGAAAGAAGATTGTTAAGTCTTGAAACTGCCTTTTAATGCAGAGTGAAATTAGGCAGTTATATATACATGGATAAAAGCAGTTTCTCCAAGTTTTCCAGACGCTTTTGTGAGGGCTCTCAATAGAAACCAAGTCTGCCTCTATGTGTCAGCCCGGAGAAGCAGTTTTTAAAGTGTGGTCATCAGTAGCCTGAAGCATTTATTGATTCATTCAAGGAGCATTTTTTGAGTACCTACTGTGTGCCAGCTTACAGTGTCTTAGGCCCCTCACTGACCCACAGTCTCTGGGTGGTATTTGCGTGTCCACCTTTGGCACCTGCTATAATGCACATTGAAGTTTGAGAACCAGTCACCTAGGGTAGAAGTTGCCGGATCCAGTCTGCTGCCTGTTTTTATACAGCTCATGAACTAAGAATGGTTTTTACATTTTAAAATGGTTGGGAAAAAATCAAAAGAAGAGTAGTGTTTCATGATATTTGAGAATTATATGAAATTCAAATGTCAGTGTCCACAAATAAAGTTTTATGGATCATAGCCACTCATGTTCCTTTGTGTGTTGTTTGTGGCTGTTTTCTGGCTACCACGGAGCTGAGAAGTTGTAACAGAGATGACAAAGCCTAAAATATTTACTGTCTGACTCTTTATAGAGGGTTTGCCAACCCCTGGCCTAGGAAAAGGAGGACATACAGTAGGAAAGAAGAGCATATGTGTGTAAAAGTCATGTTTAGAAATTAATAGACAAAATGGACTTCAGTAAATTTTATTTTCAAAAAAGCAGAGGGAATAGTGTTGTATTCTGGATTAAAGCAAACGTATTTAGATTAATACAAGTTTTTAGGTGAGATTTTCATAGAGATTGTGAACCTGTGCCTTTAATATTTTTGGCTAACCATATGCTTCGTTTCATAGACTGGGTGAACTCATGGACCTGATATTTTTCTCTTGAGAAACAAACTAGCTCAAAAGAAAGATGGCATTTGTTGCAACACAAGGGGCCACGGTGGTTGACCAAACCACTCTGATGAAAAAGTACCTTCAGTTTGTGGCAGCTCTCACAGATGTAAATACGCGTGAGTTGATCCTTTTCGTTATTAAGAAATGCATTAATGTGACTCATTCATCTCAGTTCAAATGATGTGCACATTGAGATACATAGTAACATTAACTTTTATCCTAATTTCCCCTTTCTCTGCCTTGTGGAGAAGCAAAGTGATGAGCATTACTGGCTGGAGTCCCAAAGGGGCACGTGTGTGTGTGTGTGTGTGTGTGTGTGTGTCTGTATCTGTATGTATGTATCTCTATCCTATCTGTGCATGCACATGTATGTCTGGGAGTATGAATGTGTGTGACTGGTAGTAGGGAACTAGTTATGTGCCTTCTGTTGGACCATGACAGTCAAACTGATAAGATCTGATTGCTTCTCTTAAATTATTAAATCCAGTAATTTTAGGAACATCTTTAACGTAATTCCAATTACCTGATGATTTGTTTTGCTATTTACAGCTGATGAAACAAAGTTAAAAATGATGCAAGAAGTTAGTGAAAATTTTGAGGTACGAGCTTTACATTTTATACTTTCCATTTTGGGGTAAATATTCTCATGTGCTTTCCTATTGCTTCTCTGTCAATCTTTTTACTAGTAACACAAAAATCATTATCTTTGTTAATGTAATTTGTTGTATTTCAAAATTGAAATTTGAAAATTTGTACACAATGTTGTCCAACTTCTTCATGCCAGCGATAGTAAATCCCAGACGATGTTGAGGAATGTTGCTTTTGTTTTGGTTGTTTAATATTTTTTTATTTTTAAATATGGTAGCTCTTTTAGGCATATACTAGGATTCACTCAAACTTACGCTGTAAATTTGTTATGGTCAGGTAATAGATGGTATGTTACTGTGGAGTGAGAGGGGGATGTCTGTTTGGGCTCCATTATAACTTTTGTGACCTTGATCAAGCAGTTTCTCTCTTCTGGGCCTCACAGTCTACAATTTTATGTTTTCTCATAGGTCCCTCAGACTCTGTTCATTTTTCTTCAGTCTTTTTTCCTTTGTTCTTGGATTTCCCTTCGGGTTCACTGACTATTTTCCTGTCATCTCTAATCTGCTGAAATGTTATTTTTAAATTTCAGTTTATTTACATTTTTTTGTATTTTTAAATTTCAGTTATTGTACTTTCAATTTTAGAATTTCCATTTGGTTCTTTGTAGATTTCACTTCTCTGCAGAGATTCCTTATTTTCATTTAGTAGGACTGTATTTTCCTTTTATTCTTTGGACATATTTATAATGACCGCTTTAAAGTCTTTCCTAAATACAACATTTGGGCTCTATGAAGGTTGATTTCTGTTGACTGTGGGTCACATTATCCTGCTTCTTTGAATGTCTAGTAGTTTTTGATTGTATACTGAACATTGTTTGTGAAGTGTAGGGATGCTAGATTCATTATCTTCCTCTGAAGAGTGTTGATATTTTTATTTTCGGCAGTTCAATTGCTGGCTGATCTTATTGAACTTGTATAGGCTTGGCTTTATGCTGTGCTAGGGAGGATCTGTGGGAAGCCCAAGGTGTTTCCCAAGTCCTTCTAACTTGGTGGGATTCAACCTCCAATCTCTGTCTTCCTGTGTATCTCATCAGAAGTCAATTTAAGTCGATTTGTTGGGACATGTCTAAAATAGGCCTTTCTGTCGGAAGTGGTCCTTCCTCAGCTGGATGTCTGGGGTGTTATCAAGGTGTTAAGAAGGCCTTTGCACTGTAGCTAGGCTGGAACCCCAACATCGTCTAACATTGCTAGACCTCTAATATCTCTGTTTGTCTCTCAGTTCCAAAGCTGCTCCTCTCTAGTAAGCCTCAAGGAGTCTTAGGCTCCCTTACCTGTATGTGCAGTCCGCCCTCAAAGACACATGGGAAAACATCCCCACCCCCATTCTGTAGGGTTTTTTCCCTCTAGGGCTCTGCCCTGCAGATTCCAGCATTTCAGCTGCCCTGAACTCTGGTGTTTGCGCCCCAGCTCAGCAGGACTGCTATGCTCTCCTTAGGCCCCAGCCTGCTGAGCCCTATTTGGGAAGTTGTGCCTAGGCCGAGGGTTGGAGCGATCAGGGGGCTCAGCTTGTGAATTCCCCTTCTTTTGGAGGTCATGGTTGTGCCCTGCCTCTTGGCGAACACCTGAAAACTATTCTCATATTTTGTCCAACTTTATGGTTAGTCTGGTGCCCATTAGTCTCACAGGGAGAAGAGAAAGTCATGTTCCTTATTTTTAATGTGGGGATGATAAAACCCTTCTCACAGAGTTGATGTGATTAAGCACAATAGATAAAATGTTTCTTAGCCTTTGGCATGTTCATTTGAATTAGTAAACATTAAATAAATGCTACTGGGATTGAATCAGATACCCTACTATCTGTTGTAATGGATAGTATTTTCATTTGGTGAGGGTTTTTTTGTTTTGTTTTAAATAGACGTTTTCAAGGACTTTTGCTTCGAACTGAGCTGGAAAAAAATCCTGAGATATTTAGAGATTGAGCTAAAGAGCTTTCTCTTCTGCCCAAGCTGCTAATGCAAGCTGTTAAAAAAAAAACTGAAAAAAGAGGTGGGAGGTAGAACAGAATAGGCCTGCGTTCTGCATTTTATCGGAAGAACTGATAGGAGAGAACCGTAGCCCTCACAGATTTATTTGAGAGGCTGAAATCATAGAGCCGCCTGTGAACGCACAGGAACGAGCACATCAGCCAGGCCTTCAAGTGTGGGCCTGGGGCTATCTAGATTAAGTGTCTGACCCCTTCCTCTCTTGTTTAGTGTCTGGCAGTTAGCAAGTTAGTGCCTGGCTTTGGTCTCAGGTGCATTGATTCGGTTAGCACAATTAAAAGTTAGTGAAGCACTGTACTTGGGGCTTTTCCAAATAGTGACTTTTGAAATCTGTATGGTGTAGACATTTACCTTAAATGGAATTCAAGTGACTAGGTCCTTCAAAGAATTAAATACTAGAATGACCATCAGTAGGTAATTCTAAATACCCACCACTACCACCCCAGAAAAAATACTTATATGAAGTGAGTAAAATTAAAAAAAAATTTCCCGATGATTTCAGGAGTCTTAGAAATTCATTTCACTAACCACTTAGGGATAAGCTTCTAGGCTAAGTAAATATCATGTGGACCATCTTTCAGGACAGAAAATAAAGAAACCTTCGAGTTAGAAATCACATGAAAAATTCATATGGATCAAAAAGCTGGGGGCTGAGTTGAAATACTGGCATAATAACCAGGCAGCTTGTTGAATCTTTTTTATGAGAGAAATTTGAAACTCAGATGTTTTGAAGGCCGTGGAATCAGTGGTTGGTATGGGCTTATGTGCAGATGAGCTTGATTTTTTAATAACCTTGATAATGCTCCAGCATGAATCTTTTTTGTGTGTGTGTGGGGAAGACCAGCCCTGAGCTAACATCTATTGCCAATCTTCCACTTTTTGCTGAGGAAGACTGGCCCTGGGCTAACATCGTGCCCATCTTCCTCTACTTTATATGGGACGCCGCCACGACATGGCTGACAAGCAGTGCGTCGGCGGGCGCCCGGGATCCGAACTCACGAACCCCGGGCTGCCAAGCGCGGAGTAAACCACTGCGCCACCGGGCGGCCCCGCTCCAGCATGAATCTTATCCCTCTTTTCCTTGAATCCTTCAATGTGGGTGTTATGTAAAAAGTCTTAGGTTTTGGGGATGAAAGGTGATGAACACAATTCTTGTTCCCAGTGAATTCACAGTCTACTTGGTGAAAGGCTGTTGAGGTACTGCACAACTTCTGGGGGTGCCTCCCCAACAGTGTTGTGCAAAGGAAACCCCTAGAATTGTGCACCGGGTTGGCCCTGTGAGACTGATGCTCGGGTGCATATTCCAAGAACTGCAAAAGTTTCTTTCTTTGTTCCTGTGGCACCACACTCTTTCTGATTTTTGCCTATGTCTCTATTTCTTCCTTTATAGACTCCTCTTCTAAGATTACCTTATATTATGGACAACCCCAGCTCTTTATTTTTCAGCCCAGATCAGTGTCTGGAGCTCCAGACACATCTGACTGCCCAGATACCTCATCTCACTGGCTTGTCAGACTCATGATAAGTGAAAGTTTAACTCTTTTCTCTTAGACTCCCGTCCTGCCTTTTACACTCATGCTGTCTCATAATTTTGTGCCTTTGCCTATGCTTTTCTTAGAACCTTCTCCACTTTTTCACACGGTTAACTCCTACTAGCCTTCAGGTTTTCATATAAACGTCTCTTCTTCAGGAAGGTGGTCTCTTCCCTTGGTTCCATCCAGTATATTATATCCAGTTGTTAGATGTTCCTGTAGTTGCCAGTGCTTCCTCCATCCTGATCCTGTGTCATTGGTTCTTTTCTTGATGTCTGTCTTCCCCACTACTCTTCTACCACCCCCATCTCTGAGGGCGTGTATTGTATCAGCTTTCTTCATCATTTTATCCCCATTGAGCACATGATAGGAGCTCAATAAATACTTGTTGAATGAGGTCTTAAAAGGGGAAAAGGACTTGGGTGTTAGATACACTTAATTTGAATTCACTTCCCAAACTTACCAGCTCTGACATTCAGCAAGTTTTTTCACCTCTCTGTGCCTCTATATCTGTGAAGTGGAGATAATACTTACATTAGAGTTGTGGTGAGGACCAAGTGAGAAAGACTAAAAGGCACAGAGCACAGTATTTAGCACACAGGTGCTCTGATGATAATATCGGATAACATTTATTGAGCATTTACCATAGACTGTGTTGTAAGCTTTATGTATGTTGACTCATGTAATCTTTACATGGTTACATAAGGCAGGAAATAGTATTGTCTTCTCTTAACAGATGGGGACACTGAGGCACAGAGAGGTTAAGTAACTGTCCAGGGTTTACACTTCCGAAGTTGGATCCAGAAACTGCACTGGTAGCCACTTGACTATCTCCAAGCTACAGTTTCATTTCCTATTCTCCTTTTAAAATCAGTGCTGGGATAAGTAATGGATTAGATTAGATTATAATGTAAATCATATAGATCTAATTAATACATTAGATTTTTAGTTTTTTGTGTGTGGGGAAGATTCACCCTGAGCTAACATCAGTTGCCAATCTTCCTCTTTTTTTTTTGCTTGAGGAAGATTGTCCCTGAGTTAACATCTGTGCCAGTCTTCTATTTTGTATGTGGGATTCCTCCACAGCATGACTGATGAGTGGAGTAGGATCTTGCCTGGGATCCAAACCCGAGAACCTGGGCCACTGAAGCGGAGTGTGCAGAACTTTAACCACTTGGCTACCGGGCTGGCCCCATGTTAGATTTTTAGATTGGAAAAAGGTGTCAAGTTTGTTTAGGCTCTTCATTTTACAAATGAAAAAACTCAGATCTAGAAGCTAAATGACTTTTCAGTCGTCTCACATAAGAGTGTGGCAGAGCAGCCTAGAACGGACTCCAAGTGCAACATTTTCCACAGCATTAGCATTTCTAGTTATAATGGTAAATTTTAGTATTTAGTTCCCTTGAACTAGATTTCAGAAGCAGCAATCATCCTAATTTATTTAAAACTACACTATCACTAAAACATCTAAAAGTATTAAAAATTACTGTTGGCTCTGCTAAAACGTTTTATATTCTTCTGAGGTTATTATAATATGTGAATTTGAAATGAAAATATGTACACAAACTTAAGGCGGTTTTCTTTTATTTTTGCATAATTAGAATGTAACATCATCTCCTCAATATTCTACATTCCTGGAACATATCATCCCTCGGTTTCTTACGTTTCTTCAAGATGGAGAAGTTCAGTTTCTTCAGGAGAAACCAGCCCAGGTAATCTGTTCAAAAATCAGTGAGAAAAAAATGTTATGCTCTAGGATTGCAAGCAATTTTGAATTAAAACAACTCAAAAAACTCACAGTTCCACTTAAAAATGAAAGAGATTTTGTCACATAAGGATAACTTTGTCCAAGGCCATTGCCTCCTCAGTTAAATGTCTTGGTTTTATTTTGTCTAGGCCATCTCTTTTGCAATTTAAATTATTCACATTTGCTGACTGGTGACGTGTGTGTACACCATTTATTATAGAGGAATGCACTTATACAAAAGGAGGAACGATAGTTTAAGGACCCTCCCCACACCTAGTGCCCACCTCTATTCTTATCAATTTCAATTCTTGTAACTCATGGCCAGTTTTCTTTTATTGATATACCCACCCACTCTTTGCATCCCATCCCCACCTTGATCATTTTGAAACAGTCCCATTGTATCATTTTTTTCTATAAGTATTTCAGCATGTATCTCTTAAGTAACTTCTAAAAAATTACCATAATACCAGTGAAAGCTTATTGTTAAATACAGCATTTTTATGTTGTACCGGTTCAAGATCTTATGTATTTGACCTGCCTTTTAGTTGTCAGCTCCACAGACAGAATCATGAAAGCTTATGATGTAATTAGTCCTTGGGCCCAAGGTACTTGGAGAGAGCATTTTAGGAGCTAAACTGAGATTATGAAGGGCAGTCTCAAACAAAGTTCAGTTTGCGTTTTGCTCTTTGTCTTAAATCTACTTCCCATCCACACGCTAGTGTCCTCCTGGAAATACTGATAAGGTGTGAAAGAGGAAAATTTTGGCTTACTTGACCAGGGACACAATTGTAGAAATATTGAAAGTAATGGTTTGCAGTACATGCTTTGGATTACATTTAAATAATTTACAGGACTGTTCTTAAAATTGTATCTATCTTGTAGTGTGGTGATTACCAGTGCAGGAGACAGACAGCTGTGTGACACTTGTAGAATGGGAAAGAATTACTTTGGAACTCTTAGAAGGATTTTGTATTTACATTTTTTATTTTTCTTCACCAGCAACTGCGGAAGCTGGTTCTTGAAATAATTCATAGAATACCAACCAATGAACATCTTCGTCCTCATACAAAAAATGTTTTGTCTGTGATGTTTCGCTTTTTGGAGGTAACCTTTGAAAATTCTTATTATTTAGCCATACTCGAAGTTTTCAGTGACTTTCTTATTGTAAAATCCAGTATTATTCAGTTGTTTCCCTATCACTAAAGTTCTGATTCACATGAGTAAAAATTTCTTACTGTCCGTTTTCCTCCATTTTGTCAACCAAGTTAAAGATTATTAATGAAGATCATTTTTTTGAGTCACTGGGGAATTGAGTAGACATAGTGGAAATCTTGTGAAGTGAGTTTGGTGGTGGTCGACAGACTCCAAGTATGGGATTCTTGGGTTTTGGGCTTTCTAGTTTTGCGTGTATCAAGCACTGTAGATGCTCATAAAGAGTTTCTCATTCTTGGGGTGAATCCATCTTGTACTTGTTAAGTACCCCTTGGAAAGATGAGCTTTGGAGGGGGATAGAGTTGGATTCAGATCCTGGCTCTGCTGTTTACTAGCTGTGTCGTGCTAGCCACGTTGCTTACCTTCTCTGAGCCTTACCACCTTGTAGGTGAAGTGTGAATGGCACCCTTTCACTCAGAGTGTTTGGAAAGTGTTGAGCACAGGGTCTCATACATGGTGGGTGCTCAGTAATTGTTCTTTTGGCAATATTTTCATGCAATGAAAAGTGTCAGTTGGGCCGTGAAGACCTTAGTTCGTGGTGTGACTTGCCATAAATGTCAGTTAACTCATCTGGCGGGCTTTACTCTCCAGAACTTACTGGTGGGATGCCCTTGAGAGAGTCCATCAGAGACCACGAAACCTTTCTATTGGGGACAGCTGTGTTCTGTGGGTTTATGAATGTTTAGCAAATCAAATCTAAGTTGGTTGATGGAGGATGGGTGTATAGAAAAATGCTTAGAAAATAGTCTTTAGTCTTTAGATTAAAATAAGTCCTCAGAAATATAACATTTTTTTAAATTTGTTTTTTTAAAGACGGAAAATGAAGAAAATGTTCTTATTTGTTTAAGAATAATTATTGAGCTACACAAACAGTTCAGGCCACCCATCACACAAGAAGTAAGTGTTTATAAAGCATTTATAAAGTGTGCCAACAAGTTTCTTCTGCTTTGTAAATTTTTTACTCTCTTTTAGAGCTGACAGAACATGTGCTGCTTTCAAGCATAGAAAAAATATAGCCTAAGTTGCGAGGAATTCCTTTTGGATTTAACAGTTACCTTTTTTATTTTGAATGTGTATGAATATTTTACTGAATTTGTTCAGTAGTTAAAATGTGTTAACCGACCAAACTGGCAGGGCTCCTTGGGTGGTTCTGTTATTACTTGTCTGATGTGCCAGAGGCTCCAATCATTTTATGTTATACAAGGGTTAAGATGTGGGTTCTGAAGTCAGAGCTGGGTTTCAATCTCAGCTCTGCAACTCAGTAGCTGTGTAACATTGGGGAACTTCTAAGTTTTTGGAGCCTTTTCCATTAAATGGGGACAATCACAGTATATCCTCAAAGATGGCTTGAAGAATTAAAGGTTAAAATTCTTAGCACAGCAATTGGTACTTACAGAGTAAGCATTAAATATTCTGTGCTAGCCATAATTAAGATAATATCTTGTCTGATGATAACCTTAGTAAATGCCTGTTGTAGGTTATTTGGAAACTAAAAGCATAACTGAAATAGAATTCCTTCCATCTTAATATTTTACGTCTTGGTGATTTCCTTTCCTTTTTCCTTCCTTATGTATATTTTCTACATAATTGCAGTAATGCTATATATGACATTTTATGTCCTGATTGTTTCCCTTCACATTGTATGTAAGGATTTTCCCAGTCATAAAAAATTCTTTTTTTTTTCCATTTTTTTTTTATTGATGTCTTAGTTTATAACACTGTGGGGTTTTAGTTGTACATTTTTGTTTGTCCGTCACCTTGTGGATGTAACCCTTCACCCCTTGTGCCCCCCCCACCCCCCTTCCCCTTGGTAACCACCAATCAGTTCTCTCTGTCCGTGTATTCACTTATATTCCATGTATGAGTGAGTTCATGCAGTGTCTGTCCTTCTCTCTCTGGCTTATTTCACTTAACATAATACCCTCTAGGTCCTTCCATGTTGTTGCAAATGGGACAATTGTGTCTTTTCTTATGGCTGAGTAGTATTCCATTGTATGTATATACCACATCTTCTTTAACCAATCATCAGTTGAGGGACACTTGGGTTGCTTCCACTTCTTGGCTATAGTGAATAATGCTGCAATGAACATAGGGGTGCATACGCCTCTTGGGATGGTTGATTTCCTGTCCATTGGGTAGATGCCCAAGAGTGGTATTGCTGGATCATACGGTATTTCTATTTTTAATTTTTTGAGGACTCTCCATACTGTTTTCCATAGAGGCTGCACCAGTTTGCATTCCCACCAGCAGTGAATGAGGGTCCCCGTTTCTCCACAACCTCTCCAGCATTTGTTGTTATTTGTCTTTGTGATTATAATTTTTTTAAAAATTTTGTTGAGGTCATAATAGTTTATAATGTTGTGAAATTTCAGTTGTACATTATTATTTGTCAGTCACCATATAAATGTGCCCCTTCACCCCTTATGCCCACCCCCTAACCCCCTTGCCCTCTGGTAACCACTAATCTGTTCTCGTTGTCCATGTGTTAGTTTATCTTCCACATATGAGTGAAATCAAGCGGTGTTTGTCTTTCTCTGACTTATTTCGCTTAACATAATACCATCAAGGTCCATCCATGTTGTTGTGAATGGGATGATTTTGTCTTTTTATGGCTGAGTAGTATTCCATTGTGTGTGTGTATGTGTATATATGTGTGTGTGTGTGTGTGTGTGTGTGTGTGTGTGTGTGTGTGTGTGTGTGTGTGTGTGTGTGTGTGTGTACACACACACACCACATCTTGTGAAGTTAATTTTTAATGGATGCATAATATTCTTTCATTTGGGTGCCCTCATCTTTGGATATTTAAGGTACCTCAAAATTTTTTGTTTTATGACTATTACTGAATATCTGTTTACAGTTCAAATTATTTCATAGACTGGGTTTGTAGAAATAGAATTATCAGGTCAGAGGTGTTTTAATGCTTCTGATATATATTGTTAAATTGATTTCTGGAAAGATTTTGGCAGTTTATGCTTCCCTTGGTGTATGAGTCCCCTCTCACTGCGTTCTCTCCAGCATGGTGTAGTACTACTTTTTGAAAGGCAAAAGTGGCATTTATTGGGGCTGGCCCCGTGGCCTAGTGGTTAAGTTTGGCACACTCCACTTCAGCGGCCCAGGTTCGGTTCCCAGGCATGGACTACACCACTTGTTGGTGGCCATGCTGTGGTGGCGAAAAAAGTAGAGAAAGTACATAAAAAGTAGAGAAAGATCGGCACAGATATCAGCACAGGGTGAATCTTCCTCAGCACACACAAAAAATGGCATTTATTTAAGTTTTCTTCCCTTTGCTCTTCCTGAATTAAAACTGTTTTCTGTTTATCAGTCTTTTGAATTGCTTTTTTCTTGTCTGTTCACATTCATTGCATGTTTGTATTTTGAGTCTGACATTTTTCTTGCCTGCTTTGTGAGTTCTTCACAAAGTAGTTCTTATATATTAAGTTCTTGTATATTAAGTTCTTGTGTATTAAGACTATTAACGTTTTTCTTATTTACTATAAGGATTTTCTATGTATAAATATCTTCCTTTTACTGTCTTTCTTTTTTTAGATTCATCATTTTTTGGATTTTGTGAAACAGATTTACAAGGAGCTTCCAAAAGTAGTGGTATGTCTTCAATATTATTTGAATTTATTATCTATATTTATTTATTACCTCCCCATTCTGAAGGGAATTTGGAAGACTTGGGTTGAAGGAATAATTGGGGGGATGCTAGTTTTAGAATGGGGACTATTTAGCGATGGTCAGAATCTAGGTTGATAAATCAGCCATTTAAAAAAAGAATTCTTTTGCTTTCGCTGTTTAAATAGTTTGTTTTTAACATAAAAGCAATATATTCTTATTATAGAAATTTTGCAAAAATGGAAAATAAATTATAGTTCTCTACTTGTAAGAACCATTGACGTTGAGGTTTTGTTTTGTGTTTCACTTTGTGCTTTTTAAAGATGGCTGTGCTCTCAGTCTCGAAGCCCATCGAGGAGGGGTGTATATTTCAGCATTTTTCTTTGTCATTAAAACTCTTTCCTATCTTGAAAGAGCTCTTTCCAAGCAGTGCCACCAATATTAAAGTGTGTGGAGTGGGAGAGGAGCGTCTCCTCCCGTCTTATTCTCACTCATCAGAAGGAATCGCTGTGACCAGTTTAGAACGTCTTCCCACACTTCGAGTCATAACTTTTAGTGACCCCATAATTGTCTTATTATATGCGTGTACCTTGACCATCTCCCTGTTGCTTGTCTTCCTGACTTTCAGTTCTTTACTATCACAAATAATGCTACGGTAAAAATCATTGTGCATAAATTTGTTTGTGGGTCGGTTTTTATTTTAAAGTTATTTATTTTTTTTTGTGAGGAAGACCAGCCCTGAGCTAACATCTGTTGCCAATCCTCCTCTTTTCTGCTGAGGAAGACTGGCCCTGGGCTAACATCGTGCCCATCTTCCTCTACTTTACATGGGATGCCGCCACAGTGTGGCTGACAGGCAGTGCGTCGGCGGGCGCCCGGGATCCGAATCCGCGAACCCCGGGCTGCCAAGCGCGAACTAAACCGCTGCGCCACTGAGCTGGCCCCTTAAAGTTATTTTTAAGCTTAAAAATTTTTAAATTAACATATGGTAAAATGGACACTTTTTGGTATTTTAAGGATTTTAATCTGCTAATAATATACAAAACTTAAAATTAATTGTGGTCCAAGTTATCGAGTCATCATCTACCTTTTCAGTTAGAGCCTTAGAGCTGCTTTCCATAAGAAGCTGTCTTGTTTAATGGAAAGCCCAAATTCCATTGAGAACTACAGATGACAATGAGGTCCTGGCTTTTAAAAATGTCTTCTGTGCTTTGCTTCTGTTCCCATCTTTGATCTCCATTTAGGGACTATTTGGAAAGTTAATTCAGTAGGGGCTAGCTCCTAGTTTCTTATCACTAGAGGGAGGGGGTACATTCTCCCCTGCCTCACGGAGGTAGTAATGTCATATGATAACGCATTTCATCTTTTCTCAACCAGAAAGGAGTAGGAAATACTTCGGACAAGTTTTTGTTTTCTTTTGTCAGAGGTGGAGAATGTTGCCTCTGTCATGTTATCTTCATGGTCCTGAATAAAGAGGACCCCAAGCACTATAGGACTGGTGCCTTGTAAACATGGAGAACATTGGTTTTTTCCACCACATCAGGTGTATTTTATTAAGGAATATTGTGTTGGACTTGAGGAACAGTAGTTTCTGTTCTTTTTATGTAGAACCGCTACTTTGAGAACCCTCAGGTGATCCCGGAGAACACGGTCCCTCCCCCAGAAATGGTTGGTATGATCACGACAATTGCTGTGAAGGTCAATCCTGAGCGTGAGGACAGTGAGACCAGAACGGTAAGTTTTTTCATTGTTTTGTTTTTGTGTGTTCTACACGTGGTAGAGGAAAAAATGAGATACTGACTTTTTAGACTACGTAAGTTTTTTCTTTTTTTCTTAAACACTTGGAGGCATTTAAGATTAACAAATGTGTGTATGTGTGACAGAGCATCACTGATTCTGCTGTGCAGCCTTGAAGTGGTGAAAGTAAACTGTTTCTCACCATTGCTGCAAAGATAGAAAGATAAAATTGTATTGGAAACCCAGAATCACCTGTTGGAAAGAGCAGCTGACCAGGCTGGGGTCCTCTGTTCTGTCCTTAGCATTGACATTAATGAAGTCGCTTTAAACAACATAGAAATTTGTAGTTCAGTGTCTGTGAAAGCATGGGCTCTGGGGACAGAAGCTCTGGAATGATGTTCTAGCCCCACCACTTGGGTTTTCTGACTGTAGGAAAGTTCATGAACCTTTGTTCTGGCGTTAACGTTTCATTATCTGAAAAACCTGTCTTATGGAATTTTGTGAAGGTAATGCTGGTATTGTCTGCAAGTAATGTATTTTATTTGTAATATCTGCCACATACATAACATTTACTGAGCATTTTCTATGACTACATTTTTATGATTGAATTAAGAATATCATCTGTATTTGTTTCACTGAAATGGTTTGCAGAATGTTTCAATTTGTGCTAGGGTAAACAAGAAACTACATTTTGAATAAAGCTTTCATTTCTTTGCTCTTCCTGAATTAGAATTTGTTTTCGGTTTATCAGTCTGTGTGTTTCTTTTCTTGCTTGTCTGTGCCTGTTCATTGCCCATTTGAAGTTTGAGTCTGACATTGTCCTTACCTGTTTTATGAGTTCTTACATATTAAGACTATGAAATTTTTTCTTAGATTTATTGTGTTTTTCCTGTTTATAAATATCTTTGAATAAAACTGGGTAAATTTGTACTTTTTGCTGCTGTTCTTTTAAATAATAAAAATAATAGATACTAATTTATAAATTTTCTCAGGTGATTTGAATATCTAAATTTTGATAAATTTTCCTGAAGTTTTGTACTACAGGGGATTCCACTGGGAAATAGAAAAAGTTTTATATTAAATGATAGTTTGTATACTTTGTATACAGTTCTTTCACCACAGATATTTACAAAGATACGTCAGTGTTTTCCCTTCCCTTTCAGTGGGGTGGTGCTTAGTCGTGGGATACTGGTTGGGGTTAAGTGCCACTGTGATAACCACAGTCCTGCTTGTTTGTATCTTACAGCATTCCATCATTCCCAGAGGGTCTCTTTCTCTGAAGGTGTTGGCAGAATTGCCTATTATTGTTGTTTTAATGTATCAGGTATGTGTATTGCTTATTAGTTTCGTGGGTTTTTGGCTTCTTATTTTATGACGAAGTTCACATCTAATTTTCTGTGGCAAATAGATGTGTATGATACACACATGCTAACTAATGTAATGAATCGTATAGTTTCTTTGGTATGCAAGATTGTTTTGCTGTAGCAGAGTGTAAGAGCATGAAAATCTGATATGTTTGCTTTTAGCTCTACAAACTGAATATCCACAATGTTGTTGCTGAATTTGTGCCCTTGATCATGAGTACCATTGCAATTCAGGTATCTGCACAAGCCAGGTGAGATTTCTTCAGACACTGACATAGCTGGACTGCCACAGTGCTTTAATTCCAAGTAAAAATACACTTGCTGTCAACATTTGTAAGACATGAAAATTTTGAGTGATAAAATTTTGGTGAAAATTTATGTATTTTTGACTTTGTGAACTTGTATTTCAATGATGATAGTAATAGTTATTTTAGTTCTTTATTTTGAAAAGATGACGTGTCTCGGTGTTTGGTGTCTTGTAAATTTAGTACTATCGTTAGGCATTACTATACTCACTATGGGCTATGGGAGATCCAAGCCTTTCTCACCTTCAGGCCTTTGTTCTTGCTGTTCCTTTCAGCATGAGTGCTAGAATGTTCTTTATTTCCTCTGTTCTCCCTTACCTGTTACCCTAGATCACTGAATAGGCCAACTGTGTGCATCCTTCGAAGCCTCTCAGTGAAGCTTTTTCTTAAACTTCATGGCATTCCTCTTAAGACCTTTATCACTAACTCTCTTGACTTGCAGCCTCTCTGACTCTGAGTCATTTGAGGGCTGGATCTGAGGTTGAGTGGGCTCTAAAACCCCTGTGGCCCTGGCACAGGGTCTGTCACCAAGCAAATCGGTACCTAATGCTGTCTGCTGGATGAGTGGATCAGTCTAGCATTGGCTTATGGGATGTACATTGTAACGGCTGTGGAATGGCCTGGAAAACTGCTTGCTTTATTCCTTTAGCTCTTTATGTTCTTTGGAACCACATAAAAGCGTGGAAGCATTTACCATCACTGCTTTGTTGTTAACGGTCTGTGTTGAAATCAAACTTTTGGACTTTGTAATTATTATAGGCGTTAATTAATATTAACGTCACCTAAAGAGTTGAGAGCTAATATTGTAAATTTCATTCACTTCTCATTCAGGCAACATAAGCTTTACAACAAGGAGTTGTATGCTGATTTCATTGCTGCTCAGATTAAAACATTGTCATTTTTAGCTTATATCATCAGAATTTACCAGGTAAGTTCATTGACTTTTGTTTTAAGTCTAATTTATTGAAATATAATTTATATGCAATAAGATTCACTTTTTGTAGGTATGCAGTTCTACGAATTGACAGTTGGTAACCACCAACACATCAAAACATTTCCATCATTCCCCCAAATTCCCTTTTATTCATTTGTGGTCCATTTCCTCCTCCCACCTCCAGTCCCTGGCTAACAATGATTTGTGTTCTGTTCCCATAGTTCTGCCTTTTCCAGAATGTCATTTAAATGAATCATATAGTGGACAGTGTCTGTAACCTTTTGAGTCTGGTTTCTTTCACTCAGCAGTAACACTGAGATTCATCCTTATTATTTTGTCGGTAATTCACTACTTACTGGTGGTTAGTTGTCTTAGTCTGCTCAGGCTGCTGTAACAAAAGACATAGGCTGAGTGGCTTAAACTACAAAAATTTATTTTCTCACAGTTCTGGAGTCTGGAAAGGCCAAGATCAAGGTTCTAGCAGGGTTGAGTTTCTGGTGAGGCCTTTCTTCCTGTATTGCGGATGGCACCGCCTTGTTGCTGTGTCCTCACACCGGGGGAGGAGAAATGAGAGAGGGAGAGATCTCTCTCTTTCTCTTCTTATAAGGCCACAGTCCTGTTGGATTAGGGCCCGACACTTAGGACCTCATTTAACCTTAATTACCTCCTAAAGACTCCATTTCCAGATACAGCCACAATGGGGGTGAGGGCTTCCACATATGGATTTTAGGGGGGACACATTTAGTCCATGGCAGTAGTATTCCACTGTGATGAGCATTTGGGTTGTTTCCAATTTTTTTTAAAGCAGCTTTATCAAAATGTAAGGCACATATCATAAAATTTACCCCTTTAAAGTGTACAGTTCAGTGATTTTAAGTTTATTCACAGATTTGTACAACTATCACCACTATCCAATTTTAGAACAATTTCCTCACCCCAAAAAGAAACCCCATATCTATTAGCGGTCGCTTTTGTTCTTCCCTGGCAGCCACTAATATACTTTCTGTCTCTATAGATTTGCTTGTTGTATTTTTGGCCATTAATAAAGCCACTATAAACAAACGTTTGCACACAGATTTTTGTGTGGACATATTTGGTTCATTGACTTGTGCTGTTGGAAGTTGATGTTATAGCAAATTATGTAGGAGAGATTGGAACTTTAAAAAATGGCATTATCAGCTAAACCTGTGATAAAAAAGTTTTCGATGCTTTTCTTGAGGAGCCTGTAGAGTGGTTTCATTTTTCTTTTTGTCTTTCCTGGTTGTTGTAGTCTCCTTATTTACATTGTAAGAAGAGCTTGAAGGGAAAAGATGATACCTTCTCTCCCGTTAGTCATACAATGTTTTTGAATAAAATTCTTGTATAGTCATGATTATTCGAAAGTATGGAATAAATTTAGTCCTGATCTATTCTATAGCAATGCAATTGTATTATAATTTATTATTTTTTTGGATTTTATTTCAGGAAAATAAAAAATGAGAATGTGCATGCCAAATTGTTTAGAATGAAGCTCCCTTGAAAGCATTTGTAGCCATTTTTTTTCCTTTTTTAATATGTTTATCTAGATAAAGATAACTTACACTAAGAAAATTGAACATCTGGTTTAAAAAATCTGAATTGATAGTATCCATTCGTATGTTAGTCAGCTTGAGCTAATTGTGGTGAATTGCTTTCCTAGAACACCTCCTAAGGAGGCTGTAATCAGAGCTTATTCTGAGTTGATTAATGGTGTCTCTGGTGTTATTCACAACTTACATTAAAGGGATGACTAAGTAAAGAGTATTTATTTTTTTAAACTTTTCAATATTTATTTCTCCCTACTTCTCCCCAGTAATGAAGTAATACATATTCATTGTTGAAAGTTGGGAAAATAGAGAAAAGTACAAAGAAGACATCCATAATCCCATTATGTAAAAAAAACTGCTGTTTATGTTGCTATGCATCCTTTCACTATGGCAGTGTGCACACACACAAACTGTTAGAACTTTTTGGATAATGCTTGCTGATTAGGCCTTTTACTTTATGAGGGTCCTTTGAGCCGAGCTTAGGCACTGAATTTTCTAAAGGTTATAACATTTGGGTTTTTCTTAACATCCCCACCTATCCGTGTAACTGTGTTATTTTACTCCTTATTTTTACAGGAGTTGGTGACTAAGTACTCTCAGCAGATGGTAAAAGGAATGTTACAGTTACTCTCAAATTGTCCAGCAGAGACTGCACACCTCAGAAAGGAGCTTCTGATTGCTGCAAAGCACATCCTCACGACAGAGCTGAGAAACCGTATGTCCACCTTGTGTTTGAACGCTCGCGTGGTCCTGTCGCCATTTTTGGGGTGGGACTCCACTGACGTTCCATCATTGTGCTGTCTTCAGCTTGCTCCAATGTTTTAGACTCCACATGTCCTTTCTTTATTGCTGTCTTGGGTTTATCTTTGCCCTTTCTTTCTCTGCCTGCCGCTTTCCCGCTCTCTCTCTGCTTCTCTTCTTTGCCTGCCACCAGGGTTCTCCCGTTATCTTCTTAACAGCCTCATAATTAATGCAATCATTTCCTTAGCATAGCTTAAGGTCCTGAATATCTCACGGTACTTCTCTGCCTTTTGACTGCATATGTTTTGAAATTGCAAATAGCTAGTTGCTTACTGACTGACAGCCAGCGATCTTTAAAAGGTGAGAAGAAAGCAGTGTTTTCTTTCTCCATGCTGTGAAAATGATGGATTGGTTCTGTTTTTATGTGCAAAACTGATATTTGATTTTTGCTAATCTGATAATTATACTTTTTCCATCAATTATTGATTTATAATTTTTAATACTGTTCGTACGTCCAAATCATTAGATTGAAGTTACATCCTAATTGTTTTGAGATGATAATCATTTCCCCCAGTAATTTTTCAATATTAAATGTTTTATTTGCCCGCATCTTGTAAATCAGGGCATACATAAAACTGAGATTGGGCTTCCTTACATAGTTGTTTTATTTGGGTTTTTTTGGTGAGGAAGATTGGCCCTGAGCTATCATCTGTTGCCAGTCTTCCTCTCTTTGCTTGAGGAAGATTGTCCCTGAGCTAGCTTCTGTGCCAGTCTTCCTCTATTTTTTTTGTATGTGGTACGCCACCACAACATGGCTTGATGAACAGTGTGTATGCCCGCGCCCGGGATCCAAACCCGCGAACCCCAGGCTGCCGAAGTGGAGTGCATGAACTTAACCACTATGCCACTGGCTGGCCCCTTCCTTACATAGTTCGTAAATGTGAAAGGAAGGGTACAGTTTGAGTGCTTACACGTGGGTTAATACAGTAAAGCTTAGATATTTTAATGCTATTAAAGTACAAATTATAGTGTGACTGTTGCATATGGATATAACTGAAAGGAATATAGGTATTTTTAAAATTCTCTTTTTGAAATGTAACACATATAGCAAAGTGCACAAAAGAAATGTATGAATTCACCAAAAAGTTACAGAACAAGCATGAATATGAACATCATCCGGGCTGAGAAATGGAGCGTTGCTGGTGCTCACAGCTTCCAGAGCTGATGGCCATTGCGACTTGTCTTGTGACAGCTTCCTTTACTGTTTATGGTTTTTCCTATGTGTTCATCTCTGAACAGTATCAAAAAAGAATAATTTTAAATGGGCCTTTTTAAAATCTGTTTACTGAAGTGGCTGAGTTGTGCCCTGAGTACCATTCTCAGATTAATTTCTGGTATTCCTGCCATTCAAGTAATAAGGATTTTGGAGGTGCGTTTGGGGAGCTGTGTAGCAGGGGGCCTCTACCTGTTGAGGTGCTGACAGATTAAAAACCTTTCTCATGCTTACCAGATAACCTTTGTTCATCCTGTGCAACTAGGCCCTCTTTGAGGCTGTAAGGCTTGGTTTCAGTCTGTGTTAACATCTGCTCCACAGAGATTGGCGGATTTTCAAGATGCTGCTTTCCGGGGTTGGATCATGTTAGATTTGTTGAATTCAGCTTTTAAAGGCTCCCCCCACCCCCTGCATTTTTTAGCCTCTTTACTAATTGGCTTGATTTTTTTTTTCCCTTTTTATTATTATTATTTTTTTTTTTACGAGGAAGACCAGCCCTGAGCTACCATCCACTGCCGATCCTCCTCTTTTTGCTGAGGAAGACTGGCCCTGGGCTAACATCTGTGCCCATCTTCCTCTACTTTGTATGGGACGCCGCCACAGCGGAGCTGACAAGCAGTGCGTCAGCGGGCACCCGGGATCTGAACCTGTGAACCCCTGGCTGCCAAAGCACGAACTTAACCGGTGCACCACCAGGCGACCCCTTTTTTTCCTTTTTAAACAAGATATTATAGGACGCTTTATTTTGAAGCCCATAGTAATTCCTGGACTTAAATAGGTAACAGCATCACATCTCAAAAAAGTTTTTATTGAAAGAAACGTTTAAAGAATCACGTTAAATGTTAACCATATTATTATAAAATTTAAAAATATATACATAAAGTTAAAATTTACACATCTACTGCCAGATGTTAGTGAAAACATGTACGTGAAAATTCACTTAGCCTTTTTTGGCTTCTGAAACAATGGCAAATGGTTACCCATTTGTGCTAATCCTGAAGAGAAAACTGTTCCACAGATTTCTGCATTTTCCTAGAGATTCGGAATCCAGGTGACAGGGGATCTGGAAACCAGTGCTTGACAACTTAGTTTCTTCCCACGTCTCCTTTGCACGTTTCACTCCTCCCCTTGCCGGCCCTCCAGCGTTGGACTCTGAGCCATTCGCATCTTTCCTTCTGTGCTTCCTTCCTCCTGGCCACCTCGCTGAAGACAGTCCAGGCACGTCCTCTCTTCTGGCCTCGGAGGGACTGCCTGTGGCTTCTGTTGTTGGTCACTTCTCCCTGTGCTGCCCTGCTCTGGGAGTCACCAGAGATGTGCAGTGTGTCTCTCCAGCGTACACATTTCTTTTTATATCTTTGACCCCCAGTAGCTGTTTGCTGGTGAAGAATGTGCTTTATTTCTTACTGAAGCTGGCTGTAATGTCAGGCTTGTTCCAGAATCGAAACATCCTTTCCATGTTTGTGGCCAGAGTTCCCCAAGAGGAGTGTGGACTAGGGGCTGAGAAAATGTGGGTTGCCGCACTGTCTGCACATCCTCAGAAGTGTGAATTGTCCTTGAATGGAGACCAGCCGTGGTTAGGTCTTCAGGCCTGCAGGGGAGCAGCGAGGAGGTTTGGTGATGGTTCCACCTGCAGGATTAGAGGGACAGAGGAGGCCCCGCAAGTTTCTAGTCAGCCTCATTCAGGGCATTGGGACCCCTCCTATGAGAACCTCATGTCTATGAGAACACTGTAAAATTTCCTAGACCTTTGTAATTTATATGGAGAAATAAGGGTATTTCTCTATAATGACTAACCATAAAATCTTTAGGAAGGACGACTTCAGGGCACTGGGTAAAGGGACATTTAAGAGACACTGCCCCCTTCTCCAGACGCATTTGGGTGGATGGTGGTGGCTTTTAAGGGTGATGGAATGCGCCTGTGGTGAAGTATAGGGGGCGAGTTCTCTGCCAGGGAACACGAAGCTCACATTTTCTTAGTTTATTCTCTGACACTGAATGTGATCCTCACTGCATCTTTGACAGCAGATGGCTTGTGTGGCCCAGCAAAGCCAGCGTCTTAGACTAAAACAGAATGTATGCTTTTCTTTTCTCCTCTCCATCCTTTTTCAAATCTGGGCTGCTAATTGACTGCAGACTGGCTACCGTGAAAGTACTGTTAAGTAACTTAACGTGTAATTGGTTTATTTGGTGATATATGCAATGGATATTTGTGTTCTAGAGTTCATTCCTTGCATGGACAAGCTGTTTGATGAATCCATACTAATTGGTTCAGGATACACTGCTCGAGAGACTCTCAGGTATGAGATGAAACCTGTGATACCTGGTTGACTCAGTGCAAGGGACGGCGATTCCTGGTACTTGATGTTATGAGCGTTTCAACAAACAGGCTCTTGGGCCTTCACTCTCCTGCTGGATTTAGAATTGCAGGAATTCTTGGAAGGGCTTTAGGTTGCTCTTTGTGCCTTAGCTTAAAGGAAGAAATCAGAGTAGTTGATTTAAATTGTAGGCAAAACTTTATCTGACTAGTATCACTTTTATTTTTGCTTTTTATATAATAAATGCATCTTTTTATTATAAAAGAATATTTGATAACCTACCAATAGGAAAGAAAACCTTTGGTCCTGCACCAAGAGCTCAGGTAACATGGCTAAAATATTTTGGTGTATTTCCTTCTAGTCTTTATTTCTTACGCATTTTATAAAATAAATGTAGTAATGATCATGTTTATTGTTCCTAAAGGAGAAAATTCACATTTAATCATCTTTTACAATGTAAAATGAACCAACATTAATAATTTTTTTGGTTCTATTAAGGGAGGTATGATGGCTCTTTTGAAGAATATGCAGAACACTGAGTATGATATAGACTGTTCACTGTGTTTTCTATATAAAATACTTATAAACTGTTAAGTAGGACATTCTGTATAACTTGGGGTTAAACCTGCCTGGAGCTGGACATTAGATCATGTTACTCCTGCTCGAAACCTTCCAGTAGCTTCCTGTTGCCCTTAGATAAAACCCAGACTCTTGACCACAGCAGGCGACTCCTGTGGGATCGGGCTCTCCCTTCCCCAAGCTACTGCAGCCACGCTGGCCTCTCAGCTCCTTGGCTACTCCAGGCAGTTCCCACTCAGGCCTTTGCCCTTCCTATTTCCCCCATCTGGAAATTTCCCTGGCTTTTTGCCCCATGGCCCCTTTTAGTCCTTAAGGTCTCAGCATCATTGTCACCTCAGGGGCGTTGCCTGGCACCCAAAGAGCAGTCCCGCCTGGTCTTTCTCACAGTCTCCTTTTCACATCTCCCACAGCACTTACAACCTATACAGTTTATTTCCTTGCTTATGTGTCCCCTCCTGTATATAAGCTTCCTAAAGGCAGGAGCTCTGTTCACTGGGTCACTGTGACACCCCTGGTGCCCAGCCCAGTGTCCATCATGTGGCAGATGTCCAAACATTTAGTGAGTGAGAGTGTTTAATAGCCTGTACATTATTATTGTACCTCCATAAAATGGTCACAATATGTAATGTATTAATTGACACATACTGTTTATCTTTGAGCAGAAAAACCCATTCAGTGCATAATCAGTCTGGTAATTATTTCTGCTTATGTTAACTATATGTGACAATGTAACTATGACATGCATGAACTTAGAAAATACACATTTAAGCACCCAGAAAAAACTTGAGCCATTTAGTCTTGTAGGTGGGGAAACTGGAACCATATAAAGTGTGCCCCAAACGTGCTGTCGCAGTGGTGGTGTTCCTGGGGCAGGTGGTGGTGGAAATGGTGGCCTGCAGACGTGGCCCAGTGGGCCTGTTGAGATGTGCACTAGTGGAGGTTTCTGCCCACAGGCCCCTCGCCTACAGCACGCTGGCCGACCTTGTGCACCACGTCCGTCAGCACCTGCCCCTCAGTGACCTCTCCCTCGCCGTCCAGCTCTTTGCCAAGAACATTGACGATGAATCCCTGCCCAGCAGCATCCAGACCATGTCCTGCAAGCTCCTGCTGAACCTGGTGGACTGCATCCGCTCCAAGAGTGAGCAGGAAAGCGGCAACGGGAGAGATGTCCTGATGCGAATGCTGGAGGTAACCCGCGCTCTTTAATCCCACACACTGCTACACTAGTAGAGTGCTTTACTGGCAAGTTTATGGGGCTGCCCAATTGCCAAGCTTGATACCAGGCATTAGACCACCTGGGTTCAAATCCCGGCTCCCCCATTAAGTAGCCAATGCTCTTGGGCAAGTTCTTCACTTCTCTGTGCTGGTCTGCTCATTTTCTAACCAGGGGTAATCACTATCTGCCTCATAGGGTTGTTGTGAGAGAAATAAAACAACACAGGAGAGTTCTTAGCACAGCTCCTGGCAAGTAATTAGAAGAGGTATTTTCTGGGACACTGTATAGCAAATTAGTCGTGAACATCTCTGGAGATAGACCCAGTGGGTGCCTGGGTGAGGGGTAAAGGATAATTCCCGAGGCCGGTGGGCAATAGGGTGGATCTTGGGGTTAGTAGTCCAGCAATTGGGTCGCAACCAGGCCCTGCTTATCAGGCCTGGCACCCGGCTTTCCTGAGCCGAATTCTTTACAGGTACGGTGGAGATAGTGATACTGCTGTAGTTACCGTGGGAACACAGCACATTTCTTTTCCTTTATACGAAGCAGAAGGACTTCAGCAGGTGATTTTCTAGAGTTTCTTCTTCTGTCTTCTGAAAGAGTTGTTGGCCAATTGAAGAGGAATGATTTTTGTCTTCCCCCTACACTTTCTTTTCCTGTTAGGTGTTTGTTCTCAAGTTCCACACCATTGCTCGATACCAGCTCTCGGCCATTTTTAAGAAGTGCAAGCCTCAGTCAGAACTCGGAGCGGTGGAGGCAGCCCTGCCCGGAGTGCCCACTGCCCCTGCAGCTCCGGGCCCTGCCCCCTCCCCAGCCCCCACCCCCACCCCTGCCCCACCCCCACCCCCCACACCTGCCACCCCTGTGACCCCAGCCCCTGTGCCTCCCTTTGAGAAGCAAGGAGAAAAGGACAAGGAGGACAAGCAGACTTTCCAAGTCACGGATTGCCGAAGTTTGGTGAAAACCTTGGTCTGTGGTGTCAAGACAATCACATGGGGCATAACGTCGTGCAAAGCGCCTGGTGGTAATTCAATCCTGAGTTGCTTAGATGATGTTTCACAGAGGGAGGTTATCCACGATAACTTATTATGCCATCTCTTTTCCAGAAGCTCAGTTCATTCCCAACAAGCAGTTACAGCCCAAAGAGACACAGATTTACATAAAACTTGTGAAATATGCAATGCAGGCTTTAGATATTTATCAGGTAAGGAAGTGCCCTCAAACCAGGCTCCTGAAGATGGAAAACACCTCTTAGAATGAGAGATGCTAGTGATGAGAGGGGCCTCAGGGGATGTGTTTTTATTTGGATGGTCTACAGTATCTGTACACCCAGGTTTGCTTTTGTCCTGTAGCATAGCATTGCATTTATGGTGAGAATCCTTATTTGTAAGTGTCAGTGTGTGTATTTTCAGGGGGAGGTGGTGTAATGGAATGTAATAGAAACAGGATTTGAGTTTACTAAATTTGTTCTTGTTTGGAACACCTAACAAAGTTTTTGTGTTTTTTAAAATTATTTTCCAAAATTAAGGTGAGAGTAGAGAATTTAAAAGATTTTAGGAGGACATTTATTATCTAATTCAAGTGCTTTTTTAAAGTATGCAGCTGATCTGGTTATGTAATAGAATATATCTGGGACATTCTGTTTTCATGCCCATGGGTTTTTTTCCTCTGCTAGGTCCAGATAGCAGGAAATGGACAAACATACATTCGAGTAGCAAACTGCCAGACCGTTAGAATGAAGGAAGAGAAGGAGGTGTTGGAACACTTCGCTGGCGTGTTCACAATGATGAACCCCTTAACGTTCAAAGAAATCTTTCAAACTACAGTCCCATATATGGTGGAAAGAATCTCAAAAAATTATGCTCTTCAGGTATAAAACTCCTTTTTTGATGTTCTTTCAACATTAACTATAAAATTCTTGATGTTTTGAATACTTGGTATTCCATTATATTTTGAGAATTTTCTAAATAATATGCCTAAAGTTGTGCTCATAGAGCAAAATTTAGAGAAATATCAGGCTTTAACATTAAAAATTATTTCCCCAAAGATTAAGATGCTTTGGCCCAGTTCCTTTCATAGTTGAAATTAAATTTGTGTTAGATATAGGCTCTAGGTAGTTGGTGGTGGGACTAAAATAACTGATAAGTGCTTGAAGTAAACTGCTCCACTCAGTGCTGAGGAAGTCTATTTCATTTTCTTTCAGTGGATAATTAATTTCTTAGAGGTCTGATACAGGTTTGATTTTGTATTTTTGGAAAGTTCATTCCTTTCTCATACGGCTGCTTTGGGGAAGGGATTATTTTTGTCCGGTGCATTTCTTGTTTTGATAGATTGTTGCCAATTCCTTCTTGGCAAATCCTACTACCTCCGCTCTGTTTGCCACAATTCTGGTGGAATATCTCCTTGATCGCCTGCCGGAAATGGGCTCCAACGTGGAGCTCTCCAACCTGTACCTCAAGCTATTCAAGTTGGTCTTTGGCTCCGTCTCCCTCTTTGCAGCTGAGAATGAACAAATGCTGAAGGTAAAGCTTGTTTAGATCCCAGCAGTACTTTGCTTTCAGGGTCTGTTGTTTTTTAATTCTTGTTTTCACTTTTGAACAGAAACTGGAGTGGTTCTTTGTATTTGTAAAGTGCTTTTTGAATTAAATACTTTCAACAAATAAACTTGAAACATTTCATGTATTTCTAAGCAGAGCTTAATTTATCTGGTGATTTAAAATGAGAACTTCTTATAGTGGGCAGTGGGTTGTTGTTAGTATTGCCACCACTAATTTTCTCGTTTAAACTCAGTTTCTGTTTCTGGATTACACAAGTAAAATAGGAGCACATCATCCTTATTTTAAAAATTGAGTGATGCAGAAGAACATGGAAGGAAACAATGTCTTCACTTATCTCTCAGACCCGACGAGAAATAGTTGGCTGTGACACAGCTCTCATTATGTCAACCATCTTCCACGTTGACTTTGGTTCTGTAGTACACATAAACATCCCATTTCAGGACCGTTTGCTTATTTTCCCCTTTAAATCAAGAGTTCTAACCAATTTGTATTCCTTTATTAAGATCATCTTGGAGGAATGTGTCTTCTCACACATTTTTATAGATGACTAATCTCATATTATTTGATCTCATCAGTTATTTGATTCTAGCAAATGGCAAAAACCTATCCATGGTTACATCTCCCAGTAAAAGAGCCGATGGTGGAACAAAAAGCGTATAAAAATTAGCTTCCACTTGTGGCAGAATATTTTAGTTCCTATAGAAATTTGAACATTATCACCAGTTGTGTCTGAAGAGAGATATTTTCCCATGGGGAAAATTGGAGACATAAATAAGATCCATTTTTTCTGAAGTAAATGTACAGATGGTTGTTAATAAAGCATCACTAATTTGTGCTGTTATGTGACGGTTTCCTCAGTGCTTTTCAGTTATGTAGTGATCAGTTGTCAACAACTTTAACATTACTTTTGTGTTAATATAGAAGGAAACTACTTGGATTTTTAAAAAATATAAAATATTTAATTGTAATGCCTCCACATAATTCAGTATCTTCAAATAATTCAGTTTTTGGCAACATTAGATACAACTATACAGAATAACAACCACCGAAAAATGGAATAAAACCTAACAGGACAAACCTAATGATAGGATGAAAAGATATTCCAGGAATGATATATATAGTTGATTTATTCTGTAAAAGAAACATATGCCATATACATAAGTTTGTAACTATGTCAGTGACTATATGAACAGTTTACAGTCCACAGTTCACTTGAAATATACCTGCAAAAAATTTCATGTCAAACCTAACCTGTCACATGTCAAAACCAGGACTTGAAGTACAAAAGAAAAAGCTAATCTGGCTTAAAATGTTGATTGAAGTTAGTATAAGCTAATTAAGTGCTTTTTTTAAATTAAAGGAATAACCCGTATGAATGCATTTTTCGATTGTCTTCCAAAACCTTACAATCTCAAATGTCTTTTGAGGCTCTTCCTAACTTCGCACGTATAGTATTTGATTGGTAGTGAAGTTTCAGTTCCTTTAGATTGCTTTTGCATTTAGCTTGTAGGAAACAGGCTTCTTTCATCTTGTTGGATTATTTTAGTCCCTGAAAGGAGTGACCATGTTGCAAGAACTGCAGAGCTCACAGACCCTCTAGTTCCTGCTGCAAAGGGTCATCTCTTCAACATCATGTAACTGCATAGTAAGATAGGAACCTGTTAAATGCTTCTTTCACAGCCAAACTGATGGAAACCAACATATATTTTAAGAGAAATAAATTTGAGTCAAATAAAGGTTGGCAAGTTCTTGTTTTGTTTTTCCTCTTGGAATAAATTCATCAGAATTACGTTCCATTCCTGTCTGATTGTAGGGAACCCTCCTCATTTAGAGCCTGTTAACCTGTCTTTTCTCTACCCTGCAGCCTCACCTGCACAAGATTGTGAACAGCTCCATGGAGCTCGCACAAACTGCCAAAGAGCCCTATAACTACTTCCTGCTGCTTCGGGCCCTGTTCCGCTCCATTGGGGGAGGTAGCCATGATCTCCTGTATCAGGAATTTTTGCCTCTGCTACCAAACCTCCTACAAGGTCAGAGCAGTGATTTTGGTTGCTTTTTCGTCTTGTGTGTTTACATCGATCTGGCTGCCCTTGGTGGCTGGGGTTCATTCTCTGTACCCCGTGAAGGTCATGTTGAGGGGATATATGCATGTCCCCTGCAGTGTGTGCGTGTGTGTCTCCCTACTCACTTTAAAGGCAGTAAGACTTGAAAGAGAATTGGGTTCTTCCTCCCTACTCAGAGTTGAGTGGGAGTGGAAGGTTTTAGATACCCTTTGTTGCGTTTTTGTAGCATTTGGTAAGCAAGTCTAGAAAGTGGTTTCTAGTGGTTTAGTAAGATCAGGGATGCCTACATTGAAAGAAAATCAGAACAGTGAGGGGAAAAAAGCAGGTTACAAAGCTGAGTTACAAGTTTACATTTTTACTTAGTTGCTAATTTGCATAACCAGAATCCTATAATTCCTTTGTAATTAGGAATGCTTTCAAGGTATGTAGCTAAAGGGGATCTTGAGTCCTTTGAATGTTTATGGATGTGAACTGATTTGAAACACTATTGTAGGAATTTTTTTTTGTAAGGGTGAGCTCTTGGCAAGGGATTGAATCTTCTCCTATATTTTCTTCGTAAGTTCCTTAAAGAGAAGTCATTTACAACATAGTGTACCCAGGAGGCAACTGAGGAATGGTTGAATATGTTGAATGTGACATGACCGTAAGTCCACCAGGGAAGGTGCTTAAGGTGGCCGTCATCAGGCTCTGTTGTCTGCGTTTAACCCCATCTCCTGTCACTCCCCGACCTGAGCCCTCTGCTCTGATCAGTTTGATTTCCTCCTGCTGCGTGCTCCCAAAGCTCATTTCCGCCCACCTAGTTTTATTCGAGGGGATCCCCTTCTGGGAACTTAGCCTTTTCCTCTCCTCATCCTCCTTCTCCTTTGGATTCTGAATCCAGTGCTGCTCCTATGTGACGCCTTCCATGATGACTCCTGTTTTCTCCAAGCCCTCTCCAGCTTGCACTCCCTAGGACACGCCTTGTTTGGGGTCCACTGTTACATGCCTTTCTCTTTGTAGTTCGTTTCTAAGCTCTGTATGGGCAGGTCCTGATCTGACATGTCTCAGGAAGAGCTCACTAAATACTCAGTTACCCTCATGAGGAGTGGGAGGTTGACTTTATAAGGAGGCTTCTCTCCATTTGTAAAAAGAAAGTTTGATTTTAAGAAAAATGTTTATTTTAGACCATAGACATGAACTGTGGTCTACTGGAAGCCTGAAAAACGATGTAAGGTTATAAACCACATACTAGAGATGAACACACCATATTGGAGTCTATGTCTTTAGATTGGGCTTATTAATGGTATAACATGATTTTTAAAAGATTGATGTATAATAGGAGTTAATTACTTAATATAAATTCATCTGATTAACATTAAATAATAGCAATTATAGCTTAAATTATAACATAATAATTATATGTAGTCTGCTGTTGTCACTATGAATAAGACAGACTAAAGGCACATGACAAATAAAGAGAAAACCAAGAGAATGAGCATGCAGAAATACCAAATTGAATTTGCAGTCCGAAACACAAGGGACAAGAAACGAAGGAAATGCAAAAGAACCAGAAGATGAACAATAAAATAGCAACATTAAACCCTCATATATCAATAATCACTCTAAATGTAAATGGATTGAATTCTCCAATCAAAAGACACAGAGTGGCAGGATGGATCAAAAACCAAGATCCAATAATCTGCTGCCTCCAGGAAACACATCTCAGCTCTAAAGACAAACACAGACTCAAAATAAAAGGATGGAAAACAATACTCCAAGCTAATGGCAAACAAAAGAAAGCAGGAGTAGCCATACTTATATCAGACAAAGTAGACTTCAAGATAAAAAAGGTAATGAGAGACAAAGAAGGGCAATATATAATGATAAAAGGGATACTTCACCAAGAAGACATAACACTTATAAATATCTATGCACCCAACACAGGAGCACCAAAGTACATAAAACAACTGCTAAAAAACCTTAAAGGAGATATTAACAATAACACAATAATAGTAGGGGATCTTAATACCCCCCTTACATCAATAGATAGATCATCCAGACAAAAAGTCAATAAGGAAATAATGGACTTAAATGAAAAACTAGATGCAATGGATTTAATAGATATATACAGAGCACTCCACCCAAAAAAAGCAGATACACATTCTTCTCAAGTGCACATGGAACATTCTCAAGGATAGACCATATATTAGGAAACAAGGCAAACCTCTATAAATTTAAGAAGATTGAAATCATTACAAGCATCTTTTCTGATCATAATGCTGTGAAACTAGAAATCAACTGCAAGGAAAAAACTAGGAAAGGGACAAAGATGTGGAGACTAAACAACATGCTACTGAACAACCAATGGGTCGTTGATGAAATTAAAGGAGAAATCAAAAGCTATCTCGAGACAAATGAAAAGGAAAATACACCATACCAACTCATATGGGATGCAGCAAAAGCAGTCCTGAGAGGGAAATTCATAGCAATACAAGCTCACCTTAACAAACAAGAAAAATCCCAAATAAATAACCTTAAATTGCACCTAACAGAATTAGAAAAAGAAGAACAGACAAAGCCCCGAATCAGCAGAAGGAGGGAAATAATAAAAATCAGAGCAGAGATAAATGAAATTGAAACCAAAAAAACAGTAGAAAGGATCAATGAAACAAAGAGCTGGTTCTTTGAGAAGATAAATAAAATTGACAAACCCTTAGCCAGACTCACTAAGAAAAAAAGGGAGAAGACTCAAATAAATAAAATTAGAAATGAAAGAGGAGAAATTACAACAGACACCACAGAAATACAAGGGATTATTAGGGAATACTATGAAAAACTTTACGCCAACAAATTGGACAACCTAGAGGAAATGGACAAATTCTTGGACGCGTACAACCTCCCAAAACTGAATCAAGAAGAAATAGAGAATCTGAACAGACCAATCACAAGTAAAGAGATTGAAACAGTCATCAAAAACCTCCCAAAAAATAAAAGCCCAGGACCAGAGGGCTTCCCTGGAGAATTTTATCAAACGTTCAAAGAAGATTTAGCACCTATCCTTCTCAAACTATTCCAAAAAACAGAGGAAGATGGAATACTTCCCAACACATTCTATGAGGCCGACATCATGCTGATACCAAAGCCAGACAAGGACAATACAAAGAAGGAAAACTACAGGCCAATATCGCTGATGAACATAGACGCAAAAATCCTCAACAAAATATTGGCAAACCGAATACAGCAATACATCAAAAAGATCATACACCACGATCAAGTGGGATTTATACCAGGGACACAGGGATGGTTCAACATTCGCAAATCAATCAACGTGATACACCACATTAACAAAATGAAGAATAAAAACCACATGATCATCTCAATCGATGCAGAGAAGGCATTTGACAAGATCCAGCATCCATTTATGATAAAAACTCTCAACAAAATGGGTATAGAAGGAAAGTACCTCAACATAATAAGGGCCATATATGACAAACCTACAGCAAACATCCTACTCAACGGGGAAAAACTGAAAGCCATTCCTTTGAGGACAGGAACAAGACAAGGGTGCCCACTCTCACTGCTCTTATTCAACATAGTACTGGAAGTTCTGGCCAGAGCAATTAGGCAAGAAAAAGGAATAAAAGGACTCCAAATAGGCAATGAAGAAGTGAAACTCTCACTATTTGCAGACGACATGATCCTATACATAGAAAACCCCAAAAATTCCATCGGAAAGCTACTAGAAACAATCAACAACTACAGTAAAGTGGCAGGGTATAAAATCAACTTACAAAAATCAATTGCATTTCTATACACTAACGATGAAAAAACAGAAAGAGAACTCAAAAAGACAATCCCATTTACAATTGCAACAAAGAGAATAAAATATCTGGGAATAAATTTAACCAAGGAGGTCAAAGACCTATACAATGAAAACTATAAGACACTATTGAAAGAAATCGAGGAGGACATAAAGAAATGGAAAAATATTCCATGCACATGGATTGGAAGAATAAATATAGTTAAAATGTCCATTCTACCTAAAGCAATCTACAGATTCAATGCAATCCCAATCAGAATCCCAATGTCATTCTTCACGGTAATAGAACAAAAACTACTGAAATTCGTATGGGGCAACAAAAGAGCCCGAATAGCTAAAGCAATTCTGAAAAAAAAGAACAAAGCTGGAGGCATCACAATCCCTGATTTCAAAATATACTATAAAGCTACAGTAATCAAAACAGCATGGTACTGGTACAAGAATAGACACACAGATCAATGGAACAGAATTGAAAGCCCAGAAATAAAACCACACACCTATGGACAGCTAATCTTCGACAAAGGAGCAAAGAACACACAATGGAGAGAGGGAAGTCTCTTCAATAAATGGTGCTGGGACAGCAACATGCAAAAGAATGAAAGTAGACCATCTCCTATCGCCATATACAAAAATCAATTCAAAATGGATCAAAGACCTGAAAGTGAGACCTGAAACTATAAAACTCCTGGAAGAAAATATAGGCAGTACACTAATTGAGATTGGACATAAAGGGATCCTTTCAGATTCCATGTCTACCCAGACAAGGGAAACAAAAGAGAAAATAAACAAGTGGGACCTCATCAGACTAAAGAGCTTCTACAAGGCAAATGAAACCAGGATCAAAATGAATAAACAACCCACCAGCTGGGAGAAAATATTCGCAAATCGTTTGTCTGACAAGGGATTAATCTCAGTAATATACAAAGATCTCATACAACTGAGCAACAAAAAAACAAACAACCCGATCAAAAAATGGGCAGAGGGTATGAACAGACATTTTTCCAAGGAAGAGATACAGATGGCCAATAGACACATGAAAAGATGTTCAACATCACTAATCATCAGGGAAATGCAAATCAAAACTACACTAAGATATCACCTTACACTGGTTAGAATGGCTATAATCACAAAGACAAATAACAACAAATGCTGGAGAGGTTGTGGAGAAACGGGGACCCTCATTCACTGCTGGTGGGAATGCAAACTGGTGCAGCCTCTATGGAAAACAGTATGGAGAGTCCTCAAAAAATTAAAAATAGAAATACCGTATGATCCAGCAATCCCACTCTTGGGCATCTACCCAATGGACATGAAATCAACCATCCCAAGAGGCGTATGCACCCCTATGTTCATTGCAGCATTATTCACTATAGCCAAGAAGTGGAAGCAACCCAAGTGTCCCTCGACTGATGATTGGTTAAAGAAGATGTGGTATATACATACAATGGAATACTACTCAGCCATAAGAAAAGACACAATTGTCCCATTTGCAACAACATGGAAGGACCTAGAGGGTATTATGTTAAGTGAAATAAGCCAGAGAGAGAAGGACAGACACTGCATGAACTCACTCATATATGGAATATAAGTGATCACACGGACAGAGAGAACTGATTGGTGGTTACCAAGGGGAAGGGGGGTGGGGGGGCACAAGGGGTGAAGGGTTACATCCACAAGGTGACGGACAAAAATGTACAACTAAAACCCCACAGTGTTATAAACTAAGACATCAATAAAAAAAAAAAAAAAAGACAGACTAAAGGGATCATGGATGTAGTTATAGATTTAGCTAGTATAGTACATTATAAGGCATAAAAAGTTTTCCTATTATCACATTGATGTTTATGATAAAAAGTGGACCAGTTATTTTGTACAGTTAACTTTAGCATGTACCTGGGAAGTACCTGCCCTCTCTGACGGCCTCAAACCCTGTTTTTAGGGCTGAACATGTTGCAGAGTGGCCTGCATAAGCAGCACATGAAGGACCTCTTTGTGGAGCTGTGTCTCACAGTGCCCGTACGGCTGAGCTCTCTCCTGCCGTATCTGCCAATGTTAATGGATCCCTTGGTGTCTGCTCTGAATGGGTCTCAGACGTTGGTCAGCCAAGGCCTGAGGACTCTGGAGTTGTGTGTGGACAACCTGCAGCCCGACTTCCTCTACGACCACATTCAGCCAGTACGCGCAGAGCTCATGCAGGTAAGTCTGCGTTCTCATAAGCGCAAGCAGAGTGCCTCAGGTGCTCACATATCTCATTTTTACTGAGGGTTGTAGGCTGGTGGTTTCCAGAGGTGACCGGCCACTGATGAGCTCTCTGTGCTTAGTGCTGGGCTCTCTGCAAGATGAAGTGGTGTAGCTTTCACCTTACTTTGTGAATCTTCTGGCTTATGAAATGATATCAAGAAATGCTCTTAAGTATCGAGTGGATATTTGTTTTCCAGTATTGCCCCCTTTTTCAGAGAATTTTCACAAGTGTCAGGTTCTCATGAAGTTAATGACTTACGAAGGCAGGTGTCATGGCTGCTGTTACTTCCAGGGAGATCTTTTCTTTGTCAGGAAAGGTCTTGAGTTACACAGTAAAGAGATGCAAATTCCTAAGGGAAGGTATGGCTGTCTGGCCCACATTGGGGGAAACGGAGCAGATAAGAAAGGCTGTTTTGAAAACATTTTATATTTTCTGTTTATTAGAGTCTATATGTCAGATATCAGGTTTTTCCTTCATGTTTTGCTGCTGTTGCTCATGTGTAATATGGTTGGTAATTGTTAGAGATTTAGGCTACCTGTTATTTACTCGTCTGCCCCTTTAGGGTAGAGTATTTGGCCCCAAGTAGGAGTCAGAATCCCAGCTTTCTATGATGGAGACTCAGTAACTCCTAAAGATAGGAGTCTCTGGACAAACTGGGTTGGAGACTGCAACTTGACCTTGAGGCTGAGGTTGGGAGACTTTCCCTGCCAGTTCTGAAATGTAGATCTTGGCCTCCATCTAGGTGGGAGGAGGTGGCCCAGGAGTTGGGTTGGAGCCTCCAAGTCTACTCTCCCGGCCAGTCATTTGGAGGCTTGACTGAGAGCCTGACTCAAGAACAGAACTGTTGTCAAGGCTACTTCTTGCTTTTGGAGGCACCGTAATCCCACCTGCTAGACAGGTGGCAGAGTCTCATCAACCAGCCAAGTCCACGTGTGAGCACTGGGAGATTGGAAGCGCTCATTCCCAGTGCTGTCCCCTCCTGGGGAGTTCAGCCGAAGTCCCCTCTCCTGAAGATACATGAGGATTGATGGGCCAGGTGGAGGGGTGGAAGTGAGGAGACTTAGATTACACCTCTCAGCAGTCATTAGGGAGAAACCTCTTTGGACCTACAGGAACATAAGAGAAGTTAGAAATTTGCTTTAAAAAAAGAAGGGTTCCAAGATTTTGTTGACTATCGCTAGACACCCAGTATCTGGCACTGTTACAGAAGATGACTTAAGAAAATAGACTTAAATAGTAAGCTTTGTTAATTTTCAGGACTTAGGAAAATTTAGGTGAAAAAATGTGGGAAAATTGACCGAGTTTTTGGAACAGTTGAGTGTCTGTGTTTCTCATACTGATTGTCAGTATAAAGTACATACATGTTCACTTAGTCATTCCCGTAACGCAGGTCCCTTTATGAGCCCCATTTTCCCTCTTCACCATCCTTTCTAATGTCAGATTTGAAATGTGTGAGATAATTTATCTGTCACGCATGTAAGTTATAAAGCCTAGTGATAGAAATAAAAACCTGAGACTAACCGTCTAACCCAAGGACAAGAAGTTTATCAGCAAACTGCGTTTCTCTCTATGCTCCTCTCCATCCCATTTTGTATAGTATATGCCCAAACAATGTATTGCTGTTTTCTTGCCTTTGAGCTCTGCAGTATTTATGATATGCTACCATTTATATTTCTGGAGCATGGAAGGACATTTATATTGATGTATGCATTTTCTGTAAAAACACGATTTCTCTGGAAGGATACACAAGACTTAAGAACATTGGTTTCCCCCACAAAAGGTAACTCTGTGTTTGGGAGACAGGTGGGAGGAAGAATTTTCACCATATAGCCTTTTCTAACTTTTTCATTTTGATTTGTGAACCACGTGAATGCATTACCTTGGAAGGATTTTGATGAAAGCATGTTGATTTCTAGGCTTTGTGGCGCACCTTACGCAATCCTGCTGATAGCATTTCTCACGTGGCCTATCGCGTACTTGGTAAATTTGGTGGCAGTAACAGGAAGATGTTGAAGGAATCCCAGAAGCTGCACTATGTCGTGACTGAAGTTCAAGGCCCCAGTATTACAGTGGAGTTTTCTGATTGTAAAGCATCTCTTCAGCTCCCAATGGAGAAGGTAAATTTGGATGTCTTGGGGAGCTTCTTAAAGATGCTACAAGTTTCATTGTAAGAAAGTTAATTTCTATTTGAAAATATGTAAATAAAGCATACTTTTTTGGGAAGGGATTTCTAACTCAAAGAAGAACAAGATTTATTTGGGGCCCAGCTTAGTGAGGAGGCTTTTGTGACGCCAGGAAGCCAGTGGAGGAGTGTTACCCCTGAGGACTTTGGACCCTTGAGCAGTTCATCTTTCCTGATGGACCAAGAAGTGATGCCCCAGCCCATCCCACTCTTGAGCTTAGTCTGTTTTTATGCCCAACAGGCTTTACCTCAAGTGTCATTTAGAATCCAAGTTAATCCCATTCTTGTCTCTCATCCCTGTCACTCCTGAGTCCCTACTTTTTTCCCATTCTCTATCCAAGTGGCTCCTACTGTCTTTCCTGGCTCCTTAGCCCCTACAACAGCTCTTTGGTATTTCTCTGCATGCCCTTTAGAACTCCAGCGTCATTATGTAAAAAACAAACCGAGCCCCCAGCATCTTGCAGGGTGTTCCGCTTAACTACTTCTGCTTTATCCTATTGAAAACTGTTCCCCCTTCGCCTTATTGTCCCTCCTAGTGCTTTGTCACACACATATTGTTTTCCTTAATTGTAATCTACATTGTCACATGCAACTTTACCCCCTTATTATATAACCAGCCTATTTCTACCCATGTCACAGCTTTTCTTACCATGTCTTTTCAGAATATTTACCCAGCTGTTACATGTTGGGTATTAAAGGGTGTTAACAGTAGTCCTTGCATGGACTTGAGGGACTCAGTAGTTTCATGAAACCGGATGCCAGCTGGGATTCCTGAGCTCTTTGCAGACCTTGACTCTCCCTCTTAAAGAGAGGATTTAGTAAAAGCTTAGGAAGGCCATCTTTTAGCTTTGAACTTAGACACAGGAAAGTCTGTGGTCTGCAAGTTCGTTATTCTTTTCCTGAGGACTTGATAAGTGTGTGTAGATGATTCAGTATCTAGTTTAATCCAGCAAATCTACTACAAGAGGCCTTCTGAGGTGACTTAATTTCTGGAATTTCCCATTGGCTATTTAAGCATGAAGTTAGTAAACTCCGTTTTACATTTTAATTTGAACCGTGCAGTTCCTTATTTGATAATACTTATATTGCCTTCTCTGGAGGTTGTATCTGGTGAATATCTGTTAGCCTGTGTAGGCCCACTGTGCTCTCGTCAAGAGAAAATATGCATTAAGATTCATAAGGTGCTGCAAATGCTTTCAATGAAAGTTTTTCAAAATCATGTAATTCAGCACAAACTATAGCATTTTTGTGTTCCTTTGCTGTAGGCCATTGAAACTGCTCTGGACTGCCTGAAGAGTGCCAACACTGAGCCCTACTACCGGAGGCAGGCATGGGAAGTGATCAAGTGCTTCCTGGTGGCAATGATGAGTCTGGAGGACAATAAACACGCGCTCTACCAGCTCCTTGCACACCCTAAGTATGTTGGTAATTTAATTCTCTGCCGTTAGCTGTATCTTGCTTCAGGAGTTGGGGATGGAGAGGACCTCTCAGATTTCTTAGTGTTATGAGCATGTTCCTTCAAGTCAGGAAAATGACATGTTATTTGCCTAGTAATGCTTTTTGGCTTTTAGAGGAAATGGAAAGGAGAACTCGGGTGCTGGAGAATTAGCATTGGTCTCAGTTGTAATCTGCCTTTATTGTTGCCTCCTCCATTAGGGTATAAACTTCAAGGATCAAGGGTCACGACCTTCTCCTTGTCTCTCCCTTTTGCTCACTGTTCTATCCATAGCGCCTGGCATGTGATAGGCATTCCGTGGATCTTTTGCTTTTCCAGTCCATGGTGATCCTGTCATTGCCCAAATACTTGTCATGTGATATTTATGTTTTGCTAGTATCACTTAAGGCTGAAACCTTTATATAGTGATTGTGATAATGTGTGTATATCATCTTTCTGTGTTGTAAGTTTCAGGGAAGAGATTTTTCCTTTTTTCACATTTCTCACAATATCAGAAATGATTCTGAGTACATAGTAGGCACTCACGTGTTAACAGAGGATTGAAGAGAGAGCAGTCAAAGATAGCCAAGTGCACAGGAAATAAGGCAGCATAAGTCAGAGCCAGCAGGATCAACAGAAGGCAGAAATAGATCTGCACGGACTTCAGACGTTAGGATCACCACAACTAGGTTATAACTATGCTCACCATGTTTAAAATAAATGAAAGACATACTTGAAAGTAGTCCAAGAACTACAAACCTGTAAAAATTGCCCAAGCAGATTAAAAAAAACACACACACACAAAGAGAATCTTTAGATGAGAAATAAGTCAAAAGAAATTACCCAGAATGCTTGCAGAGAGAGAAAAAGATGGAAAATTCAAAGGAGAGAGTAAGAGACATGAAAAATAGAGGGAAGTAGCCTAGTTTGCTTAAAGACCCATGAGGAGAGAGGCAGAGGTTTACATTACTGGACATAATCTCCCTTGGAATTTCCGAGAACTGATGAAAAAAATTTAAAAAACAACAATGCACAGATTCAGGATGGTTGGTGACTCTAAAGCAGGATAAATAAAAAGAATCCACACGTAGATGCATCCTAATGAAACAACTGCAAATCAGAAATAAAGAGAAAATCTTAAAAGCTGACAGAACAGAAAGGTAGATTACCCTCAAATGAATGGTAGATTGGTACTGTGACAGCGGAATAAATCTTCAGTCTGAAAACCTAGAATCATATGTCTAGTGAAAATATGACTGAAGAACGAGGGTGAAATAAAGATGTTTTCAAATAAAAACAGAAATCTCCCACCAGCAGATCTTCATTCAGGTAGAATGAAAATTCCCCAATGGAAGATCTGAGATGGGAGAAGGAATAAAGAAAATAATATGTGGTCAAATGTAAATGGAGTTCAGCTAAAGCAATATTTGTATGATGATTACAAAATGGTAGTTTTCTTTTTAACAACTTTATTGAGGTATACTTTACATATCCAAAATTGATCTACTTCAAGCATACAATCTAATGATGCTTGGGAACCTACAGAGTGTTGCAAATATAAGTCAGATTTAGAACATTTTCATCCCCCAGTAAGGTCCCTCATGTCCATTTACATTTAATCTCCATTCTAATTGCCAGCCCCAGGCAACCATTGATCTGCTTTCTGTCTCTATAAATTTACCCTTTTTGGACATTTCATATGAATGGAATCACACAATACGTGATCTCTTGTGTCTGGCTTCTTTCACCTAGCATAATGCTTTTGAGACTCATCCATTATGTAAAATTTGTCAGTAGTTTGCTCCTTTTTATTACTCAATAATATTCTATTGTATGGATATAAAATGGTGATTTTCTAACTCCATTTTCCCTTTTTGGTAAAGTAAAGAAGAGCTTTTACTTCTCTAATATTTGTTTATAGCAGTATAGACTCATGGATTCTTTATTTAATGGATGACAATCTATTATTTATTTTAATGACCAAATTGTCCGGATTTAGTCAGTGAGAGCCCCTCCAGACTGTCTCCTGTGTTGTTTTGACGTGTCCCTGTCCATTTTTGAGCACCCCTCTGCAGCTCAACAAGATGTTTCTGGTCCCCTTGTGCCTTCTCTCCCCTAGCCTTGGAATCACCATTTCCTGCGAAAGGAGTAGGGATCCTGAGGAAATAACTGTTTAGAGACTAAGGTCTCTATCCTGGATGTGCTCATCGCTACTGGGTGTCATTGTTTCTAAGCCTTTCAGCAGAATTTTTTGATAAACCAAAGCTCATGATTTTACTATGGTCAAATTGATATATTTTTCCTTTTGTTTTGTGGTTTTTATATATCATTTGTAAGAAATAATTTCCTATATCCTACAAGAGATTCTCTTGGTTTCTCTTCTAAAAGCTGTACAGTTCTGTCCTTCACATTTTGATCTTTAACCTCTCTGGAATTGGTTTTTGTGAATGGTGTGGAGTAGGGGTCCACTTTCATCTTCCGCCCTCTGTATATCCAGTGTGCATTTACTATAAAGACCATCCTTCCTCGTCTCTGTGTTGTCACTGCTGTCATAGATTGAGTCCCTTCTAGTACCAGATACTGTTCCGGGTTCGTGTACAAGACTGCATCCTTGCCTTTAAGAAACTTCCATTCTAGTGGGGGAGATGGACTCCAAGCAGAGAGGAACAAATGTCTAATATTTAAGGTAGTGATAAGTGCTATTAAGTATATTAGGCTAAGGAGATAGGGCATGAAAGGGACGTTTTAACAAATAGGGCGGTCAGAGCAGTCCTCTCCAAGTCGGTGACACCGAACAGGGATCACTCTGGTTTGTAGGAGGAAATTGTGAAAACCTCCAGAGGAAGCTCACCCCAGGCTCAGGGAACACAAGGGTGGAGGCCTCGCTTCTGTGGGCTCCACCAGAGACCAGTGATGCTGGAGCACACTGGGTGAGAGGGGCCTCGGAGGACACGCTGAAGACCAGATTTTCCTCGAACTGTCATGGGAAGTGGATAAAGGGATCTGACTGACTGCTGGCCGCAGGTTTTCTTGGCTTCAGCCACAGGTGCCACTTACTGAGTTGTCAGGAACATTGGGGAAGAGCAGGTTGAGGGGACAGTGGGAATCACACATCTATATTGGGCATCTCAACACCAGTGGCATTTTAAAGAGCGTCGTCACAAACTGGAAAAGAGCTGAGAAGACTTTCGGGTGTGGAGTGGGGAGATGGCCACTCTCTTTGCTCTGTTTGAAGATGTTACATGTGGAAATGAAAGGCCTCCATGTATTTTATTAGCTTCAGAGGCAGAACCAGAGAGTGGGCAAAAATTAGAAAGAGGTAGATTTTTGGTCATGGAAATTTCTGTATCTGGAGCTGTTGAAGGTTGGAAGAAACTCATAATTTTTAAAATATTGATGACATTCTTATCCCTGTGTTTGATGTGTGCTTCCCTGACTCTGCCTTCTTGGGTTTTAGTTAATCCCGTATAATTGACAGTGAAGCTTTATCGATAGATCCACAGCCCGTTCGGTTCTGTACCCCGTGATTTTTCAATGAATAACAGGTGTATAGCTGTCTGTAAGTAATAACTTTTTTCATCCCTATTTGATCATTTGTTCTTAGAACTTGCCTATTTCATCATAAAAGATCAAAATCAATCAACTTTCTTTTTCTTTGGTTTGTTTTTTTTTTTGATGATTGGCCCTGAACTAATGTCTGTTGCCAGTCTTCCTCTTTTTGCTTGAGGAAGATTGTCACTGAGCTAATGTCTGTGCCAGTCTTCCTCTATTTTTTGTATGTGGGACACTGCCACAGCATGGCTTGCTGAAAAGTGTGTAGGTCTGCACCTAGGATCTGAACCCGCAAACCCTGGGCCACCGAAGCAGAGGGTGCAAACTTAACCACTACGCCACTGGGCCAGCCCCAAACATCAACTTGCTTAAAATGGAAAATAATTATGAAGATACTGAATGTGCCACCATTATGTAATTTACCTCTGATTCCTGCCTGTTCTCATGTTAGGTAGAACATATTTGGTATCTCTTGAGTCACTGGCTATACATGTTCATAATGAAATTCATCATGTTTGATTCCAGGTGTTGCTGAAATTAAAGCAGAGAAATTAACTCAGGCCTATCGAAACAAGAGGAAAGTGTGCAGGTTGAAAATAAAAAAATAAGTCATGGTGGAATCATCAGCTCAGGACTTGAACGTCGTGATGATGGATTTATCTTTGTCTTTCAGCTTTACAGAAAAGACCATACCTAATGTCATCATATCACATCGCTACAAAGCACAAGACACCCCAGCTCGGAAGACGTTTGAGCAGGCTCTGACCGGGGCGTTCATGTCTGCTGTCATCAAAGATCTCCGACCCAGTGCTCTGCCCTTTGTAGCCAGCTTGATTCGCCACTACACCATGGTGGCTGTTGCCCAGCAGTGTGGTGAGTGGGCAGAGGAAGTGTTATTTGACTCTTTGAGGGTACTTCAAAAACTTGGTAGGATGGTGTGTTTCAGAGAAACTGAGTTTGGCTGATGGATTTTTGGCTTTTGTTTTCTGATTTTACTACATTGATAAAGATAATTGGTATTTCAGTGATGGGTGCTATATTAACTTGAAAATTGTTACCAAGTTTTTATCTCTAAAATACACCCAATTTAGTATTTTGGCCCTTTGTTTTTCATGAGAAATGGAGGCTGAATACTTTTGGACACTGCATGTAAAACAGAGAGACAGTTTGTGGTCGCATTCATCGCTGGTCTTCCTCTCCATGATGTTGTTTCTCAAGGCTCAGCCTCCCTTCTCTGCTCCATCCCCTATTCTCTGCTCTTCAGCCAGCTCCTCAGAGTCGCCATGCAGTGCTCATCTCTACTCCTGGGATGGTCATCCATGCCATTACCCCTGCCTGGAATGGCTCCTCGCCTCTGCTTCAGGGATTCTCAGGCTCTGGGTGCTAAAGGACCAATTTTGTTTATCTCTTTGTTTTTATTTCTAATCCAGTGCAGACTGGTGCTTTTGGAAAAGGCAATAAAAATGTCACGGCACTACCAGTTGCTGTATAAGTTCCTGAACACTTACTCTCAATTTTTGCAACTCCTCCCAGACCAGTGCTGGTCAGTGGACACACTTGAGTAGTGCTGCCCCACTTTGTGTCCTCAAAGCCCCTCACCCTCGAGATCAGTGAGCAGCTTTCTCTGAACACTACACTGCAGAACACATAGAACTTTCCCCTTTTGCGCTCTTCTTGGCCTGAACAGTCAGTTCTATAGAGTTTAACACTTAGGTGGTTTCTCAGTGTTTCCTCTGCTTTGGCATTATCTTTCAGGCAGACCTATAAGCTTCTCCATAACTTCCATCTCACCTAGTGCTGGGTACCTGCGAGGCATTAATTAATAGTTGATGGCAGGTTGTTCTCTGACTGTGTGTTGGGAGTTGTAGCTGGATGTTGTTTCTTTTTATTGTTATTTATATGTCAGAAATGTCCAGAGCGTAACCCATAGTCATTCCCATGCTCTGTCCCTTGGCCTGCTTAATGGTTTTTTTAAAGAAGATACTTGATTGTGGTTCTCATTTTAAACTAATATATTTTTGAGTTGTGATTGAGAAAATCTGAAAATAATGCAATGTATAATGGGAAACATTCTGAAAAATAGCCTTAGTGTGAATCAGACCACTTAGTTTATAAATAATTGCAGTTTAACAAAAGTTGGTCTAAAGTACCAGGGTTGGCTTTTATTGAATTCCTAACCTCAAGGAAAAAATGAAGTAGTTTTGCTATTTGAGGGACAAGAATAAACTCTGCTTTCTCACGTGCCCTCTGCCTCTTTTCAGGTCCTTTCTTGCTACCTTGCTACCAGGTGGGCAGCCAGCCCAGCACAGCTATGTTTCACAGTGAAGAAAATGGGTCGAAAGGAATGGATCCCTTGGTTCTTATTGATGCAATAGCTATTTGTATGGCATATGAGGAGAAGGAACTCTGCAAGATTGGGGAGGTGGCCCTGGCTGTGATATTTGATGTTGCAAGTATCATCCTGGGCTCAAAGGAGAGGGTAAGGAAGGATTGAGGAGTGTCTTCTATTTTGGGGGTGTTTGTGCCCACGGGCAGTCATTCTAGAAATGACTGGCAGTTTAAGAATATGCAGTAACATTATGGTTTGTGTGTGTGTTCTTCTCTCAGGCGTGCCAGCTGCCTCTCTTTTCTTACATTGTGGAACGCTTGTGTGCGTGTTGTTATGAACAGGCCTGGTATGCAAAGCTGGGGGGTGTGGTGTCCATTAAGTTTCTCATGGAACGGCTGCCTCTCACGTGGGTTCTCCAGAACCAGCAGACATTCCTCAAAGCGCTTCTCTTTGTCATGATGGACTTAACTGGAGAGGTAGGTGATGAGTGGCCCCAATCCTAACCATGCTATTTTAGAAAGCCGGTTTGCCTGGAGGACAGTTTGAGACAGTTCTGCAGATACGCTCCTAGGAGCTTAGATTTCATTACAGCATCTGTAATAAAAGGATAGATTAGAACCCTCATCATAGGCTTTCTCTGGATATCTAAAGATCTATCTGAGGGGCCAGCCCAGTGGCATAGCGGTTAAGTTTGCACATTCCACTTCGGCGGTCTGGGGTTCGCCAGTTCAGATCCTGGGCACGGACCTACTCACTGTTCATCAAGCCATGCTGAGGCAGCGTCCCATATAGAAGAGCTACAACTTGACAACTATGATACACGACTGTGCACTGGGGCTTTGGGGAGAAAAAAGGGAAAAAGAGGAAGATTGACAACAGATGTTAGTGCAGGGCAATCTTCCTCAAAAAAAATTAAAGGCCTATCTGCCTTGATAGAGAGCAGTCACAGGACAGAGTACTCAACACGGTACATCTGTAAAAGGGAATACTACTCAGTTTTACCATAGGCCTAAATAGTGCACATGCTGCAGAAGTTCTCTAGCAGTTGCATTCTTCATGAACCCATATGCAGATGTAACGCAAACAAATAGAATGTGGTGGGCATTGCCAGCTTACCTGTTTGGTAAATACGAGGATCATGTCTAGATCCACATCTTCTTTTCTGAATGACAAGCCGGAATTACCTGTAAGAAGGTGAGTTAACTCCTGAAGTACTGTGTGGAGGTTATGAAGTAGTCTTGTTAAATTAGCTGGTGAGGGGCGTGGACCCCCAGTGACAGCGTTCATGGCAGGCAGGTGTGCGGGAGACGTGGGTGCTGTGGGCAGCATCCCGCCTTTCATTCTAAGGAGTCCCTGGCCTGCAGGTTTCCAATGGGGCAGTCGCCATGGCAAAGACCACCCTGGAGCAGCTTCTGATGAGGTGTGCAACACCTTTAAAAGACGAGGAGAGAGCCGAAGAGATCGTGGCAGCTCAGGAAAAGTCTTTTCACCACGTGACACATGACTTGGTTCGAGAAGTCACCTCTCCAAACTCCACTGTGAGAAAGCAGGCTATGCACTCACTGCAGGTATTGGCCCAGGTCACTGGAAAAAGTGTGACCGTGATAATGGAACCCCATAAAGAGGTGAGATTTCTGTCACTGGAACTAGGATAATTTGAGCAAAACTTTTAAGATGTTTTTTCCTTCAAATTTGAGTTGTAGATGATACATAATTTATAGTTTCGAGTCTACTTCACAAAGTGCTATTATTATACATGCTCTTTTTTTTTAATTTTTAAAATTTTTTTTATTGATGTCTTAATAGTTTATAATACTGTGGGGTTTTAGTTGTACATTTTTGTTTGTCCATCACCATGTGGATATACAGGCTCTTTTTGATCTCAGATATGCAAAAAGCAGTGTGCTTATATTAATGGCAGTATCAGTAAATGTCAGTGTCAGGAGAATAGAAGCCTGGTTTCCTGGATCTGTATAGCATTCTAGTAGTTTTGTTCTTGTTTTGTTGTTTTAAGAGAGGTTACTCTGCAGCCGTAGGATTTAAATGTATCTGGCACGTACCTATCCCTGCCCCAGTTTTAACACATGAAACACAACCTCCCTTCTCTAACTAAAGGATGTCTGTAATAACTTTTGGTCTCATTTTTGGTGTTCAGAATGGTAATTGTTTTGGAATATTGTGATGAAGGGTGTTTACTTCTTCCAGGGCATCCGGTTAATGGTGCTTCCTCCTTGCCTCTCCCAGGTCCTCCAGGATATGGTCCCACCTAAGAAGCATTTGCTCAGACACCAGCCCGCCAATGCGCAGATTGGCCTGATGGAGGGGAACACGTTCTGTACCACGTTGCAGCCCAGGCTCTTCACAATGGATCTTAACGTGGTGGAGCATAAGGTGTTCTACACAGAGGTAGGGGGGTGGTGGTGTGGCGTGGTATGGATGGTGATGACATGTGTCTGGTAACCTGTCTTTGTGCACGAAGACTGGTCAGGCAGCATTCAGAGAAGGCATGGGCGGTGAGCACAGGTAATCAGCCACAGCCTGGCACAGCTCTCTGCACAGGTATGTTAAATCTGGGGTTGGGAAGAAGGTAGACTTGGTGACTGGAGATCTTCAACAAAATGTGAGTGTTTTCTGAGTCCTTCTAACTCTGATAGCCCTCTACAGGGAACCTTGCTCTTCGGGTCTTTCAAGTTGTATTCTGTAGATAAGACAGTACCGTCTTCTTTAATCACTCTCGTATCAGCTGGTGCTCAGAATGAGACTGGCACAGAGCAAGTGCCAGTTTATTGAATTTATCAATCACTTGAATGTGCTATGCACTGTTGAGAACTGACTTCACATGAATGCCCTGTATGGCTCTGACAGTACCCCCTGAAGTGTAGATACTGACTGTTCTTATTTTGAAGATGCAGAAACTGAGCCTGAGGGTTTGTTACACACCTAAAGCCACAGAGCAGGGGAGCTGTAGAGCTTAGGTTGGAACCACTGCTGCAGTTTTAGAGCCTGGTTCCTAATCACCACACTGTCCTGCTGGGTTCTCATTTTGTTTGGCAGACTTGACTTGCCCCTTGACCCAAGACAACAGGCAGTGGCAGGTGGCATCTTATAAGTATTTGTCACAGTGAACATTTCAATGTGGGGTGATATTAGACAGTGATAAACAGAAAATAAACTTGATACAGTCAAATTATAAGTATTAATTCTTAGAATACAATAATGGTTTGGTGATCAGTCCCAATTTGAAATTTTTATGAGACATGAGTCATAGTTTTGGAGGCATTGTCAGAGCAAACTGAGGCAAAAGTCATAAGGAAGCAAATTCTTCATGATCCACACTGTCTGAATTTTCCAGTTACGAAAAATTTATGTCTTGGTTTTTTTAAGTCCTATGTTTTTGCTTGGACAGATGGTCATCTGATCATGTGGTCTAGCTTTGATCTTATATACTTGTTATATCCTTTGTATTGCTTGTAAGACTTGACTGAGGGTCCAGGAGAGCCACTGGAGGACGGGAGGACTTCTTCCCTTTGATGGTTCTAGATGTATTTTAACCTGCATGGAAAACTCCTTACTAAGCTGAAGACCAGAACCTGTCCTGTTGAGTGCTAAATCTCGGGGAATGAAATTGATTTTCCAAGTGTTTATCAGTGCACTAGCTGCATCAAAACATATGAAGATCTTTTGAAAAATAGAGACTCTTGAGTCCCCTCCCTCGAGATTTGGATTCAGTAGATATGGAGTCACACCTGGGAATCCACTGTCTGAAAGCTTCTTGGGTGATTCTGGTGATGGCCGTGTTTTGGACTCTGGGTTTATATTGTAGTTACTCGGCACTCTCTCTCTTTGTAGATATAGGTGTCTATATATATATATATATATGTATGTATGTGTATACACACATGTTTATATATGAGGAGAGCATTTCCAAAGGTCATCCATGTAAATGGTAACAGTGGTTTCCTCTGGGGGAGTGTAATAGGGTGGTGACTTGAAGTGCTTTTCACTATATATCTTTTTTTCCTGTTTTACATCTTTTGCTAGGTAGGAATCTTTAGAGGAAAAAAACCGGTAAAAGTCTATACCATTTTTTCCAGGATGTAAATAGAAGGGGAAAGTAGTAATAGAACGCCATATATGACATTCTAAATATTAGATGATGTAGGTATATACTGGTATGGCAAAATGTCTGGGAGGGTAGCCATTGGAATCTCTGAGTTGTGATAGTCCCAGTGATGTTCAACTTCCTTCTTTATGCTATGCTGTACTGAAAAAGGAAGAAAAAGTATTACCACTCAAATATGTGAATTATAGCACACATATTTCTTGAGTACTGGCCCAAGGCGTTGAGAAGCAGCTCTGAACAAGGAGGAGACGTACCACCATCATGGAATTTGCAGTTCGATAAAGTGATCTTCTGTGTAAAGAAAAAACATTGTGGTATCAGAGTGGGTGAGAAAGTGTCCAAGAATTTATTTCACTAATGAGGTTTACTGAGTTTTGCTTTAGAATAAGGAAGCTCAGTTGTGTTTTGATACTTAAATTCTCTAGGATTTGAGTCAGTTTGTCAGTTGTTAATTGTGTTGCGGTGTGTGTGGAAAACTGATGTGTTCTGTATTTGCAAGGTTACTATGTCCTCACAGTAAGAGTAGGCTAAATTAAATTATTTTCTCTTTTGCAGCTTTTAAATTTGTGCGAGGCTGAAGATTCAGCTTTAACAAAGCTGCCCTGTTACAAAAGCCTTCCATCACTGGTACCTTTACGAATTGCAGCGTTAAGTAAGTTAATATAAGTCTGAGTCAAGTTATTGGGTACAAAAGTGAAAGGAGACAGTGGCCTTTTTTTGTTGCCTGATTTTTCTGGCTTTTTGTGGTATTTTTAAGTTAGAATCAAACAATTATGTTTGTATATTTATCAAACTACATAGTGAGATGTCAGTGGGTTATATCGATTGCTAGTATTTAAATAATGTATTATCTCTAGTAAACTGGATTTTACTCTATAGTAAACCCTTTAAGAATCTAATATTCTGGTTTTAGAGAGTTGTCATGCCATTCATATATTGCCATTTTCATCCAAATCTGAGTATATAGTAAGATATACTGTGACCTTTGTAGGCTTCTTAATGATTCAGAAGCACTTAAGAATCCTGCTATCTCTCAGTTTTCATGAGGAACATCAGTTTTCATTGTTTAGCACAGCAATTGTGCAGTTTAGGAAAATATACTAGATCAGTCCGTGCCCTTGTACTTAGAAACCATCATCCGCCCCACCCCCCAACCTTTTTGGAAGAGGTAAATGAATACCCAATAGATGTTTTTTCAGTTGACATTGTCTCTTGCTTTATTGACTTTTTATACACTTATTAAAATATTGCCAGACTCCTCCTTGAGTTAGAGGTAGAGGAGCTGAGAGGCAGACCATAATACCCGAGCTTGAGGGTAGGGCTGGGCTGTTGATGACATGGTAGTTCGGAGAGAAGGGCGTGCACTGCAGGGATGGTGGGCAGCTTTTCACCTCTCCTATTGGGGCTCCTTTCTTTGGGGTGCCTCTCGTGTGTTCTTGTTAGCTCGTATGGGCATTACTCTTGCTATCTCTTAAACTAACGTATAGCACTGAGGTGTGTCCCCTTTCCTAAGAATGTTTGTATTTTCAAAGCCTTGAACCCCCCCCAAGTTGGGAGGAGGCTGCCTGATTAGACTTCGATAGTGGAGTGAAGCTGGGCTGTGTGTGTCTGTTCCCTTCATCCCTGGGGTCTAAGGCCATGCCCTCTGCATTAATTCAGCATGTATCTGCCTGCAGGTCAGCCATGCTCTCACCCTATGAGGATGTCTTATGGGCAGGGGTGTCGGTGGGGACCCCTTTTGTTCCCCCTCCAGCCCTTCTTCCTCCTCTCGGACAGTGTAAGATTTATCCTGGCTTTTCTGACAGGCTGTTGACTTGACTGACTCTTAGATAAAAGTGAGCATGTACGTAGAAGACTGTGTGTCCTTTTGTCTTTCTCGGGGCTGGATACTAGGAAAGAGGATTAGTGATTATATTTTTTGTTGTTTGGGAAGAGCTTTTAGACAAGAAAATTGTTTGTATATTTTTCAGGTTAATAATGAAATTGTATTGATTTCTCTCCCTAAAGATGCGCTTGCTGCCTGTAATTACCTTCCTCAGTCCAGAGAGAAGATCATCGCCGCACTCTTCAAAGCCCTCAATTCCACGAATAGCGAGCTCCAGGAGGCTGGAGAAGCCTGTATGAGAAAGGTGAGTGGGGGAGGGGGTGTGAATTCTGCGCTGAGTTCTTCCTGGTCACCTTCTCTGTATGCCTGGAAGTCTGTCTATGGTTGATATGCACTGGGTGGTAATAATGTCTCTACCTGTTTCATAGTCATACTGAACCTTTTAAAATATTAAGTAGTAATGATTAGTCTTCCTCTTTTCATCATAAACTTCTGGAATATATGTGGTTAATGTTTCATTTTCCCAAGGGAAAACAAAAACTTGCTGCTAGAGTTGAATAGGAGTTCCATTCTGTTATAAAGTGTATTCTAATGTCTATTTTCCTTTGTTACCTTTCTTTTTTATTAGTTTTTAGAAGGTGCTACCATAGAGGTTGATCAAATCCACACACATATGCGACCTTTGTTGATGATGCTGGGGGATTATCGCAGCTTGACGCTGAACGTTGTGAATCGTCTGACTTCGGTTACCAGGCTCTTCCCAAACTCCTTTAATGATAAATTTTGTGATCAGATGATGGTAAGCCAAATGCATATAAACTCTATAATAAACCTGAGAAGTAATTGAATCATTTTTTAAAATAAGTAATACATTTACATGGTTTAAAACTGAAAAGGTGTAAAAGGGTATACTGCAAAGTTCCTTCCCATCCCCGTCCTCCAGCTACCCAGTTCCCCTTCCAGGAGACAACCAAAGTTAACAGTTTCCATTTACCACTGCATCATTTCATATCAGTACATAAAGTGCTTCTTCCTTCTGTTTTATGGCTGCGTGATATCTCATTCTGTGGACGTGCCATAATTTATTTAGCCGTTCCCCCACTGATGAACATCTAGATCGTTCCCAGCCCGTGGCTATTATAGACAATGATGCAGTGAAAAACTTACAAGAACTTCAGAAGTCCTTTGGGTTTTTAGAATTGCCAAGGAAATAATTATGCAAATAAAAAATCTGTTTGACAATGTTTAAACTTGAAGTGTAAGTCGAGGAAGGAGGATTTCAATTATTAGCTTTCTCTTGCATTCTGTAAGTAGACATTTATAAATAATTTGTTAATTTATGATTTCATGGTACATTACTGCAAACATGCATGTATTTTTCATGCTTATGTTTCCCAGGTAGCTTTTGGCTAATTAGACATTTTATGGTACTAGAGGTGTTGTTTCTGGTTTTGGTACACCTTTCCCTAGCTGTAAACAGGAGTGAGTAGACAGACAGATATAGATATAATGTGTATGGAGTGTAGATACACAAGTATGTATATGGAAACCACATAGCTTTTTACCTCCCATACTGGTTTCTTCATATCTGCAGACACCTAAACAGTGAACAATGACCAAAACACCTAACTGGGAATTGATAGTATTATGATTGGTCCTAAAAATTGTAAGTGATGCCGTAATAGTAGAGTGTAATTGGGAAACAAAGTAGTATAGGTAAGTGGATTTTCCAGATTGGAAGACTCCTTACCTTTAAGCTTCCAAATACATGTAATATATGTACCTACCTACCAATTTACATGCATACAAACATTCACAAGTGTGGTTTAAATGAATGAAATTTTGTCACTTCCTAATCAAAGCACATCAAACATACACTTTATCTTACATCATATCACAACTATTGGTGCTTTTATATATGAGATCTAGTGCACGTGTTCTAAATGTCCTAATGTTTTTATATTCGTCTCCTTTTAAAAACTAGTCTATCTCTTCCCTCTGTCAGCTGTCATTTCTTGCTGCCTTTGCATGCCTGCCTGAAGCAACTTTGTTTTTTTCTGTTTTTTACCCCGGATCTAACCCTTCAGATCTGCTGTGAGCTGGAAATTCATTCAATAAACATTGTTACCCAGATTTTTTTAGAGTAGCGTGAAGAGAACTGCCTCACAGTGTGCAGTTTCTGACTAAGGCCGGGAGTCTTCTCCCCTAAAATAAAGTACATAGGTTTTGTGTTTCTGGTTTGTTCAGGGGATCTTTTTCCTTCTCTGGCATTATAGTCACTTTCCGAGTGGTTGCAAGTCCTCTCAAAGCAGAGAGCGTTGATGTTCTTGGTAAAGAATGACTGAAGCCACTGTCGTGGAGCCATTTCCATCTGGCACCCAGCTCGCCTGAGCCCGGCCTGGACCTGAGCTGACGGACTTGCGTTGGTGGCTCAGGTCTTCTTACATAGTCTGGGCTGCTGTGCTCTGCCGGGGCGGTGGTCAGGGAACTGGTCGCGCTTAGGTAGCCATGCTCCTCAGAACTGTGTTCAATCAGCAGGCCTTTGGTTTTCCCTCGTGTGATATGCTTTGGAGGTTAACAGCTCAAGCCTTCAGCCTAATTTTAAGAGATAAGACACCTTACTCTGTAGGGTGGGCATTCATGAAAACAATGCTGAAAATTTTCCTTTCTTAAAATTTGAACTGCTTGTCATTTGATCTTGAAGTCTCATATGTGGCTAGTTGTTTCCAATATCTCCTTATTGACCTAAAAGTGAATTTCGTATACCAGTTAGCGTCATTTTTTTCCTTTGGGGAATCTAAAAGCAGAATGAATGGTGATGCAGCTGGCTATTTTCTGCACCTTTAATTTTGTTACTCTCCTATCTTTGGTATGAATATAGCTATTCTAGTAAGATACAGGTTTCATATATCATATATATTCTGGTGATATCCTTCAAGGAATTTTACTGGTAAAACATTGATAGTTTAGTGTACCTAGTTTCGTTGAAGAAATGTGTATTGTTTCAGTGTTTGTCAATATGTGTTCCTTGGAACACTAGCCCCACAAGATGTAGATTTTCCATGAAAAACAGTTAATTGGCTAAGTAAGTTTGGGAAACACAACTTACTGTATTCCCCTCTTGAAGTTTTACAGAGTCTATAGACGTTAAAGGCTCAGAGAAAAGTGTTTAGAAGTATTTAAACCGTCTGCCCCCAGGCCTGTTTTACCATGGAGTCCTTTTTAAAGCAACTTGTTAACTTCCTGCATGACATCAGTGTTTTGAAGAAAAGTTAGAACAGTGTAGTAGTTGTAGTGTAGACAGTGTAGTTTGGATAATGAAGGTATTTCTGTTATTTGGAAGCTCTTGTGGTTTTAGCAGTAGCCTCTGAGTGCTTATCTGCCAGGTTTTGCTGGACATGGGTGGGAGCCTGGCTGCCGCATGCCCAGGTCAGGCCTAAGTCACTCTGGGCTCAGGGATCTCTCTTCTCATGCTCTTACAGAAATATGCAGAGTCTTATCACAGAACAGTTGCCCTCATTCTGCACAGAAGGGAATTGCTACCCATTTGCACTAATTTACACGACCTCTGACCAAATGGGATCCATGCCAGTATCACCAGCCCATCCCCCCAGGGTCCCCCTTGTGCCTGCTAATCCTCAGCCATAGCAGCCACTCTTCTGTTTCTGGCTTCAGGGCCTGTCCCTCCTTTTCTCTGCCTGGAGTGCTCTTGCCTTATGGTTCTGGCATGTCTGCCTCAGCAGAGCTCTCCCTGACCTCCTCGACCCGCATCTAAAGCTGGTTCCTGTTATTCTTTCACAACTGTACCATAATTGTTGTTCACACAGCAGACAGCTGTGTGTTTTACCTTGTTCTCCCCACTGGAACCTGAGCTCCACAAGGACAGGGATGATGTCTGGTTGTTCACTTCTCTGCCCCAGTGCCTAGAATGGTGCCCAACTCACAGCACACAGGGAACAGCTGCGATGCACAGTAGCACAGTAGTAATGGTGGACAGTACTAAAAATCCCGATACTGGAATGGCCAGGTTTCAGGACATTTTCTGTTGTATCAGGGTAAATGCAGCCTTTCTATCATAGAACATAAAAAATGCCAGTTATTCTCATCACTAGTTTGATGGTTGGACTATTTCAGTAATAGAAACACTGCTCTTCTCATGTTAAATATGATGGAAATTAATGATTACATATGAGTTTTCACCTGAGGGCAGCCTTTTGGAATTTGAAATGCTCCTGTTGTGAGGAAACAATGTCTAAGGATGTACTTTTTCAACAGCAACATCTGCGAAAGTGGATGGAGGTGGTGGTCCTCACCCATAAAGGGGGCCAGCGGAGCGACGGAAACGTGAGTGACTTGTTTGTTTCTGGGAGGGCAGCCCTGCTGTGCACTGCTGTTTCAGTATTCCTCTCGGAGCAGTGCGTTCAGTTAAAACACCGGTCAGAAAGCTAGCTTTGTGTGCTTCATATGGTTATAGTCTGTGTAACTTGTTAAACATATTTTATTAGCATTACATTTTGCTTTTATTTCTCTTAGTTGTTGAATGTTCCTTTTCACGTTTCTTTAAAATATCTCTTTTGTTCACTTTAATGACATTTTTGTTGATGAGAACTCTGGGAAGCTTGAAATGTTAGTATTTCATTTTTACTAATTTTGCTTTAAAGTGTATATAAAGTGTATTTTCTAGACTGTTCTGGCAGCTGCTGTGTGCATGGTGGTGCATTCCTCAGCTGTTGTTTCTTTCCATCATCATTGCCTCGTAAAACCAAGTAGAAACTTTAGGACTCAATAAAGCATTGAGGATAATGTAATAAAGCATCACTAAATGTTGGCACGTCTGTTTTCTAGGTCTGAATCCCCCACCCCAGTGTTTGCCAGAAGTCAAATGGCCAGTACTTCAAAACACATTTTTATGGTTTTGAGGGAAAACCACTTTAGTTAAATCTTTTTCAGTATCTGATGTTGGTCATTAAAGACTTTGTTTCTTAAAAATGAATGGTTCTTGCTGTTTTGAATCTAATTTTATTTGTATGTGTTAATATTCTTTTAAAATATTTTTCAAGTTGATGATTGTCCTATCAGTGGGATGGTGTTTTCCATAAGTTCCTGTTATGCCCAGTGAAATTGTACAGCAATATCCTAATGAGGGAATTCCTATAGCTCTTCAGAGGCATAATTAACGTGGCTTTTTGTCTCCTGTGCCTATTTGTCGGATGTTGTGTTTCATCCCAACTTGGGTTTTTTTTCTTTTTGGCTTTATTATGCTTTATTTTGACCATTCTGTGTCAAGGTGTTTTGTTTATGTAAGTCTTGTTTCCTGTTACTTCTAAACAGCCAACTAAGCAAAACTAAACCAGGATTTTAAACTCTTTTAGGAGTGTTATACCATCCATGATCTCTTTGAAGGTTTGTTATTTATATACTCAGGAAAAAATCAGGGAATTTTGGTGGGGAGAGCAGAGCTTGTTTTAAGAGCCTCAGTTGTTGGGAGCAGGTGCAAGTCCTCTGTGCTTTTCCTCCCCATCTCTCATCTGTTAGTTATTTCTGCTCTAAATTTTATATTTGTTTTTATAATCTGTTAATTCTCTGAAACACATAGCCAGATCTGGAATAAACATCTAAAAACCTAGTGGGTAGATGAGTGACTTCCATTAAATCAAAAAGGTTCCATGAACTTTTACAGCAAGTTATTTGGAGAGCTTTTAGAGATGGGAGGGCATTGCATAGGGGATGGAGCCATGGGTACTGGGAGGTCCTTGAGCCCTTGAAACGTGCTCATCATCTTGGCAGTGTATTCGCTGAGCACCTGGGAACGTCCAGCTGTGTGAGGTTAGGCCACAGGTCTGAACTCAGGGGCCATGGTGTTTGGGATCTACAGGCCTCCTCGCCTCAGCCCAGAGCCGAGCCGCCTTTTGGTGTTTGAGCTCTGATTGTTTTTTATGGGTGCTGTATAGGATTGGGAAGGGGTCTTGGAAAGTAGTGTGTTCCTATTTGGTTGAATCCCCCAAATAACATTGCCTAATGGAGAAACTATAACTGAAGACGTGTTAAATAGTTGACTGAAAATAAATAAAAGCTCCTCTGTAATGTCGAGTACCCTTGATGATCAGAGCTTCGCATCCTCATCATGTTTAGGAAAGTTTGCCTGTTTAGCATTGAACTTACAGGGGAGAACTCATGACCACCTTTATGCCATGTCTGTACGCACACGCACGCACGCATATATGCACACACACAGCTTTGCTTCACGAGGTAACCCAGGTATCTGGTGGGTGGTGTCATGGCCTGTGGGTTCTTCTGGGTGGGGGGGCCTCAGACATGCCTAATTGATGGGGCTTACACCCCCAAGTACTCTTCTAACTTTAGCTGGGAAAGAGTTTTTTTTGATGTCTCAGCACTGCACATAAAATCTTGAATTATTCTAAACAAAAGTTTTTAAAATGTATTTGCATACAACAGGATCTTACAGTTTCTTCCCCTAGACAAGAATTCCAAAATTCCTGTTTTTTGCATTTGATTTAGGAAGGACTACACTCTATTCAACACTATCAGAAGGGCTGTGTTTGACATCTGAAGGGTGGAAGGTGCATTTTTTGCTGTTGAGCATTTGTTAATTATTGTGTGCTTTCTGATAATTGTGTCTTTACTGTCGTTTACCCCAATAATCCTTACTGTGTATGAGTATATGGGACGTTTTTATGTAAATAACATAAATAGAAAAAAGATGATTTTCCTCCCCATCCTCAGGAAAGCATTTCAGAGTGCGGGAGATGTTCCTTGTCTCCATTCTGTCAGTTTGAGGTGAGAACAACCTATTAAAAGTCAGTTTATGACTTGCAATGTGAAGAACAGTTTATATTTTCTTTTCTTTTCTTTTCTTTTTACCTTTCTGTTGCCTTTTTTCATGCTGTAATTTTTGTTTTGGTTCAGCCTGCCATGGAAGGGGTAGAGGTGAGAATTTCAGTGGAGGCGCAGGAGGGGGTTGTTGTCGTCTTTGGTTTTGCTGTGACTTGTGGTTCTGTGATGGACAGAGTGCCTTGTGCCTTTGAGTGCAGTGAGCCGTATTGTCTGTCTGTGGCAGAGTTGTATTAGTATCATTGCTGTGAACTGTCCGGATGCCACGCATGTTGTCTATTAGGACGTTTTAAGCAAGATTCTAAGTTCTTCGGTTTTCTACATGTTACAATTACAATATCTTAATACTATTTAAGATTCAATTGGATTTTGCTATCATGATGTTCATATAAATTCATACATCTAACAACCTCTTGAGAGGAAACTCCACAAAGAATACATTACGCCAGCTAGAAATTGGGAAGAGTTACATTTTCTTTCACAAGACTGACTGGCTGCCTGCCTTGAACGTAGTACCTCATTGCTCCCCTGCACCCAGTCTGCATCTCTCGCTCACGCACACCTCACTGATGCAGTCACAGCACTGACTCTGGACAGTCAACTCTGAGCGTTCCCTCTTCTGTAAAATGGGGATGATAACGTCCGTCATTCCTGTCTTCTGGAGGTGTCGTGCAGACCACAAGAAGGGATTTTTGTGACAGTGCTTTGAAAATGAAAAGCCACAATATAAAAGTACCATTATTAGAATGTTTTATAATTTTAGGATAGAACTTACTCCATCCGACGACTTAAAAATACCACAGGAGAGCTCTAGAGGTGGGATGGGGGTGACACTGAGTTAATTTCTCTCATTTCTTACTCATTTCACTGTTTTGCCTTTTAGTTTTAAGAGGCATTTTGAGAAGTATCTCAAATGTTCCTGGGATGGGGTCCCCATGTTTATCATCCCCATTTTACTGTGCTTAGAGTGACGGATATCCCATTGCACACCATGCAGGTCAGTAAGTCAGGAAGTCTTCCCTGCCCTGTGGCCATGTAGGATTCCTTTGAATTCCAGACACAAAACCATGGGAACTGAAACTGAGAACAGAAAGTTGGAATGACACTCAGAGCAGTTGAGCACTGAGCTGTTAGCACATTAAAAAGTGCAAACTTGTTGACATTTCACATTTTTTGTATTTAGTAGAGTGGTTTGTCAGCTTTATTTTTAGGCCTGGTTGACAAATACTTAGTACCATGCTCAGTCATTTATTTATGTTGATATTTAATTTCCAGGGTAAATAACTTCAGTATTTTTTGAGGACTTTTTCTGTGCTAAGTTTTGAGGGCAAAAGAAGTCCGTGCCCTCCAAACTTAGTGTGTTGGGAAGACCCCATGGTGTCACGACAAAGTGAGGGAATGCTAACGCTGTCTGGCCACAGGCATGGTCCTTCCCATTCCATGAGGGGCTAGCCTAGGCAGCCCGTAAGATCACTGCCAACACTCGTCAGTGTGCGTGAAAACATACACACACAGTCACGTCAGGTACACACAGCTCGCTCTCCTCATGTTGACAGATGAAATCTGAAGGCCAAGGGCAGTTAGTTTCCTTAGGCCACAGCTATAATCTGAGATTGGTAAGTTGTGGCTTTTTACGTGTTAACTCTCTGCTTCTGTTGGCTAGCCTTGCAAATGTAGCTAGACCGTAGTAGGGTCTGTAGTAATTTTGATACCTCTAGTCAGCAAAATTAATTGGCCTATTTTATGATTTCTGGTTTTCTTCATTAGGAAATGAAAATTTGTTCAGCAATCATAAACCTTTTTCATCTGATCCCAGCTGCACCTCAAACTCTGGTCAAGCCTTTGTTAGAGGTTGTGATGAAAACAGAACGGGCTATGTTGATTGAGGTAATGGCCAAACTTAGGGTTGATTCCTATTCTTCCTCCATCTGTTGCCTGTATTATTTTCTTTTTGTTACATTTTAGATGGATTAATCTAACAGTATAAAGACGTTAGATATTATTATTTGCTTATGGTTGTTAGTGCACTTCAGTTATGAGGGGGAGAAATGCATGCTCCTACCATGTTAGGTCAGTAGGCCAAGAAAAGTCTTGAGCCCTGAGAAGATGGAGTTCTCACCATATTTTCTAGGCTGGCAGTCCATTCCGAGAGCCTCTGATCAAGTTCCTGACCCGGCACCCCTCCCAGACAGTGGAGCTGTTCATGATGGAAGCGACACTGAACGATCCCCAGTGGAGCAGAATGTTCATGGTAAGAGTGCGGGGAGCTGGGGTCAGGCGTCCCTGCCACCTCTGTCAGCCAGTGTGCTCTAAAATCTGAAATTCATGTTTCACTCTTCAGTCGCCTGGCTTTATTTTTCTCTAATATATTTGAGTATTAGAAACATTGTTGTGTATATGAAAAGTTCCAGTCCAGGAAGATCCCTCTCTATAGGATTTTGCTGGTGGTAACAAATGAATGAGCTGCTAGGATTATAAAAATCATAATCATGAAGTGTGATTACTGTCTAAAAAGCATTTTTTAAAGCGTGCTTACAGTGATTTTTTTTTTTTAATCCTACTTAGAGAGATTTAGAAAGAACCTTAGAGTTTATATCATCTGTATCATTTTGTGAGTTTGATTAGCTTAAAACAACTTGTTTATTTTGTTTTATTTTCAGAGTTTTTTAAAACACAAAGATGCCAGACCTCTGCGAGACGTGCTGGCAGCTAACCCCAACAGGTTCATCACTCTGCTGCTGCCTGGTGGCACCCAGACCGCCGTGCGCCCCGGCTCGCCCAGCACCAGCACCATGCGCCTGGACCTGCAGTTTCAGGCCATCAAGGTAGTGTCTCTTCAGTACACAGCTAAAATCTTAAAAAGTTTTGTCGAGACTCAGAGAACCCTGTCAAATTCCCTAATTGTCTCTTCTCTGACAGATCATAAGTATTATAGTTAAAAACGATGACTCCTGGCTGGCCAATCAGCATTCTCTGGTGAGCCAGCTGAGACGCGTGTGGGTGAGTGAAACCTTCCAAGAAAGACACCGGAAGGAGAACATGGCTGCCACAAACTGGAAGGAGCCCAAGCTGCTGGCCTACTGTCTGCTGAATTATTGCAAGTGGGTGTATCTGTCATCTTTACGTCAAGTGACTTGTTCCATCCAATAAGCTAGACTGGAGCCTCTTTCCTAATTTGTGCATGGCTATGGTTCATTGGGTCCAGTCAGATGTTGTAGAGGATGGACTGTAATTTTGAGCTATTTAAAAGGCAAGTCAGAGATCATACATAGTTATGAAATTTGTCGTAATCTGACCTGTTTTCCTATTTTGGCCCTTCAGAAGGAATTATGGAGATATAGAATTGCTGTTCCAGCTGCTCCGAGCCTTTACTGGTCGTTTTCTCTGCAACATGACATTCTTAAAAGAATATATGGAGGAGGAGATTCCCAAAAATTATAGCATCGCTCAAAAACGTGCCCTGTTTTTTCGCTTTGTGGACTTCAATGACCCCAACTTCGGAGATGAACTGAAAGCCAAGGTGAGTCCCACTGTTACACAGTAGAAGCCACAGGCGTTTGAGTTAATTTTCTAGGGAACCAAGGGCACAATTCATGTTCTGCTGTGTCTCTGTGGACGCTTCAATAGTAGTTCAGACTGTTTATGAGGAAAATGCTATTGTTGAGAAAATTAAGGCAGATCCAGCAGTGAATCAATGTTAAAAAGTAGTTTACTAGTTTTCTTGTTTTTAGAAAATGACTTGTTTGCAGTGAGAAGAGTAGTAAACCAGGCCGATGTCTCTTTTCCTCAGATTTTTAACCTACCTTTCCTGTGGACCATCTGAATACAAGTCAAGATAATTATATACACCCTTGATTGAACTCTGACTTCATGGTGCAGTGTGACCAAACTGGTGGTCCTGCCCACCGTGTTAAAAAGAAAGAAAGAGCATGGCTTTGTTTTCTTCTCCTTCATTTTTAAATTTTTTTTGTAGGTTCTGCAGCATATCTTGAATCCTGCTTTCCTATACAGCTTTGAGAAGGGGGAAGGAGAGCAGCTCTTAGGACCTCCCAACCCAGAAGGCGATAACCCAGAAAGCATCACCAGTGTGTTCATAACCAAGGTGGCATGACTAACAATGCACTGGCATGAAAAGTAGCTTGGCAGATGAATGAGTGTGTGTGTGTGTGTGTGTGTGTGTGTGTGTGTGTGTGTGTGAGAGAGAGAGAGAGAGAGAGATGGGTTCATTGAAGTGAGTTTATTTCCCTAAGGCTTTTAGTTTTCAAGGTTACATTAGTTTGTAGCAGAGCATTATATTAAAATTCCTACTAGTGAATTTTTTAAGGCGGCCTCACTTTGGAATGAATTAAACTTTTCTATATCAATAGATTTCCGATGAGAAACAGAATATATCTCAATGAAAATTCAGCTATCGAAGTTATTTTGTAAAAACTCCTGTTTCTGGTCAGTAGATTTGTGATGTTCTATTTTCATCTTTAGTTTTACAAGAGTCTGCTAAAAGCCAGGAACTTTGTTAGACTCAATCCAATTGCCACTGTGACCCTATGTTGCCAAGTTAATGAAATATCATGGTGGTGGTAGTAATGTCTGAAATTAGCTTAGGCTTTAAGGTCTCTGTGCATGTTTACAATAGCTTTTCCAGTTTATACTGGAAGGTTTTTTGAATTAAGTGTTTCTTTGCAAAATGTATACTGTTTCTCAGGGTGCCTCAGCTGTCCTCTGCAGGTTGGGCTGTTGAACCTCACTGATAGGTGTTGTGTATGCCTTGAATGTTCTGTATTCAAATTGTTTGTTAGAGTGCCGTGAGCAATTGGCATTCCACATCTACAGTGTGGATTAGCGGGGCTCTGATAGAGGTGACTACCACATACACATCAACACTCTTTGGAAGCACGCAGCTGGTTTTCTCACTTGTTCTGTCCTGGGGTCCAGGCAGAGGGGACTGTTGTTCCTGTTGGCAGGTTACTGGTCCTTACATAGTCTTTGTCCCCTAAGATGGGCCTGCTTCCTGCAGTTTTGACCCCACCTCCACCCTCTCAAGGGAATGAAAGCTTGAGCCCAAGGAATTATTTTTGGTCCACATACTGATATTTGCCTTATTCGGGCAACTTGGGGAGATGGTGACCCAGACGCGGCCCCTTCCCCACTGCTGCCTTCTCTAGGCTGTGTCTTCTGGGTCATAGGCTGCTGACTCAGCACAAGTGAAGAGTTGGATTTTGAGTGTTGGATGAGGAGAAATGGCACTGGGCAGGCTGGACCCCCTGGGAGAGGGCCGCTGTGAAGCAGCAAATCCAGAGAGAGGACTTAGGGGGCTTAAGGGACCCTGATGAGAACAGTTGTGATGGAAGACTTCAGTCTTTCAGATCTTTCTGGTAGACAGAAGTAGTTAGGATACTTAGTTAAATGATACAATTGATATACTTGATTCAATAGAGACAGTAGACTGTTCCTCAAAGAATGTACATTTTTTTTATAGCACAAAACACATTCAGAAATCTGTAAGATACTTGGTTACATAGATTAGAGATTTTTTTCCCCAGGTGACATTTTCTTATCATAATACTGAAAAATAAGGACTAGATAATAATAGTTGACCAGGAAAGAAAAATCACAACTACTTGGAAATTAAGAAACTCAGTCCTGAATCACCTTGTATCAAAGAGGACATCTTCCTTTTCCGCCTCAGGTCGCTTCACCCACTGCATTCTGCCTTCTAAGTCTGCCCTTTTTTTCACTGTTGAAATAAGTTTAGTGAGTTGCTAATCCATACGTAGTAAAGGAAAATTGGTGTGACATCATTGACTCTCTCATTGTAAAACTTAATGTTATATATAGAGTTATATGTGTGTGCGTGTGTATTTTTTAATAATGGTTTAAACTTGGATGACCCTTAGTAGGTAACACAATTCAGAACCAGAAATGAGTTCCTTGCTGCTTGTCTTTCTCGGCAGGTCCTCGACCCAGAGAAGCAGGCAGACATGCTGGACTCCCTGAGGATTTACCTTCTGCAGTATGCCACGCTGCTGGTGGAGCATGCCCCCCACCACATCCACGACAACAACAAGAACCGCAACAGCAAGCTGCGCCGCCTGATGACCTTTGCATGGCCCTGCCTGCTCTCCAAGGCCTGTGTGGATCCCGCTTGCAAATATAGCGGACACTTACTTCTGGCACACATTATTGCCAAATTTGCAATACATAAGAAAATTGTCCTTCAGGTACTTTGCGAGGCTCCCTCCTGTCCACCCTACATTCACATATATTTCCATACCTGTCCACGTTGTTCCCTCATACAATCACAACCTCTCCTTTTCTATCGTCTTTTCCCGATACCATTTAAACATGCACGTCTCTGCCCTCTTATAAACACTGTGAAACCTCCTGTGACTATTCCTTCTCTCCTTCCTCCCCAGTTACTGCCCCGCCGTCTCATTCCTCTGCAGCCTTGCTTTTGAAACAATAAAATGTCTCTTTTGTCCACCTCACACTCCTCTACCCATTGCATTCTGGCTTTCTGTTGAAAAGTTCCATTGAAAATGTTTTGGTCAAGGGCCCAGCCCACTCCTTAGCTAAAGACAGTAGGTGCTTTTGAACCTTTATCCTGTAAGCCCTCTGCCGTGTTGACCATCTCGAGCACGTCTTCCTTGTGTCTCTCAGTGGTTTAGCCTTTGATACCAGGCAGCCCTGGGTTTGAGTTTCCTTTCTTCTACTCACAAGTTCCGCAACCCTTGTTATGTCTCTGTGTAAGAGTTACATGTAATAATACACTTAAATGCTCAGCTTTTCTGTCCCATTAAGCATCTGTAAGTGATCGCCTCCGTTCTGTTCTGAGTCCCTCCTGATTATTTTCCTCTGACCACTCCCTCTTGTGAACTTCTGTGGTGCCAAACCCCAGATCCAGATAAAGCCAGTGGCCTCTCAGACAGCACCTCCCACAGGCACAGGAGATAGAAGTACAGTCTCTGATTGCCACCACTGTCCCAGTTGTCTCAGCTAGAGACCCGGGGGGCCACCTGTGACGCACTGTCGCTCTCCCCAACATCCAGGCATGGCAAGTCCCATTGTTTCCATCACCCTTCCTGTCCCTGCCACCCTCTGTAGCAATTGGGTGGTCTTTGTGTTCCCATGACCTTAATTACATCTGGCCTTCAGCTCACGAACTACTGTAAGACTGCCTCTGACAGTGGTCCCTTTCACTCGATTTTCTATGCTGTGTATACCTCAACTAACTTGTCACTAGTTATACTAGACGTGAGATCCCTGCCCTTAAGGAGCTAGGTCTTACTTGTCTTTGTGTGCTCCACCTTAGCCTAGCACAGGCACAGAGTAGGTGCTCAGTAAATATTAGAATGGACGTATTCATTGATCAGAACTTAATGAAAGAGAAAGCAACTAATTGTTTCCTAATAAGAGAGCCCTAAGGAATTTTTTTAAAATTGTTTTGCAAAAATATTATGCCTTGGGTTCTAAGCGATTGTTTTTATCTTGTTTTTTAAAGCCTTCATTCTTATGTGAGAATTACTTTCCTGTTTTAGGTTTTTCACAGTCTTCTCAAGGCCCATGCGATGGAAGCTCGAGCAATTGTCAGACAAGCGATGGCCATTTTGACTCCAGCAGTGCCTGCCAGAATGGAGGATGGGCACCAAATGCTGACCCACTGGACAAGGAAGATCATTGTGGAGGAGGGACACACGGTCCCTCAGCTGGTTCATATTTTGCACTTGATAGTGCAGCATTTTAAGGTGTGTAGAAAGTGCTATAGGTTGATGTGTAATGCATTTTTAGGCATTTGCCTTGAACTTTTGCCTATCCTTCATTTTCTGCAATAAGGTGGTCATTCATCTCATAGTAAGGATATTTCTGGTTCGTTCATTAGTACATGTATGTGTATATGGCTTTATTGCCATGGGAAGTGCTGTAGTTTAGAGAATGTGTCCCAGGTGTGTGCTTCTTTCTGTCTAAGACTGTGTTTTTCTTGTAAGTACTCAGGCTAACAATGAATACAAATGAGTTATTACTTTGGGAGGTAGTCATCATTAACTCTCGATATTGATAACTTGTCTTGAAAAGTTGTTCATTTTACTGACACCTCCTTCTCTATAGCCAAATCACCCACTTTGTTGGATTTATTCATATGTAAATATTTCTTGTAGATTATGGGTAGAGGAGAAAGGATTGACTTGAAAGCTAATTCTTTTATAGATAGTTCTTTCAGAATTGGGAATTTGCTTCTTGGTATGGCTAAATTTTTATGACATCAAGTCTAAAGTTTGGTACATGTGACTAGACCTGATTACCAAAGGAGAATTCAGTGTTTCAATATTTTTTAAAGATGGTACTAAAAGGCCTAAATATACTATTCTATTGAGACTCACGTAGGGGTGGGATGAGTGATAACCACAACACACACACACAAGACAATGAGAATTTCCTTGCTAAAATTATGATTCAGAATTCTTGAGCAGGAGGTTGGGTTGTGTGTGTGTGCTGGGGCCAAGGCAGATAGGGTGTGTGTGTGTATGTGTATGTATGGGTATATTTGTGTGTGTGTGTGTTCATGTTCTGGCATGTGTGCCAGAGTCACCGTGCAGTGTCCCTATGTGACCCTGGCCCCCTGCCCTCAGGTGTACTACCCAGTGCGGCATCACTTGGTGCAGCACATGGTCAGCGCCATGCAGAGGTTGGGCTTCACGCCTAGCGTCACCATTGAGCAGAGGAGGCTGGCTGTGGACCTGTCTGAAGTCGTCATCAAGTGGGAATTGCAGAGGATCAAGGACCAGCAGGTAGGGGTGTCCACCCTCTTGTGTTGTCCCTGGTTGTACTCCCTATATATCTCTGTAGAAATCAGTCGAGTCAAACTTGTGTGTATGTATTTTTTAAGCCGGATTCAGATATGGACCCAAATTCAAGTGGAGAAGGAGTCAACTCTGTCTCATCTTCTATTAAAAGAGGTCTGTCGGTGGATTCTGCCCAGGAAGTGAAACGCTTTAGGACAGCCACGGGAGCCATCAGTGCAGTAAGATTGTGTGCACACACCACATGTGGTTTCTTTTACGGGTTCTACGCTTCCTTGTGGAAGTTTGTTCATTTATATAAAAAATTTTGAATGTGGGCTAAGTGCCCAGCACCATGCCAGAGAAAGAGCTGGGAAAGGTTGTGCTCAACAGATAGAAACCCGATGATGTGTTTCTCACTCAAGGTGTTTCCCAAGTTAGTAGACATGTTTTCCTTTGCGCCCACTTAATACCACTAGAGTTCTGACGGTAATGGTTAATTACTTGCAGAAAGGCATCAAGGGAAACTCTTTGAGGTAAAAAAGTTGATTGGGAACATGCTCCCATGTTGTGTGCAATTTGCATAGCCACCAAGAGAGCCCTGGGGATGCTCAGTCTCTCCTTGCCCCTTGTTGAGGTGGTGGCCCTGTAATTCTGCATGCCTAAGGTTGAACTCTCCCTCCCATCCCTCATCATTCCTCCAGAATATATGGCTCCTGCATCCGCACTGTGCTCAAATTAGAAACCTGGAACCATCTGCAATTTGTCCATTTAATTCTCTCTACACATCTGGTTGAGAGCAAGCCCTATCAGCCCAGCCACCAGTACCCACCCACTTTTCTCCCCTTTACCCCCAGCATCATGGCCCAAGCCCCATCGCCTCACCCAGATTATTGAGACTGCCTCCCAATTCCTCTCACCCCTTCCACTTTTTTTCCTCTTTGATACGTTTTTCACAAGCAGAGTACCAAAAGACTTTCTTTTCAAAAATTTAAGTCAGGGGAAGCTAGGTGAAGGGTACATGGGACCTCTGTACTGTTTTTGTAACTTCTTGTGAATGTTATAATCATTTCAGAATAAAAACATGAAATTGTCGAGGTCTTTCCCCTCACCAAGCCCTCCGCTTGGCCGTGGCCTCCAAGGCCTGGTGACCTGGCCCTGTGGACGGCCTTCTGTCCCCGTGCCTTGTGCCTGACGCTCCAGGTTTTCCTCTGCTTCAGAAATGCCCCAGCTGCTTTGCCTGCTTAGCACTTGTCCACTGCTTCTTTTCCTCTACCTGGAGCAGTTTCTCTCTCTTTCCTCTTCTCGTGATTGCTGCCTCTCAATCCGAGGAGCTGCTTTGATGTCGTCCTTTCACTTCCTGGAGCACACCCCTTTCAGTCTTGAGCACATGACCCATTACTTTGTTTATTCGTTGTCTGCGGAGACCACACCTGCCTCTGGTGTCCCTGGTGCCCAGAGTAGCATCTGCCCCTGAGAGCACTGGTACTGGTAGCGGGCTGCACGGCCAGCGCCCTGTGGGGGAAGGCATTGTTGAGAGTGCTCCTCCTGCTGCTCTAGGTGTTTGGGAGGAGCCAGTCCCTGCCTGGAGCCGACTCCCTTCTGACCAAGCCCATTGATAAGCAGCACACAGACACCGTGGTGAACTTCCTCATCCGAGTGGCCTGTCAGGTACCACATTCTGAATGTCTTATGTCAGGGGTTCTTCAGAAGGAAGACTGCTTAATAGACCCCAGAATGTTATCTGTGACAGTTTAGTCAAAAATGGAATAGACACACCAAGATCTGAGAGCTAGTTTTGTCACTTTCATAACAAATTCCATTGATTTCATGACATGCTAATATTTCTGAAATATGCCTGTGTCTTATAATTGATAGGGTTTTTTTTAAAAACATTTTTCTTTTAACAGTTATAAAATAATGGTGTATCTTATAATTAAAGGTATCTTGGCCTTGGTGAAACATGGTAGTTCAGTTATTAACTTCCAAGTTACCCTGTCTCATAAAGGTGCTGGGATGATCCAGCCTACATTTAGTAATTTAAATGCTATTATAACTTGTAGTTATTTTCCATTCAAATCAATATATATTTTCATGGAGTTGTTGGGAATCCATTTCTGAAAATTTTCATTTTTATACTTCAAAAGAACATTGTAAATGACATTTTTCAAAGTATTTTTTTTTAATTTGGGAATCTTAAGTTTTTATAATTATTAAACAAAATATATCTTGCGATACTATTGAGGATTTCCAAGTACTTCTGGACTATTCTTCCAGTACTTTCTTGCATGCTCCAGTGTGCTAGGCATGGCCTGGGAGGTCCAGTGCAGAGGAACTCAGGCCCTGCTCTTGGGGAGCCTCCTGACACTAATATAATATAACACGAAAATAAGTGCAAATCACCATCTCTGACCCACTGCAAGGGGTGGGGGCGGTCCAGTGGGGGAGCTTCTCTGAAGCGGAGATGGCTGAGCTGAATCAGGTGGGAGGGGAGGTGGTCGTGAGGTGTGGAGAGTTGGGATGTGAGGGCGTGGGGCACAGGCGAGAAGCAGTGTCATGAGAGTGACTGAACACGTTCACAGTGAAATGTGGGCTTGCATGTGAATTTCCAGGTTAATGACAACACCAACACTGCGGGGTCTCCTGGGGAGGTGCTGTCTCGTCGGTGCGTGACTCTCCTGAAGACTGCCTTGAGACCAGACATGTGGTCCAAGTCTGAGCTCAAACTGCAGTGGTTCGACAAGCTGCTGATGAGCGTGGTAAGTGCGCAGTCCTGTCGCTGTTCCCTGGGCTTGGGGCTGGGCCACCAAACCGCAGATCGCCCATTCCCTTGGCCAGTCGTGGCCCCTTCCACTTTATCTTATGGCCACTAATAAGGAGGAAGGAGTTTCACTCCCTGAAAATGGTTTTAAAACTTCAGCTCTCACCCCTAGCCCCAAGTACAGTTAGGAGTTTTGAAAACATAATAGTTCTGCTCTTCAAAGTCTCATTTCTTTTTTTCTGTGAGGAACACCAGCCCTGAGCTAACATCCGGTGCCAATCTTCCTCTCCTTTATATGGGATGCTGCCACAGCATGGCTGACAAGCAGTGCATTGGCTGGCACCCGGGATCCGAACCTGCGAACCCCGGGCTGCCAAAGCGCGAGCCAAACCGCTGCGCCACCGGGCTGGCCTCCAAAGTTTCATTTCTTAAACTGACCTATTGGCTAGCTTGGCATAAACATTTTTAGTTGACTCACACAACAATGTTTAAAATAAACTTGGGTTTTTAAAACAGATGTATAACTTGTTAATGAGCACTGTATAGTCAGGTATCAAAGAAATAGCCCCAAATGCTGATTATTTGGGAGGGTTTTTTGTTTCTGTAAAAACCACGATCCTGTGATTTTCTGATGGTCCTGTAAGTTTTTGGCAGTCGCAAACCTGTTGTGAGCATTTGGTTTTTTTTGCATTGCAAAGACTAACATTGTTGCTTAAGTTTTTTGAAAGGTTACAAAGGTTACCTGTGCTATGAAAATGGTGGGATTAGGCCCCCTAAATCTGCAGCACATGCTTGGGTTCTAGCTTGGTGCCTAACTTCTTGACTGTTTGCGAGTGTCCTTCCTCTTTTTCTCTTTGAAAGATCAAATTACTTTCCTATCAAATGCAGTCACAGTTGAATCAAGCTCGGCCATAAGTGGACAGCCTCTATCACTTAATAGGCTGACATTTTCATAAAGCAGTGCGCCATGCTTACAGGGAACTTCACCTTTTTCCCCATAATCCATAGTAAGTGAGAGAGTTTACCTCAGAACCCAGTGCATACACACAGCACACATACCAGGCATCTGTGTGTATAAGCCAGAGGAATAAAAGTTTCAGGAAGCAATACTTAGCTTTACTACAAACGATGTACTCTTATTTTCTTTCATTCAGTTTTTGTTTTTTGGTTTTTTTTAATGCTGGCATCATCTATTAGATTGATTTCATGATACACAATTTCAAAGATACCTTCTTTTGGAAGGATATTTGGCTTTTTGTTTGTTTTTTTGGTGAGGAAGATGGTCCCTGAGCTAACATCTGTGCCAGTCTTCCTCTACTTTGTATATGGGATGCTGCCACAGCATGGCTTGATGAGCAGTGCGTAGGTCTGCTCCTGAGATCTGAACCTGCCAACCCCAGGCCGCCAAAGCAAAGGGTGCAAACTTCACCACCACACCACCGGACCAGCCCCAGGATATTTGTATTTTAACTAAAAAGATGGAAGGAGACAAGCAAAATTCATTGTAGTAATTGCCTTTTTAGACCAGATTTTAGTGATTTTCAAAATTTTAATATTGAATATTAATATTTTTATGAGCTTTTAAAAAGAAATTTGACTAAATATTTAAAGCAAATTTATTAAAAGAAACATTATGCAATCCTACTGTATTAATAAAATACGGTGGTCACGTTTTTATACATATTATATGTTCATTCTTCAGTGGTTTTTTACTTCATTTCCAAATACTTAATGGCACATTGTTTTAAATTTTGCTCAGTTTATGTTTCTGTAATTCAGTATACTAGAGTATTCATTTCATCTGTGTGTGGCCTGTGTTCTCCATTCCAGGAGCAGCCTAATCAAGTTAACTATGGAAATATTTGCACAGGATTAGAAGTGCTGAGTTTCTTGCTAACTGTTCTCCAGTCTCCAGCCATCCTCAGTAGCTTCAAACCCCTGCAGCGAGGAATTGCAGCCTGTATGACGTGTGGGAACACCAAAGTTTTACGAGCGGTCCATAGCCTCCTTTCACGCCTAATGAGCATTTTCCCGACAGAGCCAAGTATGTGACCTCCTCCATTGGTGCCTTTCTTTCCGAGTGGGTGGGTGGGCACAAAGCTTGTTGTTTCAGAGTGCTCATCCTCCAGTTACTACACTGAGCATTTTATTGTCCCACTTTTCTTTGTATTTTCAAGGATTCTTTAAAAAAAAAAATGACATAAAAACTTAATGGCAGCAGCCATTGCATTATATATTTTTTCTGCTTTGGAAATGCAGTTCTTCATCAGCTGAACATTACTGTTCCCTGAACGTATTTAAAGGGAAGTTAGGTTAAAGTATTGTCAAACGGTGAACAGTTGACAAGATCAAATTTTGGTGTATGGGGTAAGTAAGTATATTTAGAGCATGTTCAGGTAAGGCGTGGTGAGATAAAAGGTTGTCACTTAGCTCCGTAAAATAGGAACAGCTCAGAGATGAGCATCACACGTCCTGCGAGAGAAGTGCCCATGCTGGTCACTGCAGAGCCCAACCGTTAAAGCTCAGTCCTGGTGTGAGGTGAGCATCCCAGTGCCTGGACTGGCCCGAGGCCCAGACCACGGAGCTCAGGTTCCTGCGTCTGTTTCAGGCACTTCCAGCGTGGCCTCCAAGTACGAAGAGCTGGAGTGCCTCTATGCAGCTGTTGGGAAGGTCATCTACGAAGGACTCACCAACTATGAGAAGGCCGCCAATGCAAATCCCTCCCAGCTCTTTGGTGAGTGTGTGTCAGTCTTGATTTTCCCAGCAGTGGTTCAGTTTGGCATTGATTTATCCATACTTGCTGGACGAGCTTTGCTTTTGGGAAAGGCTCAGGATATTGGGAGGAGCTTTGAACTGATGCGTTATTGAGGGTGTCTGTATGTGGCCTGGTGCACAAAAGGCCCTGTGGTCTTTGAGGTGAATGACCCCCACCCCATCCAACATCAGTGCTTCCTTGGTTCCTCCCGCCTCAGCCTCAGATGCAGGATTTGGTTGCTAGAGGAATTGCCCCGTGTTGCGTGGATCCTGCTGACCCAGTTTTACACTAAATACAGAGATGCTGCTGACACAGTTTACAAATATGTAGAATTACTGCCTTTCACAGTGTGTTCAGCTGTCAGTAAGCCACTCAGAAGACAAGAGCCAGTCCGCTTCCACTTGATGAGGCTCTGGCTGCCCCAAGTGCAACAAAAGCTGGTCTCTGAGATAATCAGGGCAGCTGGATGACTCTGACTTGCAGTTACCTGGAAGTCAAGTGTAAAGCTGCTTACTCTGCTTTTTGTGAAACCCACATCTGTAAGTAGGATTAGACTTTGGGTTAGCAGCTCTGAAAACTTTTTCTCCTTTATTGCATATTCATTGTATAAAACTTTGAAAATACAAATGAAGGAAAACTGAATAAAAATTACCTATAAGCCTCTCTGCTTAGTAATAATCACTGTTAACATTTTGGTGAGTATGTCTTTTTTCTGTACACGTATAGATAAATACATATACAGATAGCTCTTGTTATGCAAACACTTGTGTCTCAATTTCCAAACTGAGTACGTTATTTTTTAATGAACTTCTTGCTCTCCAAACTCTTGCCACTTGCTATCTGAAATTCAGGAGCCAGAAAAATTTAGTTAAAATGGTATCCCTTGTTATCCAAGCTTACTGTCTCTATTCTGGAACCAGATAGATTTGGATAGTGAGGAATATTTTTGCGACTTCTTTTTATGTGGGATCCTACAGTAGATCCTGCTTTGCACCCTCGCTTCCATCGCAGTGTAGCATGAACATCTTGTCTTGTTAATTCTCCAGATGACTCTCTTTGAGAAGAGCTGGCCACTGTTGCTTCCCTCCTTTGTAGGCATGACAGCAGACCAGGGACGGCCTCCGGGCAAGTGGGCCTGGAGAGTTGGCCACGCTGTTCTCCCCCTGCCAGATCCAGGGCTCTGTTACTGACGTCTGCTCAGGGGCAGCCAGAACCCGTTCCCCATACTCATCACCACCATCATCAAGTGTCATGAGTTACTTGTAGAATCAGACTGTCCGTACATTGACTGCTCTGCTGACGATCAGTCTTTTAACAAAGCAAGCTTGAAATTATCCAAATCTGGGATGATTGTACCTGTAAATGGCAGATGAATACCCTTTTATTGTTCTGTGATGTCAGCCATGAGTACAAATTTTAAAATTTAATGTGTAGGTCAGATGTTTATAAAATGTGTAGGTCAGATGTTTATAAAAATGCCAATCATGAAAGATAAAATTATTTTTCATATATTCAGTGTTCATGTTCTGATGTTAGTTTTGCTGATTTTTATTGATCTTTTGCAGTTTTTCAGAATTAGGTGCAAATTAACTTCTAAAATATTTGTCATGTCTAAATAGTCAAGATAAAAGTAGAAAGGACTTTCTTCCTTTTTTTTTCCCCAAACATACCACGGGACAAAAAACTTCACTTAGGGTGGTTTGCCATAACCTAAAGATAAAATCCAGAACTGAAGGAAGAATGTTGTTTCCACTGAAGCACAAAAATCAGTTCTCATGCCTGATGATCTTGATTATGAATTAAGAATAAGGAATGAAAATAGAAGGCTTCAAAATGTAGTATATGCCATACAAAAGTTTGCAATGTTGACATTTGGGATTAATCTATACTTTTGTGAGAAACAGCACATTTTTAAATGTTTTAAATAGCACACTTCTGTTAATTGCTCAATTTTTTTTTAACTTTTCAAAATAAAAAGCTGGCAATGTCTGCCTTTTAGGGACCCTTATGATTCTCAAGTCTGCCTGCAGCAACAACCCAAGCTACATAGACAGGCTGATCTCGGTCTTCATGCGCTCCCTGCAGAAGATGGTCCGAGAGCACTTAAATCCACAGGCAGCGTCGGGCAACACGGAAGCAACTGCAGGTGACAAACTTAGTGCCGCCACCCCCTGCCCCGTGTTTTTTCCTCAGACTTTAACACCTAAATGGTGCCAGCTATGTGATTGAATTCTAAAGTGAACATGAATGCCTGTTGTTTTTATGAAATTCATTGTCATTTACTCTTAACAGAGAGGTTTTCGTTTAAAAAACCAAAATGAGACTCATTTTAAAAATGAACTGCTTTTAAAATTTGTGAATGTCGGGGCCGCCCGGTGGCGCAGTGGTTTAGTCCGCGCTTGGCAGCCCGGGGTTCGCGGGTTTGGATCCTGGGCGCCCGCCGACGCACTGCTTGTCAGCCATGCCGAGGCGGCGTCCCATATAAAGTAGAGGAAGATAGGCACGGATGTTAGCCCAGGGCCAGTCTTCCTCAGCAAAAAGAGGAGGATTGGCAATGGATGTTAGCTCAGGGCTGGTCTTCCTCACAAAAAAAAAAAAAAAAAATTTGTGAATGTAAGAATGCAACATTCACCACTAAATGAGTGTTATCTAATGATTTTGCTGTAAATCAGAGCTGTTGTTTCTGAAGAATTAAGTCAGAGGTTCCAGACCTAAGCAGTGGGCTCTTGGAATCTGGGTGATGATGATGAGCTGGTGTGGTGAAGGAGCTGTGGTTGCACTGCTGCTAGATGCATCTCGGGACACAAGTGCCTTGAATGTGGCTTCAGGACCTGGCTGTACCCCAGGCAGCCTGCAGTGCTCCCATCAGCTCTGTCATCTCCTCTGCCACGGGGAGGCTCTTAGAGGGCCACCCTCACAAGGTGGAGTAGTAAGAAAGTGATGAGGCACTTCAAATGCCAGAACCCTGGTTGCTGGAGAAAATATTTGGGGGCAAGACGTGCAGAATCCAACATTCCACGTGATGGGGAGGGATTGCCTATTGACAGGTGTTTGTAGACATGGTGGGGTGCGCCCTCTTTCTCCTGCACAATCAGGAACTAGCGAGCTGGTGATGCTGAGTCTGGAGCTGGTGAAAACGCGCCTGGCTGTGATGAGCATGGAGATGAGGAAGAACTTTATTCAGGCCATCTTGACCTCCCTCATTGAAAAATCGCCAGATGCCAAAATCCTCCGGGCTGTGGTTAAGATTGTGGAAGAATGGGTTAAAAATAATTCCCCAATGGCAGCCAATCAGGTGAGCTGGGAAGAGAGGCTGTGCTCTGGCCAGTGACCTTCCTTTGTACTAAAAGAAAATCCGGGTATCACTTTCTCAGCTCTTCCTTCTGAAAGTTCTCAAGCAAAACATTTTTTTCTCCCATATTTGCATTCACAATGACTTTTCTTGATTAAGATCGATTTTTCTCACTGTGCTTAACAGATTTTAAATAGAAACTTGAGAATAGGCCATTCATCTTAATGTGGTTTTACTTCTGTTAAAATGTTAAATGAACATTACTTGTTAATCTTTTGAGGTGGTGAAGGTAAGCCTAATAATAATAATAAACAAGGGACTCTTATTTAACTTAGTAAGATGCTTGCAAACTTCTGATTTGTTTTATAGTTTAGTTGCTTTCTCTTCAAAGTGAGCTGTAGCCCCTAGGAAATGACATCCGCATCTGTCTTGATTGTAAGCATCCAAAGATAGCCCAGAGCCATCTTTGATTGTTTTGTTTAGAAATGACCTTGTCTTGTTTCACTTGACAAAATTGTAGGAGCTGGAAAAATAGTAGAGCCGATGGCTGAAATACTTTTGAATGTGTCTTTTCTCAAAGAGAAGTAATTGACCTTTTGTTTTAAAAAATAAATTTGTACAGACACCCACACTCCGGGAGAAGTCCATTTTGCTTGTGAAAATGATGACCTACATAGAAAAGCGTTTTCCGGAAGACCTTGAATTAAATGCCCAGTTTCTAGACCTTGTTAACTATGTCTACAGGTAATTACAGCAATTAATCAAATATTGCATATATTGATCCATAATGTGTTTTCTGACTGACCAAAGTAACATGACTTTTTAATCTTTTAGTTATACCTAAAGTTTCAATATTCCTTTAAATACTAAATCACATAACATATTTTGGCATCATTAATGAACGTTTTGCTCAAATGCTGCATCAGCCTGCAATGATTTATAACATACTCTTGGCTTTCATAGTGGCATTTCAGAAAGTTGGTATCCACTTGTTTTCTGCTTGTTTGCTTATGGCTTGAGGAGTCCATAGAAGAGGAGGCATAGCTCTTCTATGTGGGTGTTATTCCTTCCATTACAGGGATGAGACACTATCTGGCAGCGAGCTGACTGCAAAACTTGAGCCCGCCTTTCTCTCTGGGCTGCGTTGTGCACAGCCGCTCATCAGGGCAAAGTTTTTCGAGGTTTTTGACAACTCTATGAAACGTCGGGTCTACGAGCGCCTGCTTTATGTGACCTGTTCCCAGAATTGGGAAGCCATGGGGAACCACTTTTGGATCAAGCAGTGCATTGAGGTAGGATGGGCTCAGCTCAACATCTGTGGCCGGGGGGCACTGAAGCCAGGAGGTGTGCACATGCTCCAGATGGATTAGAAATCTCACCCATTAAACCGCTTTTAATCTCTAGTAGGAAGAAAAAAACATGTAAAGCTGTTTTCATCTAAAGCTTTTTTGGGGTGGTTTTAAGCCCTTTAATCAGAAAGTTGATTAATATGTCTTAGTTTGTAGCTAAAGATTCATTTTTCTTCAAGTATAAAAATTGTAAAGTCTGTCTACACGCCCTAGAAAATTTAATAAACTATCATTGTCAGCACTCATCATTTTTAAAGCGGGAAGGTAGAGCAGCCAGGCCAGGCCAGCCTGACAGTGCTGTGGCTTTGATCTCTTAGTGAGGAGTCAGTGCTGATGATAAAGGTCAGACTGTTTGGTGGATGGTAAGTACATGTCCTTTGACGTTTCTAACAGGACTGTAGTGAGACTTCTTGTTTGTTTGTTATTCAAATTGGCTGTCCTTCATTTTTGGCTTAATCACCAACTTAATGCACCAGGCAACTTAGGTTTCCCGTAGCAGGTTACTGATCCTGTGCAAGGAGTTCTTGTCTACTTACCCAGAATGAATGAAACTAGAAGGTGACCAGTGACTTCATCTAATGAGTCAACTGAGACAGAAGATTGTGAAAATATCTTTGAGGGAAAAAGAGGGGAACTGTGGCACTGAATTTCAGTTAGCTTGTTAGCATATTTCCATTTGTGCTGAATATGTGTCATCTTAGTGCTGTATATAGCATAGATTTGGAACTTGGCTAATGGCAACACAGTGGGTAGAGTTCCCCGACTTATTCATCATTCATTCAAGGGATCTATTGATTGGTATTAGGTGCCAGGCCCTGAGACAGGTACTACAGATAGAGAGGTGAAAAGATGTTGACTGTGACAGGTACACAGAAATCAATGGAGGAAGAGGCAGGCTGAAGGGCACAGCCAGAAATTCTCTATTCCTTCTCTCCTGTGTCTTGTGTATCTGGTCCATCACCAGGTGTTACCAATTCAAGGTTCCTCACCTCCCTCCCTCCCCTCTTCTACTTCCTTCTTGTGGCCACCAGGATCGCTCACAAGGATGACTGGAACAGTTTCCTTGGTGTACACCCACTGGCCCTCCTATCCACTATAGTTTTCTTTATTGTTGAAAAATTGCTCTTAAAGAATAAAGCAGATTGTCTCACTCCTCATCATTGTACTTGGCACAAAGTCCAGCCTCCAGAATACAATCTTGCTGGCCCCCAAGTGACCAGACCCTTGCCTCTCTCTCCAGCCCCATGCTGTCCCTCTCTCCCTCACTTGTTAGTCTCTAGCCATGCTGGCCTTTCATGTTCTTGAACTTGCCACACTCTTGCCACCCAAGCTAAGTGTTGAAGTTGTTCTTGTCCTTCCCTCTGACACTTCAGCTGCACAAGGGCGGGGGATACCATCTCTGTGAAGTTGACAAGTGAATCTCTGAGTCCTCACACAGTACCTGGTGGTGCTCAGTAAATATTTGCCAAAAGAATGCAAGAGTGGCTTGGTTGGGGGTGGGTAGCATGAGCAAAGGCCTGGTGGTGAAGCATGCTGGGGTGTGGGGAATAGTCACAGAAGTGTTGCGTGTAGGTGGGGAGTGTTCCGTCACTGAATATCTTGTGAGCTGCGCTAAGGAGCTGAGGGCTATGGGAAGCCATTGGAGGGTGAAGGGTATAGGGAGGGGAGCAATGGAGTCAGCTGTGTGGAAGGAGTTGGAAATGAGAAGAGAAAGTCCGGAGGTGAGTTAGGAGGTTCTGTCCAGGTGGGAGGTGAAACTGACAGGGCTTGGTGTTGTGGTGTGGGAGATGAGAGAGAAGGAAAACAGATGGATGAAACCAAGGTATCTGTCTCCTTTGTCTGGGAGATGCCTCTGAGAGAACGGAAGAGGAAGCCTGTCTAGTAGGGGAGAAAGATGCTGAACTTACACTTAGACATGGAGTCAGAGGCACCTGAGTGAGGGACATCTGGGAGAGATGTTCAGACACTTCGTCTCAGCTGGGGAGAAGTGTAGAGCAGAGTCATGAGCACTGGTCAAGATGACTAGGTGTTAACCTTGGGTCCATACACCTCGAATGCCAGGCGTATGTCTTAGGTGTGTCTTCTCTTCCACAAACCCTCTCTAGCTTCTTTTGGCGGTGTGTGAGAAGAGCACTCCCATTGGTACTAGCTGCCAAGGAGCTATGCTGCCGTCCATCACCAACGTCATCAATCTGGCTGACAGCCACGACCGAGCGGCCTTCGCCATGGTCACGCATGTCAAGCAGGAGCCTCGGGAGCGAGAGAACAGCGAGTCCAAAGAGGAGGTAATGCTCCAGATTGCATGGTGCCTCCTTTTCACAGCAGAACCCCATTTCTGTTGAAGAATTTTATGTCAGCCTTAGATATTTTTAGGGCAAGAGCAATGTATTAAAACCTGTCTCTACGTGAAAGCTCTGAATGTGGTACCTGCATTCAGTTAGATTTTTTGACGTTAGAATTGATAAGCATCTTGTGATGCCATTCAGTTTTGAGATAGATCACTATTGTGATACAGTGCAACTTGGTACAGGATATTTTACTCTTGGGTGATTTTTCTCCCCAAGTGAGAAGCAGCCCATGTTGGATTAGAAAGCACAGCTCTCGGGAGTGACCTCACTGTACTGGAACCACTGCTGTTGCTGGTTCCTCCAGCAGCCTGCTGAGAACCTCCCATATCCACCTCCTTCTACAGGGGCAGCCATGGAGCAGAGGGTCGGCCAGCTGATCTGATGCTTTAGTGTTTATGGCACCAGTACTCCACAAGGGAGTGACTGACACTACTCCAGACATAGATCTTTAAATTGTGTTTCCTTAGGTTGTTAGCTTTTGGAAGCTTGGTCTGTCTGGAGTGTTGGGTTTTAGAAGACAACCACCCAGTATTGAAGGAGGAGACACCTTCTTTGCTCTAGAAGGGGTAGTTTATTCTTTCTCTCATATGGAGGATATCTACTCATTATGTTAATAAGTAAGAATTTAAAATTTTCTCCACTGTTGCTAGATACTAGATCATTTGGTGATTTGATCTTCTTTCTGTAATCCTCCTGAGTGAAATTAATTACCAACTTGAAAATGAATCTTTTGCATTTTAAAGGGCGCATACCAAGTGTTGTTAACTTGGCTTAGAGGCTAGTTTGATGGTTGAATTATTGACTGTGACTTCCCAGAAGCTTCAGACAGAAATAAGATTTATTCCTCTTTGAGAATGAGTCATATAAAACATTGTGTCAACAAGGTTCTTTGCCATGACTGATAGTATTCTTGATCTGAATGGGCAAGGCAGCTAGGCAACTATATTGTATCTTGAGGAATGGTAGGTTGTAATCCCTAATAATCTTTATTATTTTTACTATTTAAAGTTTGTAATTTTTTTTTGCATTCCATAACCCAAATGTGAAAATAAGATAATGACATTTTCATACTGTCATTGAAAAAAAGAGAGAAGTCTAGTTTAATTAAGTAATAGGTCTTGTCTAGTTAATGTTGTTTACTTTAGAATTCAAGATTTTTTAAATAATTATAAACTTTCAGGAAACTAAAATTTTACTTACCAAGAATGTAACAGGAAGTACCTAGGAGTTGTGTTTGTTGGGTTTTCCTTAACTATTTGACCTTTTGGTTTTGCTTGTTTGTGTTTGTGATTGTTTTTTTTTAGGATGTAGAGATAGATATTGAACTGGCTCCTGGAGATCAGACCAGCACACCCAAAACCAAAGAACTTTCTGAAAAGGATATTGGAAACCAGCTGCACATGTTAACCAACAGACACGACAAATTTCTGGATACCCTCCGGGAAGTGAAGGTCAGTATGCAAATTTGGAGGAAGAGTATTTTTTTTTCTCCCCCCTGAATATCTTGAATCCTAAACCAGGATTCTTTCACAGCCTGTGTAAAGTTCCCTTTTACAGGTTACACTTATTTTCTTTCCCATCTCAACTGAAACCGTTACAGTTCTGTGAGACTCTAAAGTGGATATTTTATGTAAAGATTTGAGAAGGGAATTACAGTGTCTTATGGGAGAAAATAAGAAAAAGAGGTTATTTTCTCTACTATTATCCCTTGAAAGAAATGGTAAAATTTTTATTAAAAATAAATATATGATGAGACGTTGCTGGATTATTTTTCAAGTACAATAAGAAGGAGAAAATGAGAACAGGCTAATGTGGCAAGTCACTTCCACTTTGCAGGGAAGGAACTTCCCAAAGCATCTATTCTGAGATCTAGCCAAATAGAGACTCTTTGGCTTCCACAAACGCTCAGGTAATTATAAGGATAATCATTTTTTGGTAATGACCGAGAGAATTAGTTAAAGCTCCATATACCATGTTACTTTTGAAGAATATTATAGAGAAACAGTGATGATTCTGTTCATATCAGGAGCTGAGTGAAAAAAAAAATGATAAAGTACTTAATCACAAATAATTTTTACCTGTAAACTTTTCTGGTGAAACTTATCCTGAATTTATGCGTTAAATCTAACTTTGAACTTGTATCTCAGTGGCACAGTTGTGATGCTGGATAAACATAAAACGCTTGGTCTTCTGTGCGTGGAACAGGAAGCAGAGCATCCTTCTATGTGTAGATGACATGCTCTCGTTCACGGACCCCTATCCCTCCCACCATCACTGCCAGAAAGAGGGGTTGTGGCCCACACTCCCTAACCCAAAGGCCTTTGTTGGTGATGGTCACCATGTAGATGCTCACCCATCAGTTGCCTTGGCATAATTTTGATGATCAGCACATTGTGGAAGATCTGTCAGAGTACATTTCAGCAGTACATTGCTGAAAGTGTTGATATTTGGTTTTACTTATTTAAATTTTGTCCGTGGCTGAATTGGTCACAGCTGTGTGCCTCTTCATCCCCTGTGGGGCCTTAGCTGCCCTCTGAACTGTGGTTGGGGTAGACCGAAGATGGCTGCACATGGAGAATCTTGCCCACAGGCATCCCTGTGGCCCCCTCTAGCTGAGGCATTGTGGCCTGCAATTCCAGTCCTGCCCTTTGTAGGAAGATTACTCAGGCTGTAGTCTCATCATCCTTGTTCACCCTTTTCACATTTTTATCTTACTTAGTCATTCAACAAATATTTGAGTGCCCACCACATACCAGGCACTGTTCTGGGCACTTCACTGAATGACACAGACAAGAGTAGCCAGCCCTCGGGGCTTCCATTCTAGTGGGGAAGTAAGTAGTACTCAGAAAGAAGTAAAATTGGTTTACACTCTGTCAGGCAGAGAGATGGGTGCTGTGGAGAAAAAGAGCCAGGAGCGTTCGGGAGTTGGAAGAAGTGGTGTTCATGTTATTTTATCTCATGTGTTTGTGGAAGTTATTTTTCATATTTATATTTTCGTACAGCGAGGTGGGGTTATAAATTATTGCATTCACAGTTTGGGCCCTGACCTTTTCATTGCCGAAGCTCCTCTGCCTCTGAAGTGGGTGGAGCCAGTCAGCTCCTCTAGACTATTTGTTTCTGAGTCCAGAGGGACCGAGAGGCATCTGAGTGGGTCCTTTCACTAGGCACAATTGCTCTTTCTCTTTGCTGTGGGCATCTTGTCCCAGGATTGACCATTTTACTCTCTGTGGGAAATCTGTTGAAGCCAGTGTCCCCTCTCTGTTCTCCCTGGCATTGCAGGGCCACCACAGTGCCCACACGCTTCTTCACCTCTCTTTGTGATAAGTGTGTAAATGAGAACAAACCATGAACCTGTGGAATCCCCCACTTGCAGCTGGGGACGAGCAGTTCCTTCAGCAGGTCTGTGCATGCGTGGCCCTTCAGTGCTCTTGGCCTCTGCTAAATTGACTTGACGCACTGGCCTGGGTGAAGGGAGCAGCCACGTGAGGTCAACCAGGCTGGTTTCATCCTGGTCATCTTCACGGGACAGCCTGAGTATGAAATAGGAGTATTCTTCACTTAAATGTTTTCTCCCACTTTCCTTGAAATATTTGTCTCCTTGATTTTTGCTTTTTTAATAGAGCCGTGGATACGAGGGTGATTTCCCTTCTTGGGTCTGCTATGGCAGAAGGGAAAGCATGATCATGACACACGTGTCCCTGACACTCTGTCTCCATGGTTGGGGCAGCAGGACCCGTGGTGGGCTCGCAAGCACCTCGGCACCAGCTGCATGATGTCGGGTGGGGTCCTTTGGGCCTGTTGGCCTTCAAGCAGGCTAGAAACTTGGCTATTGAAAAGAAATGTTGGCAGCTAATTCAGATTTTCAAAAGCAGCAAAGCTATGGACAAAATCAGGCGCGTCTGTGTATTTGGCACACCTCAGGTTCCAGCTCCAGCCCTGTTCATAGGGTGTACGTTCCAGTCTGGTCACTTTTCCATCTGTTGTCCACTGTCAATTGCAGAGACTCTGAACTTTCACAGTTCTTGATTTGTTCCTCAGAATTGTACCTGATGGCAGATAACTTCCCTCATAGGTGTGTGTTGCTTCTATTTTCTCTTTCATATTTCAGTGGCCTCTACTACACACCCGTGTACCTTTCGTTTACACTTTCAGCGTTGGCATTGTGTTCATACTTCTGGGACACGGTGGACTCAGTAATGTCAGGAAATGCCCTTAAAAGTTAAAAGTAGGCGTGTCACCAATGAGCCCCTTACCCACCTCTGTGCATGACTGCTAAGCACACTGTGGGTTTCTGGCGCTCAGAATCTGTTTTCACTCTGACGTAACATTTGCTCAGATCTTGGAAAGTTTGAAAGTGGAGGAGCCTCTGATGAAGTAGAGGACAGTGGTGTCTCTTGAGCATGGATGTGAGGCATCTGTGTGGCACAATTGTTAGCACCAGCCCATGCCCGGCTACACTTATCTTTCTTCTTTCTGTAGACTGGAGCACTGCTCAGTGCTTTTGTTCAGCTGTGTCACATTTCCACAACACTGGCAGAAAAGACATGGGTCCAACTTTTTCCCAGACTGTGGAAAATTCTCTCTGACAGACAGCAGCATGTGAGTATATTTTTAAAATCCTGTTTTGGAAAATGTAGTTTTAGCTTTTGATAAGTATTTATGAAAGAAAATAATCCTGAGTTTCAAAGGATGAGGAAACTACTGACTATTATCTACGAGTGAATTAGCAAAAATATTCTCAGATGCTGTGTGAGAGAGGAAGGACGTGCTGACTTTTGAAGACCTGAATTAACTTGCTCTATGGTTTCAGGCTCTAGCCGGTGAGATTAGTCCGTTCCTGTGCAGTGGCAGTCACCAGGTGCAGCGGGATTGTCAGCCCAGCGCACTGAACTGCTTTGTGGAAGCCATGTCCCAGTGTGTCCCTCCGATTCCCATCAGACCCTGTGTTCTGAAGTACTTGGGGAAGACACACAACCTTTGGTTCCGCTCCACCTTAATGCTGGAGCACCAGGCTTTTGAAAAAGGCCTGAGTCTGCAGATTAAGCCGAAGCAAACAACAGAATTTTATGAGCAGGAGAGCATAACTCCACCTCAGCAGGTGAGGCCGCACCTCGTTTTGTTAATTACATCTTCCTTGCCAGTGTCTTCCCAGTTTCAATAAACATCTTGCAAGTGATTCTAAATTGCAACAAAATGAAGTTGTTTTGTTGAAGAAAAGGAAAGTTTTTCTCATGAGCACTCAGAGGCCGTGATCTGTGTTTTCAGGAGATACTGGATTCCCTTGCTGAACTTTACTCTTTGCTACAAGAGGAAGATATGTGGGCTGGTTTATGGCAGAAGCGTTGCAAGTATTCAGAGACGGCAACTGCTATTGCTTATGAGCAGCATGGATTCTTTGAGCAGGTAGCCACTGTTGAATGAAATGGCTGGGTTGCATGGTTGATGAAAAGTCGTTTATAATGTTTCTTCAGTATAATGTCCTCAAGTCAGAGTTCACGTTTAAATAAGAAGTTTACTGTTTTATTTGAAGCATTTGTTCTACACGTAAAGGCCCCTTGATTGATGTCTCAATTTAAGAGAAATGTACATATATGACATGAACATTTTTAAAGCCTGGTACTAAATCCTCTACTGTTAGTTGCTAATGTGGATGCTTTTTTTTTTTTTTTCTTGTTTCTTTTTTTTTTTTTAAATTTTTTTTTTATTGATGTCTTAGTTTATAACACTGTGGGGTTTTAGTTGTACATTTTTGTTTGTCCGTCACCTTGTGGATGTAACCCTTCACCCCTTGTGCCCCCCCCACCCCCCTTCCCCTTGGTAACCACCAATCAGTTCTCTCTGTCCGTGTGTTCACTTATATTCCATATATGAGTGAGTTCATGCAGTGTCTGTCCTTCTCTCTCTGGCTTATTTCACTTAACGTAATACCCTCTAGGTCCTTCCATGTTGTTGCAAATGGGACAATTGTGTGTTTTCTTATGGCTGAGTAGTATTCCATTGTATGTATATACCTAATGTGGATGCTTTTTATCTGCAGTCATTGGTCCTGTTGGAAATGGCAAGTAGGTTGCGTTTAGTGTTTACATTTTAATCCTCTGCTTGTGCTTTCAATGTAGTGTGGGCCACTGTCACAGGATATGGTTCTCTGCCCTGTGTGAGAGCCACAGAAATTCCAGAAGCATAAGCACAGGCTGTGGCCCCTGCTCTCATCGCCGGATCTAGGCAGTCGCTCCTCCTTCCGTTCTGTCTGGGGAATTAGGCACCCTCGGTTCTCCTCCTACTCTTTTCTCTTTTTGAATAGAGAATTTCGGGTGTCGAGTGATCTTAGAGGAGAGTATAAGGCACTCCCAGGTCTGTGATCCAACTTGCCCTAAATAATTGAGCGATGGCCATGGAAAAGTCTCCAGTTAAACAGTGGTTTAAAAGCATTATTAACTTTTTTAGGCACAAGAATCCTATGAAAAGGCCATGGATAAAGCCAAAAAGGAACATGAGAGGAGTAACGCGTCCCCTGCTATTTTCCCGGAATACCAGCTTTGGGAGGATCACTGGATTCGGTGAGCTGCACAGTGTTTGATGTATTCAAGAATCGGTTTTGGGAACCAGCGAAAAATCTCTGAGATTTTCTCATAATGAGTGTTTTGGAAGGGGACTTTGCTGCTTTCTTTATGGCCACATAAAGAAAAGAACAAACAAAAATCTAAGAACAGTTTAAAAGTCTTGAGTAATTAAACCTGTCTGTTGGGGAAACAAATGGTTCCTGCTTATCCACTGGCTCTGGTGCCCTGAGCTCTTTGCTGTGTGGTGGACGTTCTTGGTGCTCCAGGGAGCAGTTTCTTCCAGAGGGCAGGTGGAACCTGTGATGGAGCAAGACCCAGCATCCCACAGAAGCCCACTCTTCTCTGTGTGGGGAAAAAAATATTTTTCCTTCTGTGGAATGGAAATAAACGCCCCAAAGTCCTATGCCCCGCCCTTTCTGCATCTGTTGGTAACTGAGCTTTTGCTCGTGAATCCTTGTTCTTCCAGGTGCTCTAAAGAGTTGAACCAGTGGGAAGCCTTGACAGAATATGGCCAGTCCAAAGGTCACATAAATCCGTACCTGGTCCTGGAGTGCGCTTGGCGGGTGTCCAACTGGACTGCCATGAAGGAGGCGTTGGTGCAGGTGAGACATCCATTCCGCCTCCTGCTAATACATCCACTCTCAGGTTATGTTCCCCACAGCTGTGTGGGTTCCTTTACCAAAGCCATGAATCTCCGTGGAGAGTTCTCTTCACTTAGAACAAGCTGGGCATTCTGGTAGATGAAAGCTCTTGGGAAGAGCTTTCCCAAATTTGAGTTAAATTATAAATTAAGTATTATTCGTTCATCATTCAGTTACAATAATAAGGTATCAGATGTGGAGACCTTGGAGTCCATGAGAAAACAAACTAATAGTGCCTGGAGAAATTTGGAAGAACAGGCGATTTTGTTGGTGGATTTGGTTCGTAGAAGCACTCTGGAAGTGAGTACGGCAAGGGTGAGTCATACAAGCCCAGGCCTGGCAGGAAAAGTTTGTTGAATGAAGCAGTATCATATTCAGAGCATGTTATGTATCATGGATGGGATGATAGTGCAGTGTAAGTGAAGTTGAGACATTAACTTGGTTGAGCGCCAACCAAGTTTTAAAAAATTAAACTCCATCCAGAGCATTTAGTACGTAATGGGAGAGTGGGCACAGAAGTACAATTCCCTTTCCCCACTGGGAAGCTTCTGATGGGGGCATCAAGAGCTGTGGACAGTGCAGCTCTGTGCGTCATCTGAACCCCATGACGCATTGTTATGACTGCCTTAGACAGTCGGGATGTAGCCGCTTTTGTTGCTCTGGACTTTTCCTGCGTCGGTGCCCTGCCATCATATTCCCCCCTTGCTGCTGCTCCTCAGTTTTGACCATTTCTGTGTGGTGTTCATGTTACAGGGTTTAGAGGGAGGAATGCTGTCATCTTGGTTTCACCCCGTAAGGGTTTATTTACATTCACACCAGTGATTTTCCTTTCTTCTCAATGTGGACACTGCAAAAGCACATGGAGATTGTAGGTCCACTTTCTTTGAAATGATGAACCTAAAATTTTAACCTGTATTGTGGCTGTTTATAGTGTTTATAAATGTGTTCATAAATGTCGCTTTTTAACAAAATTTGAAAGATTGAAAAACTGAAGTAGTCACAAACTGTTAACCACAAAAGCTTGACTTTCCAGTTGGGATCTGGGAAATTCCTCATCTGATGCAGGGAATTCATGTTACTCCAAGAAGTAACCGATCACTTATATAGGTAAAAAATATATATATATATGGCTGACAGAATGCATTTACAGTTGGTTATTCTTTCTTTAATCTGATGAACATTGTACTGAATAAATATTTATAGCTCACTCTTTTTCCTTTTATCTCCTTTCCAAGATCTCACTTAGATAGATATATGTAGTATCATGCTGTCCATAGGTCTGACAAGTGCATTTCTTCTTTTACAAACTCTTGATTATTTTCTAAAAATTGTAAGGTACTTACTGGTTAGAAAAAAGCTCAAAGTGTATGAATAAACATTCTGAGTAATGCAGTAAATTAATTTCAAATGATCTTGATAGTACTAAATTATTAACTCATTTGCTGGTGTTTAAAAGGAAAAAACTGAACAAATTACTTTTGTTTTTGTCCCTGTGCATTGAGATTGTAGTGCTGCTACACTAGTACCTTTCTTGGTTTGATTTAATAGATGGGGTAATTTTTTTCAGTGGAGGACAGAAATAGAAGAGATGCCGTTGTTCTTGGTGTTCTTGAGTAGTGTTTAAGTCCGGAAAATGTGGGATTGGTATAATTGTAGAGTGTGGGAAGCAGATATGTTCACAGGTTTGCCTTCCTGAATTTCTTCATTATTGGATTATTGAGATCTAAGAGGGGCCATGATTGTGAATGTGCTTGGAAAAAGTAAGATGTAAAAAAACAAGCTAAAATGTTATATAAATGCAAGATGACGTTATTATTACCATTATTATTCTTATATCATTTGGACAGATAGTGTTATAGCACTAAAATGTGTATAATTTTTATTGTTACTTCCCAGAGGTGCTTCAGAATGAATGTTTTATTGACCTTTTTATAGCAAGTTCTATAAAATTCCTTCAACAAAGATATCCTTTCATCTTCTTATATACAAAGAGATTATTTTGTACAAGGCTTTAATTTTTTATCATTTACTTTTTTAAATGCTGTGTAAGAGACTGATAAAATGCAGTGAGTTCTAGTGCTTTCTCTGGAAAGTGGTGGGCAAATGCAGGGCCTTTCGGGGGCAGACGTGGAGCCTGCACCTGGCTCTGAGCTGCGTGTGTGGGAGCAGGGTTCGAGGCCAAGGAGAGGAAATGGGACGGCTCCAGGCTCAGTCTACTTCATAGGAGAACTGATACCCAAGAAATAAGAAATCTGGGGGAAATTTTAAGGTAGACAAAAAAGTGTGGCTTTTAAATGACTGAAATTTATGAATGTTCACTCCCATTATCAACCTGAGTCACTGTCTTCTGCTTCCTTGTATAATGTGGGCCAAGTTAGATTAATTTCCCAGGATAACAGTATGAATTGGAAACAATTGAAAATTATACCAACATTTATCAGAGTGGAGATGAACGTATGTTTAATATGTTGAAAATATGCTGGCGACTTTGTGGCCAAGTGGTGATTGTTGTCATAACAGTGTTGATCACTGTCCTCTTTATTTGGAACTACTGATGCCCTTAAAAGCAAAGAGATTGTGGCATGCCTTCATAGCGGGAGAGAGGGGCCACTCACTGGTATTCGGAAAATGAGAGTATCCAGAAAAAGCAATCTAAATGTGTGACTTCTCCAAAGAAAATAAACATCTATTTATGGTTTAATTTCTGTTTATTGCTTTTCATAATTGGCTGCAAAAACATTGGCTTTCCTTTTTGTCCCTTTATACTGAGAGGAAGAATGCCCATCGCTCCTATGTAATGTTCTTTTTTTTTTTTTTTTTGTGGGGATGACCAGCCCTGAGCTAACATCCGTTGCCAATCCTCCCCTTTTTGCTGAGGAAGACTGGCCCTGGGCTAACATCTGTGCCCATCTTCCTCCACTTTATATGTGACGCCGCCACAGCATGGCTGACAGGCAGTGCATCGGCGGGCGCCCGGGATCCGAACTCGCGAACCCCGGGCTGCCAAGCGCGGACTAAACCGCTGCGCCACCGGGCGGCCCCTATGTAATGTTCTTTCACCATCAGGTAGAAGTAAGTTGTCCCAAGGAGATGGCCTGGAAAGTCAACATGTACCGTGGATACCTAGCCATCTGCCACCCTGAGGAGCAGCAACTTAGCTTCATCGAACGCCTGGTGGAAATGGCCAGCAGCTTGGCCATCCGTGAATGGCGGCGGCTGCCCCACGTGGTGTCCCACGTGCACACGCCTCTTCTCCAGGTGGGTACAGTGCGCAGTCTCATGGGTCCATCCCAGCAGAGCGCCTTCTGTCCAGGCTTAGGTTCATAAACTGAGCTGGATGGCAGAGGGGAAACTCATTCCACTTGTCTTGTCCTTTCCCATTTAAACTCATCCTCAGTGAAAGGAAGGCCAGAGTCAAAATGTGGAGGAATAAAGTGTTGCTTCCCATTTTTGGAGCTTCCAAGGGGTTTAAATGACAGAAGCCATCCTCGGGAGTGATTTTGATGATTTTCATTTTTGCTTCAGGAATTTTCCTTAATGCCCACTCTACCACCATCAGTGTGATGTTCACTGTTCAGTCTGAAAAGGTCTCACATCCTCTGAGACCCTTAAGACTGCTGGTTAAATAGCCTGTGCCTCGGCATCTTCCTTTGTGTGTCGTCTTCACTATTTCTGACAGTGTGTTCCAGCCACACGAGCCGCCATTCAATTGCTTGTCTCTAAAGCATCTCTCCCCACAGCCCCTTGCACATGCTGCTCCTCTCCACAGGACACGCTTCTGCCCACTCCTCTAGCCCCTGTGCCTTTGCACGTGTGCACACACACACGCACACACCCCCCCTGGGGACTGTGCCAGCAGGTGAGTGGTTATCAGCATCTGGAGGAGGGAGAGTGGAGAGTGGCTCCCACTGGGCCCAGGGCTTCCTTTGGGAAAGAGGTAAATGTTCTATAGTTAGACAGTGGTGATGGTTGTACATCTCAGGGAATATACTAAAAACTACTGAATTGTACACTTTAAAGGGTGATTTTGATGATATTTTAATTATATCTCAGTAAAGCTGTTATAAAACAAACATCCCGTTCTGTTTTCAGCAAGCTTTTGGAAGGTTGGGGAGGGGATTAGATAAAGTTTTCAAAAATCTGCATATAATGAGCTAAATTTGAAATAAAGATGGGAAGCACGAATTCTTCTAGGCAAGTTTTAAAATTAAGATCAAACAACAGGATACTGAGTACTGAATAACATGCTTTGTTTGCAAGATTCAATTTTAAAATGTAGATTCTACCTCAAAGGAACATCTAACTGGAGGGAGAAGATGTATCCATAAGCAAAATTTAAAATAAGAGGGAGTCTGATTCAGTGCTGTGGGAGTAGGAAAGAAAATAAGCATAAGCATTTAGAGGAGGGAGAAATCCCTGTGGGAGGGGAAGGTGGGACTTGATGGGTAGAATTGGGATAGGCTCAGAATTGTGGCCAGGGCGTTCCCCATACGGAGATGGCACCACAAGTTTAGAGCCAGCAGCACATCTGGTGTTTAAAGAGTAATAGTCTAGACAGGCTCATAAGGGATGTGATTGAAAATGTGTATATCAACCCAAAGAGATCACCAGAACCATATTTTAAGATGTTTAATGGGGCTATGGGGTTTAAATGTTGATGGAAGGAAAGCCTGAGGGCAGGGGATGAGGCTGTTCTGTCTTAGACATTGTAGACAAAGAACCACACTTGGTTGGTGGCTAAGGGGAGTGGAAAAGAGAAGATAGTTTAGGGACTGCTCACCAGCAGGGTTTGGTGTCTGCACTGTTGTTCTCCCAATCTCCTGTCTCACAGTAGCCGCAGAGCTGAGGTTTTAAAATTGAAGGATCATGAGAGTAGTATTTGAGGTGAAGAAGAAATTAAATCTGGACTCTAGGGTGTCTGTATAAGGTAGAGTGCTTCCTTTGGTAATTGAATCGTGAGGTCTTTATAAAGATCAGACTCTTGATTGACTCTGTGGTTTATTTTCCTCAGTTGATCTGTAATATAGTGCTTACTGGGGAATCTCTTACGCTGGTCCTGTTTAGGCAGCCCAGCAAATCATTGAACTTCAGGAAGCTGCGCAGATAAACGCAGGCTTACAGCCAACCAACCTGGGGAGGAACAACAGCCTGCACGACATGAAGACGGTGGTGAAGACCTGGAGAAACAGGCTGCCCATCGTGTCTGACGACTTGTCCCACTGGAGCAGTGTCTTCATGTGGAGGCAGCATCATTACCAGGGTAAACCTACCTGGTCCGGCATGCATTCATCATGTAATTTTCCAGACACCCCACTGTTCTGGTTTCATGTCTTGGTTTTGTTTTGTTTTTTTCTTTTACCAGATGTTCTATTTTTTGGTGGGTATGGTAGGTTGTGGTTGGTATGGCAAGGGTAAAGATGCAGGTGGTGAAAGATGGAAAGATTTTTTTCCCCCGACCTGTTACATTTTTCTAGCTAGAGCATAATTGCTGCTAGACACTACCCGTTGAAGCAGGGGCGCAGACCAGTGGGAAGTCCCCCCAAGGAAGAGCTGCTCTCAGGTAGCTATGTATAGCCTTCTCCAGTGTTCCTGGTCCCCTCTGCTCATCCCCTAAACCTGCCAGGCATCTGTGTGTTTAGAGCAATCTCCAAGATTTAGTTAGCCAAGATGGTAACGCTCAACTCAATAGTTAGTGCCGTTTACATCTTTCGTTTGACACAAAATACAAGGAAAAGTAATGGAGGTTTATCACAGAGCTTCCCATTTTCATAAGCCATGTGTGTTTTTCATTTTTTATTTAAGCCTTATTGTGGAACACTTTGAGAAATGTTTGACATGGACTGATAACTCATTTCTTTGCTCTCTAGCTATTGTAACTGCCTATGAAAATAGTTCTCAGCATGATCCAAGTTCAAATAACGCTATGCTTGGGGTTCACGCATCAGCTTCAGCGATCATCCAGTATGGAAAAATTGCCCGAAAACAAGGACTGGTCAATGTAGCTCTGGATATATTAAGTCGTATTCATACTATTCCAACCGTTCCTATTGTGGATTGTTTCCAGAAGATTCGACAGCAAGTCAAATGCTACCTCCAACTGGCAGGAGTCATGGGGAAAAACGAGTGTATGCAGGTAGAGTGCCAGCGGGACCCAGTGCCTGCCCCTCAGCCGAGGGGGTCCAGTAAAGAGTGAGAGTGTCCACCTGGAAACTGGTTCAGATCAGAGGGAAGGAGGGTTAGAACTTTCTGTAAACACAGCCTTAGTAGTGGGAAAACAAGAAAGGGAAAGGAAACCACTTGAGTATTTGAATTACATTTGATGGTCTCTGTTCTGCTGTATGTTTAGTTAATGTATTTAAGGAAAGAAAATTAAAAACTGCAAGGTTGTGAGGGTATAAGGTAGATTTTAGTTATGTTCAGAGGAATATTCATAGAAACAATGAAACTGACTAGACATATAAAGCTTTGGAGAAAATAATACCCTTCAGGTGTCTAGAACTGAATTTAGTGACTCAGTTTAAGTGCCACTCGTCAGTCAGCAAATATTCATGGCAGTCAAGTCTTGTCAGTTTAAAGGACACTTGTCAGTGACCTTTAGGACTTAATTGCCTAGATAAATATTTTAATGAAGTTTTTGTATTGTCTAGAAATTTCAAGAAATTTTTTCCTACTCTTTTTTTTTTTTAAACAGGGCCTTGAAGTTATCGAATCTACAAACTTAAAATACTTCACAAAAGAGATGACAGCTGAATTTTATGCACTGAAGGGAATGTTCTTGGCTCAGATCAACAAGTATGTATGTTCTATAAGAAGAGGATAAGAGAAACTCATCTGATTATTTAATTATAACTTGAAGCCAGTGTGATGCTCAAGCTAGAAATTGGTGTGATGCAGTGATAGTTGTCAGGTGTGGTATTTCCGGTATTACACCTCTGCCAGGATAGTGACTTGCAGCATATTGATTAGCCAATCTGATGTGTATTACTTAAAAAGCTTTTTAAAAATGAGTTGCTTGAACACAGAACTGCTGATAACATGGATTCGCTTCCCCGTTTTCTCAGCATGACATTTTGCAACAGAGTTGATTCCTTTTATGGAGATGATTTTGTTTTAGAGCAGTGGGTCAGTCAACTGTGGCCTGTAGGCCAAATCTGGCCAGTGTCTGGTTTTTATGAATGACGTTTCGGAACACACCCATACCCACTGTGTTGCCTATGGCTGTTTTCACACTACGGCCGCAGAGTTGAGGAGACGTAACAGAAATCCTACGACCTGCAAAGCCTAAACCGTTTATTGTCTGGCCCATTACAGAAGAAGGTTGCTGAATCCTGTTTTAGAGAAATGAACATCAGAAGAAATTTTGTAAAAAGTATACAAAGGAGATATATTTACAGGATGCTGCCTATTGCCATATGTAGAGCTTAAAACCCACTTTTCACATTTTCAGTGTATAGGAGTTGCATTTTTAGCTTATTTTAAATAAGGAAGTGATTTTGTCAAAATTGAGAGGGTTTTATCCTTTTTTTTAATGTTTTAAATTCACATGACACAAAATAACACCATTCAAAAGTGTACAATTCCGTGAATTTTAGTATATTCAGAGTGTTGTACAGTCATCACCACTTGCTAATTCTAAGACATTTCCGTCTTCCCCAAAAGACACTCCATACCTGTGAGGAGTCACTCCTTATTCTCCCCTTCCTTTGTCCCCTGACAGCCACTACTCTAGTTTCTGTCTCTATGGTTTGCCTATTTTGAACATTTCACATAATTAGAATCATACACAGTGTAGCCTTTTGTGACCGGCTTCTTTCCCTTTGCATAATGTTTTCAAGGTTCACCCATGTTGTCGTGTGTGTCAGTACTTCCTTCCTTCTCGGCTGAATAATATATTCCATTGTGTATCCGCTCGTTGATGGATATTTGGGTTGTTTCCACTTTTTGGCTACTATGAATAATCCTGCCATGAACATTCACGTACAAGGTTTTGTGTGGGCATGTTTTCAGTTTCTGGGATATATACCTAGGAACGGAATTGCTAGGTCACATGGTGCTTTGTTTATCTTTTTGAGAAATGCCACACGGTTTTCCACACTGGCTGCACCATTTTACATTCCCACCAGCAGTGTTCATGGTTTCCAGTTTCTCCACATCCTAGCCACCACTTGTTGGTTTCCATTTTCCTGGTTATCACCACCCTAGTGAGTATGAAGTGGTGTCTCATTGTGCTGTTGATTTGCATTTTCTTGGTGACTGATGATGTTGAGCATCTTTTATGTACTTACTGGCCATTTGTGTGTCTTCTTTGGAGAAATGTCTGTTCAGTTCCTTTGTGTATTTTTTAATTGAGTTATTTGACTTTTTGCTGTTGAGTTGTAATTATGTCTAGATATGTCTCTTTCAGATATATCATTTGCAGATATTTTCTCACATTCTATCGGCTGTCTTCTCACTTTCTTGATAGTGTCCTTAATGCGCAAAGTTTATCATTTTGATGAAGTTCGATTGTTTTTTCTTTTGTTGCTTGTACTTTTGGTGTCACATCTGAGACACCATTGCCTAACCCAAGGTCATGAGCATTTACTCCTGTGATTGCTTGTAAGAGTTTTATAGGTTTAGCTGTTACATTTAGGTCTTTAATCCATTTTGAGTTAATTTTTATATATGACTTGAGTTAGTGGTCCACATTGATTCTTTTGCATGTGTATATCCTGTTTTCCCTGCACCATTTGTTGAAAAGATGATTCTTTCTCCATGGAATGGCCTTGGCACCCTTGTTGACAATCAGTTGACCAGAAATGTATGGGTTTATTTCTGGACAGTCAGTTCTATTCCGTTGATGGGTAGTTCATTCTTGTTCTGGTACCACATTGTCTTGGTTACTGTTGCTTTGCAGTAAGTTTTGAAATTGTGAAGTGTTCTTCAATTTTGTTCTTTTTCAAGATTGTTTTGGCTATTTGGGGTCCCTTACCCTCACCTTATTTCCATATGAATTTTAGGTTATCCATTTTGGCAAAAAAGGCAGTTGGAATTATGATAGGGATTGCGCTGAATCTGTAGGTTAATTTGGGGAGTACTGCCATCATAACAGTACTGAGTCTTCCAATCCATGAACACAGGATAGGTTTATTTTTGTCATCTTTAGTTCCATTTAAGAATGTTTTATAGTTTTCATTGTACAAATCTTGTATTTCTTATGTTAAATTTATTCCTAAATATTTTACTCCTTTTGATGTTATTATAAAATGTCTTCTTAAGTTTATTTCCAGATTGTCCATTGCTAAGGTATAGAAATACAACTGAATTTTGTTTATTGATCTTATATAAGATCATGTCATCTGCAAATAGAGATAGTTTTACATCTTCCTTTTCATTCCAGGTGCATTTTTTTTTTCCTTGCCTAATTGCTCTGGCTAGGACACTCAGTACTGAGTTAATAGAAGTGGTAAAAGTGGGCATCTTAGCAGAAAACCTTTCAGTCTTTCACCATTGAGTATGATGTTAGCTGTGGGATTTTCATATGCGACCTTTATTATGTTGAGGTAGTTTCCTCTATTCCTAGTTTGTTGGGGTGTTTTTATCATGAGAGGGTGTTGGATTTTGTCAAATGCTTTTTCTGCATCAACTGAAATGATCATATTTTCCTCCTTTGTTAATGTGGTGTATTGACTGATTTTTTTGTACATTGAACCACCACCTTGCATTGCTGGGATAAATCCCAGTTGGTCGTGGTGAATAATCCTATTAATACTGCTGCTGGATTTGGTTTGCTGATATTTTTTTTGAGGATGTTTGCACCTATATTCATAAGGGATATGAGTCTGTAGTTCTCTTCTGAGGGCTTATTGGTGTGATAGAAACATTGTGCTCTGGAAAACAGTTTCTCAAAAAATTAAACAGGATTGTCATATGACTCAGCAATTCCACTCCTAGGTATATACCCAAAAGAACGGAAAATGGGTGCTCAAGCAGGTACTTGGTCACGAATGTTCATGGCAGCACTGTTCACAACAGCCAAAATGTCAGAATAGCTCGTGGGTAAATGTGTGTACACACAGTAGAATAGTATTCAGCCATAAACAGGAATGAGGTACTGACACCTACTGCAGCATGGATGAACCTCGAAAACACTGTGCTAAATGAGAGAAGCCAGACACAAAAAATGACACAATGTATGATTCATTTTATATGGAACATGCAGAGTTAGTAAATCCATAGAGACAGAAAGCAGATTGGTGGTCCCAGGGGCTGGAGGTTGGGGGGAATGGAGAGTGACTGCTTAGTGGTTAGGGTTTTCTTTTGGAGTGATGAAAATGTTTTAGAACTGGATAGAGGTGGTGGTTGCACAACATTTTGAATGTACCAAATGCCCATGAATTATTCACTTCAAAATGATGGATTTTATGTCATGTGAAGTTTACCTTAAAAAAAATTTGTATTTTGATTTTGTGTCCTTACAGGTCTGAGGAAGCAAACAAAGCCTTTTCTGCAGCTGTGCAAATGCATGACGTGCTGGTGAAGGCTTGGGCCATGTGGGGTGACTACCTGGAGAACATCTTCGTGAAGGAGCGGCAGCTGCATCTTGGAGTGTCTGCCATTACTTGTTACCTGCATGCATGCCGGCATCAGAACGAGAGCAAATCCAGGAAGTACTTAGCCAAGGTGAGACCGAAAGAATTAGCGTTGACCAAAAACCATCTGGTAGCTTTCAAATTTGGATGCATATTCAACCGTTTAATAATCCATGCTGGTGTGAGGCATTATTTCATGCCTTAACTCTCAATTCCCATCACTCTTCAAAGTCTTTTCCATAGTTCCATTCTAAAGCTGAGAATACTGAGTCCTGAACACATCTGGGGTCCCAGCCAAAACCAAGCCTAGAGTCTGGGTCTTAGGACTCCACTCCAGTGTTCTCTGTGGGATCTCACACTGGACAGAGATTCCTGCAGACTGATGAGGGGTCTGCAAGGACGACTTACCTGCCAGACATCTGATGGGGTCTAATCTCTCACCTGCAGGGACAGCACATACAGTCACAGAGCCGGTCAGCTCTAGTTGCAGGTGACGTTGAATCACGTGATTCCTGCAGACACTTCAGAGTGAGGTCTCGGTTGCTGGAGTTCTTGTCCCATGTTGCCCCAGTCTAGCGCCAGGGACAGGGTCAGCAATGGACATGTGCCCCACAATGACCGCTCGTGATTGAGATTCCTTCTTCAGTATTGCTCCCTCTTGTCCCTCCCCAAAAACACATAAATACAACTCAGAAGTAATTCTTGCAGAGAACTTAAGAAAGTTCTGCTTTTGTGTCTTGTCCAGTAAAGGTTTGGATTTTTTAGAATTTCTTGATTTAATTTCAAAATTTGGAATGAGCATCTGCACCTAGTAGTTAAAACTGACTATAGAAAAACAAACCAATTATAGTAACAGAGAAGCTACCTAAATATCCAACTTCGAATTTTCTTGCTTCTAAATGTAATTGTTTCAGACGTCTGTGGACACCAGGCTGCCAACATGTGGCCTCCCTGATCCTAGGGTGGTGGTCCTCTGAGATTTGTAGCAGAAGTCCCTTTTGTTTTGGTGAGATCACACGTATGATTAGTGGGTTGGCCAGCCCTTGACATCCACCTCTTGTCTCCTTGGGGTCATGGGCCACTGCTGGCCAGCAGATTGGATCAGTTAGTAACTGGCATTAAAGCTAAATCTAGATAAAAACTGTAGTCAAATTTTAGGTTTTATTTATCTGTAAAATTTATATTTTAACTTTAGCAATGTTGCTGGCCCTCTTGTAGATATGTTTCTGCATTGCCAGTAAAGCTACTCCATATGGTGTTTTAATGTTGGGGAAAAGTCACTTGACTAAGGGCCTCAGAATTTTCATTCAACTCTAGAATTTTCCCTTCTGTCTTAGGTGCTGTGGCTTTTGAGTTTTGATGATGACAAAAATACTTTGGCAGATGCTGTCGACAAGTACTGCATCGGTGTGCCGCCCATCCAGTGGCTGGCTTGGATCCCACAGCTGCTCACCTGCCTGGTTGGCTCTGAGGGAAAGCTGCTTTTGAACCTCATTAGCCAGGTGAGAATAACAGGATGTCTTTGTTCACAGAAAAATTGTCTTCATTTCACATCCTTTTTTTCCAGAAAGAAAATGTACATGCTCAAATTATTGAAAATAAGTTAAAGAGATGAGAAGAGGTACACATTTAGGTATCACTTGATATAAAACACAATTAAAAGTGGTGGAGGAATATATTGAGGTTGAAATGAAATAATGTGATATAGCATTACAGTATTAAAATGGTAATTTCTTTGCTTGAACTTGTTGCCACATACAATTCAAGTAAAATAAACATCCTCTTAAGATGTCAGATTGCTAGTGAGAACTCAGAGTTACTCATAGTGAGATGTGTGTCTGAGATTTTACAGCTGATTTCCTGTCACGTGCTAGCAGTTCTTTGGAGCTTCCCTTAAGCCTAACATTTGTCATCATTGCGGCGGTCATTGCCCTTCGTACGGTTGGTTGCTCGGCTGCAGCTGTTGGAGGCTGAAAGTTGTGCGGGGTGGGGGGTGGGAGGGAATTGGACACACCGGCCTATAAAAAGGCTTTCATGACCATTATTTGAGAATGGTTCCAGATTGTCCCTCTCCTGTGAAGACTGAGGGGAAGAAGGAAGAGGAAGAACCTAAACAGTAGAAATTTGGATACAGTTGGGTCTGGGTACCTTTGGCTGTGCTTCTTTTTATAAAATTACAGAGTCATAGAACTTTTCATGAATGAGTAGCATCATAACTAAGCACTTAGGAACATGTGTTCATCCTTCTGTCTATCTGGTGTGCTTTGCTCTTTACATGTGATGCATCATCTGTGTTGTACCCAGAAATCGTTTTATTTTTCCCTCGAGAAGACTGTAGCTATGTTCCTGGGTACTGGCATTTTGATTCAAGTTTATCTGTTGGGATGTAGATTCAGTTTGTTGAACATCATTCATTGAACATCTCTTACCGTAAATGTACGTTAGCCAGCCGCTCGGCCTGTGGCTGAGCTAGATAGTATCTACTCAGCCCTTTTGAAGGAGCCATAGAACCTCAGTTTGGTAAAACTGGGGTTTCTTAGCTTAAATAGAAAATTTTCAGTCTCCTGCTTGCTGTAGTCATGCAGAATGAAGTTACTTACCACTGAGTCTAATTGTCAGTTGGTTAGAATCACTTCATGATTCCCGGTGAATTGTGCCTAATGTAGAGTGACTGGTGTCGTTGTGTGTTTTCCTGTTATTTACCTGAGTAAGATCCAGGGACTTGTGCATTTTGCCTTCCTCAGATTTACTGAGTCAAATGAAAGTATGGTTTCTCTGTCATTGACAGTCCCTGGACAGAACTGATAAAATGCACCGTGTTGATCTTTCTTGGGTCTTTTAAAGCTAAACTAGATGTTTTACCTGTGGTTTAATCTGGCCTCATGAATTAGATCAATGGTGCAGTGTTTACTTCCTTGGTCCAGTGCAGACCAGCTACCCATTTATGATAAACATTGACTATTTTCAATACAAGTTGCCTTCATCCAGAAGCGCAGTGGTGAGCAGTGCTCTTCATTACCCTGTGTCTCCGAGCAGGTTGGACGAGTATATCCCCAAGCAGTCTACTTTCCCATCCGGACCCTGTACCTGACCCTGAAAATAGAGCAGCGGGAACGCTACAAGAGCGGTACGTCTCGGCGGGGCCCACAGCCAGGCGCGGAGGGTCGCTTGTGGGGCATTCTGTGTCCTGACTGCTGTGGACACACGCCTGCCCCACGGCTCACTGCCAGCATGTGGGCCGTCTTTTCTTTAGCCTGTGAGAGGACACTGGGGCCGAGAGGCACAGCCTGATCTGCGTCAGGTTTATGGTTTTCCTCTGCCGCGAGGTGTAATAGGGCGTTTCATGTACCTGAGTGATTTGATCCATAAGTAGAAAAAACATGAAATTTTTAGCTATAGATAATTATAAAGTTTAACTTGCCTCATTAGTTATAAATGCATCCTGGTAAGCAGTATAAATGTCAGTTCCTATGTGTATGTTATTTAGGTTATAAAGAATACCTTCAGCTGTCAGAAGAATGAGCATAGAAATCAATCTTATCAGATGTAAAAATTTACTCAAAATGTAAGGTTTTTAATCTATATTGAATAGCCTTAGTATGTAAAGAAATAACTTATTTAACAGTTTCACATGCCCACTAAGCATGGTACTTTATCAACAGTTTAAGCACCGTTTGCCTCACAGTGTTTCTAATATGCAGACATTCGTGCTGCGAGGCCAGTCTTTCTAAGCAGGTGACTTCATCCGCTGGACTGTGGCAGCACCGCCCACTACTGAGCCGAGTGGGTCACGAGATTGCACAGCATATTTCAGCTCTGACCTCCTGGGTCTACCTAGGTAGATTTGTGTTTGGTCATTTGAAAATTGATTTTTTATTCTAAGTGAGCTGAAGCTAGAAAAATGGGCACCAGGGGCACACAACATATTTTTCATACAACAGGTGACTGTATTTTTTTTAAATACCATTTTACACACGTGGTTTGGCTTTCCTAGATGAAAAAATGTAGACTTGTTCATCATCTACTTTTAGATTCTCTGAGCAATCACACAATACAAGGAATGTATTATGAAATATTTTTCCGAACGTTTTCACAATGTCCAGACTTAGAGTGAGGTTAAAGGGCAGGTGTCAGTGTCCAGACTTAGACTGAGGTTAAAGGGCAGGTGTCAGTGTCCAGACTTAGACTGAGGTTAAAGGCGGATACAGTGAGCACTTGCTCACCCTCACCAGGTCACCGTTGGCACATGCCGTGTTTGCTTTCTCTCGCGACATGCGCACTTTTCCTTTTTACCGAACCATTTGAAGCCAGGGTGTAGACAGACGTGCTCTCCGGGCCTCTCCGTGCACCTCTGCTTAGAACCAGAGCATCGCCCACATGGTCTCACAACGTGTTAACACACGGCAGGAACCAGCGTTCCTTTGGCCGGTGGGTCCTCTAGAGCACCGAGCTCTCCATCGGTCAGTTTTGCGCTGACATTGGCGTTGTGTGTGTTGCTCTCAGATTCTGGACAGCAGCAGCCAAGTTCAGTGGGTAACCAGTCCCATTCTGCATCAGATCCAGGGCCCATAAGAGCCACAGCCCCAATGTGGCGCTGCAGCCGAATCATGCACATGCAGCGGGAACTCCACCCAACCCTCCTGTCTTCCCTGGAAGGCATCGTCGATCAGATGGTCTGGTTCAGAGAGAACTGGCACGAAGAGGTACTTGGATCTGATCTCGGGGATGTATTGTTCTGTGTGCTTTTGTGGCTATGTTATCTTTAGATTAGCTTCCTGGTCATTTTATATATTTGTTGTTGAACAATGGAGCAGGCAAATAGTTAATGTCTGCACACTAGTGCAGCCTTAAATATTTGAGGCAGAATACTTCAAATGAAAAAGTTGAAATTGAGAAAGCCATTTCTGGCCTTAAAATGCTTGCTTTGCTTCATCGCTTAAATACCTCAGTTGAGCAGGCAGCAGTGGTGGGTGTGAGCAGGAGTGGTGTGGAGGTGACTCCCGGGGAGTTGGTTCTTCAGTGATCTTTCCAGCAGCCAGGCCCCTCCTTAATGCTGTTCATGTAAGCTGATGATGAAATAACCAGCCTCTGTTGCCCTGAGGCCCCTCATGACTACTGTGTATTTTGTGTGTGTGCACACGGACGTGCAGCAGTAACACTGAAGCTCTCTGAAAATAAGGTTTTTCCACCGTTAATCAATAGAAGGGTATGTGTGTGACCAAAAAAGCGAGTTTTTTGGTTTTTTAAATGTTCAAGACACTTACTTCTCATTGTTAAAAATGGAGGTCACAGTGTGGAGTGCACAGACATTCCATCTGTTCTGCACGCTAGGATTTTACACCTACTGTTTGCCAGGTGGCAACAGAAACAGCCCTGGTAGTGGTGGGGGCATGCTGGACAGATGCTTTTTGGTTGGTCAGTTGCTTCAGGGCTCTGTTTTGTGAATTATCTTTGGTCTGTTTCCACCAGGTTCTCAGGCAGCTCCAGCAAGGCCTGGCGAAATGTTACTCTGTTGCTTTTGAGAAAAGCGGCGCAGTATCTGATGCCAAGATCACCCCCCACACTCTCAATTTTGTCAAGAAATTAGTGAGCACGTTTGGAGTGGGCCTGGAGAATGTGTCCAACGTCTCGACCATGTTCTCCAGCGCAGCCTCTGAGTCTCTAGCCCGGCGGGCGCAGGCCACCGCTCAGGACCCTGTCTTCCAGAAGCTAAAGGGCCAGTTCACGACTGGTGAGTCCCTTGCTTTGTTCTTCCCGTACTAGGGAAGATTCCACTTACTGTTTCTCCTCGGTCTTTAACATCTAAGCTAATTATATTCATTCATTTTCATAAGCATTGTACTGGGTGAGCTGGTTATACTGTGTTTAAAATGCAGGCCCAGTCACAAGGAAACTGTGATGCTTACCAGCCTGGGACTACGCGTCCTTCTCTGTAGTGATCAGAGGTTCAAGGTTTGGAGCCAGAGTGCCGGGCTCCACGTCAGGGGTTAGAAACAGGGTGGTTTTAGGACAAACCTGCTCTTGCTCTCCCATCCTTCCCTCCACTTGGTTTTCATGGGAAAACTCAAGGGTGTACGGTGAGGCAGTGGGACTCAAAGGTGCAGGGCTCAAGGTGACAAGTAAAGTTCAAACTCATAGTGAATTCTGGAGGCAGAATGATAGGGAGACTGTGTTTTCATTACTTGTCCCTGGTTCAGGTCAACGCATTTCCCTAGACCCACAGGAGCATGAGTCCTGGCTCCATCACTTTCTGGATGACCTGAGGTAAATGGTCCAGTCTCGCTTAGCCTGTCACATAGGGCCCCTAGTCCCGCACTGTGCACACAGGCGCAACCACATCCCCTGGAGCTCGGAGCGTTTATTCCCACGATGTCTGCCTCCATCCCTGTTCCTCTGGCAGAGGAGCCCGGGGTGGGCTCTCTCCGCCGGGAGGAACAGGTCCCAGACTTCAGCCTGAGTAACTTTTACAGGCTTGTATGTCTTGAGTGTCAACACAGGAGTGATGATCAGGTGAAAACAAGATTTGTCTGGTAAAATGTCCCAGAGCTAAAAGAGATATTTCAGCTTAATTACTGCTTTTGTAACTGTCTTTAAAACATTCCTTCCTTCACTGATGTATTAAACCATAGAATAAATTGTTCACATTTTTCAATATTTAAAGTATCTTTTAACGATTCATATCTCGGAGAACACAGTTAAAAATATGTGTGTATGTAGAGTAGATTGAAATAGCGTGAAAGAAAATATCCCACTAATTGCAAAGGATACTTTGCAGTTATAGCCATGACTGACTTGAAATCCATCTGAATAAAACGTGCGCCCTGTTGTCACACTAGGCAGCCCTGGGCCCTGGGTTTCCCATTCTTCATGTGTGAGTTGGGCATTAGGTTGAGGGGCGTCCACTAATGAACCAGCACCTTGAGGAAAGTGCTCTTTGAGAAATAAAATATGAGTCATACCCTCTCGTATCTTTTACACTGAAGTGCTTCCATCATCTTAGATTTTTTTCCTTGTGAAGTTCATGTGACATGTGGTATGACACCCTTCTCTGAAAAAGCAGGAGTCTGAGGTGAAAGTTTTATGGAAGCCATCATATTTTACTTAAAAGAAGTGATATTCACTCTGTCTTTATCTTAAAATATCCAGATCGTTAAATCAAATAGAGAATTAGAAGTGGGACAAATCATCTGGATTTTGATGTTAAAAAGATGACAAAAACTGAAACTTGAAAGAAGACAGCTGTGAGACTCAAAACTGTAGCAGGTTTCAGGTACTTCAGTCCAGAGCTCTCCAACCCCCCTGGTTGTCTGTGCCCAGGAAGGACCATCTCCGTATTTCAGTGCCATGTTCTCGTCTACAGAAAGAAGGAAGGGTCATACTACTTCCTCGAGCAACATTTCATGTGGTGGCTATTGACGAATCTGTAAGGAGGTGAAATGAAGTTCAAAAACAGTACATTGAATTGACCCCAGAGTGGAGACTGACTTAGTCTAGGAACTTGTACAGGAATGTTTAGAAAGCCACTTTATTTGTGATAGCCCCAAACTGGAAACCACCTAAATACCCTTCAGAGGAGAATGGATGAACAAGGTGGTACTTCCTTACTCATGTGAAATCAATAAAAGGAGTTAACTATTGAAACATACAGCAACTTGGATGAACCTCAAAGAAATTATGCTGAGTGCAAAAAGCCAATCTCAGAAGAATCTACTGCATGATTCTTACTTATGAGACATTTGTGAAATAACATCATAAGAGAGATGAAGAGGGGATCAGTGGTGGCCAGGCATTTAGGGGTGCAGGGAGGAGGGGGGTGGGGCTCTAAGGGGTAACACAGGGGTCTGTGGTGATGAACAGGAGAGGGTCTTGATTGTGATGCTGGCTTTGCAGCACTACCCATGTGACATTGCGTAGAGACACACACGTGCAGAGTGAACGTGTAACTGGCGAAATCTGAATCAGCCCTACGGATTGTGCCAGTGCCAATTTCTTAGTTTGGGGAAGGGGTGTCTGGCTCTCCCTGTACATTTGTTTGCACACCTGTGAATCTGTATTTCAAAATAAAAGTTAACAAAAAGAAACCAAAGAAAAAGACATTACCAAAAAACCAAAGAAACCAAAAAAAGACATCAGTATCAGGCATGAGCTTGTAGCACCTTGCTGATTCAGAGTTGAGAAGAAAGGGTCCCTAGTGTGAAGCTGTCTGCATCCCCACTGGGTGGCCTTTGTCACATCTCTGCTGTGGGGCATGGGCGGAGTTCCACCTCCTCTCTTGTTGGTGTATGGTGAACTCTCCAGCCACCTGCTCATGTGAAATCTTGTTAAAGGGAATGCCATGAAAAACAAGAATGTATGTTGACTTTCATTAAACTGATTACAACTATGTACATTAAATTCGTCCATGGGCGTGATGATTAGGACTGTCACACTAGCCAGGTGTTATACCAAGTACCCTGTGCATGCTCCCTCATTAAATTTAATCCTTATGAATTGCTGCTGTTCATCAGTTCTCTTCCTGTTTTATGGATGAGAAAAATGAGGCTCGGAGAGGTTAAGTAATGTGCTTGAAAGTTACAGAGCTGGGGGAGTGGATGGGCTGGGGTTTAAACCCAGGTCTGTCCTGCTTCCCCAGCTGGGCTCAGAAGTGCAAACCACACAGGCAGCGTCAGCTTCCCTAGGGCTTAGGCTCTCAAGTCAGCTCCTAACCACAGAATTACCTTGGAAATCTTTTAACCTGCCCATGAAATACGACATACAGGGTTTCATGTACACCAGGTCTTCTTTTAATAGGTCTGACAGCGTGGTTTTTCTCCGGCGTTTGGACTAGATCACTTTTTGGGTTGAGCCCCAGAGAGTGCAGTTCTGTTTAGAGGCTGTTTTGTGGGAAGCACGCAGTGGAATGTTGTTTGGTGTGTTTGCAAGCACACGTAGTTGACTTTGCGCAGTTAAAGAGCATCTGACAGGGCGCCTGAGGTCGTGGCTGGGAAGAGCCGAAGAAAGGTTTCCACTTGGACAGCCACATGCCCTCTGGTGCCTCCTGTGTCAGTGTTGAATGAGCCTTCACCAGTTCCTGTTTCCAAATTCATGCTGTGGATCCCTCAGTCGTTTTCTCTGCGGTTAGCTCCAGTCCAATCTGCAGCAGCCCTGGAGAAGGGGGGCAGGGGCACGGGCAAGTTTTCGCTGAGTCCGCGGGAGGCTCTGCCAATAGCGAGGCGGTGAGATGAGGGGACAGGAGTCTGGACAGGGCCCTGTGTCTTCCAGGGCAGCCCTGCCCAGGCTCATCCCACAGGACTAACTGTGGGCAAATGAGAGTGCAGGAGAGCATTTGAAAGAGGCGCTGGAGAGACCTCGCACCTTCACTACCTTCAGCTCATGTGTGAAGCTGCCTCGGCCACATCATGCAGCCAGCATTTCGTTTGGCTGCAGGAAAATCAGTCCTTGTCACCATGAGGACGGTGCCTTCTCGTGGTTACCATGGGGTCTGTATCTCAAACAGAAATGATTGGGCTTATCCCAACCTTCAGACTCAGGCAAGCTGGGTGATGAGAGTCCCTTCCACCTCTGGTGCTAATCTGGGTGAGAATTGAGGTTCTTTCCAAGAAGGACTTTTCCTTTTAATTGACCTTTTAATATTGACTCTCAAAATCCGAGATCTACAGTAATCGGTTTTTTAATTGCTTAAGCAAAAAGTGCGTGTTTTCCATTTTTGTCGTTTTGCCTTTAATTCCTTCTGATGAGCTGATTTATAATTTAGTATTCTCTTGGATATTTTTTTCTTGCCTTTAGCTTCAGGTTGATTACTGTGTTGGCTTTTGGCGCAAGGGCCTTAGTTTCTTGGTGTAGGGCTTGCTCTCTGAGGCAGAGCTGCCATCAGACATTGATCTTGAGGCCTGGCGCAATGGGCTCCTGGCACCCTTTATCAGGGGCCTCCCAAGGGCCTGCATGCAGCATCTGCCCTGCGTCCTTTCCTGAAAGGAGCTGTTGTGATTGGGGGTGAGCTTTCCCCTCCTGTAGTCTCAGACAGCAGAAGAGATGTCCCACGCTAGGGTTTCTCTTGCTCTTTCAGGCCTCAGCTTACCCTTTTAAAGAGCAAGAGGGACTTACAGTGCTGTGCTCCAGATGAGATATAAAACATGCTGGGTTCCTAGCTGGGAGGTGCTTGAGCAGTGATTTTGTAGTGAATTAGAAATGACCCAGATGACTAAAAACGTTTTTCATCTTATTTTATTTTGAAGACTTTGACTTCAGTGTTCCAGGATCCATGAAGCTTCATAATCTTATTTCTAAATTGAAAAAGTGGATCAAAATCCTGGAGGCTAAAACCAAGCAACTTCCAAAATTCTTTCTTATAGAAGAAAAGTGCCGGTTTTTAAGCAATTTCTCAGCACAGACAGCTGAAGTAGAAATTCCTGGAGAATTTCTGATGCCGAAGCCGACACATTATTATATCAAGATTGCTCGGTAAGTGAGCCTGACCTGGCCCCTGATCGCTAACACACATGCCCCCCAGGCACACAGAGCCACGTGAGGGGCCTCCAGGGCAGACCCAGGGCAGCATTTCAGATGGTAATTCCTTCCTCTGGGCTCTCCTTTCCCCTGAAATGGGAGAACACAAGGTTGTTCCGGGAGTTGAGTAATCAAGCACCTTAAAAAGTCTGGTGTAACTGACGGTTAAATGTCTTATTTGCGACAAGTTACGTTTGCTTTCAAATGAACATTTTCTGAATCCTCATAGAACCTGACAAAATTAAAAGTTTCCCAGTCTTTTGTAAACTCTTAAAGTGCAGTATTCAAAACAGAATTGGACAACTGAAAATTTACTAGAGCGTGTTACCTCTCATTTCAAGTGTCAGAGGAGCTGTGAAGAGGCTTCCCTTAACAAATAGTCAGGTGTTTCATTTTTATTTCTAAATCAGACATGGCGCTCTGCTTTTCCATACATCCAGAATTCCATTTCCCTTTCCTCCGAATCCGACTTGTGTCCTGGCCATCCTCCCTCCTCCCTGACTTCCATCAGTGGCCGTGGCCCCCAGTGAGAGGGTGAAGGCTCACTCATCGGGGCACCTGCCCCTCACTGCCCCAGTGCCAGACAGGGCTGTCCTGCTCCCGACATTCAGTCCCTGGTCCCTCCTAGTTCTGCTGCTGGTAAACTCAGAGCCGGGTTTGTAACCCATCTTCAGCTACTGACTTTGGACCTGCGGCATGATTGTTTGAGACTCCAGCTCCATCTTCTTTTCCACCTTTTGTTTTCTCCTTGCCACTATTTTTTCTTTTGTGTTGTAAGATACTGTTGCACTATTTATACCTTGTCAGCATGAGATGGGGCACAAATAAATTAATTAATGACTACTGTAACTGCGCAATCTGTTTTTCCATGACAGTTTGATGGCTGTTTTTGTAAAGCTCTATTTTCTTAAAGAAAAAGATTGGAAATTGAGACTCAAGGAGTTGGTATTTGCTTGCTTGTTTTGGTAGGTTTATGCCCAGGGTGGAAATTGTGCAGAAGCACAACACCGCCGCCAGGAGACTGTACATCCGCGGACACAACGGCAAGATCTACCCATACCTCGTCATGAACGACGCTTGCCTGACGGAGTCGCGGAGGGAGGAGCGCGTGCTGCAGCTTCTTCGCCTGCTGAACCCCTGTTTGGAGAAGAGAAAAGAAACCACAAAGAGGCACTTATTTTTCACAGGTACAAGAACCGCACTTTGGGGGGTACCCAGCAGCACACATTCACCGTAGAGGATTTTCACGTGTGCCATCTGTCAGCAACTGGGAATGCCCTGAGCTACGCCAAGCAGGGAAGGCCTTGGAATGAGGAACAGGGTCCCTAGACAGGGCCCCTGCTCCTGGAGGAAGCTCCTCCCCGGCCTTTAGGCTCTTCACTAAGAGACAGGTGCTTTGAATATTTGTTTGGGAAAGGAGGCCCACGTGCGTGCACACTGCCATCTTGACTTCCTTAGGAATCTTCCCGTGTCTCTGGCAAAACCTGGGCTGAGCAGAGGGCTTGTTGTGCGTGTGTTAACAGTACACTTCAGTTTTTAAGTGAGGTCTCTGACCTCCTTGTGGACCACACACTGCAGTACGTGCACATTGCCTGAGCTTGCCTCCCTGGAGTGAAATGCAAGACTTGGGAAAGTTGAGAAGCCCCGTGAAGTCCACAGAAATCTTGGTCAAGTGGCAACCAGCCACCCCTGAGTGAGGCCTTTCCATACTGAGTTGTTGTGAATGATTCAAGAGTGACTCATATCTATCTGTAACAGGGGCATAGATGACACGCCTATAATCCCACCCAGAGAACAGAACCATTGTTAAAACATTTTAGCATTTAGTCCCTGAGGTTAGGAGACCATTGCAATGCATATTATCTACTCCTGTAGGGAACTTTCTTCTGATAGCTAAAGTGTAATCCAGCTCATTTTGACCTAAAGTCTCTTATAAGTTCAATATCCCCCAAAACAGGTAGATTAAAAAACAAGTCTGTAGAAAGCTGTATGCATTTTAATGTGTATGTAACATGATCTATAGTGTTGATCCCAGCTGTGGGTAATAGATTGTTCTTTACTTCTTCCAAGGAAACAAACTCTTGGTTAGCACCAAATGGTGGTCCAAACATATGCCCTGGAGTCCTTTTGGAATTTCTTTATGGATTGAAGCCATGGCAGCAAGCCACTATCAGTGGTTTAACTGACGTTAGACTGAATTAACTCTCTGTTCATTAGAAGTCAGCAGCATCTGTGTGTGTCCCATGCTAACACTCAGTCCATGTGCAGGTGGTTACAGTGACCTAGAGACTGGCTGGTGCAGACGCAGGTTCACACCTGCCACTTGCTGGCTCAGCAGCACCAGTGCTGTTGGGAGAGTCTCTTTATTTTTTAAGTTTGCCTTCTAAAGATTTCTCTTCATCTGTGTCTTAAGCACAGGGTAATGGGCAGCTCAGGCTCCATCACCCAGTAGATGGGGCTTCGTGCCATGTGCTACATCACAGCGTGGTGTGTGACCAGAGTTCTTCCAGTTCTACCCCAATACATGCTTCCTCTGCTCACACAGAGCCCAGGCACCTCTGCTCCCAAGACATCCTTGAAGGTGAAGTCGAGTACAGGCCTGTGGATATTCACTCTCAGTCTGCCCCCCATTTCTCTTCCCGTTTCTCCTCAGTTCCACGAGTTGTGGCAGTGTCCCCACAGATGCGCCTCGTGGAAGACAACCCTTCTTCTCTTTCCCTCGTGGAGATCTACAAGCAGCGCTGTGCCAAGAAGGGCATTGAGCACGACAACCCCATCTCCCGTTACTATGACAGACTGGCCACGGTGCAGGCGCGTGGGACCCAAGCCAGCCACCAGGTACTGATTCGGACGATCAGGAGGGCGAGATGCTGCCTGAGGCCTCGGATGCAGCTTCTTCCATGCCAAGTGTGCTTAGAAGAGTAGCGGGGGGTTGAGAGGTACCTTTCTCCCTTAGTAACTTGTGAGATTATAGAAACAAGATGGCCATGGACTTTAGTGAAGTGACATTTGCTGCAGACCGTTTGTTATAACAGGACAAAGAGGTAAGTTTTCAGCCATGGAGAGGTTCATAATCCTTTACCTGAGCTTACAATGAAGTTCAGAAGTTAGGATTTTAAAAATAAGTTTATGGCAAACTCATTTGACAGCCAAACCTTATTGAAGTGATGTGAGGCTGTTTATCCACTTCATGTTCATCTGATTTGCTGTGGGGGCATTAGGTACTGCACAGTGTCTCTACTGTGTGTACTTTCTAAAATACAGGTGGTGGCGAGCCCTGAAACCCGTCAGGTCAGCTGTTTTGGTTGCCTCAGGTGGGAGCCCGGGGCCCACCACAGGAGTCCAGGATGACTCTGGCCTGCACATGTTGGGTGGGTGACATTCCACTCCACCTACAGATTTCTGCCCTTGGTGGAATGCAGGGCAGGTGTGGGCTCTGGATGAGAAAGTTTTGTGTGGGATTGTGGGCATCACAAGAGGGCCTCACGGCTTCTAGGAGAGATGCCACAGAGCTCAAAGCCATGACCTTGCATCCATTCCCCCAGGGACTCATTTCGGTTAGTCTGGGTCCTGGATGACTTTGGTCTCTTTAGGAAGATGGAGCCCACAGGGTCCTCGCTTCACCCACTGTGGCCGTGCTCAGGGCCAGGCAGGGCCTGTGGTAGTCTAGGCTGCAAGGTCTGGTGCGGCCTCCAACCTTTGTGCTGGCAAAGCACGTGGAATCCTCTGTTCTGATTGGCCTCCGTGGACAGCTCATCACCTCCCTTGGGGATCAGTGTCAACAGGGTTCATTGGGGCAGGGGTCACTCCTGGTCACTCTGGACCATGGGCAGTTTTTAGGTGTTTGTGGGAAATGAATGAATGAAGTTTCTAAGGCTACATTTACCTCTGATAGTGTGGGGGCCAGTGACCTCTATTTGCAGATACATGCCCACACCAGAATTCCCCTATTGTTTTATAAACAGCATGTGCCACTGATGAAGCTGATGACTGGTCCAGCTTAGAAACTGCTAGGGTCCTGCTGGGCCCGCTAGAGATGCTGACAATGATATAAAATAATCCTAGCTTCATGCCCTCTTCTTACTCTTAGCACCCTGGTTTGTTTTATTATTAACTCTGCTCCTTCATCCTTTGCAATTTTTTTATGGCACCTTTATTGAAATATGTAATTCGTATGCCACAAAATTCACCCTTTAAAATGGATGATTCCATGTCGTCAGTATATTCACAGAGTTGTGCAGTCATCGCCTCTATCTTTAAAACATTTCATCACCGCAAAAAGAAACCTCACACACCATCCTTATTCCTCTCTACCTCTAGCCCCTGACCACCACAAATCTTTCTTCTGTATGAATTTGCTTGATCTGGACATATCATATGAATGGAATCTTACAGTATGTGGTCTTTTGTGGCTGGCTTCTTTCATTTAGCATGTTTTCAAGGTTCATCCATTTTGTAGCATGTATCAGTAGTTTGTTCTTTTTATCACTGAATAATATTCCCTTGTATGAATATACCACATTTAATTTATCCATTCATCAGTTGATGGACTTTTGGATTGTTTATATTTTTTTTACTACTATGACTAAAGCTGCTGTGAACATTTGTGTAAATGCTTTTGTGTGGGCCTATGTTTTTATTTATTTTGGATATATACCTAAGAGTAGAATTGCTGGGTTATATGGTAACTCTTTTGTTTAACATTTTGAGGAACTGCCAAACTGTTTTCCAAAGTGACTGCAGTGTATGAGGTAATTTCTCCACATTCTTGTCAACACTTATTATTTATCTTTTTGATTGTAGCATCCTAGTGGATGTGAAGTGCTACCTCATTTTGGTTGATGACTAGTGTTATTGAGCATCTTTTCATGTGCTAATTGGCTCTTTGCATATTTTCTTTGGAGAAATGTCTATTCAAGTCCTGTGCTCATTTTTAAATTGGGTGGTTTGTCTTTTTATTGTTGATTCTAAGAATTTTTTATATGTTCTGGATATAAGTGACTTGATATAAGTGACTTCTCTTTCTTTCCTGTGTATTGGCAATGTTTTCCTGATTCTTTGCATGTCTCATAATTTTTTGGTGAAAACTGGGTGTTTTAAATAATATAGCAACTCTAGAAATCAAATCACCCCCCCCAAGTTTTGTTGTTGTTGCTGTTTGTTTGTTTAGTGACTTTCTTGGACTAATTCTGTAAAGTCTGTATTTTTGTTATGTGCAGGCATTGAAGTCTCTGTTCAGTTATCTCAGTGGTCAACTAATGATTTGATAGAGATTTTCTTAAATGCCTTGAACCAACAAGTCTTCCACCTATTTTGACAGCCTCTGTGTGTGTGTATGTGTGTGGTGTTGGGGCATGCCTTCTATATGGCCAGGAAGTTTACAACTCTGCCTTAGCCTTCACTTCCTGCTTGTGCAGAGTCTCAAGGTCACCCTGAAGTGAGAGCATAGGGCCTTCTGAGTTTTTTCATGAGCATGAGAATGGCCTTCTAGATTCCCAGGAATATGCTAGAGCTTTTCAAAGCCCCTTATGTCATCTCAGTCCCCAGCTCTTCCTCTTGTTTGGTCAGCCTCTTGTGTGCTCCAGCTGATATCACTGCTTCAGCACCTGCAATGTTAAACAGTTGTTGCTGATTGTTTTCAACAAACTCTCTTCAAATAGGATGTTTCTCACTGAGTGAACTCTGAATTTAATAAGAGACAAGCCCGATAAATGGGGTTTTTTCCAGGAAGCTGCCAGACAGGTCAAATAGTGACAGTTCTTTGGGGATGAGGCTTTTTGGGGGATCACCAAACCCATTCTGCCTGCTCTAGTGGCTGTTAGGTTGCTAGTTTTTACAGCTGCTCTGGCTGCAAGGCTGTTGGTTTTTGGAGCCACTGTGAAGCTGGGGAGAAGGGGATGGGAATAGGACAGTTAAACTGCCACAAAGCTCTCTGTTCTCACCAAGACTCAACCTTTTTTTTCTTGAATAAAAGCTGCTCAGATTGTTGCAAGCCTTGGTTCAATTTCCAGAGTTCTGGAAAAGTTCATTTTGATGATTTTTGCCAGTATTCTTATTGCTTTTATGAAAGAGCAGATTTTGGAAGTCCTCACTCTGCTTTCTCAGAAGTTTTTCTTTGTATTTTACAGATGAGGAAATGAACAGCAACCGAATGTGTGATTGATGATCTGCATGGTTCTTGGTGCTTAGGGCCTGCATTCTAGTGGTTATTCAAGGCACATGTGTAGGACTTAGTGTAGACCTTGTGCCTTCTACAGTTGGACTAGCAGGAACTAAATTAACTCAATAAACTTTTTATTGGGCCATCTCTAAATTTGTGATGTTTGAAAATAGTATTGTGAGTCTTCCAGTACAGAATTCAGTTTAAAGTGTAACGTCTGCTCTAATTTTAGACCAACTCTTTCAGTTTATAAAACTTTTGTCTTTAATAGTCCTAGATATGAAGTGGTGGTGTTGATCTCCAACTATTCTTTTGTCCTTTTTGTCAACTGGCCTGGTATATTCTGTAGTTAGCAAGTTATAATATTCAGATATTTGCCTAAACTCTTGGTAAGACAGATGCTACACCTCACCTCATACAACGGAGGCTTTTATCCAGACAGCTCTGTTGCTTTGAGCACAAGACATGGGACCTTGCAGGGAAACTGACCAATCTTGTGCATCCCCATGTTTAGTCAAGTGACATTGCATATATATTTGTGCAATGGTGCTAAGTAAGAAATTGACTCTACTGGTGCTAAGTAAGAAATTAAAATTTGAGAGTTTTCCTTTTGAAGAAAAAAAATAAGTGAATTAGATGGAAGAGTCATGTAGTGATACATTGTTTCAGGTCCTTAGAGACATCCTCAAGGAAGTTCAGAGTAACATGGTACCACGCAGCATGCTTAAAGAGTGGGCTCTGCACACGTTCCCCAATGCCACAGACTACTGGACATTCCGGAAGATGTTCACCATCCAGCTCGCGCTGATTGGCTTTGCAGAATTCGTCTTGCATTTAAATAGACTCAACCCTGAGATGTTACAGATCGCTCAGGTAATTGTGTGTGAACAGCCAGACCCTCTTCTTTAGACATCTGCATTTTGCTATTTAAGTTCCTAAAATGTCTTCTTCTGAAATTCAGGACACCGGCAAACTGAATGTTGCCTACTTTCGATTTGATATAAACGATGCGACTGGAGACTTAGATGCCAACCGTCCTGTCCCTTTTCGCCTTACACCCAACATTTCTGAATTTCTGACCACCATCGGTGTCTCTGGCCCGCTGACTGCCTCCATGATCGCTGTCGCCCGGTGCTTCGCCCAGCCCAACTTTAAGGTAGGTCAGGAGGTCATCATGTGGAAGCACCAACCGGGGTTACTCGGTACACGTTGTGGCCGCACAGGAACTGCTGATCTGCTGACAAGGAGGGAGAAAGCACGTAGAATTATTGCTGTACAATTAAAGTTTATTCATTTGGGGGTTTTAAAATGTTCTCTGTCGAGAAGTATTTAGGATTTTGAGGAACCCAGGTTACAAAAAGGAATCTAGGAGCCTCTGTTGGATAACTTTCCCCAAATGTTACCATTGCACATCAGTTTTATTTATTCCACTTTGTAGCTACCTTCTGCTCCCATTTTGCAAACCTTTCTGCTATCCAAGGGCAGAAGTGTTCTCTGTAGGACTGCACCTGTCTTACTGGGGCCGTAGTGACAGGGCCTCAGTGAACGTGACGTGAGGCACATACTGTACTCCAGTGACGTGAGATGTGACAAGATGCGCTTGGCCAATGAAGGTATGTGACAGCTCTGCCCGCAGTGACGGGACAGTGGCCACCCTGCTGTTCCCTGGCAGCTGCCCTGAGCCCAGCACGGCACTGGCTGCTTTGCCAGATTCTCATCAGGTTTTCCCAGCAGTTGTACAGATGGGGGAGCCAAGGCCACGGAAGGTGAGTGTATGGCAGAGGTCATCCAGCTGGGAGAGGGCAGATAGGGATTCAAATCTGGTGCATTCTGACTCCTAGCCTGTCTCTTCACCACCAAAATAATTCTCTCTCCACCCATGGGGACTGAAAAGAGATGACTTTATTTTTCTTTTAACTTAAGAGACCAGTTGTACCTTTTCTTTTTCTTTTTTTCCCCAGATAAGCAGTTTGTGTCTAGGAAGGCTTTCAGACACCTATTGCTTTCAAAAACATTTACTCAGAAGTTTTAAAATTATTAAATGAACTGTTAACTGTGAAGAAGGACTTTGCATAGTGCACACATCTTGCTGTTTTTAATGTTGAGTTGCACATATCCCTCAGTGGGGAATGCTCTTTGGGAAAAGTGTCTATATGCACGTGTACTTTCATGAACCTAAGTAAAATAAAGAGCCTCTAGGTTTCTTCTCGAGTAGGGAGTGTGTGCTCGAGTACAGTGACTAGCAGTTCACTATTACCCACTGAGGCTTCAGGCTTGAAATACGAAGTTCTCATTTAGATAGAAATGTTACACTTCTGGAAACAATCATAGGGTAATCCCTAGAATGGCATTTAAATTTTGATTTAATTAAAACTTCAGGAAGAATGAAAAAGGCTTTCTCTCTTTTTTTTTTTTTTCTATTGAAGTCATATTGGGTTATAACATTGTGTAAATTTCAGGTGTACATTATTATATTTCAGTTTCTGTATAGACTGCCTTGTGTTCACCACCAATAGTCTAGTTTTTACCTGTCCCATTACATATATGCCCCTTTATCCCTGTGCCCTCCCCCTTCCCCTGGAAACCACTAATTCTCTTTATCTATGTTCTCCTTATCTATGTGTTTGTTTTCTTCCACATGTGAGTGAAATCATACAGTATTTGCCTTTGTCTGGCTTATTTCACTTTGCATAATACCCTGAAGGTCCATCCACGTTGTCACAAATGGCACGATTTTGTCCTTTCTATGGCTGAGTAGTAGTCCATTGTGTGTATATACCACATGTTCTTTATCCATTTGTCGGTTGTGGGGCGCTTGGGTTGCTTCCACATCTTGGCTATTGTGAATAATGCTGCAGTGAACATAGGGGTACATAAGTCTCTTTGAACTGTTGATTTCATGTTCTTTGGATAAGTACCCAGTAGTGGGATAGCAGGATCATATGGTATTTCTATTTTTAATTTTTTGAGAAGTTGCCATACTGTTTTCCATAGTGGCTGCACCAGTTTGCATTCCCACCAGCAGTGTATGAGGGTTCCCTTTTCTCCACATCCTCTCCAACACTTCTTGTCTTGTTAATTATAGCTGTTCTGATGAGTGTGAGGTAATAACTCATTGTAGTTTTGATTTGCATTTCCCTGATGATTAGTGATGTTGAGCATCTTTTCATGTGCCTGTTGGCCATCTGTATCTCTTCTTTAGAAAAATAACTATTCATATCCTCTGCCCATTTTTTTATGAGGTTCTCTCTCTCTCTCTTTTTTTTTTTTTTGTGAGGAAGACCAGCCCTGAGCTAACAGCTGCCACCAATCCTCCTCTTTTTGCTGAGGAAGATTGGCCCTGGGCTAACATCCGTGCCCATCTTCCTCTACTTTATATGTGGGGCACCGCCACAGCATGGCTTGGTAAGCAGTACCTAGGTCCACGCCTGGTATCTGAACCTGTGAACCCTGGGCCACTGAAGCAGAGCGCACAAACTTAACTACCACACCACTGGGTCTTCCCTTTGGTTGTTCATTTTTTGTTGTTGAGTTATATGAGTTCTTTATATATTTTGGAAATTAACCTCTTGTCAGATAGATGATTTTGCAAATATTTTCTCCCAGTTGCTGGTTTCCTTTGCCGTGCAGAAGCTTTTTAGTCTGACGTAGTTCCATTTATTTTTTTCTTTTGTAAAGGCTCTCCATATTTTAAAGGTCTGTTACACCTTGGAGTAACACCCTGCATTACTCTTTGCATAGACTGTGCTGGTGTAAATGGGAAGGAATTGGGCCTTCTCCAAACTCTGGGCCCAAATTTCTTCACAGCCTAAATGTAGTGAATGCCTTTAAGTTCAGCTAAAATGAAGACCATTCTGTATGGGAATCTCTTCTAAAAACATTCTGTTGGCACCAAGTAAGGCAGAATAAAACCTTCAGCGTATTAGTCTGAAGTTACTTTTAAACAGTCCTGATGCCTAGAATGAAAGCACTCTGCATCCCCTTGATGTGACAGTGGACCGGGGTGGCCCCTCCCCTGGGGCCTGGGTCCCTGCCCACTCAGGCTCAGCTCTCCAGCATCAGGCAGTGGTCTCAGCAGTGTTGCCATCTCTTCTGGACCCTTTACATTGATTAACTCTTAATCTTCTCATAATTTGGCCAGAGAAGCTCTATTACTATTCCCTGTGTGTAAATGGGGAGACTGAGGCACAGAGGGTTAAGTAACTCTCCAAAGGTCACCTAGCTAGGAGGTGGTAGAGCTGGGGCCAGAGTCCAGAGTCTGTGCTGGGACCACATGGAGGCCCGGGGGTGGCTCTCTTGGTCTGAGAAGTGCATCCTGTCGCACCCTCATGCTTTGCACCCTCGATTCCTTCCCTTCTCCACCCCAATGTGACCTTGTCACCAGCCCCCTCTGAGAAGCCCTCCGAGCCCTCCTTGCCTGCTTTCTCCACAGTACCCATCTCCACCTGGCATGGCATACGTTGCTTTGTTGGGACCAGAGCCCCATAAGGGCAGGGGGTGTTGGTGTTTCTGTTTTGTTCACTCAACTGCAACGCCAGGAATGGCCTGCCTGACCAGGCCCTCGACAGGTACTCAACAGCATCGAGTGGAACAGACGAGTAAACAAATTGGCAGAGTCAGCAGCGTGATAGCAGCAGGAGCCATTGCATGCATGTGCCCTGGCTCTGTTGAAGACCAGCTGGAAACGCCGTGCCTTGATGCTGAGGCTGTCCGGCCGCTGCTCCACGTGGAGGCAGTGGTTTATACTCCCAGTGGCTTCCCCAGCACATCCGCAGGGCACATGCCCCGGCCCTGGTGCTGAGGCTGCCTGGGTCCCGACGGCCTGCTGTGGCTGAGCTCAATGTGATTGTGAAGCTGCCCCCCTGGGTTGTTCTCAGTTAAACGGGTTGTTTCATTCTCTCCTCACACAGGTGGACGGCATCCTGAAAACTGTGCTGCGGGACGAGATCATTGCTTGGCACAAAAAAACACAGGAGGACACCTCCTCTCCTCTCTCGGCTGCTGGGCAGCCTGAGAACATGGACAGCCAGCAGCTGGTCTCCCTGGTTCAGAAGGCTGTCACTGCCATCATGACCCGCCTGCACAACCTCGCCCAGTTTGAAGGTGGGGAGAGCAAAGTGAACACCCTGGTGGCCGCCGCGAACAGCCTGGACAACCTGTGCCGCATGGATCCTGCCTGGCACCCATGGCTGTGACCACATGGCTGTTCCCACCACCCAGAATGTGAAGGGCGCCTCTCGGGTTCTGAGCCCACTGGCTTTTACACCTCCTCTCGGCCTTGTTCGTGTTATTTGCGGAAGTCCTGCAGCTGCACTGCCGCAGTTGCTTTCCTGATAGTGTGTGCAAAAGAGGGTGGGTTTAGCTCTAGAGGAAAGCTGAACTGTTAGGATGGGGAGGCTATTAGAAATGGCAGAGCTGAACCTTATTCTAAGCTTTTAAAATAACCTTTTAAGAAACCAGAATTCCCTGGTCTGGAATTTGTGAATGTTTTTTTATTGTATTCCTCCCTCTGTGTGAATGTACAGCTTGAACTGTAGAAAACAATTCCCTATGGTCCGTTTTTAACTCTTTCAGCAGTAACACCTCACAGGAGCTTCGTGCTTTTGTGCAGACCTTTGTAACAAGTGTACAGAAAAACCCCTCTGCTAGAGAAACAGGAAATTATGAACCAATCGTGTGCGTTTTTCTCTAAGCACAAACTCTTATGCAGTATGTAACCAGCTCTGGGGATCTCACTGAGCGTTTGTTGTGCATCGGCAGAGCCCCGTTGCCCCGCGGGGAACACCGGCTCGTCTGTTCGGATTTGGATCCCACTGGGAGAAAACAGCGGGGAGAGTCGGCAGGTGAATCTTACGCTTTTCATCGGCTGGCTCTTTGGATGTCTTCTAGATGTTTACTATCATTGTACCTGAAACAAAATCACTCTTTCCTTCCTAATTTAAAGAGGAGCAACAGCAGTGAAAGTTTGTTCGTTAACTCCAGCCTGTTATGTTCGCATTTTATAAATATCAGCATTGAGAATGTTCTATCTAAATTTGTACAGTGTGATTTTTTTAGAATAAATATTTTATAAAAGGATGTGTTGTCCCTCACGTGTTAAAATGCTTGTTTCTGTGAGGTGGTCCCTCTGCCCCTCGGGGACCAGAGGTCCCCAGGCCAGCATGGGCTGTGCTCCACTGTGGCTTCATAGTGACACGTGCTGCCTGGGCAGAGTCTCAGCGGGACTCAGGTCTGAACCAAACGTGCGGTGTGTTTGGTGAAGGTGACGAGGAATGCTGGTCCTGATTGGATCGCGTGACAACGTGCCCAGGAATCTGGTCCCTTTCAGACGTGTTTACGTATGTCAGGGCTGTGGTCATGTTCCCTGTGTATGCAGGGGGCGATGGGCTGACCAGCAGCTGGCTCCACGTGCCTGGAGGCCTCGGCTCGGAGCTGCACTGCTGGGTGGGGCCAATTCCCAGGGCTTGGAGCTCCTCTCCGCGCTCCTGCTCCTTCATGTCCATCCATCCACACCTCCGGTGAAGGGTGAACAAGGCAGTAGAGGCCTGCCCTGGAGGACGTGAGAGGGACAGTCCTGGCACAGCTGTAATGTCAGCAGGATGAGAAAGAGCGAAGCAGGACATAAGGATGGGGGTTGTACTTTAGTTCTAAAGTTATGATTTTGAATTCAAAAGGATTTGCCCCATTGGGAAGTGCTACGTCTGCTGTGAGGAGGACGGCCTCTATACACCTTGGGCTGGTCAGCAAGGCCGCCTCGGGGCCGTGGCTCAGAGCCCTTCTCAGGCCCTCGACTCTCCCAGGCCTCCTCTGTGCTCTCCCTTGTCCCCCATTTTTCCAGGCTGGCACCGACTGAAGGCTGCAGCCGAGTTCACTCAAATCTCACACTAAGTCCAGTCCAAGGGGCTAGACCCAAGTGTGCTAGAAGTGGGAGCTTTAGACTGGTGGTGCTGGGTTATGGCCAGGTTGCCAGCTCGTTTGCACTGGGTGGGACTGACGGCTACAACTCAAGGTCTTTATACTGGTCTCCAGTCCTCAGGCCAGAGTGGTGGCCCTCCACTTTACAGAGAAGGGATTTCCCGCTCAGAGAGGGTGAGTAGCTTGTCAAAGATCCTAGAGCCAGTTGTGGAGAAACAGACTGAATCTCATCCAGCTCGACTCCACCCCCACAAGCTGCACCCTGGAGCACGGGTGGAGCCCGAGGGGCCAGGTTTTGTCCATCTGACTGGAGTCTTCTGTTCTTTCTTTGTAACTAATTGTAAGTTATTTTACAGTTACTTGGAGGGCTCACTTTGTGAACAAGTGTCCTGGATTGTGGGATGACAGGAGCCATGTACCTAAAATGACAGGTAATTGCAGACTGGCAGCTAATAGGTGTTGTCATGCGGCCAACAGGCCCGAGTCAGGATCCCCTCTGACAGTCCTCACGGTGTGTGCGACGAGGCCTCGCAAGCCTGGGGCCAGGAGTCATTTGAAACATAAGCGTTAAGTTGCCTTTGTGCTCTCTTGGCAAGTCGTGGAGCATGGTGGTTGCAGAGATGTGTGGGTGGCATTTGGGTAAAGGGAACATCTGTTTCTCAGCCTGGATAGTTGGAGTTTGGAGTCGGTGTACTGGCGAGAAGGTGCTGGGCTTATCCCAAGCACTGATCCTGGTTTCCAGGAAAACCAGCCTTTGAACAGCCAGGGCTGGAGAGAGTTCCGCAGTGGAGACCCGGCCTCTGAGCTCTGTCTGTAAGTGGAAAGATCAGGGACCTGGAGTCGGGAGACCTGAGCTGTGCCTCCGGGACCTTGACCCTCGGCTTCCTCACCCCATCGTGGCATTGCCGGGAGCTGGGCCCTCGAGCCAAGGAAGATCAGAGAAAGGGCTCATTTATGGAGGCCACACACAGTATATGCCCCTGATTCTCCAAACACTATTTCAAGGTAAGTACTATTAACTTAATTTTTTTGTTGTGGTAAAATATGCACATAAAATTTACCATTTTAACCATTTTTAAGTGTACAGTTCAGTGGTATTAAGTACATTCACATAGTTGTGTAACCATCATCATCCTCTCCAGAATTTTTTCATCATCCCAGACAGAAACTCTGTCCCCATTCACTACTCCTCATTTCTCCCTCCCCTACCCCAGGCAAACACACTTCTACCTTCTGTCTCTATGAATTTGCCTACTCTAGGAATCTCATGTAAGTGGAATCACACAGTATTTGTCCTTCTGTGACTGGCTTATTTCACTTGGCATAATGTCCTCAAGGTGCATCCATGTTGTAGCATGTGACAGAATTTCCTTTTTAAGGCTGAATAATATTCCATTGCATATATATATATATATGTATGTATACCACATTTTGTTGATCCATTCATCCATTGATAGACACTTGGATTGCTTCCATCTTTCAGCTATTGTGAATAATGCTGCTATGAACATGGGTGTACAAGTATCTGTTCGACTCAACTTTTCTTTTGGGTATATACACAGAAGTGGAATTGCTGGATCATATGGTAATTCTATTTTTAATTTTTTGAAGAACCTCCATACAGTTTTCCGTCACAGCTGTACCATTTTACTTCCCCACCAGTAGTATACAAGCGTTTCAATTTCTCCACATCCTTGCCAACACTTGTTTTCTGATAAAAACACTTGTCTTTTGATAATAACCATCTTAATAGGTGCAAAGTGGTATCTGTTTCACTTTGGTTTTGGTTTGCGTTTCCCTCATGATTAGTGATGTTGAGCAGCTTTGCGTGAACTAATTGACCATTTGTATATCTTCTTTGGAGAAATGTCCATCCGAATCTGTTGCCCTTTTTTTTTGGTGAGGAAGATTGGCCCTGAGCTAACATCTGTCACCAATCCTCCTCTTTTTGCTTGAGGAAGATTGTCACTGAGCTAACATCTATGCCAGTCTTCCTCTATTTTGTATGTGGGATCACGCCACAGCATGGCTTGATGAGCGGTGTGTAGTTCTGCGCCTGGGATCCAAACCTGTGAACCCTAGGCCGCCAAAGTAGAGCACGCCAACTTAACCACTACACCACCAGGTCAGCTCCCGTTGCCCATTTTTTAATTGGATTGTTTTTTAAAGTTGTAGGAGTTCTTTATATATTCTGGATATTAACCCATTATCAGGTATATGATTTGTAGATATTTTCTCCCACTTTGTGGCTGTCCTTTCATGTTGTTGATAGTGTCTTTTCTTGTACAAGTTTTAAATTTTGATGTAGTCCAATTATCTAGTGTTTTTCTTTGTACTGTACTTTTTGGCGTCATATCTAAGGAATCATTGCCAAATCCAATGTCATGAAGCTTTTTCCCTGTGTTTCTTCTAAGGGTTTTATAGTTTTAGTTCTTATGTTTAAGTCTTTGATCCATTTTGAGTGATTTTTATTATGGTTTAAGGTAAAGATTCAATTTTATTCTTTTGCATGTGGATATTCAGTTTTCCAAGCACCATCTGTTGAAGACTTTCTTTTCCCCATTGAATGGTCTTGGCACCCTTGTCAGAAATCATTTGCCCATATAGGAGGGGGTTTATTTATGGGTTCTCTATTTCTATTCCATTGGTCTGTCTGTCTGTCTGTCTTTCTGACAGATCATACCATGTTTATTACTGTAAATTTGTAGTAAGTTTTAAAAGTGTGAGACCAGGAAGTGTGAGACCTCCAACATTGTTCTTTTTCAAGATTGTTTTGGCTAGTTGGAGGTCCCTGAGATTCCATATGAGTTTTAGGGTGGATTTTTCTATTCCTGCAAAAGTGTTGAGATTTTTATAAGGATTCTGTTGAATCTGTAGTAATTGGGTAGTAATCATGTCTTAACAATATTATGTCTTCCAATCCATGAAACCAGGATGTCTTCCATTTATTTGTGTCTCCTTTCATTTCATAGTTATCAGTCTTTCATTTCCTTGGTTAAGTTTATTCCTGTTTTGTTCTTTTTGATGCTACTGTAGATGGAATTGTTTTCTTAATTTCCTTTTTGGATTGTTCATTGTTAGCATATAGAAACACAACTGATTTTTGCCTGTTGATTTTTGTTTTTTTGGGGGGTTTTTTGTTTGTTGGTTGGTGAGGAAGATTGGCCCTGAGCTAACATCTGTTGCCAATCTTCCTCTTTTTGCTTGAGGAAGATTGTCACTGAGCTGACATCTCTGCCAATCTTCTTCTATTTTGTGTGTGGGACACCTCCACAGTGTGGCTTGATGAGCGGTGTGTATGTCTGTGCCTGGATCTGAACCCACAAACCCTGGGCCACTGAAGCTGGAGGACACAAACTTAACCACTACACCACCAGGCCAGCCCTTGCCTATTGATTTTGTATCCTGCAACTTCGCTGAATTTGTTTTTTAGTTCTAACAGTTTTTCGTATGTTTATTTTTATCAGGAAGAAAACCATTTATTTTAAAATAGTGTTGGCAGAAATTTTCTTGGGGACAAAACCGTTTTAGTTGTTGGACAAACATGAAAAGATAGTCCTCAGTTTAATTTCTTGAAGGGAAAGTAAGAACTAAGTAAGGGCTCTCAGAAATGCTTCACTTAAAAAGAGGATCATGGGGACCAGCCTGGTGGTGTAATGATTAAGTTCATGCGCTCCACTTCAGCAGCCTGGAGTTTGCAGGTTCAGATCCTGGGCATGGACCTGCACACCTCTCATCAAGCCATGCTGTGGCGGTGTCCCGTATAAAGTAGGGGAAGATGGGCACGGGTGTTAGCCCAGGGCCAATCTTCCTCAGCAAAAAGAGGAAGATTGGCAACAGATGTTAGCTCAGAACTAATCTTCCTCACCAAAAAAAAAAAAAAGAGGATCATGGGAGATAAAAGATGTGAGTTGGGTCTCAAGGAAAAGATGGGGCTCAAGAAATGTGGAAGAAGATGGGGGATAACAAGGAAACAATATGCAAAGGTGGTGGATACTTCAGGAGGAAGAGTATTTTGAGGGACACTTGGCCCACCTCTGGCTAATGAACCAGCTAATGGGGGAGTGGCGGAGAGGAGGGTCAAAACCAGGGGTAACAAACACTGGATTACGAACCACTGGGACCTGATGCTGAAGTTTTCACCCATCAGTGAAAAATGAGAAAAATCATTGCACCAAAGAGAGGTTTTCATAAAGGACAATCAAAATGATAGTCTTTTATTGTATAAAGTTTTGATGCTAAAATATCCTTTTTAAATGAAACGCTAGAGTTCAGGAGTTGGTGTCAAGATGGCAGCATAGGCGGGCTCTGAACTTACATCTGCCCACAGACACAACAAATTTACAGCTATTCTTGGAAAAATTACCCCTGAGAGAGAACTGAAAACTGGACAAAAAGAACCCCCACAACAAGAGACAGTCCTGACTGAGGTGGAAGAGGCAGAAATTCCCTTCTGGAGGGAAGAAAAGCAACCTTCGCAAGCCGCAGCACTTCACAGCTGCCCGGGAGCAATCCAGAGGCACACAGCCTTCCCTGGAGGAGGGTGAGGGGGACCTGAGCAGGGGACTGTTACCACTATAAGCATATTTTGGTCCCAGCATGACTGAGATGAGTGTCATACTGTCTGGCTTTGCTGGCTACTAACAGTGGCAGGGAATACCCCCAGAAAAGCTATTGGACATAAGGAAAGAAAAGCCAGCTCTTAAAGGGCCCATGGACAAATTCACCTGTTTTGGAAAGCAACATAAAATCGCCAGAGAGAAAGGTGCACAGTCCTTTGGTGAAAAGAGACTCACCTGATAGGCTCTGGGTGCATCTTGGTGAGAGGTGAGACCTCTCCAGGGACTGAGACATTGGCAGCAGCCATTGTTGTGACCTAGTACAGGCATGCTGACAGACACAGATGCTGACAGACACCATTGGAGTTCTTTTCTGGCCTGCAAGCCTAGGGTCTGCCCCACCCACTAGAGCACTGATTTAAGCCAGTTCAGCCAGAGCAGGCAGCCCACCCTAGGGACTGGTCTCACCCGACAGTAAGCCCTAGGGCAACATAGCCAGGGACCCTGGATCCTCTGCAGACTGGCGAGTGGGTCCACCTCTGCGGGGCAGGGCATGTGCGAGGAGTGGGTGAACTGTGTGGGGCTTCTGAAGTGAGGCAACTGGGTCCACTTCAGGGAATCTGGGTGCACGCATGGGGCAGGACTGTGTTGACGGGGTGTGCAGCCCTGTGGGTGGTGAGGCTTGTCAGCTGCAGAAGACTTGTGCTTCTCAAACAGCCACATAGGGGAGTGGCCCCACCTGCCAAAGCCTGAAGCAATTGGGTGCTCCCATGCCTGGGGCCAGCACCACTCAGCTGCAATCTTGAGAGAGCTGAAAAGAGCCTTGTAGGCCAGAGGCTTACAGCAATTGTAAGCCCCTGAGCCTAACAACCAGCCACACTGGAGACCTCCTCACTTAATAGAAAAACCACAACAGGAATGTGCTTTAGACCTTGCAGCCAACTGTGCTGGGGCTCCCCACACCTGATAAAGTGACCAAAGGGTCCACAGTGGCCACACACAGCTGAGCATAACACCTGGCCAGCCAGGGGAACAGCCCATCCTCCCTGGGCACCTGCAGCAAGTGCATCCCTGCCACAACAGAAGGACATACATAGCCCACACAGGGGTCACTCCTGGAACATTTGGAACTGGTGATGGGAGGGAAGCACACTGCTGGGCCTCATAAGGCATCTCTTACATAAGGCCACCTCTCCAAGATCAGGAGACATAGCTGACCTATCTAATACATAGATATAAGCACAAAGAAAGAGGCAAAGGAATATGTTCCAAGTAAGGGAACAGGACAAAACCCCAGAAAAAGAACTAAATGAAACAGAAATGAGCAATCTACCTAACAAAGAGTTCAAACAAAAAGTCATAAATATGCTCACTGATCTTGGGAGAAGAGTGGATGAACTCAATGAGAACATCAACAAACAATTGGAAAATATAAAAAAGAACTAATCAGACATGAAGAATACAACACTGGAAATGAAAATTTCACTAGAGTAGATGATACAGAAGAATGGGTCAGTGAGCCGGATGAAAGACTAGAGGAAATCACCCAAGCTGAACAGATAAAAGAAAAAGAATCTAAAAGAACGAGGTCAGCCTAAGGGACCTCTGGGACAACATCAAGCACACTCACATCCATGTCATAGCTGTCCCAGGAGGAGAAGACAGAGACAAAGGGGCAGAGAATCTATTTGAAGAAATAACAGCTGAGAACTTTCCTAACCTAAGGAAAGAAACAGACACACAGGTACAGGAAGCACAGAGAGCACCAAAAAAGATAAACCCAAAGAGGCCCATACCAAGACACATCATAATTAAAATGTTCAGAATTAAAGATAGAGGATCCTAAAAGCCACAAGAGAAAGGCAACAAGTTACATACAAAGGAAACCCCGTAAGTCTATCAGCTGACTTCTCAGCAGAAACATTACAGGCTAGAAGAGAGTGGCATGATATATATTAAGTGCTAAAAGGAAAAAACCTACAGCTGAGAATACTCTACCTGGCAAGGTTATCATTCAGAATGGAAGGAGAGATAAAGAATTTCCCAGAAAAGCAAAAATTAAAGGAGTTTATCACCAAGAAACCAGTCCTACAAGAAATACTAAAGGGACTTATTTAAGGGAGAAAAAGAAGGCCACAAATAGGAAAAAATTATCTGTTTCCATGATAAAAAAGTAGGACAAAATTATCTGTTTCCATGGTAAGAGGGTAACAGATACACACACATACAAAAGACGTTAGATATGATATCAAAAACATAAAATCATTCTTCTCCTTCTGGAATACCTATTATCCTTATGTTGCTTTTCCTCATTGAGTCTGATATTTCTCGAAGAATTTCTTCATTTCTTTTTAGTCTTAGCTCTCTCTCCTCCTCTATCAGGAGCATTTCTGCATGGCTATCCTCAATAGTGCTAATTCGTTCCTCCATATTGTCAGTTCTGCTCTTTAAAGACTCCATTTTTTCCACTATCTCGTTGATTTTGTTTTTCATCTCTAATAATTCTGATTGGTTTTTCTTTAGGGTTTCAATCTCTTTTGTGACATAATCCCTGAATTCGTTGATTTGTTTCTGTGTGTTCTCTTGTATTTCGTTGAGCTTGTTTATGATAGCTATTTTGAATTCTCTCTCGTTCAGGTTATCAAATTCTGTGCCTTCAGGGTTGGTTTCTGGGTGTTTGTCATTTTCCTTTTGGTCTGTAGCCCTGAGAGACTGGAATGATATATTCAAAATCATGAAAGACAAAAACCTTCAGCCGAGAATACTTTATCCAGCAAAAATATCCTTCAAATACGATGGAGAAATAATAACTCTCCCTGATAAACAAAAGCTAAGAGAGTTCGTCACCACAAGACCCCCACTACAAGAAATGCTCAAGAAGGCCCTTAGGCCTGAAAAAAAACAAATGAGAAAGGGGATACAAAGATTTCAGCAAGGAGAAAAGCAAGGAGACTAAACCAGAACAAAATACAGTTGGAAAACATCAAAAATTAATTCAAGCTCATCACTGGAAACACACATTCATGACACAAACTGGAATAAAGAGATAACAAATAAGGAGGGGAAGAGGTAAGGGATTGAACTGACCCAGCCTCAGGAAAAAGGAGGCATCTGAAAATGTACTTTCTTATCCAGGAGATCGCTTATATAAACCACACAGTAACCACTAAACAAACAACCAGAAGAGAACCACACATGACAAATAAAGAGAAAACCAAGAGAATGAGCATGCAGAAATACCAAATTGAATTTGCAGTCCGAAACACAAGGGACAAGAAACGAAGGAAATGCAAAAGAACCAGAAGATGAACAATAAAATAGCAACATTAAACCCTCATATATCAATAATCACTCTAAACGTGAATGGATTGAATTCTCCAATCAAAAGACACAGAGTGGCAGGATGGATTAAAAACCAAGATCCAACAATCTGCTGCCTCCAGGAAACACATCTCAGCTCTAAAGACAAACACAGACTCAAAATAAAAGGATGGAAAACAATACTCCAAGCTAATGGCAAACAAAAGAAAGCAGGAGTAGCCATACTTATATCAGACAAAGTAGACTTCAAGATAAAAAAGGTAATGAGAGACAAAGAAGGGCAATATATAATGATAAAAGGGATACTTCACCAAGAAGACATAACACTTATAAATATCTATGCACCCAACACAGGAGCACCAAAGTACATAAAACAACTGCTAAAAAACCTTAAAGGAGATATTAACAATAACACAATAATAGTAGGGGATCTTAATACCCCCCTTACATCAATAGATAGATCATCCAGACAAAAAGTCAATAAGGAAATAATGGACTTAAATGAAAAACTAGACGCAATGGATTTAATAGATATATACAGAGCACTCCACCCAAAAAAAGCAGATACACATTCTTCTCAAGTGCACATGGAACATTCTCAAGGATAGACCATATATTAGGAAACAAGGCAAACCTCTATAAATTTAAGAAGATTGAAATCATTACAAGCATCTTTTCTGATCATAATGCTGTGAAACTAGAAATCAACTGCAAGGAAAAAACTAGGAAAGGGACAAAGATGTGGAGACTAAACAACATGCTACTGAACAACCAATGGGTCATTGATGAAATTAAAGGAGAAATCAAAAGCTATCTGGAGACAAATGAAAAGGAAAATACACCATACCAACTCATATGGGATGCAGCAAAAGCAGTCCTGAGAGGGAAATTCATAGCAATACAAGCTCACCTTAACAAACAAGAAAAATCCCAAATAAATAACCTTAAATTGCACCTAACAGAGTTGGAAAAAGAAGAACAGACAAAGCCCCGAATCAGCAGAAGGAGGGAAATAATAAAAATCAGAGCAGAAATCAATGAAATTGAAACCAAAAAAACAGTAGAAAGGATCAATGAAACAAAGAGCTGGTTCTTTGAGAAGATAAATAAAATTGACAAACCCTTAGCCAGACTCACTAAGAAAAAAAGGGAGAAGACTCAAATAAATAAAATTAGAAATGAAAGAGGAGAAATTACAACAGACACCACAGAAATACAAGGGATTATTAGGGAATACTATGAAAAACTTTACGCCAACAAATTGGACAACCTAGAGGAAATGGACAAATTCTTGGACGCGTACAACCTCCCAAAACTGAATCAAGAAGAAATAGAGAATCTGAACAGACCAATCACAAGTAAAGAGATTGAAACAGTCATCAAAAACCTCCCAAAAAATAAAAGCCCAGGACCAGATGGCTTCCCTGGAGAATTTTATCAAACGTTCAAAGAAGATTTAGCACCTATCCTTCTCAAACTATTCCAAAAAATAGAGGAAGATGGAATACTTCCCAACACATTCTATGAGGCCGACATCATGCTGATACCAAAGCCAGACAAGGACAATACAAAGAAGGAAAACTACAGGCCAATATCGCTGATGAACATAGACGCAAAAATCCTCAACAAAATATTGGCAAACCGAATACAGCAATACATCCAAAAGATCATACACCACGATCAAGTGGGATTTATACCAGGGACACAGGGATGGTTCAACATTCGCAAATCAATCAACGTGATACACCACATTAACAAAATGAAGAATAAAAACCACATGATCATCTCAATCGATGCAGAGAAGGCATTCGACAAGATCCAGCATCCATTTATGATAAAAACTCTCAACAAAATGGGTATAGAAGGAAAGTACCTCAACATAATAAGGGCCATATATGACAAACCTACAGCAAACATCCTACTCAACGGGGAAAAACTGAAAGCCATTCCTTTGAGGACAGGAACAAGACAAGGGTGCCCACTCTCACCGCTCTTATTCAACATAGTACTGGAAGTTCTGGCCAGAGCAATTAGGCAAGAAAAAGGAATAAAAGGACTCCAAATAGGCAATGAAGAAGTGAAACTCTCACTATTTGCAGACGACATGATCCTATACATAGAAAACCCCAAAAATTCCATCGGAAAGCTACTAGAAACAATCAACAACTACAGTAAAGTGGCAGGGTATAAAATCAACTTACAAAAATCAATTGCATTTCTATACACTAACAATGAAAAAACAGAAAGAGAACTCAAAAAGACAATCCCATTTACAATTGCAACAAAGAGAATAAAATATCTGGGAATAAATTTAACCAAGGAGGTCAAAGACCTATACAATGAAAACTATAAGACACTATTGAAAGAAATCGAGGAGGACATAAAGAAATGGAAAAATATTCCATGCACATGGATTGGAAGAATAAATATAGTTAAAATGTCCATTCTACCTAAAGCAATCTACAGATTCAATGCAATCCCAATCAGAATCCCAATGTCATTCTTCACGGTAATAGAACAAAAACTACTGAAATTCGTATGGGGCAACAAAAGAGCCCGAATAGCTAAAGCAATTCTGAAAAAAAAGAACAAAGCTGGAGGCATCACAATCCCTGATTTCAAAATATACTATAAAGCTACAGTAATCAAAACAGCATGGTACTGGTACAAGAATAGACACACAGATCAATGGAACAGAATTGAAACCCCAGAAATAAAACCACACACCTATGGACAGCTAATCTTCGACAAAGGAGCAAAGAACATACAATGGAGAGAGGGAAGTCTCTTCAATAAATGGTGCTGGGAAAATTGGACAGCAACATGCAAAAGAATGAAAGTAGACCATCTCCTATCGCCATATACAAAAATCAATTCAAAATGGATCAAAGACCTGAAAGTGAGACCTGAAACTATAAAACTCCTGGAAGAAAATATAGGCAGTACACTAATTGCGATTGGACATAAAGGGATCCTTTCAGATTCCATGTCTACCCAGACAAGGGAAACAAAAGAAAAAATAAACAAGTGGGACCTCATCAGACTAAAGAGCTTCTACAAGGCAAATGAAACCAGGATCAAAATGAATAAACAACCCACCAGCTGGGAGAAAATATTCGCAAATCGTTTGTCTGACAAGGGATTAATCTCAGTAATATACAAAGATCTCATACAACTGAGCAACAAAAAAACAAACAACCCGATCAAAAAATGGGCAGAGGGTATGAACAGACATTTTTCCAAGGAAGAGATACAGATGGCCAATAGACACATGAAAAGATGTTCAACATCACTAATCATCAGGGAAATGCAAATCAAAACGACACTGAGATATCACCTTACACCGGTTAGAATGGCTATAATCACAAAGACAAATAACAAATGCTGGAGAGGTTGTGGAGAAACGGGGACCCTCATTCACTGCTGGTGGGAATGCAAACTGGTGCAGCCTCTATGGAAAACAGTATGGAGAGTCCTCAAAAAATTAAAAATAGAAATACCGTATGATCCAGCAATCCCACTCTTGGGCATCTACCCAATGGACATGAAATCAACCATCACAAGAGGCGTGTGCACCCCTATGTTCATTGCAGCATTATTCACTATAGCCAAGAAGTGGAAGCAACCCAAGTGTCCCTCAACTGAAGATTGGTTAAAGAAGATGTGGTATATACATACAATGGAATACTACTCAGCCATAAGAAAAGACACAATTGTCCCATTTGCAACAACATGGAAGGACCTAGAGGGTATTATGTTAAGTGAAATAAGCCAGAGAGAGAAGGACAGACACTGCATGAACCCACTCATATATGGAATATAAGTGATCACACGGACAGAGAGAACTGATTGGTGGTTACCAAGGGGAAGGGGGGTGGGGGGGCACAAGGGGTGAAGGGTTACATCCACAAGGTGACGGACAAAAATGTACAACTAAAACCCCACAGTGTTATAAACTAAGACATCAATAATAAAAAAAAAAAAACATAAAATCAGGGTGGGGGGAATAAAAGAGTAGAGCTTTAAAAAGAGATCAAACTAAAGAGACCATCACTTAATATAGATTGCTATATATGTAGGTTATTATATATGAACCTCATGGTAATCACAAATCAGAAACCTATAATAAATACTCAAAAAACTAAGATAAAGGAACCCAAATATAGTACTAAAGAAAGCCGTCAAACCACAAGGGAAGAGAGTAGGAGAAGAAGAAAGAAACAGAAGAACTACTAAAACACCCAGGAAAAAAAGTAACAAAACGGCAATGAGTACATACTTATCAATAGCTACTTTAAATGTCAATGGACTAAATGCTCCAATCAAAAGGCATGGGGTGGCTGATTGGATAAAAAAACAAAACCCATATATATGCTGCATACAAGAGACATACTTCAGGGGGTGGCCTGGTGATGCAGTGGTTTATTTTGCACTTTGGCAGCCCAGGGTTAGTGGGTTCAGATCCCGGGCTCCTGCTGACACACTGCTTGTCAGCCATGCTGTGGTGGCATCCCATATAAAGTAGAGGAAGATGGGCATGGATGTTAGCCCAGGGCCAGTCTTCCTCAGCAAAAAAGAGGAGGATTAGGCAACGGATGTTAGCTCAGGGCTGGTCTTCCTCATTAAAAAAAAAGAGAGAGACACACTTCAGACCTAAAGACACTCACAAACTGAAAGTGAAGATATGGAAAAAGATACTCCATGCAAATGGCAATGAAAAGAAAGCTGAGGTAGCAATACTTATATCAGACAAAATAGACTTTAAAACAAAGACTGTAACAAGAGGCAAAGGAGAGCACTACATAATGATCAAGGGAAAAATCCAACAAGAGGATATAACACTTGTAAATATCTATGCACCCAACATAGGAGCACCTAAATATATAAAGCAATTATTAACAGACGTAAAAGGAGAAATAGACAGTAACACAATAATAGTAGGGGACTTACACTCCACTTACACCAGTGGATAGATCATCCAAACAGAAGACCAATAAGGAAATTGGCCTTAAATGACCCACTAGACTAGATGGACTTAGTAGATATGTACAGAACATTCCATCCAAAAACCAAAGAATACACATTCTTTCCAAGTGCACATGAAACATTCTCCAGGATTGATCACATATTAGGCCACAAAACAAGTCTCAATCAACTTAAGAAGATTGAAATACCACCAAGCTTCTTTTCTGACCACAATGGTGTGAAACTAGAAATCAACTGTAGGAAGAAAATCAGAAAAGCCACAAATATGTGGAGATTAAACAAAATGCTACTGAACAACCATTGGGTCAATGAAGAAATCAAAGGAGAAATCAAAAAACACCTGGAGACAAATGAAAATGAAAATGCAACATGCCAGAATTTATGGGATACAGCTAAAGTGGTTCTAAGAGGGAAGTTTATAGCAATGCAGGCCTACCTCAACAAACAAGAAAAATCTCAAATAAACAGTCTAACAGTGCACCTAAAGGAACTGGGAAAAGAACAAACAAAGCCCAAAGTCAGTAGAAGGACGGAAATAATAAAAATCAGAGCAGAAATAAATGAAATAGAGACTAAAAAAAAAAAAAAGTAGAAAAAAATCAGTGAAACCCAAGAGCTGGTTCTTTGAAAAGATAAACAGAATTGACAAACCTTTAGCTAGACTCACCAAGAAAAAAAGAAAGAAGCCTCAAATAAATAAAATCAGAAATGAAAGAGGAGAAATTACAACAGACACCTCAGAAATACAAAAGATTATAAGAAAATACTACGAAAAGCTATACAGCAATAACTTGGATAATCTAGAAGAAATGGATAAATTCTTAGCATCCTACAACCTTCCAAAACTGAATCAAGAAGAAATAGAGAATTTGAATAGACCAATCATCAGTAAGGAGATCAAAACAGTAATCAAAAACCTCAGGAAAAAATCAGTCTTGGACCAGATGGCTTCCCTGGTGAATTCTACCAAACATTCAAAGAAGACTTAATACCTATCCTTCTCAAACTCTTCCAAAATACTGAAGAGCAGGAGAACCTTCCTAAATCATTCTATGAAGCCAACATTCCCCTGATACCAAAACTAGACAAGGACAACACAAAAAAAGAAAATTATAGGCCAATATCACTGATGAACATCGATGTAAAAAATCCTCAACAAAATACTAGCAAATCAAATACAACAATACATTAAAAAGATCATACACCATGATCAAGTGGGATTTATTCCAGTGATGCAGGGATGGTTCAACATCCACAAATCAATCAACATGATACACCACATTAACAAAATGAAGAATAAAAATCCCATGATAATCTCAATAGATGCAGAGAAAGCGTTTGACAAGATACAGCATCCATTTATGAAAAAAAACTCTGAATAAAATGGGTATAGAAGAAAAGTACCTCAACATAATAAAGGCCATATATGACAAACCCAAGGCTAATATCATTCTCAACAGTGACAAACTGAACACCATCCCTCTAAGAACAGGAACCAGACAAGGATGCCCACTTTCACCACTCTATTTAACATAGTATTGGAAGTCCTAGCCAGAGCAATCAGGCAAGAAAAAGATATAAAAGGGATCCAAATTGGAAATGAAGAAGTGAAACAGCCACTATTTGTGCATGACATGATTTTACATATAGAAAACTGAAGAATCCACCAAAAAACTTTTAGAAATAATAAATGAATACAGTAAAGTTGCAGGATACAAAATCAACATACAAAAAAATACTACTGATTTCTGCTACAACAAAGTAGCAGAAAGGGAAATTAAGAATACAATCCCATTTACAATTGCAACAAAAAAATAAATTAAATACCTAGGAATAAGCTTAACCAAAGAGGTGAAAGATCTGTACACTGAAAACTATAAAACATTATTGAAAGTAATTGAAGAAAACACAAAGGAAAGACATTCCATCCTCATAGATTGGAAGAATTGACATAGTTAAAATGTCCATACTTCCTAAAGCATTCTATAGATTCAATGCAATCACTATCAAAGTCCCAACAACACTTTTCACAGAAATAGAACAAAGAAGCCTAGAACTTAAATGGAACAAAAAAAAGACCCCAAATAGCCAAAGGAATCTTGAGAAAAAAAGAACAAAGCTGGAGGTATCACACTCCCTGATTTCAAAATATACTACAAAGCTATAGTAACTAAAACTGCATGGTACTGGCACAAAAACAGACACACAGATCAATGGAACAGAATCAAGAGTTCAGAAATAAACCCACACATCTATGGAGAGCTAGTTTTCGACAAGGGAGCCAAGAACATACAATGGAGAAAGGGAAGTCTCTTCAACAAGTGGTGTTGGAAAAACTGGACAGCCACATGCAAAAGAATGAAAGTAGACCATTATCTTACACCATACACAAAAATTAACTCAAAATGGATTAAAGACTTGAATGTAAGACCTGAGAGCATGAAACTTCTAGAAGAAAACATAGGCAGTGTGCTCTTTGACTCGGTTTTAGCAACATATTTTCAAGAGTACCATGTCTGACCAGGAAAGGGACACAATAGAAAATATAAACAAAAGTGACATCAAACTAAAAAGCTTCTGCACAGCAAATGAAACCATCAACAAAATGAAAAGACAACCAAACAACTGGAAGAAGATATTTGCAACCATATATCTGATAAGGGGTTAATCTCCAAAATATATAAAGAATGCATACATCTCAACAACAAAAAAACTAATAACCCAATTTAAAAATGAGCAAAAGATCTGAACAGATATTTCTCCAAAGAAGGTATACAGATGACCAACAGGCACATGCAAAGATGTTCAACATCATTAACTATCAGCACAATGCAAATCAAAACTACAATGAGGTATCACCTCACACCCATCAGAATGGCCATAATTAACAAGACAGGAAACAACAAGTGTTGGAGAGGATGTGGAGAGAAGGGAACTCTCACACACTGCTGGTGGGAGTGCAGACTGGTGCAGCCACTATGAAAAACAGTATGGAGATTCCTAAAAAAAATTAAGAACTGCCATACGATTCAGCTATTCCACTGCTGGGTATTTATCCAAAGAACATGGAAACACCAATACGTAAAGATACATGCACCCATGTGTTCATTGCAGCATTGTTCACAATAGCCAAGACTTGGAAGCAACCTAGGTGCCCGTGAAGGGACTAATGGATAAAGAAGATGTGGTATATATACACAATGGAATACTACTCAGCCATAAGAAACGATGAAATCCACCCATTTGTGACAACATGTACGGCCCTTGAGGGTATTATGCTAAGCGAAATGAGTCAGAGGGAGAAAATCAAATACCGTATGATGTCACTCATCAGTAGAAGATAAAAACAACAACAAACAATCACATAGAGACAGAGATTGGATTGGTGGTTACCAGAGAAGGGGGGAGGGAGGGAGGTGAAAGGGATGATTAGGCACATGTGTGTGGTGATGGATTGTCATTAGTCTTTGGGTGGTGATCATGATGTAATCTACACAGAAATCGAAATAAAATGATGTACACCTGAAATTTATATAATGTTATAAACCAATGTTACCTCAATAAAAAAATTTTTTAAATAAACTCTGGTTCAAAAATAAATAATTAAATAAATGAAATATTAGTAATATATATAACTGTTATTAATTTTTTTAATGTAATACTAGGCAAAGTAAAAAATTCATAACTATATACCAGTCAACAAAATCTGGTCAGTATATTTTACTGGTCTATAAAACAGAAAAGTTTGGGAAATACTAGTCTAAACATCTCATGGTCGTATGGGATTCCTTATAATTATAATAGTGTAAGATATTTTTTATCTTTAGCTTATATTCTAAAATTTAATGAAGAGTTTTAAGAAAAAGTGTGGACCTATATCATATATACATATAGATGAAAAATCTTAAATACCACCAGATATAATTCAGGACTATTTTTACTCCTAGGCCTCCTGAATGTAGTGTGATAAAGTATTTGTGTAGGATAAAACCTAGTGATGATGTATTATCCTTTTTATATATTTCTGAATAACATATACATTCTTTTTAGTGAATTATCTAGAGTTACTATATTCATCTTGAACGTATCACAGTCTACCTTCAAATGATATTATACCACTTCACCTATAATGTAAGAATCTTACAACAAACAGTAAACTTCCATTTCTCCCCTCCCATCCTTGGTGCTATTAATGTTATATATTTTACTTCTACATAGGTTATTAACTCCACAAGACATTATTATTATTTTTGCACTAGACCATGCTTTCTTAACAGAAACAACAGTGTTCCCTCATCATGGGGGATGATTAGATAAAAATGCCTAAAAAGGCCCCTTAGGAAGGTGGTATATATTCATTTTTTAGTTCTAACAGCTTTTTTTCTATATATTTTCTTAGATTTTTCCATATATAAGATCATGTTGGGTAGAGGGTTCTGTGTCTGTTAGGTCCAATTGGCTTATAGTGTTGTTCAAGTCCCCTATTTCCTTATTGATCTGGTTGTTCTATTCCCTATTGAAAGTGAAATATTGAAGTCTCCTGCTCTTATTGTGGAGCTGTCTATTTCTCCCTTCAATTCTGTCCATGTTTGCTTCAGACATTTAGGAGCTCTGATGTTTGGTACATATATGTTTATAATTGTCCTATCTTCTTGGTGAATTGACCTTTTTATCATTGTATAATGCCCTTCTTTGTCTCTTTAATAGTTTTTGTCTTAAAGTCTATTTTATCTTATATTAATGTAATTACCCCTTGTGGAATATTTTATTATTATTTGTGTGGAATATCTCTTTCTGTCAGTTCACTTTCAACCTTCATGTGTCCTTAGATCTAATGTGGGTCTCTTGTAGACAGCATATAGTTAGATCCTCTTTTTTATCCATTTTGCCAGTCCATGTCTTTTGGTTATGGAGTTTAATCCATTTACATTTAAACTAATTACTGATAGAAAAGGACTTACTCTTGCCAGTTTGTTATTGTTTTCTATGTCTTATTGCTTTTTTGTCCCTCATTTCCTCTATTACTGCCTGCCTTTGCGTTCAGTTGATTTTTTTTTTTGTAGTTACATTTTTATTTCCTTCATTTGCTTTTGTGTATATTGTACAGATATTTTCTTTGTGGTCACCATGGAGATTACACTTAACATCCTAAAGTAATAACAATCTAATTGGAATTAATACCAACTTAACTTCAATCACATACAGAAACTCTACTCTTTTACAACTCTGTCCTCTCCCCAATTTGTTATTGATATCTCAAATTACATCCTTATATATTGGGTACCCATGAACATAGATTTATAATTATGTTTTATGAACTTGCCTTTTCTTTTTAATTCAAGCACTGAATTTTATTTAGCCTAGCATTTTCCAAGCTTCTTTGACCACAGAAAGCTTCCTCTGAAGAATTCCAAATCTCACAGTATCCAGTGAATCACCTCTTGGGTTCTGAAGATTTAACATTAAGTTCCCTATATATTACATTAGTAATTTTGTTAAAAAATTAATAAAACATATCTCTGGTTGACTTTCAGAAAAGAAATTTCAGGCTAGTAAATAACATTTGTAGTAAATATTCTGATAGATCATACAAATGTGTGCTATTTTACCTCTTCAGGAATCTTTTTTATTGATGTCATAATAGTTTATGACATTGTGAAATACTGGTGTACACTATTTATCCATCACCATACATACATGCCCCTTTACTCCTTTTGCTCAACCCCCCAACCCCCTTCCCCTCTGGTAACCACCAATCTGTTCTCTTTGTCCATATATTTGTGTATCTTACACATGAGTGAAATCGTGTGATGTTTATCTTTCTCTGGTTTGTTTCGCTTAACATAATACCCTAAAGGTGCATCCATGTTGTTGCAAATGGGAAAATTTTGTCTTTTTTTACGGCTAAATAGTGTTCCATTTTGTGTGTTTGTGTGTGTGTGTATACCACATCTTCTTTATCCATTCATCACTTGATGGGCACTTGGGTTGCTTCCAAGTCTTGGCTATTGTGAATAATGCTGCAGTGAACATAGGGGTGCATAAGTCTCTTTGAATGTTGATTTCAAGTTCTTTGGATAAATATCCAGTAGTTGGATAGCTTGGTTATATGATATTTCTAATTTTAATTTTTTGAGATATCTCCATACTGTTTTCCATAGTGGCTGCACCAGTTTGTATTCCCACCAACAGTGTATGAGGGTTCCCTTTTCTGCACATCCTCTCCAACATTTGTTATTTTTGTCTTGATCATTATAGCCATTCTAACGGGTATAAGGTAATGTCTCATTGTAGTTTTGATTTGCATTTCCCTAATGATTAGTGATGTTGAACATCTTTTCATGTGCCTGTTGGCCATCTGTATCTCTTCCTTGGAAAAATGTCTGTTCATATCCTCTGCCCATTTTTTGCTCAGGTTGTTTGTTTTTTTGTTGTTGAGTTGTATGAGTTCTTTATATATTTTGGAGGTTAACCCTTTGTCGGATATATGATTTGCAAATATTTTCTCCCTGTTGGTGGATTATCTTTTCTTCTTGTTCCTGGGTTTCCTTTGCCTTGCAGAAGCTCTTTAGTCTGATGTTCGCACATTTGTTTGTTTGTTTGTTTTTGTTTCCCTTGCCTGAGTAGACATGATATTTGAAAAGATGCTACTAAGACCGATGTCAAAGAGTGTACTGCCTACATTTTCTTCTAGGAATTTTAAGGTTTCATGTTTTACCTTCAAGTCTTTAATCCATTTTGAGTTAATTTTTGTGTGTGGTGAAAGATAATGGTCTACTTTCACTTTTTTGCATGTGGCCATACAGTTTTCCCAATGCTATTTATTGAAGAGACTTTCTTTTCTTGATTGTATGTTCTTGGCTCCTTTGTTGAAGATAAGCGGTCCGTAGAAGTATGGTTTTATTTCTGGGCTTTCAATTATGTTCCATTGATCTGTGTGTCTGTTTATGTACCAGTACAATGCTGTTTTGATTACTGTGGCTTTGTAGTATGTTTTGAAGTCAGGGATTATGATGCCTCCAGCTTTGTTCTTTTTTCTCAGGATTGCTTTTGCCATTCGGGGTCTTCTGTTGTTCCATATGAATATTAGGATTCTTTGTTCTATTTCCATGAAGAGATTGGGATTGCATTGAATCTGTAAATTGCTTTAGATAGTATGGACATTTTAACTATGTTTATTCTTCCAATCCATGTGGATGGAATATCTTTCCAATTCTTTATGTTTCATTGATTTCTTTCAATAATGTCTTGTAGTTTTCATTGTATAGGTCTTTCATCTCCTTTGTTAAATTTATTCCTAGATATTTTATTCTTTTTGTTGCAATTGTAAATGGGATTATATTCTTGAGTTCTCTTTCTGTTAGTTCTTTATTAGAGTATAGAATTGCAACTAATTTTTGTAAGTTGATTTTGTACCCTGCAACTTTGCTGTAGTTGTTGATTATTTCTAATAGTTTTCCAATGGATTCTTTAGGGTTTTCTATATAGAGAATCATGTCATCTGCAAACAGCGAGAGTTTCACTTCTTCCTTACCAATTTGGATACCTTTTATTTCTTTTTCTTGCCTAATTTCTCTGGCCAAAACCTCCAGTACTATGTTAAATAAAAGTGGCGAGAGTGGGCACCCTTTTCTTCCTGTTCTCAGAGGAATGGCTTTCAGTTTTTCACCGTTGTGTATGATGTTGGCTGTGGGTTTGTCATATATGGCCTTTAATATGTTCAGGTTCTTTCCTTTTATAGCCATGTTATTGAGAGTTTTTATCGTAAATGGATGTTGGATCTTGTCAAATTCTTTCTCAGCATCTAATGAGATGATCACGTGATTTTTATTCCTCATTTTGTTAATGTGGTGTATCACATGGATTGATTTGCGGATGTTGAACCATCCCTGCATCCCTGGTATAAATCCCACTTGATCATGGTGTATGATCCATTTAATGTATTGCTGTATTCAGTTTGCCAATATTTTGTTGAGGATTTTTGCATCTATGGTTATCAGCAATATTGGCCTCTAATTTTCCTTTTTTGTGTTGTCCTTGTCTGGCTTTGGGATCAGGGTGATGTTGGCCTCATGAAATGAGTTAGGAAGTGTTCCATCCTCTTCAGTTTTTTGGAATAGTTTGAGAAGGATAGGTATTAAATCTTCTTTGAATGTTTGGTAGAATTCCCCAGAGAAGCCATCTGGTCCTGGACTTTCATTTTTTGGGAGGTTTTTGATTACTGTTTCAGTCTCTTGTGATTGGTCTATTCAGATTCTCTATTTCTTCTTGATTCAGTTTTGGGAGGTTGTATGAGTCTAAGAATTTACCCATTTCTTCTAGATTGTCCAATTTGTTGGCATATAGCTTTTCATAGTATTCTCTTATAATCCTTTGTATTTCTGTAGTATCTATTGTAATTTCTCCTCTTTCATTTCTAATTTTATTTATTTGAGCCTTCTCTCTTTTTTCCTTAGTGAGTCTGGCTAAGGGTTTGTCAATTTTGTTTATCTTCTCAAAGAACTAGCTCTTAGTTTCATTGATCCTTTCTACTTTTTGTTTGTTTGTTTCTAATTCTTATCATTTCCCTCCTTCTGCTGACTTTGGGCTTTGTTTGTTCTTCTTTTCCTAATTCTGTCAGCTGTAGTTCAAGATTACTTATGTGAGATTTTTCTTGTTTGTTAAGGTGGGCCTGTAGTGTTATGAATTTCCCTCTTAACCCCACTTTTGCTGCATCCCATATGAGCTGGTATGATGTGTTTCCTTTTTCATTTGTCTCCAGATATTTTTTGATTTCTCCTATAATTTCTTCATCGATCCATTGGTTGTTCAGTGGCATATTGTTTAATCTCCATATATTTGTGACTTTCTAAGCTTTTTTCTTGCACTTGATTTCTAGTTTCATAGCATTATGGTTGGAAAAGATGCTTGATATGATTTCAATCTTATTAAATTTATTGAGGCTTGCCTTGTTTCCCAACATATGGTCTATCTTTGAGAATGTTCCGTGTGCACTTGAGAAGAATGTATATTCTGCTTTTTTGGATGGAGTGTTCTCTATATATCTATTAAGTCCATCTGGTCTGGTTTTTTGTTTAATTCCACTATTTCCTTGTTGACTTTCTATCTGGATGATCTATCCATTGATGTAAGTGGGGTGTTGAGGTCCCCTACTATTATTGTGTTGCTGTTAATTTCTTCCTTTAGGTCTGTTAATAGTTGCTTTATGTAGTTTGGTGCTCCTGTGTTAGGTGCATATATATTCATAAGTGTTATGTCCTCTTGGTGGAAAGTCCCTTTTATCATTATATACTGCCCCTCTTTGTCTTTCATTATCTTTTTTACCTTGAAGTCTGCTTTGTCTCATATAAGTATGGCAACACCTGCTTTATTTTGTTTGCCATTTGCTTGAAATATTGTCTTCCATCTCTTCACTCTGAGCCTGTGTTTGTCTTTAGAGCTGAGATGTGTTTCCTGGAGGCAGCATATTTTCGGGCCTTGTTTTTTAATCCATCCAGCCACTCTTTGTCTTTTGATTGCAGAATTCAATCCATTTACATTTAGAGTGGTTATTGATATATGAGGGCTTAATGCTGCCGTTTTATCTCTTATTTTCCAGTTGTTCTGTATTTCCCTTGTTTCTCATCCCATTTATTTCCAACTGTCATTTCAGTTTGGTGATTTTCTGTGATCGTTTTCTCTTTTTTTCATCATTTTTTGTCTCTGTTCTCATGTTTTGTTTAGTGGTTACCATGAGGTTTGCATAAAAGATCTAATAGATGAGATAGTCCATTTTCTGATAGCCTCTTATCTCCTTAGCTTAAGCAGCTTCCATCCCTTTCCTCTTCCCCATCTAAGTTATTATTGTCAAAACTTATTCCATTTTGTGTTGTGAGTTTGTAATTAAAATGAAGTGATTATATTTATTTTTGATGCTTTCCTTCCCTTTATCTTTAATGTTATAATTAAGTTTTAGTTAACCTGTTCTGATAGCTGCAATTTTCTGATTTTGTCCATCTATTTATCTCCTTGATCAAGGCTTTGTAAACATTTTCTTTTTATTTCAGGTATGAGGGCCTTCTTGATCACTTCTTGTGGGGGGTGGGGGTCTTGTGGCAGTGAACTCCCTCAGCTTTTGTTTATCTGGGAAAGTTTTTATTTCTCCATCATATCTGAAGGACAGTTTCACTGGATAGAGTATTCTTGGCTGAAAGTTTTTGTCTTTCAGTATTTTGAATACATCATTCTACTCTCTTCTAGCCTGTAAGGTTTCTGCTGAAAAATCCGCTGAAAGACTTGGTAGGGGGTCTTTTGTAGGTTATTTTCTTCTGCCTTGCTGTCCTTAATATTTTTTCTTTGTCACTGACTTTTGCCCATTTTACTAACATATGACTTGGAGAAGGTCTTTTTACATTGATGTAATTAGGAATTCTATTGGTTTCATTTACATGTAATTCCAGCTCCTTCCCCAGGTTTGGGAAATTCTCTGCTATAATTTCTTTGAACAAGCTCTCTGCTCCTTTCTTCATCTCTTCTCCCTCTGGAATACCTATAATCCTTATGATGCCTTTCCTAATTGAGTTGGATATTTCTCAGAGAATTTCTTCATTTGTTTTTAGTCTTAGTTCTCTCTCCTCCACCTGAAGCATTTCTATAGTTCTGTCCTCTAAATTATTAATTCTGTCCTCCATAATGTCAGCTCTGTTTTTTAAAGATTCTAGATTTTTTTTTAATCATTCATTGTGTTCTTCATCTTCAGCATTTGTTTGGGTTTTTTTAGAGTTTCAATCTCTTTTGTGAAGAATTCCCTGTGCTCATTAATTTTATTCCTGAGTTCACTGAGCTGTCTTTCTGAGTTTTCTTGTAACTCATTGAGTTTCTTTATGATAACTATTTTGAACTCTCTGTCATTTAGATTGTAAATTTCTGTGACTTCAGGATTGGTTTCTGGACCCTTGTCATTTTCCTTCTGGTCTGGGGTGTCAATGTATTTCTTCACGCTGTTTTATGGGGTGGACCTTTGCCAGCACATAGTGGTAGTATGTGGTCACAGATTCCACCTGCCACCTCTGGGGGAGGGCAGGAGCTGTGCTTCCTGGGCCCACTGCGGCTGCTGGCAGTTGTGCCCATCTGTTGGAAGTTGTGCCAGTAGGGTTCACCTGTGTTTGCCTTCTGGCCACTGCTGCTTCACATACACAGGCGCAGGCACTCTGGCAGGGATCCCCTGCCCTGGTTGACAGGCCGAGCTAGTGTGCCAGGTGGGATGGCAGGGAGGAGTCACTTTCCTTCCCACCCATGCTCCTGCTCTGCACTCACTGGCAGCCCACCTGGGCTGCTTGGCTTGGTGGAGGCGCCCCCACAGCAACTGAGCTGCCTCAATGTGGAGAGTTTGCATAGGCTGGGCAGCAATTCCGAGAGTGGAAGCATTCCTGCAGAGGGCTGCCTTTTCCCCTGTCTCCTCTCAGAGATGTGCACTGGCCCCTGCATGAGGTCCCATGCCCTAGATCACTGTCACTGGGGAGGGGGAGGATGTCCACTTATCTCCTTCCTCTGCTTCTGGGGGATCCAGTACCCCCATCTTCAGATGTAAGTCTGCGTGGATCTCTCAGATATCTAATGTATTCTGTGGATGTCCTCTGCTGATTAATGAATGTCCTTTTCATTGTATCTTGTGGGGGAGAGATTGAGGGAACAGGTCACTCTGCCATGATGCTGATGTCACTATGCACTTGTCTTTTAAATGATGTAGAAAATTAAAAGTGGAGTTACAAAACAAACTTACAATATTTGTCCATGTATTTACCTTTGTTGGAGAACTTTATATTTTCATGTGGCCTTGAGTTACTGTCTAGCATCCTTTCATTTCAACATGAAGGTCTACCTTTAAGCATTCCTTGAAAGGTTCATCTAGTGGTAAGGAATTCCTCCAGCTTTTGTTTATCTGGAAATGTCTTAATTTCTTCTTTTTTGAAGGATAGTTTTGCCAGATATACAAAACTTGGTTGATGGGTTTGTTTCTTTCAGCACTTTAACCATCCCACTGCCTTCCAGTCTCCAAGGTGTCTGCTAGGAAATTTGCTGATAATCTTATTGAGGATCTCTTGTACATGATGAATCATTCTTTTCCTCCTGCTTTAAAGATTTTATCTTTGGCTTTTGACAGTTTAATTATAATATGTCTCAGGTTAGGTCTTTTTGGGTTTATCCTACTTGCAGTCCTTGAGCCTCTTGGGTTTATAGATCCATGTTTTTCCTCAAATTTGGGAAGTTTTCAGCTATTCTTCAAATAATTGGTGTCCCTTTTTTCCTCTCTTCTCCTTCTCGGACTTTCATAATGCATATTTTGGTCCACTTGATGGTATCCCTTAAGTACCTTAGCCTTTCTTCACTTTTCTTCATTCTTTTTTCTTCTCTGATTCAATGATTTCAAATGACCAATCTTCAAGTTCACTGATTCTTTCTTCTGCCTGTTCAAGTCTGCTGTTGAATCCTCTTGTGAATTTTTCAATTCACTTCCTATATTTTTCAGCTCCAGAATTTCTGTTTGGTTCTTTTTTATATATAATTTCTGTCTCTTTCTTGATATTCTCATTTTGTTTATATATCATTTTCCTGATTTCCATTAGTTCTTTGTCCATGTTTTCCCTTAGCTCTTTGAGCATATTTAAGACAGTTGTTTTAAAGTCTTTGTCTGGTAAACCTGATGCTGGTGTTTCTTCAGTAATGATTTCTGGAGATTTGTTTTTTTCCTTTGTACGAACCATGTTTTCTTGTTTATTTTTATGTCTTGTGATATTTTGTTGAAAAATCGAGAATTTGAAAAAACAGCCACCTGTACCAGTCTGCAGACTGGCTCTGTGCAGAGGAAGACCTTTGCTGATCAGCCCAGTTTGAAGGCTTAAGGTCTTCTCAGGCTTTTTCTGGACATACATCTTCCCTGGGCCTGTGTGTGTGCTTTTTTCTAATTCCTCCTTATACACAACTGCTTTTCAATGTCTTAATTTTCCTAAGAGTGTCACCCTGTCTTCCTGGGGCCTCAGAGGTTCTATTGTATTCCTCAACCAGTCATCTCTTGCCCTGGGTGTCTGCAGGTAGTCCCCTTGTGGTTTTCACAAGCCATGCCTGCTGCTCCTCACAGCTTCCTCTACTCTGAGATGTGAGCTGTGCTGCTTTTGACTGTTCAAGCTCCAAGCTAAGTGACACAGAGACCAGTCCCTCAGGCAGCCCCCAACAGCTTAGAACGTTGCAAATTTGGTCTGCTTTGCTCTCTCTGATTTGTGAAAGGGAACTGGGGACCAGTTCTGTGCCAGGGAGGGAATGGGGCAAGGGCAAATAAAAGTGCCTTGAAATTTCCTACCATTTCAAATGTAGCTTTTTCTTGATTGGGTGTTTGCTTGGTTGCTGTATATCTTTGATTCCCAGAGCTCCTGTAAAGTTATTTTAGCCAGTCTCTAGTTGTTCGTCTAATGTTTCCATGGAGCTTCCTAGTCCTCCATCTTGCTGATGTCATTCTCTAGGCATTTTATTCAAATTTATTTTTATTTTTTATTGAGTTATAATTTTAAAAAGTATAAATTTTTTAAATTGTAAATGAAAATTCATTTTTGTAAACATATTAGTCTTAAAAACTAGACTAATCTAGTTTTTGATTCACAGAAATGAACTCTGAGATCCTCGGGTACACTCAGTACAGGTCATGTAGTGAGTGACAGGGCACCGACCAACATCTATCCTTCCCTCCTCACATTCTCTAGACACAGGAAAAAGGGAAACAGTTACTCATGAAATTCACTTTTAAATAAAGTGCAGTTTTAAAGTAAGCCCCGAAGGATTGTAATTATTGTCAAGTTTCCATTTGAGCACTTAGAGCACTTGACTATGTAAGTGAAATTGAGAGAAAATTCAACACTGCCTTAGAGGAGAGACAAGAAATTGCTCTGTTTCTGGGCCAATAGAAGAAACTTGTTAAGTAGCAAAACAAAAGTACTATTTTTATACTAGCCAGAAGCCAAATAAGATAGAAATAAGTTTGTAATAAGATTCACATTTTTATAATGTACATTTATAAATCATATCCTAAGAATTATAGTATTATGAAGCTTTCATTTGAACTATTGTGTAGTCACTTAAATAACAGCAATAAAACCAAAAGGAGAAAATGGTCAAAATTATTTTAGAAGAAAGATAAAAAATCATTGCTGTATTTATGGATTATTTTAGTGGACTTATTAACAACAAAAATTCTGCATTAACACTACGTACAAATAGAATGAAGTGGAAGCAATTATTAGATTCATATTTAAATATTCTTCAATTTTTAATCATTATTCTAAGAAGAATTCTACCAACATTCTAATTTGAACCACTGTATAATCTCTGAACTAAAAGCAGTAAAGCTAAAAGAGAAAAAAAAAAATTACTTTAGTACAGAGATAAAGGTGTCCAGTTGAGATTCTGGCTTGTCCAGTTGGCACTTTGGAAGGCAAATGACTGCCTCAGACTGTGTGGACAGAAGGTGGAATCCAGCACCGGGTGTAGACATTTCTATTATTAGTGGAGTATGTGTTGGGCCAACGAAGACCATTGGAGGAGAGAATTCCTGGGGGCATCATCCTCATTTTCCTGAATATAAGGGAGGGCACTGGGACCTCTTGATAACACCTGAGTCTGAGGAGAGGACCAGAGGCTCAGTCAGAGGTTCCGGGCAGGGGGTGTCCGAGCATCTGGGCTCTGCCTGGCCATGAGGAGGACGGACACAGCCAGTAGAAGGTCCCTCTCTGGAGGACCTGAGCCTGTGGGGGACGTGGGTCACCCTGGGTCCCTGTACCATCACAGCCCCGTGATCCTTCCTCAGGAAGCTGGTTCCAGAGGATTCCCTGGTGGGCTTCTTGGGCCTCTGCCAGATGCTTCGCCTAAAGCATCAGGGACGTATGTTAATCTTTAAATTCCCTCTGAGTAGTTTTTGTCTGAAGTCTGTATTTTCTTTTCCTAAATGACTGTGAGTGTTTCTTTCATGAGAAATGAGCTGGCCTTGAGAATGGCCATTAAGGATTTCTGATGTTTCTGGAAGAATTTGGGTCTCTTTACCAGGTTCCAGCTCTTCACATGCATGTCCAATCTTTTAAATTGCTTCAGAAAGAGTCTCCACTCTTTTCGCAGGGAATTCACTCTTGATTGAATCTTCAGTAGAAATTCATTTCTTCATCTCAATGCAGTTTCTGCTGAGACTTCTACCTTTCACTTTCTGTCACTGTGTTTGTTTGTTTTAATTTTAGAGAATCATGAAAGGAAATAGGAAATTTATAATATCCAGGTCCTATTCCCAGCGCAGGCTTTCTTAGATATGTGCTCATGAGTTAAAGTAGGTGAGTTTTTCTCAGATAAAGGAGTTCCCTGACTCGGGAATTGGAACCTGATCCCTGTGGTGCTGCAAGAAGGATTCTAACCACGCCATCCCTTCAGGTAAATGCCAAGCCCAAACCCAGAAGATCCTATAACTTTCATATATGAATTGTCATTGGTACTTTTAAAATGATTTTTAACTTTTAATTTTTTTATATTTGTGAATTTTAATTTTTTCCAGTTTTGTTGATATGATTGACTTTATAGCATTGTATTAGTCCAAGGTGTGTACATAATGATTTGATATACGCGTCTACCTCTGTGTTTTCTGACTGTGGTGAAGTGTTCTCTGGGGATTTTTAATGTGATCTTTAAAAGCATTGATGATTTTACCTTTTTTTGCTACTTTGGCATACATTTAGTTTCATCTTTCTTCAAGTGTTTTCAAATGGGTATTTACCTCAGCCACATCAGTTTCTTCAAAAATCCTTCCAACTCGCCTTCTGAGGGATCTCCATTTCCCAAGGGAGGCGTCTCATCCAGGTCCAGTTCCCACCGTCCGCGCCTTCTCCACGTCAGTGGAGCCTTCCCGGGCTGAGCCGTAGGACTGGCCGGGGGCAGCTCATCCGGGTGCGGCTTGGCCCGGTCTCACCTGCGGCAGGACTGACCCAGATGCTGGGCCAGACATTTGGTGTCACCAAGCGCTCACCCACGCGCCCTCCAGGCTTGTCTAACACTTGGCTCCATTCCATGTGCTGATCCACTTTCCTCTCCCATCCTTCAGCCTCTTTTGAAAACAGCTTTAAGCTTCCTTGAAGATGAGAATTTTAACCCAGGGCATTTCCAGCGCTTCCTGAAGTTGTCCTTTGTTTTTCTGGTAGATTTTGGAGGCTGTTTGGGTTTCAGATAATTGGCACGGGCTGTGTTTTGAGGCATCTCCTGAAGAGTGAACGTTTTTCTTCCGGCAGCCGTCAGCTCAGCTCATTCCGTCTGTTCAGAGTTCTCTTTGCTTAGTTCATTTGTAAAACTCTCGACATTAAGCCCCAGTAAAGACTGAGGCTTTCCAGATCTTTACTAATGGCCTCTAGATTTAGTTCTCTTAATTTTTCTTCCGGTCTGGCTTCCAATAATGTTGTTCTGAGACCTCCAGATTCTTTTTGTATGAAGCTAAGCTCAAGTGCGTGCTGCTTTTCCTCCAGAAGGCCGGACACTGGTGGCAACTCCTCGCCTTGTTTACACAAAGCAGCCTTTTCATGATGAAAGATCACATACGACCCTGTCACCATCATGGATTGTCACTAGCAACCCATAGGCGCTGGGCCTGGTCTCAGGTCCCCTGCACAGTGTCACCACTTGGCATCATGACCAGCACAATGTACAGCACTGCAGCCATCAGTAGGCGCCTGGCACCCACGGGACAGTCAGAGGTGCTCCCGCCTGTCCTCCCCTGGAACCCCTGGATGAGGATCCTATCCCGTGACCCCCAGGGCTAGTGGACAGGGCTGCTGGGGCTAGAGGTGGTTCTTGGGGTTCAGGTCACTCTGGCCCTGCCAACACCCAAGAGCTAAGGACACATATGTCTTGTCCCACCATGACCAATGAGGGCCAGTGTTCAGGCCCCAGTGCTGGCCAGCACTCTTCCTTTCCTTGAATCACTCTGTGGCCCGAGGCCTCGTCCACCCTGCAGAGGTCCCTACAGAAAACTCCCTCCTTGCAGGTTCCTCCTGGTTTGGGTCTGGCTGCCTTTGAGTAATTGTGGGGAGGGTTGTGGGAGGGGTTATGGAGGATCCTACAAGTGACTCAGCTTGCCTCACTACCCTCCCCTTAAAAACCCGTGAAATTTTCAGTGTCTGTGTCTCAGGAATGTGTCCATGTTTCTAGCTGTGAACAAGGAAACTTGATTCTGAACCCTTCCTGCAACTAGTGGGATGCTCAAGGCAGAAGCAGCCCTTCAGGACACTGATATCAGAATGGGGATCCTGAGGGGGTCAAGCACTCCTCCTGGGGGCAGCGGGGCTGGGGCCTCTGAGCCTACGAGGAGGCTGATCCCGGGGCCTGGGGATGCCACCTGGCCAGCTCCAGGAGCACCTCCATGGTTGACAGGTCTCTGCAGGTTACCTGAGGGTCAGCTGAGCCTTCCCGGGCCGAGCTGCAGGACTGGCCAATGCAGGCTGGCCCCAGTGTGGGCTCCCATCTGCCCCACACGTCCCTCCATCTCCTGTGGGAATGGAGTGGGTGTCCTGCAGTGGCATTTCCACCAGCCACCCCATGGCTGCTGCGTGATGAGTGGAAAAGAGGGGGCACATAATGGGAGAGGAGAGCCCAGTCAGAGGGGAGAAATGAGGGTGCGTGGACTGGCCTGCATCTCGCCTACTGCTCCACCAGGCAGCCCCTAGCTCAAAGGACACCTGGTGCCAGACAGCGGAGCCACAGGAATGCTGGCTGTGGTGGGAAGTCAGGTGCTCAGCACAGGGAAGGACTCAGGGGTGGCAGTTGACAGAGTGAGTGGCGGCTGGGGAGCTTGCATGGCCCTATATGGAAAACTGAGAATCTTTTCATAAAGAATTGGGGGGGAGACTAACGGACAATATGGGGGTGCAAAGGCTTTCCCAAGGCACTCAGCACTGCCCCTGTCCAGGGCGTGAGGCAGTGCAAGGCACTGGACAGGCGGTTTGGAGCTGGCTTCCCAGCCCTTGTGTGGAAGGCAGGGAGGGAGACGGCAGACACCCCCTGGGTAGTCTCTCGGGCTGTGGCGGCAGGTCTGAGGGTGAGCTCTTCATCTATGTCACCCAGTGGAGAACTTGCTGATGTTTTACATCTGTATTCACTCATTTACCACCACCCAGATCAAGGGACCATGCATTTCCAGGGGTCCAGAAGGCTCCCTTGGGCCCTCCTGGACATCAGAGGGAAGGGCTGTTCTGACACAACTTTATTTTGTCTGATTCTTTTGTCAACATCTTTGAGAATCATCTGTGTTGCTGTGTGTATCAATTGATCTTTTTATTTTAATCTAATTTTACAGTTAAGGAAATAGAGGCTCAAGGGTTAAGTAATCCCCCGAGTGTCACACAGCTGTGCACTGTGGAGCTGGGTTCAAACTCCAGACTCTCTCAGCTCCTCGTAATCCTGCCCAGTCTCCAGGAGGTCACGACTGGGGCCATGTCTTTGCCCAGAGCCCCAAAAGACAGTTGTTGGAGACTCTGGTTCTGAAAAGTGCCTGCCCAGTGTGCCAGGCAGCAGGGAGCCCTCAGCCATGGTCCCTGAACTTCCCGGGGGAGCCGACTGCTGGTTTCCAGCAGAGGCCGTTCCTGGGTCTCACGACGGCTCCTGGATGGATGGGGAGAAGAGGCGGCAGCCTGCCACTCTGGGCTCGAGGCGTGCTGAGGGGAGCAAGATGCAAAAGGTAAGACCTGTGGAAAGGAGCAGTTTCACATGTACGTTACAAAAGAACGGTATGAGCCGTGATGATGGAGTGCTTCACGTCTGCAGGGAACACATTTAAATGGTAAAATGCCCCTGAGAGGAAGGTGCTGTTATCCCCATTTTACAAATGAGTAAACTGGGGCATGGGTTAGGTAACATGACCAAGGTCAAGTTACAAAGCCAGGATTCAATCTCAGGTCCCGACTCTACTCTGAACGATGCCATCCTGCCTCTTGTGGGCATTTGTACACATACACAGTCATGCATCATTTAAGGACAGGGATATGCTCTGAGAAATGCGTTGTTAGGCAATTTCGTCATTGTGCAAACATCATAGAGTGTACTTACACAAACCTAGATGGTATAGCCTAATACACAGCTAGGCTATATGGTACTAATCTTATGGGACCACCATCATATATGCAGTTCATTGTTGACCACAATGTCATTATGTGTTACATGACTGTATGTATCTGTTTCCGATCATCAGATAAATATGGAAGACAAGTGAACTGTTAATGTGGCCACCTGAGGGAAGGCCAGAGCCTATGCTGGTGGAGGAGAGGAAGAGGAACAAACTAGAAAGTTTCAAAAGAGCTGACTTTAAGAAAGTCATCAAGATAGTAGGCAGCGCAGGTGTGGGGACACAGGTATACTGACTTGCTTAAAGCCCCAATTACCTAGTGATAACTGTGAGATAAGACCTGAAAGTATTCTACAGTAAAAGCAGCCCTGGTGAACCAGAGAAATTTCCTAACGTGGGTGCAGTGCCCCTCACAGTGCGAGTGCAGGACTGCTGCGTTGTCTGTCCTAGTGACTGACCAGGCGGGAAATCACGACACTATGACCAGAATGATGCAGAGGAGATGGCAGGTAGGCAGCACTAGGAACCCATCTCCACTTAGATGAAAACTGGAGTGGCACCATCTGTCTGATGTACCTATTTTGGAACTCTGGAGTCTATTTGAATGCTTGCAACTTCCAGGGGAAAGCTTGGCTGGTAAATTGCAGTTAATTTTGGTCAATTCCAGGCAATTTCAGCTTTTACTGTGGTAGTGGCTGCCCATCCTGCACTCCAGCCAGGTGGCAGGCAGCCATGCCTGTGTTCCTGGTACAACTTGCCAGAGCCAGTGTAGGCAATAAGGACCTTGTCCTCCAGCTGTCAGACTCTGTGTTCTGATCACTGATTGCTGCTTTCGATCGAGGAGGTGCAGACACGGAGGTGGGCAGCCTTTGGTGCATCCCCACGGGCTAAAGTGGCTTCCAGGAACAGCCTCATTTGTTTTATTTTTTCCCCCTTTTGGGAGCCAAACATTTAAGGATTAGGACATTCAGAAGCAACTACGTGGACAACCTCTATGGCCTCAGGATGGCCTCCAGCCAAAAACTAGTAAGAAGCCGGGACCCACAGTCACAAAGCTGCAAGAAAATGAATTCTGCCAGCAACCCGAAGGGGCTTGAGAGAGGATTCTTCCCTGGTTGAACCTCAAGGTGAGAATGCAGTCTGGTGATGTCGTGATTGCAGCCTTGTGAGACCCTCAGTGGAGGACCAAAGTAAGTTGTGCCAGGTGTTCTGAGCTATGAACAATGTGAGATAACAAACGCATGTTAAAAAAAAAAGAAAAAAGAAAAGCAATCATGCATAGAGGGGAATTTGGGAAGCCGTATTCATGCCCAGGGGACACAGGCTCAGGAAAGACCTGAGAAGACCTTAAGCTTTCACCTCAGGCTGATCAGAGGTCCCTTCAAAATTTGGGGAAAAAAAAAAAACAACCCTGGGGAAAGAGGGGAATCTGACTTCCAAATTTACATTATAAGATTCAAATGTCTAGTTTTCAATAAAAAGTCACAAGGTATACAAAGAAACCAGAAAACATGGCCCATTGAAAAAAACAAATTAAGTCAAGAGAGATCATCACTGAGAAGGCACAGATGGCAGACTTAATAGACAAAAACTTTAAAACAACTGAAAGCTGCTGAAAGGGCTAAAGGAAAACATGGACAGAGACAGGAAAACAATGAACAAAAGAATATCAATAGAGATAGAAATTATAAAAAGGAACCAAAAAGAAATTGTGGAGCTGAAAAGTGCAATAACTGAAATGAAAAATTCCCTAAGGGAGCTCAAAAGCATATTTAAGTGGCCAGCAGAAAGAATCAGTGAACTTATAGGATAACTGAAATTACTGAAGAAAAAGAATGAAGAAAAGTATACAGAACCAAAGGGACCTGTGGGGTGCAATCAAGCAGACAAACATATGCACTGTGGGAATCCCAGGAGAATGGGGGGTGGAGGGAGCACAGAGAGAATATCTCAAGAAATAATGATTGAAAACTTCTCAAAATTGGATGAAAGACATGAATCTACAAGTCTAAGAAGCTCAATAAACTCCATGTAGAATAAACTCAAGGAGACACCAAGACACAGACAAAGAATCTGGAAAGCAGCAAAAGAAGTGACTTGTCACATACAAGGGATCCTCAATAAAATTATCAGATTTCTCAGCAGAAACCCTCCAGGCCAGAAAGCAGTGGGTTGATTTATTCAGATTGATGAAAGAAACTGTCAGAATTCTATATCCAGCAAAACTGTTCCACAAAATGAGGGAGAAATTAAGACATTCCCAGGTAAACAAAAGCTGAGGGAGTTCATTACCAATAGACCTGAATTGCAAGAAATGCTAAAGAAAGTCCTTCAGTTTGAAATGAAAGGATGCTAGACAGTAACTTGAAGCTGTAGTAGGAAGAAATCAAGATCTCCAGTAAAAGTAAATACATGGGCAATTCTAAAAGCTAGTATTATTGTAATTTTGGTTTGTAAATCCACTTTTTATTTTCTACAGGATTTAAAAGGCAAATGCATAAAAAAGCTACTAATCTACATTATTGGGCACATGGTGTATAAAGATATAATTTGTGACATCAAGAACAGAAGGGGGAGATGGAGCTGTATAGGAGCAGAGTTTCTGTATGTTATTGAAGTTAGGTTGGCATAAATTCAAATTAGATTGTTATAACTTTATAGTGCAACTTCTTATGTGCAATCCCCAAGGTAACCCCAAAGAAAGTATCTATGGAATATACACAAAATGAGAAGAGAATCAAAATGTGTCACTATAAAAAAAATCAAATAAACATGAAAGAAGGCAGTAATGGAGGAAATGAGAGACAAAAAAGCTATAAGGCATATGGAAAATGAATAATAAAATGGAAGAAATAAGTCCCTCCTTATGAGTAACTATTTTAAATGTAAATGTATTGAACTCTACTCAAAAGACAGAGATTGAAGATGGCAGGCTAAGAAGCTCCTGTTATCCCCATGGAAACATTAAAAAAATAAAAACAACAACTAGAGATTGACTGACTATAGGACCTCTGGAAACCAGTCAAAGACCTACAGCAACCAGATGAATGCCCAGTCAAAAAAAAAGTCATATTTGGGGCCGGCCCAGTGGCATAGTGGTTAAGTTCGCACGCTCTGCTTTGGCAACCTGGGGTTCAGAGGTTCGGATCCTGCGCATGGAGCTATACACTGTTTATTAAGCCATGCTGTGGCAGGCATCCCACATATAAAGTAGAGGAAGATGGGCATGGATGTTAGCCCAGGGCTAATCTTCCTCAGCAAAAAAAAAAAAAAAAAAAGCCACATTCAAAATGGTAGGAAATTTTGTGGCATTTTTACTTGCCTTTGTCCCAACCCTTCCTGGCACAATGCTGTATGGTTGGAAGGAAGCAGCCAATTCCTGGTTTCCTCCCTTGTACCAGAAGAACTCATTTGCAATGTTCTGACCTGCCTGTGGACTGCCTAAGGGACCTGTTTCTTTCTCACCTCACGTGGAGCTCAGACAGGGAAAGATGGCACAGTTCAGATCTCAGGCTGGCAAACGCCGTGGAAGGCAGTGGCAGACATCACATGTAAAAGCTGCAGGTGGAATGCAGACCTGTGGATGCCTGGGACAAGATATTATGGGCAGAAGAATACAATAGAATGTCTAAGGCCCCAAGAAGAAGCTGGGGTGAGACTCTTTGGGAAATTTAGACTTTTTAAAATCAGCCATGTATATAAAATCAGCCATGTATATGGGGAAAAGCAAAACAGGCCCATAAATAGGCCCAGGCAGGACACAAGCCCAGAAGAGACCTGAGACCTTAAGCCATCACCCTGGGTTGATCACAAGTCACAGAATGTGTTCCAATTAGTGAAGGTCTTCCTGCCATTCTGCAAAGACCGGAAAGAGATGACTGTTTTTTCAAATGACCAGTTCTCAACAAAAGAAGATCTCAAGGCACACAAAGAAAAAGAAAAACGTGGGCCATTCAAAGGAACCAAATATATCTTCAGAAACCATCCCTGAAGAAACATAGGCATCAGACTTATTAGAAAAGACTTTAAAGTAACTGTCTTCAATATGCTCCAAGAGCTAAAGGAAAATGTGAACAAAGAACTAAAGGAAATCCAGAAAATGATATATGAACAAAAGGAGACTATAAAAAAGAGCAGTGATATATATAAGAACCAAACAGAAATTCTAGGGTTGAAAAATACAGTAACTGAATTGAAAAATTCATGGGGCCAGCCCAGTGGCGTAGTGGTTAAGTTTGGTGTGCTCCGCTTCAGCAGCCTGGGTTTGCAGGTTCAGATCCCAGGCATGGACCTACACCACTCATCAAGCCATGCTGAGGTGGTGACCCACATACCAAATAGAGGAAGGTGGGCACAGATGTTAGCTCAGGGCCACTCTTCCTTAAGCAAAAAGAGGAAGATTTCCAACAGATGTTAGCTCAGGGCTGATCTTTCTCACCAAAAAAAAAAAAAAAAAAAAAAATCAATAAAGAAGTTCAGTAGCACACCCAAACAGGCAAAAGAATCTGTGAACTTGAAGACAGGTCATTTGAAGTCACTGAATCAGAGAAACAAAAAGAAAAAAGAATGAAGAAAAGTGAAGAGAGCCTAAGGGACTTATGGGACACCATTGAGCAGACAAATATATGCATTATTAGAGTCCCAGGAGGGGAAAGAGAGAGAGGGGGGCAGAGAGCTTATCTGAAGAAATAATGGACAAAAATTTCTCAAATTTGAGGAAAGAAATGGACATACAAATTTAAGAAACTCAACAAACTTCAACAAAGATAAATCTAAAGAGACCCACAGCAAACACTGAAAGGCAAAATAGACAGCTCTAAAATAATAGTAGGAGACTCTTCAATACCCCACTGGCAGGAGGTTAGAACAACCAGGTAGAAGAGCAGTATGGAAACAGGACTTGAACAAGAAACACTACACACCAACTGGACCTAACAGACATATACAGAACACTCCTCCCAACAACAGCAGAATAAACATTCTCCTCAAGTGCACATGGAACATTCTCCATAATAGTCCATATCTTAGGCCATAAAACAAGTCTCAAAAAATTTAAAAAGACTGAAACCATACAAAGTATTTGCTTTTGCCAACATGGAATGCAGCTAGAAATCAATAATGGAAGGAAAATTCATAAATATGTGGAAATTAAGCAACACACAAGGGAAATCAGAAAATATCTTGAGACAAATGACAATGAAAATACAGCACACCAAAACTGTGAAAGCAGTGCTAAGAAGGAAATTTATAGCTGTAAATGCTTGCATCAAAAAAAAAAAGGTCTCATATCAACAATGTACTTTACACCTTAAGGAACTAGAAAAAGAAGAAAAAACTAAACTCAAAGCTAGCAGTAGGAAGGAAATAATAAATATTATAGCAAAGATTAGAAAAACAACAGAAAAAAAAATCAATGAAGCCAAGAATTGGTTCTTCAAAAAAATTAACTTGATGACAAAATTTTAGCTAGATGACTAAGAAAAAAAAAAAAAAAAAAGATGACGACAATGACAACTAAAACCAGAAAAGAAAGAGGGAACATTTCAGCAAATTTTACAGAAATAAAAGGATTATAAGAGAGTACTATGAGTAATTGTATGCCAACAAAATGGATAACCTAGATGAAAGGGACAAATTTCTAGAAACACACAACCTACCAAGACTGAATCATGAAGAAACAGAAAATCTGTATAAACCTATAACTAGTAAGGACATTGAATCAGTAATCAAAAAGCTCCAGACAAAGAAAATCCCAGGATCAGATGGCTTCACAGGTGAATTCTACCAAATATTTAAAGAATTAACACCAATCCTTCTCAAACTCTTCCAAAAACTTGAACAGGAGGGAATGCTTCCTAACTCCTTCTGTGAGGCTAGCATTACCCTGATACCAAAGCCAGACAAAGACATTACAAAAAATGATAGGTCAATATCCCTCATGAATATTGATGCAAAAACCTCTAAAAAAGTATTAGCAAATTGAATCCAATAGCATAAAAAAAGGATTATACATCATGACAAAGTAGGATTTATTCCTGGAATGCAAGGATCACTCAACATCCAAACATCAACGTAATATACCACATTAACAGAATAGAGGGGAAAAAATCAACTCATTGTCTCAACTGATGCAGCAAAATCATTTGACAAAATTCAACACCTTTTCATGATAAAAAACACTCAACAAACTAGGAATAGAAGGACTATACCTCAACATAATAAAAGCCATATATGAAAAATCCCACAGGTAACATCATATTCAATGGTGAAAGACTGAAAGCTTTCCTCCAAGATCAGGAACAGACAAGGATGCCCACTTTCACCACTTATATTCAACATAGTACTGGAAGTCCTAGCCAGAGCAATTAGGCAAGAAAAAGAAATAAAAGGCATCCAAATTGGAAAGGAAGAAATAAAATTATGTTTGCAGACAACATGGCCTTATATGTAAAAACTAAAGATATCTAAAGATGACACACACACTATTAGAACTAATAAATGAAATCAGCAAAGTTGGAGGATAAAAAATTGACACACCAAAATCAGTTGTGTTTCTATGCACTAACAACAATCTGAAAAGAAAATTAAGAAAACAATTCCATTTTAAATAGCATTAAAAAGAATACAATCCTTAGGAATAAACTTAACCAAGAAGGCAAAAGACTTATACACTGAAAAGTACAGAATACTGCTGAAATATTAAAGAAGATATAGATACTAGTCCTTAATATCTTTTCTGGGTACCATGGCCTGGTTAAGTTGACACATAAAATTAACTATCACATCAAGTGTCCATCAAATGAATGGAAAAACAAAATGTATATTCCTACACTGGAGTATTTATTCAGTCATAAGAAGGAATGAAATTTTGATATATGCTCCAACATGGATGGACCTTGAAAATGTTATGCTACCTGAAATAAGTCAGACACAGACGGCCAAATATTTTATGATTCCACTTATACGAAGTACCAAGAATAGGCAAATTGATAGAGACAGAAAGTGGAATAGAGGTTACCAGGAGTTGGGGGGAAGGAGGAATGGGAGTTATTGGTTAATAGGTAGAGTTTCAATTTGGGAAGATGAAAAGGGGTTGGGTATATATAGTGGTGATGGTTACACAATATTGTGAATGTATTTAATGCCACTGAGTTGTACATTTACCAATGGTTAAATTAATGTGTATTTTACCACGATAAAATATGTAAAAAAGTAAAAACCCAAACCAACAATATGACCAATGTGTGAAGGATAAGTCAACAAACAGATTAGAAACTTTCTTGATCCAAGTTTTTGCTTGATAGTGCACTTCAGACTGACTACCATGTTTCAATTAGTTTCTTCCACAAATCTATTAAGTTTGTTTTCCTTAGAAGGCCCTCGTCAGCATTTCTGATAACCGACTTCCTTTGTTGTGGGATTGTAAAAAAAACTGCAATCTTATTTCCACACCAAAATAACAAATACCAAAAATGTAAAGTCGTGAGTTTATTGCATATGTAACAAAATGAACCTGACCTCCTGGGTCCAGCCTGCTGTACAATCACTGTTTGTTTTGTGTTTCCAGCTGGTTCCATAACCACATTAAATAGAACTAGTATTTCTTTAAATACTTCTGATTTTGACATAAAACAGAAACATTAGTGTACAACTTTCACAAAATAAATCAGCAATAAAAACAGTGGGAAGAATAACAAGGATAGCAGCAATACTTAAAAACAAGACATTACAAAATAAATTAAAAATACATTATAAAGTGGTTGAGAAACAAAAATAAACAAATTTTAAAAATTCATACTATGCTTCGGGAAGGCTGCCGTGCGGCACCCACCTGGCTGCAGGTGGGGTGGGGCGGGGCATGTTCTCTGCAGAAGGCCATTCCTGCCAGCTCCGACGTGAGGACCACCTAACCTGAATTTGGACCATACAGCTGAGTAAGCTTAGGGGCCACAATTCCAGCCGGTGGGCAGATTCTCCCTTCGGAAGTCAAGAGAGCTGCACTTCCTGTCACCCAAGCAGCCCCTCCATTTTTCCGACCTAAAGCACTGGCAGAGCGGTGGGTTGCTACGTCCCTGAGGGTCGGCTGATGACCACTGGGAAGGGCAAGCCTGGAAGTCGGGCCCCTGAGCGTCTGGGCAAAGAGGCGAGGGGGAATGGTGGGTGGTCTGGGACTACCAAGAAGGACGACAATGGAGAGCACACGTGAACGGGGTTCACGCGGACCCAAAGTAGAATAATCTGGAGCCTTTACCATTGCTTGCCACACCATTCTTTGGGGTGGTTCAAAAAGCCCAATCCATTGTCGATAGTTAAGGTTCTAGAAGTACAATGCCACCAACAGGCCTGTTGGCAAGAGTAAAATGGGAGCTCTGGAAAGTTCTGCTCTTTCAGGCTCCTCGGTAACACTCGCACAGCTGATGAGGGTGCCCACGTGCAAGTGTAAGTAGAGAAGCAGAGCCCCAGGCCTTACAGACAGGTGACTCATGTGTCCTGAGCATCTATGGAGGAGCCAGGACACGACCTTCTGAATCTTGCTGAGGTGACACCTGACACGAGAGCAGCATGGGGCTGGCAGGTGCAGTCTAAGGATCATCCCCTCTCCTCCTGACAGCAGGAAGGTAGTTTTAGAGGAGTCAGGTGCAACATTCCTGCTAGACCCTTGTTTCCTTCCTGATCACTGCAGATTTGGGCCAAGACCACAGAAAAATCAGGTGGGTCTTCCCACCTCAATCATGAGTCCTCTCAGTTCTCTGACAGATGTCTTCTCCTCTGCCCACGGTTTAGGTTCACGGCAGGGAGGAGAGCTATCTGTGGGGATCTTTTCATTTTTCACTTCCTCAGTCTTCCAGAGGAAGACTACAAGGGAGGACTGGATGGAGTCCAGGGGAGCCAGCTTCTAGAATGCCCTCAGAAAGTATCATGGTAAACAAGACTAGGATAAGCCCAACTGGGCAAGGCAGAACCTTTGAAAGACTAAGCCCACAGTCTGGCTCGGATTTTGTGAATGGATTAAATTTTCCTCTGCAGCCAATCGCCCTTGACATCCCTTCCATCCTAGAACCTCGGTGAGTGCCCAGAAGCGGCTCTCTCACGGCTCTGAGAACCACAGCTGGCAATCCTCGGCCCACCAAACTGGGCAAACCTCTTGTTCGGGGGCGGGGGGGGTCCTGTCTCCTAAGAGGTCAAAGCGCTCCCCGCACCAAACCGCAGACTGCTTCCGGGGCAAGCGAAAGAACCCCAGCAAGATGCACAAGAGTAAGCACGCCTCCAAACCCCCATAGTCTGAAGGTATTAGTAACAAAAACAACAGGGAAAATGGTTGGCCCAAAGCTCCTCCCAAACCCATCTCAGACCCACAGCTGGATCCCAACGCTTAACTCAAACGGAATTTCAACAGTGAAATGTCGTGCTAATGAATTACCCTGCACTGGCCCCCAAAACAAAAACCACCACCAAAAACCATACAGAAAAGTTGCTGCTGCTGTTTTTCACTGAAGTTTAGCTATTTGAAATCAAGCCACTTTGTTGAAACACTGTTTGAACTTTCGTGCAAATTGGAAAATGGTATTAGAAACTCAGGGTTAGGGTTGCTTTGGCCTTGCTCATCATGTGAAGACATCTGGGCAAGTGAATCAAGTAGCAATTGTTAGTGTCACCTTCTGACATTGGGAAAATGGGCCGAATGGGTCAGAGTGTAACTGCCCCCTCTGCTGTCAGGTCTACACCCACGCCCTACTTCATGTAAAATGACAACTTGGGGTTGATTTAGGTCATCGAGGTTATCCGTACCCTCTCTCCCTTATAACCTAGTTTGCACAAAGCCAGCAGCTACAATAACCGAATTTTGTTTGTTAGTTCAGCTCTTAGCAATTTCCACATCATCGTTTGTTAGTATTCAAGAGACCCAGTCGACGCTTTTCTACGTACACATGGTGCAGGAGCCACAGCTCACGACTGGCTGCGTGGATCGGAGGCTGGTTTGGGTCTGTTCTTTTATAAGTTCCATTATGTGGTGTTTTCACTGAAAAAAATATTTCGAACTGGATAGATAACACGGCAAAAGGGACTCTTAAAGGAAAGATCATTTTTCTCTATGCAAAACAAGTTTTTCAGCCAGGATACCCTGAAAAGAAACACCTCAGACGTCCAGCGAAAGCTGCCCCATTCCTTTACCTCTCCAAAAGGGAAGCACATTTTTGACTCAAGCTTCCTGCTGTGGCAGAATTCCAATAAGCATGTCCTATACAGTTACTTTTCAGTTAGAAATTAATCTGCTACCCAGAGCAGGGTGCTAGGATGTGAAATTTGGAATCTGAGCAACTGAACGTGAAGGGGCCTCAGGACTGCTTTGAGACAGAACAGCTAGCATAGCTACCAGTTACGAACCCTCAGTTAGCCAGGCCCAGTTCCATAACGGCGGATCGATACTCCTATAAAAACACAGAGCAGGGGGCCTATCACCGTGTGTTACAACCGCAGCAGAATATCCTGTGTGACCGAAGCCAAATGCTAAACCTGGCTGCATTTTATTGGATGTGTGATGGAAGGGGGTGGGAGTACTGTCATAAAGGAGGAAAATATGGGTGGGAGCCACCAACCAAAGTCCCCCCGCCCCCCTCGCTCCCCCAACAAAAAGGAGGGGAGACAACCCTTTCCCTCAGGTCATCTAGAACTCAGTGCCTCAGCCAGCTTCGCAGGAGGCGCACAGAAAGCTCTATGCTTTTGGTCTGGTGATCGTGAGTTAGAATCTGTAGCCTTTGGTTGCTCTTCACTCCACGGCAAACCCACAGGTCTCCTCCACTGCGGTCAGCAGCTTCTCGTAGAGCTTCTCATATGACTCATAAGGTGGAATGTCGATCCGGTTAAAGCTGGAACAGGACAAAAGAGTGAGTCACTGCTGGGGGCCGTCAGGCCCTAGGACTTGCTTCAAGGACAAGGACAGGCAGGAGCAGCCACAAGCTAGTGTGTATGTGTGCGAGTATGTGTATGTGTGTGCGTGTGTGTGTGCGCACATAACAGGGGACAGAACCAAAATCACTTCATTGCCTACTTCTGGGGGCAGGGGAAGGTGGAAGAGAGTTCCCCTCTTCCCCCTGGTGCTTTTCTGCTTCCAAAGCAAAGATTTTTCAATCAACACAGCAAAATAAACCTTAAGATCTTTATTTTTATTTTTTTGTGAGGAAGATTGGCCCTGAGCTAACATCTGTTGCCAATCTTCCTTTTTCTGAGGAAGACTGGCCCTGGGCTAACATCTGTGCCCATCTTCCTCTACTTTATATGGGACACCACCATATAAAATATGGCTTGATACGCGGTGCGTAGGTCTGCACCCAGGATCTGAACCTGTGAACCCCGGGCCGCCAAAGTAGAGCGTGCGAACTTAACCACTACACCACCGGGCCAGCCCCTTAAGATCTTTAAAACCAAAATAAAACTGAATTACTATTTACTGGTTATATTAGGACAAACCTCTCAACTTGTTTTGTTTTTTGCCTTTAGGAGAAATTATTTCTCTGTACCAGGAATACCCTCTTTGCAGACCCCTGTAATCCAGACTGGCCAGCTGTCAAATCACCACTAGCAATTTACTGCATGTCTATCTAATCCTCTGTGACTGGATCTGAGACCAAAATGGGGCAGTCTGGAAAATTCTCTGCAAAAACAGAAATTGTATCTCAAAACTAATAAAATGTCAAATCCCTGATAGAGGAAATCAATATTAAATTTCTGACAATATTTCCATGGGTAAATTCATTTCCAATGTTTATGCAAAGAAAAAGACACCTTTTAAAAAGCTATTATCTCAACAAATCAAAAAATACAAAACTGTGACCCAGAGGACCCAGAGTGGCCTGTTGAATTATAGAGGTTAAGCAATTAAGGATGGTTTTTGCCAAGAAAGAGTTGAGGTAAATGGCATGGCAGTCTTTTTTTGGGAGCTTTAGCCTCAGAGGATATTTGTCATCTCTGTTTTACTCCAAGCACTAAACTATGAAAGGACAAAGCCTCATGAGGAGGACAGCAGCCGCCGAGCGTCAACATGGCACCATGCCTATACCGGCCATGCTTGGGGCAGGGCTCTGTCCCCTTGCCATGGTCTTGGAAACAGCTTTAGTAGCCTTTTTCACCGGTGTGGAAAACCCAGTTAGCACATCAAGTAACTTGCCCAAAGTCACATATTAGAGGGTGTCACGGCCCACATTTGAACCTACATCCTCAGGTTCCAGTCAGGAACCTTCTGCCACATCACGATGCATCTTGACATTTGGAGCTGGTTCTCCTGAACTAGAGGTGGCTGTTCCTTTCAATAAGTGGTTCTGAGACAAAGGGAATGTAAGTGATTTGACTTTTAAACTACAAAGGAAATAATCCACTACAGATAATATTTAAGTTAAAATTTAGGGAGGAAACATTTTTCAGTACACAAGGTACATCTGTCACAAGTAAAGTTCCCAGAAGGAAAATGAGGCCCCAGGAAGACTAATAACTCTAAGTTAAAAACTACAATTTTCCCTACTGATAGAGACACACACACACACGCAGCAAGAGCCAGCGGAGTGAAAACTGGAGCCCACTGGAGTGGAAGCCAACGTTAACTACAAAAGGACAAAACTGGTTTCAGGAGCGAGACTTCGGACAACCCTCATATGTGACACACCCCAAGCACTCGTCCCATTTAACACTGCTGCCATTGCAGGTTATCCACGACTCGGCATAAATGAAAGGCGGAGTGCGACAGATAGGAAACAAGCTTATGAAAGTCCCGTGATGACCACACACTCCGAGACAGGCCCCCAGGAACCGGCATCCTTACCAGGTGTGGGCCTTTGGGAGGTTGTCGGTGTTTGCATCGATGAGGTGGATGGTGAAGAGCCGGGGCCCTGCAGCGCCTGTAGAACCTTACAAGACAACATTCTAGTTAATGCACTTCAGACGCAGAGCCCAGGCCCCACTGCTCACCACACCCCCAGCCCCGAGGCCCGGTGGGCTGTCCAGCCAGAGGGTCGGTGAGTTCACAGGGCAGCATGAGCCTCCGCCCAGTTGATATGCCTATGGTGGCCAAGTGACTCACATCAGACATTTCGGAAAATCACAAGAATGGGGCAAAGAGGTGCGAATTCTCCCGACACCCCTGACCGTGAGTCCGCTCCAGGCTCCAGTGGGGGGTGTGAAGGGAAAATCCTGAAATCACCAGTGACTTTTCTTTTGAACAGAAACGTTTAGCAAGCAGGCCCACTGTTGGCAGAGGACAGCAGTGTTGTAAGACAAGCAGGATATGGAGTCGTGAAACCTCCCTGGACAGAGGCGCAATGGCAAAGGACAGGAACACCTAGGACCAAAGCCCGACAGAACAAAAGTAACTTCTCTCACTGAAAGAGGTCCTTAAAATGAGGAAAAGTCTACAGGGGATGTTCTAGACGTGAAATATATCTGCTGTCACTATTGATATGCAAAGTTGAATTTGTTAAATTTTAATATATTAATATTCTTCACCTTACTCCTTCTAGCTATCAGGGTTATCAAGTGACAAAAATCTGAAGTTTGACAAATCACAGGGCCAGGGAGAAGCCTGTGAGGACCTTCCTAGTTGGCCGTGGCTGACCATGAGCCCCTCTGATCCTCCCATGAGGCACAAACCCTTTAGTGTCTATAGACTTCCACCTCCCCCTTCTCCAACCCCCAACTCCAGACCTGGGTGAGCCAGGGACCCAGTCAGAGCTGGAAGGGATGAGAGAAAGGATGGGTACCTAACTGGATAGTGGAGCCTATCAGGCAGTCCATCTGTATTGATGAGGAAACTGAGGGCCAGGGAGGACCCCTGGAGCTAATGACCCACATGGTAGCAGTAGACTCAGTCTCTTGATAATTAGGCAAGGCCTCTCTCTCCTATATCTCAGGACTGCAGTTAAAGAGCTGCTATCAGAAGATTCAGAAATTAATCCATGGTGCACTTGAAAAACTGATTTTTTTCCCAAAAGCCTTGTTGCTCTTTGTACCCTCCCTCTCTCAACCAATTCTGTAGGGGAAGGGGAGGCATCGGGCTCCACTGGGCCCTTCCTTGCTCAAGTCTTTCCAAACTCAGCCCCAAGTGGGCACCAGGCTGGCCAGCACCCACCACTGCTGCTGCAAAGATTTGGGCCAGCCCAGGGACGTCTCGCCTGCTGATTCCCGTGGCCCACAGGAAAGGTGGGGTGGAGAGGAAGTTGGCTTTGTTTTGCTGCTATTTTCACCCACGTATTCACAGATATTTTCTTTCAACTTGGGCAAAGGATAGCAGAGCCTTGAGCACTGGAAGCCAGCAGAGACAACAGCGTCATCTTTTATGGAGAGAAAAGAGCCCCCACGGCCACTGGGAGCGAGTGCAGCCCCTCCGCCAGGTGAGCGCCTCCGCAGGGCTCAGCATTTGTTAGGAAAGAACATACGCCACGTGGTTTTCTAGCAGACGTCTCAGGAGAACAACCCCCCACATTCTACTTGTTCCTGCCACGGCCCAGTAGAGAACGTGCCCCATGCGACGTGCAGCCACTAGCCCCGCCTCCACGTCAGCCACCTTGCAAAGCCTTGAAGCCTTGGAGAGGGACTCGAGTCGAGCCAGTCACGAACTGCAGGAGCCTGGCCCTCCTTTCCTCATCGAAGGTCTCCACCGCTTGCCAGAACCACCGCACAATGTTGCTGTCAGCCACACAGTGCTTCAGCCGAGTATTGGACTTCCAGTCATTTAAGTCTATTTTATCCAGGCCGCCTATGATCAACTGTGAAGGCGTTTAAAGGCAAGTTATTTCTAAAAATGTATAAACCAATGTCACAACAAGCCTCCCAGGTTCCCAGTGTATGAAAGGAGTTAAAAACTCCTTAGTTCCCGGGCCAGCCCTGATGGCCTAGTGGTCAAAGTTCAGCATGCTCTGCTTCGGTGGCCTGGGTTTGGCTCCTGGGCGTGGAACCACACCGCCTGTCTGGCAGTAGCCATGCTGTGGCAGCTCACATAGAAGAACTAGAAGGACTTACAACTAGAATATACAACTATGTACTGGGGCTTTGGGGAGGGAAAAAAGAGAGAGAGAGGAAGATTTGCAACAGATGTTAGCTCAGGGCGAATCTTTCCCAGCCAAAAAACAAAACAAAAAAAAGAGCCCCCCCCCCCAAAAAACCTCAGTTGCCAAAACAAAGAAGCAGCTATGTCCAGATAAACTACACACATATTTAAACACCAAGATAAATAAACAGGATGCCTGAAACACAACGCTCTGTCTTTCTGCCCCTGGCTGGTTCCCACCCCTGGGACCACGGTGCACAGCTATGATGGGACACTGTCTCACACCCAAGTCTGGGTCTGTGTTTCTGCACTGCACTGGGGAGGATGAGGAGGAAAGAACCAACTGACAGTCATCGGAGCTGACTGGAAAATGGGGCCACAGCCCAGTGATCTCTTGGGGACGGTGGAAAGAAGGGAATGCAGCAAGAGTCCCATGTGTGTGCCTGCAACTTGCTGAAAAAGTCCCCTCCAGAGCCACTGCTCCACCAGCGGAGGCTCCGCGTGGCTCACAAGCTCTCAGCAGCTCACTGGTGGCAGAGAGACCGAGAACAGCTTTAATGGCTTGAGCCATTTGTCACCAAATAGAGACGGATGAGAGATGATCGAATCGCTGTGTTCAAGTACATGAAGCATGATTAGAGAAGACAATAACACTTTGTTCTGAGTCTAATAATAGCCAGAATAAAAACAAAATATCGACATTGTGGAAGAATTTGGTTATATATGAGATAATTTCCTCCATCTGAGGTGAATATACAGGAGGGGCTAGAAATCTCCACTGCTAGAGATCCTGAAAAATAGGAAAAGCCACAAACACCTTGAACAATGTCCCAAGAATTATCCGGATTCACTGCCACCAAGTGGACACCTGGCCTGTCATAAACAGGCTCAAACATCCTCACTGCCTTCTCGCTGTGGCCCTGACTCTGTGTTCCCCTGAGAGCCCCGACAAAGTCCCGGGCTTGCCTCACTCTGCAGCCGGGTTGTGAACAAGAGAACACCCGTCCCGTCTGAGCGCGGCGGCGCTGACGGCCCGGCGCGGTGGGCGCGTACCTCCAGCTCCTTCTGGTCGAAAGGCTTCAGCAAGTGTTGCGGAATGAGTTCATTAAACCCCTTCTGAAGAGCTAAGAACTGGGCTTCAATTCCTCTCATAAACCTCCAATTTACATATAACCTGAAAGAAAAACTCACAAATTGGAAGCAGTACCAAATGGTTCATGAAATAAAGTTTTTCTCCATCAGTAGGTTCTGACATCTGCTGAACCTAACTTCCCACCCACCAGGCCTCCCTGGAGGAAACCCCCCTAGTTGGTAGCACCCAGCCTCAGTATCAAGTTAAAAATAGATCAGCACATCCCCTTAGACATTCTGATTCGTTGCTAAAAATAGCAGTAGGATTTAACCTGACCTGTCCCAACAACTGCCACAAGTTAAAAGTATATTTGAAAATAAAATACAGGACAATGTGAGAACCACACAGCAGTCTGATGACTTCAGCACACAGACATACCCACATGTTTCTAAATTCCCAATAAAATTGACTAGTCATTTATTGGCCTTATGAGGTGGAAAAACAGACTACAATGGAGTAGACTTCCTTGAGACTGATCTCAAGGAAACTTCTAGGCCTCTTCTGCTCTCCTGTGCTTGCCACCTTCACACCCAGAATTGGGCGGTCACTTGAAAGTCCTTCTCCCACTTGGGCTCTGGAGTCATTATTCTCCCTCCAACCAAGGTCAGCCCTGGTCACATCAGGGCTCCACCACACGGAGCTCTCACTGTTGAACCTGACGGTTTCTAGAAGTCTCTTCTGGTAATGTGATTCTGGTCACAAGTGCTGGCAGGAACAGGTAAGCTTCACACAGCGAAGGAACCTCAACAACCTAAACATGAACCTAGCTTTGCCCAGGATGGTCCCAAGCACCTGGGTGTCCCCAACAGCGACCACCAAGGTTCCCCGGAACATTACCGGACATATTCTTTCTTGTTCTCCTCTGTGACAGGAACATTTCTGCCATTGGGTTTCAGTTCATGCTGAAGAATCCTCCCGAAAGCATTGTGTTCCACACAGAAAGTGTGGTCCAGCACAGGGGTGATATCGTTCTCTCTGTGGAAGTCAGGACAGAAGATGGATGTCAGTTAGACCTTTTCCACCATCAAGGCAGTGAACGAAACATTAAATGGAACAATCCAGTAGAAAGAGAGAGAGAGACAGGATTTACTGACTGCCAGACCCAGGGCTGCAAGAGGGAGAAGACAGAGTCTCAGGTGGACAGAGGGCAGGAGGGCGCTGGTGCTAGAAAGAGCCAGGAGGCCACAGCTCCACACGTGTCCTTGACTCTCGGCTTTCTCATTCACAGAAGGAGGGTGACGGTAGCTCTACCGTTCTGTGATTTTATGGGACACAGCAACCTGATTGCTCTGTCAATCGAGTCTATGAGCAGAAAGGAGGGATCGTGAAGGGGAACTGAGTCTAAGGGAATCAGCCTGTAGACAGCCATACCAGGAAAACATTGTTCCCCCTTTTAAGGTGGCCTTTCCAAGTGCATGCATTCAAACAAAGTAGCACTTGAAAGTTAAAACTGGCTCCTGAATCTGCCATATTTCTTGAAACACAAAGTGGAAGATTTTCTACAGGATGAAGGCCCTAACCCCCACTGACCACGATTTCAAGTTGGGATGTGGGAAACGAGGCAGACCAGACACGGGATACAATCAAGAGGCCTGACTCACGTTCAGTTCATCAGCTTGTCCTCCCTCTGCCACAGCCTGGATCTGCCTGTCGGTCCTGTGAAATCGGCTCATTCACAAGGACCTGTGACACCTACAGTTTGCCATGTGACTGTGCCTGTTGCTTTTAAGAGAGTTTTAGGATAATCCTAAAAGAAAGGTGACTGAATACTAACTTCATTTTGATACTTTCTTGGCCCCTCTAGAGACTGACTGGAGACACCCTTGAGTGTCAGAAACCAACCAAGCGCCACCAGGCCTGGGGATTAACATTCACCATCGGCACCTTAATAACTCAAGGAAGGAACATGAAGAGAAACTGGCCAAATACTATGAGGAAAATAAGTCATTAAGTATTTTTGTTAAATCTACTTTTATGTTTCTGGTTGTAAAACAATAGTTTATTTCTCTTCTCTAATTTCACACCCATCCCCCAAATATATACACATGTGCATGCACACACACAAAACAAATGATTTGGCGTACACTAAGATGAGTGACTATGTATAAATTTGCAATTAACTGAACAGTGAGTCAATACTTACAGAATCCACACTAAGCTCTTATGTAGTTCTGGGTCCACCGATTCCAAATCAGAGAGCTGGATGGGTTTCCCCAGTAGCTGCTTATAGAAGGGAACTGTGAACCCCCCATTAATGTAGTGTCCATGGAACACAGCCAGACCCATGATCCGACCCACAAAATGGAAATAAGACAAATGGTCCTGTAGGGGGCACCAGAGAACATGAATTCATTAGAAAAATGACCAGCCAAGGTGGCTATCTTGTGCTTTCTCCAAGCTTCTTGGGAGAACGGTGCCATAGGCAACCAAACTCTGAATCAGTTACTCACAGGGTGCTCTCGTGACCCAGTGAAAGAAGGCTGCAGAGGTGGTCGCAACTGAGAGCACGTCTTTTGGATAGATCATCTGAACAACAAGTTACGTGCTCTCAGTTTGAACACTTCTCAGAATTACTATATCATTTGTGGGACTCAGTGCAAAATGAAATTGCAGAACCCCTTATTCAAAAATTAAGAATTTCCACATGGTGACAGCAGAGAATCAAACCAAGGGTGGGCCCTTCTGAGTGCAGGGCCTCGTTCTCTGCACAGGTCTATTGGCCTGGGAGCCGCCCGCTCTGCCTTCCCATGGCGCTACACAGAAAGAAAACCCAAAGAGCAACTCCACTTCCTCCTCTCCATCCCTCCCCCATCCCACAAGAAAGAGGGAAAAGGGAAGAAATACAGAGAAGGAAAAAAAAGAACACAGAGGAAAATAAGCATGAACAAGTAAAAAAACCACTCTAAACCCACTGTTCTGGTTTGTAACTAGGGAACCTCAAACTTCTACTTTCAGGTTGGAATTATAATCAGAGAATTAGTCAAAACTTCATTTCCATGTTGGTAAAAGGTTCTGTCAATCTGAATGCTTGCAGAGTCGAGCTCGTCCAACTCCACCTCACAGGCTGTGTGCATGGGCTGACCTCACGACACAGCCCCACAGGGAGAGTCCTCCACTCACCTGTTGCCCAACCTTGGGCCAGTCGCCCAAACACTCTGAGCTTATATCCTCATCTAACAAATAGCTAAGAGTGTCAGCACTGGTGACCAAAAAGACCAATTATGGAAACATTTCAATTGGGAGGAGGATGGACTTTGTAACCCACTTCTCAGAATGACACCGTCAACAAATATGGTCATGATACCAGAGTTCCCTCAAATGGCAATAAGGCACTTTGAGTATATGAGCAGCTCAATTTCACTCTTGTTCTCCTTGAAAACAACATACCCAATCACTAAAAATACAGGATTGAAATCATCCATCTTGATCCAGTTCTTACTCTACCTTTCAAAGTTTTATTTACCACAGGCTTTGAGTAAGTCTACAATGAACAGACCAAGAATTGAGACTGAAGCTGAAAATGCATTCAAAAAATTCTCCAACTAAATTCCCTACCTCTTTATGCATTAATACTTACAGGGTTGATTGAGGAATCTGGGTTGATTTGCAACATGTAAATATTGTCCGTAGAATATTGGAAGAGTCCATAATACGGATTCAACATTTCATGGCACAATAAATAAAGCCACTCCCTGGGAACAACAACAATACAAAAGCATTTATAGCTGCTAAAATTTCTAGTTTTAGAGCTTAACAACAGGACTGATTCATTATGCCCTAGAAGGCCAAAACAGTACAGAGTGAAGTGAGCAGTTGGTGAGGATTCCTGGCTCTGAGAGAACGTGATTTGTACAAATTGTGCAAATAAGCCTAATGAAGTAAAAGCTTGCTTCTGGTAGTATCAGAAATGCCTTTTCTGGCCAAAACTCCAACAACTCTGAAGCTGAGAAAGAAGTGGGGTTGACTAGAATTAGTACCGTCTTAAAAGTACAGTATTCTCAGCAGTTCACTCGTCAGCTTTCGTGCACCTCAGCTAACGTTTTCTCGGCTACTTCGCAAAAATCAAAATCTCAGGTGATGATGTTCGTGGTATAGTAACGGACAAAAGTGCAATAAAAAGCAGCATGATCCTGCTTTTATTTAAAAAGTGTGTGTGTGTGTGTTTGTGTGTGTGTACATACACACATATACAAAACAGAAAAAATACATACATGTAGCACAGAGAAAGATGGGAAGGAGTTACACTAACATGTTGACAGTAGTTCACTTGAGAATTAGCATTCTGGGGCATTTTCTTTTTTCTCTTTTGCTTCTTTTTAGTTTTTAAATTTCGGACCATAACATGTTATTAAAGTAAATAAGGAGAAACCATTTCACAGTGCAGGGAGGCAGGGCTTGGTTAAGAATGACTTTTGCCCTTCATAATTTTCTGTCCTGTTGAATTCTTATTTTTTTACCATAAACATTTATCATGTTTATAATTTAAAAAATGAGTTTAAAACTTAAAAATATTAATTCTAACAGTTTTAAAATCTGGATGGGGCACATAAGAATGAATTATTTTCTGAATTCCTTTATGTTTGAATCATTTCATTATAAAAAGGCCCCAAATCAAACACAATCAAACAAAAACAGCACTCTAAACAGAATCTGTATGATTCGATTGCCACGGGCAGTTGTGATGAGCCCAGGTCTGGGGGACCCTATGCCAACACCTGTGGCAGTTATATAAATAGTCTTTTATTCTTTCTACACAAAACTCCTTTCAAATGGATAAATCTCATTAAGATAGCACCCCCAAATTTTATTCTGGAATTTCTTACTCTTTCAAATAGAAAAAACATAGGATTGAGGAAAAATACAAAAGGATAAGCACAAATGCAAATAATTTGTCCAAGAAAATTGTGAGCACACAAAAAATGATCAGGCCAAAACAAAGTTATGTATCTAACTCAACAGTACAGAAAGGAACTGCCAGAGAGATGAGACTCTGGATCTTATAAAGTCTCTTTACGAGAAAGGCAAAATTACCTGACTCTAATATAGTACTTTGATTCATCCCCAAGTTTTGGAGTCTGGATTTGAGAAGAATCATTTTCAAAGAAGCCAAGGACCTGCAACTGTCTAGATGGGAAGTGATTAAAATATAAGCGAACACTGTGACCAAGCCGTGGACAAGGTAAAGGGGCACCTCGGCATGTCCCGGAAGTGGGATGGGAAGAGCTAACTACACAGAGAGAGAGCGGAAATGGTTCAGGACCAAACACTGGGAAAGTGAGTATAGACTGACTCTCACTGAGCAGACAACGACACATACATACACGTGTGTGGCTAAAATCTCTCTCCAGCTCTCTGAGACAGGGGTGATCCCATTTAGACAAGAGGAAGAATCCGAGGATGAAATAACAATGCAAGATCAAAGCAGAGGCAGCAAGGCCAGGATTCCCAGCTCTTTCCACTATAGCATCATGTTAATCAAGGGAGCTACGCGGAGACTTATCTCAACGCAGAAGACTTGATAACCATGGAAAATGCAGAAAGAATAGAACCTCCACCAAACCAAGCTATTCACCTGCATGCCTAGGAATATATAATACCAGCCACCAAAGGAATAATGGCAAACTGAAACAGTTTGGGATACTGAGCTCTTAAGATATCTTGAGACCATAAAGGAAATAGCATAGAAGAGAAAACAGAAGTTGTTTGGTTTGAACTGTTAGGACAAATATGAATGACTAAGTAGCAAGATTCCTTCCTGTGATAGATACATTATTTATTTTCATTCTTTCATTTTATATTTTATTATAATGGAATTCAATGAACGAGTATGTTATGGTGACTTAAAAGACAAGATAAAAAAATGATGAAGTACTGGAAGACAAGTTGAGGAAATCTCCCAGAAGTAGGGAGAAAAAAAGCAAAGATGGGAAATAAAAGAGAAAAGATGAGAGACATAAAATCAATTCAGGGACTCCAACATCTGAGTAACAGGCATTTCAAGAGACTAAAGCAAGGAAATGGAAGAGAGGAAATTATTGGAAAGTAAAATTCGTTCACTCAGCAGCTATTTTTCCAGGCGAGCGCTCACTATGCATTAGGTGCTCCCCTAGGAATGGGGGATTCAGCCGTGCACAAGACAAAGTTCCTGCCGGCCGCAGTTTGTGTCTGTGGAGATGCAGACACGAGGGAGTAACTCATCCAGCCCAACAGGCCTGGGGCGATAGGGGCTCCTTCAGGGCGGGCCTCCTCAGGGGGGCAGTGAGTGGAGACCTGAGCGAACGAAGGAACGGGCTACGTGAGGATCTTGGGACGAGTTCTAGGCAGAGGGGACATCAAAGGCGCCTGGCAAAGGAGCTGTGGGCCAGGCAGGGCTCGGGGTAGGAACCTGGAGGGGCCATCAGGTGGATGGGAAGCCTTCGGGGGCTCAGGAACAGGGGAGCGACACGACTGAGTTTTCAGAAAGATCACAGTAGCTGCCACTGGGAAATGGCCTGTCAGGAAAGTGAGAAAGAGGGAAGGCAAGTGAGGTGACTACCACAGCAGTCAGGAGCGAGAGGAGAGGGGCTTGGGCCCGAGCCAGGAGCAGGGCGGAGGGGAAAGGGGGTGGCTGGGGCATGACTCTTCTGAGGGTAGAGCTGCAAGGACCACAGTGGCTTGGCTCTGGGCGGTGAGCGAAGCGGGGAGGTGAGGACCACGCCACAATCTGAGCCAGACGAGCTGAGTGGGGTGGTTTAGTGAGGTGGGAAAGACTAGGGAGGAGCTGGTATGAGTGGAGAACTCAGAAATTTGGGATTGTTAAGTTTAAGAAGCTTTTGAAATATCCAGGGAGAGATGAGAGGCAGCTGGGTAAACAAGTGTGGAGCCGAGGGAGAGAAGGGGCCGGAGGGACACATTTGGGAGTCGTCAGCATATGGACGGTATTTAAGGCCATGGAGCTCAGAAGCCATGCACTTAGGAGGCTCCAGGACTGAGCGCGGAGGCACACCAATGTTCAGAGGGAAGGAAGAGAGGGAAGCACCAGCAAAGGGAACACATAGTGAGCCAGAAGGAAAACCAAGAGAGTGTGGTGTCCTAGAAACCAAGTGGACAAAGTGTTTCGAGAAGTAGTGAGTGACCAACTCCGTCAAGTACTGCTGACAGACCAGGTGAGAGAAAGACTGAGGAGGCATCACTGGGTTTGGTGAGATGTAGGTCACTGGAGATCTTGACACAAAGGGCTTCAAAGGGCAGAAAGATCAGCTTGGAACGGGTTCAAGAGAAAGCGAGGGATGTGGAAGCAGGAATAAGAAGGCACACAACTCTTTTGAGGGGTTTTGCTATAAAGAGAACAGAGAAACAGAGCGATAGCTGAGAGTTAAACATTCTTGAACAAATTTTTGTTTTTCCTGGAATTTCTAATTGTTTTTCTTTTCACTTTGCTTTATTTGCCTTTATTGCCTCCTTTTAGCTTAGACAGGAAGAGGATATAGTGTCCAGGGCAGGTTTTGGGGGGTATGTTTGTTTCTTTTAAGGGAGTTGTTGTAGCACATTTGTATGTGGACGAGGTTGACTCAAGAGAAAGGATCATTTTGCTGAAATGTGATAGACGTGAAATAACAGAAGCAGAAGGGCCTGGGATGCACTGTGCAAGGGGGGCTCTGCTCCTACACAGGAACATGTGTGGGCCATCCAGGGCCCCAGCAGGAAAGGCCAACATGTGGGTACAGATACTGGCAGATGGGATATTTGATGGTGGTGAGGAAATACTCTTCAGACTGCTTCCGTTTCCTCAGTTAAATAGACAGCAAGGCCAGCCGCTAAGAGTAAGGATGGGTGGAAGTGAGGCTAGAGACCTGAGAGAGAACAGGGTGGGTGACGAGGACACAGCAGGACTGCAGCAGGTGCCACAACCTCCCTGTGGATTGTGACCATTGACGCAGAGAACGGCCAGCAGCATGGAGGTGTATTTTCCTCTAGCCACATTCAGCTGCTCAGGTAAGGCCTGGAGCAGCCTGAGGATGGGATTATTCAGAGCTGGGGTTCTGCTGGGCAAGTACAGCAAACGGAAAGAGGAGCAGAGGAGTCGAGCGGAGGCACAAGGCAATTATGACGGAGGATTATGGATAAGAAGGAAGAGAGGACAGGAAGGCGGTGAAAAATAGAAGAAAGGTGGTAGAATCTATGGATGATGGGTGGTCCTGGATGGGGTCAAATAACTTCTGGTGAAGAAGTGACTAAAATCAGACTGTCATCAGACCACTGTTCAGTGACACTGGGTGCTGGAAGACAGTACAACAATGCCTTCAAAGTTCTGTCTGAATGAAAATTATTTTCTTCCTAGAGGTCTATAAAAAGCCAAACTATCAGTCAAAGTATAAACTAAAAGACATTTTCAGACACAAGATGTTGGAAAATTCACCTCCCACACAGTGTTTCTAAGAAAGCTACTTGAGGATATATTCCAGTAACACAAGGGAGTAAGCCAAGAAAGAGGAAGCTATGAGATCCATAAGACAATGGCTCTAACCCAGGAAAGCAGCAAAGTCCCATGGTGACAACTGTCCAGAAGGCCTAGAGAATCATCAGTCAGATGGACAGAGCCTCCACAAGGGAGATAAATGGAAGAAAGAGGGTCGGGGGGGGATGGCAAAAGATGATGTTTGACAGGGTAATACAGAAAAAGCCTGGTTTAAAAAAAAGAAAGAAAAAGAAGAAATTCTTGGAAAAATTAAAATTTGTTCAAAAGGATAAAATAAATTATAGAATACCACTTAACCCCTCAGCAAACAATATTTACATAGTCATAATAACATAAACAATGTATTGATTTTCAACTCTTACAAATAATTGGTAGATAAGCACAGGAGACTGACTTAATTTTGGTTACAGAACAGAATATAAATCTTCAATCTTGACAATATAAAAGTAATATTACAGATGACAGAATGTAAGAGGTAAAGGTAGAAGGGATGCTGAAGGAAAAGTTAGGACTATTAATACCCTTTTCTTATGAAAAAAAGAGGTCAAAAGAGAATGTCTTAGAGCCGGCCCAGTGGCGTAATGGTTAAGTTCGTGCACTCCGCTTCGGCAGCCCAGGGTTCGCAGGTTCAGATCCCGGGCGCAGACATATGCACTGCTCATCAAGCCATGCTGTGGCAGCATCCTACATACAAAATAGAGGAAGATGGGCACAGATGTTAGCTCAGGGCTAATCTTCCTCAGCAAAAAAGAGGAGGATTGGCAACAGATGTTAGCTCAGGGCTAATCTTCCTCACAAAAAAAAAAGAAGAGAATGTCTCTAGTTGATGAACCAAAAACTAATGGTAAAAACCCATTATGTAAAGTTACAAAGACAATGGTAGAAGATCTAAAAATATTGATATGACTAAACTGGGAAGTGAGAGTATTAAATCACATTCTCACAACCATTATCCAGTCTATCTGTGTCTCTGACCATAAATCACAAAATCAATAGATAATATCTGAATTAGATCAATTTAGTGATATAAAGATACCTATTAAAGAAACAGTTAAAAGAGCAAAAAAGCAGTTGTCTTGAAGGTGAAAAGAGGTAGAATAAGAAATGGTAGCTTTTCATTATCCTATTTTTAAAATTATCTGCATATTATTTTGACCAAAATTTCATTTTACACAATTCCTTTGACACAAATGCAATTTACACGCCTTCCCTGAAAGTCCTCTAACGACAAAAGAAGGCTGCCTCCCAGATTACTTCCAGGAGCAGGTCCCTTGTGTTTCAGGTTCAGAGATGCCAGATGAAGAAGGGGGTAAGTTTAAAAGTTGAATTCTCGCTTTACAAGAAGTAAATGAATGGTGAAGATCATGTACATTCTGAAAGGTGATGGCAAGAAGCTAGTGTGCACATGCTCTTAGGAATCCTTATTCCAAGAAAGCTCACTGAGGTTCTGACTGCTCCAAGACATGCATCGGAAAGGGGCAAACAACTTCTCTCTGAAAATACTTTATTACACTTGTGTAGAATCCATGCAGCAGAAAGGGTGAATAAATCAGCATCTCACCTCGCCACTCCGCCATAATCCAAACCTTCCTCTCCACGGAATTTCACCATCAGTCGTTTTTTCAAGTCTTTTGGTCGCATCTTCATTATCTGGCGATAAGACTCCTACATATCAAAATTACAGTTTCAGAGAGAAGAATTTTCTTATTCTTCAAGTTACAAAAAGAAGAAAGGTTATTGATAATGGAACCCAAATAAACAATTCATTCACATCTGAGTTCTATCTGGTTCCTACACAGAATGTTTATTTGGCATCTGGTACATTGCTGCTTCCATCATCTTTTCTCCCATTGTTCTCCCTCAGAAACATCAACAAAGCAAACACGTGCAGGTAATATGGTACCTGAAAGGAACATGATATTTATTTTCAGCCCAATCACTAATGACTTAAGAACAAACATCCTCACTAGAGTTGATTTTCTCCACACAGATTAATTTTAATGTGTCCATACTATAAATGATTTATATATTTTAACCAAAAAGACGTCACTAGAGAGTCTGAATATTAAAAGAATTCTGCGCCTGTTTTTAGATCTGAAGTGAAAAATCACGATTCCCACTCAGTCAAAAACCAAACAAGAGTTTAAGTAAGACGTAAAGTAGCCTATTTGAACACAGAAAACATGTGGGCAGCCTAGTAGTCCCTCAGATCCAGCATTTTCAGTGGAACTAGCTAAATGTTTGTAGATATTTTCAGCAATAAGGCCCTTAAGAATCTTTTCATGCTTTAAATTTAATGTAATTCAAACCCTACCGTCCCAAGAGGGAAAGAGGATATTGAGTGGAAATGATCTGGCAGCAAAATGTCAATAATTCAGCTCTTTTCTATCCTTGGCAACCATTCAAGACTGCTCAATGGGCAAAACTGGGCACTTCAGCCGATCCATCCACTCATACAACGTTGGCTGTATGCGAGCGTCAAGCACAGCCCTCGGCGCCTCCTCAGTGCCCTTCACTGTGGAGAAGGCACTGGGCTTCCTGCAGCTGTGGGACTCGTCCACCGCAGCCTCCCTCAGCTGCTGGAGCCCAGTGAGACTCTGTGCTCAGTTCTCACCCAGGCTCATCGGATCACTTCTGCCAACGATTCCACAAAGGAAGGCAGGATATGACCCAAACACAGTTCAGATTTTATCTTATGATCATATCTTCCTTGAGAAAAGGGCCCCGCGACAAGAGAGCCCTGCCTGTTTAGGGACCCTGACCCCGCAGGGGAGCTGTGTAAAGGACAGAACCCTTTCTGATCAGAACCATCTGATCTTCCTGTTTCCAGAAGGGACAACAGGGTGGCCAGTGGCCGCTAAACTTCTCTGAGCAGGCAGTGCCATTCGATGAAATTCTGTGCAAGGTGACAGCAGAAGGAATGACTGGTTCTGAGTAAAGCATGCAGACTGCAGGAATATATAATCTGCACAATGCAGATAAGGGGATTTACAATATTAATTAGAACTAGTTTCTTTACAAATCTCTAGGTTTTCACCTCAGAAGCTACCTAGTTTTTAAACTTTTATCGTAGGAGAAAATACAGTTCCCTCTCTCTACATGGCCTTTGGTCCTGATAAACCCCTGCCATTCACTGAGGAATAAAATCGATACCTAAAATACCAAATGGAAAGAAGAACTCACTGTCTATTCACAGGGACAAAAAGTCTATGCCTGACTTGCTAGTTGCACTGAATTCCATACCTCAAATATTTCTTCTCTGGATACCTCGATGCGGCAATGACCAGCTTGGGGTTGCTGAAGTGAAAGTTCGTGTCTGAGGACCTTCAGTTTCTGGACTAAATCTCTTTCGTATCTCTGGGCAGGAAGCTCCTCGTCTTCCACAGAGCCCTCACTGGGCAATGGCAGCGGCTGGCTGGGCTCCTTGAGTTGGCACTGGTGACTTGAGAAGAATAGAAGCATCAAAGTCATCCCAAAAGCAGCGGCCAACGGAGCTTCAAGCAATGCCCCCCTACCAAAGGGACTGAGAAGAGAGTTCATTACACAGAACTTCAAGTAGAATGTTTTCCTCTGATGACATAACTATGTACATAGATAGGTAAAAACTGCTGGTGGCCACCATTAGCCTAAATATAGGCCTAGGATACAATAAAGGAGATAGCCCAATTCCAAGCAATGGCATACCTCATACATTAGCATTGCTATAAATAACAGAAATTGCTATCATTCATCACGCTTCTTGCATGTACCTATGAGACTGACCAACGTACTATTAGAGGTACCTTGGCAGTTGGAATTAAAGGGAGTTAACGTGAAAAATTTTTAAAGCAGACTATCGTGGAGGCAGGCAATATGCATAAGAGCAAAGAACTCAAGTGAAATCTAATGGTAACCAATCCTCATTTTCATAACCAACAGATTTCTCAGTCCACTCATTAAAAGCAAAATTCCAGTAAAATAAAAGGACTAGGACTAGTAGAGGGACAATGTGACATTGGTCTTGTTCAAGTTTTGCCATTAATGTCAGCTGTCAATGAGAAGAGCTAGGTGGGCTCTTATGTTCTCAGAATACCACACATCTGGAACACTGAATGTGGGGTCCCAGATAATTCCAGTCCCAAGTTATCCAGGAATGACGGGCACAGGAAAAGGCTCCAGCAGGCAGCATCATGGACTGCGGAGCCCTTCCAGACAGTGATGAGCCGGCACTAAGGAAAAACCTCATTTCACTGCTTCTCACTCTAAGGGCCACGCACTTCATCAGAGCGCTGTGTGCAGAAGCTCATTAAGAAGCTGACTGACCTGCCATCTCGGTGAATTGTCTTCAGGCTGCAAGCGAGAACAGCGTGGTGACAACATATGCTCCAGTACTGCTCACAGCTCGCTTGTGAGTTTAAAACATGCAAGTGCCAACAAATATTTATCATATTTTGCAAATGCTTATTCTTCACTAACAAACAATGCAGTAGATAAATTAAGAAACATCTTCGAAAACATTAAATTATAAATGTAAGAGGTCAACAAAGATTTTGTAAGTCTTACTTCATGATGTGGTGTAACCTTGGGTCTGTAAACTGGGTTGTTCGGTTATTATGATCTACAAAATATATTCTCCCAGAAACTGTACTTCTGACTTCCCAACCTGGTGGCAGTGGTCCAAGTTCATCACAATTCACACTGTTAAGGTCTCTACCAAAATGGAAAATACAGAGAGGTTTGTCCATCTGAGTATGGAGGCATAAGACCAAAACTTCAGTGAGAGGAACCACAGGACTCCCTTATCAATGCGGCCATGTCCCAGTTCTGCTAAAGGGACGTTCATGGTGCTACTTACGCCAAACTTCCACTGAGTCCAGGCCTCTGTGCTGCAAGTGGCAGCAAAATCCAACAGATCAAAACAGAACTTTCAGAGCCTATAATCATGATAGGGAACATGGTCTACCAAGGAATATCATTTCTTATACGCAAGAGGGCCAAAATAATAGGAAGTATCTGAATGCTTCCTGAAAGAAGTTAAATTAAATGCTCAAGGTCAGAAAGGTTTCTTCATTGAAAAGCTCCCAGACAGCGCAAGTTTTTTAAAGCTGAAGGGGATGTATTAACATGCACTTGAAATCTCACCATTCTAAACAGTTGCACTGGGAAAAGGCATTCTCATTTTTGAGTTGGCTTTGTTAAGCAAGTGTTTCTAACTCTACCTCTTGATTAATTATTTCAATACAATCTACAGTCATATGGGAGCACAGCATTACTGACCAAGATGCTTTTCTAATTAGCACAAAAGCCTGACATTTCTTACAGTGGGTACCAGAGACACCTCATTCATTTGCAGGTAATATTTTCATTCTAATTATAGATACGGAATCGTAAATTCAACATAGACTTGGAAAATCAAAGACAGGAAGCTTGTTCTCAGATGAAACAATTATGAATTAAAAGGTAATGAGCATTACTAAAAATGTTATTAGGTAGTAATGCTATTCTAAAACACAAAAATTTAAAAAAAAAGAAAAAAAAGGAAAGCAAAGCAAAGAAAAAAAAGAAACTTAACTCCGTTATGGGGTAGGGGTGGGGGTCTCTCTGACCTGGGCTCGGATGTTTGGCCTTGTAGAAGGAATTCGTATAGAAAAGCTTCATCTCCCCCAGGAATGGTCCCCAAGGGACTGAGGCAATAGGGACAGTAAAGTAGAAGAGAGAAAGGGTAATAGAGTCTTTATATTTCCTTTTTAACTTTTTATTATGGAAAATTTTAAGCATATAAAAAAGTAGAGAGAGACCATAATGAATAACAACTTCAACAATTATCAACTCATCATCAATCTGTTTCAAATATACCCCTATTCACTCCCCCACCCCAATTATTTGGAGCAAATCCCAGACATCATATCATTTCATCCATCAATACTTTTAGTTTAAAATGAGGGCAACACATCTTGAAGGGTTTATTGGCTTTTCAAGTAAGAGCACATTTGATCTAATCTAGGGGTGAGAGTCTTTTTCAGTCATGTGATCTGATTTCAAGATACAGGATTGCTTTCTAAAGGACCCACTGGAGTTACAGCAGCTGCCCACCTACCAGATGGAGAGTCCGGAGCGGGCAGCAGAGCTGGGACTCTCACCCAGACAGCCTGAGTCCAAGCCCCCATGACAGACATGCTCTTGGCACTGCCACTCTTCCAAGTTTACATGTTCAAACCTAAGGGGTTCTATCATCCACAATCCAGGGGTGGGGCAGATGCGGGGGAGGAGAGGGCAGGCAACCACTGGAAAACCGGCTTTGATGGTGCAAATTTGAGAAAACCTACCTTGGTATCCTCGGGTCGTGCCACGTGCTAACTCCAGTCTGCGTGTGCAAAAAGTACACTTGCCCCTGCACTGTTGTTCTTTGCTCTGCATAAGAAATCGGGTGAGGCAATTAGTCAAATTCATTTCCAAGGAGAGTTTTCAACCAATCCTCTAAGCACAAAATCTAAGCTTCCTTTCAACATTCTTTAAAATCACCAAGAAAAGGATTTGAAAGGGCGGTGGTTAACTTCTGCCTGACTTCCTCACCTCACCAGGCCTATGTAAACGTTTGGGTGTATCTTACCTCCTCCTGTTCACACCTGGAAAGGCAGTGTTCTCCTCATTCAGCCACACCCTGGATGAGATGCTGTAAGTGCATCTGCACCTCAGGACTGACCTTACCTTGACCTCTGTTACCTCCATATGCTCTTTCTTCTAGTACGATCTGCCTCCTTCATTTAGGTTCTCCCTCCCTGGTCATTAACTGATCCCTTCTTTTCACTTCTACCCCATGCTGTCCTCTCCACATTCAAATCACAGAGCACTACAAATATCCTCATCTAGCCCACGCATCCTTTTGGTTTTCTTTGGTACTCATTTGCCCAAAATTTTCACACTATTGCTAAACTGGGAGATTGGAGCAATTGCTGACAAATTCATGATGAGCAAGATTTATCACCATCTTTTTCCAGTTACTTGTCTTTACACTGACACAACCATCGACGGCACAGCTCTGCAAACATCGGCAGTGAAGGCATGTACAAGTTACTAAAAAAAGGTTTAAAAAATTCAAGCTCTCTGACACATTGCAGATAACACTCAGGATGGCAGGGTAAATTCTCTCACCATAGCCTTCGGGCAGTTCCGGTGACTGGTGGCCGTGGGGCCGGTTCTGAGGCGTCTGTAGTGACCCTCGGACCTCAGGATTCCGCAGTCGCTGTGCCTGAAGCCTTTGATCTTGACTTGGGGATTCCACAAATCTGCAGTTCCCTCCACCCGCAGCAGCACCAGTACCATCTGTGTAAGGGGCTGGCTCCTCCATGAAGCAGCTGAGTGGCCTTCCAGGCCCTGAGTCTTCATACACCGTTCTGAAAGGGAGGAGAACACAGCACACGTGGAAACACCGGCCCAAGATAAGTACCTTAAAATTCAACGTGGAGCTTTCACGTCTGTTTATTTTGCTTTTCTTGAACAATATATAGAGTGTCCCAAGTGCTTAGTTTCATAAAACTCATCCTGTCCTATTTAAATAGAAGGACAGACTTTTTCACGAGGCACAAGTGGCCAAAGGAAGCCATATGTAAAGTGTCACGGAGGCCACCTGCGGGATTTCATCCTCGGGTAGAGCTGAATGATTGGAAAAAAACCAACCTTGCACTATAAGGAGCTCGTGAAATGAGGTTTCATTTTTCTTGATTTAAAATCAAATCCAAATACTCCATTTGCCTTGTAATTTTATTCTATAATAGAACTCCTAGTTACATAAAATACTGCAATGACTTTAAATACTCTTTAACACAAATCTTTACCCCTTGAATAATTTAAGACAAGTTACTAGGCTATTTTCTCTTATAAGCAAGTACTTTTCAAAAACATTTTACATTGAAAAATTTCAAATATAGACATAAATTGAGAGCCTACTTCAATGAATCCCCCAGACTCACCACCCAGCTACACAATGATCGTCCCATGGCTACTCTTACAATTTCTCCCTCCACTGCATTATTCTGAAACAAATCCCAACATTTTACCATTTCATCCTTAAATACTGCAGCATGTACCTCTAGAAGATAAAGACTTTTTCCATGATCATGACTAAAAAAATATACGTTAGTTTTTTTAGTATCATCAAATACCAGTCAGTGTGCAAATTTCTCCAGTCAATTGTCTCATTAATCAGGATCCAAATGAGGTCCACACATTGCATTTAATAGGTATGGCTCTTAGGTCTATTTTATTATTAATTTATAGGTTCTCTTCCTTCCTTTTTATTTATTTTTCTTGCAATGTATTTGTTGAAGACACTGGATTGTGTCTTCTACACTTTACAGAGGGCCCCTCTTCTGGATGGTGCTTATTGCATTCTCTTGGGGCTGTGCAACACATTCCTCTGTGCCCTGGATTTACAAGAGGGATGTTAATGTCAGATTCTCTCTCTTCTGTGATGTTGTCAGCAACTATCAATGATTATTGCCCAGCTCCACTAATTTATTGGGGATCACAAAATGTGACAGTGACCAATGAGAGTTTTGATGGTGTTTTTTCTTTTTTTAGTGTTTTTTCCTCCCTGTATCATTATGAACTCAAGGATTTTTAATATATTTGGTGTGTTTCCATCCATTGCACTTATAATTCTTTTTGATGCTCAAACTGTCCCATCTCTGACCAGTGGGAACCTCTTTAAATAGGATCCTGAGTCTTTTGGGCACAAACCCACTAGTCTTTACAGCTTCCTTTATAGACAAGGAAACTGGATCCCAGTTTAACCCCAAAGTCCTTCCCTGCATCTCAAGCATTCAGCACAGTGAAAAGGTGTGAAGGATACTTTCATATAGAGCGAGAGCCTAAGGCAGCAGAGAACTCAGCAGCATCACCACGGGGATACGTACCCTTCATTTTCTAACAGTCCTCTGCAGTCTACCACAGACCCTCCAGTGCCTATTCTGTCTCGTGTCTGTAAACTGACTAAAACAGAAAAGAACGTCTTGCATTAAAATCCAGTGGTATTTTATACAATTGTAATACAGTGAGCCATTGTGAATGTATAATTTATGTACAATATTATGAAAAAAGCGAGGCATATGTATATACGTACACACATATATTCCTATGCTTTCAAGTATGAAGCATTTTACTCCAGTAGTTGCATACCACCGCATACTGCTTGGAACATTCCTTGTGAACGTGGAGCAGAAATAGATGCTGTGTTTTTCATGCTCTCCACAAAAATAACAGAACGTGATAGTCACTTCCTTATTTTTTAAGAAGATTTTGACTTATGCTTAATAAGGACACAGAGAGCACTTTCAGTATCTGCAGTCTAGATGGATCTAAATATTTATTTTCTACCCCTGCTATGAACAACAAAGACATTTATACAGGTGCTTCCAGTTAGTTGTTCTTCCCTTCGACATCCTTCCACAAAGAAAAGAAATCACAAACGGAAGAGCATTAAGTGAGAACTTTTTCGTTATGATAGTTTTCAGGATGTATACCTACTGTTCATTTATCTTGGGTCAAGTCTACACAGACAACATCTAAAACATTTGGGGTCATCAGTCACTCTGGTGTGCTGCTGAAATACTATGTTCTGATTCTTTGCAATGCATACAATCAACATTTGAGTTACCCTAAAATGCTAAGAAAAATGGGTGGATAATAGGATGAGCTACTTAACAGATAAATCACTTCCAATGGAATACCTCCAGTCAACACTTTGTAACATTAGCACATTTTATTTTTTCATTCTAAATAATTCAGTCCTCTGACCCTATAACATCATATTACATGGAAGTTTTCAGAAATTATCTTTCCCTTCTACATACACGATGGGTCTTCCTGAAGAAACTACTTAACTCTTGCATATGTGGCCACCATTCTTAGCATCTACACTTGGATAATACAATGACAAATTAACTGTCCATTAATATGATGATTAAAATTATAACCCTAAATCTTTTTGTCATTTTAATTCAACTTTGCATGACAGGATGAAGGGAATTAGGTAAAATAATAAGAACCACACAAGATGAAACTTTTTAGTACTAAAGAGATGGCCCCGTATGTGGTTTGTCCTTCAAAGTATGTCACCACTGTCAGTGCCTACATGTGTTTTCTCAGTGATGAAGAGTTCAGTGCTAAGTTCTGTAAAAGCATCTCTTTATACAGATGAGAAAGTTCTTACCCACTATTTGGCCACGAACTGCATCAGTATCTGAGGGATTTAGTTTGCATAGATCCAAACGCTGGTCTGCAAACAAACAATTCAAAACTTAACCCAGGGAAATGTTAACTAGGGAGGAAGGCAGGAATTCTGTATTTAGTATTCAAAAAAAAAAAAAAAATGATGCCCCATAAGCCTTCTTCAGTTGCATTAAGAGGCAGAAAAGCGTTTGGTTCTTACATCCAGTATCTTTCAATCTGCTGATGGCATTGGAGAGCAGCCGCACACAGCCCAGGAAGCCAGCTCCCTGCTTCTTGTGAATTTTCTTGTGATTCCACACGCTGATGGTTATAGAATCGGTTTTCCCAACATATCTGAAAACAACATGCAAACTCATTTTAATTGTATTTCTGAATTATGAGAGCCCACTGAGATTTTTATCTGATTGACTTGTTAGTATACAGAAGAATGCTTTTAAGATAATGTTGGCTCTGTATTCACATGTAACAGGCATTCCATAAATAAACGTCTGCTAACTTCAGTGGGCTGGGAAAAGGACTACAACCAGTTATGTAAGAAGCAAATGTAGATAACCACATGATGATGACAATCTTACAACAGAGATTTACTATATTTTAATTGTTCCAAAGGACAATGACATGATTCATAAACTCCCCCCTACTAGACTTAATATAGAATACTAGTTTACAACAAGGGGCTACTTATAAACCCATAGATCCATCCAAAGTACACTAAAGAGTTCTAACTCTTTAAACCCTTTAGACATTACACAGTTTAAAGACATTAAACTCTTTAGACATTACCCCCCCGCCCCCGCCCCTTACACTCAAGGCAAGTCAACCACAGAGGGGAGCTTTCAGGACAAGGATTACCAACCACTTCCCAGGCCACTTACAGTATACCTCAGTGTAACTGAACTTGAGTCTGAGAATCCAACTACTCAAAATCCCACCCAAACCCAGTACAATTTGTGTTAATACAAACCAATAATCACTCAGTGCTACTTTGATGAAAATTTCTTAGCAGGGGCATGAAAACATACTTATAAAGTAGTGGTTTTCAAAGTGCAGTCCATTTTATGACTGAATATAAAAGCTGTCTGCTGGAACACAGGCTTGCGTACATTCAGTCACACCTAACTAAATTTCCTCTTGCAGAAAACACATTTGTACTAAAAGTCAAAAATTTTAAAAATCAACAGAAATATATAATAATATATATCTGCATAATAAAGATGTACAATAATAATGCATTTTTAAAGTAAAAACTCTACAACCAGGTTTAGGGTTTCACTGAAAAATCAGTAGCAGAGAGAGGACCTGAGCTATGGCCCTTTTTTTCTGTTAAAATGACCAGGATATTGAAAAGTTTGAGAATCACGGTTATAAAAGCAAACCATAAAAATCTATGAAAATGTCAAATGCAAGAACTTCCAAGTACATGAATTCTAAAGTCAGGCAATATGTATTCATTTGGCCATCCACTTTTGTTATCAATGTGAAGTTAGTAATCCTTTTTTAAAATTTTTATTTTTATTAAATGCTTCTCCTAAAAACCAGATACCCACTTTCCTGGCGCTCCCCAAATGGCTTATAGAATATTCAACTCACAGATCATAGTGCTGGTTCCACTTTGGGTCCAATGTGTTTTTCACAGTGTCTGTTGAGTGGCACTGCCCAGATCCATCCACAACAATCTTTGCAAAAGGGTCAGGGAGTCCTAGAGGAGAGAGGACAGATCTAACACTGCCACACAGAAAACAGTCTTGCAGGCTAAAGGGACCCTCAAGATCATCTAATTCGGTAAAGATTACCCTGGAGCATTTTATTCTCTAATTTAAGGTTAGTTTCAATCAGCAAAATAATTCTATTTAGGTTTCTAAGGCAACCCAGTATGACATCACCGTCAGATTTTTTAGACGCTAGAAAACTATAAAAATAGGCTTAAATCCAAATTTCCATTTCTGATGATCACTAAGTGGGGCTACTTAAATGGAGCAAAAGGTGTCTATAATTAATTGTATTTATACTTTCTAAAAAGTAATAATACTAGAAATCTTGTTTACTGATCTTTGTCTGTTTTATCTATGGAAGCAAGTCTTCACCGAGTCTTAATTCAGTAAGTTCCTAAAGGCTGGAGCATAAATCAGCCAGGTTTATGACATCAGAGAGGTGGCCAGGGAAGGGTTTTAGAACCAGACTTGGATGTGAGCCGCCACTCGGGAGCTCCCCGGCTGCTTGAATAAAGCCTGTGAACCTAAGTTTCATCACCTCCAACGTGCGAATAACGCCACTTAAGAGCTGAGCAGCCCTCTTGTGAGGATCAGAAAGTGTGCAGAATTCCATGCCGCAGGCACCTACTTTATAGTAGGTGAATTTCATAAGTTAAGGCGTGATTCCTTCTTTGAGAAAAGGATCCTCCATTTATTTTTCACAATTCCTTTAATTATAAGGCTTTTAAAATGCGATTTAATTTACAAAATTTGACTAACAATTTTACTCAAACCCAACATTTCACAGAAAAATATCTCATCTGTATTTGAGCTGAAAACACGTCATCCAGCAGAAAGCAATATATGAATGGGTGGGAAGACGGAGAACAGGGTGCGGCCGGAACAGGGAATGAGAGAAACAGTTTGTCTTGTATGAGTTATAAATTCTGGGCCTTGCGCTGAGGGGCCTCTTTGTTGTAGTCAGCTGGGAAATGAAGTTTGTCAAACCATGAATTTCTATTCAGTAGAGGGCAGGACTTTTAGGAGAATACACCCAGTGTTTTTTAAAAAGTTCAACGTTTCAGAAATATGTGAAGAATATTAATATTGTAAGAGAGCAAAAATGGGTGTTTACTTACTGAAGAAGTCTTTCTTTGCAAGGTTCTTGGCACATAACACTAAAACAAATGAAAAATGCTAGGGTTAGCATTTATGGACAAGATTTTCACCAGAGCTAGCTGCTACAGACTGAATTGTGCCCCCTCCCCCTGCAAATTCCTACATTGAAGCCCTCACCCGCAATGCAATGGTATTAGGAGGTGGGGCCTTTGGGAGGCGCTTAGGTTTAGAGGAGGTCATGAGGGCGGGGCCTCAGGATGCGATTAGTGCCCTTATAAGAGGCCACAGAGCTTGCTCTCCCTCTGCTCACCATGTGAGGACACAGCAAGAAGGGAGCTGTCTACAAGCCAGGAAGAGAGCCCTCACCAAGAACCGAATCTGCTGGCTCCTTGATCTTAGGCTTTTCCAGCCTCCAGAAGTGTGAGAAATAAATGTTTGTGGTTTGAGCCATCTACTCTATGGTATTCATTACAGCAGCCCACAATGACTGAGACACTAGTCTGTATTTGCAATAGAAAAAAAAAATTCTAAAATTATCTTTGCCAATGATTGTCTTTCAAATTTAATACTACATTAAACAAGAAACTGACAAGTAGCTAAAAAGTGTTTTCTCCTCCAATTGGGAATCAACCATAATAAGTACAAAATGTTGTAGTTTAATTTTAAAATCCTACTTAAATACAGACAGATGGATTTAGCAATAGGCTTTTTTAACTGCATAGGGCCACATAAATACCAATTCATATTAAGACCTACAGTATTTACCTTTATAGCTACTGCCAATAACAACAACAAAAGGAACCGCGCATTTCTGATAATCTGATAAATAATACAATTTTGTAAATGTAAACTTTGGTATGTTGGAGAACAGAAAGCAAGGGGAGAGTGACAGAAAATATGGGGCCACCATCAGGTGTTGTGAAAAACAAATGACAAAATGCATATTAAGAATTCAGCTCAATGTTGGCATTTGGAGGGATGCAATATATGCTACTGATGTTATTATTTTATCAATGAGGTGGTATCGATTACTGTTAAGAAATTTTATCACCAGATCTGTTACATGATTAAAACTACTATACCAAGGGAAAATAATACACCAATGTCTCTTTTCCACTGCTTCACAAATTTTGCTAATTTTTAAGATTATGGTATTTTATTAGGGACTTATATTATTTTACAAAAATATATTCAGATAATATATATGGTTCAGCAAACTTTTCACTTAGTATATTTTAATATAATGGCTTTATCAAGATATAATTCATATACTATACAATTCATCCATTTAAAGTGTATAATTCAATGGTTTTTAGCATACTCACAGGGTTTACAATCATCACCACAGTCAATTTTTGAACATTTCCATCATTCCCCCCCAAAAATCCTGTACCCATTAGCAGTCACTTTTCATTTAACCTCAAACTCCCTCACTCTGAGGCAACCACTAATCTACTTTGTGTCTTTATGTCTCTGTGGATTTGCCTATTTGCACATTTCATATAGATGGAATCATATAATATGTGGTATTTTGTGACTGGCTTCTTTCACTTAGCATAAGGTTTTTAAAGTTCATCCATATTGTAGCATGAATCAGTACTTCATTCCTTTTCCTAACTGAGTAATATTCCATTGTATGGATGTACCAGATTTTCTTTATCCATTTATCAGTAGGTGGACATTTGGGTTGTTTCCACTTTTTGGCTATTGTGAATAATGTTGTACAAGTTGTCATGTAGACATATTTTATTTCTCTTGTTGTAAACCTATGAATAGAGTTGCTAAATTATATGTTTAACATTTTAGGAACTGGCAGACTGTTTCCCACAGCATCTGCACCATTTTATATTCCCACCAGAAGTATATGAGGATACTAATTTCTCCACATCCTAATACTCGTTATTGTCTGTCTCTGTGGTTTTAATTTGCAGTTCTCTGATGACTAATGACTTGGAGGATCTTTTCATGTGCTTATTAGCTATTGGTATATCTTCTTTGGAGAAATTTCTATTTAGATTGTTTTGACCATTTCTTTTTTTTTGCTGAGGAAGATTCGACCTGAGCTAACATCTGTAGCCAATCTTCCTCTTTTTGTGCTTGAGGAAGATTAGCCCTGAGCTAACATCTGTGCCAATCTTCCTCTGTTTTGCATGTGGGTCACCACCACAGCATGGCTCACAAGTGGTGTAAGTCCGCACCCAGGATCCAAACCTCTGAACCCGGGCCGCTGAAGCAGAGCATGCTGAACTTAACCATATGCCACAGGGCCGGCCCCTGTTTTGCCCATTTCTTAATTGGGCTATCTGTCTTTTTATTACTGAGTTGTGAGAATTCTGTATATATTCTAAATACCCCTATCTATAGATTTCTCTCTCTATATAAATATCTATATACCTATAGCTAAGACATCCTTATCAGATACATGATTTGCAAATATTCTCTCATTCTGTGGGTTGTCTTTTCACTTTCTTGATGGTGTTCTTCAAAGCACCAGTTTCTAATTTTGATGAAGTCCAATTTATCTATTTTCTTTGGTAGCTTGTGCTTTTGGTGTCATGACTAAGAAGGCTTTGCCTAACCACAGGTCTTAAAAGATTTACTCCTGTATTTTCTTCTAAGAGTTTTATACTTTTAGCTTTCTTATACTTTTAGCTCTTAAATAGATGTTTAGGTCTGTGATCTATTTTGAGTTCATTTTTGTGTGTGATGTGAAGAAAGGGTCCAACTTCATTCCTTTGCAGGTGCATATTCAGTTGTACCAGCATCATTTGTTGAAAGACTATTCTTCCCCCATTGACTTATCTTGACACCCTTGCTGAAATCAATTCACTGTAAATGTGAGAGCTTATTTGTGGTCTCTCAATCTATTCCATTGATCTACATGTCTCTCCTCGTGCCATGACCACACTGTCTTGATTACTGTCTTAGTCTGTTAGGGCTACTGTAGACTGGGTAGCTTATAAAGAACAAATTTATTTCTCACAGTTCTGGGGGGCTGGAAGTCTAAGATCATGGTGCCAGCATGGCTGAGTGAGACCTCTCTCCCAGGTTGCAGACTTCTTGTTGTATCCTCACACGGCAGAAGGGGCTAGGGATCTCTCTGGAGTCTCTTTTATAAGGCATTAATCCCACTCATTAGGGTTCCACCCTCATGACTTAAGTACCTCCCAAAGGCCCCACGTACTAATACCATCACCTTTGGGGGTTAGGATTTCAATATATGAATTTTGGAGGGACACAAGCATTTAGACCATAGTAATTACCATAGCTTTGTAGTAAGTTTTGAAATTGGGAAGCACGAGTCTTCCAACTTCGGTCTTTTTCAAGATTGTTTTGGCTTTCCGGATCTGTTAAATTGCTATATGAATTTTAGGATCAGCTTGTCAATTTCTGCAAAAGAGCCAGCCAAGATTTTGATAGGAATTTTGCTGAATTTGTAGGTGAATTTGGGGAGTACTGTCATCTTAACAATATTAAATCTTCTAATTCACAGACATGAGGTGTCCTCTCATTTATTTAGGTCTTTAATTTTGTAATTTTCAAAGTATGAGGTTTGTACTTCTTTTATTAAACTTATTTTATTCTTTTTGATGCTACTAAAAATGGAATTGTTTTCTCAATTTCATTTTCAGATTGTTCATTTCTAGTGTACAGAAATACAACTGACTTTTATATATTCAACTTGTGTCTTGCAACTTTGTTGAACTCATTTATTAGCTCTAATATCTTTGTTTGTATTCTTTTGAATTTTCTATATATTAAGTTCACATCATCTGCAAATAGAGATAGTTTTACTTCTTCCTTTCCAATCTGGATTCCTTTTCTTTCTTTTTCTTGACTAACTGCCCAGTACCTCCTACACAATAGAAGATGTGAGCATCCTTGTCTTGTTTCTGATCTTACAGGGGAAAGCATTCAGTCTTTCAACCACTGAGTATGATGGTAGCTGTGGGGTTTTCATAGATGCCCTTTATTAGGTTGGGGAAGTTTCCTTTTGTTCCTGGTTTGTTGAGTGTTTTTATTTTTTTGGTGAGGAAAATTGTCCCTGAGCTAACATGTATGCCCATCTTCGTCTATTTTGTATATGGAATGCTGCCACAGCATAGTTTGAGCAGTGCATAGGTCCACGCCTGGGATCTGAACCTGCGAACCCCAGGCCGCCAAAGCAGAGAACACGAACTTAACCACCATGCCACTGGGCTAGCCCCTGTTGAGCATTTTTATCATGAAGGAGTGTTAGCTTTTGTCAAATGCTTCTTCTGCATCAATTAAGATGATCATTTGGTGTTTCTCCTTTATCTATTGATATGATGTAGTACATGAATTGATTCTCAGATGTTAAACCAACCCTGCATTCTGAGATAAATTCCACTTAGTTAACAGTGCATAATCCTTTTAATGTGCTGCTGTATTCAGTTTGCTAATATTTTGTTAAGGAATTTTTTGTCTATATTCATAAGGGATATTGGTCTGTAGTTTTCCTTTTCTGTGTTGTCTTTTTTTGTATCAGGGTGATATTGACCTCATAAAATGAATTGGGAAGTGTTCCTTCTTGTTCTATTTTATTTTTTTGGAAGTTTGTGAAGAATTGGTATTCATTCTTCTTTAATATGTAGTAGAATTCACCAGCAAGTCATCTAGGCCCGGGCTTTTCTTTATAGGAAGTGTTTACAATTACTAATTCAATCTCTTTACTTTTTATAGGTCTATTCAGATTTTCCATTTCTTCTTGAACCAGATTTGGCAGTTTGTCTTTCTAAAAATTTGTCAATTTCCCCTAAGTTATCAGTTTGTTGGCATACAGTTGTTTACAGTATTACCTGATAATCCTTTTTATTTCTGTATAGTTGCTATTAGTATTTCTTCTTCAGCGTGATCTTTACGCCCTTCCTTTCGAATGGAAATATATATTGTATATGTATATTTATACACACACACACACACACACCTTCAGTCTGTTTTGTGGATAGATGATAATTTATTACAGCTCCTGCTGATGTTTTATTTCTTGTTTCTCTAATTACAAAAGTAATACGTTACTTATAAAAAGTGAAAACTTGGAAATGTATAAATAGAAAATGCATGCCCCTGAAACTTCATTGTTACTCTTTGTTTAGCATTTTCCTCACATACTAGTCTCACATACTTATTTTTCCCATTGATTTTTAGAATCATTTTGAGCAAGTTAAAAAAATTACCTCATAAATAAATTTGAGGGGAATTTACCTCTTTACAATATTGAGTATTCCCATTCTTGAATGTAGTATATTCATCCATTTATTAAGTTCTTCTTTAATGCCCTTAAGTGAGGTTTTAAATTATTTCATTAAAGTTTTCCAGATTTCTAACTGGGTTTACTCTTAAGTGTTCTGGGTTTTGTCACTATCATGAATCTCAGGCGTGTTCCTTTCGTTGCATTTTCTAATTGTTATTTGGATATAGGAAAGCTATTAATTTTCCTAAGTTAATTTAAAATCAGCCATCTTTTTCAACTCTCTTCAAATGGGTCTGTGATGTTCTCTTTCCTTCACTTCCCTTTTCTTTCCCACAGCTTTGAATGTCTCAAAGGCTCTCATACTAAATTCAAAGTGTCCAAAACTGAAGTTAAAATCTTCCTACTCTGCCTAAAACCCTGGTCCTCTCCCCAGATTCATTACTTCAGAGACCATCAGCAACACCCATCAACTGCACAAGCCAGAAATCTGTATGTCATTCTTTTACTTCTCAAGCTCTCTCAAATGTATTGACTTCTTACCATCTCCACCCTTGTTCAAGCTCCCAACGTTAGCTATCACCAAGTAATCTGTTCAGAATTTAAATCTCCTCATGTCTCTTTCCTTTAAAAAAATTCCACAGTTGCCTCCCATTGTCATGCTCTGCCCCCAACCAACCTCACCTCCCCAGCCTCAAAGATTATCTACCAGCTCTGGGCCCTAGTTTTTCTGAGGTGCTAGTGCTGGATTGTTTCTGACTGGAAGAATTCTGGTAACATCTCAAAAAGATTAATCTTTGTTCATATTTACAAGACTAGCAATGTTTTAATTTAAGGCTCACACCAGTGGAATTTGGTTACATCACAAGTGGGGAAAGTTTCAATAGTGTCAGCACAAAGAGAATTTTGCCTCAGTTTTGTGCAAAGATCATTTAGGATCATACTGAATCTAGTTAGTTAATAGCACATAATTTCTCCTACTAGAATAATTTTGTGATCTTGAGATAGAATTCTCTTTGTCCACTATAGGAGATATAATGATAAAAGGTAATTTATTACACAGCATAAAATCCCACTCTGTGTAGATATACCACTCATTTTTAAACAAATATGTGATACACCAATTATGAGTGAGGTCTGCGGATACCACAATGAACAAGAGACATTTACTCTTACAGAAAATGAAGCTAGTTTTTTCAGTGTAGACCACAGCATGGTTGCTTCAACTCCAACTCTGAAGTGCCCTTCTACTTTGGACAAATCGTGTCTCTCACATCCCATAACTTCCTAATCACATACCATAGTTTCCTCATATTGGGGATAAAGTAAGACCAAATTACATGATGGTCACTTAGCATCTGAAAATACATGGAAGGGAAGTGTTTTGCTAACTTGAGGTACATTCAATTAGTAAGACAAGCTTCTTTACCAGGTCCCTGACAAAAGCACAGGGTCCCCAAAATACTATTTGTGGTTTCCCCCACTCCCAGGATAAGCTACATCAACACAAATTTAGTATTTTATTATATCAACTTAAGAAATTTTTTCCCCAGTTTTAATGAGAAATAGTTGACATACAAGAAATTTTCTAATTTGTGTCAATATTTCACTATTTTTCTATTCTCCAAGGCTAGAAACTTGTGTCACCACATCCTACCTCCTCTTCTAAATGTCTCTTGAATGTGTCCTTCCCCTGCTTTTGTACCCTCTCCTAGCCTCGGCTTCACCTGCTCACAGCTTAATCTAAGAGCAGCGGTGCCCTCCCTAACTCAAGCCTCCCAAGTCACACTACACTTAGCCAGCAGATCAATCTTTTGAAATGCCATTTTCCTGTTCTGAGGCTCAAAAGACTCCAATGGCTCTGTATCGTATTTCCGCCAAATCTCAGTTTCTCCCTGAGAGTGTCCCATTCTCTAGTATCACCTTTATTTCCCACAGTCTTCAAAGTGTAGTTGGGTTCATTCCCCGCCCCTATCCGCCCCAACCAGTGCTACTGCTGGGAGGTAATTCCTGCTCCTCAACCCACCAGACAACCCCTCTCTCTTCCTGTGCTCTATCTTCACAGCCCAGGCAAGGCCCACTTTCCCAGTGAAGCCTCATTCAGGTCAGTGTTTCCCAAATGTCACTCTGTGACAACATTTCCACTAGTGCCAAAATGAAATGAAACTTATTGGACAATATAGTAGGGTTTTTATAAAACTGAACCAATTAATTTTAAACACCTGTCCTTCGTTCCAGTGTTATGTCTTTTCTATTTTTTTCATGTTAAAATATCCTATCTTTAATGAAATGAGGTAACAAAAAACAGTACTAGTTTCCATAGTGACTTGGCAAAATAAAAAGTTGGTAATTTCATATGGATAGCCTCATTTACATAAGTGTTTTGACTGATCTGGGAATCACTACTTTAACCACCAGCAATCTGTTGCCTCTTTTTACTCCTCTTTACTGTAAGAGCCATATAGTTGAGTGCTCAATTACTTTTCATACAGGTGGCTTTGCCCCCAGCTAAGTTCCTCTGAAGTCCCATCTTCCACCCCTTTAGACAAGGGCTTCATGTGGTGCTGGCTATATGACAGGCATGTATCACAGACTATGATGAACAAGAAACAAAAAGCAAGCCAAAGAGAGTAACAGTGACAAAAATATAGAACATTAAGGTATCTCACCAATGTAAAACATGTAAGTAAAATTTTTATTTTTTAGAAAATATAATTTACCACCTAGGATAGCTGCCAGCACAAAATATGCATTTAATGTATATTATTAGTTGTCTACCTCATCTAACTTAAGTCTAACACTCACTCTTTTTATCTATTTGGGGAAAAATCCTTTAAGGTACAAAAAAGAGTAAAAACAGAATCCCTGCTCATGACAGAGTAAGGCTTCCTGGTCGGTGTGCTTCATGAGCATGTCATTTTCTAGGCCCTGTACCAGAATCACTTATCTGTCACTTCTCACACAAGTTTAGGAAATCCTCAAATTTGCATTAAGAGGGAAAAAAATTACATTTCAGCTACATTAGCAGACTCTAAATGCCACAATATTCAAATCCATACAGAACAGAACTCTGTTCCATTATCTGCTTAATGAAATAACTTTTCCCAATCCTTCTCAGTAAGTTTGTACACAACACACATAATATATTTCCACTATTCAGACACCATTAGATGATAAAAGGATTTCTTCTTTGTACGGAAAATTGTCTAAGTTAACAAAACACATTTCAGCAACCACCAGCTGTCCCTATTGGCTCTGGAGGTGGGGGTGACTGTGGTAAACGGACAACCCTTAGACTGGTTTTCCAAACACCTCCTTGCTTAAAATGAGTGTTACAGCTTCATCTTCTATCAGTGTATTAAGTAATAAAATAAAGGACAAAACTATGTGAATTATTTGACCTCAGAAGTGTGACAGAGTTCAGCTCATAGCCCCAAACCTTAAAGGGTGAGGCAGGGCTGCTGTGGCAGAAACTCTCCTCCCCTCATGAGGCAGAGCTCAGCTCTAAGGACGAGGGCACATACCTGCTCCTCTGTCCTTTTCGGTCCCCACCAGCAGCAAACACTAACACCATTCGTGTGACTTTAGAGTCTCAGAAGCTCTTTTACATACATCATTCTCTACCTATCCTTATAGGATGAGGCAAGTGGACATACAGGGCAGGTGTCATTTTTTCCACTTTACTGGTGATATTATGAAGATTCAGAAAGATTCAGTAGCCATCCCCACTTCTAACCCCATCCCACACTACACTAGCATCGCAGCATCATAGCTGTTATCAGAGTTTGAAATTAAATCCTCTATTTATTTGTATGCTGCTTCATGTTTGCCTTTCTTCTAGAAAAATGTCCACTGGAACAGGACTGTGTCTTTGGTATTCACCACTGTATCCAGAGTTTGGTATGGTGTCTGGCACACAGAGGTTACTTTAAAATGTTTGCTGAATAAATAAATTTTTTTCCCCTAACTGTCTAACTACCCACTAGAACATAAACACCAAGAAGGCAGGGACTATTCTTCTGAACCATTACATTCCTAGCGTGGAGCACAGGGCCCGGCATAAATTAAATGCTCAAGAAATGTTTGTTGAAATAAATGAAAAAGTGCTTGAATAAATGAAGGAGATAGTTTTGCTAGAGCCCCCACTGCAGTGTGTCTGACTGCCAGCCCACAGTCCACCAGGAGTCAGGGCCCGGCAGCTCTGCACACACCGCCACCTGACAGATCTTCTTCAGAATGAGCCAAGTGTATGCTATTTCTTACGGTATCATTAGTGACATTTGGTGGCGCTAGGAAAAAAAAAAATGTTCCCCTGCATCAAACCAGAAGTAATGTCACAATACAGGAGAAATAATGTACACGTCAAAAACAAGTAATGAAGTCCAGAGGGCATTTGGAACTTTTTAGTTGAACAAAGCCCTCATTAATGAACACAGTCATTTTTACATCTGAAGGGATGATTTCCAAGGACTAATCAGGCCATTACATTCCAAGAAAGTCTACAACTGAGGGACACATTTAATTTTTAACTTTTAATCCTAAAATGTTGCTTTTCTTGACACCTGAATTTGCCCTGCAGAATCTACAGTAGAAAGACTTCTTCCTGGGTGAAGAAAGAAGACAGTCCTCCCAGGAAGCAGTTTCCAAAGCCACTGTTGGCTTCTGTCTGATTTCTTTCCAAGTGTTACAGTCTAGACCCCTCTGCCCTGGAAGATAAGGAAAGTATCCCATGTAAAGTCTCTGTCTTCTAGAATAATTTCTATCTCCAGATCTCCAGTCTCCAACCAAATGGACTGTTTTCCAACCATGTTAGAGTGGGACAAAGGCATGAACAGTCAGGGTGATTTTACAGAAGGACACATATTTCCTTGCCTTAGAACATAGGAAAATTCAAGTTTTCATTAGAGAGAGTTTTATCCAAATATTTAAAGTTATATTCCAAACGTGATTAGTTCCTAGATCAGTTAATTATTAATGTTGTCTCCTTAAACATGTTTATTTTTCCTTTCTAATGTCCTTATTCAAAGTCCATACACAATGGCAATGTTTATTACCTCCAACACTTCAGCCTGGATGTCTAGTATCTCATCTGCTGAAAAGCAAGCGCATGGTGATTGTACACCAGGAACTAAGGAGCAGTGTGCAACCTGAGCTTCCAAAACTGCCCTGGAAGCAGACTGTCTCCCAGGCAACCATCCGACCGAGACATCTGCCAAAAACATTTGATGAAGCCTATCAATGGAATCAGAGTGGATAGTTTGGAAGGTTTGGAAACTTTGTCATTGTTTTGTGAAACTTTAAAAATGCAATCTAATTCCCCTGAGTATAACTAATAACAGCAGCTCAAATTTATCGAATGCTTACAAGGTTTAGGCACTATACTGTATCTGACATCATGATGGTGTTTACTCAACACCACAACTCTGTGAGACAGTTACTGTCATTACATTCACTTTCGTGATGAGAAAACTGAGGCTTTAAAAGGTCACAGAACTTGATAAACCAAGGTCAGTTAGTAAAAGCTGCTGCTTCTGACTAGTGAATCCATTCATCTATTTAACAAACATCTGCTGATCACCCGCCACAGGCCAAGCCCTGTTGTAAACCCTGAGGATTCCATGAAGAACAACAGCAACAAAAATGGTGCTTGGGGTGCCCGTGGGGTACTTCCCATGCCTGAGAGTTTGACTTTTAAGGAAGGTAAACTAAGATCATCCTTCTTTTTTTTAAACAACTGCTTAAACTTGACTTCCCAAGCTTGGAGAAGGTTGTATAGGTTATACAGTATAAGGTTATACAGTATAAAATAAAACTCAACTTTGTCAGGAAGGAAATGAATTTTAAAAGGCTCAAAAAGGCTGTCATTAAAAAAAAAAAGGCTGTCATTAAGTAAATTATATTTGATTGATTGTCTCCCTAGAAGGCACCTGAATGAACTCCATTCACAGGAGATAATCCAGGGTTAACAGGGAGGACAACCCCACATAAATCCAAACGTCCTCACCCCTGTGACTCCTGCAGACCTAGTCACATAAATGAAGTTGTGTTCTTTCGATGAAGCCATTCTAAACAAGGTGATAACTGCTGAAGGTAAAGGAGAAATTGAGGGATTTGGTGCGAAAAAAAGCTAGAATTAAGCAAACTAGTCTACAACCTGACAATCAGACCAGACCCAAAACAAACAGGCAAGGACAAAAGGTAATAATTAATAAATAATAGCAAGAAAAACTTCTATCAGCATTTTCTCTCCTTATTACTGAGCTGACAAATGAGGCTTTATTCATTTGATGCATAGAAAGGTCAACAGAAAACCCAAAGGTGAGGACAAAGTTTAGCAGGGTAACACATTGCAAATATCCCCATGCATGGTTATGAAAAAAGCCTAATACACAATCTTCTAGAACAAAGTCCCTTATAATTTCTTTCCAATTTGTCATTTTATAGTGCTAGGTTCTATAGCACTGAAGTATTTAAAGGTATTATTTTGCATGGCTTTATCATAAAATCTTTTATAATTATTTAGCTAATCATTAGTCACATCACGGTGTAAATCGACGTAAAATCGTTATGCTCAATTTAGTAAAGAAAAATAGAATATGAGGATATTGAATAACTTGCTCATGGTGACCCAGCAAAGTTATTGATGGAGATAAGAACTTGATCCATCCATGAATGAAAACCACGCAGTTCAATGAATTATACTTCTTCATTAAGACAACTGAGTGTTAAGAATGAAACAATTTGTCACAACACTAAAAATTTCAAATCAATGTGGCCAACATTGGAGTCATAAGATCATTTAAATTAAAAACATAAAATCAATCATGATCCAGCAATTCTACCCTTAGGTGTGTAGTCAAGAGAAATGCACACATACATATGTGCGTCATATAGTAGAATGATGGAACTACTGTGATGCCCATCAACAGTACAATGAATAAAGAAGTTGTGGTATTCACAAAATGGAATGTTATACAGCAACGAGAAAAACAAACTAGAACTACACATAAAATTATGAATGAATCTCACAAACATGATATTCAACAAAAGACATAATATATATTGTACAATGACATTTATAAAATGCACAAAAACAGGCAGAACTAATATAAACTGTTGAAGTCAGCTATGGTTATCCTTTAGCAGGACAAGGTATGACTGGAACGAATCATGAGGAAGGTGTCTAGGGAACTGGCCAGGCTCTATTTCTTGATCTGGGTGCTGACTACACATGTGTGTTCAGTTTGTGAGAATTCAGTGAGCTATACACTTAAATATTCATAAATCAGTCCTAAAAATCAATAGAACAGAATAGAAAGTCCAAATATAGACCCATAGATATAAGATCAATTGATTTTCATCAAAGGTGCCAAGATAACTCAATGGGGGGTGGGGGGAGATAGTCTTTTCCAGATTGGAAAATGGGATAGATATCCAGTTGAGATAAATGGGATACCCTTAGGAGAAAAAATAAATAAACCTTAACCCTTACCTAACACCATACACAAAAACTGACTTGAAATGGAGCACAGACTTTATGCATAAACACTAGGTACCATTAAGAAAATTAAAAAGCAAGAGAAAATTCTCCCAGTGGGGAGAAAGTCTTCACAATACATATATTTGAAAAAGACCTGTATGGAGAATATATAAAGAACTGTTACAACTCAATAATCAAAAGGAAAACAACCCAATTTAAAAACGGCCAAAAAAACTTGGACAGTTCATTGATGAAGACATCAAATGGCCAGTAAGCACAGGAAAACGTGCTCAACATCACTAATCATCAGTGAAATGCGAATAAAAACCACCATAAGGTACCAATACACACCCACTAGAATAGCTAAAATTAAAAAGACTGACAATAATAAGAGTTGGTGACGACCCGGGTGGAACTACAACTCTCATACATCACTGCTGGAAGTATAAAATGGAACAGCCGCTTTGGAGAACTGTTTAATAGACATCAACTCTACCACCTAGTAATTCTACTCCTAGGTTTTTGCCCAAAGAAGTGAAAACACAAATCCACAAAAAGATGTGTGCATAAAAGTTGACAGCAGCTTTATACATAAGAGCCAAAAATGATAACCCAGTATCCATCGAAAAGGACAAACAAATGGTGGTGTATTCATGCAGTGAATAATACAAAAGAATAAACCATTGGTACATGCAAAAATGTGGATAAATTTCAGAAACATTAAGAAACACTTAAGGAGTGACGTCAGCATCATGGCAGAGTCAGCTTTTCCCCTAAACTCTCCCCCACTAAGATACAACAAAAAGGTCATCCGTACATCAACGGAGGTCCTTCAAACTACATATAGGACCTCTGGGAGACCGACGCAGCCTTACATCTGACAGGAGAGTTGCTGGAAACCCTAGGGGAAGAGGCAGCAGGTAAGGAAGGCTCCCTTCCTTCCCCAACAGCAGCGGCCCTGAGACTGAGAATGCTCAGCTCTCAGAGAGGAGGGGGAGGGGTGGCCCTTGGCAGGAAAACCTTCACTCTCCAAGTTCCTGCACAGCGGGGAACACCCACACGGAAGGAACAGAACAGTTGTGGGGGTGTCCTTGCCAAACCAACACTCCAAGAGAGCAGATAGCGAGGCAAGAACTAGAAGCCCCTGGTAATGGGGAGGCTCCACTTCCCTCAGCATCCTGGCTTGGCCGTGCTGGGCATAAGGGCGCAGAAGTGCTACAGCCCGGGGGGAGGAGCTCAGGGATTCAACCCAGTGGAGACCCAGCCCTGAGACCGGCACGTGATACCCACCCCCGAGGAGTTACAGCCCCGCTGCCAGTGCACAACACCTGGGTGCCTAAGCCCAGTGGCGTACGGCACCTGCCCCTGTGGTGTTTCAGCCTGGGGGCTGGCACATAACAGCCACCCCTGCAGAGTTAAAGCCCTGCCACCAGTGCAAAACACCTGGGCACCCAAGCCCAGTGGTGCTGTAGCCTGGCAGAGGTGCACAGGGGTCCAACCAAGTGGAGATCCAGCCCAGCTGCCGGCATGTGACACCCCACCCCTGTGGAGCTCCAGACCAGCCATGCATCAGCCCAGCTGCACGTCAGTCTGGCCAGAACACCTGCACATCTTAGTAGTTTCAGAACACATAGTTATTGCCCCCACCTAGTGGCGGCACATGGAATCTACATCCAGACACTTCAGGATGAGGAAAAATAAAAACAAACCCTGAAGCACTATGCCAAAATATGTTAAATCTCCAGTCCAGAAGAAAAATGACAAGCATCCAGAAATCAACCCTGAAGGTACAGAAATTTATAACCTAAACAACAGAGAATTCAAAATAGCTTTCATAAAAAAACTCAATGAATTACAAGAAAATACAGATAGACAATTCAAGGAAATTAGGAGCTTCTTCACAAAGGAGATTGAAACCATAAAGAAAAACCAACCAGAATTGTTGGAGATGAAAAACAACAATGGAGGAGATAAAGGAAAGTCTGGAATCTTTAAAGAACAGAGCTGACAATATGGAGGAAAGAATTAGTTTTATTGAGGATAGTAATGTAGAAAGGCTTCAGATGGAGGAGGACACAGAGCTAAAACTAAAAAGAAATGAAGAAAATCTCCCACTCAATTAAGAAATGCAACTTAAGAATTATAGGTATCGCAGAGGGAGAAGGGAGGGAAAAAGAAGCAGAGAGCTTGTTCAAAGAAATGATAGCTGAGAACTTCCCAAACCTGGGGAAGGTGCTGGAAATACAAGTGAATGAAATCAATAGATCTCCTAAATATATCAACAGAAAAAGGCCATCCCCAAGGCACAGAGTAGTAAAGCTGGCAAAAGTTAATGACAAAGAAAGAATATTAAGGGCAGCAAGAGAAAAAACGATAATGACAAAGGAATTCCAATCAGGCTCTCAGCAGATTTTTCATCAGAAACTCTACAGGCCAGGAGAGAGGGGAATGGTATATTCAAAATTCTGAAAGATAAAAACTTTCAGCCAAGAATACTCTATCCAGTGAAACCATCCTTCAGATATGATGGAGAATTAATAACTATCCCAGATAAACAAAAGTTAAGGGAGTTCATTGTCACAAGAGCCCTGCTGCAAGAAATGCTCAAGAAGGCACTCATGCCTGAGGAAAAAAAGAGAAAGGGGATACAAAGCTTTGAGCAAGGAGAAAATAGGTACACAAAAATCAAGTAAATTGCAGCTCTCTACCAGAATAGGTTAGCAAACACTTAATTATGACATCAAAGATCAAGGGAAGGAAAACACCAAAAGTAAACATAACCTCATCCCTCTAAACGTGAAATCACAACACGGGATGGAATAAGTTGTCACAACAAAAACTTAGAAGGGGAAGAGAAAAGGGATGGAATTGACTTAGACACAGGAAATAAGAGGACACCAGAAAATAAACTATCTCATCTACGAGAATTTTTATACAAACCTCATGGTAACCACTAAATTAATATTCAGAGCAGAGACACATATGATGAATAAAGAGAAAACTAAGAAAACCATCATACAGAACGACCAAACTCAATTGGTAGCCCAAATCACACAAGGCAAGAAACAAAGCAAATGCAAAAGATCTGGAAAATGAGCAATAAAGTAGCAACACTAAGCCCACATATATCAATAATCACTCTAAATGTAAATGGATTGAATTCCCCAATCAAAAGACATGGAGTAAGGGGTTGGATTAAAAAACACGATCCAACAATATGCTGCCTCCAGGAAACACACCTCAGCTCTAAAGACAAACACAGGCTCAAAGTAAAAGGACGGAAGACAATACTCCAAGCTAATGGCAAACAAAAAAAGCAGATGTAGCCATACTTATATCAGACAAAGTAGACTTCAAGATAAAAAGAGTAATGAGAGACAAAGAGGGGCAATATGTAATGGTAAAAGGGACACTCCCCTAAGACATATCACTTATAAATATATATGCAACCAACAAAGGAGCACCAAAGTACATAAAGCAACTACTAACAAATCTAAAAGGAGATATCAACAACAACACAATAATAGTAGGGGACCTTAACATGCCCCTCACATCAAGGAATAGATCATGCAGATAAAACGTCAATAAGGAAATAGCAGACTTAAATGAAAAATTAGATGAGACGGATTTAATACATAGATACAGAGCACTCCACCCAAAGCCTGCAGATTATACATTCTTCTCAAGTGCACACGAAACATTCTCATGGATAGACCATATGTTGGGAAACAAGGTAGGCCTCTAAAAGTTTAAGAAGATTAAAATTATAACAAGCATCTTTTCTGACCATAAGCCTATGAAACTAGAAATCAACTAAAAGGAAAAAACTGAGAAAGTGACAAAGATGTGGAGACTAAACAACAAGCTACTGAACCAGTGGATCATTGATGAGATTACAGGAGAAATTAAAAAATATCCAGAGACAAGTGAAAATGAAAATACACCATACCAACTCATATGGGATGCAGCAAAAGTAGTCCTGAGAGGGAAACTCATAGCATACAGGCCCACCTCAACAAACAAGAAAAATCCCAAATAAGCAACCTTAAACTACATCTAACAGAACTAGAAAAAGAACAACAAACAAAGCTCAAAGTCAGCAGAAGGAGGGAAACAATAAAAATTAGAGCAGAAATAAATGAAACTGAAATGAAAAAAGCAGTAGAAAGGATCAATGAAACAAAGAGATGGTTCTTTGGGAAGATAAACAAAATTGACAAACCCTTAGCTAGATTCACCAAAAAAAAAAAAAAGAGAGAGAAGGCTCAAATAAATAAAATTAGAAGTGAAAGAGGAGAAATTACAACAGATACCACAGAAATACAAAGGAGTGTTAGAGAATACTATGAAAAACTATAAGCCAACAAATTGGACAATCTAGAAGAAATGGATAAATTCCTAGACTCATACAACCTACCAAAACTGAATCAAGAAGAAATAGAGAACCTGAATAGACCAATCACAAGTAAACAGATTGAAACAGTAATCAAAAACCTCCCAAAAAATAAAAGTCCAGGACCAGATGCCTTCTCCGGAGAATTTTACCAAACATTCAAAGAAGACTTAACACCTATCCTTCTCAAACTTTTCCAAAAAATAGAGGAAGATGGAACACTTCCTAAGACATTCTACAAGGCCAACATCGCCCTGATACCAAAGCCAGACAAGGACAATACAAAAAAGGAAAACTACAGGCCAATATCACTAATGAACATAGATGCAAAAATCCTCAACAAAATATTGGCAAACCAAATACAGCAATACATCAAAAAGATCATACACTATGACCAAGTGGGATTTATACCCAGGACACAGCGATGGTTCAACATCCGCAAATCAATCAACGTGATACACCACATTAACAAAATGAAGAATAAAAACCACATGATCATCTCAATTGATGCAGAGAAGGCATTCGACAAGATCCAGCATCCATTTATGATAAAAACTCTCAACAAAATGGGTATAGAAGGACAGTACCTCAATATAATAAAGGTCATATATGACAAACCCACAGCCACCATCATACTCAACGGGGAAAAACTGAAAGCCATTCCTCTGAGAACAGGAACAATATAAGGGTGCCTACTCTCGCCACTCTTATTCAACATAGTAGTGGAGGTTTTGGCCAGAGCAATTAGGCAAGAAAAAGGAATAAAAGCACTCCAAATAGGCAATGAACAAGTGAAACTTTCACTATTTGCAGATGACATGATCTTATAGATAGAAAACCCTAAAGAATCCATTGGAAAACTATTAGAAATAATCAAAAACTACAGCAAAGTTGCAGGGTGTAAAATCAACTTACAAAAATCAGTTGCATTTCTATATGCCAAGAACGAATTAACAGAAAGAGAATTCAAAAAGACAATCCCATTTACAATCACAACAACAACAAAACATATCTGGGAGTAAACTTAATGAAGGAGAAGAAAGATCTATATAATGAAAACTATAAGACACTATTGAAAGAAATCGATGAAGACATAAAGAAATGGAAAAATATCCCATGCACATGGATTGGAAGAATAAACAAGTAAAATGTCCATACTACCTAAAGCAATCTACAGATTCAATGCAATTCCAATCAGAATCCCAATGACATTCTTCACAGAAACAGAAGAATACTAAAATTCATATGGGGCAACAAAAGACCCCAAATAGCTAAAGCAATCCTGAAAAAAAAGAAGAAAGCTGGAAGCATCACAATCCCTGACTTCAAAATACACTACAAAGCCATGGTAATCAAAATAGCATGGTACTGGTACAAAAATAGAAACACAGATCTATGGAACAGAATTGAACGCCCAGAAATAAAACCACACATCTACGGACAACTAATCTTTGACAAAGGAGCTAAGTACATACAATGGAGAAAGGAAAGTCTCTTCAATAAATGGTGCTGGGAAAATTAGACAGCCACATGCAAAAGAATGAAAGTAGACCATTTTCTATCACCATACACACAAATTAACTCAAAATGGATCAAAGACCTGAAAGTGAGACCTGAAACTATAAAACTCCTGGAAGAGAATATAGGCAGTACACTATTTGGCATCAGTCATAAAGGGATCGTTTCGGATTCCATGTCTACTCAGACAAGGGAAACAAAAGAAAAATAAACAAGTGGGACATCATCAGACTAAAGAGCTTCTACAACGCAAATGAAACCAGGATCAAAATTAATAGACAACCCACTAGCCGGGAGAAAATATTTGCAAATCATACATCCAACAGGGGATTAATCTCCATAATATATAAAGAACTCACACAACAGAACAACAAAAATCAAGCAACCCAATCAAAAAATGGGCAGAGGATATAAACAGACATTTTTCCAAGGAAGATATACAAAAGGCCAACAGGCACATGAAAAGATGTTCAACATCACTAATCATCAGGGAAATGCAAATCAAAACTACACTAAGATATCACCTTACACACGTTAAATTGGCCATAATCACCAAGACAAAAAACAACAAATGTTGGAGAGGTTGTGGAGAAACGGGATCCCTAATCCACTGCTGATGGGAATGCAAACTGGTGTGACCTTTATGGAAAACTGTATGGAGATTCCTCAAAAACTTAAAAATAGAAATACCTTAGGATCCAGTTATCCCACTATTGGGTATCTACCCAATGAACTTGAAATCAACAATCCAAAGAGGCTTATGCACCCCTATGTTTATTGCAGCATTATTCACTATAGTCAAGAAGTGGAAGCAACCCAAGTGTCCCACGACAGATGAGTGGATAAAGAAGATGTGGTGTGTGTGTATATATATATATATATATATATATACACACACACAATGGAATACTACTCAGCCATAAAAAAAGACAGAATTGTCCCATTTGCAACAACATGGATGGACCTGGAGAATATTATGTTAAGTGAAATAAGCCAGAGAGAGAAAGACAAACACCACATGATTTCACTCATATGTGGAATATAAACTAACACACGGTCAGAGAGAACTGTTTGGTGGTTACCAGGGGGAAGGGGGGTGGGGGGGGCACAAGGGGTAAAGGGAAGCATTTATATGGTGATTGACAAACAATAATGTACAACTAAAATTTCACAATGTTATAAGCTGTTAAGACATCGATAGAAAAAAAAAAGTGACCCCCCCCCAAAAAAAGCAACACTTAAGAGTACATACTATATGATTGCATATATATAAAACTTTAGAAGAGGCAAAATTAATGAATATAAAAAGCAAATCACTGGTGGACTGGATCCAGGAGTCAGATGGGAAGACTGGCTTGCAAGAGGTCATCAGGAACTTTCTGGAGTGATGCAAATGTTCTATATCTTGACTTGAGTGGTGGTTACATGAGTGTCATACATTTGTTACAACTCACTGAACTATATATGTAAAATGAGTACATTTTATTATAGGTAAATTATACTTCAATAAAGTTTATTTTAAAAGTAAAAAACGTCATAGTGCTGTACAAGAATATATAATGAGAGGAGTGACGTCAGCATCATGGCAGAGTGAGATTCCCTCTTTGAATCTCTACCCCCTACGACACAACGAAAACATCATTCACATTCCAACAGAGCTCAATCAAACACTACGAAGGACTTCTGAGAAACCCCTGCTGCCATACATCGGATGGTGGAGGCGCGGGAAGCCCAGGAGAACGGGAGGAGAGGTAGGAGGTTGTACTACCCCTCCCCAATCGATCGGCAAAAACAGCGCGGTTCGCGGTCAGAGGGGGGAGGGGCGGCCCACAGCGGGGAAAACTAGCGCCATCCAGGTGCTCTCACAGACTGTCACGAGATCCCCACGGGGAAGCGACGACGGACTGTTTAGGGGGTGTAGCAAACACCCTAACAGAGCCAGAAAGGAAACCCCTGGGTCAAGCAGGAGAAAGAGAGGACCCCTCCCCCCACACACCCGGTGTTTCAGCATAATCCCTCCAGGGGCTGCAGCCGCCTCAGAGCAAACCGCTCGCGATCTCCATCTAGTGGCAGCAGGGGGAAACTGCAGGACTAACTTTAATCATGAGGGGTAAAAATAAAGCCGTCCCCGTCGGATCCTTGCAAAAATATGTCAGGGCGACAGACCAAAAGGAAAATGACAAACACCCAGAAACCAACCCTGAAGGCACAGAATTTGATAACCTGAATGAGAGAGAATTCAAAATAGCTATCATAAACAAACTCAACGAAATACAAGAGAACACACAGAAACAAATCAACGAATTCAGGGATTATGTCACAAAAGAGATTGAAACCCTAAAGAAAAACCAATCAGAATTATTGGAGATGAAAAACAAAATCAACGAGATAGTGGAAAAAATGGAGTCTTTAAAGAGCAGAACTGACAATATGGAGGAACGAATTAGCACTATTGAGGATAGCCACACAGAAATGCTCCTGGTAGAGGAGGAGAGAGAGCTAAGACTAAAAAGAAATGAAGAAATTCTTCGAGAAATATCAGACTCAATGAGGAAAAGCAACATAAGGATAATAGGTATTCCAGAAGGAGAAGAAAGAGAAAAAGAAGCAGAGAGTTTGTTCAAAGAAATAATAGCTGAGAACTTCCCCAACCTAGGGAACGAGAGGGAAATAACAGTGAATGAAATCAATAGATCACCTAAATATATAAACAGGAATAAAAAATCATCTCGCCACATAGTAGCAAACTTGAAGAATACCCATGACAAGGAAATAATATTGAAGGCAGCTAAACAAAAAAACAAAATAACATACAAAGGAAACCCCATCAGGCTCTCAGCTGATTTCTCGACAGAAACTCTACAGGCTAGGAGAGACTGGAATGATATATTCAAAATCATGAAAGACAAAAACCTTCAGCCGAGAATACTTTATCCAGCAAAAATATCCTTCAAATACGATGGAGAAATAATAACTCTCCCTGATAAACAAAAGCTAAGAGAGTTCGTCACCACAAGACCCCCACTACAAGAAATGCTCAAGAAGGCCCTTAGGCCTGAAAAAAAACAAATGAGAAAGGGGATACAAAGATTTCAGCAAGCAGAAAAGCAAGGAGACTAAACCAGAACAAAATACAGTTGGAAAACATCAAAAATTAATTCAAGCTCATCACTGGAAACACACATTCATGACACAATCTGGAATAAAGAGATAACAAATAAGGAGGGGAAGAGGTAAGGGATTGAACTGACCCAGCCTCAGGAAAAAGGAGGCATCTGAAAATGTACTTTCTTATCCAGGAGATCGCTTATATAAACCGCACGGTAACCACTAAACAAACAACCAAAAGAGAACCACACATGACAAACAAAGAGAAAACCAAGAGAATGAGCATGCAGAAATACCAAATTGAATTTGCAGTCCGAAACACAAGGGACAAGAAACGAAGGAAATGCAAAAGAACCAGAAAATGAACAATAAAATAGCAACATTAAACCCTCATATATCAATAATCACTCTAAATGTAAATGGATTGAATTCTCCAATCAAAAGACACAGAGTGGCAGGATGGATTAAAAACCAAGATCCAACAATCTGCTGCCTCCAGGAAACACATCTCAGCTCTAAAGACAAACACAGACTCAAAATAAAAGGATGGAAAACAATACTCCAAGCTAATGGCAAACAAAAGAAAGCAGGAGTAGCCATACTTATATCAGACAAAGTAGACTTCAAGATAAAAAAGGTAATGAGAGACAAAGAAGGGCAATATATAATGATAAAAGGGATACTTCACCAAGAAGACATAACACTTATAACTATCTATGCACCCAACACAGGAGCACCAAAGTACATAAAACAACTGCTAAAAAACCTTAAAGGAGATATTAACAATAACACAATAATAGTAGGGGATCTTAATACCCCCCTTACATCAATAGATAGATCATCCAGACAAAAAGTCAATAAGGAAATAATGGACTTAAATGAAAAACTAGACGCAATGGATTTAATAGATATATACAGAGCACTCCACCCAAAAAAAGCAGAGTACACATTCTTCTCAAGTGCACATGGAACATTCTCAAGGATAGACCATATATTAGGAAACAAGGCAAACCTCTATAAAGTTAAGAAGATTGAAATCATTACAAGCATCTTTTCTGATCATAATGCTGTGAAACTAGAAATCAACTGCAAGGAAAAAACTAGCAAAGGGACAAAGATGTGGAGACTAAACAACATGCTACTGAACAACCAATGGGTCGTTGATGAAATTAAAGGAGAAATCAAAAGCTATCTGGAGACAAATGAAAAGGAAAATACACCATACCAACTCATATGGGATGCAGCAAAAGCAGTCCTGAGAGGGAAATTCATAGCAATACAAGCTCACCTTAACAAACAAGAAAAATCCCAAATAAATAACCTTAAATTGCACCTAACAGAGTTGGAAAAAGAAGAACAGACAAAGCCCCGAATCAGCAGAAGGAGGGAAATAATAAAAATCAGAGCAGAAATAAATGAAACCAAAAAAACAGTAGAAAGGATCAATGAAACAAAGAGCTGGTTCTTTGAGAAGATAAATAAAATTGACAAACCCTTAGCCAGACTCACTAAGAAAAAAAGGGAGAAGACTCAAATAAATAAAATTAGAAATGAAAGAGGAGAAATTACAACAGACACCACAGAAATACAAGGGATTATTAGGGAATACTATGAAAAACTTTACGCCAACAAATTGGACAACCTAGAGGAAATGGACAAATTCTTGGACGCGTACAACCTCCCAAAACTGAATCAAGAAGAAATAGAGAATCTGAACAGACCAATCACAAGTAAAGAGATTGAAACAGTCATCAAAAACCCCCCAAAAAATAAAAGCCCAGGACCAGATGGCTTCCCTGGAGAATTTTATCAAACGTTCAAAGAAGATTTAGCACCTATCCTTCTCAAACTATTCCAAAAAACAGAGGAAGATGGAATACTTCCCAACACATTCTATGAGGCCGACATCATGCTGATACCAAAGCCAGACAAGGACAATACAAAGAAGGAAAACTACAGGCCAATATCGCTGATGAACATAGACGCAAAAATCCTCAACAAAATATTGGCAAACCGAATACAGCAATACATCCAAAAGATCATACACCACGATCAAGTGGGATTTATACCAGGGACACAGGGATGGTTCAACATCCGCAAATCAATCAACGTGATACACCACATTAACAAAATGAAGAATAAAAACCACATGATCATCTCAATCGATGCAGAGAAGGCATTCGACAAGATCCAGCATCCATTTATGATAAAAACTCTCAACAAAATGGGTATAGAAGGAAAGTACCTCAACATAATAAGGGCCATATATGACAAACCTACAGCAAACATCCTACTCAACGGGGAAAAACTGAAAGCCATTCCTTTGAGGACAGGAACAAGACAAGGGTGCCCACTCTCACCGCTCTTATTCAACATAGTACTGGAAGTGCTGGCCAGAGCAATTAGGCAAGAAAAAGGAATAAAAGGACTCCAAATAGGCAATGAAGAAGTGAAACTCTCACTATTTGCAGACGACATGATCCTATACATAGAAAACCCCAAAAATTCCATCGGAAAGCTACTAGAAACAATCAACAACTACAGTAAAGTGGCAGGGTATAAAATCAACTTACAAAAATCAATTGCATTTCTATACACTAACGATGAACCAACAGAAAGAGAACTCAAAAAGACAATCCCATTTACAATTGCAACAAAGAGAATAAAATATCTGGGAATAAATTTAACCAAGGAGGTCAAAGACCTATACAATGAAAACTATAAGACACTATTGAAAGAAATCGAGGAGGACATAAAGAAATGGAAAAATATTCCATGCACATGGATTGGAAGAATAAATATAGTTAAAATGTCCATTCTACCTAAAGCAATCTACAGATTCAATGCAATCCCAATCAGAATCCCAATGTCATTCTTCACGGTAATAGAACAAAAACTACTGAAATTCGTATGGGGCAACAAAAGAGCCCGAATAGCTAAAGCAATTCTGAAAAAAAAGAACAAAGCTGGAGGCATCACAATCCTTGATTTCAAAATATACTATAAAGCTACAGTAATCAAAACAGCATGGTACTGGTACAAGAATAGACACACAGATCAATGGAACAGAATTGAAACCCCAGAAATAAAACCACACACCTATGGACAGCTAATCTTCGACAAAGGAGCAAAGAACATACAATGGAGAGAGGGAAGTCTCTTCAATAAATGGTGCTGGGAAAATTGGACAGCAACATGCAAAAGAATGAAAGTAGACCATCTCCTATCGCCATATACAAAAATCAATTCAAAATGGATCAAAGACCTGAAAGTGAGACCTGAAACTATAAAACTCCTGGAAGAAAATATAGGCAGTACACTAATTGCGATTGGACATAAAGGGATCCTTTCAGATTCCATGTCTACCCGGACAAGGGAAACAAAAGAAACAATAAACAAGTGGGACCTCATCAGACTAAAGAGCTTCTACAAGGCAAATGAAACCGGGATCAAAATGAATAAACAACCCACCAGATGGGAGAAAATATTTGCAAATCGTTTGTCTGACAAGGGATTAATCTCAGTAATATACAAAGATCTCATACAACTGAGCAACAAAAAAACAAACAACCCGATCAAAAAATGGGCAGAGGATATGAACAGACATTTTTCCAAGGAAGAGATACAGATGGCCAATAGACACATGAAAAGATGTTCAACATCACTAATCATCAGGGAAATGCAAATCAAAACGACACTGAGATATCACCTTACACCGGTTAGAATGGCTATAATCACAAAGACAAATAACAACAAATGCTGGAGAGGTTGTGGAGAAACGGGGACCCTCATTCACTGCTGGTGGGAATGCAAACTCGTGCAGCCTCTATGGAAAACAGTATGGACAGTCCTCAAAAAATTAAAAATAGAAATATCGTATGATCCAGCAATCCCACTCTTGGGCATCTACCCAATGGACGTGAAATCAACCATCACAAGAGGCGTATGCACCCCTATGTTCATTGCAGCATTATTCACTATAGCCAAGAAGTGGAAGCAACCCAAGTGTCCCTCAACTGAAGATTGGTTAAAGAAGATGTGGTATATACATACAATGGAATACTACTCAGCCATAAGAAAAGACACAATTGTCCCATTTGCAACAACATGGAAGGACCTAGAGGGTATTATGTTAAGTGAAATAAGCCAGAGAGAGAAGGACAGACATTGCATGAACTCACTCATATATGGAATATAAGTGAACACACGGACAGAGAGAACTGATTGCTGGTTACCAAGGGGAAGGGGGGTGGGGGGGGCACAAGGGGTGAAGGGTTACATCCACAAGGTGACGGACAAAAATGTACAACTAAATCCCCACAGTGTTATAAACTAAGACATCAATAAAAAAATAAAAAATAAAATAAATAAAAAAAAAGAATATATAATGACATGAGACGATAACAGATTTATTTAATTGGGAAAAGGTTACATTTCTCATATCGTCAACCATTAAAAGGAAAAAGGGCACAATGGGGAAATGAATGATTCTGGCACTGGGACAGGTCATATACAAGATGAGCACGTTGTAGTGATAGAAGGTAAGGAAATGCTAAAAAAAAAATGCCACCATATGGATGGGGGTATGACAAAGGAGCACAGGAGCCAAGTGACAGAACTCAAAATGGCCAAAGCTGGAACATTTTGAGCAAAAAAATAAGTAATACTGGGTTATAACCCCAACTATAAAATCAATATTCATGAGCCCATGTTGATATTAATAAATGACTGAGTAAATTAATAATGAGAGAAAAAAAGACAAATCTAACGTGCTGAAGAACTCCAAGTAAATTATGTAGATACTCCACCCTAAGGAAGGGGGAGTATAACCCCACTCCTTCAGTGTGGGCTGTGCATAGTGACTTCCTTCCAAAGAGCAGAGAATGGAAAGGGCAAGAGAGGGAAAGCTTGCAGTGCAGAAACCTAACAAATACAACCTCAGCCAGGTGATCAAGGTCAACATCAACAGTCATAATTCATGGTGATAGTATGTACTTTGATATCATGTGATAAGAATGGCACTTTACCTCTGTGATCTTCCTCCCCAAAATGCATAATCCCAGTCTAACCATGAGAAAAACATCAGACAAATTCCAACTGATGGTCATTCTACAAATACCTAACCAGCATTCCTCAAAACTGTCAAGGTCATCAAAAACAAGGAAAGTCTAAGAAACTGTCACAGCCAAGAGAAGCCTAAGGAGATATGACAACTGAATGTAATGTCATATCCTGAATGGGATCCTGGAACAGGAAAAGTCATTATGTAAAAACTAAGGAAATAAAGTATTCAGTTAATAATAATATATTAATATTGGTTCATTAACTATAACAAATGTACCACATTAATGTTAGATTTTAATAACTGGGGAAACTGTGTGCAGGTGTGTGTTGGAGGGGTTAATACAGGAACTCTGTACTATCTTTGCAATAATTCTGTAAATCTAAAACTGCTCTAAAAAATAAAGTCTATGAATAAAAAAATTAAAACAAAAACAGGTTATAGAACAAGTAGTATGTACAGTATGACTCCTTTTTTGGCAAAACTGTGTGTGTAAATAATACATATTTATAAGTGTGCCATGATATATATGGTATAATTTATTTTCTTCTTTTTGCGTGCCTGTAATCTTTAAATTTTCTGCAAAGAATGACTACATGAATAACATTTATAAGGAAAAATAAAATCTTACTTTTTAAGTTAAAAAAATTAGTGACTTTGTGAGAAAGACTGTAATGACAGCAAAGATTCTTAACCCACTTCTCTGCCTAGTCACTAACACTGCTTCCACTCTGTTTTTCATTCAGATTAGTAACGTGCCATTTATGATTTCCACCATCCAGCATCTCATAGGGCTGGAAATGGCATTTTTCCAGGTTAGAAGAGACAGGAGCAAATGAAAAAGGGACATGACTTATAGAAAATACAAAGCTTTGAAGATTGTCCTGAGGACAAAATTTTTAAAAATTAATTCACAAACAAAATGGTTTCCACAGAGCCCTGACCGTGTTCATTCTATTACTCCACTCATTACTTTGCTATCTGAAATCTTGTGGCTTTTTTTTATTAAAAAAAAAGTGGTAGGATCACACTGATCACATTTCCAACTTGAATAAAGCTGACAGGTTATTAGGCTTCTAGACTGGCAGACTGAACACATGTTGCCGTCTGCCCCATCCTCAAAAACCAACAGGAATGATCAAATGGATATTTAAGACATACATACACATAACTCTGCTCACAAATTAAAGGAATCCCTAAAAGACGGAGAGCAAACAAGGAGAGGGAAACCTTAACTGTAGACAGATGACACAGCCGCATGCAGGGAAGTGCGACTGCAGAAGGTGACACCAACACTCATGGCACTCCAGGTGTAGGAGTCAGGAAATGAGGCCCAGGAGAGGCCACCAGAGCAGTGAGCAGAGATCTGAAGAGCTATGCGGTCTGTGTGGTCAGGCTCCTTGTCACGCACACCCACTGTCCACTGGGGGCCAGCAACCCAGGGCCAGGCTCTGCCTCCAGCTGCCCAACTGAGTATAGCAGCGTGGGGAGACAGGACAATGTTGTGGGCGGGGAACAGGTAACTGAAGTTCAGAGCCCATGCACTGCACAGACTAACAGGCCTCCTGCAGCACATCTCCTCCCTCCATCCCTCCTGCACCTTGACTGAGAAACAGGAAATCCCAGCTGCAAAAATGAATATATAACTAAGAATCACCAAACGTTTATAGGAAGCCACATCATGAAAGAGAAAAGAAACTCAATAAAATTGTTTTCCTCCTAAAGGAGAGAATACACATTCTTTTCAAACATGCATGGAATTTAGAAAAGCTGACTACATACTAAGCTACAAAGGAAACTTAAACAAATTTCCCAAATTGATAAACAGTTCACATTCATTCACTAAATGTAATCAAAATTCCACAGCAAATGTATATCCTAAGTAAATCCATACATCTGGAAAATTTTAAACCTATTTTTAAATAACTCAGATTAAAAGGAAAGTCAAAGTGGAAATAAACTATTTACAATCAAATGAAAACAAAAAATACTATATATTAAAATGCACGGACTTTTAACTTCAGTCATTAAAAATCCAGAAAGATTGAAAATACATAAACTCAGCTTCCAACTCAAGAGAGAGAAATAAATAAGTCCAAAGAAAGCAGAAAGAAGGGATTAATAAAGACAACAGCAAACATTTATGAAAAAGAAAATAGGAGAGTTGTCAATAAAATCAGAAGCCACTTCTTTCAAAAGATTAGTTTTTTAAAAGGGAACAAACCTTTTATAAATTAGCTCAAGAAAAAAGAAAGGCAGCACAAATAACCCACACAAAGACAAAAGGAGGAAACAAAACCACACGAATGAATTTTACAAATCCTAAGAGTGCACCACAGGCACAACTTTAAAACAATGGCCAAAATGAAAATTTTTCTAGAAACATATAAATGGCCAAAATTGGCCCCCAAAGTAGTAAAACCTTGACCAATAACCATAGAAGTTGAAATGGTAATTGAAAATCTACCCACAAAAACAAGGCATCAAGCCTAGATAGTTTTACAGGAGAATTCTATCAAGATTTCAAGGTACAGATAATTCCCACCTTATTAAAAAAAGGTGAAGCCACTCCAGCTGAGTTTATGAGGCTGATATGAAAACTAGAAACTACAGGAAAAGGAAAGAAAATTATAGGCTGTGGTACATATCCCTAATGCTCCCACTATCTAGTTCGGTCTCCTTCAAGGCAAACAAAGACTATACTTCCCAGCTCCTTTGAGTTAGCTGAGACCATGAGAATGGAGCACTTCTAGCAGAAGTGGTTTGTGTCACTTCTGGGCCAAAGTATAGAAAAACAGGTAAGAGATCTCCCTGCCTCCACGAAGCCTGAAGCCACCACTTGAGATGGTGGGCCAGCAGATGCCCTATCAGCCTTGATATCTGGCTGACCATGTGGAAAACAGCCCCCAGTACTCACAATGAGCATGTGCATAAAGTAGATAATGGTTACCTGGGGAGAGGGGGAAGGGATGGAGGGGAGGGTATAGAGGGATGGTGCAGGGAGAACACCAGGCTTGGAATTGGTGGACAAAGGGGACTTTAGCCTAACATTTTTGTTCTTCCATAATGAAAACGTATTTATATATTGCTTCTTAATTAAAGATAAATCGCATAGTTCCAAGAGAAAAAGAGAATGAATAGAGGAGAGGGAAGAAGGAAAACTTGAAAGGGAAGAAAGTTAAGGAGGAGGGAAAGAGGGAAGAAATTCATTTAAAATTTAACATCTGGAGAAGAATCTCACAGTATTTGTAGAATCTTGAATTGGAAGAGCTCTTGGGACCACCCTTTTAACAGATATGAGAACTTCTAAACCATTTATTGGTGCATTTTTTTTTTCTGTTTATCTTCTTTTCAAACCAGGGGAAAAATAAACATGAGATTTATTTTTCAAAAAAGTTTCTAGGTTTGATTTTGTTGGAAGCAATGGCTCCAATATGGACAGATATATCTAGAGGTAGATTTAATATTAACTGTAAAACTAACAGTAACAATTGCTAATATTTGTTGAGCTTATTCCGTGCCAAACATTATTAACAGCACTTTACGGATTATATCTTATCTAGTACTCACGACAGAAAAGGAAACGAAGGTTAGGTGAGATTAAGTTACTTGCCCAAGACCACACAGCTTGTAAGAGGAAAACCTCAAGTCTGTCTGACTCCGGAGCCCATGCACTACACTGCACCATACTCCCAGACAGTCTGTTTGGAAAAGGTATAATTATGGTGACAAATTGACATACAACATAAGGAAGCCAGGATACTCTAGAGAAACATATATTTTTTAAAAAGCAAACAAATATGACTTAAAAAAATAAAATAAGAACTCTGCTAGATCCTGCGTCTAACTAGAGAATGAAAACAAAATCGTAAAGTAGTGGTATCTCGTTAAGTATACGTTTTGATATATAACAACTTGTTAAGATGTAATTCACAAACCATAAAACTCAGACTTTTAGTGTGAATACAATTCAATGGTTTTGAGTATATTCAGAGTTGTACAACCATCACCATCTAATTTCAGAACATTTCCATAATCCCTGCAAGAAGCCCTGTAGCCGTTAGCGGCCACTCCCCATTCTCCCCTCCCCCCAGCCCCTGGCATCCACTAATCTACTTTCTGTCTCTATGTATTTGCCTATTCTGGACATTTCATATAAATTGAACCATTCACTATGTGACCTTTTATGACTGGTTTCTCTCATGTAGCAAAATGTTTTCAAGGTTCATTCATGTTGTAGCAAGCATCAGGACTTCATTCCTTTCTGTTGCCAAATAATATTCAGTTGTATGGATATACCATATTCTGTGTATCCATTCATCAGATAATGGACAGTTCCATTGTTACCACATTTTGGCTACTGTGAATGATGCTGCTAATGAACATTCATGTAACAAGGTTTTATGTAGACATGTTTTCAATTCTCTTGGGTATATACCTAGGGGTAGAACTGCTGGGTCATATGGTAACTCTACAATCAACATTTTGAGGAACTGCCAAATTGTTTCCTGAAGTGGCTGCACAATTTTACATTCCCACTGGCAATGTATAAAGGTTCCAATTTCTCTATGTCCTTGCCACCACTTATTATCTGTCACAGCACCATTTGTTGAAAAGACTATTCTTTCCCCCATCTAACTGTCTTGACATCACTGTCGAAAATCAATTGGCTGTAACTGTAAGAGTTTATTTCTGGACTCTCAATTCTATTCCACTGATCTATATGTCTATCCTTATTGTCAGTAGCTCTGTCTTGACTACCATAGCTTAGTACTAAATTCTGAAATTGGGAAGTATGAGTCTCCAACTCTGTTCTAGTTTTTCAAGACTGTTTTGGTTATTCTGGATCCCTTGCATTTCCAGATGAATTTTAAGATCAGCTTGCCCAATTCTGCAAATAAAGCCTCCTGGGATTTTGATAGGTAGGTACTGTGCTGCATCTGTAGATAAGATGGCAGTTTCCCCAGACTCAACAATATTAAGTCTTCCAATTCATGAACCTGGGCTGTCTTTCCATTTACTTAGGTCTTCTTCAACTCCTTTCAACAACGTTTTGCAGTTTTCAGTGTACAAGTCTTGCACTTCTATTGTGAATTTATTCCTAAATATTTTATTTATTTATTTTTTGTGAGGAAGACCAGTCCTGAGCTAACATCCGTTGCTAATCCTCCTCTTTTTTTGCTGAGGAAGACTGGCCCTGGGCTAACATCCGTGCCCATCTTCCTCTACTTTATATGGGACGCCACCACAGCATGGCTGACAAGGAGTGCGTCGGCAGGCGTCTGGGATCCAAACCCACAAACCTGGGCGGCCAAGCGCGAACTAAACCGCTGCGCCACTGGGCTGGCCCTAAATATTTTATTTTTTGATGCTATTTTAAATGAATTGTTTTTAAATTTCTTTTTCGGTAGATTTCTCTTCTGGTTGCATAGGGAAGGGGGGAATGAGGGGATTTGGGGTTGACAGCTAAGAGATTTCTTTTTGGGGTGATGAAAATGTTCAACAGTTGATTGTTGTGGTTGCACAACTCTGTAAATATACTAAAAACCACTGAATGGTACACTTAAATGGGTAGATTTTATGTATGTGAATTATATCTCAATAAATATGTTATCAGAGGGAGAGAGAGAGACAATGAACCCTACTGAGTAGATGAAACAAACTCTTAGCATTTTGTACTTTTTCATTTATTTCAATAGGAAAGAGGTTCCACTTCCCCAGGCCAATGTCGTGAAGACACTGGTGATTTACTTGGAAACATTAACTCTTGTTAAATTAGTCTGAAATCAAGTTTGATATGACTGTCATAATACTATACTAGGGGAAGAAAAAAAAAACTTCTGCTGTCTACATTTATAATGTTGATCAAGTACATTTTAGATTGACAAATAAATAACCTGCCCAATAAACAAACCAACTAAAGACTGTGCAATGATTTTAAAACTATTGAAAGTCTCTCAACCGAAATCCCTGCTTTCTTTGTTGATTCAAATCCAAATTATTCCTAAAACATTATCAAAATCCTTTTTGATACTATCTCAAGGGTCTCCACTGCCTTACAAACTGCTTTCTTTGGAGTTCAAAATACAATTTCTCTTGATCTACTTTGCCAACTTTATCACCCAAATATGGTTTACTTAACTGTTCCCAGACCACAACGTAGCAATTCTTACCTCTGGGCCTTTCTTTGTGTTGCATGTTGTCCTCTTTCTATGACATCTCAATATTTCTTGAGCTAGAATATGGGCTCAACAATAGCACATGGCACACGGTAGGTGCTCAATCAATATTTATTGAGGAGCTCTATTTCTTATTTTATGCCAGACTCTGTCCTAAGCACTTCACCTACGTTACTCCTGTAATCCTTCCACAAACCCTATGAAGAAACTAAGGGTCTGAGAGGTTACTTGCCCAAGGCTACACACATTGAACCACTGTCCGGTGATTGAAATTCTATTCATTCTTTGGGTTACAGCTCAAATCCTATCTCTTTCCTGTTAAGCCAACTGTGATTTCTCCTTTCTCTGAACTTCTAAAGTACTTCCTGCTTTTGACACATAAATCTCTACTGCCTTGAATTATATTTTTGAAGTAGACTTTATCTCTTAGAGCAGTTTTAAGCCCACGGAAAAATTGAGCGGCAAATACGGAGATTTCCCATATATCCCCTGCCCCGACACAAACACAGCCTCCGCCACTATCAACATCCCCACCAGAGTACTATATTTGTTACAATCAATGAACTTACATTGACACATCATTGTTACCCAAAGTCCATAGTTTACATTAGGGCTCCTTCTTAGTGTTGTACATTCTGTGGGTTTTGACAAATGTGTAATGACGCGTAGCCACTATTATAGTATCATACCGAATAGTTTCACTGCCCTAAAAATCCTTTGTGCTTTGCCTATTTATCCTTTCCTCCCTGCTAACTCCTGGCTATCACTGATCTTTTTTGACTAGCTCCATAATTTTGTCTTTCTCAGAAACATCGTATAGTTGGAATCATACAATATGTAGCTTTTTCAGATCGACTTCTTTCACTTAGTAACATGCATTTAATGATTCCTCCAGATCTTTTCATGACCTGGGAGCTCATTTCTTTGTAGTACTGAGTAATATTCTGTTGTCCGGATGTACCACAGTTGCCTCACTTTTGGCAATTATGAATAAAGCTGCTATAAACACCTGTATGCAGGTTTTTGTGTGAACATAAGTTTTCAACTCCTTTGGTTAAATACCAAGGAGCACAATTCCTGGATCGTATGGTAAGAGTGGTTAGTGTCATAAGAAACTGCCAAACTATCTTCCAAAGTGGCTGCACCATTTTGCATTCCCACCAGCGATGAATGAGAGTTCCTCTTGCTTCACATCCTTGCCAGTGATTGGTGTTGTCAGTGTTTTGCATCTTGGCCATTCTAATAAGTGTGTAGTGGTATCTCATTGTTGTTTTAATTTGTGTTTCCCTGATGACATATGATGTAGGACATCTTTTCATAAACTTATTTGCCATCTGTGTATCTTCTTTGGTGAGATGTCTGTTCAAGAAAAAAATATTCTTTTGCCCATTTTTTAATTGAGTTTTTTGTTTTATTCTTGAGTTTTAAGCGTTCTTTGTATATTTTGGATTAACAGTCCTGTATCATATATATCCTTTGCAAATATTTTCTCCCTGTCTATGGCCCTTGCATTATTTTTTATTTTTCACATTTTTATGTCTTACAAAATTGGGCTTAAATATATCAAAGTTATTTTGAGTAGGCATACTGCTCTCCTTGGGAAGTAATACCATCTAATATTTAAAGTAACTTTAATGAAAATTCTTATCATCCACATAAAAGACAATAGGTGGCCTTTCTATTTGGTGGCAGCCATCAGTTAAGCCAGATGGGTGACACAGTGCACTGGGAGCTATGGAGAAGAATGCAGACTTGTGTGCTGCACACCAGCTCTCTGAGCTCCCAAACCTCTAACCCCAACCTAACCCAACAGAGCACACAGCCTGGGTAGGAGGTAGCACAGGTCATGTCACTTACTAGATTTGTGTCTGCTGTGGTAGATGCAAGTGCCCAGTTCCTAAGGGTGCAAACCATGGCAAGCCTAGCCATCATGGGTGCCATCTACCTGCAGTTGACATGTAGCCTGAACTGGACACCACTAGGGCCGTAAGAGTCTTGAACTCTTACTAGGCTGGTGAAAATTCCATACACAAATCCTTTGAAGTTATCCTCATTGATGCAAACCATCAAGTTATCAGAAGAAATCAGGGGTATCACTAAGCCAATCCATAAACATAGGGAGATAGGTGGTGTGGCATCTCCTGGCTGCAAATACTGTGGCTTTGGAAAGGACCACAAGTTTCATGACACTATCAGTTGTTCTTACAGTGTCACTTGAAAAAGTCCCAGTACTCTCCAAATCCACAACCAGCACTAATTTAAGCAACCTATGTAAAATTCAAACCCAATCAACAATAATTTTTACTTAAAGTTGATCTGTTAAAACAGTAGATGCCTGCACCTTATTTCATGAATGTGTTGTCAAACTTATAAAAATTAAAATTTAATAGTGGTGCCGAGACAGTTCAATGAAAAGAGAAGAGTCTTTTCAACAAATGGTGCTGGGGCAACTGGATATCCACATGCAAAAGAATGAACTTGGACCACAACCTCACATCATAGACAAAAATTAGAAGAAATCGTAGGCATAAATCTTCATGACCTGGGATGAAGGAGTGGTTTCTTAGACGTAGCATCAAAAGCATAAGCAGCAAAAGAAAAAATAAATTGGACTTCATCAATATTAAAAACTTCTTTGCTTTAAAAGACATTATCAAGAAAATGAAAAGACAAACTACAAAATGCGAGAAGATATTTGTAAATCAAATATTTGCAAATTCTGGTAAGGGATTTGTATACAGAATTTATAAAGAACTCTTACAAACCAACAATAAAAAGAAAATAACCCAATTAAAATATGCACAAAAGATCTAAACAGATATTTCTCCAAAGAAGACATACAAATGGCCAATAAGTCCATAAAAGACGCTCAACATCATTAGCTATCAGGGAGATGCAAATAAAAACTACAAGGAGATACCACTTCACACTCACTGAGATGGCTAAAATGAAAAAGATGGACAAATGCAAGTGCTGACAAGGATATGGAGAAACTAGAATACTCATACTTTGATGGTGGGAATGTAAAGTGGTACAGTCACTTTGGAAAACAGTTTGGCAGTTCCTCAAAATTTTAAGCATAGAGTTGCCATATGAACCAGCAATTCTGCTCCTAGGTATACTCAAGAGAATTGAAAACAAAATCTTGTACACAAATGTTCATAGCAGCATTATTCATAGCGAAAAAGGAGAAACAACCCAAATATCCATCATCTGATGAGTGGATAAATAAAATGTGGTATATTCATACAATGGAATATTATCCAGCTGTAAAAAGGAATGAAGTATTGATAAATATGCTACAGCATAGATACACCTTGAACATATTATGCTAAGTGAAAGAAGCCAGACGCAAAGGACCACATACTGCATGATTCCATTTATATGAAACGTCCAGAATAGGCAAATCTATTGCTATAGACTGCATGTTTGTGTCCCCTCAAAATTCATATGTTATATCCTAACTGCCAATGTGATGATATTTGGAGGTGGGGCCTTTGGGAGGTCATTAGGTCATGGGGTGGAGCCCTCATGAATGGGATTAGTGCCCTTATAAAAGAGGTCCCAAAGAGCTCTCTTGCCCCTTCAGTCATGCGAAGACAGCAAGAAGACAGCCATCTATGAACCAGGAAGTGGACCCTCACCAGAAACCAGATCTGCCAGCACCTTGATCTTGGACTTCCCAGCCTTCAGAAATGTAAGAAATAAATATTTGTTTATAATCCACCCAGTCCGTGGCATTCTGTTATAGTAGCCCAAACAAACTAAGACATCTACAAAGATAGAAAGTAGATTAGTGGTCGCCAGGGGCTGGGGATAAAGGGAACATGGAATGACTGCTAAAGTATGTGGGATTTCTTTTGGGGGTTATGAAAATATCCTGAAATTAGATGGTGATGGTTATACAACTCTGTGAATATACTAAAAACACTGGATTGTACACTTTAAAGGGTAAAGTTTATGGTATAATAATTATATTCCAATTAAATGCAACAGTGATTTGAAGACTAATACAAGTGGTGTTTGTTTCTCATAAGACAAACCCTTCAGTCTTAGCTTTATCTTATTAGGGAGTTATAGGTCACTGTTTAAAATCCCATGCTGTGTGGAATAACAGGTGTTGAATAAATTCTTTAAACAGGAATAAGAAGACAATGGCACCTACCTCAAAAGGAGTATAAAATGTAGTGTCTGTCCCAAAAGAGCTTACGGTTTAGCTCAACAGACAAAATGCAGCAACAAGAAAACCACACAATAGTGCAAAGCAGATGACTTTTGCTAACCACATTCAATTACTCATCAAGTCATATCAATCCATCTTTTGTAGTATCTTAAATCTATTCTTTCCAGTCCCGCTGCTATTGCTCAATTCCAGGCAACTCTTGTCTCATGTCTGGATTATTACAATAGGCTCTGGCATCTCTTTTCCCTCTTCATTTTAATCATGAAATAATTAGTTGTTGGATAAATGAATAAAACACTTCATTATGTAACTCTCCTACACAGAAACCTTTGAGCTCAGCACCACTTACAAAATGAAATATAAATTCCTCCCTGGCCCCCAAAAAGACAGAGAAAGAGAGAAAATATAAACTCCTAGCATCTAGCACTTAGAACTTGCCATAAGTCTGTCCCACTCACTTTCTAGTTGTATCACCCACCACCCCCTCAGCCCTTCCCCTCCAGTCAGTGGGTCAGTCTACTGCACTCACCATCTCCCAGACCTCCCACAGGCACCTTTTATGCACTCCTCTGCCTGGGTTCCTCCCACCACCCTTTTCCTCCTCTTCACCCACCCACACTCTGCTTCCAGGCCCAGTTCAAGTCTCCCTTCTTCTCTCATCTGTCCTCTATCCTTTACTGCCCTGTAAAGTTACTGGGATTTATTAGTTACTTACATAACTCTCCAAACAGATCATAAACTCACTGAAAGTAGGATCCATGACAGGGGTAAATCTAAGACTAACATCTTTCTCAGTAAACACTGCCATACGGAATGAAATTTCAAAATAAGCGGTACAGACAGATTACAAGAGTTCAGAGAAACAGAATATTATTGTGAGAATGCTTAGAAAGGTTGTTTTGGTTTGTTTTTGTGGAGGTGAGACAAGTTGGGTTTCAAAGGGTGGGTAGGTTTTGGATTTATAGAGGAAATTGTTGTCAGAAACAGGGCAGGGGGAGGGATGGCTATCCGGGGATCCATGTGTCAGATGCTTGCATTTTGCAGGGAGATCTAGACACAGATACAAATTGGATCTTTAAAGTACAATTGATTAGTTGTTTTGTCTTTCAACATTTTATGCTAGTCATCAAAATAATGCTGGAAAGTAAACTGGCATTGATCCACTCGAGGTTTGCACACACAGTCAGAAGTCTATGTTTTCAGTCTGCTACTCACCTGTAATAGGATTTGGAGTTAACTTTTCTGCAAACCCACCTGCATCAATCTTTTCATCACTCTACTATTTTATGCTCACTAAACTTAAATCTCCAAATAGAGTGTGTGAGGTAGGAAGGGACTTACTGTCATATCATAACATTATCACAAATGCTTAAAGGATTTGTGGCCTTCATATGACAGCATGTAAAAGAAAAGGAGTGGCTTCCTGAACACCACCACCAAAAAACCAGGCATTTACGAAGACTGGCAACTACAGGAAAACACATTTTCGTGGACATGAATTAGTAAAAGTCAGTTTGGAAAGGGATGGTGGGAAACAGATGGCTAATTGTTTATGCTTCTCAAATGTGCACTATTTTTCCCAACAGAAGCTGCATACAAACACTGAGACTTCTCTGTGGCGTAGACCAGGTGACACAAGGTTCTGGGTATAATCGCAAGTGTTTTGAGAAGGGGGCATTAAAACAAAGCTCTTTAGAAATAGATCTTCTACTAACTGGCCATGATTAAACAATCAGCGAGGTCAAACAAGTTGATCATGGGTTGGGAGCCGTCAACCGCCCCTTTCTCTCCCTACAGCTTACAGCTATCTCAGGGTCGGAGGTGGTGACGTCTTGAGTCAGGATCCCCTTGTCTCTTCCTCCTCTAAAATCCATGCCCCCTTATAGTCACCTTCTCTAACCCAACACGTGGAGGAGATGGGGAGAGGGAAAGACGAAAAGGAGAAGGAGAGAATGTGCTCATTTTGGGGGAGAAAAATAAATTGGCGATCTCTGCCTTCTATCCTGAGATATTAAACACCCCCAAATTTATCATTACTACACAATCTGTAATGGAAGAAAAACTAGTATGATGTGAGCAAGCAGTCAGAGTTCCTGGCTCTTAATTTCAATTTTCCTTTCCTACCATCAGAGAAAAAATGTTCAATGAACTTAATACCTTGGTATTAGAATCTTTTTCTTAAAGCGAAATTCCTAAGAGATGACAAGTTTTCTATATAACATTACTTACACTGTCCAAGGTTATAACACAAACTTTAAAATGCTGCACACAGAAAATTCTGCTGGGGTTTAACCCTACAAAGAAGTTACAAAGATCTTAAAGTAACAGCTATGCTCTACATTAGGGACTGGCAAACCATGACCTGTGGGCCAAATTTTGTAAACAGGGCTACTGCCTGTTTTTGTAAATAAAGTTTTATTGGAACACAGCCACACTCATCTGTTTACTTAGTGTCTATGGCTACAATGGCAGAACTGAATAGCTGTGACAGAGACCATATGGCCCACAGAGCATAAAATATTTACTATCTGGGCCTTTCAGCAGGTTGCCAGCTCCTGCTCCAAATGTATAGTAGTACTGACTGTATATACATAATAACCTCAGTGGATAAACTTCTTGGAGATTCATGAAGTAAGAATAACATATCCCCAAAATACTACCCTGGCTTTTGATTACTTATTCATTTATTTATATGGATGTTAAATACAAACATAATTTGGTGAAATTCATGCAATGCAGACCCGCCAAATTTGAACCAGATGTACGAAATAATCATTCCACAAGAACACCATGAAGCATTCCTCTCAAATTGCAATGTTGTAGTCTACTGAAAAATATTTGCAGACTACAAGTAGAAAATGATAGAAAACCTCCATGTGTCTCTCTGAGAGTTTGGGCATGCACAACACTCTGCTCAGCTGTGGCTCAGAAAAATCTCTACTGCCATTGTTGGGAGGGGAGAGGAGAAGGGGCCTTTGGGAGGCCTGTACTCATCAAAGGGCAGACACTTAGGGCTCTGTGTGAAGTGGGATGGCTCCCAATTCACCCCATCTGCAAACATAACTGTGTATGAGAAGCCCTTCTCCAAAACCACCCAAAGAAAGGACCCATCTCTGGGCCAGGCCCAGTGGCGTACCCGCTAAGTTCGCACACTCCACTCTGGCGGCCCAGGGTTCACCGGTTCAGATCCTGGGTGTGGACAGACGCGCTGCGCTGCTCATCAAGCCATGCTGAGGCAGCGTCCCACATAGAGCAAATAGAAGGATGCACAACTATGACATACAACTATCTGCTGGGGCTTTGGGGAGAAAAAAAGGAAGAAGATTGGCAACAGATATTAGTTCAGGGCCAATCTTCCTCAAAAAAAAAAAAAAGGACCCATCTCTGAACTAAGACTTTGAGGAAAAGAACACTAAGTCAGTCATTTGAGAAACAGCTTTCACAAAATGCTAACTTTCTGCTAGAATGAGGACTTATGAAGGTCAGAGATACATAGAGGAAAGCAATTATAAGTGCTATTCTTTACAAGTTCAGTTTTGGACAGCTAGGAAGATGACCAACAGAAGGATCTGATACCAAAGAATCTCAAATTCATCACCTCCCTCAAATACAAATATTCCTTGTCCAGGTCCCATTCCAGCCGAATGCTAGCTAAGTCTTCTATTCTTTCTAGCCATCCCTGGTTTCTACCCCAATCTAAGTTATGATATTTCTAAGTTTTCACATCCCAAGACTTGTCACTTGGTCACTCTGGGCTCTACCTCTGCCCTAATTTCTCCAACTCTGGGCAGAAAATATAACCTCCATCACTCACGATGCATTCCCCTTTGCCTAACCACCTTCTGCCCTCACCTGGATGTACAGATGCCGACTGGATTTTGGGAGACCTGAAGCCATACATAATCTCTTCACTATACCAGGCCAAAAGATGTGCATGGATTTTGAAATTATCAAGTCTGGGGTTCAAATTCCAGCTCAGCTATTTACCAGACGGGTAACATAGAACAAACTACTCAACCTCTCTGGGCCTTAATTTTCTCACCCGTGCCATAGAGATAACATTTCCTCCCTTTCAGGGTTATTGTGAGCATCAGAATAGGTACTCAATAAAGACAGCTGCTATTATTACAAACTTGTCTTAGTAGTTACTACTAATACCACTACCACCACTCGTCAAGGACTTACTATCCATCGGGCAATGTGATAGCGACTTTCCTCAATAAATTCGCAAACTTCTGAGGTATGTAATATTTGTCCCCATTTTACAAATATGGAAACAGACAGAGAGGTTAAGTAACTTGCTGAAGATAATACATTTATTAAGTGGTGGGTCAGGACTCCAATCCTAGTCTTCCAAGTACAGTTGATCTCATTATTTGTGGGTTCTGTATTTGTGAGTTGGCCTACTTGTTAAAATCTATTTGTGACCCCAAATCACTACTCGCAGCACCTTCCTGGTCATTCACAGACGTGTGCAGAGCAATGAAAAACTTGAGTCACCAAACATACATGTTTCCAGCAGTGGTCAAACAAGGGGACGTTCTGCCTTCTTGTTTCAACTCTCATACTATAAACATGTGTCCTTTTTGTGGTCTATCTAGTGCCACCTCTTTAACATTTTTGTGCTTTTTGTTAGTGATTTTGCTATATAAAATAGCCCCAAGTGTAGTGTTGAAGTGCCGTCTACCGTTCCTAAACTCAAGAAGGCCATGACATGCCTTACACACAAAATACACGTTAGATAAGCTTCATTCAGGCATGACTTAGAGCGCTGCTGGCCATGAGTTCAATGTAATGAATCAGCAATATATATTAAATAAGATGTCTTTAAACAGAAGCACACATAAAACAAGCTTATGTTTGATCAGCTGACAAAAATGTGACCAGAGGCTCACAGGAACCAAATCCTGTATTCTCTTAGGAGCGATGGTTCAGTATTCACTAATTCAGTGTTTGTGGCGATTTTACAGAACATAGCTACCACGAATAACAAGAATCAACTGTATGTCCTCTTTCTACTGACTGTCAGGTTTGGTATTATCCACACCTCAGATACTATACACAGACTCACACCAGAAGTTTTCACTCCCATAGCCTTCACCACACTATCCATCAGACACATTAATGAGGGGTGGGGAGAGAACTGGCATAGGAAGGAACAAGAGTAAAATGAAGAAAAGGTGTAGCAAATATGGCATTCCAATAATCTTATTGCTTAGAAATTGAGAGGAGAGAATGCAAGCTACACACTAAAAACATATAGTGTTACTCTCTGCTTCTTCCTACTTCCAGAATTATAAGAAGCTTTGATAAACTCTGAAATCCCTATATTCAGAAAGCGTTTCCAAAAATGAATTACAAATTAATCAGATTAAAAGCTGCCTTCAGCCTGGCATTCTTGGTAATTGTCAAATTTCCTTTCGTCTCATTTCGCCACTTGCTTACTCTGTTTTCAACTGAGCCATAGAAATTAGGTGGGAATACGGGCAGTATTCTCACAGTATTATAGATTTATTATGTTTTGTCCTGGAAAATAAAGATTCCCCTAGAATTTACTGCCAAAAACTCAATAAAAGGCAACAAAACAACCACCTTATAATGACATTAAATTACCAGCGGTTTAGTTCACGCTTTGGCAGCTTGGGGTTCATGGGTTTGGATCCCGGTTGCCGGCCGACGCACTGCTTATCAAGCCATGCTGTGGCAGCGTCCCATATAAAGTAGAGGAAGATGGGCCCCACAAAATGGCACCCAAATCCTGAGTTTTCGCAGTTTTGTTCCTAAAATTCTTATGCAAAAATCACTTTATGCCAACCTAAGTAAAGTTTATGATTTCTTTTCTCCTTTATGCTCTTTAAGATATTTTCTTTATTTAGAAAGATTAGTCTACTCCAAAGTATATCGTCCTATGTGTGCACTCTTCTGTATGTATACTCCAATTTTAAAAAAAGCCAAGAATAAATTCCCAGCTTGAATTGAGATAAACCGATTTTTCAGCTATGAATTGATTATAAATAATTTGCTAAAATAAAAGCTTTGCAGTCTAAATATTAAAGTTTTGATAAACAGACTTTTTATGTTGCAACACATTAATCTGAATTTTCAAAAGTAACAGATAACGAAAGTCAAATTGTAAGTTTCATTAACAGCTCAGTTGAAATTTATGCACAAGATTAAAAATAATTGAAAGATAGAAATTATTTGAAAGCATATATACAATATCTTAAAATTAAAATCCAATAATTGTTACCTAAAAGTAACATTAAATATTTCAGGACAGCAAACTAAAAGTACTAGAAATACAAACAGGATCAAACTAAAAATTCATAAAAAATCCTTTTGTAAGGAAATCAATAGCAACAATGAATAGCTTTATACATCATAAACAGAATATCTCCTATTAATTGAAAATGTTAAAACTGAACAAGTTTAAGGCAATATTTATCAATTTAATTTTTTTTTTTTTTTTGAGGAAGACCAGCCCTGAGCTAACATCCGTTGCCAATTCTCCTCTTTTTTTGCTGAGGAAGACTGGCCCCGGGCTAACATCCGTGCCCATCTTCCTCTACTTTATATGGTATGCTGCCACCGCATGGCTTGACAAGCAGTGCGTCGGCCGGCAACCGGGATCCGAACCCACGAACCCCAAGCTGCCAAAGCGTGAACTAAACTGCTAGGCCACCAGGCCGGCCCCTATCAGTTTAATTTTTAAATAACTCCACAACTAATTTTTTAAAACACTTACAGCTCTGACTAAATCAATGTCTTTTAAGTCACTTAAATTTAACATGAGCAGCTATGCAGGAGATTAACAGGTGAATTTGAAGAATACAAAAAGGAATTCAATTCAATTCAAATACCATCTGTTCTGCTCTGACTTTCTGTAACACAGATGAGCTCATGTTTGATTGGTAAGTGGGAATGACATCATTATACATGGAAGTCTCAATGATTCATTTGTGAGTTTCCAAAGCAAAGAAGTGGAGGGAATGGAATTATCTGAAATCTTAGGCAAGAAAGGAAAAAGGCTTGACCTAACTTGGCCTGAACAAGAAGCTGTACTTCAAGAACGCTGTAAAAGAACTTGCACCTGGGTCTCACTTCCCAGGCAGGCCCTCCCTCCCCGGGGTGCACCCACACCAGGCCAAGGTCTCACTTAGCTTGGCATTGCACTGGCTCCTGTCAATGTCCACTATAACAGCAGCCCCACTGGCTCAGAACTTCACTTCTATTTGCATTGTCTCAACCCCCACCATCCATGTATCAATTCAAGCATTGCTAGAATTTCCACTTTGCTGTTTTTGTACATTTTTAGTATCTATTTTAGAACATCCAGCCACACAGAGATGTCTGCCCAGGTGGCCCATGTAACCTCCTGAGGTACCAATTATTGCTTCTGCTAGTAGTTACCAAGTTGCATAGATTTTCAGAGATCTGCCACAATCTTATTTTTCTCATAAGACACTATTTTTAGTGCATGATTTGCAGAATGTAAGGTTTTTCAGGAACGTAACTATTTATCAAGTGCCTATCTACTAGGTACAGGCAATGGGCTAGGTACTTAAAGTTAAATTTAAGGATCTAAAAGAATATATTTTCTTAAAGATCTCAACTTAAGAGAAATAAACACCTCTCCATTAGTTTGCTAGGGCTGCCATAACAAAGTACCAGATGCTGGGTGGCTTAAACAACAGAAATTTATTGTCTCACAGTTCTGGAGACTAGAAGTCCAAAATCAAGGTGTCAGCAGGGTTGGTTCCTTCTGAGGGCTGTGAGGGAGAATCTGTTCTGGGCCCTCTCCTAGCTTCTGGTGGTTTGCTGGCAATCTCTGGTGTTCCTGGCTGATTGATGCATCACCCGATCTCTCCCTCCGTGTCCACGTGGCATTTTCCCTTCATGCGTGTCTGTGTCCAAATTTCCCCATTTGATAAGGATACCAGTCATATTGGATTAAGGGCCCACCCTATTCTAGTATGACTTCATCTTAAATAATTACATCTGCAATGATCCTACGTCCAAATGGGATCACATTCTGAGATACTGAGGGGTGAGACTTCAGCATATGAATTTTGGAGGGATACAGTGCAACCCATAACAACCTCTAATTCACAAACTGGAAAATACTAAAAATTATTATTATTTCTAGCTCCTGGTAATGGCAGATGAGGTAAGTCAGTTAGCTGAAAACAAAAAAAGCTGAAAGAAATACAAAAAGCATCCTCCTAAAATCTAACCAAATAGCCAACAAGGTAGTGAGGATGTACAGATCTGAGCCCAGATCTGAGTCAGTACTTGAGCTTAGAGAGAACCAGAAGTCCAGCTGCTTTTGCCCTGGAGTCATTTGCTGAGAGGTGTCCTTTTAGGGCTTGGAGGATGAGGCCTGGAATCTGTTCACCGCCAAGAATGAGGTCCTGGTGAACTCTTAGTTTAGGCTAATCCTCAAAAGGCAGCATGCTGGGGGCAGGGGTTCAGAGAGCAGCCCAGCTTTGTATCAGCAGAATGGCCAAGAAAATCTCAAGCCTTGATTCTGGACTTCTATGGATATCTTTCAAATACAAATGTCCAGCACACCTGAACTATGGGGTAAACCCACTGACCAACCTCCGGGTGACCACTAGTGGCACACAGATAGGCCAGGAGCAAACAACACTGCAAAGATTATGAAAACAGAACTGACAATGAAATCACAACAGATTTCACAGAAGGCTGGTTGAACCCAACTAGGTCAATGCCTGCTAAAACAAATACATCAACATTCACCATAGGATTTAAACAAGATGCAGAGTCTCACAACAGAATATTCAAAATGTCCAGGGTATAATCCAAAATTACTCAGCATACAAAGAACCAGGAAAACCACAACTCACGTGGGGAAAAAAGATATACTGTGCAAACCCTAATCATAAGAAAGCTGGAGTGGCTATATTAATATTAGACAAAGTAGACTTCAGAAAAAAGAAAATTATAGGGAGTAAAGAAGGACATTACATAGTGAAAAATGGGTTAATTTGCTAAGAAGACATAACAATCCTAATTGTATATGCACCTAACAACAGAGCTTCAAAACACATGGAGCAAAAACTGACAGAATTGAAAAGAGAAACAGAAAAATCCAAAACTACAGCTGGAGACTTCAACACTCCTCTCAGTAATGAATAGAACTAGTAGAGAGCAACAATATAGAAGGACTGAATGCATCAATTAACTGTACAAACTGACATTTATAGAACACTTGACACAACCACAGCAGTATACATATTCTTTTCAATATACATTGGACATTCATAAATAAAATCTTAACAAACTTAAAAGAATTAAAATTGTACAATGTATGTTCTCTGATCATAATGGAATTAAACTAGAAAGCAATACAAAAGGAAAACAGGAAATCTCCAAACACCTAAATAGTAAACACACCCTTCTCAATAATCCATGGGTGAAAGGGAAGGTCTTAAGGGAAATTAAAGAATATTTTGGGGGGCCGCCCGGTGGCACAGCGGTTTAGTCCGCGCTTGGCAGCCCGGGGTTCGCGAGTTCAGATCCCAGGCGCCCGCCGACGCACCGCCTGTCTGCCATGCCCTGGCGGCGTCCCATATAAAGTGGAGGAAGATGGGCACGGATGCCAGCCCAGGGCCAGTCTTCCTCAGAAAAAAAAGGGGAAGATTGGCAACAGATGTTAGCTCAGGGCTGGTCTTCCCCACACAAAAAAAAGAATATTTTGAACTGAAAGAAAATTTTTAAATTAACATACCAAAATTTGTGGAATTCAGCTAAAGCACTACTTTGAGGGAAATTTATAAGATAAATTTTTTTCTCTATTTTTCTAATGTAAACAGCACAGTGGAGACATATCTGAAAATTAAACTTTAGGCACTTTCTAGGAGTTGATACCCAATACTGTGAAAGTGGGCTGAAGACCCACTAGTAGGTAACCACATTAAGACTAAGAAATCAATAACCACTAACTCTGATTTAAACTGCACTTCTATAATTTCTCAAGAGTCATTAATAAACCAAAGTCACTAAGAAAAACTAAAAAGTATCTTTTTACATGTGCCTCAGTGCCCAAAGAGTGTCCTAACCAATCTGGCCTAAAATTTTCAACTCAAGCTATTTCACAGGGTATGTTTCAAATTAAACTAAATAAAATTGATAGAATAAAAGTGACAGGAAAAGATGATGGAGTAAGTCTGAAAAAAATCTCAATTAGCTAGCTTATTTTGATTAAATGTACAAAACAACAAATTCGCATCTCTTAAAATATATTAAATAATCAGCAGTCAAGATAGTTATCCATAAAAAGTCACAAATAAGATAAAATTTTTTTATTAGAAAAGTTGCAATGAAAAATCTAACTTTATTCCTTAAGATATTAGAAAAAGAAGAGCAAAATAAACTGTTACAGTAAGAAACTCCAATTTCAGTTTAACTGGAGTCCAAGAAAGGGAAGAGAGAAAGGGACAAAGAGATCCTGGCTGGGAATTTTCAAGAATGACAAAAAAATATCAATCCATAAATTCAAAAAGCTCAAGCAGAATAAATAAAAAGAAACACACACCTGGCTATATCACCATGAAACTGTAGAAAATGAAAGACAAAAAGAAAAATCTTAAAAGCAGCCACAGAAAAAGGAAAGTTTACTTCTCAAGTACTGATGGCTGACTTCTCAAAACCAACAGTGGAGGGGCTGGCCCAGTGGCACAGTGGTTAAGTTCGTGCGCTCTGGTTCTGTGGCCTGGGGTTTGCAGGTTTGGATCCCGGGCGCCAACAGATGCACCGCTTGTCAAGCCATGCTGTGGCGGCATCCCATATAAAGTAGAGGAAGATAAGTATGGATGTTAGCCCAGGGCCAGTCTTCCTCAGCAAAAAGAGGAGGATTGGCAGGCAACAGATGGTAGCTCAGGGCTAGTCTTCCTCACCAAAAAAAAGCAACAATGGAAGTCAGAAGCCAGGGGAATAGCTTCAAGAAAATAACTGCTAACCTAGAATTCTCTACCCAGCAAAAATAGCTTTCAAGACTCAAGATGAAATAAAGATCTTTTCAGATAAACAAAACCTGAGTTAGCCACCAGCGAAATTTTCATGGTTACCATCATAAGATGCTTTTATTTAAAACACACATAAAACAAAAAACAAAAAAGTTCCCAATCAGTGAAATTTTTATATAAAATAATTATACAATAAAGCTAAATTTACTATAAGAATAAACAAAATAATCTAAGAATAAATAATCTACCCTCTTACCCTTACATTCAGGAGTTAAATCTGATCCTCCAATTTAAAATATAAAAGATAATTACCTTATTTTTTGGTAAGGTAAAGAAACTGAGGTATGGGTAGGGGAAACTATAACATTTTAATCCCCAAATGAACATCTTCTTATAGACACCACAAAAGGCAGTGGAGTCAGAGGGATCTCTGTGAACACAGTAATCAGAGAGAAAGAGGCAGCTAGACAAGAACAAGACACAGCATGCCAGGTGGTCTCACAATGCAGGGAGAACATTTTTTTTAATCTGACATGACTGCCTATAATGTAGAACAGTCCACTTCCTCATTTTCATCACTAATTGACTCATAATTCTCCCCTGTGTCACCACACACCAGCCCCCTATTCATAGGCACTCTGCCCAGAGCTTTACTGAACAAAGGCCAGCAACATAGAACACAACACAGTGCATGAGAAAGGCAGAGAACACTAAGCTCTATGGATGATTATATATCTGTACCATATCTGGTCAAGAGAAACTGCAGAATTTAGCTGAAGAATACACTGTTTCCCATTCCACCACATACTCGCGAGTTTCAGCCCTTTGAACATCTTCCCTCCCCATTAGACCATCAGGTCCTGCGAGAAGGTACTCTACCTCACCCATTTAAAGCAACACTCAAGAACTGCTTTGGCCAGGCCCTGTGCCACTGGAGAAAGAGAGATGAGTGAGCCTCTGCCTCTCATCTTGAACAGCAGCAAAGACAAAGAAATGAATAACATGAATGAGGTTCTGAAGACCCTGCTGTGGGAAGACAAGAAAGGGTGACTAGCCCTGCCTTTCAGGAGGGGCAGGGAAGAACATGTGTAAAGACGAGTTGGAGAGCCATGGTGCATGCAGGGAAACGTGTGCTTCTGTGGGGTGTTTGGTTCAGGAGCAAGAGGAAAGGCTAGAGCCAGACTAGGAAAGGCCTTATCTGCAATGCTCAGGAACTGGACTTTACCCTGTGGGCAATGAGGAGCCAAGCAGGACCAGATGGGCTTTTTCAGGAAGCTATAAACTCTGGCACTGGAGTAGAAAATGCAAAGGAATGGAGAGAGGCCAGAGACAGGAAGACTGACCTATTGAGAGGTTGTTTCAACCATCTACGGAGGTCTTATTCTACTTTTTTCCTCCCCCTGCAGCAGCTAGCACAGTAAGAGAACAATAATGTTGACCTGAATTGATTCTAAGAGATTCTAAGAGAAAAATAACTAAATTTTTTACAAAGTGCTTTCCTGCTTTCTAAGGCAATTCCTTTCTCAAGATGGGGGGGAAAAAAGAAGCTATAGCATGTACACTCTAAGACCACCGATGCCTTTCACACCATTCTAACATACAGCTAAGATCCTGAAGAATCTTCATTCTCACAGGTTTTCCTTGTCTTCATTTTATCACATCTTCACTGATCTCAAAACATTGGTGGGAAGAGTTAAAAACCTGCACAGCAACCCCGAGCAGAGGATGCCACATATACATATATTTTTAATAATGAAATCAAGGAAAGCGTTCAATATATAGATAGTGCCCATTCAGTGTTGCTTCAAGTAATCTAGTTTTGGATTTGTGTCAGTTTATCTACAAAATACAAATCTTCTGTGCATACTCCCAATTACTGAGACCTGTTCCAGAAGTTGAATGCAATCAACAGTAGAGATTTAGTAGACTACTTAAAATAAGATGGCATCCACTTGATGCAGTTCCTATCAAAATTCCAGCTGTTTTTTTGCACAAATTGACAAGCTGATCCTAAAATTCATATGGAAATTCAATGGACCCAGAAGTCAAAACAATCTAGAAAAAAAGAACAGAGTTGGAGACTCACACTTACCGATTTCAAAACTTAGAACTAGCTATAGCAATCAAGATGGTGTGGTGGTACTGCATAAGGCTAGACATATATAGAGATCAATGGAATAGAAATGGGAGTCCACAAATAAACTCTTATGTTTATGTCAATTGATTTGGGACAAGAGTGCCAATATAATTCAATGTGGAGAGAAGAGTCTTTTCAACAAATGGTGCTGGGACAACTGAATATCCACATGCAAAAGAATGAAGCTGGAGCCTTACCTCACCCCATACAGAGAAATTAACTCAAAATGGATCATGGACTGAAGTGCAAGAGTTAAAACTCTTAGAAGAAAATGTAGGGGTAAGTCTTTATAACCTTGGGTTTGGCAGTGGTTACTTAGATCTGACTCCAAAAGTGTAAGTGACAAAAGAAATAATATATAAATTTTACTTGATCAAAATTTAAAACTTTTGTGTTTCAGAGGACACTATCAAGTGTTACTATCAAGTAAAAACGACAATCCAGAGACTACTTCAAACTATTTGAAAATATCTGAGAAGAGACTTGTATACAGAATATATAAAGAACTCTTACAAATCAACAACAACAAAAAAAACAACCAAATTAAAAATGGGCAAAGGATTTGAAGAAACATTTTCTGAAAAGAAAATATACAAATAGTCAACCAGAGAAATGCAAATCAAAACCACAGTTAGATATTACTTCATACCCATTTGTTGTTAGTGCTGTCGAGTGGATTCCGATTTCCAGCACTCCTGTGTACAGCAGAGAGAACCCTCCCTGGTATTTATGTGCCATCCTCTCACCTTCCAGTGCTCTATCAGACAATGCTCCCCTGCTATTCACAGGGTTTTCATGGTCAATTTTTTCAGAAATGGGTGGCCAGATCCTTCTTCCTAGTCTATCTTAGTCTAGAAGCTCCACTGAAATCTGTCTACCATGGGTGACCCTGCTGGTATTAAAAATACCAGTGGCATAGCTTTCAGCATCACAGCAACATGCAGCTGTCACAGTATGACAACCGACAGATAGGTGGTATGGTTCCCTGACCGGGAAATGAATTCAGGCCGTAGAGTTGAGAGCACTGAATCTTAACCACTAGACCACCAGGTCATACTCACTAGTATGATCAAAATAACTATGACAATAACAAGTATTGGTAAGGATGTGGAAAAATCGGAACCCTTAAGATTACTAGTGAGATTGTAAAATGGTTCAGCCACTTTGGAAAATAGCTTGGCTGTTCATCAAAATGTTGAACATAGTAGAGTCGCATATGACTCAGCAATTCCACACGGGTATATACTCAAGAAAACTGAATACATATGTCTACATAAAAACTTGTACATCAATTTTCATTAGCGGCATTTATAATAGTCCAAAAGTGGAAACAATTCAAATGTCCATCAACTGATGGATGAATTAACAAAATATGGCATATTCATACAATGGAATTCTATTATTCAGCAATAAAAAGGAATGGAGTGCTGATACATACAACATGGATGAATCTTGAAAACATTATGTTAAGTAAAGAAAGAAAAGACCATATATTGTATGATTCCATTGGCACAAAATGTCCACAACAGGCAAATCCATAGAGACAGAAAGTAGATTAGTGATTACAGGGGCTGGGGGGAGGGGATACAACTGCTAAAGGGTACAGACCTTCTTTTTAGAGTGATGAAAATGTTCTAAAATAAGGAAGAAGTGATGGTTGTATAACACCAGGAATATAGTAAAAGCCACTGAATTGCATACTTTTAGAAGGTGAACTTTATGGTATGTGAATTATATCTCAATAAAGCTGTTATAATGTATATTTTTTTAAAAGATGGTGCCCACCTATTGTTTATCAACTAAATTGATATCTATGTTGATGGGTTATTTTTTATTCTAAAAACAATCAGCTTAAAAATTATTTGGAAAAATACTGAACCAGAAAATCATCACAAAGGTGGGATGAACATCATAGAGATATGACTCCATGAAAGATTTTTAGCCTGAAATAATGCCAACGTGTTATACTTTTTCTAAATATACAGGATAAAATCTACTTAAAAACTGTCAACTTAATCTCTTCAGTGTGATCAACAGTCCTTGTTTTTGCAAAGTCCAGAGCTATTCAGGCGTGTGGGCTAACCACCACCAAAGGGAAAAGGGCACATGATAAAGACACGGGCTGACACAACTTAATCAGTTGGGAAAGAATGGAAGTACAGGCGTTTATTTCCTATGTTCAGAGGGTTTGAAGCAAATTACGCTTGAAACTAAAAGAGACTCTGCCTTTTATTTTAAACAATTGGTCCAGTATCATTACTAATAACTGAGGCTTATAAATACTCAAATGTTCACTTAAATACACTGAGATTAACAAAAGGCCAGATGACAGGAAATCTATGAATTTAGTGCTGGAAAGACGTTGCACTGTATCTAGTGAAAAAGGAAGAGAGCAACCAGCACCTCAATTTAAAAATGCAGTTGCCAGTTCTGAGCCCAACATTATAGAACTATATATCCAGGCTTCCCAGGTGATGCATGTAAAGAAGCACATTTATATAAATAAGTTTGTATCTTTGTTAGAACAACCATCACTAACTCACAGTCATAGTTTATAAATTGATACTAGAAACATTCTATCAAGATCAAACTGAGACCGAAATAGAAGACTAGAGAAGGAAGAGTTCATGATATGGAGTGAAGAGATGAAATTTAGACAGACCTTGTGAAGCAACAAAAATATTCAGAGCCAAAGAGAGATACAAGATAATCCTCATCAAATTTTAAATCCAAATCCAAAAAACAATGGCCAGAGATAAACCTGGCAGGAAAAAGAACTCTACTTAATGATTTTGAGACTTGTTTTTACTAATTAGAGGAAGAGGTAACCAATTTTTAACCACACTTACTAAATTTTTCAGCCATTTATTTTCATTTTAGAACTCAGTTCAATTTTCTGAAAAGTTATAATGAACTTGATTCCTGATAAAGAGCAACACTATTATCATGTCCTGAGGAAATCAGTGGGGGGTTAGTGGTAATAATGTCCCATCATGGCAACATGCAGTTCCTACTAATTTAAAAACTGAGATACCATGTTCCTGGCTCGTGTTTGGAGTGGAGGTTTAGACACAGAAATAAATATTCTATAGGAGACATGCACAATTAAATTTCAAACTGAAACACAATACCTATATTTAATTTATTGTACGATGTGCAATCAGTTTTTGTAAATGGAGGTGGGAATTCCACATCTGAATGTCTGGACATTTTAATCTCACACTAAAGGGGAAAAAATGATATAGACAAAAATACACAATAATCTAGTTTTCCTTATTTTACATTTCCATGCCTAGCAAGCTCAAAGACTATTTTATTTTATTTAATTAATTTATTTTGTTTTGTGAGGAAGACCAGCCCCGAGCTAACATCCGTTGCCAATTCTCCTCTTTTTGCTGAGGAAGACTGGCCCTGGGCTAACATCCATGCCCATCTTCCTCTACTTTATATGGGACGCCGCCACGGCATGGCTGACAAGCAGTGCGTCGGCAGGCGCCCGGGATCCGAACCCGTGAACCCCGGGCTGCCAAGTGCGAACTAAACCGCTGCACCACTGGGCTGGCCCCTCAAAGACTATTTTAATATGATATTGCGGGGGGAGTGTCAAGGGGAATAAAAAATGGTATTATGGTGTGCATATGAAATTTAAAAAGACAAGGCATCATGAGTTGGCTACCCTTTTATAGGAGCATGCTGGGATTCTGAATTTTGATCCTATTTAAATCTATACTCTGCACAAAATATAGGCAAAATATGATCCTCTATAAAGAGTAGCTTGAAATTTTTAAATCTTCTTCTAAAATCTCACTAACATTTTGTTGGAATCATCTCAATGTTTTCCTGTTCTTTGTACATATTACTAACATCCTATACATCTGTCTCTAAAGAGTTTATGTACTCAAAAGTCAAATCAGTATTATAACAAAGGCATGGTATATGATGGGGAGGGGGGTATATTCCTAGATTTCCTGGTTAAAGAAATCAAGGAATAGAAAAAGGTCTGAGAATGGCTATAATTAACAAAACAAAAAATAACAAATGTCAAAGAGGACGTGGAGAAAAGGGAACCCTCATATACTGCTGGTGGTAATGCAAACTGGTGCAGCCATTATGGAAAATAGTATGGAGACTTCTCAAAAAATTGAAAACAGAAATACCATACAATCCAACTATCCCACTACTGGGTATTTATCCAAAGAACTTGAAATCAACAACTCAAAGAGACTTATGCACCCCTATGTTCACTGCAGCATTATTCACAATAGCCAAGACATGGCAGCAATTCAAATGCCTGTCAACTGATGAATGGATAAAGAAGATGTGGGATATATATACATATATACACAAAGGAATACTACTCAGCCATAAAAAAGACAAAATTGTCCCATTTGCAACAACATGGATGGACCTTGAGGGTATCATGCTAAGTGAAATAAGTCAGACAGAGAAAGACAAACACCATATGATTTCACTGGTATATGGAAGATAAACAAACATATGGATAAGGAGAACAGATTAGTGGTAACCAGAGGGGAAGAGGGTTGGGGGGAAGGCGAAAGGGGTAAAGGGGCACATATGCATGGTGACGGATAAAAACTAGACTATTGGTGGTGAGCACGATGCAGTCTATATAGAAACTGATATATAATAATGTACACCTGAAAGTATACAACGTTATAAACCAATATGACCTCAATAAAATAATTAAAAAAAAAAAAGATCTGAGAGAAAGTCACTAATGGAGCAGGGACTACACCCTGGTCTAATGTGCAGATGATACTTATGAACAAAAGTGGGTGGGGACAGTGATGCAAAAGTTAAAACGACAGATGCCAGCTCTCTTCTAACAGAATCTATGCAAACCTGGAAGTTCTCACAGCATAGTTACACTGTTCTGCAAAAGTAAGTAAACATTGAGAAGTATATTTGTATTATCTGGAGTTACCAAAGGAACTAAAATAGAAACTCAGGGGAGTGGAGAAAGGAAGGGAAAAATAGTGTCAATTTTTCAGCCTAATCTCCCATACTACTTTACTATTTTATTTATTAGCATATGCAGGTGTTTAAGAATAAAATAAAATGAAGTTGCTAGGTCTCCTTACATATACATCTGTTTCTAATTAGAAAACAATGTTAGTATGATCCCAGGACAACAGAATATAATGACAATAAAATTACAGCAATAAGTGTTGATAGAGGCACAGAACAAAATCTGTAGGCTCATATTCCTAGCTCTGTAACCATAAGTTATCTTACGGGTTAATTGCGGGGAGGAGGGGGACTGACAAGCAGGCAGCTTTCACTTTCTATAGCAAAAACTTCTGTAATTTAAAAATTGAATACACATTACTTTTGTCAGGGATCCTAAAGAATATAAACTAAAACATATATGCCTGGAAAAAGAACAGAATAAAAAATTAAGAGTATAACATTAATAGTAGTATTTCTCAGAAAGAAAGAATGGGCAGGTTATCTTTTCCTTCATATTTTTCTGTTTTTTTCCAAATATTGTACAAAGAGGATATATTCCTTTATAATGGGAAACTTCTATTTTTTGTGTGTGTGTGTGTGTGAGGAAGACCAGCCCTGAGCTAACATCCGTTGCTAATCCTCCTCTTTTTGCTGAGGAAGACTGGCCCTGGGCTAACATCCGTGCCCATCTTCCTCTACTTTATATGGGACGCCGCCACGGCGTGGCTGACAAGCAGTGCGTCGGCGGGCGCCCAGGATCCGAACCCGCGAACCCGGAGCTGCCAAACGCGAACTAAACGGCTGCGCCACTGGGCCGGCCCCGGAAACTTCTATTTTTTTAAAATGATTTTTAAGGATATATTCAGATGAAAATCTTCTAATATGTTGACTCACCACATCCTTAAAGGTATTCAGTTTTATGGAATATAAAAATACAATATTTCATCAATTCTAAGACTTGCATTTTAACATCTCTGAAATCAAGATGCATCTTAAAATCAACCAGTAACAGCTGGGATGTAGTTGTCATTGCCCGTGCATGTGTGGAGATCAAAAGTACTAGTGTTAAAACTTAGAGAGGTAACAAAAAGCTAAACACAGAATTACCATTTGACCCAAAAATTCTACTCCTAGGTATATACCCAAAGGAATTTAAAGCAAGGCCTCAAACAGATACTTGTACACCCACGTTCACTGTCGCATTATTCTCAATAGCCAAAAGGTAGAAATAGCCCAAGTGTTCATCAACTGATTAATGGATAAACAAATTATATTACTATATCCATACAATGAAATATTATTCAGTCATAAAACTGAAGGAAATTCTGACACATGCTACAATATGAATGAACCTTGAAAACATGATACTAAGTGAAAGAAGCCAGACACAAAAAGACAAATATTATATGATTCCACTCTTATGAAATATCTAGACTAGGCAAATTCATAGAGACAGAAAATAAATTAGGGGTTACTGGGGGGTGGGAAAGGGGAAAATAGAGAGTTATTACTTAATGGTTACAGAGCTTCTGTTTGGGGCGATTAAAAAAAGTTTTGGAAATAGATAGTGGTGATGGTTGCACAACATTATGAATGTAATTAATGCCACTGAATTGTATACTCAAAAATGCTAATTTTGTTACATATATTTTACCACAATTTTTAAAAATTAATAATGTAATATACCAAAAACCACTGAATTGTACACTTAAATGGGTGAATTGTATGGTATGTGAATTATATCTCAATAAAGTGGTTTTTAAAAACTTACAAAGAATGGACCACTCTTCTGAAAATGTTGCATTGCCAACACTCTTTACGATATAATATATAGAAATACACAAATATTGTTGATTCTGTGTCAAACAGTTGACTCAGAAGAGATGGACACTGAATGTGAAGATATTTTAGGAATTCTTTAATCTATTTTGGTTATACTTTTTAATTATGATGCACAAGAATACTACATGATAAAAATCTATACTTAAGTCACTCTCACTTGTATAAATAAAAATTATTTATAATAAGAAAGCATTGTCATCATTTAATTCATAGCATTTTTCTCTTTCCATTGCATACAATGGCACATCTCACATTCAATGTGGTTTTAGATTTGAGCTGAGACTTAGTAAAAAGGATAAGGAAATGGGGATGTACAACTTTTAATTTCCAAACAACTATGCAGCCAGCACTCACAGCACCATATATGTGGGCCGGTGTGCATAATCACATGGGCCCTTTTCCTATACTTCCCACGAAATCAAACAGAATTTTTTTTTTTTTTTTGGTGAGGAAGAGTGGCCCTGAGCTAACATCTATTGACAATCTTTCTCTTTTTGCTTGAGGAAGATTGGCCCTGAGCTAACATCTGTGCCAATCTTACTCTGTTTCGTATGTGGGTTGCCGCCACAGCATGGTTTGATGAGTGGTATAGGTCCACGCCTGGGATCCAAACCCATAAACCCCAGCCAATGAAGTGGAGCACACCAAACTTAACCACTACACCACTAGGCTGGCCCCACAAATAGAAATTTTCATTCCAATAAAGTAATTTCTGGAAAGTAATAAAAAACATTGGGAAGAATAAATGAATACCACTTTGCCCATTCAACATGTTTGCTATTGCAAGTACTAAAATAAATGCACTGCCTTCATGTTAAGGTATGACAAAGCAGAAATCTGATATAGATATAATGTCTATTACTCATTTGAATCCATGACTCAGAATATTTTAAATATACATATGGAAACCAGAGTCTTTTCATAATCAGACTACAAACGAGAAACTCGTGCCAAGACGTGACAAACACAAATCTTAAAAAGCTTCACAGATTTAAATCTTCCATTTAAAACACAAACTATTTGGAAAATGCAGCAACACTGAGTTTAAAATCCCAATAACTTTTTCTGGTTTTGATGATGGTAATCACTTATCCCATTAATGGGACACACACTGCATGACACATACAAGTTCAAAGAGGAAATTCATATACTAACGGAGATAATTACTGGGATTTCTTGTTACACATGAAAAGAAGTTTGCAATGAATATCTCTGGACACATAACTTTTCAACTGGAAGAAAAGTATTCTAAAACTTTAAATTTTTACAATAACTTAAGAATCAGTTTGGTCACTACAGTAACATATGCTTATCATAGAAATGGGAGTAAATAATGAAAGCACCCATAGCTCACCATCTAGTTATAACCGCCACCACTGTTTTCTTCTAGAGCTTTCTGTCTCTGTCAGACTAAGGGCCCAGTTCTGGAGCCTAACTCACAGGTTTAAATCCTGCCTTTTCCACTTAGCCATGTGACCTGGGGCAAACTAGTCAATAGCTCTCTGTCTCATCTATCAAATAGGAATAATAATAGTAGCTACTTCATTGAATTTTAAAATATAATTATCCTACTCATACAGTTTTGCTACATGCCATTTTCACTTAAGAGAATGTGTGAACAGTTTCCATGTCATTAAATGTCTTTATATAAAATGTTTAAGGGCCACAATGTATTCCATTACATGGCTGTTCCACAATGTATTCTGATCCCTATCACCAGGCATTTAAACTGTCTCCAATTTTTGGCTCTTACAATGGGGCATTTACAATAGGAGACTAGGAATGATTGCAAGGTGAATGTCCTAAATCACAGTGACGGTGACAAGGGCTACACACAGACAGGCTATCTGCCTATGAGACGACTGATGTGCTTCCTGGCCATCCAAGCTACCTTAGTTCCTGCCTCTTCTCAAGTTTGGTACCCAGCCTTCGCCATTCTAGGAGTTCTCAACAGCCTCCCAATGAATTCTCTTATGCTTAAATTAGCCCAAGTCAGTTTCTGTTGCTTGTAACCAAAACACTTGACTGATATACAAGGTATAATTCTCTTCCATAAAATTCCACCACACACACCCAAACGATAAACTACACAACCAACCAACCTTCACAATCTGCTATGTCCCAGGAAGCAGTCAGTAAAACCAGACAGCTGCAACCCAAAGCACCAAGGTTCTCAGAAGGAAAGACAATTGTATTCCAATGAACATTTTGCTATGAGAGTCTTCATTTACTTATGGGCCTGGGATGCTACAATTCACTAATGCAAAATTACATAGAATAGATTATCTACAGAAAGACTAATCTAATCTTTCTCAGAGGAAAAAAAAATCAAATTGCATATTATACCCAAATATTAATACTATTATTATTACTCCTACTACACCTACTTACTCATACTTATATACCACTCTACTCTATGCCAGGCACTGTTGTAAATACTTTCCATATTAGCCATTTAATCCTTGCAATACACCTGTAAGTAGGTACTGTTATTATCCCCATGTTACATATGTAAGGAAACTGAGGCATCAGAGAGATCAAGTAACTTGCCCAATATCACACAGCTATTCAGGATTTGAACCCAGGCAATCCAGCTTCAAAATCTGTGTTCTTAACCATCATATATATACTGCTGCTTGATTTTTGTTTTATGACAGAATAAGTTCTGATCACATATTACTTTTTATTATTATGTGTCACAGTTGGTATCTAAATGGCAAGAGGATATTTACCACACGGATGGACTCCAATAAATACCTCATCTTCTACTACAGCTTCTCCCACTAAGAGTATGAGCCCAGAACCCAGAACAACTGATCATTCTCCTTCCCCCAGCAAATGCCAAGTGCTGTTCTACTTCCAAGACTTCACTCAAGCTATTTCCATTATTTAAAATGCCCTCCCAACCCATCAACCATCTGCCCACTTTCACCCAATAACGCAAGGCCAAGCTCAAATGCCAGATCCTCCACAAACCTTCCTCAAACCCTTCCAGATGGAAAGAATCTGCCTGCCCCTATGTTCCTGTGATTCTGTTTACCTCCAGTAGAGCATGTATTGCAATCTGCCAGTTTTCCTCCCCATCCCTCTCTTCCCAATGTAGGATTCTAGAAAGCAGGGACTACATCTGATAAATTCCCTTCTTTTATTTGATATCATCCACTGTATAGAAAAAAGTTACTGCAAGAAGTAGTCACTCAATGAATGACCACTGAGGTAAAGGAAATCAGGATGCTGAAGACTTCTCTATCAAGACAGTCTGTTCCAAGGTAGCAAACTGGAAAACTTCAAGGACTTAGAAAAATTGAACCTATCATTCAACTACTCCAAGCCCTTGTAAATCTAAAGCTAAAAACCTATCATTAAGAGACACTATCATTTGTGGAATTTTAACATTTATCTCAATAGGTCCTTTTACGGTCTGAGAGTGCACACTGTGGGAAATAAGATACGAAATTTTCCGGAAAACTATTTAAAATATTTGGTAAATACTAGGAACACAAGGTCACATGAACCACAAAGAAAAAGCCTAAACTCTGGGGCCACTATAGCAAGCAGAGAGGGTCATAACTGCAGGCAAATTGGACAGGTGGCCAGCTGTCCCTTTAAGAGTCCCATTGCCTTCTGCGATCTCTTTTCTTCCTTTAGTTGGTTTTCCTCAAGTGATTTATGGATTCAGTCAAAGCTAAGGAAGCTCTTCTTACCGCCTAACACATTAACTCCTCTGCCAACATGAGGAACCCTCACAAACAGGAGCGCTTCAAAGAACACATTCTTTTCGAAAACTAAAACTTCACTTTAAAAAATATAAAACCTCAAGGTCTTTCTGATTGGGCTTGGTTGATGCCTATGATCCAGACTCATTAGGATTTCCTGGAAATCAACTGGACGTAACACAACTAACAACGGGAAAACAACTATTCTTGGACACAGGGAAAGCTGGTAACAACCTCCAACAGTCCCCTCTGGAAGCGATCTTTTTTGCAGGGCTTCCCTGTGCCAAAGAGCATACAGTTATAGGGAGGAAGCAATATTAAGCTGGTCCCAGCCTTCCCAAAGCCATCTCCAGAGTGGCATCAAATGGCACTCCTGGAGAAAAGAGGTTACCCTTAACAAAATCTCATTTGTTGAGTATTAGTAACAACAGTAGGGTAGTGAGACATTTTATTGTTCACCTCACCAGTAAACTTATTTGCATTTATCCACACCTGTCCCAGAAAATATGTAACATATATCCCAAAAGTGAAAAGGATGAAAAGTGAGGTTGTTAACCTAATCTGCCTATGTGAGAACACTTTCAAAAATCATTCTTCTTCCATAACGGCTTTCTTCAAACTCACTTAAATGTTTAAGAAAATCCCTTGAAAGTATGTGAAAGGCACTAACAGAGCAGATCTAATCAAACCCTAATGAAATTCACATCTTGCTCACAACCTAAAGGACACTTGGCCATTGTTGCCGTGTAGAGTCTTAACAGCTAGTCCACACCAGGCATTCCCTGTTACGCCCTTGCACCCACGACTTTCAATTTAAAAAAGATTAATAGGCTCTCTCATCTTGAAAAGAATCATTCCTCTAATAACAACACTTAAGATAGAAAAACTCTTTAGAGATGTGCATGTGTTTGCATGTATGAGTGTGCGCCCTGTGAAAGCACGTATGTTGAAGACACTGTATGCTATGTCTATGTATCTAAACATGCCTTCAGTCATGGGCCCTTTTGTCAACCCCAACCCCACATTTAGCCTCTCTCTGTATGACTTCCTCACATGATGACCTATGACACAGCTAAACATTTGAGAGGTCAAGTTTTAGAATTTCTAAGAATAGAACTATACCAAGAAGATGGCTTGAACATCAGTTAGATAGGTAAGTTTTATATCAAGTGACCATATCAACCAAACCAGGGCAATTTTTAGAAAAAAAAAAAAAGTGTACTATTATTGGTTATGCTAGGACAACAGGTTTAAAACAGAATTTTTCCAGGCAGAGCAGAGAATATGGCCACTCTAGAATGTGCCCATCAGATAAAACTTTTTTTCAAATTCCAAGAGTTCTACTCTTCTATAGATGCCAAAACATTCAGTAAGTCACCTCCTCTTAGGCATGCTATTTGATAACGGCAGAATAATAGGAACTATGGGAAAAAGGGAAAAGACATGGCTAAGACTTGAAATACGCTGTTTGTTCAATAAAGTAATACAGGAACTGATAGTATCCTTGCTCATCCAGCATTTGAAAAGGACAAAGGAACACCTTCCATCAGATGCACAGCACTTTCCAGAGCCATTTTTTCAATTCGGTCACTAGAGACACAGCTGCAAGCCTAAAGTAATATGCTCACCTTAACTCAAGGGAGAAGGTTAGTAAGAACCATTGATGAGATTCAGGATCTACAAGATTAACAAATTTGTGATATGATTTATAATATAGAAGCAACTTACTTCTCCTAATATGATATTAAGAAGTTAATTTAAATTAATTTTAATAAGTTGAAAATCAGACTGTACATTTGGAAACAAGATGTTAAGGGAATATGATGACTTCTTATGTGTAATTATTCACCCGTGTTCTCTCTCTCCAAGCCCACTCCACTATACTCTACTCTGTGATGCTGGAGCTAGAGCTCTACAAACTCCATTCCCCAGACCCCATGCTGGCTGGCTCCTTGTTCACTTCTGCCAATGGGCAGTCTTAGAGAGAGGCTGAAAGAGGAGAAGAGAGAAAAAGGGGCTTCCTTCCTATTTTCATATTTCTGTCAGCATCACTCCAGCAGCAGCTGAAATTCTAACAGTAGAAATTTATCCACAGATATGCTTACAGATGTGTAAAATGACACATATTCAAGGATATTCACTGCAGTATCATGTGTAAAAGCACAAGACTGGAGGCATCCTACATGCCCATCAAAGAGAGCTAGGTGATTTAACACAAACAAGGCAGTAATGGAGGAATAGGGTAACCAAAAAAGGACATAAGACATATGGAAAACAAATATGAAAATGGTAGAAATATGTCCCTATCAGCAATTACATAAGTGTAAATAGGCAGAGACCGACAGAATGGATAACAAAACGTGATCCAACTATATGCTGTCTACTAGAGATTCATTTTAGATCCAAATACACAAATAAGTTGAAAGTGAAAGGAAAGAAAAAGATATTCCATGCAAACTAACCAAAAACAACTGGAGTGGCTATATTAATATCATATAAAAAAGACTTTAAGACAAAAAATTGTTACAAGGGACAAAGAAAGACCTAATATAATGATAAAAGAATTGATTCATCAAGAAGATAAAACAACTATAAATATATACTTATGCACCTAACAATGGAGCCCCAAATATATGAAGGAAAAACTGACAGAACTGAAGGGAAAAATAGAAAGTTCTATAATAATAGCTGGAGGCATCAGTATCTCTCTTTCAATAATGGATAGAACAACTAGACAGAAGATCAACAAGGAAACAAAAGACTTAACACTATAACCCAACTAGACCTATCAGACATATCTAGAACATTCCATCCCACAACAGAACATAAATTCTTCTCAAGTGCATGTGGAACATTTTCCAGGACAGACCGTATATTAGGCCACAAAACAAGTCTCAATAAATTTTAAAAGACTGAAATCATTCAAAGTATCTTCTCCAACCACAGTGGAATGAAATTGGAAATCAATAACAGAAGGAATTCTGGAATTCATTTGTTGAAATTAAACACCACACTTTAAAAAAACCAGTGAATCAAGAAAAAATTATAAGGCAAATTAGAAAATATTTTGAGATAAATGAAAATGAAAATATAAAATATCAAAATACATAGGATGCAGCAAAAACTGAGTGCAAAGAGGGAAATTTATAGCTGTAAATGCCTGCACTGAAAAAGGAGGATCTCAAATTAATAACCTAAACTTCCATCTAAAGGAACTAGAAAAAGAAGAGCAAATTAAATTCAAAGCAGGCAGAAGGAAAGAAATAATAAAGATTAGACCAGAGATGAGTGAAATAGAGAATAAAATAACAACAGAGAGCATTAACAAAACCAAAAGCTGGTTCTTTGAAAATATCAACAAAACTGACAAACCTTTGTAGCTAGACTGACCAAGAAAAAAAGAGATGGCTCAAATCACTAAAATAAGGAATGAAAGTGGGTCATTCCTACTTGAAATAAGAAGGAAATCTTATAAGAAATAAGAAGGATCATAAGATAATAGTAAGAACAACTATATGTCAACAAATTAGATAACCTAGATGAAATGGACAAATTCTTAAAAACACATAAACCACCAAAACTGACTCAAGAAGAAATAGCAAATCTGAATAGACCTACAACAAATAGAGATTGATTCAGTAATCAAAAAACTTCCAAAAAAGAAAAGCCCCGAACCAGATGATTTCACTGGGGAGTTCTATCAAACATTTAAGAAAAAATGACCAGCCTTCATAAGTTCTTCCAAAAATAGAAGAGGAGGGAACACTTCCTAACTCATTCTGTGAGACCAGTATTGCCTTGATACTAAAGTCAGACAAAGACATCAGAGACCAATATCCTTTGTGAATACAGATGCAAATAATCCTCAATGAAATACCAGCAGATTGAATACAGTCACATATTAAAAGGATTATACACCATGACCAAGTGGGTTTTACCCCAGGAATGCAAGGATAGTTCAACAATCAAAAAATCAATCAATGTAATATACAGTCATGCATCACTTTCTGAGAAATGCACTGTTAGGTGATTTTGTCATTGTGCAAACATCATAGAGTATACTTACACAAACCTAGATGGTATAGCCTACTACACACCTAGGCCATATGGTACTAATCTTATGTGACCACCATCATATATGTGGTTCATCGTTGACTGAAATGTCATTGTGCAGAGTATGACTGTATCATACTAATAGAAAAAAGGGAAAAAACCCACAATATCATCTGAATTGATGCAGAAAAAGCATTTGACAAATTTCAATACCCTTTCATGATAAAAAACACTCAACAAACTAGGGACAGTAGGGAACTCTCTCAACAGGATAAAGGGCACCTATGAAAAACCCACAGCTAAAATCATACTTAATGATGAAAGACTGAATGGTTTCCCCCTAATAATAGGAATAAGACTAGAATGTCTGCTCTTGCAAAATAAAAGGCATCCAGATTGGAAAAGAAATAAAACTCTCTATTCACAAATGGCATAATCTTATATACAGAAAACCCTAAAGAATCCACATAAAAATGATTAGAGCTAATAAATGAGCTCTGCAAAATTGCAGAATACAAGATCAACATACTAAAATCAGCTGTATTTCTACACACTAGCAATGAACAACCCAAAAATGAAGTTAAGAAGATAACTCCATTTACATTTAGCATCAAAAAGAATAAAATACTTAGCAGTAAATGTAACCAAAAAAGTACAAGACTTATACACTGAAAACTACAATACACTGTTATAAGAAATTTTAAAAGAACTAAATAAATAGAAAGGTATCCCACGGTCATGGATTGTAATACTTAATAATGTTAAGATGGCAACACTCCCCAAATTGATGTACAGATTCAAAGCAATTTCTATCAAAACTCCAACTGCCTTTTTACAGAAATGGACAAGCTCATCCTAAAATTCATATGAAATTGAAAGGGACTCTGAATAGCCAAAAGAATCTTGCAAGAGAACAAAGTTAGAAGACTCACATTTCCTATTTCAACTTACTACAAAGCAATCGTAATCAAAATAGTGTGATATTGGCATAAGGAGAGACACTATAGATCAATAAAACTACAGTTGAGAGTCCAGAAATAAAGCCATACATTTATGGTCAATTGATTTTTGACAAAGTGCCAAGACCACTCAACGGGGGAAAGTCTTTTTCAATGAATAGCCTTTCAACAAATGGTCCTGGGACAACTGAATATCCACTTGCAAAAAGACATATTTGACCCCTACCTCACATGATATACAAAAATTAATTCAAAATGGATCAAAGACCTACAAGTAAGAGCTAAAACTATAAAACTTTTAGGAAAAAACGTACGGACAAATTCTTCATTACTTTGGATTAGGCAATGGTTTCTTGAATATGACACCAAAAGCACAAACAAAATTAAAAACTAAGATTTAATCAAAATTTAAAACTTCTGTGCATCAAAGGACACTATCATGAAAGTGAAAAGACAACCTACAGAATAGGAGAAAATATTTGGAAATCATATATCTTATAAGGATCTAGTATCCAGAATACATAAAGAACTCTTATAACTCAACAACAAAAAGACAAACAATCCAATAGACACATCTCCAAAGAAGATATACAAATGGCCAATAAGTACATGAAAAAATCCTCAACTTCATTAGTCATTAGAAAAATGCAAACCAAAACCATAAGATACCACATCATACCCATTAGGATAGCTATAATAGTAACTTAAAAAAAAAACAACAGAAAATAACAAGTATTGGCTAGGATGTAGGAAAACTGGAACCCTCATAAACACTGCTGGTGGGATGGTAAAATGATGCAGCCACTGTAGAAAACAGTATAGCAGTTCCTTAAAATTTAAACATAGAATTCCATACATTTCTACTCCTAGGTATATATATACCAAGAGCACTGAAAACATATGTTCACACAAAAACTTGCACACGAATGTTCATAGCAGCATTACTCATAATAGCCAAAAAGTGGAAACAATCCAAATGTTCAATTGGTGAATGGATAAGCAAAATGTGGTATATCCATACAATGAAATATTATTCAACCATAAAAATGAGTAAAGTATTGATACATACTACAACATGAATGAACTCTGAAAACATTATGCCAAGTGAAAGAAGCCAGACACAAAAGGCCACATATTGTACAACTGCATTTTTATGAAATGCCCAGTACAGGCAAATTCATAGAGACAGAAAGCAGATCAGCAGTTGCCAGAGCTGGGGTTGGGCGAATGGAGACTGACTGCTTAATGGGTATTAGGTTTCTTTTTGGGGTGATGAAAATGTTCTGGAGTTAGATAGTGGTGATGGTTGTACAGCACTAGGAATGTACCAAAAGCCACTGAATTATACATGGTGAATTTTACTTCAATTTAAAAAAAAAAGACTGAAGGAGCTCTCTATATATTGATATGGGAGCTCTCCAAGATATATTATGGAATGAAAAAAGCAAGCTATAGAACTGTGTATAATATGCTCCCCCTTAAAAAAGGCGGCGGGTAGAGGAAGAATATATAAGCATTTTTATCTAACATATCTTTGCAAAAATGTACAAGAAATTGCTACCAGTGGATTGTCTCCGGGGAAGAGAACTTGAGGGCAAGGGGCAGGTGTGAAGAGACTTCCTTCTCAAAATAAGCCATCTTGTACAGTTAAATGTTGCACCGTGTACATAATACCTTTCCCCCCAAACCAAATTAACCCTTTTAAAAGAGTAAATATTTAAATAAAGGGGTGGTTATATAATGAAAATATGCTCATGGGAAGGTTGCTGATCCAGGCTGGGGGGAAAAACACTGGGAATGAGATTCTTCACGTGTTTATCTAACAATGACAGATATTGGAATCATTTTCAAGAATATAATTACACATTTCCCAAATATAAGATGATAAAAACAGTGTCACGCTTACATAACAGAATCTGAAAGGCAGTTTGAGTAGTGACAACAGGCTGGCCAACTATAAACACTACCCAGCAAGCAGTCCTCAGACCCCTGACTCTCAGGGGCAGGAAAATCTGGGTACTTCCTCCTTTCCCTTCTGATCTCTCCAGTCTGGGGCCTTCAGGCACTGACAGGTTAACGGAGTTCTCCACATTGAAAGGAGCCTTAAAACACCTTCTCTATGATCCAAGGAGAGAGGTGGAGATTGTATGAAACACCCACAATTATAGTCTAACAGCTCATTCTCAACCTAACTCTGAAGATCTTCCAACTGCATCGCTCTCCCTACAAATTAAACATGCAGGTTTAACTCATGGTTTATAAGTCTCCAGGTACTTTTACAGGTGTCAGAGAAACAGAAGTCCTATCATTATCCATTACTACCTACAACCTACAACACAACCCAAACCAAGTGACTTGTTTTACCCACTCTCCCTCAGACTGGTGATTGTCTTCCATTTCTGTCAGATTACCAGCAAATCTTCTCCCCTAATCTTTCAATTCATTACAGAAACTGCTAGTGATTCTTGCTACAATGGCAGAACCTCCCGAAACAGCTGGGAGTGACAGCCAGTCCTTCCTGCCCTGTCTTCTTTTTTTTTTAGAGCAGAAAAAAATAACAAACCTGGAAGCCCCATGTAGCAGCAGCTTTTGCAGTCTATGACTTAATTTCAGGAAGTATCCTATGAAACTCTGAAAAGAATCTAAATTTAGATTGAAGTCTTTCACCACCAATGCCAGTCTCTTCAGCTAGGGAACCCACATGCACAGCAGCGTTGGCGGTGGGGGGCGGGCGGGTGTTGAACACAACAACTTTAAAATACATATGAACGGGTCACCACTGAGGGAAGTGAAGCTGGCATATTCAGTCCAAAGAAATTTTCTTCTGGCACCACCAACATCTCAGTTCTCGAAAAAGGACTAGTGACTACAAAAACTTTTAGGGAAAGAAGCAGTGAAATAAGAGAAACAGGTTTTCTTTATAAGATTTCTACTAAGAGAGCAAGGAACTAATCTATGTACCAGGATGTCTGTAATAATATAATTCAGCATCGAGGTATTGAAATCAACACATTGTCTAAAGAGTTCTCTAACACTGAGACAGACAGGGAGGAAAAACCATCTACTTACTTACCAGTAGTACTATTTCCCCCAACACCTCACTCTTCCCAAATGTGTCAGTTTAGACCTTGAACTCTATGATGATGAGTCACAGCAAAAACAAAGGTATGACTTGAGATTATCAACAACTGACAGAAAGATAATGTTCTTTTCTCTGCATTTTTTTAACCTTGAAGAATAAGCCTGATCCATTTAAAACTAATCTTACTCAATGTTCCATTCCCGAAATAAAATTAAAATATTACATGTAATTTTTAAATTAACATTTAACAGCCTATCCTACTTCATACTCCAAAATGGTTCTATTTTACAAGCCCTATCTGTAGACTGATTTCAGCAGATAACTGTGTAAGAGATAAAAAGAGAGTGAGATTTTCTCTGTTCTTTCAGACTTGCCTCCTCCTCTTCTCCCCACCCCCAATCAGTTGGGAAACATTCCCAGATTCTTCTCAAGCTGAGTTTGGAAGTAAAGTTCAGCCTTGATAAACACTCAGCCCAGGAAATGCTTTGGATCGTAGACCACTTAGAATATTTAGTTCGTCCTTTCCCAAGAGGTCTCTTTGCAAACTCAGTTTGATAGGCAGTTTGGCAGTTTTATATGTTCACTAAAACCTCGGGGAACATTGCTGAGAGATAAAATCATAGCAGTCTGGAAACTATACAAATGGTGGAGGGAAACACCACACCCAAGGGCAAGCTCCTCAAACTTCAGGAGAAAACTATTGTTCAAAGCACTTACTCCCCCAGGACTCAGGGAGCCAGAGGGGAACAGAATCTCCACCATCTGCACGTTTCCTTCACTAACACCCCGGAAGCAGCTTGAGGTTGTTAGGACACAATGAAAACAACTAGAATGACCTGTTTGTACTATTTTTGAAATCTTAATGTCTTTGTCCCTGCACTACTAAAAAGACTGACTCAATCACATTGACATCAACCATACTTTTTTTTTTACATAATCATCATTTCACATCATTCTCTTGTGTCTTTTGGACAACCACTGGTGTTGTATTTGGGTCTTGTTCAAAATGTCTCCAAGACCCAACAATTATCTATACTAGCAAATTCTTTCCTAAACTTGGTTCATGAGTTCAAAGGCTGATTAAGTGGAACCACAAAATGTTCTATCTCAAAGTGACAACCAGCTTCATGACACTAAGTAGAATATAAAGTTCTTTCACAGACAGAGGGTGGTGATGAGGCCTGAAGACCAAACCAAAGAGACAAAAAGCACAGGGTTAGCCTAAACCAAGAATTTTCAAACTTTTGAAATTTTTCAAATTTCAATTTTTTTAAACCAAAATTTTATTTATTTTTTAGTGGAACCATAGTCACAGAGTAACATTTCAGTAATATATATGTGATAAATAATAATAAGGCACAGTTTATTCTGATTTTTAGCAAGTAATTAATAAGGCTGTAGGCCAAGTAGGAAACAGCAATAAATGATAAATATTAGGTTGGTAAGAGGCGGTGGAAGTTTGGGGGGAACAAATATTCTCTTTCCCTTTTACTTTGTTACTCATGTGTGTCACAATGACACTGGTGCCATTTTACAGCACACTTGAAGTGACAGCTTTCTGGGAAGACCGACTGAACGTGGAGCCCCTAACCGAGTGATGTTTGAGGAAGACTTGAATGTGGAGACATAACGGAAAAGAACTAGTTTCAGAACAATGTTTACACCAACTTATAAAGAAGTAAAGTAACTTCACACAGCAGTTAAACTTGAGTCCACTTACCAGATACTCGGTGTAGCTTAGACAAGCTGGAGATTCCGACTCCTAGTGACCCTGTGGACAGCAGAGAGGAGCCCTGCTGGGCCTTTTCACACCATCCTCACCTTCTAGCACTAGATCAGACAATGCTCCACTGCTGTTCATAGGGTTTTCATGGACAATTTTGTTTTTTCGGAAGTGGGTGGCCAGGTCCTTCTTCCTAGTCTCTCAGTCTGGAAGCTCCACTGAAACCTGTCCACCATGGGCAACCCTGCTGGTATTAGAAATACCAGTGGCATAGCTTTCAGCATCATAGCAACACACAGGTGTCACAGTATGACAACCGACAGACAGGTAGTGTGGTTCCCTGATTGGGAAACGAACCCGGAACACAGAAGTGAGAGCGCCGAATCTTAACCACTAGACCACCAGGGCAAGCTAGCCCCCACTATGTGCTGGGCAGCAGCTTACTTCATTTATTCCTCGCAACAACCTTACGAGGTAGGTAGGTATTGTCTAAGGCTTAAAGATGAAATGCATGATTAGCCCAAAGCCACTGGTATGTGGTGGAACTGGGTCAGCTGACTCCATTGCACTCCAGTCTCCAAAATGGGGACAAGAATAGTGCCCACCCCGTAAGTTTATTGAGAGGAGGAAATATGATAATCCATGAAAAAAGCTTCATATAGCACATGCCTGGCAAGTAGGAAAAACTTCAGTAATTGACAAACATCTTTATTATTATTGCCTAAAGTCACCCAGCTCCTGAGCAGCAAAGTTGGAACCGAAACCTGTACTCTAACCATAATGTGCACCTTAGAATTCTACAGTATGGAGTCTGCATACCTGACCTAGTTTCCATAAAAAAGGCCAAAGAACAGAAGGGACACTCCAAAGAACTTCGTCCCAACACTGAAGCTTTAATGCCAGCACTTAGATTCTCACTCTAGAATATTTTTGGATAGACTCCAAACTTTGCGTGTGAAGATTGCACAGCTCAGCGTAAGTGATCCAGAGCAGAGCTGAGGGAAGGGAAAGGGGACAGGGCCTTCCATGGACTCTGCCTCCCCACCCCGAGCAATTCTCTCCTGGGCACTTTACTCTTGACCTACTTTGTCCACAAAAAGATTTTAAACAGTATTTGATTGTACACGGAAGTATGTCCAGTGTCAAAAAACAAGCAACACTACACAAACACCGACTTAATATCAAGACTGGGGGAGCCACAGTTGGGCTCCAATTAGAACTTCTAAGAAGGTTTTAAGTAAGCATATCGCAATGAACCAGCAAGATACTGAAGTGACTACATCCGAGGGAAGGGCTAACTCCACTTCCCTGGATGCCTGCCACATTTTATGAGGATATCCCACATCATTTAGTGCTTACAACATTTATTTATTTATTTTTTGTGGGGAAGACCAGCTGTGAGCTAACATCCGTTGCCAATCCTCCTCTTTTTGCTGAGGAAGACTGGCCCTGGGCTAACATCCGTGCCCATCTTCCTCCACTTTATATGGGACGCCGCCACGGCATGGCTGACAGGCAGTGCGTCGGCGGCACCCGGGATCCGATCCCGCGAACCCTGGGCTGCCAAGCGCGAACTAAACCCAGCGCTGCGCCACCGGGCGGCCCCAGTACTTACAACATTTAACTTGCTTTACAGACATGTCTCATCTCTAGTTGTAATGGTTTTTCAAGAGCCAAATAGGGAATGTGATGTTAACTTTGTAACAATGCATAGACTGTGTAAACAATAAGTATTTTCTTCCTCTGGTCTCTATCTCCTTCATCATGTCCAGGATGCTGCTTGCCAGACAACCTAGCACATAGTAGTTACTCAATAAATGTTTATTAAAAGAAACTTTGCAGACCATTTAGTCTAAACTTGGCCCCAATAAAGGATTCCTTGTAAAGCACCCTAGAAAGACTATCATCGAGCACTTGCATAAAAACAGTAACACAAACTTACTACTTTGTGAAGGACCTAATGTATTCCCTCATTAGACAGTTCTCTGTTACCAAGTGCCTTTCCAAGTAGCAGCAGCAGGAGCATCACAACTAATGTTCTCTAAGCCCTGACCCTGAGCCCCCTTCCCAGCACTTTCCACGGCTAGAAAGTGGCAAAGCCAGGATTGGAACCCAGGCCTCCAGTGCCCTGGCTAATAGCCACTATGCTGCTCTGTTCACTGGATCCTGTGCTGCCCTCTGAGCACAAAAGAGCCCCTTCTACCTGGCAGGCCTCAAATAGTGGAATTTATCATCTTACTTCCCGATCTAATCTCTCCGACATCTCACCACGGCTACCCAGACCCCTCAGCATGCCGCTGAAGCCCGTGTCCTCTGTACTCTCTCTCTCTCTGGCATCTCTTACTTCGGTCTGACCTTCAAAAAGGCACGCTCTTGCTGCACTCTGTCTTTGCGTGTGCTGTTACCGCATGGTGCCTCTCCTGATCTGGAACTTTCCAGAGTCACTTCAGATTTGGCCTCCCCAGCAGCTAGACTTCTCCGGCCCACAAGGAGCTCTCTTTTCAATCTGGCACTTTCCTTACTGTGCTGAACTGTTTCTAGTACGTCTCACTGCCCTACGCACTGGTAAGTTCCTGGGAGAGACGACTATATTTTTGCAATACTCCTCTTGTTCCTGAGTATCGTGGCCAATAATGAGTAACCTAGTATAGATGGCTTTGGTACTTATCCTCCTTTAGAAATAATCTGACCAGAAAATTAATATCAAATTTAAATGCAAAAATTATGAACTATCATGTTAAAGAATCAAGCCTTATTAAAATAATAAAATGCTTATTTCTCCTTTATATTTTCCAATAGGTATATATTTCTTAAAAAAGAACTACTGAGATAGATAGAGATGTTACATTTGTGTAGTTACACACTGGGGTAAAATGTATTTCTCTGGTATTTGCTTATTTAAAGTGATTATTCTTTAATTAGATGCCATTTTGTTCTTTAACAAACTATTAGATAATCTGAACTGGGTTCATTCAAAGTGTTATGCATTTCACAGCTGTTAGGAAGAAATAGGCTACATCAATCAGGAGAGGCTGATGGGGTGTAGAAATAAATTAACATAACAGAGGTTTACTCTTTGCTATGACTACATATCCAACATAGGTGGGGGGGGGGGCGGGGAGCAGGCCGGAGCGAAGGGAACCCTCTACTCCATGTAATCATTCAGGGACCCAGGCTGATAGAGGCTCCACCATTTGGTACACAGTCCAGGGTGCTCCATGGCAGAGCTGAAGCCTCCTATGCTTCAGCCCCAGAGTGGGACAAATCACTTCTCACAGTTCACTAGCCAGAACCAATCACGTGGTCCCACCTAAATGCAAGGCAGCTGGGACATGCTGGAGAGCACATGGACAGTCACTGAGCAGTGACGTTTCTGCCACAGGGGAGCTCTGGAGGCACGAAAATGGAGCAATCCCTGATTATGTGAAAAAAGCAAGATGCACAATAGTGCACAGAGGATGCTATCATCTGTGTGAAAGAGAGAGATGCAGAGAGGGAGAAAGGGAAGGGAAGAGAAAGTCTCTAGAAGAACACAGGAGAAACTAGGAATACCATGGCAAGAACAATTCTCTCAGGACGCAAGCTGGTTGACAGGGAGGAAAAGGAGACATTTTTAATGGATCCCCTTTTATATCATACGCATGCATTAACTATTTTAAAACTCTAGAATAAATTTTAGGCTGTCATGTATACACTTCAAATTAATGAGTTGTTTTGTTTTTTTTCTGAATCAAGTCCAATCTTTTCTAACATAAGAAACATCAAATCCTTGATTCATAATGCCTGAAATTAAACACCTGGAGTAACACAGCAACATAATCACATCCTTTTGTAAAGCCTTGCTGAGAGATCTCAGACTGGCTTCTGTTTATTCTAAACAGAAATATCACTACTACACAGATGATGAGAAAAGCACTTAAATTGATAAACTTAAGTTGATAAAAAAAAGGACTTAAGTTACCTCCGTTTGGAAATAATTTTCCTATTCCAATTTAGGTACCATTTTCTAAAGTAAAACTCCTTTTCTAAAATAAAGTATATCGTGTTGTACTGTTAAGCTGGACCCTATACAAAACCCAGCAAACAAACCTTCCTGGGTTTCCAAAAAGAAAACAACACTGCTGTTTCAGAATGCAGCAAAATATGGAATGCACTGAGATATAGGCTTTTCCAAAATCATAATCAATACCCTCAGACAATATTTAAATATTTCATGTGCCAGGTGTGCCAGAGGCCAGCCTCCGGGGCTTATGACAAGGTAAGCCAACAGCACATCTGCCGCGCTCATACAGTCGTCTTAAGCAAAAGTAGAATCCCGCTGACATTCAGCTGATGAAGTAAGCCATAAATAATGCAATAAGTAAACAGGTCAAGTCTACAAAAAGATTGCCATAATTCATTTCAATTTTAATGTCAAAAACAGGGCTAAAAAAAAAACCAACCAGGCTTCTACTACCCCATTCACAACACTCTAAATACCAGGCTCCAAGAGAAATAGCACTCTGTCAAGGTTATGTGATATCCTTATGGGTTTTACTTTTAAATTTATGCTAAGCATATTACACAGCAGCTTTTTACTACACCAACTTGATACTTAAAGAGCCTGTGACTACCTCCCAAGCTTTACAATATACTGTCCACATTTATATTTTAGTGGAAAATCAACTACCACATCACTTTCAAATATCAATATTATGCTTTCTAAATTGAATGTGTTTGGGTGTATCAAAGGCGTTTTCCTAAACAGGCTTTCTGTCAACTTGTGCTATTCCAAAAGGTGACAGGCACTACCATTTAACCTGCCTTTCATTTCTAAATAGGTTTATTCAACCAATATTAATGATTTCCAAAAACGTATCTCAAATTTTTTCTAAATCACAGAACTAAAGCAAATAACCAAAGTTGCCAAGCCCATCGTGGGTCTTGTATAATCCATTAGTAAACCCCTATAATGAATCAGTAATTATTAAATTGCCAATATTGCAACACATGAGACCAAATCCAATGTAAGTTGAGGACAAAAACAAGAATAAAAAGAAACTTTAGATCATATTGTGCTATGTTTAAACTGAAGACAGATGGCATTAATTTGTGGGTATGTAAACAATTTCCAAGACTTTCAAGTCAGAGACAGCCATAATATCCTCTCATTGATTCTAAGACACATTTTTTCATATTTTAACATCTCTGAAATCTTTAAATGAATCATATGTTGTAGTGTAATCACTGATGTTTCTTTTTTAGTGGCACATAAAACCATGGTGTGACTTTCAATCAAAGGCATCTTAGAGTCACTGAAATATGACAGTGTTAATATTAGCTAACACGTATTCAACACTTAATATGTGCCACACACTGCATGTGGATTATTTCATTTAATACCCACAACTCTGAAGTCGCTCCACTTCTTTTCCCCATTTTTATAGCTGAGGAAACTAAGAGGCAAGGTCACTTGTCTGAAGGCACAGGCTGGCTCTGGACCAGCTCTGGACCACCTGCCTCCCTGACTCCACAGAGGGAAGAGCCTGGGGTCTGAGAGAGCCAACCATTCCTTGGAGCATGGGTTCGAACCTCAGCCAAGCATCTTATAAGCCTCTTTTTTATGAATATAGGAGTGAAAATAGAGAGCTCCAAATAACAAGAACGGATAAATTAATTCAAAGCCTTTATCATAGAGAAGGGTTGTAATCATCCATCTTACAAAAAATTATACTCTTGCATAAAAACCAAATTTTTTCTCTTTTGATATATCCTAAATTCAATTTATAAATAATTAACATGTATTTTTCCTTCTTAAAAATACCCTATTATCTCTAGAGAAATGATGTAAGAATGTATTCCTACAATGTGTATCTGAATTTTGTTTAAATCTTAATATTGAAATAGTTTCAAATAAAACACTATACAACAATCCAGAAATGTTCTGTAATACAAATCAACAATGATATTTGTGGGATAAGTTCACATTTAAAGATACTATTTCTAACTCTTGGCAAAAATGTTTGGCTCTTTTACAAAAATACATCTTTTGCTTCACACTACTACAAAGAAGGCATACTTCTTTTTCAGAAGTTCATTAAACAGTAGCTTTACCATCCTTACTCAGCATACACAAAACTAAGATTATACATTTTTTAAAAAAATTATACTGTCTGGTTATTTGTTAGTTGCCTTTCCAGCATCCATTTTCCTGTTCCCTCAAATATCCCTGTTCTAGATGTTGGGTGGGACTAACACCATTGCTGGATTCCTAAAAGGACCCTAATTGTCCAACCAGCACATCCCATCTTCCCAGTCACAGTGGTTGGTTCAGAGATGGACACACGACCCCAATCAGGCCAATCAGACAAGCAGATTCAACTCCTGGACTTCTACTCCAGGAATGAGCTGTTGGGAAGTGGACTTTTAACTTTTCTGCTGGTTAAAGTAAGAAGCAAATAGCCACGGGAGTTGCTGGGAGCCACCTTTGAACACGTGAGAAAGAGACAGCCAAGGATGGTTCTGAGGCCACAGCACTGAGAAATGGAGAGAAGTCAGGTCCCTGCCATGCCACTAGGACTACTTTTGGACTTTTCAGTTAATTTATTGAATAAAACTCTATCGAGCCAACTTAAGCTAAGTTTTCTGCTATTTACATCTGAAAGCATTCTGTTTTTTTAAAACTAATAAAAAATCAGTATCAGAAAGTGTGGTATTGTAAATACAAGATAGACATAAAAACGTGAAATTGGCTGAAGAAAGGAGGCTGGCTAAAATTCAATGAACCCTACTAACCCAGCCTGAGCATTTAACCATCTTTATTACCTAAGAAAGAAACAATCAGATTGTGGCCTGACGTGCCCACCAAGGTGACAAGGAGCATTAAAGGAGTTAAGGGTAGGAAAGATTCAAGTCAAGGAAAGGCTCTGACTACTTCTCACAGCATTTAATAAGGACCTATAAGGAGACAAGTGAAAAGGGAAGAAAATATGCCTTTGCTGAAAGAGGCCCTTTCTGCTACAAATTGCAATGCAAGAGATTTGAAGAGAGAGAACAGGATAAAGGGAGGGAGGGAAGTGGTAGACCTGGCAGGAGATGAGACTGTGGGGTAGGGTGGACAAAGAATTCTGACCCCCAGCTATCTCCCCAACACTCTTGCTAGGTATTCTCAGCCTGAAATTGGGAAACATCATTTAAAATGAAACTGCAAAGCACCTCACGGGCAAGGGGCAAATTAATGATGTCCCTCCACTCCAACCAGTTATCTCCAGCAGCCCTGAGGGAGAGGCTAAGGAGAAGGCCAGGAAACCAAAGGCTACAAAGATGGGCCAAATTCTAGACTTGAGAACATTTCAGGCTTTGGTTTGAGCCCCTGGAATTGCCCAGAAGCCCAGGAGAAAGCAGACAAGGTTTTCTGAGTGTCATATGGTCACAGAAACCCCAAGCCAGGCTAACAAAAGCCTGTGATTGCCCCGTTCTCAGGCCCCCTAACTCACAATGTGACCAAAAAGAAGAGGCTGACTAACACAATGCTACCTCCAGGAGGGGCGTCCTCCAGTAGGACTGGGTGGCTGTAGCCTAGAAAACAAGGGAGAGGGTGACAGAGGGGAGACCTGAGGCAGACAGGGCAGGATCACAGAGGGAGTTTGGTTTTATTCTGGCTAGGAAGCCACTGGGGTCTTTAAGAAAGAGAACGATATGATCTGGTTTATGCTTTGAAAAGATTTTGAGATGGCGAACAGATTAGTGATTGCCAGGGGTCCCGGGGATGGGGGAGAGGAGGTAGGTGTGGCTACAAAGGGACAGCATGCAGGAGCCTTGTGGCGGCAGTCCAGTTCTGTATCTTGATTGTGATGGTGGTTATAAAAATCCACGCATGTGATGAAACTGCACAGAACTCTATACACACGACTGCACATGTAACTGGTGAAATCTGAACAAGCCCCGTGGATTGTACCGCTGTTGATTGTCAATTTCCTCATTTTGATATTACACCATAGTCACGCAGGAGGTTAAAAATGGGGAGCTTGAGTGAGGGGCACTCAGGACTCCCTATACATTTGTTTACAACTTCCTGTGAATTTATAATCACTTCAAAATTACAAGTTAAAAATATGTTGCATATTTGAAAGTTGCTAAGAGAGTAGATCTTAAAAGATCTCATCACAAGAAAAAAAATGTTTCTGGTAACTACTTAAGGTGACATATGTTAACTAGACTTACCGTGGTGCTCACTTCACAACGTACACAAATACCGAATGATTATGTTGTACACCTGAAACTAATACAATGTTTTATGTCAATTAATCCTCAATTAAAAAATAAATAAATCAGAAGAAAACTAAAAGCATAACTAAATCAGACTTAAACAAATCCTAAGATAGTGCTCACAATATTTGACCCATAAAACACAAGTCACTTTATTTGGGGCTTTAGGGAGAACAAATAAGTTTATAATAATAAAAGACTAAATAGATAAAACTCACATAGTGACTGTGTGAAAAGTATGCAACTATTTCTTTTTGGATCAAACATATTGAATTTAGCTTTATAATGTAGTAGTCTATATGATTCTCTGTTGATATTATTTTAATACAGTACTAGTTATTCGAAAAGAAAACAAGTCCAAACCTATGCAGGAGATCTCAGAAATGAAATCAGGTATATAGACAAAATGTTATGTAAGTAATAAATCAGAAACTATTCACAGAAACAAGTTTTCAAGATTTTAACTAAAATTCTTTTTTTACTTTTTTTACATTATTTCTAAATACAGACCTAGATTTGTTTATATATTTGCTAGTGCTGAGTTTTAACAAGCCCCTCCCCGCCCCAATGACTCTGACACACACTGGGGTAGATCATTCATCCTCAACAGAATGCCTAGAAGGGTGTGAAAGTTGTTTTGTGGGAGAGGGAAAACCTTAGGCATTACAGAGCTTACACCAAAGCTCTACCCTACCAAAAAAAAAAAGTTAAAAATAAAAGATGTCTAAGGCACCATTTAAGGTATGGATTAGAGAAAAGTGAAAGCAGAAGCAGAACCACAAAGTGATACCATGCCACACTCACCAAAAGGGCTAAAATGAAAAAGACAGAAAACACCAATGTTGGCAAAGGTATGGAGCAACCGGAACTCTCACACACTGCTAGTGGGATGTAAACTGGTGCAGCTACTTTGGAAAAAGTGTTTGGCAGTTTTGTTAAAGTTGAACACATGCCTTCTCTATGACCCAGCAATTCCATTCTTAAATATATACCCAACAGAAATGCATATGTATACTCACTGAGATACACACATATTCATAATAACCCAAACTACAAACCACTCAACTGCCATCAACTGGTAAGGGATAAATTATGGTATGTTCACATAATGGAGTACTATACCGCAAAGAGGATGAATGCTATACAACCATACATAACAATATGGATGAATCTCACAAATATAATGCTGAGCAGAAGCAAGGCACAAAAGAATGTATACTGTATGATTCCACTGTGATTATCTTTGGAGGGGGTGGAGAGTGGGGAGTAGAAACTGGGAAGGGAGCTTGTGGGGTACTCCAGGTACTAGTAATATTCTATTTCTTTTTTTTTTTTTTTTTTTAATTTTTTATTTTTTTTATTGATGTCTTAGTTTATAACACTGTGGGGTTTTAGTTGTACATTTTTGTCCGTCACCTTGTGTATGTAACCCTTCACCCCTTGTGCCCCTCCCACCCCCCTTCCCCTTGGTAACCACCAATCAGTTCTCTCTGTCCGTGTGTTCACTTATATTCCATATATGAGTGAGTTCATGCAGTGTCTGTCCTTCTCTCTCTGGCTTATTTCACTTAACATAATACCCTCTAGGTCCTTCCATGTTGTTGCAAATGGGACAATTGTGTCTTTTCTTATGGCTGAGTAGTATTCCATTGTATGTATATACCACATCTTCTTTAACCAATCTTCAGTTGAGGGACACTTGGGTTGCTTCCACTTCTTGGCTATAGTGAATAATGCTGCAATGAACATAGGGGTGCATACGCCTCTTGTGATGGTTGATTTCACGTCCATTGGGTAGATGCCCAAGAGTGGTATTGCTGGATCATACGGTATTTCTATTTTTAATTTTTTGAGGACTCTCCATACTGTTTTCCATAGAGGCTGCACCAGTTTGCATTCCCACCAGCAGTGAATGAGGGTCCCCGTTTCTCCACAACCTCTCCAGCATTTGTTGTTATTTGTCTTGGTGATTATAGCCATTCTAACCGGTGTAAGGTGATATCTCAGTGTCGTTTTGATTTGCATTTCCCTGATAATTAGTGATGTTGAACATCTTTTCATGTGTCTATTGGCCATCTGTATCTCTTCCTTGGAAAAATGTCTGTTCATCTCCTCTGCCCATTTTTTGATCGGGTTGTTTGTTTTTTTGTTGCTCAGTTGTATGAGATCTTTATATATTACTGAGATTAATCCCTTGTCGGACAAACGATTTGCAAATATTTTCTCCCAGCTGGTGGGTTGTTTATTCATTTTGATCCTGGTTTCATTTGCCTTGTAGAAGCTCTTTAGTCTGATGAGGTCCCACTTGTTTATTTTTTCTTTTGTTTCCCTTGTCTGGGTAGACATGGAATCTGAAAGGATCCCTTTATGTCCAATCGCAATTAGTGTACTGCCTATATTTTCTTCCAGGATTTTTATAGTTTCAGGTCTCATTTTCAGGTCTTTGATCCATTTTGAATTGATTTTTGTATATGGCGATAGGAGATGGTCTACTTTCATTCTTTTGCATGTTGCTGTCCAATTTTCCCAGCACCATTTATTGAAGAGACTTCCCTCTCTCCATTGTATGTTCTTTGCTCCTTTGTCGAAGATTAGCTGTCCATAGGTGTGTGGTTTTATTTCTGGGCTTTCAATTCTGTTCCATTGATCTGTGTGTCTATTCTTGTACCAGTACCATGCTGTTTTGATTACTGTAGCTTTATAGTATATTTTGAAATCAGGGATTGTGATGCCTCCAGCTTTGTTCTTTTTTTTCAGGATTGCTTTAGCTATTCGGGCTCTTTTGTTGCCCCATACGAATTTCAGTAGTTTTTGTTCTATTACCGTGAAGAATGACATTGGGATTCTGATTGGGATTGCATTGAATCTGTAGATTGCTTTAGGTAGAATGGACATTTTAACTATATTTATTCTTCCAATCCATGTGCATGGAATATTTTTCCATTTCTTTATGTCCTCCTCGATTTCTTTCAATAGTGTCTTATAGTTTTCATTGTATAGGTCTTTGACCTCCTTGGTTAAATTTATTCCCAGATATTTTATTCTCTTTGTTGCAATTGTAAATGGGATTGTCTTTTTGAGTTCTCTTTCTGTTTTTTCATCGTTAGTGTATAGAAATGCAATTGATTTTTGTAAGTTGATTTTATACCCTGCCACTTTACTGTAGTTGTTGATTGTTTCTAGTAGCTTTCCGATGGAATTTTTGGGGTTTTCTATGTATAGGATCATGTCGTCTGCAAATAGTGAGAGTTTCACTTCTTCATTGCCTATTTGGAGTCCTTTTATTCCTTTTTCTTGCCTAATTGCTCTGGCCAGCACTTCCAGTACTATGTTGAATAAGAGCGGTGAGAGTGGGCACCCTTGTCTTGTTCCTGTCCTCAAAGGAATGGCTTTCAGTTTTTCCCCGTTGAGTAGGATGTTTGCTGTAGGTTTGTCATATATGGCCCTTATTATGTTGAGGTACTTTCCTTCTATACCAATTTTGTTGAGAGTTTTTATCATAAATGGATGCTGGATCTTGTCGAATGCCTTCTCTGCATCGATTGAGATGATCATGTGGTTTTTATTCTTCATTTTGTTAATGTGGTGTATCACGTTGATTGATTTGCGGATGTTAAACCATCCCTGTGTCCCTGGTATAAATCCCACTTGATCGTGGTGTATGATCTTTTGGATGTATTGCTGTATTCGGTTTGCCAATATTTTGTTGAGGATTTTTGCGTCTATGTTCATCAGTGATATTGGCCTGTAGTTTTCCTTCTTTGTATTGTCCTTGTCTGGCTTTGGTATCAGCATGATGTCGGCCTCATAGAATGTGTTGGGAAGTATTCCATCTTCCTCTATTTTTTGGAATAGTTTGAGAAGGATAGGTGCTAAATCTTCTTTGAACGTTTGATAAAATTCTCCAGGGAAGCCATCTGGTCCTGGGCTTTTATTTTTTGGGAGGTTTTTGATTACTGTTTCAATCTCTTTACTTGTGATTGGTCTGTTCAGATTCTCTATTTCTTCTTGATTCAGTTTTGGGAGGTTGTACGCGTCCAAGAATTTGTCCATTTCCTCTAGGTTGTCCAATTTGTTGGCGTAAAGTTTTTCATAGTATTCCCTAATAATCCCTTGTATTTCTGTGGTGTCTGTTGTAATTTCTCCTCTTTCATTTCTAATTTTATTTATTTGAGTCTTCTCCCTTTTTTTCTTGGTGAGTCTGGCTAAGGGTTTGTCAATTTTATTTATCTTCTCAAAGAACCAGCTCTTTGTTTCATTGATCCTTTCTACTGTTTTTTTGGTTTCAATTTCATTGATTTCTGCTCTGATTTTTATTATTTCCCTCCTTCTGCTGATTCGGGGCTTTGTCTGTTCTTCTTTTTCCAACTCTGTTAGGTGCAATTTAAGGTTATTTATTTGGGATTTTTCTTGTTTGTTAAGGTGAGCTTGTATTGCTATGAATTTCCCTCTCAGGACTGCTTTTGCTGCATCCCATATGAGTTGGTATGGTGTATTTTCCTTTTCATTTGTCTCCAGATAGCTTTTGATTTCTCCTTTAATTTCATCAACGACCCATTGGTTGTTCAGTAGCATATTGTTTAGTCTCCACATCTTTGTCCCTTTCCTAGTTTTTTCCTTGCAGTTGATTTCTAGTTTCACAGCATTATGATCAGAAAAGATGCTTGTAATGATTTCAATCTTCTTAAATTTATAGAGGTTTGCCTTGTTTCCTAATATATGGTCTATCCTTGAGAATGTTCCATGAGCACTTGAGAAGAATGTGTACTCTGCTTTTTTTGGGTGGAGTGCTCTGTATATATCTATTAAATCCATTGCGTCTAGTTTTTCATTTAAGTCCATTATTTCCTTATTGACTTTTTGTCTGGATGATCTATCTATTGATGTAAGGGGGGTATTAAGATCCCCTACTATTATTGTGTTATTGTTAATATCTCCTTTAAGGTTTTTTAGCAGTTGTTTTATGTACTTTGGTGCTCCTGTGTTGGGTGCATAGATATTTATAAGTGTTATGTCTTCTTGGTGAAGTGTCCCTTTTATCATTATATATTGCCCTTCTTTGTCTCTCATTACCTTTTTTATCTTGAAGTCTACTTTGTCTGATATAAGTATGGCTACTCCTGCTTTCTTTTGTTTGCCATTAGCTTGGAGTATTGTTTTCCATCCTTTTATTTTGAGTCTGTGTTTGTCTTTAGAGCTGAGATGTGTTTCCTGGAGGCAGCAGATTGTTGGATCTTGGTTTTTAATCCATCCTGCCACTCTGTGTCTTTTGATTGGAGAATTCAATCCATTTACGTTTAGAGTGATTATTGATATATGAGGGTTTAATGTTGCTATTTTATTGTTCATCTTCTGGTTCTTTTGCATTTCCTTCGTTTCTTGTCCCTTGTGTTTCGGACTCCAAATTCAATTTGGTATTTCTGCATGTTCATTCTCTTGGTTTTCTCTTTATTTGTCATGTGTGGTTCTCTTCTGGTTGTTTGTTTAGTGGTTACCGTGCGGTTTATATAAGCGATCTCCTGGATAAGAAAGTACATTTTCAGATGCCTCCTTTTTCCTGAGGCTGGGTCAGTTCAATCCCTTACCTCTTCCCCTCCTTATTTGTTATGTCTTTATTCCAGATTGTGTCATGAATGTGTGTTTCCAGTGATGAGCTTGAATTAATTTTTGATGTTTTCCAACTGTATTTTGTTCTGGTTTAGTCTCCTTGCTTTTCTCCTTGCTGAAATCTTTGTATCCCCTTTCTCATTTGTTTTTTTTCAGGCCTAAGGGCCTTCTTGAGCATTTCTTGTAGTGGGGGTCTTGTGGTGACGAACTCTCTTAGCTTTTGTTTATCAGGGAGAGTTATTATTTCTCCATCGTATTTGAAGGATATCTTTGCTGGATAAAGTATTCTCGGCTGAAGGTTTTTGTCTTTCATAATTTTGAATATATCATTCCAGTCTCTCCTAGCCTGTAGAGTTTCTGTCGAGAAATCAGCTGAGAGCCTGATGGGGTTTCCTTTGTATGTTATTTTGTTTTTTTGTTTAGCTGCCTTCAATATTATTTCCTTGTCACGGGTATTCTTCAAGTTTGCTACTATGTGGCGAGATGATTTTTTATTCCTGTTTATATATTTAGGTGATCTATTGATTTCATTCACTGTTATTTCCCTTTCGTTCCCTAGGTTGGGGAAGTTCTCAGCTATTATTTCTTTGAACAAACTCTCTGCTCCTTTTTCTCTTTCTTCTCCTTCTGGAATACCTATTATCCTTATGTTGCTTTTCCTCATTGAGTCTGATATTTCTCGAAGAATTTCTTCATTTCTTTTTAGTCTTAGCTCTCTCTCCTTCTCTACCAGGAGCATTTCTGCGTGGCTATCCTCAATAGTGCTAATTCGTTCCTCCATATTGTCAGTTCTGCTCTTTAAAGACTCCATTTTTTCCACTATCTCATTCATTTTGTTTTTCATCTCCAATAATTCTGATTGGTTTTTCTTTAGGGTTTCAATCTCTTTTGTGACATAATCCCTGAATTCGTTGATTTGTTTCTGTGTGTTCTCTTGTATTTCGTTGAGCTTGTTTATGATAGCTATTTTGAATTCTCTCTCATTCAGGTTATCAAATTCTGTGCCTTCAGGGTTGGTTTCTGGGTGTTTGTCATTTTCCTTTTGGTCTGTAGCCCTGACATATTTTCGCAAGGATCCGGCGGGGACGGCTTTATTTTTACCCGTCATGATTAAAGTTAGTCCTGCAGTTTCCCCCTGCTGCCACTAGATGGAGGTCGCGAGCGGTTTGCTCTGAGGCGGCTGCGCGGCTGCAGCCCCCGGAGGGATTATGCTGAAACGCCGGGTGTGTGGGGGGAGGGGTCCTCTCTTTCTCCTGCTTGACCCGGGGGTTTCCTTTCTGGCTCTGTTAGGGTGTTTGCTACACCCCCTAAACAGTCCGTCGTTGCTTCCCCGTGGGGATCTCGCGACAGTCTGTGAGAGCACCTGGATGGCGCTAGTTTTCCCTGCTGTGGGCCGCCCCTCCCCCCTCTGTCCGCGAACCGCGCTGTTTTTGCCGATCAATTGGGGACGGGGAGTACAACCTCCTACCTCTCCTCCCGTTCTCCTGGGCTTCCCGCGCCTCCACCGTCCGATGTATGGCAGCAGGGGTTTCTCAGAAGTCCTTCGTAGTGTTTGATTGAGCTCTGTTGGAATGTGAATGATGTTTTCGTTGTGTCGTAGAGGGCAGAGATTCAAAGAGGGAATCTCACTCCGCCATGATACTGACGTCACCTCGTAATATTCTATTTCTTGATCAAGATAAGAGATTCTCTAGCACTATCGACATTTTGGACTGGATAATTCTTTGTTGTGGGGTCTGTTCTGTGCATTGTAGGATGTTTAGCAGCATCCCTGGAGTCTATCCGCTAGATGCAATGGCACTCACAAAGTTGTAACAATCAAAACTGTCTCCAGACATTGCCGAATGTCCCTTGGGGGCAAAACTGTCTCCAGTTGAGAACCACTGATCTAAGATATAGTTACACAGGTATGTTCAGTTCATAAAATATCAAGAAACTGTGCACTGCCCTTCTCTGTATGTGTATGATATTTCAACATACAGAAGCAGGGAGACCATGTAGGAGACTACTGCAGGCATCCAAGTGAGAGGTGACAATGCCAAGGACTAGGGTGGTAATAGTGGAGATGGAGAGAAGTAAAAAGATTCAGGATATGGTATATAAGGTAGAGCTGACAACTTCTAGAGTTTGAGAGAGAAGAGAATCAAGGAGGATACCAAGGTTTTTGTCTGAGCAACCAACTGGTTGATGATGTCACTTACTAAGATGGGACAGACTAGGGTCAGAGCATCTTCGGGAACGATTGTCGGGTGATAAAATCATGAGCTATCCAGAGGCAACCAATGTGCTGTTTCTGTAGAAGAGAATGTAACATGTGCTCTGGACCATAAAGACTATGTATTTCCCATTTTCGACTCTTTTAAATAGTAGTCTTCCATTTGCTTTCCTGATCTCTTGCCACTGTTGTACACAATTAAACCTGTCATTGGCCATCCCTAAATCACTGGACCATGAGAAGCTCCATGTTACCCTGACAAAGACAACTGGCTGTCCTCACCAATGCTCCGGGAGCTGAAGCTAGAGGCAGCAAAGATAGAAGCCAAGAGCGAAGGGGCTGTACTCGCCAGGAGAAAGGGCAATGTTAGCAAATCCCTTTCCATCTCCAACTTCAGAATTAGCCACAATGAGGACTTTTATAATTCATCTTTTAACATCTTTGAAATAAAGAAATAACTAATACTATAGCAGGATAGTTTTGGTTGCAAGGAACATTTAAATAAAAAGGGCCAAGAAGCAGCTGTCCAAGCAAGAGATGATTGCAGCCTGAACTAGGATAAGGGCAATGGACATGAAGAGAAGACACATTCCAGATGAACTGTGGTGGCAGAAACAAGAGGGCTTGAGGATCAATTAGATATGAAGAACGACAGTGAGTCCTGATTTTTGGTTTGAGCAACTGCGTAGATTTAATGAAATGGGGAAGACTGGGGAGAGGAGGGTTTCTGGGGAAGGGGGAATCAAGCAGACTGTTTCAGGCATGTTAAGCTTAACGTGTCTACTAGGTATGTTTGGGGGAGAAGAGAAATGTCACATTTCCAGCCTCACACAATTAAGGAGAAAAAAAGGCTACCTTCCCCCAAAAAAGCTTATCCAATTTTGTTAGTGTGAATTATCCTGACTAAAGCCTAAGAAGAGTTAAATCAATATCCCTTGAGTACATGTAGGCTTCTCCTGCACATGACTATTGATTATTGTAAAGCATGTGAATTTATTATAGTTGGATTAAGTGTGCTTCTGAGTATTTTTGTATCTGCACATGAAATGATTATCCATTTAGGACAAGAGAAACTATCCTTTTCTCTCCTGAAAAATGTGTTTTAAAAGACTAAAACAAATTGTCTGCTATTTTTCTTAAGCTAGAAATTATTTTTAAGCTTGTCTTGATATCTCGGCTCAAGTGAGGAAATGTATATGAGGACTCTTTGGAAACTATGAAATGCTGCACAGATATAAGGCATTACTATTAGTGACATGTAGGAACAGGCATCAAGCAATTCTCGAATCTATAATTTGTAAATAATATATGTAGAAATACAATTCAGTAAAACTTAGGATTTTTATCCCAAAGATCTAAGAGAACAAAAAGGCAATAAATTACATGTGGTTACAACCTTTCTACTTTTATAGAGTCAGACATCAATATTTCTTTTTTAGGCACTGCTAAAATTAATAAACGGGCCCTTAAAGAAGTTCAAAACAAACATATTGATTACAAATACTTGGGAAAAATACCAAATTATTACTACTGGCTTATTACCCCCATTTAGGGATGAGGTTATTTTATAAAAACAGGTCAGGGATAACCCCAAATCACATTCCAAATAAATGATATAAACCAGCACTATTACTCAGACTCAAGACCCCAGTCTTTCAAAGGACTCACTATAGAAAGTACATCTAAGAAGGACCAGATTTCTGAATCTGGAAAGAATCACACCACCTTACTCTTTTTTTTTTTTTTTTTTTGTGAGGAAGACCAGCCCTGAGCTGACATCCGTCGCCAATCCTCCTCTTTTTGCTGAGGAAGACTGGCCCTGGGCTAACATCTGTGCCCGTCTTTCCTCTACTTTATATGGGACGCCGCCACGGCGTGGCTGACAGGCAGTGCATCAGCAGGCGCCCGGGATCCGAACCTGCGAACCCCGGGCTGCCAAGCGCGGACTAAACCGCTGCGCCACCAGGCGGCCCCACACCACCTTACTCTTAACATCGTGCTGGAACAAGTCTTTTTTTTTGGGCGGGAGGGTATCTCAGTATCAGAACGAACATATTCCCTGGGAAAATAAGTTTGTTCAGACCTACAAAGGATGCAAAGTATTTTACTCTCTGGAACCCGAGAATCTTCCTGGTGAGGAAATTACACATAAACACAGGTAATGCCCTTAAATGCTATTTTAGCTCTTTAAAATACATTTGGGAGGCCAGCCTGGTGGCACAGCGGTTAAGTTCGCGCATTCTGCTTCAGCGGCCCAGGGTTCACAGGTTCGAATCCCGGGCGTGGACCTACACACCACTCATCAAGCCACGTTGTGGCAGCATCCCACATACAAAATAGAGGAAGATGGGCACAGATGTTAGCTCAGGGCCAATCTTCCTCAGCAAAAAGAGGAGGCTTGGCAACAGATGTTAGCTAAGGGCCAGGCCTCCCATCAAAAATATTAAAAGATAAAATACATCTGGGTACAATTATTTTGAATTTTCAGAACACCTACAATTGAAAACAATTACTATTGGCAATTAATGTACTAGTTACTCTAAGAAACTCTTAAGTTCTGTAGATTCTTTTTTTGTTTTTGTTTTTAACATTTGTAAGTATTGAAAAGCAGTATCAGCTCAAGAGGGGAGATTAAACAGTATAGAAGGAATACAGTGAAAAGAAGTCCCCCTCTCACCTGGACCCGAAGCCCAGATCCCCTCCTCAGAGGAAATCACACCAATACTTTCAACAGTATCCTTCCAGTGATAGGCTATACAAATACATCTATAAATTTCCCCATTTACTTTGTTTATTATTCAAATAGAATGTATAATATCTACTCTTCTGAATCAGGCTTCCCCCCCCCAGTGAATAATATATCTTGCAGAATGTTCCATATCAGAATATAAAGCGCTATCTCATTCTTTTAAACTGCTACACATCCCTGGGGATATACCATAATTTATTTAACTAGTTCTCTATTAATGCATATTTAGGTTGTTTTCAGTTTTTTATAATTTCAAACAATGCTGCAATAATTTTGCACGGTAAGACTTTACATAAATGTGTGACAACATCTGTAAGAAAATTTTCTAGGGCAGAATTGTTAGATCAAAGAGGATAGACATACATTTATTATCTGATAGTACCAAACCACCCTCCTGCCTCTACTGTATCAACTTACATTCTCAACCAACAGTAGAAAACAGTTTCCGCTTTTCCACACCTTTGTCATCATGACATATTTTCACTCTTTGGTCTCCGCCAATCTGCTAGATGAAAACGGCCTCACCTTTAGTTTTACCAGGATTTTGTTTAGTATGAACAGGGCCGAGAGTCTCTTCACATGTTTGAAATCCACTTTCAGTCTTTCCTGTGACTTGTCCACATTCTCTGCCAAATAGATCGCTGGCCTTTTTCTAATTGATTTTGAAAGCTTTTTATATATTAAGGAAGCTAGTCTTTCATTTTCATATAGATTGCAAAGTGTTTTTCCTAGTTTGTCTTTGCATATCAATTTTTATCCATTTTATTTTTCCATGGAGAAATTTTCTGTCCAACTACTTTACTAAAGTTTTTTTTTTATTGTTTATAATTGTTTTTCAGCTGATTCTTTGGGATTTTTAGAGATATAAAATCATATCACCTAAAATAATAGCAATTTCACTTTCTGCTTTCTGATGTCTTTCTCTAGCTAATAACAATTGTGACAGTGTACATCCCCGTACGGTTCCTGATTTTAACGGGAATGCTTCCATGGTTTTGCAATTAAAGATATGCTGGCTCTGGCTTATAGCACTATTTCTCTAAGGAACTTTCTGAATGCATAGAGAATTTAACAATTCATTCTTGAATATTATTTTTCCATGTTTATCAGTAGGTTCCATAGATTTTCTTCACTGTCAAAGTACATCACCAGCTTTAGCATTTACATGATTATTTAGGAATAGGAAATAACAGGAATCTATGACTCTGTATTTACATTGTGCTATTCTATAAATAATTCATAACTACTCATCAAAATATTTAATCCCCATTAAATCCTTGCTCGATACAAAAAGGCAGGTATCTCACATTACAGACAGGAAAATTCAGGCATGAAAAGATCATAATTCCACCCACCCCTTTCTTCACTGTGGCACTTCTGTGAGTCTGAAATAAAATTCAGACCTTCTGATTCCCAATCCAGAGTTTAAACCACATGAAAGCACAGCGGCCTTTAGAGAATTTAGCAGATGCCCAACATGCAAAGAAAGCAGGCTGCCGTCTACAACCTGCAGCTTCACAACCTTCTCTTCCAGACTCTTGAACGCAAGCTCCAAGTTGGACTCAGGAGCTCAAAACATCTGAAATTCATCACCCAGCAGCCAGCATAATAGGTTCACGCTCAGTGATACATGATGTTGCCGACATTCCTCAGCCAATTAGAATTCCTTTCAGCTGCAATGGAGGTGAACACAGCTGGAATTACAGAGTGGGGTGCATCACCAGATGCATTGATTGTACATTATTTAAGCCTTGTTTTAAAAGAAAAAAGGGTTTTTTTTCCTTTAATCCAGAAATACAAAACAACATTCCACTTAGTTTAAATATCTAAGTGGATTAAATTGCATCTGTAGACACAACAGTAATTCCAACATTTTAAAAACGAGATATGCCCGATCCACATGGCTGTGAGCTTCTGTTTCTCAACACAGCTCTCCAGCTCTGCTTTGCCTAGAATGGCCTTTGGGACTCAGGTCAGCTAGAGTGAGGACACAGTGGGCAGTGAGCCAATTGAAGTTAGGGGCTTTCTCTCAATAAAATTCATTGACAAAACAACAAGCAAACCAGTAATTTAAGCTGTTCAATGACAAAAAAACATATTTTTTATTCTCTATTTGTCTAAAAATATTTAACCTCTAAATGGTTTTGAAATTACAAAAATTTGATCCAAATAAGAATCCTAAAAGTTCGGGTTTCTCAACCAGAAAAATCAGAGCATTGGGAAGATGTCAAATTATTTCAACCATTTCAGAAGGTTTTTTGAACTTCCCTTTTGCTTTTAGCACTCAATAAAATGCACAATTCAGCTGTTTTAACTTTTAACTAATGCCCACAAACATGTTACACAACAGCCAGTCTAGTTAACTGGATCATTGAGCTGATGTTGAAATATTATGGGTCAGTGTTTCTTTGCTTTTTTTTATTCATGAGGAAATAATTCTTCACAAGTGACTCAGTCCCCAGAACCTTCCCTTGCACCCAATATTCCACACTGGAATCTTACAATGTGACCAGAGAAATGAAAATTTGTAGAAGAGAAGGAAAAACTCCAAGTCGGACATGACTTTCATAAGTGCAAAAATAGGAGTTTTGAACTCTGACAAATAGACTGGAAGTCAGAAATTCTAGTTTGATAAATCACAACTACTATAAAAATACCGAGAGAGGGGCCGGCCCGGTGGCGTAGTGGTTAAGTTCGTGCGCTCCGCTTCAGTGACCAGGGATTCACGAGTTCAGATCCTGGCATGGACCTACGCACGGCTTATCAAGCCATGCTGTGGTGGCGTCCCATATATAAAGTAGAGGAAGATGGGCACGGATGTTAGCCCAGGGCCAGTCTTCCTCAGCAAAAAGAGGAGGTTTGGCAACAGATGTTAGCTCAGGGCTAATCTTCCTCACACACACACACACACAAATACCGAGAGAAATGAAGTATATGAAATATTTCATTTCTCAAGTCTGTTAGGTGGGTCAAGAAGATTAAAAAGGAAAAAAATGGATTTAAAAAAAGGTTTCTCTGAGGACAACACAAATGTGATTCAATCATAAGTAAAATCAATAATAGAACCTGTATTTGGCAAAATATGATTCCTTTTAAAGTATAACTGCAGGTTAAGTTTGGTAGTAATATTTGATCTAACCCATCCCACACCCTTCAAGAAGGCAGCTCAGAGAAAAGCCTCAACTGTACCTCCACGAGCTTGAGGCAGACCCTAAGGAAAACATTACGAAAACTCAGGCGCAGAGCATGGCTAAAAACCGGTGCCTTATTCCATCTTATCACAGTCACAGTTATTAAAACAAAACTTTTGCCTGCCTTACATAAGTCAGGTTCTTTGCTGGTACAAATTGACAAAGGCAACACTCTTAACAGCTTTCTTAATCTTTCTTAGGAGAAATTTAACTATTTTGAGTCAATTAGGTCACCTAACTGTTATTGATCAAAGTTATTAACAGTTATTACTAAAACTATTTCTCTCCAAGTTGCATCATCCGGATGCCAAAACACAAGTCAGCCTTACAGTACCTGCACTACAGCTTTAAAAATAGCCCCCATTGCCATATACTATCAAGAAAGGTCTCTTTCCCCCTCTCTCCTTGGAATTAGAATTTCTCTCTCTTGACAATATGCAGTCATGCTCCAAAAGATATAAAAACACAAGGAGGCCTGACAGTATTTCAAGGCATAAAAGCACAGAAAGTTTAGGCATTTGGTATTTCAACTAACTGTTAACATTAGAATAAAATTTAATGTGTTTGAAGAGTACTGTGGAATACTTAGAGCTCAAAATTCCATTCTTCTTCCCAAAGTGGCCTAAAGAACGGATCTGGGATTCATTTGTGTACCACTTAAGAACAAAGTCTTTGCAAATCCTGCTTGAATTTAAAATAAAAATGTTTCCAAAGTGTTTTATTTGCCAGTGAACTCTAAAATGTCTGTAAGATAATGCTCTTTAACAAAGATCACTTGATTTTGCATTATGCCCCTAAACCTACTGAAACCCTTAAAAACTACCTTCCTGCTAAAATATCACAGGCATTCATTAAAATTATATTAGTTTAAATATAAAGACTCAAGCATTCTTCTACTAGTTAGGCCAGGTTTCCAAAGCAGTTCAACATACTACCCAATAGTTTTCAAAAACAAAAAGGGTTCCAGAGGAAGAAAAAAATCATAAATGTAATCAAAACAAAAAAATTAATGTTTGGCATAAATCAAACACAAATGTTGTATTTTAACACAAATTTCTGAATATCAGGATTGAGACTTAACAGAAAGCATCAGCACTGAACAATAATTTAGAATAAATAGGTAGCCACGTTGATATACACTGTAAGAAACAGAATCAAAGAATGTTATAATGGAGTTGAAATCTCATTTTATATATGAGGAACGGAGACCCACAAAGGATAAATATTCTGTTCCATATCGTGCAGTTAATGGTACATCTGACCAGAATCAATCTCTTAATTCTAAATCCAGTGTTACTCACTACTAAATATAACTGTGGCCCCAAAGTTCTAAACGCTCTTTGGTAACTCCGTCTTCATACTTTGCATTGAATTATGCACTATGTGGTATTCACTGACTGGTTAGACTATCCGTCATTTTTAAAAATCACTTTTTCAAAAATCACACGTGGAAATAAACTCTGAAACCTATAATAAAAGTATACAACTTTGGAAAGATGGCTACCCAACATGCCAGAAATGAAGAGATTTCAAACTTCCGCTGACAACCTTAAAGATGAGGCTGAAACCTATTCTATCTTCAACAAAATATCTAGTTCCAACGTTTCCACATAAATTAACGTTCAGCAGACAACTGGCATTATATGTGTCCGCAATAATCCTGTTGCACATCCTCTCAGATCAATATTAACATCAACTGAGGGAAAGGGAAAAGGTGTTTTGGAAAGAACACTCACCACCAGATCCTTCAATATCAAATGCCATCCCAAACTCTTTAAAGCATTTTTGCATCTATGACATCTAAATTCCTGAATCCAAAAATAATTTGGGAAGACAAACCAAGCCTTCCCTTTCACAAGGAAAAGGCCCACGCCCAGACCTGCCAACTAGAATTGATTAATACATTTACACCTGACACAAATGTTGTAATTAAAACCTTTTCCTTCTAAAACATTAATCACATTTCTACCCAAACTCACAAAATCAGTTACTTCTGCTTTTAACAAGAAAACTGAAACCAATCTGATGTCAATTATAGATTACTTTGTAAATGAGAGTCAAATTAAAGTTGCCAGTAATTAAAGTTTTACAAGCATTACAAAGTCAAAATCGTGGCTTTTATGTAACCATAAAAATAACAATGTATATACTGTATCTACATAGTGAGAAGTGTTTCCTACCAGCCCTGGTAGAAAGGATTATGTCTCTCCAGAAGCAAAGATCCCTGGGATATGCCTGTTACTTTGCAAAACTAGGGTCTGGGTTTGAGTCTGAATCATCATCTGATCTTATCTTATTATCTGATCATAACCTGATCTGATATCTTTATGCAAAAAAAAATTATAACCCTTTTCTTGAGACAAAAAATGGATCGTGCAACAACTATGGACTTGCAAAGGAAATTTTAGTTTGAAAACAATCATCCATTATTGTTTTCATGGATTTTGCCAATGACTTAGGGCTATGCATCTGCCATAAAGTGTCCCAAATGCTCATTCTCTCTTTGAAAGGATCTGACCAGCCTCTGACTTTGGAGTCCTCACCAGACCGGCCACTGAACAGAAAAATCCAGGGGGAAACCCTTGACAGGGATTAGCCTGAACTTTTTATTTCCTTTCCGGAGCTGGAAATATTCGAGTTTGGAAAGTCCCCCAGCAGAACCCTATTTGCAACACTACAATCCGGCCTCAGGTATGACTTGAAACTGGGAGACGGTGCTGCCCGTAGCACGGAGTACAGTAAGAAAGGGCAGACCGGGTGCAGACAGGTCCAGAATCTCAGAAGCCCGCTAGCGAGGGGCACCTCCAGCAGACACATTAGCATCTACACACATCCAAACCACCACGTAGCAGGCCCACAGCAGAGCTTCGCGCTCACCCTTGAAGGTGGCACTACAGAGCCACCTAGGAGACACAGGCATTTCATTGAAGACTAAATGAGAGTGAATCAAGGAGCCTGCGTTAGGGCAACTGCCAAAGCCTCCGGGGTAGAGGGGGGATCAGCGCCTAATCGCGGGGCTCAAAGATGCTGGGGGGTGGGGGTGAAAAGGAAAAAACTGAAGAAGCACAGTCAAGAGTAAACAGTAGCCTGGCCTGAGAGAGAAAGGAAGTGGACTAGACTGAAGAGGTCTGGACCAGAGGGGAAGTGAGGAGAACAGGACCCGGAGGAGCTACAAGATAGGACTGAGGAATTCGAGACTGAAGGAAAGGGTGGAGGCCGCGAGACACAAGCAAGGGGGCATGGCTGGGAGATAAGCGAGGGCGGGGCTAGGTCGAAAATGAGGGGGCGGGGCTAGGGGAGACGAAAGAGGCGGGGCCAGGAGGGGAGAAGAGAGGGGCAAGGGGGGTAGAGAGGGCAAAACAAGAGAGAGGATGGGGGGGCAAGAGGGAGAAGCGAGGGGGCAGAGAGGGAAACGGGGGAGAGAAAGAGAAGCAAGAGCGGATGGGAAGGTGGTGAGAAGCGAGGGGCGGGGCCAAGAGCGAGGGCGGGGCCACGAGGGGAGAAGCGAGGGGGTAAGGACGAGAGGGAGGGGAGCAGGGAGAAGGATGGAGGGGGTGAAATGGTGGAGGGCCAGGAGGGGAGAAGAGAGGGGGTAAGGGGGAGGGGAGCGAGAAGGATGGAGGGGGTGAAACGGAGCGGGGCCAGGAGGGGAGAAGCGAGGGGGTAAGGGGGAGGAGGGCCAGGAGAAGGATGGGGGGAAGAAACAAGGGGGCATGGGGAGGAGTGAGAGGGGGGCCAGGAGAAGGATTGGAGGGGAGGAGGGAAGCGAGAAGAGGGCGGATGGGGGGGGGTGAGAAGCGAGGGGGCGGGGCCGGGAGCAGCGAGGGGGCGGGGCCGGAGGGAGCGGCGAGGGCACTGGCCGAGGGGGTGACGAGGTCCTGGGACAACGGCCGGCGTGGGGGAGGGCCACCTCACCGGGGCGCTCTGCGGGAAATTCCGGGGCTGCCCGGGGGCCGCGCGGGTGCGAGCGGGCGCTGGGGGGGTCGGTGGGCCCCCCGCCGGCCGTACCTGTCAGACGGATCTTGATGCTGGAGCCGTTCCTGCGTGTCCCGGGGTTCGACATCTCCCGCCAACGATCGGGCAGCCGCGGATCCAGCGCCGCCGCCCCCCGGCCCGGCCCGGCCCGGCCCCGCCGCCGCCGCCTCAAGGTTACGGCTCCGGGCTGGGCGCCGGGGTCCGAGCCGGGACACAAACTCCGCGGCCCAGGCGTCCGGGCGGTGGGCGGATGGTCGAGCCGGGGGATCGGCGCTTGCCCCGGCACCCCAGCCCCTCGCTCGCTCCTAGCCCAGCCCAGTCCGGAGCGCCGCTGCCGCTGCTGCTGCCGCTGCCGCAGCCGCCGCCGCCGCCGCCGCCGCCGCCGCCGCCACCACCACCTCAGAGCCGGACGCCCGCCGCCCTCGCCGCTTCCGCCGCCGCCGCCTCCCGGAGCCGCGCGCGCGCCCACCGCCGTGCCGGCCCGGCCCTGCGCGCCCCCGCGCCGTGCGCCCCCGCGCCTCGTGCGTGCGCGCCCCCGCGGGACACGTCGGGGCGGGGCGCGCTGTGCGGCTGCGTCGCCCGCCCATCTTCGGTTGCGCGGGGTCTGGAGCTCGTGAACAAGGCTTCCCGCCGCCTAGGGGCGGAGGCGGTGCGGCTGGGAGCCGGCAGAAGGGGATCAGGGCTGGGGGCGGAGTGCGCCCCGGAACCCCGCGCCTGGAGGCCCGGGACGGCGCTGCCCGCGCCCGGTCGCCCTCGTCTTCGCCCAGTTCTCCGAGGGAACCGATTTGCGGATGCGGACATTGAGGTTCAGAGAACGAAATTGATTTTCCAAGTCTTACTCAAGGCTCTGAGGTCCTGCTAGCTATCGAAGGGAGGGCTACGTGAAACTGGCCTGTACACACCAAGCGCCGTGCACAAATAGGCATGCAATACCTTATTTTTTTGAGTGAAGAGCCTTTAGGTAATGCAGTTTCAAGGGAGAGACTTCTCAAAGAGACAAACTCCCCTAGATGTGTTCTGAGCAACTAGTGTGCTCTATTGACCCTAACAGAGTTGCCGGAATCGCAGAAAGTCCCATGTATGGACAAGGTAAACGTGATGAGAAGGGTAAAGTTGAGAGGTAGATAAGACGTTTGTTGTCCAATCTGCATACAATTTAACCAAACAAATAAAAAGGCAGCTCTAGGTCCTGTGTTTCTCTGCCTTCTGACATTTCTCTTCCCGGAGTTGTAGGGTAGAAGTAAAAGCTCATTATGCTTTCTCCAGCAAACAAACTCCACTCTTTGTTAACCTTTTGTAGAGAGGAAATACTACGTTAATAGAGAGGAAAAGCTGGGTTTGTTTATCAAACTTGTTTTTGACCAACTACCTAATTCTTTGAATGCCTTTCTTTGGTTTGTGTCCTAAGGAAAGTAGGCTCTGAGCGGTTGCAGCCATCCCCTGCATCTGGGGCCCTTTCCTGGGGTCACAGTCTTAAGAATAGCGCCCTCTCCCTAGAGCCCCTTGGCGTGCCCACCTGCCTCAGGATGAGCCCAATGAAAGCAGAGTGTCTCCAGGGCTGGATTCGAGGCTGCCTCTTGGAGCCTCAATCATTTAAATAAAACGACAGGCCTAGGTCATTTCTGTGGCCCCTTGCAGCTCAGACTTTCAGTGATTCTAGTGAAATATCCAAGAATACAAGCTATGTTTAAGCAACAGAGCAGTAGATCCAGAATCTAGCTCCTTTTCTCTTTGTAGGCAACTGTTACTGAGAGTAAGTCCCTGGGTCTGAATAAATCTATTTAGAATCTCTTTGACCCTCAAGTAATCCCCATTCTTTCAGTCCAGTCAGTAGTTCTCCCTCCTCTTTATTCGCATTTTCAAAAAGTCTCTTCTCTCTAAACGAGACTAAACATCTCTCTCTGCTTACCTGAGTGCTGGCCCCTGTTCTGATCCCCAGCTGTTTCTGACCTAAAAACCTTTCATTTCTTAACCTCATTGTTTTCTTACCTGCCTAAATGTCTGGGCCTTCCTTTTCTGGATTGTTTCCTCAATGTCCCATCAGGAGGTCGCTCCTGGAGGTTACTGAAAGGCATTTCGTTTACTCATTAACAACTAATTGCTGTTGTCATTTAACTAGATACACCTAACGGTGTCTTTCAATACAGCCTGCACAAGGAGGACCTTCCTAAATGGAAGCTAGTGTTTTATTCATCAGCAAACATCAGCCACCTACTATGTGGCTAGGGACAAGGAACACAAAATAAATAAGTCACAAGTTCAGCATTTCACAGCTACAGTTGACTGGATGAAACAGACATGAACAACGGACAATGATACAGTGATGGAGATGTATACAGAGGGCTAATGGGAGGAGAGAAATGGGGAGATCTCAAGAATCACAGAAGACCTTGATCTAGGGCTTAAAGGCAGTGTTCAAGTTTTTTGGGCAAAGAAATGGGGAAGGGCATTACAGACAGAGGGAACAGTGTGCAAAGGCATGAAAATGGGTGTATTTTCCAGCAGTTTTCAGTGTAAGTGCAGTCACATAGCTGCTGTATCTTCTGTCCTTACATCTTATTCCATTAAAAGTTGATAAAGATAATAAAAAGATATTTGCCCACTTAAGAATCATCAGGCACTATTTTGTTCTAAGGCTCTGGGCCAGCCCTTATATTGAACTTAAGGTTTACCTTGATATCCCCTTCATCGTGTATCAGATTTGTCAAAAATACCATCTTCTAAAGATATCTGGAACAAATAGACGGGAAATTTCAAACAACTCTGCCGAGACAGAGATGAAATTCAGTGAATCTCTTCAAGTATCCTCTTTGCAATGACTTTACAAAGAGCAGTTTTGACCCTGCTTTCTACATAGGACCTGGCAGCTGATTTTATTTCTCCCAAATGTATCGCTTCCTTGTATCAGTGTTATTGGGCATTTGAAACGTTTTCCAGTGGAAAAAAATCACTCTCTGGATCTGACTGCAGTAGTTCTTAACCTGTTTTTGAGTCCCAGACCTCTTTCGAGAATCTTATGGAAACAGTGGACCCTTTCCCCAGAAAAATTCGTATGTGCAAATACATACCAAATTTTGCATCTAATTTCAGTGGATTCATGATCTGAAACCAATCTGTGGATCCTGGAAGGTCCCATAGCCCTTAGATTAAGAACTCCTAATCTAAAGGAAATGATCAAGCAAGTAATATTGGGAATATGCCCATGTTCAGGAGCCAGCAGTTGTAGCACTTTTGAAGGCAGTGGCTATGCTGAAAAGAGGGCAGCCATGACCCACACAGACCCACACTCTACCCTGACTCCACCACATTACCAGCTGGTGCCAGAGAAAGTTAATTAAATTCTCCAAGCCTCACTTTGCTCATCTGAAAATGGAGATGATAATGCCTCTCACCCAAAGTTAGTGCGAGGTTTAAATTAAATCGTGGATGTAGATTTAGCAGTCTAATACAGCAGGCACTTGCTAAATGGTAGTTCTTATTAGTACATGTAAAATGCATGTGCTAGTCTTTGCTCCAAAACCTACTAGTGCTATTCCGCTAGGGAAATGTTTAGGATATTGTGCAGAGGGTCTCTGGTGGGAGGGGTCAGCTATAACAAATACCTCTTGAGAGCGCATTGCTAACCTGAGCTGGTGCCTCTGAGGCCAGTGGCCAGATCAGATTAGCCTTTAAGATCTTTTCTACATATAGGATTTACGCTTCCTTTGCTTTTCATCTGAACATCAAGTTTTTTAAACAACTGATGTACAAAATTGTGATTAGTACATTTATTCTTTTATGCCCAGAAGCCTTTAGGACCTTCCTCCAAGTTACAACCTAAACTTAATATTACCGATATGCAAGTCGTACTATATTATTATCATTGGTAGGGTTTATTACTTGGTTTTTTTTAATTGAAATTTTTATTGAGATAATTGTAGATTCCCATGCAGTTGTAAGAAATAATGCAGAGAGATCCCTTGTACACTTTGCCCACTTTTCCCCAAGGGTAACATTTTGCAAACCTGTAGTGTAATATCACAGCAGCATGCTGACATTGATACAATCCAGTGATATTCAGATTTTCCCAGTTTTAATTGTACTGATTTGTGTGTGTTTATTAAATTCTATACGGTTTTAACACCTGTGTTGGTTCAAGTATTCACCACTCCCATCAGAATACTGAACAGTTCCAACACCACAGGGATCCCTCCTGTCACTCTTTTATAACCACACCTTTTGCCCCACCCCCAACCCCTGGCAACCACTAATCTATCCTCCATTTCTAAAATATTGTCAGTTCAAAAATGTTACATAAATGGACTCATACAGAATGTAATCTTTTGGGATAGGTTTTTTTTCACTCAGCATGATTCCCTAGAAAGTCATCCAGGTTGTTACATGTATCAATAGTCCATCCCTTTTTATTACTGAGTAGTAGTTCATAGTATCGATGTATCACAGTTTGTTTGAAGGACACACTCCAGTTTTGGGCTATTAAAAATAAACTACTGTGAACATTTGTGTACAGGTTTTTATGTGAACATAAGTTTTCATTTCTCTGGGATAAGTGCCCAAGAGTGCAATTGCTGAGTCATATTGGAAATTACATGTTTAGTTTTATAAGAAACTGCCGAACTGTTTTCCAGAGTTCCTACCAGCAATGTTTCTCAGCATGCGTGCCAGCATTTGGTGTTTCACTATTTTTCCTTTTAACCATCCTGGCAGGTGTGTAGTTGTTGTGTTTTATGGCTGTGCAGTTATATGAGCTATAGATTATTTTTTGAAATATATGCAGCCAGGTAATTAGGGACAAATCTAGAAAAATAATTCTAAAGTCTTTCTTTAAGGATCCTAGTCGAACCCCACAGTCTGTGTTCATCACAGCTAAGGTCATCAGTGAAAATGAGAAAAGTACTGAACTTGTATTCTTTACTAAAAATATAATTTTGTTTATAGAGTAGTTCCCGTTTAGATAAGCAGTGTTAAACAATTTATTATCCTAATAAAAGTAATTAAGGCACTATTAAGAATATGATAAGTTCAATGTTAAAAATGCAGACATGACAATTTTATGGTAAATAAACAAAGGAGATGTCCAAGCCTCTGGTCTACCACTCCTTCAAGATTTTATGATTGTTATTGGTCCAGAAAAATACGATAAAAAATTCTCCAAATTTGTTGTATCTCATCTATAATGCATGAGCCACAATAACCAGGGAAATCAACAAACCAAAGGAAATCCCAAGTAAGACCCTAAATTATTGTTTATTGGCTAAATATTTTTGGTAGTTTTTGGCCACGGTTGGAGGAAGCTCTACTATCTTCTAGGCCAGTGCTTCTCAAAAGTGTGGTCACTGGAGCAGCAGCATCACCTGAGGACTGTTAGAAATGCAAATTCTCAGGCGCCACCCCAGACTTACTGCATCAGAAACTCAGGAGGTGGGCCCAACAGTCTGTGTTTGAATAAGCCCTCTGGGTGATTCTGACATAGGCTTGTATTTGAGAACCTCTGTGAAAGGCATCCAGTTATCTTTTTATTGGCCTAACTAAAGGAAGAGAACACTGATGTGCAAAATCCAAAACAGGTGTTTTGGCCAGAATGTTAAAAACAACTCTCGATAACTTAAGCAAAATGGGATATATTAGAACTTCAGGGGCTCATAGAATCCTTGCTAGATTTTACGCTAGACAATGGGTAGTGATCAACATATCTAAACAGCCAAGGAACAGATTCTTTTATCAGAAATAGTATGGCCAGGACTCGGCCCCTGCTCCCCTAGGAATTAATGCCATCTGTCCTTCCATCTCAAGATTGTAAGCCCCAGGAGGAGTTCCCAGTTGGCCGTCTAGACCAGGCCTCATGCCCTGTCTGCCTGGGGACAGCAAGAAGGAAAGATGAAGCCCCTTTTACTTTTGTAGTGGGAACTAGGGCACTGCCTCCTGTCCAAACTACACCCAGTAGGGCTTTCTCCCTAAAAGGAAGAGAACTAAACAGCCTCCAAATGGCTAATGTCTGCCTCAGGAACATGAGAGGGGAAGGAGGGCAGCAGATTAACATTTCCTGTAATTTGATGAAACTGATACCAATAATTTAGAGTTTGGTTTTTGATTCCCTGAGCACACACTGACTCTAATGTGAAGATGGAGGCAGCCTAACGAGCGGAAAGGCTGAAGTCTCTGATTTAAAACAAACTGGAAAATTCATGAATCACACACTCTTGCATTAGTTATCAAAAAAGAGCTGTAGTAAGTGCCCATCTGTGGCAAATATTAACCACAGTTTCTGCCAGCAAGGAGGTGACCCAATTCCCCAGTCCTACAGATGCGCTGGACCAGTAACCAAATCATTGCTCTATACATTCTGCACTGTGTTTCAATCAAACTCATCCTTCTGCCGAGATCCGGCAAGGCTCTAATCTTACCCTGATTGTGCAAAAATAGCAACGAGTGCAGATGAATGTGACAAAGATTCCCCCCCATACCAAGAAAGGGGGGGAGCTATACCTCATTATTTAAAGTCATTAATATAAACAAATTAAGTTAATTTGGGGTTCTGGTTTGTGTGAGGGAGGGATGCTATACAATTATTAGCTTCCATTCCTGCTTAGTGAATGTGATAAAGATTTTCGAGGATAGCTATTTCAAGTGCAGGTTCATCCCTTTTTCAGGGCTTGTCACAGACTGCAGTGTGCTGAAAACCAACACTTGGGTCCGTCTGTCTGTCTCTCAAGCTTGCATCATCTTCTGTCTGCCCAGGATCTCCCTGGATGAATGGGTTTAGGCCACAGAATAGCTTCAAGACTTTCATTGTTGTCTTCCCGGCAACCATATTTTAGAAAACACAATTTGTCATTTGTATGCACCAATTTATGACATAAGTTCACTTTTCCTCTTTATTGTACGGTAGAATATTAAGCAAACATTTATTAAGAACCTTCGGTGTACCAGGCAATGTGCAGGAATTTTTTTTTGCTATTAAAAACATTTTTATTGTGAAATATGACACAGTAACAGAAAAGTGAAACTCCTGTGTAGTCACCACTAGGTAAAGAAATAGAACATTGCCAGGCCCCAGAAGACACCTGTATTCACCCTCCTGACCTCTCTCTCTCCCGGCCCCGCCCCAAGGTCACCTGACCACTCCCTTGATTCTTAGTGTAATCATTTCTTTGCTTGTATTCATAGTTTTATCAATTAAGTATGAACCCTTAAGTATACAGTTTTCTTTTGCCTGTTTTTGAACTTTCCATACATGGAACAATATAGTATGTACTATTTTTGCATCTTTTTTGTTTTACTAAACATTGTTTTTGAGATTCATCCATATTATTGTGTTGTGGACATAGTTCATTTATTTTTATTGTTTGTATAGTATTCTATTGTATGAATATACTTCAATTTATTTATCCATTCATGGACATTCGGGTTGTTCCAATTTTGGACTAATATGAACATTACATTAAATTGCATTTCCTGATTTACTTTTTTAGGGTATTACTTTGGCTATTTGGAATCCTTTTAGTGAAGTGCATGTTCAAGGTTTTGGGGGGGTTGTCTATTTTTCTATAGGATTGTCTGTCTTTCTGATTTTTATAAGCATTCTTTATGTAGGTGGGATATAAGTTATCGGGGTTTTTTCCAATTTTTTTATTGTGGCAAAATACACATAAAATTTACCATCTTAATCATTTTCAAGTGTACAGTTCAGTGGTATTAGATACATTCACAATGTTGTGCCACCACCACCAGCAGCCATCTCCAGGACTCTTCATTTGTAAAACTGAAACTCTGTCCCTATTAAACACTAACTCCCCATTACTGCCTTTCCCCAGTGCCTGGCAGCCACCATTCTACTTTCTGTCTCTGTGAATTTGACTACTCTAAGTACCTCATCTGGAACCAGATGTCTTTTGTGACTGGCTTATTTCCCTTAGCATAATGTCCTCAAGGTTCATCCATGTTGTAACATGTGTCAGAATTTCCTTCCTTTTTAAGGCTGGATAATATTCCATTGTATGGATAGACTACACTTTGCTTATCCATTCATCTCTCAATGGACACTTCAGTTGCTTCCACCTTTTAGCTACTATTAATAATGCTGCTATGAACATGGGTGTACAAATATCTCTTCGAGTTCATGCTTTTAATTCTTTTGCTTATATACCCGAAAGTGGAATTGTTGGATCATATGGTAATTCTATTTTTAATTTTTGAGGAACCGCCATAATTTTTTCCATAGAGGTTACACCATTTTACATTCCTACCACGGGTGCACAAGGGTTCCGATTTCTCCACGTTTGCCATCACTTGTTAGTTTCTGGGGTTTTTTCCTCTCCCCAAAGCGCCAGTGTGTGGTTGTATATCCTAGTTGTAAGTCCTTCTAGTTCTTCCATGTGAGCTGCCCCCACAGCATAGCAACTGACAGGCAAATGGTGTGGTTCCGCCACTGACTGGAAGAGAAACAAACCAGGACCACTGAAGTGGTGAGAGTGCCAAACTTTAACCACTAGGCCATCAGGGCTAGCTCTCTGGTATTTGATAGTAGCCATCCTAGTGGCTGTAAGTGGTATCTCACTGTCATTTTGATTTGCATTTCCCAGATGACTGATGACATTTAGCATCTTTTCATGCGTTTTTTGGCCATTTGTATATCTTTGGAGAAATATCTGTTCAAGTCCTTTGCCCATTTTTGAATCAGCTTGTTTGGCAAGGAATATTAAAAGGTCAATTAGGTATGGTCCCTGCATTTTGTGGCTCACAGCTAGTAGTGGAGACTATCACATAAGCAAATCATCAGAACAATGTGCGAATGAGGCAGAAGAGCCAGGCTGAAGGCTTCCCTTTCTTGTGGATACCAATATAACTGCATCCAGCTGCTTTACCTGGATGCATGTGGAATGTGACTTGCTTGCTGAGCATTTTTGCCACATATCTTAAGCAGCAAGTTTCTAAAGAAGTTCAAAAATGAGCTGTGATTAACTCAGGAGCATCACCAATTTACACATACTTGGGATGTGTGGTTGGTAACTTTGTTTCTCATAAGACAGTACCCAACCTTTGATTTTTTTGGTGAGGAAGATTGGCCCTGAGCTGACATCTGTTGCCAATCTTCCCCATTTCTGCTGAGGAAGACTGGCCCTGAGCTAACATCCGTGCCCATCTTCCTCCACTTTGTACATGGGACGGCGCCACAGCATGGCTATGATCCAAACCTGTGAACCCCAGGCCGCTGAAGCGGAGCACCTGGACTTAACCACTCTGCCACTGGGCCAGACCCCCAACCTTTGCTTTTTAAAAGGTTTGATGAAGTCACTCAGATGGAGAAAGACAATTACTGTATGATTTCGCTCATATGTGGAAGACGACAGATATGGAGAACAGACTGGTAGTTATCAGAGGGGAAGGGAGTGGGGGAGCGTGAAAGGGCTAAAGGAACACGTGTGTGGTGATGGATGGCAACTGGACTTTTGGTGGTGAGCACAATGTAGTCTATACAGAAGTCGAATACAACAATGTACACTTGAAATTTATATAATGTTATAAACCAATGTTACCTCAATTAAAGGAAAAAGAAAGAAAAGGCTTGAGCAGCTTTCTCGACAAGCCACATTTATTTCTGCTGTGAGTTTTCATCTTAGGTTGTCACTTAGAGGTATGATCAATTTAGATGTTGCAATTTGCTCGGAGAGCAACGTCTGTGATGTGTTAACTGAGCACAGGACAGGGCTGCTATGCTTCTCTTTAGTAAGTGCGAGTCCTTGGAATCAAATGGGAAAACAGTTTTATTTTCACTAAGGAAAGTACTAGCTGCAAAGAAGACTGTACTTACTACAGTGTGTGAGCTTCTCTCCTCCAAAGTAAACACCCTTTCACTCAGTTTGGGTACCAGGGCTATTAGGGTGGGTATACTCCTTGGAAATCCTTGTAGAGAAGTCCCATAAAAATCGCTTTGAGGCCTCCTGTGGATTCTGATTTCTCGTTCACCCAAACATTACTTTCCCTACCTTTCCTCAAAACTAGAGACATGCCATGAACTGTTGAACAATCATCAGAGTTTCCTTCCCTTAAAATGCATAAAGAACTAAAAACCCAAGGCGTATAAGAACCAGGGTAAACCCCAGAGCAATTAACTCCCTAGCAATCTCCCTGTTAGGGATACAACCTGGAGCGGATTCGGCGTCAGCAGAGTGGGCTTAAATTCTCCCCTATTTGCTGGCTGTGTAATCATGGGTGATTCCCTAAAATCTCTGAGCTTCCATTTCTTCATCTATAAAATAGATTTAATACCAACATCACACTGTTATTATAAGCGTTACTGGTATGGAAGATGATGCCTGTGAAAATGCTTTGTAAAAGTATCATATAATAACTATTCTTAATCTAGGAGTATTTGTATCTAAACCCACAAGCTGCCAGAGAGAGATTTTGTTTTCTTTCATATATTTACTCAGTTGAATGCGCAGGTAGTGACCAGAACTTTATAAATAATAAAAGTTCTCATAATTTTTAATAATTGTTAAATGCTATGATCCCTCTCCCCCCAAAAAAACCACTATAAAGGTTTTCTAAACAATCACATTTCTTGAAGACAAGCACGGGGATATAGAATATTTTCCTGTTTATGATTCACCCAAACTGAGTGAAAGGGTGTTTACTTTGGAGGAGAGAAGCTCACACACTGAAAAGCCTTTTCATTACTCGTAACTCCCAAGTCATCTCTCAGTCATCTCTCGTCTTTCATTGTATGTAGTCATGCTTCAGGAATGGAGGACTAAAATCCATATGCATGCAATACAGCAGGAGATTACACAATTCTAATGTCGTTGAGGTTTTTAAATTATTACTAAAAAACTACCAATGACAAAATTGGGACTCCCTTCTATCCTATCTCCCAGCCAGAGGTTAGCAGTTCGGTGAATAGTCTCCCAGAATCTTTTTCGATACATACACTACCAGACATACAATATTCTCACAAATAATAATATATAGACACTGGTATTTCTTGATTCACCAATTTAAGACAACACCTGTTGGCTCCTCATTATGAAAGGGGAGGAGTTAGGTAGCTAACACTTCCCTCCTCCTCCCTCCACTTTTGTGGTTACTATTTTCAGTTCTTCTATTTGTACTTGGAAGTAATTTTTTAAACCCGTGTTTGCTCTTCTATCAGCCTGTGATTCATGATCCCCTCCACGTTAGATGAAGACATTGGCCCCCCACCTTCTGCTCCACTTCTCCTCTACACTCCCACTTTCATCTTTTGCCAGCTGAACTTAGTGTCAGAGACGACATTCACGTTCTCTCCTGCGTGCAGAGTTAACTTCCCTGTTTTGTCTGTTGGTTCCATGAGTTGATGATTTCAGAATCAAGATCAAAATCACACCATATTTTGGTTCGCTTCACATCTGGCCATGAGTTTCTCACACAATTTTTGCCATGTTGTTTCTGATTGCTTTCCTTTCTTACTGATGGAAGAAACGGATTTATGTTTTCTTCATCATGTCATTAACATCAGCTGGCTTCTTAGGCATTCTGTTACTTGGATCTATTTCATTCCTCTGAAGACATTCTACCTGGAGCTCCCTGCCTTTCTGTTCTAAAATGGGACGAAACAGCTTTCCAGGTTTGCTGCACAACTCTTATCCTGGGATTGCTTTCCATTGGACTTCTGGGTTGGTTCCACCATTTCTTGTATCTTATGTCTTTCTCTTATTTTGGCAGGGGTTAGATTGTTTTCATCCCTTTTTCATGGAGTATATTCTCAAGTAGCTTACCTAGAAAGTATTTGAAAGGTAATCCTTTTGAGTTTATATCTGAAAATATGATATGATTAAATATGATTGTGATATGATTATATGCCTTACGTAGCTGTAGAATTCTAGGTTCTAAATAATTTTCCCTCAGAACTCTGAAGGCATTATTCCATTAACTTCTAGCATTCAGTGTCCCCAAAGAGAAATCTGATGTTAGTCTGATATTCTATCGTAGGTAACTTGTTTTTCTCTTTGGAAATTTTTAGGATCTTCTGTTTCTTCTCGGTGTTCTGAAATTTCACAGCATTAAATGTAGGTATTGATCTTTTTTTCCTTTATTCTGCTTGGCCTTCAGTGAGTCCTTCACCCCAGAGATTCACTTTCTTCAATTCTGATAAACTTTCTTTGAGAATGTCTTTCCCTGTGTTTTCTCTTTTGTCTTTTTCTAGAATTCCAGTTACTCATATGGTTGGCTTCCTGAAGTGATCCTCTTATTTTTCTTCCAACTTGTTCATGCCTATGTAATTTTCTTGTCTATATTCTGAAAGATTTCCTTACCTTTATCTTCTAACCCTTCTCTTGAATTTTTTTTTTTCTGGTAATCATTTAATTTCTAAGATTATTCCTGTTCCATAGCATCTTGTTTCATGGCAGCAGTATCTTCTCAAATCTGTTGAGTATGGAGTTATTTAATTTCCCCAGCTTCTCTGAATTATGTCTGTTTCTTCTGAGAACAGTTGTGTTTATTTGCCTTGGTCTTTCTCTTTCATCATGCTGGTTTTCTTCTTGTGCCTGATCATAATTAAGAATGGAGCCTGGGTTGATTTTTCTGGACAACTGGTTCAGATTTCTTGTATATACACATCTATGTGAATAGACTAGCAAACTGGGTGCCCTATGGATGTGATAAAAGGTTTCTTGACTGGCAGGTGAAGAAGAAGAAAACCATCCTGATTCTTGATCTTTTGTGTGTGACTTGTTTTTACTCTCCGGAAATCTGTAGGATCTTTTCTTTTACCAGACTTTTGAAATTTCACAATGACATGCTTTGACATAGGTTAACTTTCATCCATTTTTCTGGGCCACTCATTGGATCCTTTAAATTTGGAAACCAGTTTTCTTCTGTTTTGAGAAATGCTCTTGAATTATTTCTTTGATAATTTCCTTTACTCTATTTTTTCATTCCCTACTTCTGGAACTCCCCTATTCAGATTTTGGAACTTGTGGACTCCAGGATTTATATAATCTCATCTTTTCCATTTTTTATCTTTGTCATTTTGCTCTACTTTGTGGGAGATTTCAACTTCATCTTCCAACCCTACTGTTGGGTTGTTAAATTCTGCTATCATATTTTTCATTTCAAAGAATCCTTTTTGTTCTTGGACTTTTTAAAACAACATCCTATTTTTGCATCATGGAGGCAATATCATCTCTCATCTCCCGAGTATGCTAGGATTTTTTTAAATTTAATTTTCTTTTCTTTATATGGCTTTTCTTCCAAATCCCCCACCAACACCATTTGGTTTTGTCTCTATTATGTCAGAGGCCTTCCTCAAATGTCTGGTGATTCTTGGTGGTTCTTGGTCTGCTCCTTTAAGAGTAAGGTACTAAAGAGCTGATCAGAAGCTCTGAAAGCCTGGGGTAATCTAGCCAGGTTGTTTCCTGATATAACCAACAACGTCAGTGTCTTTAGGTCTTTCCCCTTGGGATGGTCAGATTTCCCAGAGAAGAATCTTCTAATCTCCTTCCTGGAGGACACATACCTAGCTGGCAGCATTTCTTTCACCCAGTGGGATGTAGGGATGAGGAGGGCTCACCATTCCCTATGTAATTTACTTAATCCCCCTGCATTCGACATCATAAATCTGCTTTCAGCCTTGCCCAGTGTTTTCCGGTGCAGATACCTTTTTTACCCATTTGAGAAAATTTGTTTACTGCTAGGATGGGGAAGGGGCAGATGATCAGCTTCATGGAGTAAGAGGACATAATGGGTTCTTTTTTCTTTTTAACTGTCAATTATGGAGAACTTCAAATATCCACAGGAAAAAAAAAACAGAATAGTATAACAACTCCCCATAGACTATCACTAGCCCCACCAGCCATCATCACATTGACAGTTCTGCCCCATACATATCTCTCTCTTCCACTTCCCTTATCCCATATTACTTAGAAACAAATTCCAACCATCATTTCATCTGTAGTCATTCAGTACATATCTCTAAAAGGACATTATTTTTAATTAACATAACCTTAATATGATTAAATCTAAAAAAATGAATCCTTTAATATCAAAACTCCAATGTTCAAGTTCCCAATTGTCTCATATGTGTTTTTATTTTTACATTTGTTTGTTGCAATCAGAATACAAGGTCCCCACATTCTGACTGGTTGATATGTCTTTTAAGTCTTTATTAATTTATAGGTTCCCTCATGTGTACTCTTTTTATTAGAATTTGTTAGATGAAGAGACTGAGTTGTCTGTTCTGCAGAGTTTCTCAGTCTGGATTTTGCTGATTGTATCTCTGAAGTGTAGTTTAACATTTTTCTCTGTCCTCTGTATTTCCTGTAAATTGGTAGTTGTATCTAGATGTTTAATTGCTTCTTTCTATTGTTCTATCTTCAAGTTCACTGATTCTTTCCTCTGTCTGCTCCATTCTGCTGTTGAGCCCGCCCAGTAAAATTTTGCTATTGTATTTTTCAGTTCTAAAATTTCCATATGGTTCTTGTTTATCTCTATTTCTTTGCTGAGACTTCACTGACCCTAGGCTATCATCTAAATGATGTCTTTTAAAATGTGAACATATGGTAGGTGGCAGAGTGTGACAGTCAGCCTCCAAGGTGGCTCCCAATGATCCCTGTCTCCTAAGTCTTCACACCCTGTGCAGCCCCTCCTACATCCTACCAGAATTAGCCTGTGTAACCAACAGCATATGGCAGGAGTGATGGTATATCACTTCTGAGATTAGGTTCTAAAGGACTACGGCTTCTGTCTTGGGCACTCTATTTGTCTCCCATATATAGTCTCTCAGATCACTTGCTCTGGGAGAAGTGAGCTGCCCTGTGATCGGGAGATTCAGGCAGTCTATGAAGAGGCCCATGTGGTGGGGAACTGAAGTCTCCAGCCAACAGCGATGGAGGATCTGAAACCTACTACCTACCACATAAGTGAATTTAGAAGCATTATCCTCCCCCAGTTGAACCTTCAGATGAGACTGCAGTTCCAGCAGAAGCTTGAATGCAACCTCATGAGAGGCTTTGAGCCAGAACCACCAGCTAAGCCGTCTCCAGATTCTTGGCCCACAGAAACTGTACACAGTGATAAGTTCTTTTTTTAAGCTGTTAAATTTGGGGGAAATTTGTTATGTAGCAGATAATTAATACATCAGGATTTGTACCTGAGTCCCTGCTCTACCACTTACTAAAAGATGCAGGACATGTTGGATAACCTCATGAGCTCCAGTTTCTTTACTTGGAAATTGACGACCATTTTTACCTCACCTACTTTTCAGGGTTGTTATGAGTCTCATATAAGGTAAAATATGAAAACATTATACAACTATTTATGTAACCAACTCCCTTATTTTACAGACAAAAATCCAAAGCCCAAAGGAATGAAAAGACAAGGCACTGAGGAACAGAGGAATTACATGACTTGTCCAGGCTTCAACTATTTAGAGAAAGAGGCAGGACTGGAACCCAGAGCTGGTGACTCCAAATCCAGTTATTTTCCCTCACTATGTCTAAAGTATCACCTACTATTATCGTTAAACACAGCCACTCCACGTTTTGGAAAAACAGGCAGCAGGTAAATTATGGATTGTACATGGTGAACCAAGAGAATTGCATTCCTTCTATGCTACATGACAAATCCGGGTAAATGTGAGCGCGTCCGAGTTGTTCCAGTTTGGCTTTTACACTGTAAAGCTGACAAGGAGCTAGTTACTCCTTCCTTCTCTTTGTTGCTCTGCCAGTCATCCCAATACACTGAGTCCAAGCAATGGGCACCCAGCCAAAAGGTGAATAACACCATCTCTTTGCACCCAAACCACGTACAATAGGCAAATAGTTCCTTTTTTTAAAACCTCGCTAGACAAGTTGGTATCAGTGTCTTTAAACTACAAATGCTCTTTTGTTATGCAATTTTCATAAAGACTAGTTGACAGAGAGAAGAGGCAAACAAGATGTTGAGTCAACAAGGTCAGACCATTTAGGCAACAGTGACTAACCCCCGAGTTTCAAACGTTTTTTAATTAAAAAATTTTTTCTCAAAGACGTATTTTTGTAAGCCACCTCACCTTCTGCCTTCCCCTCAACTTCAGCCTACTGGTAGGGGAAAAAGTGACATTTTACAATGTTGAAAAAGAATCTGATCCCATCAGACAAAAAAAATGTCAACTCAAACTGGACGGAAAAATGCCAACATAAAGATAGTTGTGTTGGAGTGGTAGGATCATTTTTTTTCCATTCTTAGTTTTGTTTTTAATTTTTAAAAAAAATATGAAACATACACTACAGTTTTATAATTTATATTATTTTTAATTTAAAAATTCAAATTTTATACAATATCTTGACAGAATAGGATCTAATGTAATCTTTTGGATTTAAATAATAACTGGTTATAGTTTAGTTTTCTACTCTATGTTATAAGATTCTTCAGTTGCAACAGAAACTAACTCTGGCTACTTAAACAAAAAGAAAATCTATTGGAAGAGAATGGGAGAGTGAACTGGAGAAGCAGGCAGCCACCGAGAGCGTCCACTCCACTGAGCGTAAGGCCCTGCCACTCTCAACACTCTCCAACTATTTGTTTTTGTGCTTTGTCCCTGGGTATAAGATTCAAAGTCCTTGGAGAGTGAGATTTTGCTTGGCTAAAGGTGTGCCGAGCTAGGACGCCCTGAGCTGATGAATGAAAGAGCGAGTTGAAAGGACTCTCCCAGGTCTCCTCCATTTCCACGTGGGAGACCACAACACTTCGAGGATCCCATCCCACCAACACAGCCCTCAGTTGCAGCAGGTAGTCACCCTTAAAGGAGATGAGAATACTGATTGGAAGGCCTAATGTCCATTGAATCGTAGATTTGTTTGCACCACTGAATGAGAAGTTTGTAAGAGCGTGAAGCGTCTTCCAGCAATATATTAGGTAGACACCCACACATCTTTCCTCCTCACCTATCAAGGACCAGGGAAGACATGCACTGGGCATGACATTTTGGTGTGATGCTTTAGAGCCAAAATATAACTTGATCTAATCTCTACACTCATATTATACAAATCCAATCCTCCTTTAAATGTAGTCCATGTCCATTACCACACTGCCCAGTACCGTGTTTCTAGGTCCTTTCCATCCCAGTCACTCTTTTTGACCATCGCTCACACAGCTTTCTCTGAAGAATATTCTTTATTAATAGGCATTACAGGAAAATGAAAAGGGAAGGGGACCCACAGTCAAATAAATATGTTTAAGAAATGCTAGTTAAACCAAGTCTACAAGTCAAAGTTTGTCTAGATAGCTGTACACTCTTCTACTCTGTTTTGAAGATCTTACTTTATGATCCTTAAAGGTAACCACTAAACCACGTGTTCTTGGGAGATAAATTCCACGAGGCTTGTAGACCGCAAGTGGTTTAACTGCATTTTTATAGAAGGAGGTGAAAGTCTCGAAAATTTTTATTAACATTCAGTTTAAAAAGCTTTACACCTGTGGTACACCAAGATAGGAGTGCTGCTGCTTAAAGAAGTTACCATTTAGGGTTTGGGCATTGGTTTAGAAGTTGGGGAGCTTTGGTATTTTTTTGTTAAGTGCTTTAAGAATTCAGCATCTTGGTCCAGGGCTGGTAATGTTATGCCATTTTCTTCTTCCTTCAGGGGAGAAGAGACACTGTTACATCTCCAGGCTCTCCCCACATTATTATCACACAATTGACTCTTCAACATCTTCTGTGGATTAGAATTTGCTCTAAATTGGCCTTGAGGCTCCCTCCGAGGAGAGACTGAAGGAGGAAAACATTGAAGTATTTCTCAGAATGGACCTAAAATGCAGTTTTTGTGTGTGTGGTAAAACATATATCATAAAATTTACCATCTTTAATCATTTTTAAGTGGACAGTTCAGTGGCATCAAATCCATTCACACTGCTGTGCAACCACCGCCATCCATCTCCAGAGCTGTTTCATCTTCCCAAACCAAAACTCTGTACCCAAACAGTTCCCCATTTCCTGCCTCCCCCAACTCCCGGCACCCACCATTCTACTCTCTGTCTCTATGAGTTTGACTACTCTAGCTCCCTCATGTAAGTGGAATCATACAATATTTGTCCTTTTGTGTCTGGCTTGTTTTTAACTGCAGTTTTGATACAAAGAACACTATGCTTACAGTGAGTAAGGAGACAATGGGTGTAGCTGTTACTTCTAGATCAAAAGTCTTTAACCTAGAGCCCTTGGACAAGTTGTACTGATCTGATCCCCCTTTAAGAGACAAGACTCCTAATCACAAGGTTTTCATAGGCGGTTTTTACCCCAGAAGATGCTAATCACCATTCTGGGTCTTCTCTGCTTTGAGAGCATCCTCTTGGTCCCAAACCAGATTAGCTACCTCCAGTTAACAACAGCCACCAACCTGGTCATATTTATTGTGTGGCCCTGGGTTTTGCTGATCATTCAAGTGTGACACCTAACAGTACCCCTCACTCTGTGAACCCCTGGCTCCATGTTTACCTGGCCACTTAAGAACTTGGAGCTCACCTTCCTCATATGAAAAATATCTAACAGAAACACAAATCAAACCACAATGAGATGCCACTTCACACCCATTAGGATGGCTATGATCAAAAAACCAGAAAGTAACAAGTATTGGCTAGGATATTGAGAAAGGAGAATTCTTGTGCGTTGCTGGTAGGAATGTAAAATGGTGCATCCACTATGGATAACAGTATGGTGGTTCCTCAAAAATTAACAATAGAACTACCATATGATCCAACAATTCCACTTCTGGATATATACTCAAAAGAATTGAAAGCAGGAACTTGAACAGATATTTATACTCCCATATTCATAGCAACATTATTCACAATAGCCAAAAGGACAACCCAAGCGTCCATCAATGGATGAATGGATAAACAAAATGTGGTATATCTATACAATGAAATATTATTCAGCCTTAAAAAGGGGTAAAATTCTGACATAAGCTATAACATGGATGAACCTTGAAGACACTATGCTAAGAGAAATAAGGTAGTCACAAAAGGACCAATACTGTATGATTCCACTTATATGAGGTACTTAGAATAGTCACATTTACAGAGACCAAAAGTAAAATGGTGTTTACCAGGGGCTGGGGGGAGGGGGAATGGGGAGTTAGTGTTAAATGGGGACAGAGTTTCAATTCGGAAAGATAAAATGTTCTGAAGATAGATGGTGGTGATAGTTGCGCAACAATGTGAATGTACTTAATGCTATTGAACTGGACACAAAAATGGTTAAAATAGTAAACTTTATGTTACACATATTTACTACAAGAAAAAAGTTTCAAAAAAATTGTCTAATGCCATCTGATCATTATTTCCTTTAGAAGCCTTTTGTAGTGTTCATCCCCAAACACTGTATTCTGGAAAGAGACAAAAATGCAGTAAGTAGCAAAATGGTTTTTTCACAAGCTGGGCCTGCCTTAGTTCTTTGCATTTTTCAATAAAAAGTCACTTTTGCATCTTTTCCCCTCCCTTCCACATTCCCCTCTCCCAAAAAGAGGCAAATAGAAAAAAAAAAAAAGTGAAATTCTAAACCAGAAGCAACAGGACAAGCTTCTCTGGGACTAGAACAGTTTCCAGGAACCAGGAAGCTCCTCCTCCAAGGCAGCCCATACGCCACGGAGAGAAGAGACACTCCAGAGCTGAGTCACAAGAGAAACCCGCCTGTCCAGTCACCTGCCAGGTCATCACCTGCTGAGGTGGCCCGCCAGGAGGGATGGGCACTCCCTTTCCGTCTGAAGTCACTTACCTCACAGAAGTGGTTCTCAATAATGTTCAAAGCAGTCTGGGCAACCTGACGGTTCTCATGAAGTTGCAAAGCCTCAATTCTATCCACCCCGCCAAGCTCTTCTATCAGAAGACACAGGTTTTCCTTCTCAGAAAGCATGTCTGCTGCCTGTGGGCAGGATGGGAAAATGAGACCGTGAGCCACAACCCTTAGGAGGCAGAGCTTCCCACCAGTGGGACCGGACCAAAGCCTCCCATTCCACAATGTGCAGTCGCAGCTCGACTTCTCCCAAGTGGATTTGAAATTGCGTGTCCTTCCCATTTTGCATACATTTATCTTCATTGCACAAAATAAAATATTTCTTTTGCTGAATATGCTGCCATCCGTAAATATATCACTATCAGCATTTAGGAGATGCCCTCTTCTAATTCATGGAAATGGTTTTAAATAGCACTTTGAAAGAATGTTTAATGTTCTGCAATTGCAGAAGTTCCGGCCCTGCGCTCCCTGGAAAGCCTTGTGAGAAAAGACAGGAGACCCTTAGTCATAGAAGCCACACCATGGCAAATGATGAAGTCCTGGAAACAAATAGCATGAGTGGATTGAATCCAATGCTGGTCATTGGATTTATCATCCAGGGCTATTCATTCAAACATTTGTACATGTGCTATGGGCGAGGCACACAAAACTCGAGATAAAGATGTGATTTAGAGAAGGCCTTTTCATAACTCAAACTATTGGAGGAGACAAGTAAGTAATTATAATTTAAATAAATTTAAAATAATTTTAAAATTATAACAATCAGAGGTTTAAGTTATAGAAGATGTGCACAGAAGGCTTGGAGAGCAACACGAGTTCTTAACGAATAGTACTTTGCCAAGGCCAATCATAGGATAACAGCATTCCCCAGAAAAAGGAAGAGCAAGGACCTAGTTTTGAAGGTGTAAGTGTTGCATATTATAAGAAGAGGGAGTAGTTTAGCTAAACAGCATATATGGGGGAAGCTGAACGAGAAAGAAAAAACTTGGGCATCATATCCCGAAGCGCCCTGCTTGCTATTTTCTGAGCAGTAATAAAAAAGCCTCCTCTGGATCAAATTAAACATTATTTAGGCCATATTGTTTACCTGATGAGTGTTTACACTGCATGTCTAAGCGTTGATACCCTCTAGTCCTATGTGTAAGTCCAAGACGAGTTATCGGCTTTGAGTCAAGAAACTGAGGCAGGGACCAATGTGCTAGTTTAGTCTCAGAAAGAAAACAGGGAAGTGGGGGATGACTCAGCACAGTAGAAGCCCTGGAGAAGGATTACGGACCTTGACCAAACAGCAAATGGCCCCAAAGTTACTTCAAAGAACCTCCACTGCAGTCTGCTGCCCATTTGAGGCATTCTCCTGTCTCATCTCGATCTTTCTACCCTACTGTCCCATGTGCCTTTATCTGAGACAGGGGCTTCACTGGTCCATCAGATGGGATCTGCCCAGACTCTCCCAAGAAAAAGTCCCAAGTGTTTAGTTCAAATGAAACAGATGACATTAGATTTCTATAACCCACAAGTATGCTTTCATGAGTTTGTTATGTCCAACTTTGTCTACTGGCTGCCACATCTGTCTTCTTTGTGTGGTTTGCTCAAAGTTTTAGTGTCTAATTGGGCTATGTTTCAGATCTGTTCTTGGTTCAGGTCAGTTCTTTCCAAGACAGTTATATGAAAAGGATGCTTAAAGTGGGCTTTTAAAAGGAGTTCCCTGGTGTTACTTTGAAACTTTTCAAATGCCTTAGTCGCATATAAAGGGACCTTAAGCAAATGAATATAGCCTGCCTCCAAGATGGCCCCAGATGATCTCTGCCTCCTGGTGTTCATGCCCTTGTGTATCCCCTCACATGTTGAATAGGGCTGATCTGTGTGACCAATAGGATGTTATTGAAATGACCTCCTTTATAGGTCATAAAAGACACTGGGGCTTCCAGCTTGCTTTCCTAGATCACTCACTCCAGAAGAAGCCAGCTGCCACGATATGAGGACCCTCAAGCAGTCCCGTGGAGAGGTCCACGTGGTAAGAAGAACTTGCCAGGCATGTGAGTGAGTCTCCCTGGAAGCTGATCCTCCAGCCTCCATCAAGCCTTCAGATGAGACTGCAGCCCCAGTTGACATCTTGAACTGTATGAGAGACCCTGAGCCAGAACCATCCAGCTGAGTTTCACTCAGATTCCTAACCCAGCCACTATTTGAGATAGTAAATGTTTGTTTTAAGCCACTAAGGGGTAATTTGTTATACAGCAATATAGAACTGACACAAATAATATGTAAATATTGGCTTAACTTACCTTTATTTCAGAAATAAGACTTTTCTAGAATTCTGATTCAAGGCTTTGTAGTCCATTTTTGACTAGTTGGATGGGATGGAATGGAAATAGTTGAATGGAAAAGGAACTCTAGTATGACCCCTCAAGATTTATCCCCTAACTTCTTGCTGCTCCTTCAAGTATATCCCATGTTTTAGCCTTCTAAAAGAGCCAGTCATGTGGCTCACTATTTTTTTCCTGCTTCAAACCTTCCATTGGTTTCTCCATCTCACTCAGAGAAGTCCTGGATGCCTTGAGCCTGATCTCTTACCACCTTCCATCCCTTTTCTCTGCTCTGGCCACACCCTCCTCCTTGCTATTTCTTTTATCTAGAGTACTCTTCCCCAGATATCCACAAGACTCATTCACTTCTTTCAGGTCTCTGCTCAAATTTTCTTCCTCAGAGAAGTTTCTCCTGACTACTGCATGTAAAAGATCACCATCCCCTCCCCACTCCGAGCCATCAGTGATGACCCCTTATCAGATATATTTTACTCATCACTCCCCACCTGATGTATCTGGTCCCCTCCCCACTAAGACATAAGCTTTATTAGAGCAAGGACTTGGCTCTGTTGTATCCTGAGCATCTATAAAACAGTGCTGGGCACCAAGACCCTCATTTGAGAAAATGAAGATGATAGACCTTCTTTGAAAGGCCTCTTACTTTTGTTATCCATGGGATGTGTGGACAGGGTGGGGAGTGGAGAGGAAAGAGAATCCTACTTGGATTTTAAGAACCAAATTAAACACCTTAAATTTGGAGACTGCTGTTTAGAAACCAACCTGTTCAGAACAGCTCACCTGGAGGATAAAAGAGATGATGTCAAGGATGATGAGAACAATTTTGAGGTCTTGGATGGTAAGCAGATTCACCAGTGGCTCCAAGACTCCAGAGTGGACAAGCTGGATCAACTGCTCTCCAGTGCCCCCGGTTGTGAAGTTAGCCACTGTCCAGATAGCCTCTTTCTGGACTTTAAATTCTCCCTGCAGAAAGAGAACATTTACATCCTTTATAGATGCTAACTTGGTTCAGTTTCTAGGTAGGCTGGTGACAACCAGGACAATACGTGCAATTTACATAGAATATCTTGGCAACCTGACTCTAGTTCTCGAGCAGAAGATGGCATTTTTCTGAGAGGCCAAGAAGCAGGCAGGCAGACTCATATGGGGTCTTAGAGGGAGGTTCTAAGATCAAATAGATTCATTTCCTTAAGTCAGGTTATGGGGAAAATAGAACATAAACCAATCCAGGCATCACGCTTTGAATTTTAGATTATAGTGGCTTATATCTACATTTCTAGTCTTTCTGCCCCAGTGAAACTTTGGACAAGCAGCTCCATAGCCCCAAAGCTGAGCACACGGATGTGATCTTGGGGATGAAGCCAGCCCAGAAGTGACAAAGGAAGACCACTGAAATATCACTCAATGCATCCCTTGCGCTTATAAAAAGCACTTGGCCCAGAGATATGGGAGAAATTTATCGTGGATCCTTCTATCCCCGGGCAGGAGTTCTTTCCATTTTATAGCTGGGAAAAACTGTGACCTCAGATTAAAATAAGATAAAAAAACCCAAACAACTTATGGCTCCAAGTAAGTTATATCTCAAAAGGCACAGTTTGAAATAAGATTATTCCTTGATTCATGACTAGATGTTTCTGATTAGAATATGTACCGACTCACAGCAGGATAGAAAGTGTCTAACAGATTGGACAATGCCATGATTTGGGTTGTACACCTGGCCTAGCTTTTCATACCAAATCCACACCTGGGAACCCACCCTCCACTCTGAGAGCAGGGCCACCACCAGTAGCTTCTCTTCCCCATCCTGTTCCACCTGCCTCCCTGCCCCCAACCCGAGGTATCCACCTCTGACTTGTTTCACACGTAGATGGTTTAAACATAGCTTATCCACTAAAATGTGACAAAAAGAAAGCTGATGGTAGTTGTCCTGGGGAAGGGAAGTAGGAGTCAGAAGGAAGGAGGAAGTTTTATTGTATTTCTACTTTTATACCTGGATTTTCTGTGTCTATTACCACTTTAATCAATGTGATTTTTACCCTGAAAAGGCCACCTTTCTTTAGCGTATAATATCACCATAACCTGATATGTTTTTCCTCCTGAAACAAAACCTCCTCCCTCTTTTGGCAAGTGGAGGGTAGATGGCATACTCTTTTAACACTGCCTGGAGATAAGCCAATATTTACCAGCTCAAGATTTTTCTGGATATTTGAGCTGTGGGGTCTCCTCTTTGTTGAACAATGCTTGTTCAGTCTTCTACATTTTAAATGGGTTGTCCAAAATGGAACGCTCTTCCTTTTTTTCCAGGGAGAACTAGCAAACTAAAGTTTCATAGCTTGTTAAGATCTCAATTAATTTGCTTCTTAGCCTGCATCTGAATTCCCAAAGGAGTTAACAGAGGGCAAGCTGGGAAGTAGCCTTTTGTCATGGACGCTGAGTAAGCCACTTACATTTTTTAGCAGAGCCACCAAGGGAGGCAGCATGCCACAAGCAATCAGCTGCTGGATGTGCTGGCAGGGCCCTGCAGCCACGTTGCTCAGGGCCCAGGCTGCCTCCTTCTGGATGGAGGACTTGGGGTGCATCAGGAGCTGGGGCAGAACACTCAGCATGCCAGCATCAATGGCCACCTGGGTCTGGTCATCTGTTCCCGTGACGATGTTCCCCACAGTGCGGAGAGAGGGGGTCTGGAAGAACAAGGCTCCAGTTGCAACCAAGATTGCAAATTTATCACAGTGGAAGGTGATAATCACACCAAGCCCTATGCCCTCCTAAACGTTAGTCATGCTATGCTGGTGGCTCCCTGGAACCCTGTGAAGAATGATTATATCCGTGATCCTTATTCATTCAGCACATCCATGCCATTTACATGGTTTCAAGGTACTTGCCACCCTCCTGATAGTTCCCAGCTCGAATGAGATAGAGGTCAAGGGATGCCTTTATCAAGAAATGATGCTGTCCTTTCATATCCTTGCACTGGGAAAATTGCTAAATGGATTGTAGTGTTTATAATGTCATAATTTCTACTGAATTTGTATTTAGCACCAGTATCAAGCTTCTGTTGTATATTTAATTGGCGTTAATGGGATACAATGGCATTTTTTGGTGTATTCACAAACCCCCTCTCACTAACTCTGAAGGTCCCCAGGATGGGCCTACAAATGGGCTCAAGACAGCAACTGTCCTAGGGGGGCTGACTGTGGATTTGTTTTGGTTTCTCTGCGCTGTAGCAGCTGTCCCAGCATCGCCCATCAACAGTTCTAGAGTTTTCCTAGCCTATTGTGCTAGGTATCCACTACTCAAGTGAGGGGTGGAATTAGCCTTGCCAGGACAGCTCCAATTGGCTCCCAGACCTCCAGGATGAGCAACTTCCTATAAATATTCTCTTCACACCCTCCATGCCCCAGCACTATCCCCAAACTAACCCTGACCTCTGAGGAATATTATGGTCATCTTGGTATAGATGTTCACAAAGTCTGCATAATACACAATATTAGGCACAGAAATCAAGAGGGGCACCTGCGTGTCAAACTACAGTTTCAAGAAGTGTATTATGTAAGCGACACATTTCATAACATAGCAAAGTATTTGATGTTGGTTTTACTTACTTTTCACCTATATCTGAAGTAGTCCAAGAGAACAAACCAGGGAGAGGATGAGAGGGAACTTTCTTTTATACTTGAGTAAGAAATTCGAATGTTACAATGAATTTTACATTAACACACACACACCCTGTATAAGCTGACTCATTAATGTCTCCATGCGTAGACCACTAGAAGGAAAGACCACAAAAGAACAGTTCACTGGGTGGAGGGATTATAAGCAATTTTAATTTGGTGCTTTTCTATATTTTCTAGGTATCAGATTAAGAAAAAGTAAGTTACTGAATCCCACTAGGATTTGGGGACAAAATAGATGCAAGTCTTTGTCTAGAGTAGCAGAGACCAGGGAAATGCAGATGACAAGCTTGGTTCTAGGTAAAGAGCTGGGGGTGGAGAGACAGAACTTTCTGTCTGAATTGAATGAATCTGACTTATAGACTCTAATCTGAAGACCCATACAGAGATAGACAGGACCTGGGACACTTACCAGGACATTGAGTTCCGAGCTGGTCATGAGCTCCACCAGCCTGGGCAGGACCCCTATGTCAACCACTTGGCCGATGCGGTCATTGCAGCCATCGGTGAGGTAGGACAGGGCCCAGCAGGCATCCGAGAGAACCTCACTGTCCTGGTGCTGCAGGAGGTGGGAGAGGACAGGTAGCATTTGCTTCACTGCTTTTTCACAAGGGTATGGGTTCTTGTTTCGGCACAGGTTGGACAAGGTCCATGTGATGTTCCGCAGAAACGTGATCTGTAACAAGGAGACTGCTTCCAGCATCAGATGTAAAGAGAAAATGCAAAAGTCATGTGTCCTTGGCATCTTTGATCAATATTATTGACCAGCATGAACCAAAGCGTTTGAGCTTCAAAGAGGAATTTGTTCTAGGTAGTGATGTATACTAGGGACAAAGGGAATGAGCTTTATTCAGATGTTAGACAGAGGTTTCCTTATATTCTTCAAAATGTCCTTCCCCACTCGACTCCATTGATGACCTAATTTCATTTTTCACCGACAAAACGAAGACAAAGCAGGAGTTCCCTGGTCTTCCCACCAGTCTACCGACATGTCATAACCACATTTCTGATCTTCTATTTGAGGATCAGTCTTCCTACCCCACATCTTGATCCCGTCACTTTTTGCCTTTAAACGTTCTGGCACCAGGATCACCTCCCTCCCCTGGATCACTCCCACCAGTATAGAAACATACTCCGTGACCTTCAACCCCTCCTCTTGGCACCTCTCCAGCCATCACCCACTTCTATTTTTCAGAGTCCATCCTCAAGGAGGCATCTACAGTCACTGTCTACCTCGCAGCTTCCCATTTGTTCTTCCACCACTTCTAGTCTGGTTTCTGTCCCTATTTCTTTGTAGTTGGTGATGAAGTCAGCTCCTTCCAAGTCACCAAATCCAACAGCTACTTTTCAGTCCTCAAGTTACTGTCCCTCCCTCAGCTGTATTTTGTAGCCAGTCATTCCCTTTGGAAAAAGTTCTTCTTGGCATCTGTGACACCAAACCTGATTTTCTATTGCCAAATGGGCTGGCTGTTTCTTCTCAGTTTTCTTGGCAGGCTCTGCCTGACTTCTGAATGTCAGAGCCCCCCAGGACTTGGTCCCAGGCTCTCCTCACACTCTAGGTCAGGGGTTGGCAAATTTTTTCTGTAAAGGGCCAGATATTAAACATTTTCAGCTTTGTGGACCATATGGTTTCTGTAGCAACTAGTCATCTCTGCCGTTGTAACACTACAAAAGCCACAGACAATACGTAGGTAAATGAAGGGGCATGGCTGTGCTCCAATAAAACTTTATATACAAAAGCAAGCAGCTGGCCAGGTTAGGTTTGCCGACCTCAGCTCTAACTGATCTTGCCCAATTGGAGGACATCTCTGTGCACATACAATCATCTAGACCTGCAACCATCTACCTGACTTGGCTACAATGGTGCCTCTCACTCGCTTCAACTTCACACGTACAACTAAGGCTCCGATTCCTTCTTCCCTGTCTCCTCCCCACTTCTCTAGGAGAACAGTCATCTAAGCAACCTAACCCAAAACCTGGGAGCATCCTTGCTTCTTTGTCTCCCTTCCGTGTCCAGTACAGCAGCATCCCAGGTCCATCTGCTTCACCGTCTCCCTCTGTTATAATCCTACAAGCAGCAATCAGAAGGGTCTTTCTAAAAGATCAGACCTTCACTTCCTACTTTGAAATCCTACACAGACTTCCCTTTGCCACCAGGATGATGTCTAAGTCCCTTGCCCTACTTGCCATCTTACACTGCTCTCTCCTTGCAAACTCCCTTGGTCATGCCAGCCTTTTCCTTGTTCAACCATGTCAGGTTTTCTCCCACCTTGAGGGCTGGGCATGTATTTCCTTGGCTTTTGGAAGCCACCTTCTCTTCATTTTTGTTTGAGGCAAATCTAGAATTCAAATTTAATTCCTAATCCAGGGAGTCCTCTATTGTTTCTACATCAATCAACTTTGACTCTAAGATTCAAACCTAGACCCTATTACCCAGCAACAGAATTGGTGAGCGACTAATTCTGTGTCCCTTGAATGGAGAGCTTAGTCATCTACCCTTAGAAAAACTTTAATGGACCTCTTCCAGTGCCCCCAAAAGGAAGATCAGCACTACTGCCCCCCTACAACAAATTTGGATCAATCTCTACCCAAAGTGGTATTCAGTCCTAGGCCTTATTTATAATTTCAGTCATAAGGGGCCAGGCAGCAACCACATGATGGAGCATTAATTTGGAAGTACTTCCCCAATTTCCCAACTTTGAGAACTTGTTACCTAGCTAGGTTTTCTAATTTGAAGACACTCACTGGTATGGTTGACGAAACCAGGGCCAGCAGATGTGGGATGACATTGCTCGAGATAACAATGTCTCTGAATTCTGGGCCATCACCTGCAAATAAATAAGAACATGTCATTCAAAGAGGGAACAAAGAGAATCCTGGGGTGGGTGACTAATTTTTTAAAAATCTGTGCAAAGGGAGAGGGCAAAACTCATTCCTGGGTTGGGCAAGTAGATGGTATAACGTGACCTAGATCCTAGGTCTCCAACATGTCGGTCGGGTGGATAGGCCTGATGTGAAAAGCAGGCACCACACAGCAGCAACTGCTATAAGCAGAGTCTGTGGACACATCAAGGAGCCAGCCAACTGGGCCCAGGCAGTGCACTCTAAATGCTGGTAGCATTTCACAGTATGGTTCTCAGGAAGATGAAGGCCATTGGAGACAAACTTGTCTTCCCAGAAGACTTCAGCATGGGGCAGTAACTTCCAAATGCAACTCAGAACAAAGTCTGGGAGACGCATAGATGCTAGCCATCAGCTCTCTGATACTTTGGCTAAAATACCAACTTTAGACCCTGGAAGTCTCAGTTTGTAATTCTTCAACCACCAGGCAAGGCATAGGTTACATTATACCACTCAATTTTGCCTGTTCCTAACTGAACCAAGCAAAAAGAGAAGCAAAGTCTCTGTAATAGGTGCTTTATTTCTGCAAGCATTTAAAAAGCAGAAGTACTTTATATTCTGCGTTTGCTAATCCCAATATCTGAAATCCTTGGAGGTCTAATCATACTGTTGTTTCTGCTGACTCAGTCTTGGTGGGTTGTTAATTCTCTGAACTTGAAATTGCTAATATTTGGCTGATCTTAATTTGTCAAAATCCTGAGGGGCCTAACTGAGTTTGTTTCCCCCAGAGAACGTTGTATTTATATTCAGCCAGGAATCCTGGAGCTTCCAACCCTGCAGCACTAACTCCCCAGTTTGTGCAAATCCACGAGGCCAATTTTTGGGTTGCATTTTCGGGATAGACTTTTACCCCAACTAAGGAAACTTTTTTTGTATGTTCCCTTGGCAACTTTCACTTGAGGTAGGATTCTTTTAGGGTCCTGGGTTAGGTAAGAGTCTGTCATAAACCTCCACACTGTCTGGACCAAAGACGTGTCTTTTGTTCCTGAAGCCATGAAGACCTGAGGCTGTAGAACCCGGTCCCGGCAGGTGTCCCCGGGCTGCCTGTAGCTTCAGTATGTACTGCATCGTCTGGCTTCAGCTTCAATGTTTGACCTCTGAATTTTGGAAAAACTTGTGCTTTTCCCAGCATTTCTAAGTACTTATCGTTAGAGTATGGGGCCCACAATACTACCCAAAGAACTCCCACAGCATGCCACATGCCTGGCCCACCATTTTCTTAGTCCCTCGAGGGGAGAGGCACACCTGCTATATTACCAAGGGCCCACACTGCCTGTTCACACACAGTCATATGGGGGGAAGATAGAAGCTCAACCAAAGGCTGGATGGCACCCCCTTCCACAACAGCTCGAGTCTGCTCCGAAGTCCCTGAAGCAACGTTGGTCAGAGCCCAGGCTGCCTCGAACTGCAAGCAGGGGTGAAGTGACGACTTCAGGAATTCCACCAGCCTGGGAATGAGCCCTGCTTCGACAATCAGTTTTAGAGGAGGGTTCCTTTCCCGGGACAGCATTTTCCTTTGCAAGGAAAGAGAAAAAACAAAAACAAGTGAGGTGAGGCAGGTATTAAGAACCTCCTTTATAGATGGTCTTGGCATTCCTGACTGTCAAATGAGACGAACAGCTGGGCCAGAGCTACTTAATCTCCTAGAGTTCAGCCTATAGCACTTTGCAGTGATGAAGCAACATTTCCCCCCTCAGGTATTATCTATGAGCTGAGATTCCTGCAGAGGTCAATTTAAATTAAGCAATTCATCTCTGACAACACTTGCATATCTTAAGTTTTCTCAAGGACAGTAGAGGAGCAATTTTGTCTCACTTTTGGATGGACTAGCCTTTTCTTATATTGTGTGGGCACTTTGCCGCTGCCAAGAAATCAAATAGATCACTGAAGCTCATTTCTAGCTAAGAACCTGTAAACAGCAGAAGTCTGTTTGGTGATACCTGGCTGCCTGGGTGGCCTGGAAACATACGTCTGGATCTGAGGCATTCACGCCATTGATTATTTCTTGCAGGGTAAGGCTGATCTGCAAGGAGACACACATTCAGGTCAGAGTCTCTGCCAAAAGGAACCATGAAGGTCATCTAGTCTAGCCATCTATCTGATTAGAACAGCCAGGCTTGCACAGTATGTCCTAATCTGCATGCTGGTCTATATTAGGGGAGGGAAGAACATTTGGTGGTCTCATAGGTCTCACAGATCTGTGGGACACTCCCCATGCTCTGGGGGAGAGGTAATTCCTATCATCACTTGGATCCCAAGCACCTTTTTATCCCATGCAGCAAGAACATGCTAGTGGATGTCAGCAAAAATAGCAGAGTAAGGACCTCCAAAAATTCTCTCCTCCATAAAAGCAACAAGAAAGCTGACAGAAATAGTTAGAATCAACTTTCTCAGAACTCTAGAAACTGACCAAAGGCTTGCCACAATTTGTTTTATTTAGCCCAAAAGAGTTTATCCAAGAAAAATGTCTAAATCTCAGTAAGAACAGTGAACATTGTGGCATTTTGCTTTGCCTTATTCCCACCCACCCCTCAGCTCCATGATAGCCTTGAAAACCAACAACCCAGCAGCCACTGGAGGAGGCAGAACGAGTTGGCGCTCCTTTAAAGCCTCATTCCCAGGTAATTATTATTTGACCTGCCTGGTGGTTTCCTGGGAGATCCCCTTTGTAAGATTCTCTTTATTTGATGCAGAGCTCACACAATGCACAAAGTCTTTTCCCTGAGGGTATTTGTTAAAAACAATTAGAGGAGGTTGTTTAACTTCATAGCTGCTTGGGGTGGGGGTTGGTAACAGTTGGGGGCAAATAATAGCCTAACCAAAAAACTTAAAAGGAAAAGCTGGGGAATGAGATGTTCATTGGGGCTTTGAAAGCTCCAACATATTCCTGAAGATCTAGAAGGCCCTGTGCATGTATAGAGCTGTGCGCATGCTCACAAAAACTGAGAAGGCCCTTGAGTGCTCACCTCTGGCTGCCTTTCAGGCTCTTTGCAAGTGAGAAGTGAAGGTTTAAGGCAGCATTGTCAACTGCATAGCTAAGTGTTGAAGGCATGCCCCAAAAAGCACACAGAACTCCTTGGCAAAGATTGGGTGAATTTTTTCTTCCAAGTGTTTAAGGAAATCTCTGTCCAATTATTAGCTGACCACTAAGCTAACTGAGCAGAGAATTCAGTGGCCACACATGACAAAAATACAGACTTTACAAAATTAGTTCAGAAGCCACTGAACAAACAAACATAAAGCAACAACAACAAACCCTGGGCAAGAGGAGGAGGGATCTGATATGCAAAGCTGCCACATTATTTTAACTGACCAATTGTCAAAGAAATTACAAGACATGCAAAGAATGGCATGTATACAAGAAAAAAAATGCCATCAATAGAAACTGTCCCTGTGGAGCCCAGACATTGGACTTACTAGACAAAGACTTTAAATATGTTCAAAGAACTAAGGGAAACCATGTCTAAAGAACTAAAGGAAAGTACAAGATTGATGTCTCAACCAAATAGAGAATATCAAAGAAGAGATGGAAACTATAAATAGGAACCAACTAGAAATTCTGGAATTGGAAAGTACAATAATTGAAATTAAAAATTCACTAAAGGTGCTCAAAGCAGATCTGAACACACAGAATAAACAATCAGTGAACCTGACGAGAGGTCAATTGAGATTATCCATTCTAAAGAAGATAAATAAAGAAGAATGAAGACGAAAATTAACAGATCCTTATAGATCTGTGGGACACCATCAAGCCATCCAACATATGCATAATAGAGAGGAGAGAGAGAAAGGTGCAGAAAGCATTTTTGAAGAAATGATTTCCAAAAACATCCCAAATTTGATGAAAAAATTAATCTACACATCTGAGAAGCCCCATAAACTCCAAATACGAAAAACTCCAAGAGATCCACACCTAGACACATCGTAATCAAACTGTTGAATACCAAAAACAAAGAGAGACTCTTGAAATCAGCAAAGAGAAGCAACTCATTATGCACAAGGCCTCAACACATTCAAGAGCTGATTTATCACCAGAAAGCGTGGAGAGCAGAAAGCAGCAGGACGACATTTTCAAAATGCTGAAAGACTGTCAAAGCAAGAATTCTATATTCAGCAAGTGATCATAATACAATGAAAGAGAAATTAAGACATTCCCAGATAAGCAAAAACTGAGAGAATCCACTGTTAGCAAACCTACTCTATGAGAAGAGAGTTCTTCAGGTACTAGGAACTAGACAATAACTCAAGCCAGATGAAAAAAAATCCAGAACACCAGTAAAGGTAAATGTATTGATAAATATAAAAGACAGTATAAATGTGTTTTTGATTGTAACTCTTCTACCTGATTTAAGACAACTGCATAAAGCAATAATTATAAATCTATATTGATGGGCACACAATGTATAAAGAGGTAACTTGTATGACAATAATGCAAAAGGAGGGGGTAGGGAACAAAGCTATATAGGAGCCAAGTTTTGTATACTATTGAAATTAAGTTGGTATTACTTCAAACTAATTGTTATAAGTTAAGATGTTAATTATCCCCAGGGCATACACTAAGAAAATTATTCAAAAAATATAGTAAAAGAAGCAACAGGGAAAATAAAATATTTAACTGGAAAATATCTATTTAGCAGAAAAGAAGAGAGTAATGGAGGAATAGAGGCACAAAAAAGACATAGACATATAGATAACAAATAGCAAAATGGCAGACACAAAACCTGTTTTATCAGTAACTGCATTAAATGTAAATACATTAAACACTCCCAATAAAAGGCAAGAATTGGCAGAATAGGTTTAAAAAATATGATCCAACAATATGCTGTCTACAAGAGACACACTTTAGATTCAAAGGCACAAATGAATTGAAAGTAACAGGATTGAAAACAATATGCCATGCAAACAGTAACCAAAGAGAGCTGAAGTGGGTATACTAATATTAGACAAAACAAACTAAGACAAAAATTATTATTAAAGATAAAGGATATTTTATAATAAGTCAATTCATTCATCAAAAAGATGTGATAATTATAAACATATATGCAGCCAACAGCCCCAACATGCAGCAAAAGCTGACAGAATTGAAGGGAGAAATAGTGAATTCAACAATAACAATTGGAGACTTCAAACCCCACACTCAATAATGGATGGAGGGGCCAGCCTGGTGCTGTAGTAGTTCGTGCACTCCGCTTCGGCAGCCCGGGGTTTGCAGGTTCGGATCCCGGGCACAGACCAATGCACCACTTATCAAGCCATGCTGTGGCAGCATCCCATATAAAGTAGAGGACGGTGGGCACCAATGTTAGCCCAGGGCCAATCTTCCTCAGCAGAAAGAGGAGGCTTGGCCATTGATGTTAGCTCAGGGCTAGTCTTCCTCACAAAAAAAATGGATGGAACAACTAGATAGAATATCGACAAGGTAAAAGAAGACTTGAACAACACTACAAATCAACCAGACATCTAGACCAATCAACAGGAGAATACACATTCATTTCAAGGGCACATGGAATGTTCTCCACAATAGACCATACGTTAGGCCATAGAACATGTTTCAAGAAATTTAAATAGGACTGAAATCATGCAAAGTATGTTCTCTAACCACAATGGAATAAAATTAGAAATCAATAATAGGAAAAAATTTGGGAAATTCATAAATTTGTGGAAAGTAAACAGTATACTCCAATGGGTATATAACCAATGGGTCAAAGGAGAAATCACTAGGGAAATTAGAAAATACTTTGAGATAATGAAACAAAAACACAACATACCAAAACTGATAAGATACAGCTAAAGCAGAGCTTAGAAGGAAATATATAGCCATAAATACATGTATTAGAAAAGTAGAAAGATCCCAGATCCATAACCTAACTTTACACCTTGAAAAAACTAGAAAAATAAGAGCAAACTAAACCCAAAACAAGCATAAAAAAGGAAATATTAGATATTAGAGTGGAAATAAATGAAACAGAGAATGGAAAAAAAATCAATGAAACCAAAAGTTGGTCCAAAAGGTCAACAAAAATGACAAATCTTTAGCTAGATTGATCAAGAGAAAAATAGAGAAGACAAGTTATTACAACCAGGAATGAAAGTGAGGACATTACTATTGAACTTACAGAAATAAAAAAGATGAGAGACTATATGAACAAAGCATGCCAACAGATTAAATAATCTAGATGAATAAATTCCTAGAAACACACAAACTACCAGAAGTGACTCAAGAAATAGAAAATCTGAATAGACCTAAAGAGATTGAATTATTACTTAAAAACACAACAAACTTTCACAAAGAGACGCCCAGGTCCAGGTGGCTTCGCTGGTGAATTTTCCCAAAGATTTAAAGAAGCCTTCACAAACTCTTCCAAGAAATAGAAGAGAGAACTTTCTAGCTCATTCTATAAGTCCAATATTACCCTGATGCCAAACCAGACAAAAACATTACAAGAAAAGTACAGACCAATATCCCTCATGAATATATATGCAAAAATCCTCAACAAATTCTAGGAAACAAAATGCATCAACATATGAACAGGATCATACATTATGACCAATTGGGATTTAACTCAGGAATGCACGGGTGGTTCAACATATGAAAATGTAGTATACCACATTAATAGAGCATAGGGGGAAAAACACATGATCATCTTAAATGTAGGAAAAGCATTGACAAAATCCAGCACCCTTCCATGATAGAAGACATTCAATAAACTAGGCATAAAAGGGAATTTCTTCAACCTGATAAAGGCATCTATAAAAAAAAAAAAAAACCCCACAGCTAGCATCATACTTAATGGTAAAAGATTGAACGCTTTCCTCCTAAGAACAGAAGAGGTCAAAGATGCCCACTCTTGCCACTTTTATTCAACATAGTACTGGAAGTTCTAGACAGGTAAATTAGGTGAGAAAAAGAAAGAAAATGCATCTAGACCGGAAAAAGGAGCAAAATTATCTCTATTTGTAAATGACATGAACTTGTATACAGAAGATCCTAAGGAACCCACACACGCAAAAAAATAGAGCTAATAAACAAGATTCAGCTAGGTTGCAATATCAACATACGAAAAATCGATTGTATTTCTATATAACAATGAGCAATCCAAAATTGAAATTAAGAAAACCATTTTATTTATAATAGCATCAAAAAGAATAAAGTACTTACGAATAAATTTAGCAAAGGAAGTGCAAGACTTACATGCTGAAACTATAAAAAAAAATTTGAGTGGACCTAAATAAATTGAAAAATATCCCATGTTCATGAATGGAAAGACTTACTGTAAGATGGCAACATGTTACAAATCGATCCACAGATTCAATGGAATCTTCATCAAAATCTGAGCAACTTTTATTAAAGAAATTGACAAGCTGATTCTAAAATTCATGTGGAAATACAAGGGACCCTAAATAGCCAAAACAATCTTGAAAAGGAAGAACAAAGTTGGAAGACCCACTTCCCAATATCAAACCCTACTACAAAGCTGCAGTTATCAAGTCTGTGTTGTGCTGGCATAGGATAAACATTCAGATCAGTGGAAGAGAATTCAGAGACCACAAACTCTCACATTTATGGTCAATTGTTGTTTGACAAGGGTGTTAAGACCGTTCAATGGGGAGAGAATAGTCTTTACAGAGCTAGGACAGCTGGATATCCATATGCAAAACAATGAAGTTGGACCCCTACTCACACCATTTACAAAAATTAACTCAAAATGGATCAAAGACCTAAACATAAAAGTTAAAACAGTAAAACCCTTAGAAGGAAACATAGGCATAAATCTTTGTGACCTTGGATCAGTCAATGGATTCTTAGATATAATATCTAAAGCACAAACAACCAAAGAAAAAAGTACATAAATTGGACTGTTTCAAAATTTAAAATTTTGTGCTTCAAAGGATACTATTCAAGAAAGTGAAAAGATAATCCATAGAATGGGAGAAAATATTTGCAAATCATGTATCTGGTAAGGGTCTAGCATCCAGAATATATAAAGAAGTCTTACAACTCAACAATAAAAGGACAAGTTTTGTTAGTGCTGTCCTGTCGATTCTGACTCCGAGTGACCCTGTATACAGCAGAGCTGAACGCTTCTGGCCCTATATCAGGCAATGCTTTGCTGCTATTCATAGGGTTTTCCTGGCCATTTTTTTCTCCCAGAAGCGGGTGGCCAGGTCCTTCTTCCTAGTCTGTCTTAGTCTGGAAGTTCCACTGAAACCTGTCCACCATGGGTGACACCGCTGGTATTTGAAATCCTGGCATAACTTTCAGTATCACAGTAACATGCAGCCACCACAGTATGACAACCAACAGACAGGTCGTGTGGTTCCCTGGCCAGGAAATGAACCCAGGCTGCAGTGGTGAGCACGCCAAATCTTAACCACTAGACCACCACGGCGATCTTAAAAAAAAAACACAAATTGCTCAATTTAAAAAAATGGGCAAAGGGTTTGAATAGACATTTCTCCAAAGAAGATATAAAAATAGCTAATAAACATACGAAAAAATGCTCTTCATTATTAGTCATTAGGAAAATATATCAAAATCACAATAATCTAGCCCTTCACACCCACCAAATGGCCATAATCCAAAAATGGAAAATAACAAGTGTTGGTAAGAACATCAGAATGTACAATGGTGCAGCTACTTTGGAAAACAGTTTGGCAACATATTTTTTTTCTATTGCTACTGTAAAAATTACCACAGATTTAGTGGCTTAAAATTTAAAAAATGTATTTTCTTCCAGTTCTGGAGGTCAGAAGTTCATAATCAGTTTCAACGAACTAAAGTCAAGGTGTCAGGCAGGTTTGGTTCCTCCCTGAGGCCCTGGAGGGAGAATCTGTTTTCTTGCCTTTTTCAGCTTCTAGTGGGGCCACCTGGGTTCCTTGGCTTGTGACCTGCCCCCCTCCGTCTTCAAAGCACATCACACTAATATCTGCTTCTGTCATCATATCACCTTCTGCTCTGACTTGTCTTTCATCCTTCTTTTTATAGGAACCGTTGTGATTACCTTGGGCCCACCCAGATAATCCAGGATAATCTCCCCATCTCAAGATCCTTAACTTAATCACATCTACAAAGTCCCTTTTGTTTTATAAGGTAACATTCACAGGTTCTGGGGATTAGGAGGCAGAGACATTCGGAGGCCATTATTCAGCTTCCCATAGGGAGTTCCTCAAAGAGTTAAACATAAATTACCATATGATCCAGCAGTTCTACTGCTAGGTATATTCCCAAGAGAACTGAAAACATGTCCCACAAAAACCTTGTACAGAAGTGTTTATAGCCACGCTATTTGTAATAGCCCAAAGTGGAAGCAACCCAAATGTCCACCGACTGATGAATGGATAACAAAATGTGATGTAGATATATATATACACACACACAATGAAATATTACTCAGCCACAAAAGAAATGAAGTACTGATACACGCTACAACGTGGATGAACCTTGAAAACATTATGCTAAATGAAAGAAGCCAGCCACAAAAGACCACATATTATATGATTTAATTTAGATGAAATATCCAGAATAGGTAAGTCCGTAGAGGTGGAAAGTAGATTTGTGGCCACCAGAGGCTGGGGGGAAGGAAGATGGGGAGCGGCTGCTTAACAGAAATATGTTCTGAAATTAGTACATGGTTGCACAACCTCATGCATATATTAAAAACCACTGAGGGGCCGCCCGGTGGCGCAGCAGTTAAGTTCGCGCTTGGCAGCCCGGGGTTCGCGAGTTCGGATCCCGGGCGCCCGCTGACGCACTGCCTGTCAGCCATTCCGTGGCGGCGTCCCATATAAAGTAGAGGAAGATGGGCACAGATGTTAGATCAGGGCCAGTCTTCCTCAGCAAAAAGGGGAGGATTGGCAACAGATGTTAGCTCAGGGCTGGTCTTCCCCACAAAAAACAAAACAAACAAACAAACAAAAAAAAAAAACCCACTGATTATATACTTTAAAAGAGTGAATTTTGTGGTATGTGAATTATAATTTTTTAAAGGGAACATACTAATATAGGATAAAAGGGGAAATAACTCTTTTCACAGTTTCAATTTCCTTGGGTGGCGGGAATCCTAGTGACTCCTCTAGACAAATGAAGCTAAGTAGAGATACAGTTCAGAGTCCAAGGCAATTCAGAGAATGATTATAACCGTTTCATTTGATGTCTGGTAAAGCATCACCCACTTGCCCAGATTGAACCAATCTCTTTCCTTTAAGAATGTTAATCCTAGCAAGGTGCAATGATGCCCGTGGATAGTTAAGGCGGGACATAGACACTGGCCGATCATAAAAGGCATACAGATTCAGCACTATTGGAGTTCTAAGAGAAACCTCCTAGTCAGGGCATTCTGGAAAGGGTTCACAAAAAACAGTATTGGCCAGAAGTCAACCCAGGAATTGCATGTAACCAGGTTGGGCCAGATGGAGAATGGAAGATAGAGGACAGCATTCAAGTCCCAGGCAAGACTTTACATGTCAAGCCACTAGATGCCTCTACTGAGAAATAACCGTCACAATCCCTCATTTCCTGTTTCTGAGGGGTGGTAAGTGAATTTTCAATTAGAAGCAGCACCCTCTCCATCCCCCTTTAGAACACAGATTCCTGAAGACTCACAACCACAAAGGTCACAACCCTTAGCTTTCTGACAACACGTTTGGCTCCAACCATGATCTCTCCACTCCTTTCCTTACAGACCTTCAGTTAGAGCTTGCAAGTTCTGAATCTATTAAACATTTTCAAGCCAGAGAAACTTACAAGGATGTAATTTACACACAACTGCTCTAAACACCATATCCCCAACATACCACTTTGGTCTGTTGTTCAGAAGCTGGGTCAGGGGAGAGAGGGGTGATATTTCTTCTCTTGAAGGCCTGCTCGTCTTTCTTGGCCTTCCGGAGCTCCAGGCTGACTGCTATCCGCTGTTGCCGCCTCATCTGGTGGAGAAAAGAAAGAATTGAAGCACACGGAGCCGGAGAATCAGGTTGTCATTTTTACAGATGCATCAGGCTGGAGGAGTTAAGATCGCACAGCTAGTAAATAGTCTCAGCTCCATTTACCTCCTCTGCTTTCTCCTTCTATCCTACATCTAGAAAAACAGTCAATCTTCCCCCCAAAGTGAAGGAAGAACAGGTATGCCCTTGGCAGGCCAAGCTGTAGAGATATCTGAGCAGAGCATCCCATTGCCCCAAGTCTGAGCACGCCTTCATTGGTGCTGATGCATTCCTGAAGAGCGGGCCTGGGCCTTCCACCTGTGGAGATCCAGGTGGGTCTGGGGACTAGGAGGGGAAGGCCCATGGCCTAGATGTCCCTGACCATTTCCACTGTTAGGGAATCAGTCTGTAGGTCATTCAAGACTTTATCCAGTCCCAAGTTTTGGACACCAGACTGAGGGTGATTAAAATCTAAAATAAAAACAACCTTTTTCTCCTTATATCAAGCAAAACGCACAGACTCTACAGTACTGAGACTCTTGGGGGAAGATCTAACTAATTTATGGATAGATGAGTTTTAGGTTAAAGACTTAATTATAAGGAAGTTAATACATATTAGATACTTCTGGTTCCTTGAACAAGCCATTTAATTCTTGCTTGAAAATAGGGTCATCATGGCGTTATCCAGCAAGGCAGGGACACCTTCGGGGCTTATTGAGCCATTTGTACTGTGGCCCCCACCACTAAGAGGCCCCTCCTCATGGAGGGCTTTGTAACTTTGGCTTCTCCCTTCTCATCTCCCGGCCCTCCCCACTGCTCTCCACGGAGAGGGTTCAATTCCTTTGTTCTAACTGGTTTCCTTTAATCTTGTAGTGGCCCTGTAGAGCCCGTCAGCCAAGCTCATTGGAAAGGGTGTAAGTAAGAGTGATTTGACTCTGGGTGGTGTCCTAACTGGGCAACTGTGGCCTTATGCTTCCCTCCTCCTCAGCTACCTCCAGATTCCCGAGGTGTAGCCAACCTTGTATGATATGTCAATCAAGATACATAGAGGTTGGACCCAGAGCTAGAGCCAGAAAACTTTGAGACCAGGGACGCTAAATGATTTAGAATCCGCACACAAAGCTCAGGCTTCCTGACCCAAGCCCTCATGCTCATTCCAGCAGTAAGAAGAACAATCTGGACTTTTCAAGTCCATTTCTACAAGGCATGCTTATGGGCCACAACTGTATCCCAAACATTTGAGCTCCTTGGTAAACCTCCTTGACAGGAGTAGCTACAGGTAGGCAGCCAGACACCGGGCATTTGGTGTTGCTTTCTGGACCCTCAAAGGTGGGTTTCAGCCTTGTTTTATAGGTGAAGAAACGGAAGCTCTGAAGTTAATGGTTTCAAGATCACATGGGGACCTTGATTTGAGTCCACTGTTGTCTAACTGCTAGGTCCATGCACTTTCATCCTCCCCACCCTCAATATTTTGTTATGAAAATTTCAAACAGAAAAGTTGAAAGAATTGTTTAGGGAACACCCACACACCTATCCACAATAAACATTTTGCTATATTTGCTTTGTCAGCCCCCATATCTCCCCATCCTCCACTCCATTTTTGATGCATTGCCACCATGAGCTTTCCGCTGCCCTAGTCCTTGGTAGAGTGAGGCCCAGGTGTTTCATACTCACAGCTGCATCTTTGCCTCGGTACTTAAATTTTCTCAGCCTCCTTTCTGGAGCTCCTGAAGTCGACATATTGACTGGAAGAAATAAGCCACCTGTAGGTAGGACAGTTACAAAGAGATTTTCAGTGTCCATGGTGTGGGTTACTATGTTAAAGCCACGGAGGCTGTAAGCCCTTAAAGGGCTTACAGTGGAAAGGAGAGCTGACTCGGGAAGTCAGCTTCCGTAGGCGTTACCACATCAGCTCAACAGGCGATGAGCACGGTAGGAGCTCAGAGGGGACCAGCCCTGGGCTGCCCCAGTAAGGGAAACCTTTTAGCAGCACTTTGGCTTGAACTGGGCCTTCGATGGCTATGGTAGGCTGGTAGGAAAGCACAGAACCCTTTCATGTGGTGTGTCCAAGGAGTACTATTCAAAGTATATGCGTAGGATGGTGAGAAGCCCAACCAGGCTACGACAGGAAGATGGCCCTCTCCTCCCACACCTAATCCATCAGCACATTGGATCAGGGCAGTCTCAAGCATGACCCACTCCTTCTAATTCTTTGGCCAACTGCACCCACCCTGGACCAGGCCACCATCATCTGTCACCCACACTCTGGCAATTGCCTCCCAATTGTTCTTGCTTCTACCATTGCCTTATTCCAATCTGTTCTTTACACAGAAGCCATGTGTTGAAAAGAATCTGTTCATATAACTTCTCCCACTTAAAAACCCTCTGCTGGCTGCCCATTGAGCTCAGAAGAAAACTCAAACTCCCTGTGATGCCCACCCTGCATGAGCTGGCCCCAACCCACTTCATCTCCAACAACGCTTTCCTAGCTAAGAATCTAAGTATCTTCCCAATCAACTTTATTTCCTCCGTAGCTTTTACCACCTTCCAATATTTTCTTGTTTGTACATCTTCCTCTCCCTTCTCCTGATGACAATGGAACCACATGTCTCTTAGGTATGATTCCTTAGCCCCTTCACAATGCAAGGCATAGAGTAAGTAGTTATTCAAATATTTGTTGGATGAGGGTAGTGGGTGATAGGGTCATAAAAGGAGTCAGCCCTCAACTAGAGGAGATTATTCAAATCAGGCCAAATTTAAACTTTCTACAAGGCAGCAGGGAACGACATTTCTTACAAATGTGCAATGAATACCCATCTGTTTCCAAGTGTACAGGATGGGCCAGACTATATTATAGAAAAGAAAAACTAGATAAAGAAGACCAGAGTCTATTGACTCTATTCTTGAGTGTATAATAGCTGGGAATAATTTTGGCAGGAAAGACTAATTTAGACATCAGTCTGGATGGGACAGTGTAGACAACTTGGAGAATCCCACAGGTGAGTAGAGAGCCAAGACTGATGTCTTAAGAAGAGAGAGAAACTCTACGTGAGAACAGAACAAGAATTGAGTCTTGGTGACACTCATTTTAGGGCCCAAAAGTACAAAGAACCAGCAAGGGACCAGGAGAAAGAAGAGAATTTGAGAGAGAACAACAGAATGATAGCATTAGAGGCACTACTGTTAACAGTGGCGACCATGTCAGGGACAAGCCCCTAAAACCAAGTGCCACCAGCCAGCCGCAACAAGATGCAGTAAGTCAGCTGGGCCTCAGGCACAGGCTTCACTTGGTGAATTTGCCTCTTTTAAAGCATTAGTTTCCTTAGGAGCTTGGGCAAGAATATCGTACAACTTGTCTGCAAATTCAAGAATGGGAAATGCAAATTACTTCCTGGAATTCACCGGTCTCCCTCCCTCCCCCAGCACAGCCCGGTCTGGAGAGGTGGAGAGTGAAACAATGGTTTGACAGAACATCAACGAAGCTCTCAACCATTCTGTTAACAAAGTCATGTTGGCCACCTCCCCCTCCCCCACCACACCCGACCCTGCACGTAGGGTAGAGGGGCCTCGGTGACATCCGTAGTCCTTCAGTTGCTGCGTATTTAGCAGGAGACGCACCTCACTGAAGTTGGTTTAAGACAATCTCAGGCTTTAGATTAATTCAGTTGAGAGTTCAAGCTGGAGGTAGCTTTCCCTCCAGCAACATATCAGAAAGAGGAGAGAACCATGTGGCAGGACAATCTTGGCACTTGAAGATCAGGCCAGAGAGTAACCATGTCTATTCTTTCACCCACTTTTACGTTATCTCAAGTTCTGCCCCAGAAGGAAGCAAAGAGTTGCTTTTTATGACCAAAAGGGAAATCATTGCTATCGATCATGATGCCCTTTAAAACACCATCTCAAAAGAGTTTTCTAGTTGGTGTAATAACCAGAGTCAAGAGGATTATCAGTTGGAATCTGAGATTCAGGTTTAAATGAGAAGCTATAGCCTACATTTCCAAGAGATAAGACATATGGCATTTTTTTTTTTATAAGTCTAGGGTAGACTAGTCTTATGGGCCCATTTCAGGGAGCAATGGCCAAAACATGTTTATTACATGCCAAGAATGTTGGACATTTAGGAATAAATGAAGCAACATCAACAGTAAGGTAGAGAGAGCAGGTGGGGAAACCATCTCAGACGTCATTTCCCACAGAACCCCAGGGTTCCCACAGCTGTTATGTATCAGAACCAGGACTTCAGTGTGTATCTGTCTGACTCTGGCGTCCATGCTTTGGATCACTAAGCTTTGCAGCCAACAATCTGTAACAAGGTCTGATTAGGAAGGCACTGACTCACCACTGTGGGTGGCACTTAACACATGGGGTGAGGTGTTGGAAAGTAGGAAAGCATGGGTTTTAGGCAATGGAAACAACAGAAGCCACTTCTGAAACATTCTGCTGTGTGTTTCCACCTCACTGCTGTGTCTCACCCACTGTAAGTGGTCCGACCAGCTCAGTGCGTGAGACTGTCTGAACGTGTATAAGAGAATGAAATGCTTTCGCTTCTGGGGAGACCTAAGGTAGTGCTTAGTTCTAGCACTATTGCCATGGGAACCATTCATCCTTCTGCCACATCCCAGAAGATACGGCCATAAGGAACCTTGGAAGTGGATCCAAGGGTTCAGATGGCCTCCACCCTCCTTCAAATCAAATATCAAGCAGAAGCTAGTAGGAGACGACACAAGCAGAGAAAATGCAACTTCAGATTGGAGAGGGTCCTCCCCTCTCCCTGAGGCATCGTGAGGGAGCAATTTGAAAGTCAGATTTGGCCAAACCTTTCATTTGGGGACAGTCTGCAAAGCCAGCTGCAGAGGAAATCTTTCTGGCTTTCACAGTCTTCTCTAGTCACAGCTCAGAATGTGCTTCCTTCCCCTCACATTGCTATTTGTAGCATCCAGGGGAGCCGCCACCCTGTCATCCTTCACCAGGAGTACGAAAACGCGAGTCAGAGGCTTTAAGTTACGCACAGATTCAAAGTCAGGACCCTTCTTCATTGATTCTCTAAGTTTGAGATCCAGAGAAAACCGAACTGGTTCTTTAGGTAAACGTCACCAACTTCGGGGCTTTATCTACACGCACACCCAGACTCAGACCAGCTGTGCTGTTCCCAACACATTGTGAGACCCCTGCCTGGGTGTCAGTTGAAAGAGGCCCAGCCAAGTGACCCCGGCCAAGTCTTAATGGCGCTGCATCACTTTCTCTGGTTGGGTCATTACAGGTCATTTTGTTTTTTTCTGTATTTTTCTAGATCTAGCAAAGCTTTGTGAGCCTCTTTCATGAGCTGAAAACTGTTTTAAATTAAGATATATCTCATCATCTAAGAATTGGCTTCTACGAAGTAGCATTTTTGATTTTAAATTAGCACATACTCACGGCTTAAGAAAATTAAATACTTCAGAATATATTGAGCATTAACTCCCAGTAACTCCACTCCTCCTCCAAGTTAACCTTTAAAATCTCACACCACCCTCCATGCACCTCGGCCACTCTGCACATGCACCGAAGGGCTCATTACAGAAAGGGAGCTCGAGAGACACGGTTTTTCAACAAGTTTCTCCACTTCACCTGCACCGTGGATGTCTTTTTTTTTTTATGTGAGGAAGACCAGCCCTGAGCTAACATCCGTTGCTAATCTTCCTCTTTTTTTTTTTTTTTTGCTTGAGGAAGACTGGCCCTGGGCTAACATCGTGCCCATCTTCCCCTACTTTATATGGGACGCTGCCACGGCGTGGCTGACAGGCAGTGCGTGAGCGGGCGCCCGAGATCTGAACCCGCGAACCCCGGGCTGCCAAGCGCAGACTAAACCGCTGCGCCACCGGGCCAGCTCCCATGGATGTCTTTTGATGGAGGGTCAGATCTACATCACTAACAGCCACTTCTTCAAACAAAGTAGAATTTGTTTTAAGCTAAAACTACACCTTGGGTTGGAATGAGTGAGGCTCATTCCCCGGGAAGGACCAAGCTGACCTCTGCCACACAGTGTGTGGTTCAGCAAGCAGGCGCTGCTAAGGCTGGGGGGGGGGGGCGCCCTACAGATTGGGAGGGTAGAGGGGATGGTCTCGGGGGTCGTGGGCCCCAGGAGCAGGGCCCCACCTCAACATCCTCTGACTCCCCGCAGGGCTTTACCAACCTGGACATGTCCAGGCACCATGTTTGATACAGGGAGACACACAGCCAGGCATCCCTCCAGGGCTCACGCTGGCCCAGAGGGGAGGCAGGTGTCCCAGCAAGGAAGGGGGTAGGAGACCCCTTCCCGGGGAGCCCACCTCTAAAGCTTGAGAAGCCTTCACGGGAGGGGGTGGAATCAGGTGGACAATTCCCACGGGTGAAAATGTCCCGAGGGATATTTCCAAGAGAGAACACAAGCAAGGGCACAGGGCACACTGTCCTCTGGGCTGCTATGTAGTTAGACACGGCTCCACGCACCCCGTGAGCTCCATCTCAGCTCCGCAGAGTAAACCACCATCTGCCACATCCTCCTTACCCATCCTGGAAACAAGCCAAGTGCCACGTAGCAGTTTCTGTAATCAAGGCTGAGTTCAGCAGGGAGAGACCCAACCTTGGCCCCTCCGGGCGGGCCGCCGGCTTTGGGAGGGCAAAACCACAGCAGCCTCGCTGAGGCCCTCAAACAGCTTCGTGGCTCATTACCCAAACAGGAGTAAGGTGTCTGGTCAACACTCAGAGGGCTTGGGGAGGACACAGCCACACCAGGAGCCCCCTGGTACCCTCAGCACACACGGGGACAGGCCACCACCCATTCATCACTCACCTGGCAGGGAGCCACGGCCTCCAGCCCCCTGGTCTCCCTTAAATGCCGTCAGCAGGTGGCAGGTGTTTCGGGGCAGTGGGCCCTTCCCCACAGGGCTGGTTTCTGACCGAAGCCAACGGCTGTTAGCCCTGGATGCATATTGGAATCACGTGGGGAGCCCTGACACCCTGCTGCCTCGGGCCCCATGGAGAGACTGATTGAGCTGGTCTAGGAGGAGGCCCCGGTCTCCAGGTGACTCTCATGTCCGGAGGAGACGCAGAGGGGACCCTCAGGTGCCATGGACCTTCAGCATCTGCAGCTGCATCCTTTTGAGACCCTCAGATGATCAATCAAAAAGCAAGGGGTGGGGGAAGCTCCCCCCAAGGAAGGGTTTGCATCCTGGGTGTTCAAGGCTTCTGGGACCTGGCTAGACAGAGTGGCTTTTCCCTAAAATTGGAGTATTAGGCTTAAAGCTGCTGTGAAACTGTCAGCAAATGTTTATTCTCAAGGTAGGCAAGGAGATTGGGTGGTGGTGAGAAGGAATATGCTGCATATTGAAACGGAAATAGGAATAAAATTTCATGTATTTATTCAACAAATATTTACCGAGTTCCCACTGTGCCAGGCCCTGATACGCAACAGAGAACAAGATGACCTGGTCCCCGCCCTGCCAGCAGGAGCAGAGATGGGTCCTCCCAGCAGAATGGAGGCAGGACAGCAATTGGGACAACACAGGCTGGGGGAGGGCAGGGAGGGCTTCCTGGAGGAAGTGGTACGGGAGCCAAGTCTTCGGGAAAAGCAGGAGTTAGCAGGTGAAAAACTATGAGAAAGATGCTCCAGGCAGAAGGAACAACATAGGAAAGGCACTGAGGCAAGAGAAATGGCCTTGGTTGCCCTGAGAACAGAGACGGTTCAGGATTGCTAGAGGGATGATGGGGCCAGGCGCCAGGGCAAAGATGGGCTGGCGCACAGGGGAGGGGGCTGTGGGAGGCATCCACCCCGGTCCAGGCAGTAAGGGGTTGCACTGTCTGTAGGGGATTTTAAATCAATGATAAAACCGATACAAGCCCCTTTGCATTTTATTATCATCATGAGGCAGCATCAGCGAGCTGCACCCTACCTGGTTACTCACTCTCGGAAAGTGTTCGGACTTTGTCCTGAGAGCAGGGAGCCCCTGAAGGCTGCATCGGGCAGTACTCCTATTTGCATTGTTTTGCTTTTTTACTATGGAAAAGTCCAAATCCATAAAAGGAGAGAGAATAGTACAAATGAATCCTCAAGTACCCGTCACCCAGGTTCAGCGATTACCAACACCATCTTACTCCTTCTCTTCACACCTTTTTAATTTTGTATTTATTGATTTTCGCTGCTGTTGTTTTAAAGGAAATTTCAGTATTCATATTGTTTCACCCATAAATATTTTAGAATGCATCTCTAACAGATAAAGACTTTAAAAACTAAAACCAAAATACCATGATCATCTAACAAAATCCATGGTCATTCTTAGTGTGCCATTTTAGAACGTTTAGGTTGGGGGAGGTAAGAGGAGGATTCTTTCCAGGGTGGGGCTGGGGGAGGAGGAGCAGAGAGGAAGTGCCAGGGGTGAGTGGAGAGAGCAGTGCCTGACCCCAGGATGCTCTGGTTATGGGAGGCGAGGGTGCGGAGAAGCTGGGGCTCTGAGTGGGTGAAGTGTGGAGTTCAGGGGACCCTCACACCCCAGTGCCTGGAGGCCATCGAGGTAAGGATGCAGCAAAGGCCAGCGGTTCAGAGTTAGGGCAGGACTCAGTGACCCATGGGAGGTGGTGGTGGGTGACAATGACGGAGACACAAGCTGATGCTGTGGTTTCAAGCTGAGGTGGCTGGTGAGCAGTAGTGTCAGCAGAGGGGGGTTCAGGATGGCTGATAGGAGGCCTGACCCCCACAGGATCCAAGTCTATCAGAGAGATTGCCCAGGCCTCCTGGTTCTGCCCACGCCACCTCTCTCCACCTTCACTGGGGACCCAGGCCCCACAGCGTCCTTCTCACCTCACAACAGCAATCCCTGCTTTGGGCTGTGCCCCTCAGGCTTTTCCCCACACAGCCAGAGGACTCCTTTAAATGTTAAAGTCAGCTTATACTACTGCACTGCTCAAACACTCCAGAGCTCCCCAGTATCTCCACAATTGCCCTTCATGCTCTGCCTAGTCCCCCGTCCTATTCCTTCTGACCTCACTCTCCCACTCCAGCCATCTGGCCTCCTCACTGTCCCTCAAACACATCAGGCCTGTGCCAGCCTCAGGGCCTTTGCACCTGCTCTTCCCTATGCCTCCCTCACTTCCTTCAGGTCTCTGTTTTTAGAGACCATTCCTGATCATCCTAGGATCGAACCTCACCCCACCCCTGCCTTCCCTTCTGACTTTGTTTTATTGCTCTCCCTAGCAGCACTGGTCAACATTCAAAATGCAATACATTTACTTGCTTGTTTATTTTCCACCCCCTGGCCCAAAAAGAATGTGAACTCCATGAGGGTAGGGGTGTGGTCTGTTTTGCCCCCTGCTTTATCCCCACTGCCAGGAAGGGTCTTTGCTCATTGTGTTTGTGGAATACATAAGTGGGCATGCTGGCCCCAAAGCCAGGCTCTCCCTCTGCCCCCCTGTGTTAGGGGGTCCCCCCTCCACCACCCAGGCTGTCTGGTGGGCAGTGCTCACGCCCTTCCCAAACCAAGTGTCAAGCCAGCATCCTTTGAATAAATCTAATCAGCTCTCCACAACGGTGCCCACAGTCGCTACCCAAAGGACTCGGAAAAGCACTTTGGATGGAATCTGAGTTCTGAAAGGGAAGTCACTGCCTCCTCCTCTGCTCGTAAGCCCCAGTCATGGATAAGGGCGGCACCATCCACCAGGCTGGGAGCCTGGCGTCGGCCTCCCCTTCCCTTCTCCTTCCTCCGTCAGCCCCACCCTCTGCTGAGGTCTCTGGTCCTCTCTCAGGGCTGACCACAGGGGCCACTGCCCGCCGGTCTGGCGGCACTTCCCTTGCACACCCTTCTAACAAATCGTACGTTAAACCCTCTACAATCAACGCCCCGCTTTGTTGACCACATCCCTGGCCATCTGCTCCCACCATCCCCCAACTTGGTACATCACTGGTTAGTAATATGCAAATGCCCATTCATTATATTATTAATATAAAAAGGATTAAAAAAGAAAGAACTCCAGAATTGGAGAGTTGATGTCCCAACTCCTCTGGGGATTCAGGGCAGGTTTCGTGCCTGAGTTCAGTCTTTGGGAATCCACTGGCTCCTGATGAATGAGCTGTCAACATTCCTGGCCTCTGTGTGTGTGAGCTTGTGTGTGTGTCTGTGTGCACACACACACACGTGTTAGAAAGTCCCCAGGGTCTGGGGGAACTTTAACTTCCCAGGATGCTGATGCTTAAGGAGCTAATTTTAGATTCTTGGTAGATGCTGTTTGGCCCAGGACCAGGAGATGAGGAGAAGGGATATGAAGGAAAGAAAGGCAGGGGGCGGGAAGCAGCAAAAGGAAACTAAAGGTTGATTATTTATCTGGTCTGGGGGCTCTGCAGTGAAAGCAGAACGTGAGTCCCTCCATTCAGGAGTTATTTGCTAAAAGTAGATCTTGTTTTTCGGGCTGGTTCAGCACCATCACTCCAAGTTTTCTCATCCACCTGATTGTCCTAAGTGTTTTCATTTCTAGGGGTATGGGGGCACTCTACAGAATATTCTCCTCTGTGGGGCCTCTGAACAGCAGAAGAACAAATCATTCCCAGAGTCCAGGGTCCTGTGTGGCTTTCTCCTGACACCAGGTGACCTCAGGAGCTGGGCCAGGGACAGGCTCAATCGGGAGAAGCTACTGGCACCTACTCTGTGCTGGCCTCTGTGAGGTGCAGGAGTGGACCAGACAGGGTCCCTGCTGCCAAGGAACTTAGAACTCACAGCTGTCATTGCTCGAGCACCTAGGCTCTAATAATCACATAGGTGATTTTCACCTGTATAACAACCTCTCCTGTGTAACCACCTGGTGAGATGGATATTATTATCATCCCAGATAAGGAAGTGAGGTAGGTATTCAAAGATAACACTGTGTGTCCAGCATGATGCTCCCACTCCCTGCAATGGCTCTGTGGGGGACATGGTATCCTCACAGAGTACAAGAAAATAAAGCCAAAGTTTGCTCCAGTCCAGTCCCTGGCCTCAGAGGGAGCACCATAAATACATGATGAATGGATGGATGGATGGATGGATGGATGGATGGATGCATGGATGAGTAGATGATAGAAGGATGATGGATGGGTGGATGGATGAGTGGATGTTGGATGGATGGATGGATGGATAGATGGATGATGGATGAGTGGATGATGGAAGGATGATGGATGTATGGACGGATGTGTGGATAGATGGATGGATGGATGATGGATTGATGTATGAATGAACAAGAGATTACTCAGCTGAGCTGGGGTTTGAATTCACCTCAGCTTTTCAGACACTGGGTTTTATTTGACCTTGGGAGATTCATGGAAAGTAAAGAAAAATTTGGAAAAATAAGAATAAATACTTCTTGACAAAGAGGATTGATGCTGGAGAGGGATGAAAAGTTGGAAATATTTTTGATATATTTTCAAGATAATAAAATGAAAATGGCATTTTAGTGCCAAATAAAATCAAATCGAGATACAAATGTGAATGCAGTATGAAAAAGGAAGAAAGAAATGCAGCAGGAGAAATCTGTCTTCAGCAGCCTTGACCACCATATTCCTGGGATCCCACGGACTTCAAGATTAATTAGGAAATCTCCAGTTGGCTTGGCATCAGAGACTCTTCAAGCTGGGCTGACTCTGGAGAACTCCTTGTACAGGTCCCAGCTTGTCTTGGCCACAATTCCAGAGCATTGTGTTCAAAGGCACCTGTCCCAGGCCCCATCCTCCATTTTAGAGCCTGTGAAGAAGGTTCTGGCAGTGGCCTGCTTGGGCTCTCCCCTCCCTGAGATGACCCTGCAGAATTCCAAGGGTCTCTGGGGCGAGGGGCTATTCTGGCTCCGTGTCCACATTTGGTGTTCAAGGAGCACACTGTGAACTTTCCTCCACCTGCCAAGGCTTCATCCCACAGCCCTCTTGGGAGGGCGCTGATCCCCCTTCCTCCAAGAAGGCGAACAACAGCTGGGGATGTGACTTCTGGAGCTCTCCAGGAAGGACCCTCCAGCCACCACCCTGGGGTGAAAAACCAAAGGGAGCCTCTTGAGACACATCCAACTGACCTTTGTTTCCCTTTTTTCCTAAAAATAGTCCCTGTCATTGAAAAAACTTCAGGCAACACTGATAAGTTTAAAGAAGGTTAAAAAACAAACAAACAAAACTGAAATCCCACCACCCAGGACTAATGAGTGTGATCACCTGGCTGAGCACCCTTTCAGATAAGCTCTTGGTGCACCTGTTCACACAGGTGCCGTTTTGCAAAAATGGGTTCAGGCTGTTCTATAACCTGTTTTTTTTTTTAATCCAGTGGTTTGCTATGGGCCTTGCTCCGCCAACAAAGATGAATTTACATCACCAGTTTAAAAAACATCCATTGCACCTTTATTTAACTTTATGTATATTTCACTTTATGAACTAATCCCCTATGGATGGACATTTAGGTTATTTCCAACTTTTCATTCTCACAGTTTGTGGGACCACCCCAATAGCAGTTTCCTGCAGAATTTCCCCTTCTGCTCCCTTCAATGGAAAGCCAGCATGGAGCTGCCTGAAGGAAGGAGAGAGGGAGGGAGAGGCGGAAGGAAGGAAGGAAGGAGGGAGGAATGAGGTTAAAAAGAAAAGAAGAAGGAAGATAAAGAGGGAGGGAGGGAGGCATGACTGACTTTGGTGGGGCTTCTGAAGAGGTCCCCCATGGAGCTGAGGTGGGAGCCTGGTGTGGGCAGCACCTGGTCAGGGGCTCCTCTGGGCCCAAGGCAGGAGGTAGGGGCCAGTAGCCTTGAGCCTTCTCAGGTGCCCTTCTCCAGATCAGAGAGTTCTGGAGCCTGAACACCCTGGAGGTGTGGGTCCAGCCTGTCCCTTCCCTGCTAACAATAACCTGCACACCCAAACCGTGTGGAATGTGGAGTTGAGACGGTTAGAGAGGCAGCAATGAGGTGGTCATATGGGAGGCAGGGATCAGGCTGCTGGGGACCCGACCCTGCAGACACCTGCAGAAACCGGCTGAGGAACACAGAGGCATGACAAATATATTCTGATTCTGTCCCCTCCCCTCCCACCACCAGCCCCAAGCCAAGTTATCAGAACTTATGGTTCCAACACCCGACCTTGCTCAGAGGAGTCCAGCATGCTCCAGGGAAGCCACATGGGAGAGAAGCAGAAATAGATGGAGGTGGAATTTCTTGAGGTCTCCATTCTGAGTCATTGAGGGAGACCCTTAACATGTAGGAAGCATATTACCACTTAAAAGCATTTTCAAGACAAGCCACAGACTAGGAGAAAATATTTACAAAGCACATATCCAACAATGGCCTTGTATCTATAATATAAAGAACTCTCAAAATTCAATAATAAGAAAACAAACTACCTGATGATAAGAAATGGGCAACAAATCTGAACAGACACTTCACCAAAGAAGATATGTGGGTGGCAAATAAGCATGTGAAAAGATGCTCAACATCGTTAGTTGATGATGGTTACTTAAAAATTTTAAAAGCATTTTCAGGTCCATAATCCCACTCAATCATTTCATCAATTCTGTGAGGTTAGTAGTCATCATCATTATTATTATTACTCCCATTTTATAGGAAGAAATGGAAGGTCATGGAGGTCAAGTGACTTGCCCAAGGTCAGAACTGTGATTCAAAGCCATGGAACTCTTTCCACTTGCGAGGTTTCTGAGTTCTAGGAATGTTCTAGAAGCCAACACCTAGCATCCAATTGAGTAAGGCCACACTTCTCATTTGAAGCAAGGAGAGAGGACCATGCTCCACCCACATCCCCCACCATCGTGGATGGACAGACCAGCCTCAGAAGCAGCAGGATCTGGCACAGCCTTTGTCTCTGTGGGCGCCCAGTAAATGTGTGGAGCGAGTGACCATTGAATGTGCAACAGCAGGGGCTCTCATAGGCTGGGCGAGGCCTGCTCTGTGGACCTTCCACAGCTGTTGCTTTGCTTCATAGAAGGGCGCCTGTTCCAGGAGCAACTGGTCCCCAGCCCAGGGCCAGGCATACAGCAGGAAATCCGTCACTTCAGCTTCTTGGCTTTGGATTTGGATAAGGTTCCGATTTACTTCAACATGCTTTGAGAACTCTGTTTTTCTGAAGTTCTGGGCCCTGGTTGTGGCACCATGGGGCCCTCTGAGGGCACTGAGTGTGGGGATCCTCAGGCTGGACCATGGCACCACTTCTCCACCCTTGTCTCCAGGATCTCCTCTGCCCTCCCAGTACGTCTCCCATTATAGCACTCAGCACAGTGTGTCCCCACAGGAGGCCAAGAGGCAACAGTGCAAACTCCTTGAAGGCAGAGAAAGTGTCTAGTTAATTGGATATCTTGGCTAGTGTCTAGCAAACAAGCTCAACAAGGAACTGAGGAAAGGAAGGAAGAGGGGAGGGGGGAGATGACACATAGGGCTGGCAGGCCTACTTCCAAAGCTAGCTGTTTGGGGACAGGATCCAGCCCTGCATATGCCAAGTCCAGGGGTTTCCAGACGTGGATGCCAAGAATAATTCCCATCTTGACTACCACTCTAACAGAGCACTGTGCTTGGAGTCATTCCTAACTCGAGGCTCCAGCTTTCATTCATTCAACAAATATTTATTGGTCATCTAATAGATGCCAGGCACTCTACATATATGAACTCATTTAATTCTCATAATGAGCTTATGTGGTAAGTATCACTATTATCCCCATTTTACAGACAAGAAAATTGAGGCACAGAGCTAGTAAGGGGCAAACATAGACAATCTGGTTTCAGAGTCCAAGTTCTTGACCACAGCCTCCCAGTAAAGAGACCATGCCAAGCCCTTGCCCTCACCATGCTTACATTCTATGAGGGAAGGAGCCAGAGGTCATCTAGTGATCTATAACGCATTGTTGGATAGTGATAAGTGAAGAAAGAAAAATGAAGCCACATCTCAAAGGCTGACTTGCTGTGAGTCTTTGGGCAAATTGCTACACTCCTCTGAGCCTCTGTTTTCTCACCTGCTAAAAGCAGGTCATGACTCATCCACCCCACCCACCTGCTCAGGTTGCTGGAAGGATCAAAATGAGCTAATGGACGCAGTGGCCATTTCTTTTTATTATTGTACCAACACCAACCCAGGACTCCGGGCAAGTTTTTTTGCCCTGAAGGATTTAAGTCAGCTTGCTTTCTAAAGAAAGACACCACTGTCCTTCCCCCAGATATCTCTACAAGCCAGATGATTCCAAGTCCAGTGCGATTCTTACCGTATTTTTAAAGGCAGAGAGCAACTGCATGTGCCCACCTACTCTTGGGAGGGAGTAGTCCCCTGACAGTTACTTCAAGGGCTTTCCCCAGACCAAGCACATTACTGAAATGGAACTTTCTGGAACACTGACATTAAAAAAAACCGTGAGAAGTCAAACCATGAAAGACTAAGGGGCAGGTCCTGGATGTCCCACATTTGCTCCAGATCCATTCGCTGCCCTTCGCCACCCTGTCCTGTGCCCCAGGAGGTTGACCTCCACTGGCTGCTCCCCAGGTCCCTGCTCTCTGGCTTCTAGTTGGGTGTGGCGTTAGGAGATGAGGGGAGGAGACGGCCGAGCAGGTGGGGAGCGGCAAGCGAGCCCCTAGCCCTGCTGGGTCTGGTCAAGTAGTAGCTGCACGTCCCCCTGATGGCCATACTTTTCTTACAGCCATGTCTGGGGTGTGGTGGCTTTCTTGTCACCTGTTGGGGGTCGGGGGTGCCTCACCATCCCCTGTTGGTTTCCCTTAACTCTGATCCACCTTAGTCAATAGTCTCCATTAAACTCTACACAGTGACCCATTGGAGTGTGCTCTTTGCTGTGGGGGCCCAGACTGAAAACCTCCTGCTGAATATCCCTCCCAGAACTACAGAGGGACAGAGGCCCCCTTTCTTCTCACTAGCCCCTGCTCTCGTTAGCCAGAGGGTAAGGGTCATGCGGGAACAAGCCAGAAGCACCCAGGGCCCATGCTTTGGGTGGGGAATCCCAGGCATGGACTCCAGCCCCCGGCTGCCAGGGGAGAGACCCCCCAGAGCAGCCTCTCCTGGGTATCTGGGCGCTGTCCTCAAAGACCCCAGGGAGGGTGAGGCCTGGGAAGACCCCCTGCTCTGCCCAGAGGAGCTCCACTTTCATCTGTTTACAAACCAGCCTTCTGCACAAGGCTCTGCCTGTTAAAAGCACTGCAGTGGAAGAAATTTAGAATGACCCCGCCGAGTGGTCAGAATGTGGGGAGCAGCAGGTTGCAGGGCAGGCACCTCAGCAGGCAAAGCTCTGGGCTCCTCGAGCCCCAGGACTGACAACAGCCATGCTGGGAGACATCTCAGCCAAAATCTTATTTTCCCTTTGGGGAAACTGAGGCCCCAGGTGGGAGAAGCGGGTTCATCCTCAGGTGTGAAGTGTTCAGGCAGAGCAGGCGCTCAGAAAAGCTCAGTGCCCTGACAGCTTATTAATGTGACTTCATTGCTGGGTTCCGGTTGTCAGAATACAGCAACACGCTGTAGGGAGCGGATGATAATGCAAGGCATCTGGAAAACATTTCTATGTACTAAATAAAAGATTCTTTGGGTTTAATGTAGCTGTTTCCCAGGCCCAAACCCAGAGAGGCAAGAAAGGAAATCAGCTCTGGGCTCAGAGAGGTTCCTTTTTCCTTTAAGAGTTAATTGAGGCATCAACATCTTAAATATAAAAGCTAAAACCATACAACTCTTAGAGGAAAACGCAGGGGCAAATCTTCATGACCTTAAATCTGGGAGTGATTGCTTAAATATGACACCAAAAGCATAGGCAACAAAAGAAAAACTAGATAAGTTGGACTTCCTTAAAATTAACTTTTGTGCATTGAAGGACATCGAGAAAGTGAAAAAGCCCGCAGAATGGAAGAAAATATTTGCAAATCATATATTTGATAAGGGTCTAGTATCCAAAGTATATGAAGAACTCTTGCAACTCAACAAGAGAAAGGTAAATAATCCAATTAAAAATGGGCAAAGGACTTGAATAGACATTTCTCCAAAGAAGATATACAGGTGACCAACAAGCACATGAAAAGATGCTCCACAGCATCAGTCATTAGGGAAATGTAAGTAAAAACCACAACGAGAAACCGCTTCACACCTGCTAGGATGGTTATAACCAAAAAAACCCCAGAAAATAACAAGTGTTGGTGAGGATATGGAGAAATTGTGACCCTTGTGAATTGCTGGTGGGAATATAAAATGATTCAGCCCGTGTGGAAAACAGTTTGGTGGTTCCTCAAAAAACTAAGCATAGAATTACCAAATGATCCAGCAGTTCCACTCCTAGGTAAATACCCCAAAGAATCAAATACAGGTGCTAAAACAAACATGTGTACACATATGTTCATGGCAGCACTATTCACAATAGCCAAAAGGTGGGAAAACCCAAATGTCCATCAATGGATGAATGGATAAACAAATTGTGGTCTATCCATTCGGTGGAATATTATTTAGCCATAACAAGGAATGAAGGACTGATACATCCTACAACATGAATGAGCTTTGAAAACATGATGCTAAGTGAAAGAAGCCAGACACAAAGGGTCACATATTGTATGATTCCATTCATATGAAATACCTAGAGTGGGCAAAAGCATAGAGACAGCAGATTAGTGGTTGCCAGGGACTAGGGAGAAACTATTTAATGGCTAATCGGTTTCCTTTGGGGCTGATAAAAATGTTTTGAAACTAGATAGAGGTGGGAGTTGCACAACATTGTGAATGTACTAAATACCATTGAGTTATTCTGTTAAAATGGTTAATTTTATGTTAACTTTTTCTCAATTGAAAAAAAGAGTGAATTAGGGACCTGGGGGTTGGAGATAGGGGTGATGGCAGATACCAGGCAGAAAGTCCCCCAGGCAGTTTCTCCCTCCAGACCCAGAGGCCATCTCTGAGCTTGAGAAGAGCACACAGATTCCAAGGGTCCATCCACCCCATTTTACAGACAGGAAAGGCAAGCCCAGAGAGGGCAGGCAGTTGCTCGATGCCATACGATGCATGGGAAACCATGGAGGAATTAGAGGCAGGGCTTTGGAACCAAAGGCTGGCACTGCACCATGATACCACACAGCCTCTGCTGACCACGGTGGGCTGGAGGGGGCCCATGGCCGTGACCAGATGATTGAAGTCCAAGCTCACACTGGCCTTCCAGCCTGAGCATGTGAAAGGGACAAAGTCATCAACCAACTGATCGTCTGGGCTCATCCGTGCCCAAGGCTTTGTTGAGTTAACCCAGGTCTTCCTCCCTGAGAGTCAGCCCCCCTCCATGAATGCAGTTACAGCTTAAGAGGAAAAGTCATTAGCCAGCTGTTCTATTTCTGCCCACAGCCTGCACCCCTGGACTGAGGTCATAGTTTCCCCACAAGGGCAATGGGAGGAAGGCGAATGTCCTAGAATCAGGGCATTCACTGACTCCCCCTGAGGGACCTGAGAGTGTCCGGAGAGGCCCTGGACAGCAAGGCCAGCTGAGTCACTGGACCCCTGAGGGGTTCTTCTCTTTTTTAAGGTTTTGTTGGCTCAGACCTCTTGGGCAGGTATAAAAGGGAATGGCCAGCCTCTGCTGAGCACCCAGTCTCTTTCAGTGTGATCGCAGGTGGGTACCATAGAGGATGCTGGGGGAGATGGGAAATGAGGAGGAGGGTGCCATGGAGGAGCCACCTGGGGAAAGTGGATGTAATGATGACAGATTAGCAAGGGGAGCAGGGGGTGAGCATTTCTTGAGCACCTGCCTGCCCCAGGGGCTGCAGAGTGGGCATCTCACTCAATGCTCCCAGGAACTGGACCTACTGATGAGGAGAGAGCTACCAAGACTCGTGCATCATTCCACGGTAAGACAGGAGCAGCTAGGATTCAAACCCAGATCAGCCCCATTTCACTGTACCACCACCTTCCATGGAGTATAGAGGGGGTGCTGGATTCACACTGGGTTCAGCCCCAGTCCTGCCCTTCCAGCATTTGTAATGCATCTCTTCCCTCTGAGAACCATTTCAGCTTTTCCATTCTGCAGGCTGAATTTTTTCTGTTTTGTGGTTCACATGGGTCTTGGTTATCAAAGATGCCCAGGAAGAGCTGCTATCTGGGGGGCAGGAGTGTTTTGGATGCAGAGGGCCCTGGGAGGTGGGGTCACGACTGAGCAGGAGGCTGGTGGCCCCTGAGAGGGGTAGAACCTGGTGTCTGAGGCCTGCACAACCCTGGGGACATTGCCGGCCAGAGGGATCTGTGCCCCGGGCTGGGACAACAGCAATGACACCTTAGTTTGTGGTTCAAGGCAAAACCACCATTAAAAAAAAATACAAACAGGGGCCGGCCCAGTGGCGCAGCGGTTTAGTCCGCGCTTGGCAGCCCGGGGTTCGCGAGTTCGGATCCCGGGCGCCCGCCGACACACTGCCTGTCAGCCATGCCGTGGCGGCGTCACATATAAAGTGGAGGAAGATGGGCACGATGTTAGCCCAGGGCCAGTCTTCCTCAGCAAAAAGAGGAGGATTGGCAACGAATGTTAGCTCAGGGCTGGTCTTCCTCACACACACACACACAAAAAATACAAACAGCCTAGTTGGAATAAACAAAGGAGAATTTCTCGCCCTCCCTCCCCCATTAGAACGATGAAAAAGGAGCCCAGGTCTCCGACTGAGCAGTTGTTTTGTTTTAATGATACGTCGAATGCATTTTAATCTGGCTTTGTTGGTATCTGCACCTCCTTTTCGTGTGGATTTTGGTCCCATCTCCCTGGGGACTCCCGAGGATGTTAAACGGAACCAGGAAAGTGAGACAGCAAAAAGATAATGCAGTTGAGCCATCAGGGCCAACAAATGGCAGAAGGAAGCTTATGTTGAACAATCGTATCTTCCAGAAAGGGGGCAGGGTGGGAGGAGGCCCGATGAGGCGACTGAGCTGCCCAACGTGACTCGTGGAAGAGCTGACTGAGACCCAAGTCTCCTGGAGACTGGACAAAAGCGGCTTGAAGCTGTCGGCAGAAACCGAGGGCTCCCAGCCCAGTGCTCCCCAGTGACGGGACTCAGGAGGGATTAGGCAGGGTTCTTTCCCTGGGCTCGAGGATCTTCAGTGGGAAAACAATTCTGTCGTGATTCTCACTACTTGTAACTGAAAGGTATCGTTTCCTCCCCTTTTTAACACAGGCAACAAATCACCATTGTATTAGCAGTACCTGCAGCTTTGTCACAATGGAAGTCACTGATCTCTTCAGATCATATTACGGTTGTTGCAGATAGCTCAAAAGATTGTAAGTTCTCCTTGTTGCTTCAAAGCTACCGTGTTGATTAGAACTGCCATTAGATTGTGTTGTTTGATGCGTTAGTTAAGGACACATATTACCATATCATGCAGGATTAATATCATGTGAATTATAATTTTAATGCCACTTGTTTTCTTGGTGATCCTATGTATTTCATGACCTGAATTTAAAACATTTTCTCCAATGGGACCACAGACATCACCAGATGGCTAAAGAGATCTGTGGCCCATGAGGGCACAGGGACCACACCCTCCTCATTCTTAGTTTCTGTGAAATGGACCAGCATTGAGGTCAGGAACACAGGCTCCAAGCAGAACTCTGTAAGGTGGACCCCACAGGGAGATGAGAAGAGGAGAGACTGGCTTTGCCTCCATCGATGCCTGTCCTGGCCCAGCCTCTTTTGGAAACACCAGAGCTCCTTGCAGGTAAAGCTGGAGCTCTCCCTCAGATAGCTGGGTTCAGCAGGGGCCCAGGGGCCCAGTTGGAAGACACTTGACCTCCAGCCAGATTATTTAAAGGTGCCTCAAGAACAGCACTGCTGGCAAAGGGGCTCAGAACCAGCCCCTCCCTAAACCTTCAAGAAGGTTCTCACCCCCAAGACAAACTGGGTTGCCCCTGACTTCTCTCTTTGCTACCATGAGTCCCAGTTCTCCTCCTTCCTGGCAGTTTGATGAAATTATCTGGGTTTGGAAACCAAGAGGCCCAGGCTTGACCCAAGGTTGGCCTCATCTTAGGATAGGCAATCATTGAACCTGGGTAGTCATTCTATTCCAGCAACCCACCTGGTATTTGGTGAAGCCTGTGGACCCCTGCTCAGATTAGTGTATTTAAATGCATAAAATAAACTACATAGGGTTACAGAGGAAACCAATGGTATTAAAATGCTGTTATCAAAGCATTTTTAAAAATCAACTTGTCATACAGTAATAATAAGTGGACTTCTTTGTTAATAGATTTAAATAACAACATCTACTGGAGGGTCTCATAAGACCATAATTTCAAAGTTGAGATGAGGGTATATAACATTTTGAGAGGTCTGCAACCACACTAAAATGAAAGGAGAATAACTGTGATTTCTGTTGGGGACAAGCCACAGCAGTGCTGGTATGACTGTGACTGTGGCCTGTGTTCATACCTTAAGGGAAAGTGAAAACCAACTGGTAATTGTTTTCCTGTCCTATTTCATGGTTAAATTTCTTGCTTTAACCTCTCCTGGCCCTCATCTTCTCATCCATAAAATTAGCTTCCTGATCCCTACCTCACAGCCTTCGTGTGAGGGGCATGTGAGACAACAGACGCAGAAGTGTTTTGTGTTTGGTGGGGGGTACATGCTCTGAGGAGTTATTAGCTTACTCCTTATTTTTGGTTATTAAGACCTAATGCCACCAAGACATCCAAAGTGACATGAGAGAGACAACACTCTGTCTCTCTCAGGACACTTGCCCCAGCCCATACACCAGTCTTAGTGAATTGTCCTTGCTTTCCCCTACAGCACCCAGGGAAGTCCTGGTTCCCGCCCTTGGTTCCTTCTTGGTCCTCCCTCAGCAAGCCATAATGCCCAGTGGATAAAAAGGCGAATGTGGGGACGATGTGGACCCAATGCCCTTCCTGGCACCTTCTGAAAAGGAGAGGATCGAAGCCATGAATAAGCCCTATGACATCAAGAGCTCCTGCTGGGTCAAAGACAAGAAAGAGGGCTTCATCGCTGGGGAGATCCAGTCTGAACAGGGCGACCAGGTCATCATGAAGACGATCACCAACCAGGTGAGTGGGGAACAACCTCCAGGCTGAAGCTGAGCTTTGGGAGTGTCAGACACCCAGACTCTGCTGTCCACGCTTCTGCTCAAGAGGCAGGGAGTCAAGAAGAGAAGATGCCTCCGAGTCCCATGTGCTGGGTTCAAGTCTGACTCAACTACACTCAAGCTGTGTGGCCCTGGGCAAGACACTTTCCCTTTCTGATCTTTGGTTCTCTCACGATAGAGATTCCCACGTGATGGGACACATGAGAGCACTCTGTATGCTCTGTGCATGTGAAACTATCATGAGAGTTGCTTATCTTTAAAGTCCCCAACAGCTCTCAGGTGGGATCTGTGTTCTAAAAGTGAGAGTGAGCATCCCTCCCCAGCAGCGGTTGCACTGTGTGCCCACAACGGCATGAGGAATGGGAGGCAGGGCCCAGAACACCCTGGCCACCCTGGGTGAGCCCTTCAGCTGCATGAGCAACAGATGGTGGCTCCCGAGCCCCTTGCTGCGTGGCGGTGGCATGCTGGGGCTGGGCTTGTCCTGGTTTGCGAGGACCCAACGCTAAACATTCAGGGGCTTGTGTAGTCTGTTGTTAAGCCTTTTGACAGCTTGATGTCAGCCATGGTGGAAGTATTTACACCATGGGAATTGACAAATGGTATAAATCAGGGAATTTTCTTTCATACAGCTGGCTTACCAGCGCACCACTCTCTCTGCTATCCACACTGGGTCTGACTGTGAGGGATGACGTGAGAGAGTGGATAGAAAATCTGGGTTATTAAACCCCTACCCTGTAGCTGACTCTTGGTGAGGCACTGGGCATTTTGTTTAATCCTTTTAATAACTGTATATAGTAGGATTTATTGATCTAATTTTGCAGAGGATCAGGGAGATTTTAGGTAACCTGCCCACAGTCACGAAGACAGCAAATGATGAACTCAGATTCGAATCTAGCTGTATCTGACTCAAACGCCCGTTTCCCCCTACATCACCAGGCCATCTCTCCATGGTGGGCTGTGAAGGGGGAGTGTGAGGTGAACACTTGGTTAATTTCACGAATAAGAAAATCCAGAGACCCTCCACGATTAGAACTTGCAATAGCTGAGCTTTGCTTTATGCCTTGCTTCCCCTTGAGGGGAGCGGCAGGAGAGAGATGAGGCTGCAGCTGGGTTAAAGTGGGTTTGAATATGAAAGTCAAGCTCAATTCTCAGGAGAAACATACTTTTCAGAAAGGCAGAGCATTGCAGTGTTGCAAGGAATGATGGACGATGAGACTGGAGCCCCAGAGGCCCCAGTTTCAATGTAATTTAAGGACAAATTTAAGGACAACACTTAACGTCTATGAGCATCCACAGTGAACACACCATCCAGCCAGGTTTGGGACAGAAAAGACTGACTCATCTGGCTTCTAAGAAAAAGGCAAAAGCCTCCATTCCTCTGCTGGAGCGGAAAGAGAAGTGTTTGCCTGTGGGCGAGGCCCAGAGATCTGGAAACTACCACCGGAAATGGACTCTGAATAAAACCCAGCTTGATTTACTAGGTGACTATTACTGGGTGGATTTTCCAGAACTACCAAGATTTCAAATTATCTGCCTGTTGGACTCATAAATTATTAAAAGTCCCAGAAATCCCAGTATGTGTTCAAACCTCAAAACTCAGGCTGCAGGCAGCTCAAAGATATTTATTTTGTGGATCACATGTCTTGAGCTTTGGTTCCAGATGCTGGAACTTAAGAGCTGGTGCTAGTTTTCATTTACAACTGAAGAAATTGGGGTGCAGAGGGGGATGGGATTTACCCACCTTGCACGGGAGCTCTAGGCTCTTAATGCTGTACTATTTTCCCCCTAACACATCTGCAGCTCAACACTCATTGTTGCCTTTTTTCATCTTCTTTGCTTGCTTGTTTGCTTTCAATTTTATCCTTTAAGGTAGTTTGGTGGGAGCAGGGGAATGTCTTTTTTTAAATGGAAAAGTTCATTGCTATTTAGAAACCTTCAGTAATTCTCAAGGCAGGGAGCTAAGAGTCACATCTCTATAAAGTGTCCCTGGGATCAAAGAGCAAGCTCTGATCAGCTACCAGAGTGGATTTAATTGGAATAGAAGCATGGGCCAGAGGTGCTCTGAAAGGAGGGAGGGAACTTCGCAGCTTACAAGGTATTTTACACGAGCTCACTGAAGTTCATACAATTCTTCCAGCAACCTGCCGAGGAAGCTATTGTCATCCTTACTTCAGAGGGGAGGCAGTTAGGGCTCATACGGCCTCAGAAGTCCCTCCTATCCCAAGTCTCACAGTGGGACATGGCCGGACAAGGCGTTGGGCCCACTGGATGCCTGACTCCAGTTCCTTCCAGGGCATCAGAGAGTGTGTGGGACACTGTGCCAGATGCCACTGTGGTTGTGACAGTACTATTTCCTAATTCAAGTGCTTCTATGTCTTGACACTCCCCCCACCCCCACCAGACCCTCACCATGAAGAAGGATGATATACAGCAGATGAACCCACCCAAATTCTATCAGGCCAGTGACATGGCGGACATGACCTTCTTGAACGAGGCCAGTGTCCTACACAATCTGCACCAGTGCTACACCAACATGAGGATCTATGTGAGTGCCCGGAGCTGGGCACGGGGAGGAAGGGGTGGCTGCAGATCTGCCCCTCTCCTGATGGGGAAGGGGCAGCTATCCTATCTTCCCCAGCAAGCAGCACACATTACGGGTCAGACAAGGGAACAAGGACCATGTTTTTGATGTGTTAGAACTTCCAACCCAAGTCTTCATCATCTCAGTCATGGCACCATCTCCATGGGCAGTTGAAACACCTTTTGCTGAAGCTGTTAGACAGAAGTCTTCTTCCCCACCCCACCCCTGCAAACTCCCCAATCAAAACATCATTTTTTCCCTAGTGACTTCATATGGCTTTATTAGAAGTCTCTCCCTGTCTGTCCGTCCATCCATCCATCCATTTTCCATCCTCCATCCATCCATTTATCTATCCTTCTTTTCTCCCTTCCTTCCTTCTTTTCACCCTTCCTTCCTTCTATCCATCCACCCAACCATTCATTCATCCAACAAACATTGAGGACTATGCCAGGATGAGCGAAGTGGGTTACCATCAGTCCCCTGACCATCCTGGAAATCCTAAGACAGAAGGATGACTTTCTGAAGGTGCTGGTGGCTAGACTCAACATGAGATGTAAGGAAATTTTGGTGTTTGCCTCTCTAGAAGTCTTTACTGAAAAGGAAATATGCTTGTCTGGTAGGAATAGGTGAGGTTGGCCCTGACTTCAAGGTCAGGGGCCACTGGGGACTTCCCTTCCCTCGGTTTATGGTGACAGCCAAGATGGTTGCTACGTACTTCCTCCCCTATCCTACTTCAATGCTGCTTTAGTTCCAGATTCAGGGCCCGCTCCCCCAGCACCATAGCCACAGGCCATGCTGGAAGAGCTCTAGGAAGCTCTTGGGGATGTTTGCTGGACCTGCAGGCTGGTGGGGGCTTCACTGGACCTCAGTCTGGGAAGAACAACATCCTCTCTCAGCTGAGCATGGAGCTTGGGCTGAGAATGTCTCTGTGGGCTCAGTGGCCAAGCTCAGGGCTGGGGCTTACTCAGGGCCACTCTGCAGCCAAGAACCTTGCTCCCCATGGGCAGCCATGCCATGTCTTTGGGCTAAGAGACTGCAGGCTCTGTGGAGTGTGGCCTGAGGGACCAGGGCAGGGAGTCTCCGTTGAAGGCCCAAGTCTGGCAATCAGGGGCTGCTCACGGCCCCAACTGGTGTGAGGGACCTCTCCTTTTCATTCTAACCAAAACGAGGACATAGCTGGCTTCCAGGCTGCTGTCTGCCCCACCCCCAACCCTGTCAGACAGGGCTGGAGGGAAAGACTACCTCAATGGCTGGAATCCCAGGATGAGACACTGTGCGTCATACTCTCAACTCTTTGAGTGGGTTCTTTTTATCTTCTCTTTCCTTGGATCGCCTTCCATCTAACAAGATTCCTTTAAAAAACTCAACATATCGCAGCTATGCTAAGAAGAAGCTGGGGGGTGTTTATTTCCACTTGGACCAAAGCAGAAGATTTTAAAGTTGAATTGAAAAGAGGCACAGAGTGAGGACACCAGAGGTCAATGTGAGTGTCAAGCAAGGAGAAGGGACCCTCCTTGGGACCCATTTGGGACCCATTCAGGGGATCCATGGATTTGGCCATTTCCTGCCCCCACTCATTCTTCCCTCAGATAATTTCTTTTACTACCTCATTGGTTTTTCTGATTTTTTTAAAGTGGGATGAATTGATTACAAAATTGCCTTGGGGTAAAAAGAGAAGCTGGTGTTTCCTCTTAAGAGTAGATCAAACCCAGCTGCCCACCAGAAGGGGACTGTGTCTACGCAGTGATGACTCCACAGCTGTTAAAACACCCCAGAAATCTTTCTGTGAACTCTTATGGAAAATCCCCAGATATATTAAGTGGAGAAAGCAAGATATTAAACAGCATTATAGAATACTACCTTTAGTTTTAAAAACAAGGTGGGGGGGGGCAGAGATAAAAATGTGTCTCTGGATTTGTTTGTATGTGCATCAAAAACCATGGAAGGGGGTATTAGAAACTAACACAATACTTACCTGTGGCGGGGGGAGGGGTGGGCACTGAGCAGGGGGGAATTTTGCTTCACGTTTGTCCATATAGTGACTGTGTTATTCAGATAATCCTATTGAATTTTGTATTCAAATAATTAAACCAAAAGAAAATGAAACAAATATATATTAAAGAGAAAGCTTGTTTTGCTTACTCAATAGAGACCCAGACATAGAATTTGTCCCCAGAGAGGACACCACCATATTTCTCCAGGCTGGCGGTGACCTCCAGCCAGGCTGCTCTGTGACAGACTGAGGCCCGGAAAGAAGTGGGCACCAGGAGGAAGAGCCAGCTAACTGACTTCCTTCCCTCCCATCAGACCTACCTGGGCATGTTCTGCATGACAGTCAACCCCTACAAGTGGCTGCACATCTATGGGGCCCGCATGGCCAACATGTACAAAGGCAAGAAGCGGATGGAAACTCCACCTCTTCTCCATCTCAGACAATGCTCACGAGTGAGTGGGTTGGGGCCAGCTGGCTCTCGTGGTAGGCCCCAAAAATTCCTTTGCTATTGTGGCTCCAAATGCATTAGAACCACGTGTGACCCAATCCCAGCCCTGACCCCACACCACCCATTGAAGTTCTTTGCTAAATGTTGAGCAGCAGCAGCAAGCGATATGAATACCAGGTACCAGTGCTCGGTGAGTGCACAGGGCACTTGCTAAGTACCAGCCCGACCTCATGCCCTATCTCATTTAAGCATCACAAAAACACGGGATGCTAAGTTATGTAACTTGCCCAGAACTCAAATCAACACTTAAGCATTCCCTGTATGACCTCTGCCGTATCGTACAGTGGCCCCATGAAGTGATTTTTAGTAACATTCCTCTTTATGTTGCTATGACTGGGTAGTTTTATGGGATGGGGCAGGTTGAAACAGAGTAACTGGTAAATTCTTGGCCCTTTAAGGAAGGGTGTATGCTGCAGGGGCAGGGATGTGGCCACGGACCCCACAGGATCCTGGGTTTTCAGCCCCCACTGGCCGCTGTGGCCACTCTCCAAGCTGGGTGGGATGCAGGGAGATGGGGACTGTTTGGCTAGGGTGATGTCAAATGTCTAGTTTCTAAGTGCTTCCTAATTATACCTTCCTGTTGCTGGTTTCTTCCCTGCAGACCGTGAAAATCAGTCTATGCTAATCACGTAAGTGTCCCTCTGTCTCTCAGTCTATATACATATAATTAGGTCTGTGTTTTACACATGTAATTAAGCCTTCTTAGAATTAATTGGTGGGATTTTGTATGGGAATCAGCAGGCAGCGCGTGGACCTAGCAGACGAGTAAGGCTGCACCTGCTAAACGCAGGGGGGCCTCTATGTCCCCAATCCCCACACCCACGTCCCCACCCCCGCCTGTCTGTCCCGGTTGAGGGGTGACACGTGGCCACGCTCAGGCTGCCCCTTTTATTGCTTTGCTTCTCCGTGGCCAATCCCCTCTTTGTGCTTCATTTCTGCTCCCGTTTTCCACCCACAGCGGAGAATCCGGTGCTGGCAAGACTAAGAACACCAATAAGGTCATCCAGTACTCTGCCAACACCAGAGGAACTGGCAAACAGTCCTCGGGTGCGAAGGTAGGGCCCCCTGGGCAGGCTCAGGGTTTGTCATCCCCAGCCCGCTGTGTCTTCAGGCACACACAGCCTTGGTACACACAGCAGCAGCACACACAGCAGAGCCCATGTGACTGTGGGTCCGTGGGTCAGGGCCATTTTACAGATGAGAAGATTGAGCTTTAGAGAGAAGCAACTTGGGTGGGGTCACACAGGGGGAAGGCAGCTGCAGACCCAGTCTCCCCCCGCAGGATGGATTCTGCTGCCCCAGCCACATCTGCCCCCAGAAGGGCGGGAGGGCAGAGCCACTCGTGCTTGGTGGGGGAGAAATGGAGAACAGGGCTCCTCATGAAGCTACTTCTGCAGGCTCTGGTGGTGGCCCGGGGGCACGAGGAGTGTTAGCTGGGCCAGCAGCAGCTGTAACAAACAGACACAAAAGGAGAGCTTGGGAGGAAGAGCAGGGATGCCCGGGGAAGGGTTTTCAAGCTAGTCAGGGGTCTCTCCACCAATAGCAAAGTGAGGCAACAACAGCTAAGCGTCAAGGTCTATCATCTGCCAGGTGCTCCTCTGATGTCAGGGGCTGCAGGGGGACATGTGTCAGGTGGTGGCCCTCTTCCCAGGTCCCTTCCAGCCCCGATTTCCCAGCCTTCCCAAGGCCGTTCCCCTCCCGCTTCCTGGCACATAAGCCACCATCATTGGAATGCGCTGGGTCCCCAGGCAGCAGCGGACAGGCCCCCACCTTGTGTTTCTCTCTGGGTCAGGGGTCCCTGGAGGATCAAGTCATCCGCACGAACCCAGTGCTGGAGGCTTTCGGGAACGCCAAGACAGTCAGGAGAAACAACTCCTCTCACTTGGTGAGTATGAGCAGTGGCAACGGTGGCCCCTGGGGTGGTGGGGCAGATGTCATCACCCCGTTCCAGGTAAGAAAATTGGGGCTGATTTAAACAGGTGAGTGGGATGAGGCAAGTCACGGCATCTCCTTCCCAGAGACTTTTAAGGTCTTATCCATCAGGGTCTATATATCGTAGAGCCCTCATTGGTATTTAAATCAGGGGCTTGAATGCAGAAACTTGGTAACATGGTGACAAGCCTCCCCCCTCCTTGGAAGGATGTCAGAGAGGTGCCATCCCCAAGGCCCTGGTGGATTGGGAAGCTGGCATGGCCGTCTAGTGGGAGCTGGAGTCATAGAAGGGTTAGAAACGCCCTGGCCTTTCCCTCCTGACTCCAGTCTCCTGCTGGGGCCTCTCATGCCTGAGCTGGTGGGTTGGCAGGGAGCCTAGGAAAACAGTCCAGCAGGGAGGAGGTGGGGGCAGGTGAGGGATAGATGTGAGGGCCGAGATGCAGATACAGAGACTCTGCTTCCAGGAGACTTTATCTGTGGTTCTGCCAAAGGTCAGGGAGAGGGCTGTGATGTCTCTGGGTAAGGAGACTTGGCAGAGAGCTCCCTACCTTTGGCTGGCCAAATTCCCACCATGCCTGCCTCTAAGCAGAATTCCAAAGGGTCCCAGCCCTTCCTGCTGAGCCTTCCTTTCCCCTACAAATGCCCCAAACCTACAAGCTACCCCACAGACCCTAGATTTAGCTCCAAGACCTGTCCATCTCCTTCTCTGCTCATCTGTGTGGGAAACCCATGGCTCCACATACAGCCACATCGGGCCCAGTTACACTCCCCGCAGCATGCTTAAAAATCAGCGGGGCCGTTAATGAGTGACCGCTGCCAAACCCGAGCCACGTGTTGCTCTAGAGCTAAGCGCTTCCTCCCTCACAACCCTCTCCCCTCCTTCCTGCCCAGGGCAAGTTCATCCGAATCCACTTCAGAACTGCAGCAAACTGGCTGGAGCTGACATCAGGAGCTGTGAGTCGGGCCCCTTTTGGAGGGTCTTCTGGGCAGGACCAGCTCCATAATTTGTGGGGTCCAATGCAAAATGAAAATGAGGGGCCCCCTGTCCAAAAAGTATTAAGAATTTCAAAACAGCAACAGAGGAACATTAAACCAAGTGTAGGGCCCTTTTGAACACAGACTGTCTCTTGCCCAGGAGGCAGGCCCTGCTCCTGGGCTCCCCTCTGTCGGCAGTCAGGCCCCCCTGCGGCTGTGTGTCTGGGGGGAAGGAATGGACCCATGATGGCTGTGGCACTGGGCTTTACGGAGAGGGGAGCCGTGCTTTCCATGGAACCCTGTGCTCCAGGCAGAGTGGGTCTGTACTTGGGGGTGTTTTTGCTTATTCTTCTCCAGATCTCTTAGAGAAATCTCGTGTCATCTCGCAGCAGGCAGCCAAGAGGAGCTACCATATTTTCTACCAGATTCTCTCTAACGGGAAGCCTGAACTTGTCGGTAAATATCTTTATGTCTGTCTGCCTGCCCCTTGACTTGCTTTTCCTTTCTTTTCAATAAGGAAAGGATTCCCACGTGCGGAGGGTCTGGTGTCAACCCGCAGTTCTGCGCGAATCCTGTTCAAGTGACGTGAATGGCTTACAGAGAACTCGCTCACAGCTCTGCTCACACATCTCATCCTCACAGCAGCCTTAGAACCATTGTTGGCCATTTCACATGGGGCTTCAGGATGCCTGTGACTCATGGCTGAGACGTGGACCTGGGATACGGGGCTTCAGATCCTTGGGTCTTGGACCTGCTGTCTCTGGGCCTGAAGCTCAGACAGCAGTAGAGAGGTCAGCCCAGGACCATGGTTAGCCCTGCCAGCCTGCACGTGCAGTAAGAACAGGCTCCCCTCTGGGTGGACACAGCCCACACTGAGTGCCCAGCTCGGCTAGCGGACTGCGCTCACCCCCTCGGCTGGATGAGCTTGTGCAGGCACCAACGTGCTCAGCTCCTCGTGGCAGACCTGTTCAGGATATAAGGTCGGTGAGGGATGAAAACTCAATCTTCCACATGCACATCTCCTAACCCAGCCAGAGAATAGGGCATTGGGTACGACCCCACTCACAGGTGGGCTTTATTTGTGTTGGACACAGTGTACTTTTAAATTAATGAATGACATTTGAAACTGGAGAACTTCACATAAAAATCCAACTTCCTGGTTTCTCCGGAGTAGCAGAAGATCCAGTAGCCATAGGCCTGCCCTCCCATGTGGCACTGATCAGGGCAGCTGGATGGTGTGGCCCCTTTGGATGGAACTCAAGCTCTCCTGTTTGCCACACTCCCCACCAAGGCCTAGTGCCTTCCTGACCCTGGAGCAGAGTGGCAGGTACCCTCAATCTTCCTTCTTGGGCTGTAGTTTTCTTTGACAGTAGAGACGAAAGAAAAGGAAAATATTTCTTGTACCCATGTCTCTTCCAAAAGTGAAGACACAAAGATAGACCAGGAGGGGCACACATTTGAAGAAAAATAGAAGTGAGCATATTTCTTTGTAAAAGCACAATATCCCATGCATATTATATGCACGTGAGTGTTATTGCCCCCTGCAGTCATTGTGTTACCTTCTGCCTTCGAGTATGATCTGCCCTTCAGAGAGGAAGGAGAAAGATATGACCTCATCTATTGGGTGCCTACTAGGTGCCAGGTATTAGGCCAAGTGACAGAGGACACAACCAAGTTCCTGAGACACTCTTGCCACTCTAAAGCTCCTCATGTGACCCTGTTCAAGTCCCTCCATGACTCCAGGTGCTCCCAGAGGGCAAGGGCCATGACTTGTTCAGCTCTGTAACCCCCGTGATGCCCACCATCAGGCCTGGCACATGCGAGGCACTTAGAGATATGGGTTAAAAAGGAAGGAGAAGAAAACCACATGTCACCAGCTGTTAACCTGCTTTCCTGCTCTTGACAGAGAGTCTGCTGCTTGTTCCCAACCCTAAGCAGTACCACTGGGTGAGCCAGGGTGTCACCCTGGTGGACAACATGGGCGACAGGGAGGAGCTGCAGATCACAGACATGAGGGGGACGGTGTGGCTGATGAAAAAGAGGGAGAGCCAGATGGAAACTTTGGGGCCTTACAAACACTGCCACCAGAATTGGGGTGGGGGACCACTCAGAGCTGTCAGGCAGCAGCCTAGTTCTTTCCTGAAGTTTTCTGGGGTTGCACTTAGCACTTATCCCAAGCCCGTCGTAGCAAGCAGAGGTTCTCTTTGCAGAGTTGAACTAGAATTCCACAGGGACTTAAGGGGCCATCCACTCCACGCAACTTTCCCTCCTCCCCAGTCCAGCTAGAAGTTCCCACTGCACCCTCTGTCTGCTTTTCTTACGGCACTGAGCAGCTGTGACTGCTGTTGGTAGGATTTGTGTACCAGGCCCTCTCTCTCTCTGACAACAGAATCTATTCCTGAGGCATCTTTGCCTTCCCCTCTCCCAGTACCCAGCATGAAGCCCTAACAATAATAATGATGGTAACAATAACACTGCTTCCCATCTATTGAGCACTGACGATGTGTCAAGCACTGGAGTAAACATTTACACTTCCTTCTGGTTTATCCTTATGACCACCTACTCTCCCCACTTTACAGATGACTAAACAGAGGCCAGAGAAATGAATAAAATGACTAGATTGCAGAGCATCTTCTCTGGGCTTCTTGGAGGAAAACAGACCTCTCCCTGTTTAGCATGTGTCTGACCCCCAGAGCGCACACCAGGCCACAGTGGCCCATTGGTGCCACCCCACGGTGGCAGTGCCGTGGCCTCTATTCTGTGGGTGAGAAGGCATGAGTTCCTTGGCTTTCTCCTCCCTGTGGCCTTGCAGGTTGCCTTTGATGTTCTGGGCTTCAGTGCCAAGGAGAAGATCGGCGTTTATAAGCTGACTGGGGCATCATGCACTTTGGCAACACGAAGTTCAAGCAGAAGCCCCGAGAGGAGCAAGCTGCAGTGGACACCACCGAGGGCAGGTGTTTGGCTGGGGCCGTTCAGGGAGGAGGCAGCCAGAGGCGGGGGCTCACTGCCCTCCAGGCTTCATGCACATTTCAGAGACATGCTGTCAACCAAGAATTTTCCCTGGGTGTCCAGACATCCGTACTCTCGGAGCGACATGACAGAGTCAGAGACATGATTTTGGCTTCCATACTCTGCTTTGCCGCTTGACCTTGAGCCACCTCTGTTTTCTCACCAGCAAAAGGGGGTCTCCTCCCCCGTCTCCTCACCCCCTTTCCTAACCACAGTAGTCGGTGCTGCGTCGTTCCGGGGCAGGGCACTGTCTTTCTTTCACCCACCTGCTTTTTCCATCCCCCCTCGTTGGCTGACAAAGTCGCCCACCTCATGGGTCTCAGTTCCACGGAACTCCAGAAGGGCATCACCAGGCCCCGGGTCAAAGTAGGCAATGAGTTTGTGCAGAACATGGAACGGTGCAACAACTCCAGCGGGGCCCTGGACAAGGCCGTCTACGACAAGATGTTCAAGTGGTTGATGGTCAGGATCAACACGACCTTGGACACCAAGATACAGAGGCAGTTCTTCATCGGGGTGCTGGACATCGCCGGCTTCGAGGTCTTTGAGGTGTGCCTGGGCTCACATCCCGTTTCTGCGTCGGGGTGGCCATACTCCTTTTCTGAGCTGCTTTTCACCATGCTTCTCTTGTTTCTCATCTTGGACCTGGAGCGGGCCAATCTCAGTTTGCCCCTGGGTCTCTGACTTTTGGACTCCAGAAAGTTCCATCTTCATTTGTGTGGCACCAAGTCATAAAGAATGCTGTGAACATAATGGAGAGAATGAATGGTGTGCTAGAGCCGGCCTGTGCTGGCTCACAAGGGCTGATGATTAAATTTTCTGGAATTTTGTAAGCCAGTTGACATCATGTTGATACGTGGCCATGGTGTGAGCATTTACACAATGGAAATTGGCCAACACTACAAATCAGGCTTTTTTTCAGCCCAGACCCTGGGCTAAGCCTTTTTTTTTAAGTCAGAGACTGCTTTCTGTGAATGAAACCCCATGCTGAAGCCTCATATGAAAAACAGGTTAGAGTAGAGGTGTATTGTCGTCACAGAGCAATACTCATGGAGCATGTACACGTGCCAGACCCCAGGCTAAGCTGAATCTGCTCAAAAACCTTACGAGGCAAGAATGATTCGTGTCCCCATTTATAGATGGGGAAACAGAGGCACACAGCTTGGCACTGAGAGGGAGAGCTGGTTTACCAGCACAACGCTGGTGGCCTCTCACTTCTTGTCCACATAAATGAGACTTGGGTCTCATCACAAGACTAGTGTTGTGAGTCAGGAAGACTTTACCTTTTGATTGGAAACAGCATGATTAGGAGTCAGTATACCTGGTTCTGGACTCAGGTCAGTCACTAGTTGCTGTGTGGCCTTAGGAAAGTGGCTACCCCACTCTGAGCCTCAGTTTTCTCAACTCTAAAATGAGCAGGATGAAAGAGGTGGTTTCTACGGTCCATTTCAGCTCTGCTATACTGTTATTATAGGATTTCTACTAGCCACAGATGGATATTTTAAAAAAACAGCTTGGCCCAATTTCTTTCAGGCTCTAAAATGCTAACTTGGCTGCTGTCTACAATAGAATCATTTAATTTCATAGGTGGAAGGACCCTGAGCACCCTGGGCGGCCACTGATGGCTCGCAGGGTGGGACTAGAGAAGGAGGAGGCCCTGCACCAACAGCAGAGTGTGGTGGCATAGATGAAGAGGGTTCAAATCCCGGCTCGGCCACTTCCAACCTGTGTGCCTCTGTTTCCCCATCCATAAATGGGGACACTAGTCGTTCTTGCCTCGTAAGGTTTTTGAGCAGATTCAGCTTAGCCTGGGGTCTGGCACGTGTACATGCTCCATGAGTATTGCTCTGTGACGACAATACACCTCTACTCTAACCTGTTTTTCATATGAGGCTTCAGCATGGGGTTTCATTCACAGAAAGCAGTCTCTGACTTAAAAAAAAAGGCTTGTAAACCCCTCAAATCCCTTCATCCTATAGACGAGGACGAGACAAACCACACGTAGAAGAACTGCCCAAGGTACACAGGGGTCAGATCCATAAAGCATTTCAAATGATCTCCATCCCTGGAAAGAAAATGGTTCTTTCCCCGATGATTTTTGTTAACCACACGGAGCCGGAATCTGGCCGCCTGGATTTCAGGTCCCAGCATCAGCACTGTGTGGCCCCCGGCGCGTGCACAACCTGCTCTGTGCCTTTGCAGAAGAGGGTGATGGAGAACGGCTTCTCACAGGGCTGATGGGAGCACGGACAGGAGGTCAGGGGGGAGGCATTTGGGGCAGTGCTGACACGGTTGGCGCTAACAAATTTTCCCTCTGCTAGTGGCTCATCACTCGGTCCTGGGAGAGGCTGTGTGTGTGTCTGGGCTGATGCCCCTCTCTGGCCTCCCACCGCAGTTCAACAGCTTCGAGCAGCTGTGCATCAACTTCCCCAACGAGAAGCTACAGCAGTGCTTCAACACCACGTGTTCGTGCGGGAGCAGGAGGAGTACGAGAGGGAGGGCATCGAATGGGTCTTCACAGACTTCGGGCTTGACCTGCAGGCCTGCATTGACCTTCTGGAAAAGACAACCTGCTTCTCGAAGGACAGAGGCCGGGGCCCTGACCGGGGCACGCCTCAGGAGGAGAATTCACTGGGGCCTGCAGGGAGGTGGTTCCTGGATTCCTCCTGGATTTGGGGCAGTCAGCAACACCGCCGATGACTTTGATTGGTCTGACCTCTATCTTCCTCTCTACAAAATGGGTACAACAGTGACTGCCACGGCCACGGTTAGTTGGGCTGTTGTATGCCTTAACTCACTGGATCATCACAAGCTACCATATGCGGGGGGTAATTTATTATAACCATTTCACAGAAGGGAACATTGAGGCATGGGGAAGGGAAGTCACTTGTCCAAGGTGACACAACCCGTGAGTGGCAGAGTCAGGCTCTAACCCGGGCAATCTGATAACCTCCCCTGTAATCACACCACAGGGAATGTTTCAGCAAATGGCTTAGTTCGAGATATATTGTTTGATTAAATGCAGAAAAGGGATAGAAAAAGGACATTAATGAGACAGATGACAAAATCTGACCAAAGTCTGTTCATAGTATTGGGTCAATGTTAATTTCCTGCTTTTCCTCATTATACAGGGGTTATGTTAACAGTTGGAGAAGTTGGATGAAGGATGTATAGAAATGCTTTGCACTATTATTTGCAAGCCTGAATTTATTTCAAAGTGAAAAGTTAAAAAATAAAGGAAAGAAAGAACTCATCTTGTGTCTGAGGCTCATCCTTGGGCCTGTCGTAGAGAATCTGTCACCAGAGCAGCAGTGGTCTCCGATGTAGGGCCAGCCTGAGCCTCCAGGAAAACAGGCTCCAAAATCAGGCTGCATGCACCTCCCCCTGCCCCCAGCACCTACAAATACCTCCTGTCCAGCTGTCACAGAGCCTGAAGTGTCCTCATGCCTGAGCTTTGGGGTTAAGCATTGCCCTCTTCCAGAGGTCTTCTTTAGAAATCCAGACCTTCCATGGATGGGAGGTATGTTAAGTCACTAACAGCATTTATGAGCTCCCTTTTTTGTGAGAAGAGACCTAGAACTATACGAGGCCCCCGGTAGCCAGGAAGGTCATTGAGGCGGAGGAGCGGATGAAAGAGAATTAAATGCAGAGAGGACAGGTGTTGTTGACCTCACTGTTTTGCTGAGGGCCAAGCCTGCCTGGCACCACTGTTTGGGAGGGATTAGCATTTGGGGAGCTATGTTGCCCCTGCAGACTTCAGTCTTCCCTTCTGTTGGACTCCATAAATTCTAGTCTCTTTCAAGTCTAAATGGCCATAGCATTTGAAGACCAGACCATGGAGTGCTGGCACCATTAGTGGTCACTGCCCAGAGTTCTGCTTCCTGGCTGGTCACATGGTGTCTAAGGCACCCCTCCCACCGACCCCTGGCGACCACCAGAGTGGCCTTGTTGGAGTCCTGTGGCCTCCTCTGACACCATCTGCTCCTCTTCCCTTCTAGCCCATGGGTATCTTCTCCATCTTGGAGGAACAATCCGTCTTCCCCAAGGCCAGTGACAGCACGTTCAAGGCAGCCCTGTACTACAACCACCTGGGCAAGTCCAGCAACTTCCTCAAGCCCAAGGCGGGCAAGGGCAAGGGGCCTGAGGCCCACTTCGAGCTCGTCCACTATGCAGGCACTGTGAGGACTGCCTGGTGCCCCGTGTGGCCACCTGCTGGCTGCCCTCCCAGTGTAGGTCCATCCTGCCACACCCTTCCTGAGGCTTCCCCCCTCCGGCTAGCACAGCCACGATACAGCAGGGTGATCCGCTCATTGAGATGAACTCCGGCTCATACTTCCTCATCACTTCTCCCTCTGAGAATTGCAAAGCAATCCAGCCAAGGATGCCTGCCTAGGGAATCAGCCAGCAGTTTGTGCCCTCAGTCCTGCCAGGGCCACACCATCGTCTATGGCCCTCAGTTTGACGGTTAAACTTCAGTCTTGGTCAGAAATTACAACACTCGCAAAAAGAAGAAGAAAAAAATCCATGAGCCCATCAATTATTCCTCAATTGATGAACCCATCCTCTGACAGCTTGTGGCCGCCAAACCAACGAGGTGACATCTACGGAGTGGCTTTTTTACTCATGATAAACTTAGTCCTTGGGGAAGAGGGAAATTAAGTGGAGCCCGGACTCAGGTTCTATTTGAATAATATGGATAGGGGACACGGCATTCATTCAGCCAGCTTATAAGAATGTATTTGGTTTCCCGGGGATTTCAGTGTTGCCGTAAATGCCAGTGCTCCTGTTAACACCAGGGTTTGTTGACCCTCTGTGGGTTTAACTGTGGGGAAACAGCAGCCTCGGGACAGAGCTGTCAGGAAAGCTGCTGTTGGATTGGGCATCGGGGCCAAAATCTTACGATCTCATCAGCCAAAACAATGCCAATTACTCACAAAATGGACTGTGCCATACCTCGAGCAAAGAGCAGGCTTGGGGCCGAATGTGGTGCTCCATCTCACCTCCCACAATGAAATGAGAAGCGCTCCATATTTATAGCAATGAAACATCCGAAGTCAAATGGGGCCTATGCATTTCCAAGAAGGCTCTAACATAAAGCCCAGAGGTGACGAATGTCTATACACTACATAGGAGAAGGAAAGCCCAAGGGTTTTGGCTAGTCATCTGCTTCCTTCAGTTTTCTGTGCTCACTGGAAGGATCTGAAAGGCTCTTTCCTCTTCGCCTCTCCAGCTGGGGCCACATAGCAAAATGGGAAACAAATTAGTGGATGTGCAATTACCTGGACACATGGAGCCCCCAGTTCTGTGTGGACGGATCCCCCCTTCTACCAGGCGATGACCCAGGGAATGTGTGCTCCTCAGCAAGGAGAAACCAGGTGCCCTTGTAGGGAGTTCTTCATGTAGCTCAGGAGTCCACTGGTCAAAGCCAGTCACTGATTGCAAGAGATGAGCCTGGAAGTTCAGCCCACCTGGGTAGAAGAAGACCCGGGGTCAGGGAGGCTCAGTGTGGCCAGCAAAGCAAGACAGTCAAGAGGAGATCACAGCCCAGCAGAGAGAAGCTGGGCAGTCTTGGTCTGTGGGTAAAGCTCAGAGAGGGAGTGTCCTAGACAGGCAAATGCCCAAGAGATCAGATGATGAGATCTCCACTTTAGGCTGGGGTTCAGGGACATCCCAGGACTCCAGGCAAGTCATCAGGACAAGAACGGAAGCCCCAGGGGATGGGGCTGAAGGTTGGTCCTGGGAACCTGGATCAGGGCAGAGCTGTATGTAGAGGCTCTGGCTGTGGGACCTGAAAGGAGGAGGCTGGGCCTGAAATGTAACCACTGACATTGTCCCTCCTCCAGGTGGGTTACCACATCACGGGCTGGCCGGAGAAGAACAAAGACCCCCTCAATGAAACAGTGGTGGGCTTGTTCCAGAAATTGACACTGGGGATCCCGGCCCTTCTCTTCAAAAAAGAGGAGGCTCCAGGTATGGCTGACCCTTTGTTGTGTCCAGTCTCCCTGTGCTGATGCCCTTTAGTGGCCAAAATGGAAAGAAGGAATCAAAACTCTTTTTCAACTTGTTGGATGAATAAATGATGAATGAATGAATGACCAGTTGCTTGAGGTAGGCCATGGCTGATACTGTGATAGAGGGATGCAGAGGCATCCTGGGAGCTTACATCAAGTGGATTGATCCTGGGCCTGTGTCACCCCTAGGTGGAGTGATACTGCTTTGGAAAAGTTGACGCCCAAATGCTCCATGCTCATATTCAGTTCCCTGCTCTCTGTCTGAGGCAAATGCCAAGCCCAGCCCTGCCTCCCACCCAATCAGGGTCGCAAGGCCCATAGGGGAACACCCAGGGTGGAACCTGCCCAATGGGGTAGCCACCCAGTGGGGCAAGAACTGCAAATGTCCTGGGACTCAGAGATGTTTTCACCACCAATGGACAACTCCTCCAGATGGTCTGTGGGCTCTTCCTCCTCCCCAGGCAATGGGAGCAGGTTGTCACCTTGTGCCAGCCCTAAATCACAAAGGGCTCCACACTTTCCAGGGAGCATAGCACTCCTTTTGATAATTATGCCACAGTCGGCACATTCACCCCTCCCTGGTAGATCTCATTTTCCTGATGGGAGAGCCCCACCTCACCTAGTCCAAGAAAAGCCTTTTTAAAACCAGAGGATGCATGTCCTTTGACACAGAGCACTTAATGGAGCTGCCTGCTCCCGTGCTGGGTGCTGACGTGAAATGTGCTTGTCTCTCTTCCTCAGCTGAAAGCAAGACGCAGAAGAGAGATTCTTCCTTCATGATGCTCTCCAACTTCTACACGGTGAGTAGGGGCTGCCCCAGAGGCCACCTTGGGTCTAGTGCCCTCAAACCTCCATTTCAGTTATGTGGTGGTCTGGCTGCCACCTCACAGCCAAGGACAGGATGATTTCATTTCTATGCCTGTGGTTCCTCTTTCATTCGAGGAGTCTGTTTCATTCTCAAGGGTTCACAGAACCACAGGACCACAGGGCAGAAAAGACCCGTAGAGATGGTCTAGTCCACCCGTGTCATTTCAGACTGAAACCCAGAGAGTGATGGGACTTGCGCAACATGGCTAGTCGAGATATCAGTGTCTAAGATCTTGTGCCCTAGAGTTGGCTGCCAGGTCCTCTGGGCTGGTCACACTTTCCACAAAGTTTGGGCATTGCTGGGAACATCTTCCAAAGTGCAGAAGTGCAGCCAGTGGGGTGATGTTGCATTAAGAAAAATTTTGATATTTCCCAAGGATCGGGCTGTCCTAAGCAGAGTGGGCCACCTCATTGGAGGTATCCAAGCAGAGGAGGAGGGGCCGCCCAGTAGGGAGGTTAACAATGGGCAGGGGTTTGTCCACACAAGCACTATGGTTCCCTCTGGTACCGAGATTCTACGATGAGCCAGCACTGAATCAGGAGGGGCCCCACTTTTTGTAAACCATGTCACCTTGGGCAAGTCACTGGACCTCCAAGAGCAGTGCTATCCAACAGAACTTTCTCTCTGATGACAGAAATGTTCTCTTCTGTCCAATGTGGCAGCCACTGCCCAATATGCTGTCCAACATGGTAGCCATCAGCCACATGTAGCTAGTGAGTACTTGAAAAGTGGCTGGAGTGACTAAAGAACTGAATTTTAATTTTAATTTAATTAATTAAACCAAATAAATACTTCTCCCGAGCTTAGCTGTCCTGCAACACCAACACCGAGCTTTACTCACTCTTTCTTTTTCTTTTTCCTCCATCCCCAGGAGCAGCTGAACAAGCTGATGGCCACTCTCCACAGCACCGCCCCCCATTTTGTCCGCTGTATTGTCCCCACTGAGTTCAAGCAATCAGGTACATCATGGGGACATGTCTCCCTGCTGGAACTCCTCAGGATCCATGAAGTTAGGGTTTGCTTCAAATTAAGTCCACTTTTAATCACCAGGGCTGATTGGAGCAAAACAGGGCACCGAAAGAATCCCCAACAATAGATCATCCAAAAATCACATTCCAGCTGCTTTATAAAGCAAAAATCATGTTCTGGCTGGGTGGGCACCAGCCAGAAGTCACGCTCAGGAGAGGCTGAATTGTGGGGGATGTGGGGCCCCCTGGGCAGTTATGAGAGGAGACTGGGGTTGATGACATGAATACTCTGTTCAGCCTCCTTGAGTGGCAAGGACTGGCCTGTCCCACCCGAGAGCAGCGACTCCCCATCCTGTGCCCTCCCTCTTGACAGACATGGCGGATACCCTCCTGATCATGCACCACCTGGCTTGCAACAGAGTCCCGGAAAGAATCCGTTTGTAGGAAGGGCTTCCCAAACAGGCTGCGGTACCGAGTTCAAGCGGAGGTGAGCGGCGTCTTCCTCACACCTTGAGTACAGTTTCCAGGAATCGACTATTGACAAATACAGTCCCATTGTGGCAGACATTATGGGTGCGATGATGGATACCGCCTCACTGTCATGACGTTACTACATGTTGGCCCAACTTTCAACTGCCAGCACCTGCGTTTCTTTGCCTGCAGGCTCTCTCTGGCTGTTGGAGCCTGCTTTGCTACTCAGCAGGCTAAAAGTATCAGGAATTAATGCCTCCCCAGGAGCAGCCCTCAACTGATGACTAAGGACAGTTGGTGTATAAACACTTCAGCTCCCACACCCTTCTGGTGGGCTCACTCTGAGGCGTGTTCTATACCGGCTCTCAGACAATAGCGTGCTGGTAAATGTTTACCAATGGGCTCTCCAGGTTAAAAGAAAAAAAAAAAAGCTCTGATTTATAGCGTCTGCTGACTTTCATGGTGTTAAATACTCCTATGGCTGACTTCCAGCCACCAGCGTGACATCACTGAATGTGGAGTTGGGAAGAGGTGCGCACAATTGGCTCTTGGAGCCAGTGGGAGCCAGTTCCAGCTCACGACCGTTCCCGGTGTTCCCCCACAGCATTAAGCCCTAGTTGCCCATTGTGATAACTGGCTTGACAACCTGCCTTTATTGGCTTCCCTGCCCAACTTCCCAGCTCCGCCACCTCCCAAACAAACTACTTGCACTTGAATCCTGGCTCAGGGTCTGCTTCTGGGGGGACCCAAACTGAGACCTCTGCCTCAGGGATTATTTTATTTCTACTCCCTCCCAACTTGCTAGAACATGTGACCACAGATTGCTGGAGCAGGAAGGGTCACTGAGGTCATCTTATCCAAGCCCTCTGAAGTCCCTAACTGGGGAAGGACTTGTCTAAATCACAAAGGGGACTCCCGGTAGGTCAGGAAAAGAAGCAGTTCTCCTACGCCTGGAAGAAAATATCAGGAAGGAAAGATTTTGGTGTCTACATTTCTGGGAACACTGACCCACACCAACATTTGTTCCCCGTCCGTCCCATCCCTCTGCCTGCCGTGGGCATCTGTGAAACTAGTTTAATCCCTGCCTCCAAGTCCATCTCAAAGATCAGTGGGTAACTGCGTGGATGTGCTCCTGTGCTGCTGGCTGGGAAATGACGATGATTGTCGTCGTCTCTCTCCCACCAGGCACCAAGTGCTGAACCCCAATGTGATTCCTCCGGGCTTCGCAGACAACAAGAAGGCCTCAGAGCTGCTGCTCAGGGCCATCGAACTGAACACAAATGAATACAAAATCAGACATACTAAGGTAGGGCCTTCTGGTGGTGTTCCCTCCCTACACCGCTCAGCCTTGCCCCGAGAAGGTTGGCTTCAAGGGTGACTTCCAGCTCGGCCGTTGGCCGATTGTCTGCCTTGAGAAAGTCCCTCAACTGCTGAGAGCCTCACTTTCCTCCTCTGAAAAATCAGGACTGATAAATTCAATCTCATGGGATTTGGGGGTGATTAGCAGGAATGTGCGTGAGAACCCAGCTCAGACTGAGTGGTCTCAGTAAATGGTAGATTATTTCTTAGGACTGTGTAAGCCCCAGACTTCTAAGAATAAAAGGAGCCAATTAGAATTAAGGTCCTGGATTTGACCAGGGCACAGCAGTAGAGTGTGTGTGTGTGTGTGCAGGGTCTGGGAGCGAAGGACCATATTCCCAGCCCACCCACACCGAGAGCCCCAGCCCTGAGCTGGGAGGTGAGTCGGGGTTGACTCAGAAGGAGCGGCCACCTGATCCTGACTCATGGGGCCTGGGCCGCCCTGTGTCTGTCCCACTTCCTGGCCCCACAGAGTCCTGTCTGGACTGTAAGGGCTGGCCAGGCCAAAGGTGCAAGGTGTCCATCTACAGCTGCCCAACCAGAGAGCAGCCCAGCATGACAGCCAGGGTGATGGGGAGGAGCATTGGCTCTGCAGTCAGGAGCGTCAGGCTCAAAGCCTGCCTCTGTGTAGCCTGGAGCAGGTCACTTCCTTTCCAGGTCTCATGGGTGGCACAGGCAAGCGCAGCCTCTCCACAGCCCTGGTGTGGCCCAACGCACGATGCATGAGGAAGCTCCAGCATATGTGTTCATCCAACGTGTCTGGTCACTCGGCAATGCTCACGGAGTGCCCCTGTGTGCCAGGCTCGGTTCTAGGCTCTAGGGACCCCCCAGTGAACAGAAGAGGAGTCCCTAGCTCTCTGGAGCTTGCTTCGTAACAGTGGGTGTTAGCAGAATTGCAACACTGCTCTAGAATCTGTCAGAACTGCTAGCTCTTTCACAACTAAGACCTGTAGGTAAATGTGTAGCTAAATGACTTACCAGAACACTCCAGTAAGTTTCATCACAGAATCATTGAATACTTGAGCTGGAGAGAACCTTGGAGACCAGCTGGCCCCTCCTTCCCCCACTCCACCTTTGTCAGACTTAATAAAGCCTGGGGAGGGCGTGGAGGTGACGTGCCCAATTTCACAGAATTAGGCAGGACAGAGCAGGCCCCAGGCCACACGACCTCTGGTCACGTGGCCTGAGAACCCGGGGCTGACTGCACCAGGATCTGACTCAGCTACCGCCTGGGCAAACGGACTGCATTTTGTAGTTGTTCAGGGGCTACACTGGGCACATCAGGTCCAGTAAGACCCAGGGCTGCAGGGGACGGCTTTGTTCCCCAAGGACCAAGCAGGCTCTGGTGGCAGGGGCAGAACAGAGAACAGGATGATTCTGCCCGTAAACTGTGTGCCTATCTGTGGTGTTGGCTCAGGTAGGCCCCACCCCCCGCCAAATGCTCCCTTCACTGCTCCTCAGAGACCAGACCTCAACACCAATTGATTTTGAAACATCAAGAAACATTTTACGAAATCAAGCCCAATGTCTCTACCCCACGGTGGCTAGCTCCTTGGGATTTGGGGGAAGGAGGGCAAGGGGATTCTTTTCCATCCTTTTCCTGTCAGTATCCATAGCATCCACCCAAAGGATTTAGTTGGGGGCTCTCCTCCCTGCCCCAGACTCTCAGAGCTGGGTGGACTCAGGGTTCTGTACTCCCAACGGACAGGAGGGGAGACCGAAGTCCCCCAGAGGAGAGTGACTTGACCAAAGTCATGTAGCACATCAAAGGCAGGCTGAGCCAGATGCAGGTCTCCTGGCTCCTTCTATCCTTCTAGAAGTTTCTATCATGTCCTATTGGAAGCATATAAAAAGATATTACCTTATGAAAAACTCTAATAAAGTGAGCACCCGTGAGCACAGTTAAGAACCCAGAACTTAATCTTTGCGTCTCTTTCCTGTCCTTCCTGCCCACTCCCAGGAGTAATCCTTGTCCTGAACGTCAACCATTCTCTTGCCTTTTTAAAAATAGTTTCATCATATACGCATACGGCCCTAGGTTTTGCCTGGTTTTGAGCTTCATGAAAGTGTTATACTCAGTATACCCTTCTGTACCTTGTTTTTATCACTTAATCAAGTTTCTAAAATGTGTCCTCGTCAGCTGGTGTGACATTGGTTTGTTGTCACTGCCATATCACATTGCCTCAGATGGCCACACCGCCCTTACTTATCCTTTGTCCTGTCCTTGCACACTGGGATTGCTTCTTTGCAGTTACCAACAATGCTACTGTGAACATCCTTGCTCCTGGTCCCATGTGGGAGTTTCTCTAGAACAAAGTTCTCAACCTTGGCTGTACATTCGAATCACTGGGGGATTTTAAAAATACCGACACCTGAGCCCCGCCGCAGAAATTGTTTGAAATCACCTATGCTCAGGCATCAGCATCTTCCCAAATCCCTCCAGGCGGGGCGATGTGCAGCCGGGGTTGAGATACGCTGAGGAGGACGGCTGCCTGTTGCAGGATGTGCAAACAGCCGACTTGAGGAAACGCAAACCGTTGTCCAAAACTGTTGCACCACTTCACCCTCCCCTCGATCCACACCCTCGCCAACACTCGATTGATCAGAAGTCTTAAATGTTGTAGGTGGGGGGCGGGGTGAATGGTATCTCGTGACCTTAATCTGCATTTCCCTGAGGTTGGGTGTTTCTGGCTCTTTCTAACACATTGCAAAGCGGGCCTTGTTTTCCCGGGGATGAGTCCCACTAGCACCAGAGCTGCATGCCTGAAATTGTGCGGCACTGGTAAAATCTATCTCCTTTCTAGAAAGTCAACCGATCCCACCCCCCTGCCCCCACCAATCCCACCCTTTCCACCCATTAGCTAGTTTAATCCTTATAGCAACCCTCTAAGGGAGGGATCAGCAGTCCCATTTTGCAGATGAGGAACTGAGGCCCTGAGACATGAGTTCCAGGCTGCGTGCGCATCTGACGTGTCTGGCAATGCTCATGGAGCTCTCCCTGTGTGCCAGGCGTGGTTCTAGCCTCCAGGGATACACCAATGAACAGAAGTGGAGTCCCTAGCTCCCTGGAGCTTGCTTTATCACAGTGGGTGTTAGCAAGGCCGGGACTGGAGCCCATAGGAGAATCCAAGGTGCACCCAAGCAAGGGGAAGTAGCTGCTGAGGCTGGCAGTGGCCTGGCTGTCGGAGGCGTCCAGGCGGGGGCCCACCGTTTCCAAGGAGCCTCGAACACCAGCACCAGACTAGGTTTCTTGACTCTTAAGGACCCTTCTGAACCTCTGCTTCTTTGATTGGTGATAGCCGGGCTTTTTTCAGAGGAGCGCCTCTTCCCCCAGGTGTTCTTCCGAGTGGGCATCCTGGCCAAGCTTGAGGACATGCGGGATGAGCGTCTGGCCAGGATCATGATGATGTGGCAGTGTCGGCTCTGGGGTTTCCTCATGAGGGTCGAGTTCAAGAAGATGCTGGAACCAAGGTAGCACTCACAAACACAGACGGGGCAGGACCACTGAAGCCATGCAAGTCCACACAGAGTGACTAGGGACCCCGCCACACACACAGTGGTCAACTCCATTAGTGACACGGTGTGGCGAGAAGAGGGGAGGATGCTAATGTCGTTGCTGGCCCAAAGACCCCTGTTTGGGGCCTACGTTAGTTTCCTAGGGCTGCTGTAACAAAGCACCACAAACTGGGTGCCTTAAAACAACAGAAATTTATTTTCTCACAGTTCTGCAGGCCAGCAGTCCAAAATCAAGGGGCTGACAGGGCCATGCTGCCTCCGAAGGCTCTAAGGGAGGATGTTTTCTTGCCTCTTCTAGTCCTGGTGGCCCCTGGCGTTCCTTGGCTTGTGGCTGCATCACTCCAATCTATGCCTCTGTCTTCACAAGGCCTTCTCTCTGTGTCTGTGTCTTCACATCATCTTCCTTCTTTTTGTAAGGATACCAGTCATCTTGGCCTAGGGGCCCACCCTACTCCAGCACGGTCTCATCTTAACCTAACTAATTACATCTGCAAAGATCCTATTTCCAAATAAGGTCACATTCACAGGTACTGGGGGTTAGGACTTCTGCATATCTTTTTTTTTTGGTGGGGGGGAGGATACAATTCAACTCATAACAGGGGACCAACTACTATAAACTCTTCTCTTTAAGTCTACAGTTACTTCACAGCCTTTCCCTTACTTGATCCATATGATGATACTGTGAGAGGGATACAGTAGGGCCAGCACCTCCACATTACAGATGTGGAAACTGAGGTCAGAGGGGTTAAGGAACTGGGCCAGGTTTATGCAGAGACAGTCAGGATTAGAACCTAGGGAACCTCATTCCAAATGCCTGCCCTCAGAATCTTGTTTTTCAGCCATCTCTCTAATACAGTAATTAGAAAGTAGCTCGGGCCGTCCCAGCTGAGCTGTGGTTGACTCTGGCTCTTTGTGGTCATAGTAGTAGTAAAAATAACAGTAATGAATAAATAATAACAGTAATGAAGTCCTGATACCCACCAGCAGGCCTTCCGTGACCCCTGGCTGAAGGTAGGGACATCAGTCAGGGGCTGAGGGGTGGGATGGCAGCCCGATCCAGCCCAGGGCCTTGGGGCACAGGAGGTCCTCAGTAAATGACACTTGAACGAAGCTGTAAGGGACAAGAAGGGGTGGATTCCAGAGACTTTGCAGATCGATGAGATTTAGAGGTTAATGCTTGATATCCAGTGAGGGATGGAAGGCAGGGAAATGCAAGAAGTGAGTGGTCTGTCTCAGCCTTGTGTTGTCTGAGAGAAACCAGTTCTGTCAGGGAGGTCACGCCCTGACACCTGCATTTTGACTCGTGTCAATCTTTTTTGCAGAATTGGCCTGAAAGTCATCCAGCGGAATGTTCGCAAGTTCCTGCAGCTGCATTTCTGGGGCTGGTGGAAGCTCTACAACAAGGTGAGGCCTGAGGGGCCAGGCCAGCCGGGACTGCTGCTGCCTTTGGCCGGGGGCCTCGGTCCCAGGTAGAGATGCTTCTTGGGGGTGGGAGGCCACGGGATGCTGTAGGGACAGTCTAAAAATGAGGGCACTTTGGAGACGAAGAAGGAGTCTAGCCTCCTTCCAAATAGGGGCTAATTCCTCCCTGAGAAAAATCCTAGTGTGTCTTCCCACCTTTCACCTCATCCCTCAAAATAAAATCCACTTAAGATGGAGAAAGCTCCCTTCCCCCCCAAAGTGGGCTTGGTTATCAGTACTTTGCTCCTGCTCATGTTGAGGCATCTTCAACTCCTTCAGTGAAGTCCTTGGCTTCAGAGCTGGAGTGACCTTAGGAAATCATGGGGTCCGACCTCTCATATCCCAGGTTCTTCCGAGGCAGCAGTGAGGACAGAGTGAGTCAGCCATGTGGTGGGGCCGCAGGCGCCCCGAGCAGCCAGGCCACCCTCAACCAACACAGGAGGCCTGAGCCATCCTATTGCATGTGAGTCGAACCTCGGGGTCATGGTGTCCCGCCTGGGGCCCCATTAAGAGGGAACACACCACTGGGCACCAGAGGAGGCCAGGATGCGGGGCTGCCGTGTTCAGGAGATGGGAGGATGGTGTTGTCTCAAGGAACGGGATGTTTGGGGCAGCCATGCTAAGAGCCCCCCACAGCTCTCACAGAAGCTTCTTTCCCCTCCCCGTAGGAAAGAACTTTCTAAGAATTAGTGCTGACCACAAATTTAAAGGGGGGATAGTAAGTTCTGCATTCCCAGAGGTACCCACACACAGGCCAGCCCCCTCAAGGGCCTGAGATTGCAGAGGGATCTAGACGAGAATTTCTCAAAGCTCAGTCATTGCCGGCACTTTCCCCACCTGTTCTATGACTGACCACCTTTCTTTACATCAACTCACTTTTTTATTTTAAAATTTTCATTTTAAAAGCAAACTGTATCACTACCTGATTTAATCTCATTCTAAGCAAATGTTATCCATAAAGTTGTGGATTTAATGAGTTCTTTTTTATTTTTAAAATTATTATTTTCCAAAATTATTAATTTTTAAAATTGTTCTTAAAGTAACTATGTAACCATGAAAATCAAAGGGTTTGTATGCAATGCTTGAATCCATCTTCCTGCCCCCTTGGGGTATGTATTACTCTTTGGGAAGCCCCAGACCAACAGCCTTTAAGATTCCTTCTCAGCAGGACACAGTGGCCACAGATGACAGGAAACAGAGCCTGGGAACTTCCCCGCTCTTTACTGGAAAGTAAAATGTCACTGATTAAACATGGCTGAGCAAGGTCCTGTTCCAATGAGTGAAAAAATAAAATAAAAATCCTTTACCCTTAGTATGTGAACTAAGCTCTAATATTTAACTAAGCCAGATAGAATGAGTCAATGGAAAAACAATACTTTTTAGTAGGCTTTCACTGAATAACAAGAGTTGTGTAGCTGCAAGTTGTGGTGCTTACTCCAACCTTTTTATGTGACCTTTGGCATTGCTGTCTCCCAGATCCCGGCAGACCAGGCTGGCAACGAACAAGGTTTGTCTGTCATCTTCAAACAGAGGCAATGCCTCCTCGCAAACCCATTTCCACAGCATTTGCCCTTCTGGGAAATGTGTCCGTCAACTCGGGGACTATCCCCAAGGGCCTGTGCCACCCTCTCTGCTCAGCGCTCTAGGGACACAGAGGGCAGGAGGGAGATCTTCAAGGAGCTCGCAGTCTAGCAGGGCAGAGGAACACGCGTGTGAGGCCTGATGGACCAGGCACTCTTGCAGGGTAAGAAGTGCCAAACGCACCAAGAGGTCCAGATAGACGCCGAGGGTGCAGAGGAGCAACTGCTCCCAGTTGAAGGGCGAAGCAGGCCCAGCCCTACAGAGACGGGAGCAACAGGAGCAGAGGCCAGAGGCAGGACCTACCAGCTGAGCTGGGACAGGAGTGAGTGGGACTATGTTGTAGGAGGCCTGGAAGGCTGTGTGGAGAGTCGGGACTTCGTGTGGGGGAGAAGAAGAAAGAAGTCAGAGAGAGAGACCAAGACAGAGAGATACACACAAAGAGTGAAAGAGACAGGGAGAGAGAGGAAGAGAGAGACAAAGAGACAGAGAGAGACACAGAGATTGAGAGAGAAAAAGACAAAGAAAGAGAGAGAGGGAGGGCTCAGCAAGGAAGAAAGGGAAGGGAAAGCAGAGCTGTGAACTTAGCCAGGGCTCTTGGAGCACAGAGAACTTACGGATGTCAGCGCTGGGCGGACCTGGATGCTGAGGACACCTATCCCTGTCTCGCAGCGTTAAAGAACATCCTGAGGATTGGTCCTAAGCAAGGACGGGCCTTCTCTGTGGAGCTGGGATGCTTTATGGCCTCTGTGGAGAGGGCCCCACCTCATAGCTGCAGCAAGAGCTCCTTTCCACCACAATGGGGGTGTGAGTCCAGTCTGAGACGCAGCCCCCGCAGCCCGCCACCTAGCCCCGTGGCAAAGCCCATCTCCCTAACACTCTATGGTGTTGCTTGCTGCCCAGGTCAAGCCGCTCTTGAACGTGGCTCGTCAACAGGAGGAGATGAAGGCCAAGGAGGAGGAGTTGAGGAATGCCATGTCCAAGACACAAGAGCTGATGAGCAAGGTCAAGGAACTGGAGGAGAAGACAGCCACACTCAGCCAGGAGAAGAACGACCTCACCATCCCTGGGGAGAGGGGAGAGAGCTGGGGGCTTTGGCAACTGCTCAGACCCCCAGGGTCACTATGAGTTAGACCCAGAGAGGGAGGAAGGGTGAACCTTCCAAGAAGCCATGTCCCTCCAGACCACAGGGAATTCCCAGCCTTCTCTTTCCTTCATTGCAACGTCACCCTTGACCCAACTACCGCAAAGTCTCTATTGAATTCTTATTTGCCCACAGCAGCAGGCTGGGCCCACACAGATACGTGCTGGGCCTGCGGGGATGGCCCAGACATGGCGGCCACGAGATGTGGTGGGAGGAGCACCCCCAGCGTGAGCCTGGCTCTCGCGCGTGACCTCGGGAACGTGTCCTCTTTTGTTTGCCTCCTTTTCCTTGCCTGTCAAGTGCAAACACAGCGGAGAGAACAAATGACCTAGTTTCCGTGGGGAGCCTGACTCAATGCTTGCCCTGCGCATTCCAATATGACAGCTGTGTTCACTGCTGTGACTTTTCTAGTGTACACAGGGTCCTTCTCTGCTTTGACGCTCACAACCACGCCTGATGACACCGATCTTGACATGTGTCCTACAGGGTAGAAAACTCAGTTTGACCGACATTTAGAGACTATTGAAGTCCTGAGCCCTTTAGTAGAAAACCCACAACTGGGAGGGGTCCGATTCCATCTTCAGTCCTTCCTGCTCTGCCACAGCCATGACCCCGTGGCAGTGAGAGTGTCAGCTCCTGCACTGTTTGCCCATTTCCCCCAAGCTGTCTCTAACATCATTTCTCTGCATCTCTCGATTCCCCTGAGAAGTTGCTCAAGCCGAGATCCTTATTTTATGTTTGGGGAGGCTGAGACTGAGCGAAACCACAGTAATAAAAGAATCTTCCATTTATAGAGTGTCTTCACGTGCTCCAGCCCTTTACACCTCACAATGATTATTTCCCTTATTTTGCAGACAACGAACTGAATTTCAGTAAAGCTATGCCACATACCAAAAGTCACACAGCTGTTCTGGTCTTCTGACTCTGTGACCAGTTGCTGTCTCCCACCACTGACCTCATCACAGGGAGACCCCAGTGGCACTCAGGCTGTCCCTCCTCTGCCACTTAACTGCCTGTGTGACTTTCAGCAACTCCACCTGCCTCCGAATATCAGTACTCTCATCTCTAAACCGTAGCTTACAGGAACACCTGCCTGGCCTGCTTCTCAGGGTTGTTATAAGGAGGAACCGTGGAGGGGAAGTGGTTTGTTAACACAGAAGTGTTAAATCCATGTTGGGAGTTATTTGGGCAGACATCCCACTCCCCATTGATAGATGGAAGCATAGGTACACCCAGGGTCAGTGGAAGAGATGGCAGAGCCTGGATTAACAGTGGTGTCCTGCCCAAGCGCCCTAGACTTCTCCTAGACCACCATTGCTAAAACCTCAGTGCATCTGATCACTGGGGTCTCATTAAAATGCAGATGTGGATGCAGCAGGTCTCCAGTGGGGCCTGACATTTTGCATCCTAATCAGCTTACAGGCGATGCTGCTGCTGCCAGTCTGGAGACCACACTCCTAGACTACACTTTGTCACACACATCACAAAGGAGCTGGGAGCTAGCCCAGCCCCCCATCTGACCCCCAGGACACATTTATTTGGGGCCCGTCAGCCCAAGGTTTGCCCACCATCTTGGTCCCCTGCAGGTACGTGGACCCCTGCCTTTGACTGGGGCTCTTTCTTCCACCAGGAGTGAGAGAACCTGATAGATGCAGAGGAGTGCCTGACCCAGATGATGAAGACCAAAATGGAGCTGGAGAGCCAGATCTTGGACATGTGGCAGTGGCTGAAGGAAGAGGAGGGCACGTCCTCCTCTCTGAGTGCCACCAAGTGCAAGCTGGAGGGGGAGCTGATTGACCTGAAGTGGGACCTAAAGGGCCTTGAGACCACACTGGCCAAGACGTAGAAGGAGAAGCAGGTGAGGAGGCCCCCGGGCCTACCATGCTCCTCTCAGGGCCAGGGAACCCCCAGGACACTCACCCTGCAGGGGACACACCTGGAGTCCCCACTGCAGTGCTGCCCAGTGCCCGAGCCACCAGCCACATGGGGCTGTTTTAACTTAATACAATATAATTTAAAATGTGGTTCCTCAGTCAGCCTAGCCACATTTTGAGTGCTCAATAGCCACACATAGTGAGGGCTACCACGTTGGACAGAGCAGACCAAGAACACGTCCATCGTTACAGAAAGTTCTGCTGGACAGAGCAGCTGACTAAGGCGACTGAGAGCTGTTCCCATCAAGGTGACATCCAGGCTCAGGCCTCCTCGTGCCTGGGATTCTCAGGCATCTGGGCCAGCCTGCTGCCTCCACAGACCCATTATCCTTGGGGCCTCTCACAGAATGTTCTTCATCAGCACCATGTCCACCCCTCCCCCTTTCTCAGAAGAGACAACCCTATCAGTATGCTGAGGCCACCTTTAGCTGTTGGATTTCTGCCCAAACAAGCAGTTGCTGCCCCTCCAGGTGGCTCCAGGGGGCGCCCCTGGCTCCTGATACCAGCTGGCTAGTCCTTGGTCCCCAGGCCCCTTCCTGCCCTTGAAGGTGGGTGGGGTCCACTAGCAGGGGAAGTGGATGCTGCCTAAACCCGTACCTCCAGCTCTGATGTGCAAACAAACCACCAGGATCTCAATACGACGCAGTTCTGGGCAGGCAGGTTTGAGGGGCCCAGATGATGTTACTGCTGATGTCTGAGACTGGGCTTTGAGCAGCAAAGGCCTGAACTGGTGGTTCTCGCTGCCTCCCTCACCCCAAGATTCTGACTTGCTTGGTTGGGGTGTGCCCTGGGTGTTGGCATTTCTCAAGCTCCCAGGTGACTAGAGTGCAGCCAAGCTGAGGACCCTCTCTCAGAGCAAGTGCCTCCCCCTCCTCTCCTTCCAGCTTAAAAGGCCCATCTCTCCCCCACCCCGGTTTCCAGACTCTGGATCACAAGGTCCACACCCTATTTGGGGATCTCTCAGCCTGCTAATACTCCATCGCCAAGCTCCAGAAGGAGAAGAGGGCCCTGGAGGAGCTGCACCAGGTAGGCATGGCCCTCTTCTCCCCTTTGTGGAGCACATGGAGCTTGGAGACTGGAGACCACAGTTCAGATCCTGGCTTTGCTGCCCCTCAGCTGGGGGCCTTAGGGAAGTCACAGAGTCTCCCTAAATCTCAATTCCCTCATCAGTGAAGTGGGTGTGGTCACATCTCACTGCCTTCCTTCCAGGTTTGTTGTAAGTGGTCACCATATAACTTATCACCCAAATTAGGACAGTTTTAAGAATGAAAGGGGACAGCGGGCATGAGTCAGGACGGTCACAGGCACAGTGGGAGGTATGGTCCCGGGGTCGTAAGGAAGAGCGGGGTGTAGGGAAGTGCCCTGTGAGCTCTGAAGCACCAGCAAACCCTGATACGTCAACCACAGGCACGAGCTCTTGGGGCCACGAGGAGACCCACCTTCCTTTCCGGGGGGCTGCCATTATGGGCTCAGGCTCCCGAATGCAGAGCTGGCTCTGATTGGCCACCAGTGCTGACCGTGACCCAGAGCACCTACTAGCCCTGGAAACACGGGTGCAAAGAGCGAGTTGAAGCTCAGACCTGGACAGTGGACCCTCATCCCCTTGGCTGACACCGTGAGTCTATACCATGTCCCCTGAGCTCCTCTCTCTGCTGCCTCTGGAAATCCCTCTCCTTAGACTGTGACTCTCAACTGTATCAAACCCAGGGGCCCTTTTTATAACACGTACAGTCACTTCTTGTTTGCGGTAGTTATGTTCTATAAAGTCACCAAGAACACTGAGTTAGCAAATACCAGACCTCTGCTCCGAGGGGAAATGTAGGCTTATGTGCCTGTGAGGTCTGGTCACGTTTTTGTCAACCAATCAATACATAACGAATACAATTACGATAAATACATTATTTTGTTTTATGTATGTTTCTGTTTAAAGACACCTTGTTTAGTACGTATTGTTGATTCTTTAACATTGAACTCATGGTCAACGGCACTCCGTCTCATGCCTGAACAAAGCTTATCTAATACACAATTTTCTCTGTAAGGCACATCACAGCCTTGCACGTAGGGACACTAGACAGCACTGCAGCACTATGCTTGGGGCCATTTTAAATAGCAAAATCGCCAACAAAAAGCACAAAAATGTGGAAAACATGGCACTAAATAGACCACAAAAAAGGACACTTGTTTATAGCACGAGCTGAAACCAGGCAGAGCATCACCGTGATGGAACGTGCCCCTGGGGCACTCCAACGTCTCACCCCTGCGCATGTCCGCGAATGACCGTGAAAGCACCCTGAGCATTGATTTGGGGATTACAAGTAAATTTTAGCAAGTAGGTGAACTGGCAAATAGACAATCTGCAAATAATGAGGCTCGACTGTATTTTGGAATATATAGTACATAACTTCAAAAATATCAATGCATGCCCTTTGATATAAAGAATAAATGAATGGGTTGGGGCCGCCCGGTGGCGCAGCGGTTTAGTCCGCGCTTGGCAGCCCGGGGTTCGCGAGTTCGGATCCCGGGCGCCCGCCGACGCACTGCCTGCCAGCCATGCCGTGGCGGCGTCCCATATAAAGTGGAGGAAGATGGGCACGATGTTAGCCCAGGGCCAGTCTTCCTCAGCAAAAAGGGGAGGATTGGCGACGGATGTTAGCTCAGGGCTGGTCTTCCCCACAAAAAAAAAAAAAAAAAAAAAGAATAAATGAATGGAAAGTAATTTATAATAAATAATGGAGCTGTCAGTGTGTACAAGCTCAGGCACATGGACTAGAAGACATCGCGGGCAGTGGGCTGTCCACCTGAGCCCGTCTATAACGGCTGCAGACGGGCACCGGAGGGAGTGTAGACAGCTCAGATAGCAAAGTGTGGCTGCTGTCAGTGATCTGATTTTACAAAATGGTGAATAACTCTCAGGGAAATTTTGAACAACAACAAATAAATCTTCTCTCAGTTTTCCTGGTAGATCATTCTTTAAAAATGTAGTGTATACTAAATGAAAAAAAAATAGTTGAATTATACGTAAAGTGGTGGTGGGTTCTAGGTTCAGAAGAGTATAAATAGTTGTTTTACTTACATGAATGCCTGGGAGGGACATCAAGAGTGTGGACTGCAGAATTATTCTTCACGGTGCCAGACTGTCCAGAGTAAAGTGGGATGTCCTGCATCTCTGGAACCACCCACTAAGTGCTAGTGGGGTCCTCAGTCATTGTGACAACCAGAAACCCCCACAGATTTCCTACATGCCCTGTGGAGAACCAGAACCCCAAGTGACCCCCGACAGGTGCTGGGGTCTGCCCCGGCCTCACCTAGCCCCCAGGAGCAGGGAGGGGCTCAGCAGCTGTTCACCGAAGTCAACTCTACTCAGCTCAGAAGTGACAGCACAGAACCAGATCTGTCCAGCTGCTCCTGCGTGCCTGGGGGGACACATGTGTGTATCTTTCCTTCCAGAAAACCCTTGATTACCTGCAAGCTGAGGAACACAAGGTGAACCACCTGACCAAGAGCAACAGCAAGCTCGGCACCCAGATCCACGAGGTAACTCCTTGCTGCTGGGGCTGATTCTACTACCCAAGGGCCAGGTCCGTCCTGGGGCACAGGGTCCTCAGATCACGTTCTGGGAACTGGACTGACACATCCCCTGGGAAGTGAGGCCTGGTCTGGTTCCTTATTGCATCCTGGCCTCAGACTCCCCCCTCCTCTACTTTCTCTTGCTTTTCTTGTCTCCACAGCTGGAGGATTACTGGCAGCAAGAAAAGAAAATCCGGGTGGAGGTGGAAAAGGCTCGTGGGAAAGCTGAGAATGACTTGACGATGTCAATGAGATGGAGTGATCCAAGCTGGAGCTCGAGGAGGTGGTGAACAAGTATGCCCACACAGGCATCCATTTCGTCCATATCAGTATGAGCAGTATCTAGCACTCCTGGACGGTGCCAGGCGCCAGGCACTATGCTAAGGGCTTCACATGTATTCATGCATGTCCTCAGCACCCGCCATGCTCCAGGCACTGTACCAGCAGGGAGGAATATGGGGAGGAAGGAGTCGGTGCTGCTCTGTCTGCAGGGAGCTCCCAGCTCACATGGTGCCTGTTGGGCGCTGGAAAGGAGACTGGTACTACGCAATGCATCTTCCTCAGAGGGTGGGGAGTCTTTGTAGAAACCTATAAACCGGGCTCTCAAAGACCACAAGGAGTTGAGGGGGGTATTTTATCAACAGCACTCTGGCAATGATGTGGAGGACAGGTGGGATGGAGAAAAACTGGAAGCAGGAAGATGATTGGCAGGCTACTGCAATGGTCCGGGTGAAAACCCAAACTGGTAAGAGGCTGAGGGGATGGAGAAAAAGAAGAATCAGATAAGGAAAGTTTTTAGGGAGTAGAATTTGGACAATGCGTCTTTGAAGTATGTTTTGCTAAGGCAGTTTTAAAGCGCCACAGAGTGTTCCAGGGGCACATGCAGAGAGATCTGCATCTGAGCACATTTCCTCCATGGCACACCCAGAAGGGGCGGTGACGCTGCCCGTCCTCCTCATCCACTTGGTCTCCGGCATCTTAGTTCTCACACGTGGCTCCTTGACACGTGGAACTCACGTATCAGAAGGAGACGGACTTTTGTAGAAAGTTTTTGGAGGAAAATTTTCCCTAAAAAGGCAAAGCATCAAGGTGATTCTAGAGAATGTGAGCTGCACCAGAACAGTGATTTCTACCCATTTTGTTCACTGCTGTGTCCCTGGAACCCCAATGTCTGGCACAGAGTAGGTGCTCAGTAATCATCTGTTGAATCAATAAATGTGTGAATGAATGAATGAGTGAATGAAAAGCCTGTGGAGCAGATTCCAGGGTCTGACTCTTTTGTAGGGTGAGACCATCTGGGCTGTCACCCCAGAAGGCTAGGGGTTGGGGGACGAGTGGGTTTCAGCAGGTTCAAGGCCTCCTCTGGCAGCCCAGGTCCATTCCCTCATCAGCTCGCTGGTCTCCCCTCAGAGCTTTTCCTCAGGTGATCACACATTCTCCTGCGGGAGGGATATGGAAATCAATTCTAAAGTCAAGTCTGAATATGAGGATGAGCAGTCTCTGAATTCCACGCTGCAGCAGAAACTAAAAGAACACCAGGTATGCCCAGGACCCAGGAGACTGAGCTCCCCTTTTGAGCTTCCCTTGTGAGATGCACTTCCCTGGGGCCTCTACTCCTATCAGTTGATTGGGTGTTAAGGTTTCCTGAGGAGCAAGACTGCTGCAGAGTCCTTGGAGACTGATCCACGTTCACCTCACGCAGGGCTAAATTCAAAGTCCTTACAATGGTTACAAGGCCCTCCACAATCTAGCCCCTGCTCCTTGCCTGACCTCACCACCCACCAGTCCCCCCACCAATCTGTCCAGCCATGCTGGCTCCTTGTGAGGTCTCAATACCCCAGGCTCCCTCCTGCCTCAGGGCCTTTGCACATGCTTTCTGTGCCCCACTCCCCTCTACTTTTGACAGTGTCCATCATGTGCTTAGCTCCCTTCCATCATTTTCATTCTAAAAGCCAAGTGGGTAAGCTTCTAACTTCACACAGGAGAGATAAATTCCCCTCCTCCACCACCACCACTTTGTCTGCTTACTTGTCTGCTAGGTCCAAACTGAGGAAGTGGAGGAAGAACTGGAAGCTGAGAGGGCAATGAGAGCCAAGGTAAACGAAACACTTCTATCCTTTCCTGAGTCAAAGGACCCGGTGCCAACCACAATCCAACCATAAGCAGCAACTCCCATTTAGGAAACCAATAGAGAGGAGGGCAGGTTTCCAGTTGAAAAGGCCTTGTTTCTTGACCACACTACTGTGTGCCAGGCACTGTGCTACACACACACATTAATTATGCTGTAAGATGCAAAGATGCTATGTGTGGTGTGAGCCCAAGGAGAGGAGGCGAGTTCTGCCTGGGGCAGGTGGAGGAGGCAACATTAGCCTGGGGACTTGAAGACTGAATTCAACAGGCTGACACAGGGAGGAATTTCCAGGCAAAGGGAATGAAATAGCACCTACCTGCATAGGTATGAAGGTGTAAATGGAAGAGCAGAGACTGGAGGGAGGTTTGAGGGCAGGGATCCTATAGGAGATGAGACCAGAAAGCTGAGGGGAGATGAGTCATAACATAGCTAAACTCGAGAGTCAGCGTAGGATGGGCACTAACACCCACCCAGTGCAAGAAGGACAGACAGTGTCCTTCACTGAGTGTGTGGGGTGGCAGGCAGGGGCACTACTCCCCCAGCACAGGCACCCGGCCTCACAGACACGATGCAGTCATCGTGGTCCTCACCAGAGAAAGAAGGGTTCATGGGTGACTTCAGTCAGCATCATTCAGTCTCACCGCAGGTGGAGAAATAACGCAACAACCTGTCCTGGGGCCTCAAAGACCTCAGCGACAGGCTGGAAGAGGCTGGGGGAGCCATGTCTGCTCAGGTACCATCCTTGGGGGCCTGGAAACCCCAATTCCTGCCTGCCTGCAGGGAGAAAAAATGCTGGTTGATAAGCAACGGGATAAAAACCAGTTAGTTCATGCTGAATTCCTGGGGCTAACTGGAGGGGAAACCAATTAATAATAAAGAGTAGGCATGAGAGGGGCTGGCTCAGTCCACTTTCTTCTGGGGCTCCTCAGTTCAGTAGTGTTGATGAAAGCAAGATTTGGATTGGACAAAGAGGGCAGGTGTTCTAAAATATAGTGTATTAATAGAAAATTTGAGGTACAGTAAGGCCAGCAGATCAGGAGACAGTTGCCACTGAAAAGATAGTTTGTAACAATTCCCAAGATGAGTGGGCATGCCACACCATGCAGGGCTACAGGGGGAAGCACCAGGTTCAGTCAGGAGGCAGAGGGAGAGGGAATTGTGGCAGGAGCCTTTACTGTGGTTTCTGCAGGAAGGAACGGGGGAGGCAGCATGAGCAGGTTCAGGATTGGCTAGTTTGGATAATTTCAGTGGGCTTTGGGGCATAGAGGCTGTCCCCTCTGGCCAGTTCTGCTAAGCCCTGTTTCTCCTCTACCCCAGATTGAGCAGAACCACAGGCAGGAGGCCGAGCTGTTGAAGCTCCTTCCAGCGGTGGGAGCTGAAGGAGGTGACCCTGCAGAGTGAGGCCACGGCTCCCACACTGCGCAAGAAGCACACAGACTCCATGGCTGAGCTGACGGAGCATGTGGAGAACCTGCAGAAGGTCAAGTCCAAGCTGGAGAAGGACAAGCAGGTCATGAAGGCCGAGATCGACGACCTCAATGCCAGCATGGAGACCGTGCAGAAGTCCAAGGAGAGGGAGGACCCCCAGGGCCACAGGGAGGTGCCTGGCATCTGGCTTCTTCATAAATATTCTCCGAGCCCCCAGAAGGCCTGAGGCATGTTCAAGATGTTGTGAAGGGAAGCAAGATGAATCCGTCAGACTCCACTGGCTGGATGTGTAACCTTGGCCAAGTTACATAACCCCACTGTGCCTCACCTTCCTCATTTGTAAAATGAGCCTAATAATAACCCCGACCTTATAGCACTGTTGTGAGGGCTTCAACAGTCCCTGGCACAAAAGAAAAGCTCAATAAATGTGAGCTATTAAGATTATCGTTACGTTAGTATGACTATATCCTCAAGCAGTTGGAGACCAGTAGGAGTGACAAGATAAATGCATACATTGCTACAATGAAGACGTGATATATGGCAAGAAAGAAAATTAAGGAAGCATTCAACATGCATTTATCAAGCACCTGCCACATGAAGAGCCTTCCTGTGACACAGGAGAAGGGGAAGACTCCAAAGGTGAGCCAGGATGATGCTTCGGGGGTCCCAGTCTCAGCCAACTAGTGTCTCCAAACTTCAGACACTTACGAGGCATCTTCATAGCTCCTATTTCATCTGCAGACCCCTGCACTAATGTTAGTATTTCTCCTTAAATTGGCCCACTGCATTTTCTGTTCAAGTGAGGTCTGCAGGGGTGCGGAGTGGCTACAAAAGGGAGATGGGCCAGAGAATGAGGGGCTGTGTGCCATCCCAAAAGCTCTGGGTTTATGTTGATATAAAATGGTGAGCCATTGGGGCTTTCTGAGACAGGAACGTTCTAGAAGGACTAGGCAGGTACCCTGGGAGGCTGCACTTGGGGAACCCAGTTGGGAAACAGGGAGGGCCTGGCCTGGGCCTCCTCATTTCCCCACTGGGTTCATTCTTCCTGAGCAGATGAACGCCGAGGCCCATGTCTGAAAGCTGGAAGAGAGCTTAGCAGAAGCCAACACCAAGGTGGCTGAGCTGGAGCGAAACAAGGCAGAGATCGATGCCATCAGGACCCGCCTCCAAGGTGAGCCCGTTCCTCCCTGCAGCTTCCTAAGGAACAGTGAACGGAATGCAACAGGGATCCTCGTGGAAACGGAAAGAGAACCAGGTCCTCTTCCCAGGGCTTTCTTGGCCTTGGAAAATTCACAGTCCCTGTGAGGAGACAGGAGATTTTGTTCCGCCAAGTGTTCCAAGTAATGTCTTTACAGTGTGAAACAGGGAACATTATTCAAAGCATTTTCCTATCAGTTCTCTCAACCACCCTGGGAGATCAGCAGGAGGGGCAGCAATGCTGACAAAATACAATTTTCAAACGTTTTAAAACATGACCTGCATACTAACATAAAGCCAACCTGTGTCACTAAGGAGGGAGCCAGGAAAACAGTAAAGCTGCCTTTGCGAAGCATTTGAGGGGCCGAGATTTACATCGTCAGTGGGGAAGGGAATGCTAAGATAACTTTGCTAAGTTAGATGCAAAACCGGTTAAAGTCCTCCAGGACAACAATACTGCAACCTCTGGGTTTGGTTTTGGTTTTTTTCTACCAGAAGAAAACTTTTGCATCTATCTCTAGGACAAAATTAGTTTGTGACATCAATTTACAAGTTAACACCTAACTTTGCAGAGGCGGGGCTCTAACAGTAAGTCGGTGCACTTCCCGAGAGAAGGCAGGCCAGGGAGGCCGTGCTGCAGTGTGGCGCCAGGAAACCTGCAGGCATCCTTGGGCCTTATTTCCCACATCCTGAATACATTTTAGAATCAATATCCCCATTTGTAGATAAGAAAAGTGAAGCTCAGTGAGATGAGGTGACTTGCCCACAGTCACAAAACTAATGCCTTACAGAGCAGAACTGGAAACCCTGGCTCGTGCACTCCTTCCTGGCCTCTGGCCCCAGCAATCAGTCCACATATGACAGGAGTGTAGGTTCTGGGACCATGACAAATACAGTTTACAAAGTAAACACTCTTTGCCCCACTGTTTTCTCAAAACTCCTTTGCTGTATCTCCTGCCAGGAGTTGGGGCCTTTGTTATCTGAAGCCCCTACCCCATGCAAGTCACCTGGATGTTGGCAACCTCGGGCACTACAATTACTTCCTGTTCCTCCTGTCTTGACTGCTGACTGCCTCACTGATTCTAACGTCTATATTTTGGGAAGCAGCCTTCCCATGTGTTTCCTTTTACACACTGCAGGGCTATCTTTATACTTAAAAAGGAGAAAACTGTCACTAACCTCATGGGGGATTTGCAGAAAACCATTTAGCCCACCTTGAGCAAAAGGTAAATTCTGCATTGTTTTCTTAAGCTCACTGTAATAAAAGAAATCTAATTCAGCATTATTGTGCTACCTCAAAGGTAAACACGTTTTAAGGTCTGTTTTTAGTCCTGAGTTTTACACACAATATTTGAAATGTCTTTCAATTGGAATTACATTTTAAATCATTGGGGAGAATCTTATCATAACCCATTTTACACTTGTATTTTAATCTCAGAAGAATAAGTGATTGGAAAGTGATCGATCTTGCTCTGTAGTATTAAACATATAATGAAATCATTGTTTGCCATAAACAAGGTTGGTTTTTTTAAAAGGAAACTCTAGGACTCCACTTCACGCTTGGTTAATAAAGGCTGACAAATCACGTCTGACTTTATGGTGCAAAAACAAGTGTCCCGGACTCACTTACTTTGGGCGGCTGGTGTGGTGGCTCACGGGGCTCCCTGTTCCAGCTCAGTCAGCCAAGCCACCACATCTACTGGATACTTTGGGAGTGATATCCAGGGGGAGCTTAGGATCTGGCTGGGGAGCTAGTTCTTCATCCAGTATTTCTCCCATTCCTTCCCGCCCAGCTGAAAACAGTGAAGTGAGTCGGGAATACGAGGAATCTCGGAGCTGGTTCAATCAAATCCTGCAGATAAAGACATCACTGACATCCCAGGTGGATGATTACAAGATGCAGCTGGATGAAGAGGCCAAGGTTTGTTTGGGGGTGGGGTGGGGGTGACAGTGCTGCCTCCTTGAAGAAAGTTACAGGATATGAAGATGTAGAAGGAACATAAAAAATATTTGATTCAATAGGAAATAAAAAAGTAACTACGAAACTGCAATAGTCTATGTATATGACTAAATGAAATTAACAACATTACATATTCTTGCGGACAGTGATTGGAAGAAAACAAGGAGAATAAACCCTGATGGTTTGGGCTGTAGACCCATATATCTTCCCCCACTTTACTTGCTGTGCTGTTGCTCCAACGTTAGGAACATCCCGGGGGCCACGGAGAGACTGTGAATGTCTGAGACGAGCTTCCTCTCGTCCTCACAGGCTCACAGCGCGGCCATGGTGAGTCTCGCCAACACCAAGCACGACCTGGACCTGCTGGAGGAAGAGCAGGGAGGCAAGTCAGAGCTGCAGTGCCTCATGTCCAAACTCAACACCGAGGTGACCACCTGGAGGACCAAGTATGAGACTGATGCCACCCAGAGGACCGAGGAGCTGGAGGAGACCGCGTGAGCATCACTCTGTGCTGGGAGAGCTGGGAAGGCGGAGCCACTGGGTGAGCACTGGAGGGCTCGCCACTGTCAGCCAGTGCTGAGGCCAAGACCACATCCCGGAGAAGGCAGTTCATGGGTCCTTCTTAAAGGGGGAACAAATGTCTGGACAGGTCAGCCTACTTTGTGCTCAGCCCGCTCGGCAGAATATCCACTACGTGCACTGCCACCCTTCAGGTTCCATCTTCAAGGGCTCACTTACCTACATCCTCTGCCTTAAAGTGCTCAGGCTCCCTGCAGGGAAGTCAGGAGCGGGGGCTCCTCCTCCAGGCAGGGCTGCTCTGCCTCTGACGTGTGCTCAGGAAGCCTCCACAGGCCTGGTGGGTCTGCTCGGTGATGCTGGGAGGACACGGACCACTCTCAGAGGCAAAGGTCTCTGCTCTGCCAGTTCCCCAGCTCTGTGGTAAATGCCCTCAATTCCTTTGAGATTTCTTCCTCGTTCACAAACTAGAGAAGTGGGCACTCTGCTTGGCGGGCCTGAGGAAATAAGAGTGGACGCGTGAATGTGGATCTGAGCCGCCCCCTTGCCTAAGAGGAGGCTGGCTTGGTGCCCATGGGCCCACGCATCCAGGGAAACCTCGCGTGTGAGCCGCCCTGTGCCAGGCGGGGAGGGGACCCCAGCCTGCTTGCTGGCGCCTTCCAACCACTGGAATTTGTGGTGACGTGATAGCAATAAGCACAGTGCCGTGCAGCTGACACAATTCCTTTACCTAAAGCTCTTTATACACTGAGACTAATTCTGCCTTCCTGAAGCTTCCGCTCCTGTCCTCCAGCCCCTTTCTGTTTTCTATTGAGAGCTGCTGGGAGCTGCCTAGTGCTGCCCCAAGGCTCTCAGTCCAGGGCTAAACCTAAATCTCACATCCCTCACCTCAAGAACCTCTTCCCCAACACCACAGGGTCCCTGCCCTCCCCTCCCTCGGCCTTTGCTCCTGGGTCCCTCCATGCTCTATTTCTCCGTAGTGCTTATGTCTACATGTTGTGTGTTGTGTATCCCCCATCCAGAACAGAAGTTTCATGAGGGCTGGGATCATAGTCTGTTTTATTCATGCTATTTCCCTAATGCCTAGAACGATACTTGGCATGAAGTAGAAACAATAAATATTGGTGAATGAATGAATGAACAGTGATTGCTTTCCTCTAAACACTCTCCATTTTGTCAGCATCTTTCCCATTGTAACACCAGAGCTCAGTGGCACACACCGGGCCCCCTCTGTGGGCTCCTATGTTTCCTTGATGGCCCCTCTCGTCCTCCTGCGCAGGAGGAAACTGGCCACCAGGCTCCGGGGAGCAGAAGAGACAGCCGAAACTGCCCAGGCCCAGGCCGCCTCCCTTGAGAAAAATAAGCAGAGACTCCAGGCAGAAGTCAAGGACCTCACCATTGACTTAGAGAAGGTCAAAGGGTCAAATGCTCACAGGCTGCCTGTTTGCTGGGTCCAAGGGCCCACAGGGAGCTGGATGAGGCTATCACATGTCTGGGGTTAGCAAGAAGAAAGAGGTGGCCCAAGACGGTGGGCACAGGGTTTGTATTCAGGCCTGCTGCACACGGGTTCCTGCTTGAACATGTGTTTATATACTCATAATTCTGAGATCTTAACATTCAACAAGCCAATATTTAAATAGATCCATGACAAGGATAAAACAGTCCCAGGAAGCATGCAATGTATTGTCCCTGTTCCCTTTCTCTCACACACTTTGTGTGGCTAAATATTCCTGTTTGCATCCCTGGCGCAGACTGATTTGCCAGTCTGTAGCCAAATTAAATAAGGCTTCCACTGGCATACACCAACCTGATCGCAGTCTAGATGAGACCATTGCTTCATGCCAGCTGTGAGAGGCATGTAGGCAGAAGGTCATATCCATGTGAGATAAAACCCAAAAAGTTTTTGCTCCCCCCAGATTAAGAAATTAAGCAGAAATTTACAAAATCTAATATTGCACAGCAGCAAATTCCAGGGAGTTATGCAAAAGATGAAAGGTCTGTGAAAAATAATGTCTAGGCGGGGGCCGGCCCTGTGGCATAGCAGTTAAGTTCCCACCCTCTGCTTTGGCAGCCTGGGGTTCGCAGGTTCAGATCCCAGGCGCAGACCGATGCACCGCTTGTCAAGTCATGCTGTGGTGGCGTCCCGTATAAAGTAGAGGAAGATGGGCACAGATGTTAGCCCAGGGCCAGTCTTCCTCAGCAAAAAGAGGAGGATTGGTAACAGATGTTAGCTAAGAGCTAATCTTCCACACACACACACACACACACACACACACAAATGTCTAGGAATAATCAGCTCTGAGTCACAAGAAAAATAATACCAAACCCGTCTCCAAGTTAGATAACAATGTATAATACATATTACTACATTATAGAGAAATATTTTATGGGCAGTTAGGTGAACTTCACAAATCTGGGAAGGCTGTTGTGGCCCAGATCTTTCATTTTACACCTAAGAAAATCCTAGCCTGGGAAGATAAGGTGGACTGTCCAAGGTCTCACATCTAGTAGTAGAAGTTTTAGAACTGGAACATAACTCTTTCCAGACTCCCTGTTCTGTGCTTGTGCCATAAGTGTTGAATTATATCGCAATTCCCAAGAAGTCTGTGGTCCCCAGAGTTACTGCAAAGGGGGCAGAAGGAGGGGAAAGGGACAGGAAAGCCAGACCACTGGGGACTATCCCCACCTCTCCCTAGGCCAATGCTGCAGTCACCGACCTGGACAAGAAGCAGCGGGTCTTTGACAAGATGCTGGCCGAGTGGCAGCAGAAGTGCGAGGAGCTGCAGGTGGGGGTGGACAATTCACAGGAGTGCCACTTGTACATGACAGAGAGCTTCAAGATCAAGACCACCTACGAGGAGTCCCTGGAGCACCTCAAGTCAGTGAAGAAGGAGAACAAGACCCTGCAGGGTGAGTCTGGGGGCAGGCAGGTGGGTCTGCAGGGACAAAGACACAGTCAGGGCCCCTTCCTCCTGTGCACACCATGGGTTTGAGCATCTGGCACACAGTAGGTGTTCAATAAATGTTGACTGGCTGGCAAGCACCTTGTTGAAACACTTGGGCACTTGGCAATATAACTTCAGGCAGTTGAGTTACTTAACCTTTCTGTGCCTCAGTTTCCTCATCTATAAAATGGGAAAATGATACTGCCTTCCTTGTAAGGTGATTGTGTAATGAAATACGATAAAATGTGTAAAGTCTTCACTCCGTAGAGTAGCTGGCACAGATAAGGGCTCAATAGAGTTCATGTACTGAGCCCTTACATCTATCATATGTAAATAATATGCATATATATTTCTTACATATAGGAATATTGGGCTGGAATTTCATTCTGTTGGATACTGCTTGAAAAATGTTGGTTATCTGTTGAATATCGTTTTGCCACACAGAGATTTGACTGCAATGTGTGTTTTTGTGGCAGGAATACATTTCTAACCTCAGACTCAGAGTGAAAGAGATGTCACTTTTTTTCATTTTGAAGAACTGTTTCTGGGTCCCCATCCTGCTGAGTGGCAGAAAGGAGATCTCAGTTCATGCAGGGTTTCCTCAGTCTGGGTCACCCCACCCTGCTTTCTCCCTAGGATTGTATGAGTCCCAGGGTGGCTGATGTAGTGTCACTGCAGTGGAGGGTAGAGGCAGATTGTCTGCAAACCTGCCCAAGATCCTATGAGCCCCTCTCAAGGGAGCCGTCTGTCTAGAGGAGATACTCTTGTGAGCCAAGCTTTGAGGCGTGAGCCTCTGCTTTCTTAACCTCAAAACCGTAAGTACTGAAGGACTTCAGCACAAGTCGGTACGTGAGTTAAAGACCAGGGAGGAGCAGCTGAACCAGATAAAGGTTGCCTGGACAGGAGAGGAAGGAAAATAGAAGGGGGGTGATGATTAGGCACTGCTGAGGGCCTCTGCCAATGGCCCAGGCCCTGCTTCCTCATCTTCCTGCCAGCTCCTGGTGCAGATGAGAAAGCCCCCAGGTAACCTGGGGGTTAAGAGCAGAGGAATATGCACCTCACCTGGCAGGTGAAGCCCAGGTAGGAGCAAACCTTGTAAAGTAGCCCCAGCCTGGTGCAAGCTGTAGAGGAGAATGGCTGCAGCGTTCCTCGTGGTCCCAGAGCAGTGCAGTAGAGAATGTTCTCGAAACAGCTACTATGTCCAGGGACAGAAGTTGGGAGGCCATGTGGGCCACAGGCATGTCAGTGATGCCAGCACAGGTGGACACCAACAACGGAGACCTAGATGATGCCCGCCAATGCTCTCCAAAACTCCCCTGGCACTTAGAACTCCAGATAGGAAGACCCTGGATTAAATGAGATTTCTCTGAACTCAAAGAGGCTTGACACCAAAATGGACAAATCAAAACAGTCGTATTTCTTGAACACCTCTGGTTGCAGCTGAGATTTGTACCTGCTCTGAGGTGCTGTGGGTCCCTGGGAGCTCCTCTGGGTGGGTAACAGAGAGGCCTCCCAACTGAGGAAGGAGATCAGAAAGGCTCTAATCCTCCCAATGGTGTTCTTGTGCAGTTGGTTTTGAGAACTAGGTGGGGGCTCTCTGAGAAAGGAAGGCCTCCCATCTAGGACTGACAGGCCCGGGGAATCCTGGGCACTGGCCCCAAAGCTGCTCTGTTCTTGCTCTCTCTTCTCTGGGCCTCAGCCTCTCAGCTGTAAAAAAAGGAGCTAGAACCCACTGTCATCCAATGTCCAAGCCCTGACTCTCCACCAGTCTATGACTTGGAGTATACCGCTTCTCTTTTGATACAACGAAGCTAGGAGTACCTGCTTCTGGCCCCGACAGAGGAATGTCTGTGCTACATGTCATGACCCTGGAAAGGGGGTAGTCATCATGTGCCTTATTAACAAGAATACTCCTTTCTCAGAGGAAATAAAGGAACTGATTGATCAGCTGGGCGAGGGAGACGGAGTGTGCATGAGCTGCAGAAGTTGAAGAAAAAGTTGGAGATTGAAAAGGAAGAACTCCAGGGGGCCCTGGAGGAAGCTGAGTCTTCCCTGGAGGTAACCACATGGCCATCACCTTGGGGGCTGGACCCTTGGCCAGGGGCCGCATACCTGCTTGGCCAGAAAGACTGATGTTTATATTCCCGGCAGGTTGAAGAGAGTAAGGTGATTTGAATTCAGCTGGAACTGGCTCAGGTTAAAGCTGATATTGACAGGAGAATCCGTGAGAAAGAAGAGGAATTTGAAGCTACGCGTTATGGGACTGATGGGATGGGAGGCTGACTTTAGGTAGCGCGATGGAGCAGAGTCCAGAAACCTGGGTCTCTGCCACTTACTAGTCATGTGACATCGGTCAATTTAGGCTAACCTCTTTGAACCTCAGTTTCCTCATCTGTGAAATGGGAATAATGATAGTACCTTATACTGATGTGGCACTCTCCAGTTTACAAACACTTTGAAATATAGTACTTTAGTGATTCATCACAAAACCCATGAGATAATAACCCAATTCAAAAATGGGCAAAGGACTTGAATAGACATGTCTCCAAAGAAGATATACAAATGGCCAATAAGCACATGAAAAGATGCTCAATATCACTAATCATTAGGGAAATGCAAATCAAAACTACAATGAGATACCACCTTGCATCCATTAAGTTGGCTACTATCCAAAAAACAGAAAATAACAAGTGTTGGTGAGGATGTGGAGAAATTGGAACCCTTGTGCACTGTTGGTGGGGATGTAAAATGGAACAGCTGCTGTGGAAAACAGTATGGAGGTTCCTCAAAATATTTAAAATAGAACTACCAAATGATCCAGCAATTCCACTTCTGGGTATGTATCCAAAAGAATTGAAAGCAAGTCTCAAAGAGATATTTGTACACCCGTGTTCATAGCAGCATTATTCATAATAGCTAAAACATGGAAGCGACCCATACCTCCATTGACTAATAAATGAATAAACAAAATGTGGTATAGACATACAATGGAATATGATTTAGCCTTAAAAAGGAAGGAAATTCTGACACATGCTACAACATAGATGAACCTTGAGGACATTATGCTAAGTGAAATAAGCCTGTCACAAAAAGACAAATACTGTATGATTCCACTTATATGAAGTACATACAGTAGTCAAAATCATAGAGACAGAAAGTAGAATGGTGGTGGCCAGGAGGTGGGGGAAGGAGGAAGTGGAGGATTTATTGTTTAATGGGTATAGAGTTTCAGTTTTACAAGATGAAAAGAGTTCTGAAGATGGATGGTGACGATGGTAGCACAACATTATGAATGTATTTAACACCACTGAACTGTACACTTAAAAATGGTTAAGATAGTAAATCTTACACTATATGAATTTTATCACAATAAAAAAAATTGGAAAAAAATCCAGTGAGATAGGTGCAATTATCCCATCTAACAGATGAGAATGATGACAGCTCCCACATCACCTCTCTGGGATGTGGTGATTAAATAAGATTGTAGATATGAAAGCACATTGTAACCTGCAAAGTCATACAGATCTAAGTTACTATTAACATTCATGAACTCGTAGAAAATATCCAAGACATCATGGAAAAGAATTGATATGTTGGAGTTTCAAGGAATGCTGGATTTGGAGATTTCTTAATTCCATGACTAATGTTGCTGCTTGAGGTTTCAAGAAATTTTTGGACTCATCACTAGGTTTTAGTTTGCAGAAATGTGATTTGTTGTGGTTCTGAGAAGATCAACACATTTGGGACTGTCCATATTGGCACCCAGCCTAACCTGTCTGCCTGGAATCTTCCTGCACTATCGCTACTTGAATTTACAGCATCCCCCGCAATCACTCCTTCCAAGAGAGCTGTAGGCAGAGCCACTGGGAGGAGAAGCCTGATGACTCTGCAGACATTGGGCTAAACGTGACCCCACCCTAAATTTCTAGCTATGCCACTATGTGGCTTGTGTGTGTGTGTGTGTGTGTGCAACAGCTTTATTGAGATATAATTCACATACCGTACAATCCATCCATGTTAAGGGGAAAATTCAATTGTTTTTAGTTGTGCAACCATCACTACAATTTTAGAACATTTTCATCACCCCCCCAAAGAAACCCCATATCCATTAGCAGTCACACCCCATTTCTCCCTACCATCCCCACCTCTGACCCTAGGCAACAACTAATCCACTGTTTCTTTGGATTTGCCTATTCTGGACGTATCATATGAATTTGGAATCATACAATATGTGGTCCTTTGTGCCTGGCTTCTTTCACTTAGCATAATGTTTTCAAGCTTCGTCCATGTTGTAGCATGTATAAGTATTTCATTCCTTTTTATTCCTGAGTAATATTCTATTGCTTAGATATACCACATTTTGTTTATCCATTCATCACTTGATGGACATTGGGGTTGTTTCCACCTTTTGCTATTATGAATAATGTCACTATGAACACTCATATACAAGTTTTTGTGTGAACATGTTTATATTTCTCTTGGATATATACCTCGGAGTGGAATTTCTGGTCATATGGTAACTCTATATTTAACTTTTTGCAGAACTTCCAGATTCTTTTCCAAAGCAGTTGCACCATTTACGTTCCCAGTGTATGAGAATTTCAGTTTCCCCATATCTCTCCAACATTTATCATTATCTGCCTTTTTGATTATAGCCATCCAAGTGGGTGTGAAATAGTATCCTATTGTGGTTTAGAATTGCACTTCCATGATGGCTAATGATGCTGAGCATCGTTTATGTGCTTATTGGCAATTTGTGTATCATGTTTGGAGAAATGTCTATCTGAGTCCTTTGCCCATTTTTAAAATTGGGTTGTCTTTTTATTGTTGAGTTGTAAGAGTTCTTTACATATTCTGGAGACTAGACCCTTATCAGATATATGATTTGCAAATATTTTCTCCCGTTCTATGGGTTGTCTTTTCACTTTCTTGATAATATCCTTTGAAACACAAAAGTTTTTAATTTTGATGAAGTCCAGTTTATCTATTTTTTTCTTTGTTTGCTTGTGTTTTACATGTCATATCTAAAAACTCATTGCCTAATCTAGTTACAAAGATTTATGCCTATCTTTCCTAAATGAGACAAGAGTTTAATAGTTTTAGCTCTTACATTTAGGCATTTGATCTATTGTGAGTTAATTTTGCATATGGTGTGAGGTAGAGGACTAACTTCATTCTTTTGTATGTGGATAGCCAGTTGTCCGAGAATCATTTTTTGAAATGACTATTCTCTTCCCATTGAATGGTTTTGGCACTCTTGTCGAAAATGAATTGACCATAAACACGAGGGTTTATGTCTGGATTCCCAATTCTATTCCATTGATCTATATGTCTATCCTTATGCCAGGACCACACTGTCCTGATTACTGTAGCTTTGTAGTAAGCTTTGAAATTGGGAAGTGGGAGTCCTCTACCTTTGTTCTTCTTTTTCAAGATTATTTTGGTTATTCTGGGTCCCTTGCATTTCTATATGAATTTTATTTTATTTATTTATTGTTTTGGTGAGGAAGATTGGCTCTGAGCTAACATCTGTTGCCAATCTTCCTCTATTCTATGTGGAATGCAGCCACAGCATGGGTGACGAGTGGTGTAGGTCCGTGCCCAGGATCTGAATCTGCAAACACCAGGCTGCTGAAGTGGAGTGTGCAAACTTAACTACTACCCCACTGGGCCAGCCCCTCTATATAAATTTTAGACTCAGGCTGTCAATTTCTGCAAAGAAGCCAGCTCAGATTTTGATAGAGGTTGTGTTAAATCCCACCTTAACAATATTAAGTCTACTGATCCATGAACATGAATATCTTTCCATTTATTTAGATCTTCTTTAACTTCTATCAACATGTTTTATAGTTTTTGCTTGTATTTATTTTTTAAGTCAAAGTGACTCACAATTTTGTTCACATTTGAGAATGCCATGATACTCTCTTCCATATCTGGAAATTGAATATATCTCAAGTGCTGCCAATCCAGCAACGTGCCTGTACATAGTGGATGTTCAGGGATGGAGCAGAAGTGAACACAATGTGGGGTGGGTGAGAGGATCTTTACATGAGAACCATTTATTTGCCTCAATGAAACAAATGTTTTTTGAACAACTAAATTACCTCCTCTGGTCCTCTCCTATAAAAGGAGATTAACATAGCTTATATGAGGGCTTTATGGAAATGTTTATTATGTTGATTACAATATAATTAATATATATTAAATACAATCAATGACTGCTGTTTTGAAGAGACATATACATCTAATTTGTATAGCCAAAGCTCACATTTTGTAATGAAAAAAACAGGGACCTTAGATCTAGGTTTGAATCTTGACTCCACTGTGGGCCAAACGGGTGAACTTTGGCACATTTTTCATCATCTTGGAGCCTCAGTAGGGCTTGAGCCTTGTAGGGCTGTTTTGCATGTTAAATGAATTGACATCACAAAAGACGCACTGTAAACATTGACCTTCCCTTCCTTTTCCCAAAGTATGATGCTCCCGCACTTAAATGCTTTAAGGGGAATTACAGTTTAATTTCACAACATGGTGGCCGTACCCATGCTGATGCTGAGACCTCTTATCTAGGGAGGTTTAGCACAGACTGAACAGCAGGCCCAGTATGCCAAGGACTTCTCTGCTTAGACTTGCAGGAAGAACCACCAGCGGGCAATTGAGTCCTTACAGGCCAGCCTGGAGGCGGAGGCCAAGGGCCAGGCAGAGGCGCTTTGGCTCAAGAAGCAGATGGAAATGGACCTGAATGAGATGGAAATCCAGCTGGACCATGCCAACAAGAACAACAGTGAACTTGTGAAGACACTGAAAAGCCTGCAACGGTAAGTCAGGGTAGCGATCTGGGAGGAGGAAGAACTAATCCCAAAGCAAGCCATCCCAAGCCTGCAGGCTCACAGGGAGCTAACCATGCATGTCTTCAGCTAGCATGAGAGTGAGAACGTGGGGTGGCTGGCAGTTCAGGGAGCAGGAAAATGGGGATTGAATAAATGAGAGGCCCCAACCACCAATGTCCACATCCTAGCCCACTGGAAGAGGAAAGAAAGGAGAGAAACAGGAAGTTGTGCCTGTCTTGATTTTAAAAATCATTTTTTACTTATTATAAGTGATTTCAGACATAGAAAAATGAAGAACATAACAAACAATCATGTACCCACCATTCACCTGAAGAAATAGACACAAATAGAGTTGAATAAGTCCTCCTTTAGTGGTCTCCATCATCGGGCTGGTCTTTAAAGCACGCATAGCTGGATCCATGCATTCAACACTTGTTTACTGGAGACCTGCCTTGTCCAGGTCTAGGTGCTAGGTATTAGGTGCTAGTGGTATGAGAATGGACAAAACCAACAAACATCCCTGCAGATAGACAATAAGCAACAAATAAATAAAACTGTAGTATTAGGGGCTGCCCAGTGGCGCAGCGGTTTAGTCCGCGCTTGGCAGCCCAGGGTTCGCAGGTTCGGATCCCGGGCGCCCGCTGATGCACTGCTCGTTAGCCACACCATGGCAGCGTCCCATATAAAGTAGAGGAAAGACGGGCACAGATGTTAGCCCAGGGCCAGTCTTCCTCAGCAAAAAGAGGAGGATTGGTGATGGATGTTAGCTCAGGGCTGGTCTTCCTCACAAAAAAAAAAAAAAAAACTGTAGTATTAAAAATGGTGATAAGTGCTATGGAGAAAGAACAAGACAGGGGAAGGGAGGTGGGGATTAGCCGGTGGGGGTGTAATTGTCAAAGGTCATTGATGAAGGCCTCCTTGAGAAGGCCCTGCTGGAAACACCAGGTGCTCTGTCATCAGGACAGCCTTGACCTCATGCTGACCACCCACTGCACAAGTCCTCTGGGCACATGGGCCCTGGCCCAGCTAGGTCTCAACCAGACCGTGAGTTCCCCAAGGGCAGGTCTATACCTCACTCTCTTCCTCTGTCGCCTCCACCTCCCCACTCCTGCCCCAGCCCCCTGCTGAGCCTGGTCTATGAAGGTCACAGCACCCTCAGACCTGGCCAGCCCCGGGCCACACCAGGGCCCAGGAGATGGGCTCAGGCCAGGTCCTTTTGCCCCCCAGGACCTGCAGGTCCAGATGGACGAGGGCGCCCGGCAGCAGGAGGGGTGCCTGAGCCTGCTGCAGGCAGGGCTGGAGGAGGTGTGCTTGGCCCTGGAGGGCAGTGAGCACTCCCGCAAGCTGCTCGAGCAGGAGGTGGTGGAGATCACCAGCGCCACAATGAGATCAATGTCCAGGTAGGACAGTGGCTCCCTGGGCGGTGCCACATGGACTCACACTCAGGTTGCTGGGACCAGGCCAGGACGGTCCCCAAACCTTGTGGGCTCCCCTCAAAACTCAGAGGCAGGCAGTGTCCCCACTTGGTAAATCCTCAGAACTCACCTGCAGAGCTTTTTTTTATTATGGTAAAAACCCCATAACATAAACTATACCATCTTCACCATTTTTCAGTGCACAGCACAGAAACGTTAACTATGTGCAGATTGTTGTGCAGAGCTTTTAAAGACAGACTCCCAGACTCTCCCCCAGAGATTCTGAGCCAGTCGGTCCGTGGTGGGACCCCAGAAATCTAAACTTTAAAAACTCCTTAGGAGATTCTGAGGATTTAGTCAATTTACTCCCAGTATAGCTGAGAATAGAACTTTAGAACTGGAAGGGATCTAGAATATTCCAAAGTCTGACATTCATTTTACGAATGAGAGACCATGGCCCAGAGAGCTGAGTGGCTGATCCATGGTCAGCATCAGAGACTCTGTCTGCTGCCAGTGGCAGCACCAGTCCCGTCTACTGCTCACAGTGCAGTCCCTGACCAGCACAGCTTCATCCTTACTTATCGTCTCATGTGAATTCTCCAAAAGGAAAATGTGTGAGACATATAGGGATTACAACTGCATTTTAGAGATAAGACCAAAGCCTAGAGGTAAGGAATTTATCCACGTAGGAGGAAGAGCTGGGGCTTGAACCTGGCTTTTCCCAGCTCTGAGTTCAGGATTTTTCCAGAGCTGCCACCCAACACAGGCCTAAATGATGTCATTCCTGGGCTCCTCATGATGGAAGGAAGTTCTGCTCTAAAATCCAGAGAGGAGCGCAGCGGGGAGACTCTCGCTCGAGCAGGGGGCCCAGGGCCATTTCCGGTTCGGAGGTCTGGCAAGTACATCTGGGAGAGGGCCATTTTCTTTCCTGGACACAGGAAGAGCTGTGCAGACTCCCGGCTCACAGTGATGTCTCTGTTTCCTCCTCCAGAACCAAAGCCTGCTCATGGTCAAGAGCAAGCTGGACTCAGATGTCCAGAGCATCTCCACCGAGCACAAGGAGCTCGTCAGTGAGTTCCACTGAGCCGACGAGAGGGCCAAGAAAGCCATGACAGACGTAAGTGGTCGTGCTGCCTGCTGCTGGTGGAAGGGGGCCTGGGTTCCCCAGGCCAGGCTCCCGCTGAGGACCGGGCCACACTAGGTAGGGACAGCCACCTCCTCCCCTCATGGGTCACTGTGGAGTCCCGGCGCCCTGCCAGTGGGGATGTGGTCTCTGCTCTGAGGAGTCCGGAGACTTTTCTGAAAAGCCAAACACATGAAAGTAAGGAATAATTAGAAGCTATACGTGATCACGTGAAAGATTACTGTGAGGCCTAGGGACGCAGATCAAAGGAGCCATCGAGGTGGGCTCGTTTGGGCAGACTTTCTGGCAAGGAGCAGCGTTAAACCAGCTTTGAGGAGAGGGTTAGAGAAAGGAGGATAGGTGCCGTGCCCAGGGGCTCAGGGGTGGATGTTGGCAGGAGGTGCCACCAAGTGTTTTCACCCCAATATCCCTTTGGGTGCTCACGTGAGTAGTGGACAGTGTGTACTCCCACTTTCAAGACGAGGGCTCCTTGCACTTGACTGAAATGGCAGGAGCTCAGGAACGTTGTTAGTCTTATTTGATGCAATGTCCCAAAAGTGTAGACCTGTGCCTGGCATGCAGTACACCCTGCATGAATATTTGTGGAATAAATGCAAGAATGAGTGGGTAAAACAATGTGTCAAAGGTCACACAGGGGCTGAACATAGACCTATGTCTTCCAAATCCAGATCTGTGCTTTTCCCACCCTCCATGCCGTGCGCCTTGTGGAGGCGACAGCAGAGTTTGGCCTGGAGAGCACTAGGCTGGCAGTAGTCCACAGGATTGGGAGGCCTGGTTGTGTGTGCATGAGCCTGCCTCCTCCCTTTCACTCGGAGGAAGATGGGAACGTAGGCCACCCCGTCCACCAAACCCCAGCAGCATGTCAGCAAGGCGCCTCTTATCAACCACTTGGTTTCCCAGAGACCGGGAGACAAGGTCCCTTGTCTCTCAAAGGTGCTATGAGCCCGGGTGGGAACCAGGTCCACCTCATGCTTTTGTGTTCTCCTCCCCCGCAAAGGCCTCACACGTGGCAGAGGAACTCCAGCAAGAGCAGGACCACTGCATGCACCTGGAGAAATTCAAGAACTACGAGATCACCGAAGACTTGCAGGCCAAGTTGGAGGAGGCCGAGCAGCTGGCTCTGAAAGGGGGGAAGCGCACAAACATGAAGGCCAGGGTGAGCTAAGCCAGGAGAGAGAAAGGGAGATATGGTTGGATGCGGGGTGGGTGTGGGGTGTATTTTGCAAAAAACATGCCCAGGGCTTAATGAGGAATTGGGTTCTGTGGGTGCTAGGAAAGAAAAGGAATTTGAGACAACAGCACTAATTTATTTATGCAAAATTCTGCTCTCTTCCTCCTCCTTTCTCCCTGTCACCTTCTCCCAACAATGTGTTTAGCCCCCAAGCAGAGCAGTTCCCAAGATTCTTCTTCTGTCTCTGTTCCCAACATTATTCCTTTCTTATTACTTACTTAAACCTGAATCTTTACCTCATGGAATATCAGAGCTGGAAGGGCCCAGGAGGTTCAGTCACCTTGCCTGACCTCTGCCTCCCCCATTTCCCAGAGGAGGAAACTTGAGGCCCATCTGACAACCACAGCACGGCACATGAAAGGCAGAGCCCACCTGATCCTCCTGTCCAGGGCTTGCCTGCTCACCTCTGGGCAGGAACTGGACATTGTAGCCACGACACCCCTACCTGAGGCCACTGAGCTCTGAAGTTCAAAAACGTGCCTTCCCTCTGCCGCATTCCTCTCTTCCTCAGATCAGGGAACTAGAGATGGAGCTGGACGGCGAGCAGAAACGGCACGTGGAGACGGTGAAGACGCTGCGGAAGAATGAGCACCACCTCAAAGAGCTGGTCGTCCAGACAGAGGACCACAAGACCAACCAGCGCATGCAGGGCCTGGTGGAGAAGCTGCAGAACAAGCGGAAGGTCTACAAGCGGCAGATGGAAGAGGCAGTGCGTGCTCCCGCATGTCCCTAATCTCCCTCCTTTCCCAGCCCCGGTGGAGTGCCTTGATTACAATTGACCACAGGGGAGGAATCAAGTGCTGGCTAAAGATGACTCCCGGGAGCTTCATGTCCCCTGCACTTCATCCTCACTACTATGTGGGAAGTGGACTGGACACTACACACAGGAGATAAGAGCACATAAAAAATGAAAATGTCCCCTAAGAATACCCATGCTAGCTGAAGTACCCACTGCAGGGTGTGATCTAAAACCGGGGAAGGGCTTGGGTGCCTTTGTCCTGCTTCCACAGCCCCTCGTGGCCTCTGCTGGGATAACCTCTCTCTCCTGGTCATACTGTTAAACACAAGGACCTTCCCTTATTTGATCCTCCCAATGCAAGGCAGGAAGGCTGATATTCTTGGTCCATTTCACAGGCGAGGAATCAGCCCAGAGCGGGGTATTTATGTTATGTTAGTAAATGTTAAAGTCAAATGGTTAGCAAATGATGGCTTCAAGTCTCAATCCTACACCACAGGTCCACCTCCCACCTCCACTAGGACATAGATATTTGATTCTGCCATCATTTGCTGCCAATTCTGGGGCCACCACATTGAATCCATCAGCCACCCACACACCCAACGCTCTTCCCAAAGAGTTGAATAAAGGCCACACTTACAGTAAATATGGTTTAACCAAAATGACACTATGACTCTATTGGGAAGATGAGCAGATAGGAAATACGTGGTGGGGGCTGGGGAAAGTGCTAAATCCACACCTTCCATGTGGGGCCCCAATAGCTAATGTCTAAAACTACACATTATAGAAGCAGCAACAAGGCACATTTTATTTAGAAATATAAACATCAATGCCAAAAAGAATCAGCTAAAAGTGTTGAAGGTGGTTGTCTGTGGTGAGCTGGAGGATGCCCCCAGCCCGAGACAGCTGTGTTTTGTAACAAGCCTTACAGGACGACTGGACTCTTAGATGTCCGTGTAGAACTGATAACAATGCACATCTAACCAGAACAAGCCAGGTCTACACCCCTGTACCTTTGTCGCAGGAGGAGCAGGCCAACCAGAGCTTGGCTTGCTACGGGAAGACGGTGCACGAGCTGGATGATGCTGAGGAGCGGGCCGGCATGGCAGAGACCGCCCTGAACAAGCTGCGCACCAGACACGGCGTGGCCGGCAAAGGCATTGCCTCTGTGGAGATCATCCCGGTGTCCAAGACGGGCTCCACCAAAACCCTTTCTGAAGAGTGAGCTGCTTTGTGTCCCAGCCCACAGCCAGTAGGTGTGGACTCCACTCTCGACGCTCGCGCTCCAAGCTCACTTTCCCTGCTCCTGCTTTGCTCCTTCGACTTCTGTGCTTCCTGGCTTCCTGTCTTCCATACCCTGACCTCATGCAAGGGGAACCCTGAAGCTTCCCCATTCCTTCAGCTGCAACACGTACTGTCTGGATTCTCAAAGCTCGTGGGCGTGGTGCTGTCCACCTGGATCACAGGTGCTGGTGGTCGGTCATGTGCTCCCTTATCTGAGTAGAAGGTTCCGTGTCTGGTGCCACTTGACACTAGGCCCGGCAGATAGGCGCTAAGTACATGCTTGCTTTCACTGGAGAACCATAGGGATATTTGCAAGCTTATAGGCAGTGGGTATTCATCTTTCACATCCCCCACATATCATTATTCCTGAGGATTTCATCAATACTGGTTGAGTTTAGGTTTCTAACATTAAGGAAATAATAATTGCAGCTACTGTTTCTTGAGCACTAAGTGCAGGTGGGATTTTAGGGTGACAATTTAAAATAGTCCTTGCTTATTTTCCTTAATTCAGAAGCAACTGAGAAAAAAAATACAGGATACATATAAGTCAAAATGCTAGTGTTATTATGCTATAAGTCTTGATTGAGAATCTAATGGGTGTCCACCATGGGCACCCTGTACTTCACCCCAGAATTAAAGGTACCTGCAGAAGTGAACAACCACGGCCCTGCTCCCTGTGGAGCAGCCACATTCCAAGGGGAGGAATGAGCAGAATTCGTTGACTGTACAGGTAGATCCAAAAGGAGAGGCCAGATGGGGTTTACCCCTGCCTTCCTAGTTCCTTCTTCCAAACACAGGATAAATCATTCCTCTTCCCAGGAGAGGAGCAAAGGAAAGGTGAGGAGAGAGGCAAAGAACATTATTGTAGAGCAGTGGTTCCCAAAACTTGGTCCTTTGGACCAGCAGCAACCTCAGCATCACCTGGGAACTTGTTAGAAATGCAAATTCTTAGGCTTCACCCCAGACCTACTGAATCAGAAGCTTTGGAGCTGGGCCCACCATCTGTGGTTTGACCAGCCCTCCAGGTGATTCAGATGTGTGATCAAGTTTGCAAACCAATGCTGTAGCAGTCTTTCCTTACAGAAGCACAGAGCCAGGGAATGGAGGTTTCTCCTACTTTTACAAGAGCCAGGCACATGTCAACGTTTTTCACTATCTTATTTATCCTATGAGGTAGGTATAAATATCTGTTTGTCAGGTGAGGAAAATTAGCTCAGATAAGTTCAGTGACTTGCCCGTGATCATATAAGCCCCATGCTATGGAAAGGCAAGCTGTTGTTTACAGTCATGCGTCGCTTAACAAGAGGGATATGTTCTGAGAAATGCATCATTAGGCGATTCCACCGTTGTACGAACATCATAGAGTGTACTCACACAAACGGAGATGGCATAGCCTACTACACACACAGGCTATATGATACCAATCTTATGGGACCACAGTGGTATATGCAGTCCGTCGTTGACCATAGTGTCGTTATGCAGCCCATGACTATTTCAATTACTGCGGAGGCCGATGAGGCTGCCCTCCATTTAGGATTAACCAGGACAACTCAAGATGTAGGACTTGGTTTAGGTCGGGAGGAGCAGGGGTCTGGAGACTCAGTGTCAATGTACAGTCTCCATGGATTCTGGGAACGTTCAAACGTTTTCTGGCCACGTTCAAACGTCTGGTTGAATCAGCCCTCAGTGAGGGTAAGGTCCCTGCTCGCAGTTCTCTATGTCTCAGGACTGGGTCAGTTTGGGTTTTAGCCAAAAGTGATAACCCCGTTGACCTTTGAATTCAAGCTGAGCCTTTTCTTACCATTGTTTAGGGAGGAATCAAAAAATAGGACACAGAATCTTTTTCTTAATTCTCTCTTAAATAATGGTTAGCTCAGGAGGCTGGCCCAGTGGCATAGTGGTTAAGTTCGTATGCTCTGCTTCGGTGGTGGCCCGGGGTTCACAGGTTTGGATCCCAGGTGTGGACCTATGTACGGCTAATCAAGCCATGCTGTGGCAGGCATCCCACATATAAAGTAGAGGAAGATGGGCACAGAGGTTAGCCCAGGGCCAATCTTCCTCATCAAAAAGAGGAGAATTGGCAACAGATGTTAGCTCAGGGCTAATCTTCCTCACCAAAAAATTAAAAATAATAATAATAATAAAGGTTAGCTCAGGAAGTTAAGGAAACCAGAGGCTTGCCTCTGGATGAGTCCTACAATTAATGTGTAACCATCTCCTTTCAGGGCAAAAACCTGAAAGGGGTCCCTTCTGCTTCTCACCTGGGCAGGGGTTACTCAGAAGGCTTCCCATACCACCCAGACTCAGGAGGCCTTTCACCTCCTTCCTGCTAAGTCATAGCCTCCAGGACTAGACACCTGGTAAAGCAGATCCCCTGCCCTGGCTTGGTGACTGTTTATTCCTGGGGTCTGCTGGCCCTGGTCCAATTGCTCTGTCTCCACACCACTGGGCCACAGTCCTGCCAATGGCATCCAGAGGTGATGAGGCTGGGCCCCTCATCATCTGGCCCCCCTGGGGTCTGCTCTCCGTGTCCTGAACCATCCTCGCTCTTTTATCTCATTTACCCTTGTTGGTCACAGGGCTAGATATGCCGTCAGGAGCCGTGAGATGTCTTAAGCAAACTAGTACATGGGTCAGCACTGAGCCAGACCCCACAGAGTTTAGTTTTCCCAAGAGGCATTATATTCAGTGCCACAAATATTCACCATGCTCTGAATATGGGCTAGGCCTGTACTCTGGGATACAAATGTCTCCGTTGTGGTGCTCAGAATCCAGTGGAGAGGTACACGCATACATCAACCACCACAAGGCTATGAGTGAATGTTCTGTGATGCAGTGTTTGCAACTCACTGGAGGGGATCACAGGGGAAGAGGAACTGGTTCAATCCAAGGTGGCTGAGTGGAACAGCTCCATGGAGAGCATGACCCGTACAAGAGTCTAGAGCAGTGCCACTCAATGGGTGGTCCCTGTTTGTTACCTGCCCCACACAACAGAAGTATAGAAACTGAGGAAGTTTTTAGAAATTTTTATAGCAATTGATACTGCCATGACATCCAAGTGCATGATTAGTGTAATTTTATAAAAGTATTAGTCTCTGATATTAAAATAAATGAAAATAAAAATGAAATTTAATGGAAATTAAAATAAATAAATAAAACTGATCCCTCACCAGGTAGAGAGGGAAAGAAGGGAATTCCAGATAGAAGGCCCAGCACATGCAAAAGTGCACAGGTGGCATTTGCACAAAGGTACAGCATGACTGAAGAAGAGGGGCTCAGGATGAAGCGAAAGTGCTGGATGGGGTGGGAGATGAAGCTAGTGGGATAGACATGGGTGAGGCTGTGAAGGGCCCTGTTGGGTGCAAGCATTCCACAATCTCCATAAGGAAACCTTGTGAATTTTAAAAATCTATTTGTGGGATGTGGTGAGCAGTAGTTTTTCCTTCTTGGGAAGACACATCACAATGGCAAAACAAGCCTCTTGGCTCCTCAGGAGACACCACAGGCAGGCTCATGGTGAGCACTATATCCCAGGGGATTGCACTCTGGCCCTCTCCATGGCCTATGTAGCATTCAGGCCTACTTGGGCATGCCAAGCCCAAAGAAGGTGTCTCTAAACCCTTACAACCTCACACAGAATGCGCCAGCTATACCAAATGGTGTTCATTTCAAGGGAGGAAATAAATACAGCAGCGGCCCAGGCATCTCAGGGCACTGTCTTTCTAGCAAGAAGGGGGCAAACATGTCAGAACCTCCAACTCTGGCCCACAAGGATTTTCTCACCCTCTCTCTCTTTTTCATTCCAGGGTGATACAGATCTCAACAGCAGACCACTGAGCGGAAAAATATGCGAAAATGGAAAACTGGGTCTATCCTGAGAATGTTTACTATGCAAAGGAAAGTGCAAGCCAGAAAGAGACAGGTGCTAAAGAATCGGAGGGAATGGGTTTGGGAATGTAAATACTCAGCCATTAGAGGAGTTAAAATTAGCGTGGCTTCTCTGAGACTGCATCAAGCTGTGTAAGCATTTGGATAGCAGAAACAGTGGGTCTGTTTTAGTTGAGATCCTATATGTTCAGTCAAGGATGGAATATGTAACGTCTGTGTAACCTGGCTGTTCTCTAGAAATAATTCCTCATGTGGACAATTTTAATGCCTTGTCCCAATGTAGCTTAAATAAAGAAAACACGAAAAATAGACTGACTGGAGACTGTCTTTAAGTGAAGAAATTTTATTTTTCTAAGACTTCCAAATCTGAAGGCAATTTTTACAATATATCAGAGTTTTGTTTTGTCCCTATCTCCGAATTCACAGGCTTGTTTCTGTTGGAAACCATGAAAAGTATGCAGTCTTGGTGAGGCTCTTTGCAAATTTTGAAAAGGTATATCAGAGATATGAAGACAAACTAGATATCATAAAGCTGAGAAAGTTATGGAATCCCCTGAGGGGATGTTAAGATTCACCCAGGCTAACGACCCACAAGGCCCCCCACCCACATGCTCCTCCTCAGCATCTCCCAGGATGTTCAGACAGGGGCACGTCAGCTCTGAGAGGGCAGGCAGTTTTGTTGTTTTTTTCATTGTTGTATCCTCAGCAACTAGAGAGTGCCAGGCCTGCAGTGGGCACAAGGTAAATACGTGTGGAGTGAATGAACGATGGAGAACGAGTTGCCTCCTAAGATAGTCCTTCCTGACATTGCCAGAAAGTTCTTCCTTAATCAAGCTGACACCTGCCCTTTGGCGGTATCCACTTGCTCATCCTGGTTTTGATAACCAGGACCCTGCAAACAACCTTGAGAAGACGGTTCTCATGGTCTCTCCAAGTTTTCTCTTCTCCAGACTGATATTCCTGGGTCCCTCAACCTTCCCAAGATGTGACAGGGTTTCTGCTGTCAACTTCTAACACTCCTTGACCCTGTTCCTCTCCTCTTTCCTAGTCTTCAGAGTGCAGGGGTAGAGGGGGCAGCACCATGAGGGCCCCTTGCCAGTTCACAGCCCTCAGAATGCACCTTTTCCCAATTCTCTGGAAATGGTGTCTTCCCTTTGACTTTCAACACTCTGACCTCTCTCCAATCCATGGGCAGACAGAAATCATTGTTCAGGCTGGAGGGGGAAGGGATATTAATATTCCGTTGGTGGATCCCTCTCCATCTTCACACCGGCCCATATCACCCTTGTGATGGTTCTCAACTTGGTGTTCTCTAGGCAGTTTCAGAGGGAACCACGTTTGGTTCCTTCTGTGCAAATGGGCCCATGTGAAGACACTGCCCTCTGGTGGTGGGGTCTCCAACTGCTGTGTGTGAATTTCCTGGGAAACACCAAATCACAGAATCTTAGAACTGTTAGAATTTTAGGGCTCAAAGGGACGTTCAGAGGGTGTCTAGTCCAATTCTCAGCCAGTTGGGGATTATCCTCCATAACATCCCTGAAAGAATGGCGATCCAACTTGTACCTAAACCCTTCCAATGAAAAAAAGGCAGCCCATTGTGGTTTTGACTGACAATCATGGTTCACAAGTCCTACCTAGGGGGCCAGCCCAGTGATGTAGTGGTTAAGTTCATGTACTCTGCTTCAGTGGCCTGGGGTTCATGGGTTTGGATCCCAGGCACAGACCTACACACTGCTTGTCCAGCCATGCTGTGGCGGCCTCTAACATACAAAATAGAGGAAGATTGGCACAGACATTAGCTCAGGGACAATCTCCCTCAAGCAAAAAGAGGAAGATTCGCAACAGACATTAGCTCAGGGCCAATCTTCCTCACCAAAAAAATTAAAAAGTTCCACCTAATATTGAACCAGAATATGTCTCCCTATATTTTGCCCTTATTTTGATCTAGTCTTCACCTCTGTGATTATACAAAATAAGTCTAATTCTTATACTTTGATGTCAGCCAGATATAGGTTCCACTTTCCCAGCAGTGTGACCTTGGGCAACTTAACCTATCTCATGTCCTGTTTTCTCAACTATTAAATGAGGAATAATAACAGCATCTGCCTTGTGGGAACATGTAGTTTAAACAAGATAACTTGGCACAAAGCCTATTATGCATGACCCTTGCCAAATTTCTTCTAGCATTCCGAGGGATTTCAACACTTGACCTCCCAAGGGAGGCTTGGTGGGGTCTGTCAGTCGGGCAGCTGACAGCAGCAGGCCTCTTGCTGGAATGCAAGGGGCATTCCATGAGGTTTTAAGACCTCATCATTGTTTCCTAGAGGAGAGTCTACCTGTGGTCTCCCCACACCCAGGAGAATTCCAAAGCAGCTCCTCACTTTGCTGGAGAGGGTGGGGAATGCAGACAGGCTCAGTGACTTGCCCATCATCATTCGGTTAATGGCAGAGCTAGAAATTCTTTGTAGCATGAGATGAGGTGAGGTTTCTGACCCAGTAAGGAAATGGACTTCACTTAGCCAAATACGTATGCTATTTTTGCCTAAGGACATGTAATTTCAGAATGGCTTGAAGGCCTAAAAGGATATAATCTATAGCCTTGCAATATAATAACATTAATTGATAGCCACAGTGATTGAAATCAGGGCACTGGCACCATGTTCTGTAGAGTAAATGGCGCAAAGACTATTTAAATGGTTTTCCTAATGTTTTGGGCTGGCTTTTAAGGCTGCTAAATTTCGTATTACTAATTGTATTAACTGTATTTTTTTATTTTCTGTATTCTTGGTCCTCCAGCACCTGGGGCTTCCCTGACTGAGGAGACACTGCCTCTCCTAGGGCTAGCCAATTCTGAGGGATGACAAATGGCTTTCATACACAGACTAACCAAGCTGGAGCCCATATTCTGAACTGCTTCCTCTATCTAGCTCTTAAACTCTAGGAGGCAATATTCTCCTGCCCTAATCATCTCAGGGTCAGGTACCAGACAACTAGGGACAGCTCCTATGCCCCAGAGCCCAATGAAATTATTCAAACTAGCCAATCTCAAACCTGCTTACCCTGCCTCACCCATTTCTTCCCATGGAAACCACAATAAAAGCTCATGCCCATGCTTTCTCCTCACTCCCCTGCCTCCTGACCAACCCTGGTGCTGCCTCACATGGTTCTGAGTGCCATGCCATGCTGTGTCTCCTGCTTCTAGGGGTGAGTCTGGGAGCATAAAAACTTCTTCCTTCATGACAATCATTTCCATGTCTGTGTGTCTTATCATACCTGATTAAAACAAATCCCAGATACATTTAAAACCACCGATTATCTTCCTCCTCCTTTCTCATGGGAATTAATCCTGGGTCTTTGTAGGGACCCAGGGGGTTCTGGATCTTTCCCATGGAGCACACCTTTAGGTGCTTCCAGAAATCACAAAATCATCACAAAGACTGCTGACCCTTCCACCCAGAAGCTACCAGAAATTGGGGCTGGAGATCTGTTGTGAAAAGGCCAACCTTGAGTTATGGTAGAATCACAAGATTGGAAGGGAACCAGCTGGCTATTATAGGGGACTATTTTTTTCCTCTACTTCATGAACCCTGGCTTAGGCTAATGAAAAATGTATCCTGCTGCTTTGGGCAGTGCTTCTATAAAACTTTTCTCTACAGACATTTAAAAAACCCACCTTTAAATATAGGTAGCAAAATAGTAACCAGAAATTTAGACCAAGCAGAAAACTGTATTATAAGAATTAGGTTTAGCAATGAGGAAGGCTACTGTGGGGTAGGTACAGGACGCGACAGGAGACGCACTCAGCCGAGTCTTGGAAGAAAAAGGAAGGTGATCCGGAGGAAATCATGTCTTTGCCGAAGCCTAAGGACGAGTAGGAGTTAGGCATAAAGGGGAGGGAGAGCATATGAGAATGGAAAGTGGGAGTGGGGTGGACCAGTTAAGAGCATGCTTGGTGGCAAGTAGCAGCACCCGAGCCAACAGTGGTGCAAACAAGAGACATTTAATGATCTTACACACCAACCCCTGCAGTCACAGATGTTTCAGAATTAGTGCCATGTGAAGGACGCAGGTCTCTATCTTTCTACTCTGCTTTACCCTTGGATCTGTCAAGACAGTTGCCCCAGCTCTAACTATCATATCTTCCCACAATCATGTTCAAGACAGTAAAAAGATAAAGACTTCCTCACCATCCTTTTCATCAGGGAGCAAAAAGCTCCTCCCTAAACCAATTAGCAGCAGTGGCAATAGGGTTGCCACATAAGACATGGGTCAACTGTGGTTCATTCCCTGGACTGAGGAAGGGCCCAGTTTCCCCCAGAGCCACCTCAACAAAAGTGAGGAAGTCAAGGGGGAAAAGGTGCTATTTGGATAGCTAGGGTGTCTGTCATACAGAGGACATGAGAAATGAAGGTGCCAGAGACCTTGATGACTTGTTACGGAGTATGGACTTTATTTGGAGGGTGAGCAAGGTTTGTCATGATTTGATTCAGGTTATGCATTTGGGGCAGGAATACTACATAAGCAAAGTTGTGTCCCACCCACTGTGTCACACCAGAAGACACATGATGTCAATTTGTGCCATTGTGATGTTAACTATGATCACTTGATTAAGGTGGTATCCACCGCAATTGAAGAATATTCCATAAAATAATTGGTTTGTTCTTCAAGACTGTCAATGTTGTGAAAGGCAAAGAAAAAAAAGGCTGAGGAACTGTTTCAGATTTGACTAAAGAAATATGACAACTAAATATAACAAACGATCTTGGATTAGCTCTGAGATCAAGAAAAAAAATTGCTAGGAAGGATATTATTGGAATAACTGGTGAAATTTGAAGATGAACTTATAACAAACTTACAATTACATGTTATATAGTTGAGTTTGTAAATAACTTATATTAATCATTATAGTAAATAATAATATCAAATTAACGTTAAACGTCCTGAATTTGATCATTGTATTATGGTTATGTAAGAGAAGATCCTTGTTCTTCAGAGGTACATGCTGAAGTATTTAGGGGTGAAGAGTCATGATGTCTGTGACTTACAAAAGGTTCAACAAATAGTAATAATAACCACTGTCATTATTACTTTATATCCATATATGAAAGACAGAGAGAAAGCAAATATGACAAAACGTTAACAGTTGGTGAATCTAAGTAAACAGGTATATTGATATTCCTTAAAATATACTTGCAACTTTCCTGTAGGTTTGAATGCTTTTCTGGGGGGAAAAAAAGATATACATAGGTGGTAAATGTGATATGACTTGGTAACTAACTTCCTGGGAGCCAATAATCAAACTGTGGTAGATGATGTCTTGAAGTGAGAGGTAGAGAGGACAGTAGAATCTGAGGTGGGGAAGGGAAGAGAAATAGCAGGTTATACGTATTGAAGTGGGAGCTGATGAGAGACCAGGTGGAGAAACTCAGTAGCAGTCAGAACTATCAGGGGTCAGGAACGCAGTGAGACACACATCTGAGGGTCAATGACCAATGGGTGCTGGTTGAAGCAAGAGCCTATGAGATCATTTAGGGAGTGTGTGTGGAGGGAGGCAGAAACTTGGGTTCATCAGCATTTAAGGTTCAGACCCAGAAACAGGACCCAAACAAGAAGAGTTATGCTCATGAGCAAACCAGCTATTTCATTTAGTATTCTTACAAAAACAACCATTAGACTTGTAATTTTCTACCACTTTAAATTTGTTCCTGGAGAGACACTCTTTTTGTTAACTTCCCTCCAGGTGTGGAATTACTCAGCTTTTGCCAACATCTTCACAAAATCAGAGGTATGCTATATGCTACAATTAGAACTATAGTCAACCCAGGTTAATCCATGCCCGAAAATAATTCTAAGATCAAAGGAGCCTATATTACATTATTTTAAACGAGAAAATAAGAATGCACTCACTGTCAAGAAACTCCAACCAATTTCTCTAAATATCACTAAAACCCTCTTAAACACCTATAAAATAACTCTGCAAACATTTCTGCATAATATAAACATTTTAAACACTAATTTCCTAATTATTTAACACAGGAACTCCATAGTGATTACATCTGTGAGCAGTACACCATGATATACACTATATTGGATGAGAATTAAATATTCCCTTTAACTTGCAACAAACATGGCCCAGATGGCTTTGTAGTAACAAAGCAAATAAACAATGTAATAATATGTTAAAGATATGTAATTAATGCAATAGGATTTAGCAAAATAAAACAGGCAAACAGGGTAATTTTTTAAAATGGTTACTTACCAAATGATTCTGGTAATGGAGGACTAGGGCAACAGACAACTCTCTCACTAATGATAACTAGAAAAGTGGACAAAATATGCAAAACATCTACTCAAAGATAAGAGAGAGCTAATAAGGTAGTAAATACCAGGTCAATATCCAAGGGAAAAGAAAACATCTGAGAGCCAGCCCAGCATTTTAGGACTGCTTTACCCCAAGGACTATTTGCTGATTCCAGAACAAGTGGTTGCGAGCCTGAGCAGTACTTTTAACAGCCCATTATGACTACAGAGACAAATGCTGGAGTCCAGGGTCCTTCAAGGACAAGGGTCTTAGTAAATATCTATTGTATTAGTCAGAGTTCTCCAGAGAAATGGAACCAACAGGAAATAGATATATAGATAGGTAGATAGGTAGACAGATATATAGGTAGATAGAAAGATATAAAGAGACTTTATTATAAAGAATTGGCTCACATGATTATAGAGGCTGGCAAGTAAAAATCTGCAGAGTCAACATCCCAGTTTAAGTCTGGAGGCCAGAAGCTACTTTAGAACCAGAAAGAGCCAATGTTTCAGTTCAAAAGATGTCAGGTAGGAAGAATTCTCTCTTACTTGGGGGAGGTCAGCCTTTTGTTCTATTCAGGTCTTCAACTGATCAGATCAGGCCCACCAACATTACAGAGAGCAATCTGCTTTATTCAGTCTACCGACTTAAATGTCAATCTCATCCAAAAACACCCTCGCAGAAACACCCAGAATAATGTTTGACCAAATATCTGGGCATCCCATGGTTCAGTCAAGCTGACAAATAAAATTACTCATCACACCTGTGCTTTGGGTTGGGACACTAAGAGTAAGGGTGAATTAGAAGATGAATATTCTTCCCAATGACGAGAGCCCAGTTTTGAGTCATCTGGATGGCCCAGAAAAATCTCAAATCTTAAAATTAGATTAAGGTGATCCCAGATTGCTGACATCCTCAGGCACCTGGCAAAATGATAATATTATCTGGGCAAAAATAAATCATTTTAGGTCTCAAATTATTCTTACACAATTTTAAAAATAAAATGTTAGACACAACATTGATAACCAAGCACGTGAGAGGACAAGAACATAAATAAGAACCAGTCAAAACAATATGTTGGTGATAGAAACAATCCCACAGGAATTTCAGAAGGTGGCAAATACATGGCATTTACTATAGAATTAAAATGCATGACAAGAATAGCATATAACCATGGAGAAGGATAATATTGGAGTTAAGGTATTCTAAGACCTTTGTACTATCCAGGAAGAGAAAGTACTAAAATCACTGGTGTGCTGGTAAATGTTTAACAACCAGGTCTTCGTAGGACAAAAGCCCTATCTGTAGCCTTTGCTACTTTCTATGGTGTAAACACTCCCACTATGGCTGATTTCAATCTACCAACAGGAGGTTACTGGGCATGAAGTTGGGAAGAGATGGGCACAGTTGGCTCTCTTGAGCCAACGTGAGTCGGTTCCAGCACACCTCTGAATTAGTCCTTGAAAATGAAATAATAAAAAGTAATCAATCCAAAAGAAGGCAAGAAAGAAGAGAAAAAGAAACAGAAGAGCCAGGACAAAAATAAAGCACATAATAAGATAGTAGAGTTAAACTCAAATATATCAGTAATTACTTTAAATGTAAATGGACTGGATATTTCAGTTAAAAGATAAACATGCTATAAAAATAAAATGCAACTATATGTTAAGAGCAACAAATCTAAAAACATAAGGTAATAGAAAAGCTGAAAGTAAAAAGAGAGAAAAAGATATATTAGGTAAACACTAACCCAAAAAAAGCTGGTGTAGCTAGGTTAATATCAGAGAAGTACATGTTAAAACAAAAAGCACTATTAGAAAGGAACATTTCATAATGATAAAACATTTATCTTATCAGAAGATGAATTCTATAACATAGAGACACCTATAATATAGCCTCAAAATATATTTTTTTAAATGACAGAATTGGGGCCAGCCTGGTGGCGCAGCGGTTTAGTCCACGCTTGGCAGCCTGGGGTTCGCGGGTTCGGATCCCGGGCACCCGCCGACGCACTGCCTGTCAGCCACGCCGTGGTGGTGTCCCATATAAAGTGGAGGAAGATGGGCACGGATGTTAGCCCAGGGCCAGTCTTCCTCAGCAAAAAGAGGAAGATTAGCAACAGATGTTAGCTCAAGGCTGGTCTTCCTCACAAAAAAAAAAAAAAAAAAAAAGACAGAATTAAGAGTAGAAACAGAAAAATCCACAATCATTTGGGAGACATTAACACACCTTTCTTAGTAACTGAAAGAATAAGCAAGCAAAAACACGTCAGTAATGAAGCTACAAATTATGCAATTAAGGTAGAAATCATTAACAAAAGTATAACTTAAAGATTTAGGGATTAAGAAATGCCAATTCTATACAAACTCTTCCAGAAAACTGAAGAGAAGGAAATACTTCTGAACCCATTTTGAGGCCAGAATTACTCTGATAACAAAACTAGAAATTACAAGAAAAATAAACTACAAAACCACATCCTTCATAAGCAAAGATTTTAAATTAGATTTTAAATGTTAAATTCTTAACAAAATTTTAGCAACTGAATAATGTATAAAAAGAATAATACATCAGGATCAAGTAGCACTTTTCCCAGCAATGCAAGTTTAGTTTAACAGTCTAAAATCAATCAAGTAAAAACTATAAAACTTCTAAAAAAAAAATAGGAGAAAATCTACATGACCTTGGAATAGCCAAAGATTTCTTTGAAGTGACACCTGATAAAGGGACTTCCTCAAAATTAAGAGCTTAAAGCTCTTTGAAATAAGAGAATGAATGAAGAGAAGCCACAGACTGAGAAAAAACAATTGGAAAATAAATTACGACAAGCAACTTGGTACAATGTGTTCAAATAATAATTGCCACAATTTATTGAGTGCTTTTTAAGTGCCAAGAACTGTCAAGAACTTTATATACATTGTCTATTTTAATCCTTAGAACAACCCTAGGAGGTGGGAACTATTATTTTCATTTGACAGTAAATTTAGAGAAATTGATTGACTTCTCCAAAGTCATATAGCTGGTAAGCTGCAGAGCCAGAATTTGAACCCAGTTCTATTTATTTCCAAAGTCAATGAACTCTCTTAAGCACTCCATCATACTACCTTTTTATTAAAATAATCTAAGATTGCATAACAACATGGAAAAAGTGTTAGAAACAAAACGTGTAAGAAGTGGCCCTGGCCTTCAGATTTACAGGCCAGTGGATTACAGGTTTCACTTATCAAAATAGAAAAACAATACCTGGTATTCATAAGTATGCTTATGTGCCTGTCTTGTAAACACGGTATTTGTGATAGTATGCTATTTGTGTACCATCTGGACTACTTTATGCCCTTAGACACCCCATAAACTGGTCCCATCCCGGTGCTATGGAAATGAACTGCATGAGCAGCCTACGGTGGAAAAATCTGCAAGCATTTTTTCAGTCCCTCTGCGCTGAACTGTACAAGAGCCTTTCTATAGGAAACTTTTCTCCTTGGGATGATACCCAGCAAATAGGACAATAGCTAAAGCACAAGGATTGTTAAGTATTAACACACTGTATGCACTTCTGTTTTTACCCTTTTGCTTACATATAGCTTTTATAGGCATTGATTCAACAATATTTCCAACAGTGTCTGTCGTGAGTAGGTGGCAGGCATTGACCCATATAAGAGACAGAAATGGAGGAAGACTGGCATTAAGTGTTCACTCTTGTTCAGCTGGTGGCACAAGCAAGAACCAATCTTCTTACTTTCCAAAACCACATTCCAGACACTAAATCAAAGCTCTCTTGAGTAGAAGCAAATCCTCAGGCCTTTGCAAACATGTAATCTTTGCACTTTATAACTGGTGATATTCCTGATGTGTCTATACAAGCCCCCACTCCCCTTCACAACTGGTGGAAACCTCTGTGTTCTTTGAAATCCCAGACTGTTTATTCATTCATTCATAGTTGCATTCAACAAACGCTAACTAGGACCTTCCAGGTTCCAGGCACTGTGTATTTCCTTCTATTTAAAACTATCTGTGAACTGGTCTTATCCTACTCTAAGTTCCCTGAGGACAGAGAGATCTTACCCAACTCTTCTGTACATTGCACAAAATGCTTAAAACAATACTTGGCAATTGGTGAGTACTCAGTAAAGATTTAATGACTTGAAGCTTGACTAAATTACAATTCAATCCTATTCCAATTCCAATTGAATCAGTAAAGCAGACAAAACCATCCCATGGCAGTGTCCAACACCTCACTTCCTCCCATTTCCCATTTCTAAGTACCACCTTCCCTGGAACTAATTTTGTAAAAGGCAGAGTCCTCATTTTGGATACTAAATCAGTGTCATTATACAACTCTGAAAAACAAACACTAGAGGCCGCCTGGTGGCGCAGCAGTTTAGTTCGCGCTTGGCAGCCCGGGGTTCGCGAGTTCGGATCCCGGGCGCCCGCCGATGCACTGCCTGTCAGCCATGCGTGGTGGCGTCCTATATAAAAGTGGAGGAAGATGGGCAAGGATGTTAGCCCAGGGCCAGTCTTCCTCAGCAAAAAGGGGAGGATTGGCAACAGATGTTAGCTCAGGGCTGGTCTTCCCCACAAAAAAAATAAATAAAAATAAAAAGTAAAAAACAAACACTAAAAATAACTCACCCTCCTTGGAACTCTAATGGCTCTTATACCAGGGCATGATAGGACAATGGGAAATGCTCCGGACTAGGCATCAGGACAGCAGCTCTGGACTGCCACTGACTTATATCAAAATGTTTATGAAATCTCAAAATCCTCTGGTCCTATTTCCTGTTACAGAATAAGATGGTTTCACCTAAAGAGCCCCTTTAGAAGTAAAATTCTAGCATCTAGAATGACTCATAAAATATTAAATGCATCAAATGGTAAGCTTTGTATAGGCTAAAATGCAAAATACTAACTCAAAAGATAGAACCAGAGATTAACATTGAATGTCTTACTTTTCTGGGGCTTATTTTTCTTGTCATTTCTCATAAAGAGTCTGGGACTAATTTGTATGTATTCTTCTCATCTACCCAGATTATAAACTCCTTCAAAGAAGGAACTGCACTGTCCTTTCTAAAGACGTGGGATCTAAATAAAACAGTGGGTATTTTGACTCTGGGTACCAACTCTACATACTTCCGGATTGGCTCATGTAATTGCAGACACACGAAAAATCCTTGCTTCCACGCGTGTTGTCTCTTCCTTTGCCAAGATGCTGTCTCTGGGAGGGGGTAATTAATTTAAAATGACCTTTCTGCTCTCTCAAACTATCCTCGATCTCCCTGGGAGCAAAGACCTTATAGTCATGGGACCAAGTGAAACCAACTGCTTCCAGTGCATGCGTGCTCCATGAACAGCTGGATTAACCAGCCCCAGAGAACACAGTGTGGCTCTGACACCGGGAATTGGACAAGTTCACTTTCGTGACATCATCTTACAGCCAAGCACTGGGGTCAAACTTGTAAACCACTTCAGGGAACGACACACGCACTCGCTGGGCGACCTGCAGCGGCCCCCAGGACAGGGGTGCTGCTCCAGAATTTCTACAGGTTCAAGGGCGGCAAGTCTAGCCGGAAGTGGGGTTCAGAGCATTTCCTGGAAGCCGCATCTGCACAGCAAGCTCTGTCTTCACGTGTTTGGGGGGGAGTTGCTGAATTCTCCCAATTCCTCTGTCCTGTGGCGCCATCTTGGGAGCAGGGAACAAGCGATTCTGACCGAGGAAGGGTCGAGAAGGTTCCTCGGAGAGGGCTTTCCAGAGGGAGACTGGCACTGACGGGGGCTCTCTGAAGGGAGAAACACGTAGTCGTTCGTTGGGTCCCTGTGGCTGGGAAGGCCCCAATTCTCAGTAATTCATTTCCTGACAAAAGCACTCGTGACAGCGCCAAGGCTCCACACTTCGCTCCGCGAGTCTGAGGAAATTTTTCAAGCAACAGAGTAAGATGTTCACGCTGTCTCGTCACCATCTCCCAGCCGTTTTACGACGCCGCTTCAGAGGGGCCGCCGCAGCTACTCAGAGGCCCAACACTCCCCGGCGGCACCCGCTCGGGACCCCAGCCGCACGCCCGAGGTGTGCGCGTGCGCGAACCTCCCGCGCGGCCGCGCTGCGCAGGCGCCGTGGTCATTTCCGGGATCTGTCAGCCGCTCCCTTTGGGCCTCGGTCCTCCGCCCGCGCCCGCCGGAGCCTGTTCGCGTCGACTGACCAGAGTCCGCGAATTCTCCGCTCCGAGCCCGTCCGGACTACCCCGACCCCAGGTAAGGGGCAACAGGGGCGAGCTTCTGGCCCTGTCGGCCTCTACTGCCCCAGCCTTGCACCGGCCTGGATCCCGCGGGGGCGGGGAGGTGGGGGCTTAGGCCGCGGGGCCCGAGGCTGAGGGGCGGGCCGGGTCTCCCTGCCCGGCCTCCCGAGGGGGCGGGGATCCCTGTTCTCTCTGGGGCTCGCCGAACCCCTCGGATCCCCTTGAGAGATCGCTTGTCCCAATATTTTCAAGCTCCAAGCCTCCTCCCATGCCAGAATTAACGACTCTTCTCCTGCGCTTCCATTGCCCTGTTTGCACCTCTATTGTGGGCATTCATCACAATCTGTAACATTGTGGTAAATGGGATCCTCTCCCCCTGATCGAGCGTCACGAGGGCCCGTTCATTTCTTTTTTTAGCATCTAGTTGTCGCCCGTGGAATGTTTGGCTCCTGTCTGGGGTAGCCCTCAATCCTTCAGTTGCTGGGGGACCCTCCCGAACTCGAGAGAAACCTTCCCCCGAGTTCTTTAAGGTTCCCCCGCTCCGGTGCCTCCTTCCCTTAAGTCAGAATTGCACATATTTGCTCCTACTTGCTCCTGGTCTGTATGGAACCTTTTACATGGCACCTTGCACGTTCCAGCCCACCCGTCGGACTGCCTCAATTACAATCCCACTACCATTTGGTTGGGTGACCCTGAGAAAATTGCTGCTCTGAGTCCCTGTTTCCTCAACTGCAGTGAGAAGATTCTTAGGGCTTTTCTGAGGATCAAGTGAGTTTATTTGCATAAATTGCTTAGAAGAGTTCCAAGCCCAGAGTAAGTGCTCAGTAAGTATTAGTTATTATTACTGCTTCTGGGCATTTTATGCATATCTCTCTTTCCTTCCTCTCCTACACCCCTTCCCCCAGAAAAGTGTCAGATTTATTTATGTTTCTGGCCCCAACCCGATACTGACTACACTGCTTAGATCTTTGATTATAAAGCAATCTGTTCTCATACTGCAGCTTTGGAACCTGAAGGAAATGCTAGCCTACTTTTTTCTACCTCAACTCATTGCCTAAATTACCTAAATTATCCTAGTTCTGCCCTCCTTTGTCAATTTTATCTAACCTTTTGTTTTCACCTAGGCCCTGGGTTTTTCAGGTATCAAAAATCTATCAGTCAGGAAGGCGTTTTTGCCCTACAAGGGAGAGGGTGTAACTGGCTGCTTTCTACAACAAAGTATTCGGAGACTTTCCAAGGTTAATTCATTTTCTTGTCATGATTAAAAGAAGGGATCATCCTGGAAAATTAAAACTCCTGCTTGGAGGGAGAGTGGCAGTATTTTGATCTAGTTACCTATGCTGAAACAAATTCTGCATAAAGAAATTTGATGGTCTGCTGGTGAGGCTGGTGCCTGGAATTGGAATCTGTCTCTGAACGTTGTGTAGGGTGTGGTGACCTTGTTGGAGTACCTGGTATTGCTGGGTTGGGTAGTGAGAGCATTTAGAAACTGGGTGAATCACAGTCTTGAAAACTGAAATTCCCACCGTACAAATACTTTCAAGCGCCAGGGCCAGAATTTAAAGCATGTGTAGATGTTTCCATGTTCAGAGGATAATAACCAATGTGTGCTTCCAGGGATAGTTGAAAAGCCTTGGGTCAAATGAAGAAAGGGAACTAACTTATTGAGCATCTGTTTGGGGCTAGGCTTTGTACTATGTGCTTTCACTTGTTCTCACATTTAATCCTCCTACCTACAGCCTTGGGATCTCAGTGATATGTCCATTTTACACTTGAAAAAATGAGATTTAGAGATACTGAGTGACTTGCCTAGGGTCTCATAGGTAGTATGTGTCAAAGTCAGGATTCAAACCCAGGTCCCCTTGGCTTCAGAGCCCATGGTTAACCAAACATCAGAATGACTCTACTCTAAGTGATAGGTAAAGAAAGGAGTTGGTGGGTGGGGGTGTTCCTGGGATCATACTATGCTATAAATTGTTATCTCTGTCAGTGCTAGACAATGAAAGGTCATCAACAGAAGGTTGTTAAATTTAATGTCTCTTTTTCTCTTTTTCCGCCTTTTTTCTGTCCCTTTTTCTCTTCTCTACATTCATTAAGACAAAGGTTTTCAGATTTCACTTAAATATTAATCATACCTTAGAAGTTATAATTATCACCCTACAACAGAAGGCATCTTCTTGGTACAAAATTCAAGCTATTCTTCTTCTGCATTCACTGAGTTTGATGAATACAGGCTGTGTTTACTGGGTGCCTTATAAATTTGACAAACACGAGTGTTGTCTTGGCCTATGGACTCAAAATAACCACATGATTATAAAAGAAGTATAGGTCTGAGTGTATGTCCAAATATGGAACTTGAATGATATAGTGAAATTAGAAATGCAATTTTAGAAGTAATTATGCCATTGTGTAAATGTTTACCTCTTTTGAAAGCTTTGCTACATTGCTTATAAAACTGAGTTGAAGAGTGAGAAAGCACTCTGTAGCACATGAAATATGTGCTTTCATTGCGTGTAGATATTCACGTTAAATTATTAATTTGCAGACCAATTTTGTTTAAATTAACAAATGAGCCTATAAAAGGTGGCTTTTGAACTAAATTGCTTTTAATTAAGGAGATATCTGTGACACATGTTATTTTGAGTAACTATGAGTAAAACCTGTTGTGATAGGTAAGCATCTGATATCAGATATAAAGAGAGAATTAGGCAGTGAGCATCTGGAAGGTTATTTTTTAAAAAACACATTAAGCAATCTCATTTGAATTCATTTAAAAATTTTTTTTAATTTCCAATGAGGCTTTTTCTTTATTTTTGAGTTGCAATTTGCATTCTAGAATATGTAAAAGTGAAAAATTAGTGACCTCAGTATCTTAGAACAGAATGTGAAACACTGACATTTCTCTGCCAGTTCAAGGTATCAGATGTTTTATTTAAGGGTGCACTTATCTCTTTTTGACCTTTGGGTTCCTTTGCAACAATTAGCAGAGACATTTCTTTTGCTTTCCATTGAGATTGATTTCTGTTTTGTCTGCTGAACTGCTTCACAACCTTCCGGTGGCCCTTCCATTCATTTCCTGCTTGCATCGGGATTCCTATCTCATGTTTCAGTCTCCACCCTAGGTTAACATGACTGGTACTTAAGTATATTGAAACTTGAGAGTGTTGTGAGAGTACCTCTTAGAAATGAGAAAATGGAGCGGGGGTGGAGGGAGGCTGGCTGCTTTTTTGAAATTTCTCCTATTTCAGGTAATGGTTGCTTCTTCAGTGGATCTAGGTTTGGGTGCCTATAAAATAGAGGATTTTATTTGATTTTTAATTTAATGATGTTTCACAGGTTCCTGCTTTTCATTTAGTTACAATAAATAGTTTAAAGAGTAATATAATATACATCTGCATACTCTTGCCTAGATTCACTGGTTGTTAACATTTTGCCACATTTATTCTCTATGTATCTGCTTGTCCCAAACGATTGAAAATAAGTTACAGAAGACATCAGGACACTTTACCCCTAAACACTTCATCATCTTTATTTCCTAAGAGCTAGGACATTCTCCTACTAACGACAAACAATTATCATAGTTAAGGAATTGAAAATAATTCCGTATTGTTATGTAATATGTAGTCCAAATTTAACTTTTACCTATGGTACAAAAAACATCTTTTATGGCTATTTTAAAAATATAGATTACAATCAAGCTTCATTGATCAGATTTGGTTTTCATAGCTCTTTTAATCTAGAACAGTTGCCCCAACCCCATTTGCTTTTTTTTTTTTTTCCTTGAGAAAGATTTGCCCTGAGCTAACATCTGTGCCAGTCTTCCTCTGTTCTGTATGTGGGTTGCTGCCGCAGTGTGGCCACTGATGAGTGGTGTAGGTCCGTGCCCGGGAACTGAACCCAGGCTGCTGAAGTGGAGCGCACCAAACTTAACCACTAGGCCACAGGGCTGGCCCCTCTGTTTGTCTTCTTTGAGTAGTCTGGGCCAATTGTTTTATAGAATGGCACACATTCTGGTTCTAAGTGTTTATTTCCCCTTTGTGTTATTTAACTAATTCCACCCCCCTTTATTTCCTGTAAACTGGAAATTACGCCTGGATCTTGATTGGATTTAGAGTAAATACATTTGGCATAAATACTTCATAGGTAGGTTGGCCATATTACCAGGTTTCTCCAGGATAGTCCTATGACCTATTGTCACAGCATAATTATTAATAGTGCCCCTTTTTGCTCTCTTAAAAGTATTCTGGTCTGGATGATAAATCAAGTGGTCACTATTTATAAGTGATGATGTGCACATCATGTTGCCTCCCATCAGGAGACCCATCAGATTAGATTGTTCCACTGTTTATGATGCTAAGTTTGATCACTTGGTTAAGGTGGTGACTTAGTTTTTCTTATTGTAAAGGCATGTTTTCCCCCTTGTAATTAGTAAGTAACCTGTGGGATGATAATTGAGACTGTGTGAATATCTTATACCCCAACAATCTTTAATCTATGGTTTTTGAGTCCCTTGATGACCCTTGACAGAATAAATTACACGTTGGTAGTTACAATGCTAGTTGTATTTATTTATTTATTTTTTTTTTAAATTTTTTTTTTTTGTGAGGAAGACCAGCCCTGAGCTAACATCTGTTGCCAATCTTCCCCTTTTTGCTGAGGAAGACTGGCCCTGGGCTAACATCTGTGCCCATCTTCCTCCACTTTATATGGGACGCTGCCACGGCGTGGCTGACAGGCAGTGCGCCCGCGGGCGCCCAGGATCCGAACTCGCGAACCCCGGGCTGCCAAGCGCGGACTAAACCGCTGCCCCACCGGGCGGCCCCAATGCTAGTTGTATTTAAATGATTTAAGTTTTGACATTGAGATTGATTCTTTTTTAATGGGAGAATGTTTTTATTTATCCCCAAACATTTCAAGATTCCCCAGACAATTTAAATATTGGTTGCCCACCATTTTAAATGCTTTTTTCTGTTTCTCCTTGCAGCTTCCTATCCTTTGAAAAACACTAAGAATAATGTCCCTGCATCAGTTTTTGCTGGAGCCAATCACTTGTCATGCCTGGAACAGGGATCGTACCCGTAAGTATGCTATTAACTTTGCTCCTTTAGTTTGGCACCTTTGATACTTTTAGATTTAGGCATCTTTAGGGATCACATATTTCAATGTCACATGTGAAAAAGACATAGACTTAGAAGGGAACTAGGTCAGTCCTTTGGTTTACAGATAGAGAAACTAAGGCCTAAAGCATTGGAAGGACTTTCCAGTGGTTACACACCAAGTTAATGTCAGAGCCAATTGCTAACACCCAAGCCTTCTGGCACTTTCTCCACTTCTTTTTCTGGAATACCACTTGGAGGACAGTTTATATCAGTCACTTCTCTCATTGTCCTAAGAACGCAGTGTCTGGAATGGTTGTACAGTAACATCACACTCATCCGGCATTTAGTCAGACTGCTAGGACCTAGAAATCAGCTGTTAACAGAGACATATGGTTTACTCTTGAGTTACTGAGAACAGTATTAACTAGTATTTACTGTGTTATTTATAATAAACTTGAGTGTCTAGTTTTCTAGCTCCAGCAAACTAGAAGGAAGGGCCGGCCTGGTGGTGTAGTGGTTAAGTTCACGTGCTCCACTTTGGCAGCCCAGGGTTTGCAGGTTCAGATCCCAGGCACAGACCTATGCACTGCTTATCAAGCCATGCTGTGGCAGGCGTCCCACATATAAAGTAGAGGAAGACAGGCACAGATGTTAGCCCAGGGCCAATCCCCCTCAGCTGAAAAAAGAAAGAAAAAGAGGAGGATTGGCAACAGATGTTAGCTCAGGGCTAATCTTCCTCACCCCCCCCCCCAAAAAAAAAAAAACTAGAAGGAGTTTGGGAAGACTTTTAGAAATAGGCACAGTAGCACAGCAAGCAAAATGACAGATAATATGACAAGGAGGGGGCAAAAAAAAAATCTAAAAACAGAGACAGAAGTGTAGTATTATGCCCGTAAGTTATTTTAAAAAGTTAAATTACAATCACTGTCTTTTTTTAGTTTTTCATTTTTATTTATTTTTTGTGTGTGAGGAAGATTAGCCCTGAGCTAACATCTGTTGCCAATCCTCCTCTTTTTGCTGAGGAATATTGGCCCTGGGCTAACATCAGTGCCCATCTTCCCCTACTTTATATGTGGGACGCCTGCCACAGCATGGCTTGATAAGCGGTGCATAGGTCTGCGCCAGGGATCTGAACCTGTGAACCCCAGGCTGCCAAAGTGGAGCGCACAAACTTAACCGCTAAGCCACTGGGCCGGCCCACTGTCTTTTTTAAATAACAGCTTTATTGAGATATAATTCACATAACATAAAATTTTCCCTCTTAAAGTATACAATTCAGTGGTTTATAGAATATTCACAGCTATGCAGCAATCACCACTATCTAGTTTCAGAACGTTTTCATTACTCCAGAAAAAAACTTGATACACATTAGTAGTCACTCCCAGTTTTCCTCCAAAACTTCCAGTCCTAGGCAACGAGTAGTCTACTTTCTGTCTCCATTGATTTGACTATTCTGGACATTTTGTATAAATGGAATCATACAATACATATGTGGGTTTTTGCATCTGGCTTCTTTCACTGAGCGTGTTTTCAGGTTTCATCCACATTGTAACGTGTATTAGTACTTCATCCCTTTTTGTGGTTGAATATGTCATATAGACGTACCACCTTTTGTTTATTCATCAGATAGTGGACATTTGGGTTGTTCTACTTTTTGGCTATTGTGAATAATGCTGCTATGAACATTCACATGTAAGTTTTTATGTGGACATATGTTTTCGATTTTCTTGAGTATATACCTAGGAGTTAAATTGCTGGGTCATATGGTAACCATGTTGAACATTTTGAGGAACTACCAGACTGTTTTCCAAAGTGGCCACACCGCTTTACATTCTCAGGAGCAGTATATGAGGGTTCTAGTTTCTCCATATCCTCGTCAACACTTGTTATTGTCTGTGTTTTTTTTTTTCGTAATTTTTTTTTCTCCCCAAAGCCCCCAGGACATAGTTGTATATCCTAGTTGTTGTCTGTCTTTTTTATTATAACCCTATACCCACTATATCCTAATGGGTGTAAAGTAGTATCTATTTTTAGTTTTGATTTGTATTTCCCTAATTACTAATGATGTTGAACATCTTTTCACATGCTTATTGGCCATTTGTATATCTTCTTTGGAGAAATGTCTATTCAGATGCTTTGCCCATTTTTTAAATTGGGTTGTCTTTTTATTGTTGAGTTGTAAGAGTTCTTTATATATTCAGGATACAAGTCCCTTATCAGAGATATGATTTATAAAATCTCCCGTTCTGTGGGTTGCCTTTTCACCTTCTTGATGGTGTCCTTTGAAGCACAAAAGTTTTTAATTTTGAAGAAGTCTAATTTATCTATTCTTTTCTTTTCTTGCTTATGCATTTGCTGTTGTATCTAAGAAACCATTGCCTAATTCAAGGTCACCTGTATACCTGTGTTTCCTTCTAAGAGCCTTACAGTTTTAGCTCTTATATTTAGGTCTTGGATCCATTTTGTGTTAATTTTGTATATGGTGTGAGGTAGGGGCTCAACTTCATCCTTTTGCATGTGGATATCCAGTTGTCCCAGCACCATTTGTTGAAGACTATTCTCTCCCAGTTGAATTATCTTGGCACCCTTGTTGATAATCAATTGACTGTAAATGTGGAGGTTTATTGGGCTCTTAATTCTATTCCATTGATCTTTATGTTTATCCTAATGCCAGGCCCACACTGTTGATTACTGTAGCTTTGTAAGTTTTGAAATTGGAAAATGTGAGTTCCTTCTTTGCAATTCTTTCTCAAGATTGTTTTGGCTTTTCTGGGTCCCTTTCATTTCTGTATTAATTTTAGGATCAGCTTATTAATTTCTGCAAAGAAGCCAGCTGGGATTTTGATAGAGATTGCTTTGAATCTATAGATTCACTATCTTTTTTAAAGCAGTTCGGACATAATTCACTCTTATTTTTAAATAAATCCTTGGTACACAAACAGTACACTCCAGATTATTGTTGGGTGAAGTGAAGACCTAAATATGAGTCTCTATATTGTGTGTTTGAAAATATGTAACTTGGCAGGATGGTGAATCTGGAGCTTCTGTTTTGTGGTCATCTCACAGAGCTTCATAGCTGAGTTTCCTATATCTTCTGTCTCTACTTTCCAGTCTAAAAATAGGTTTTTGGAGTATTTCCAATTATTTTTAACAGAAATGCAGATTATCATTGTCCTCATTTAAACTACTTGATAAACTCAATATATTAAGTCAAATTTTTTGTTATGCCACATTATAGTTTGAAATTTATAACATTTTCCAGGTTTAAATTTGGATTTGGGTTTTGAAGTCCTTATATGCATCTTAGAAATTTAGAGAAATATATAACTAGTTTCCAGAAAAGCACCTAAAATCTTAGGATTTTAGTGCTAGATATTTATGTAGTTCGACAGTTTCATCTGTAAAACAGATGTAGCATCCCTAAGGAGGAGAGGAAAGGTGATATATAATAGATGGGGGAGCTATTAAATGATTGACCTAAAGTTTGGGTCATAGATCCTAATTTTAATTTTAGGAAAACAATGTTTTTTTAAAACTAGAAAGAAAAGCAATGTAAGTTCAAAAAAATCCATTTTATATATTCTTAATATTTCAGATTGGTCCAAGAGATTTCTCTTGAAAACAGAATTTTGTTTTGCGATTTATGTTGGCTTTATTGTAAAGGAAAACTTCAATATATTTTATCAGCAGAATCAAGTTTTTTTAATAAACTAGTGGTTCTAAGCTGGATCCATGAGAGCTTATAAGCTATTTTCAGCATTTCAGAAAGTCTAACAGAAATTAAATACAGGTAAACTGAAATGTCAATTATCTTTACTATGGGCTAAAATTATTACAGCTAAGTATAGTAACATTGTTTATTTCTTGTTGGTTAGAATCTTTAATCGACAGTTGTATATGTCTCTGATAAAATGAATTTTTATATTGAGTTTTCCTACAAAACATTTAAAAACATGGGGTCCAAGTAGAGGTGAAAATAATAAAAGGAATTCTTCAGGGGTGAATATTGGGAATCATTTTTTGGAAACAGCTTTCCTATTCCTTCCTTTAGTCTGTTTTTAAAATGCCAGCTGTAACATATCCCTTTTTTGGTGACAGTTTCAAGTTCAGATGTTAATTGTTGACTTTTTTCTCCAGAGATTGCCCTTAGCCCCAATAATCACGAAGTCCACATCTACAAGAAGAATGGGAGCCAGTGGGTGAAAGCTCATGAACTCAAGGAGCACAACGGACACATCACAGGTAGGAAGATCACTGTGAGCTTAGTACTGTACTTCCAAATTCAGCACTCTTCTGTTGAAAGAAAGAGCTCGATAAAACATAGTCTGCCATAATATTTCAAGTTGTGCAGCATTGACTGAGTTTTCTTTAGAAAATTTGAGAAAATATCATAATAGTGATCTCAATTTTTAAGTGCTTCTTTTAGCCCCACTGGTACACAGCACTCTACTAGTGTCGTGGAAAGCAGTGAACCTACTCTGAGGACTGAAGAGCTTAGATTAGGAGATGAGACATGAAAGTGAAAACTAGACAGCATGTCAGCTGTGTGAAAATGTAAGCCAAACTGTGTTCCCAAGTGCTGAGGGAATGCATTGTCTTCCAAAAGTTTCCTGCATGTTGTTTTTGGGGCAAGGAAGACATTCCAAAATACTGAATGGACAGACAGTAATATGATGCACATCCGTTTTCCCACCACCCGTAATTAACAACTGTCTTTTTCCTGTGCCAGAAAACTTAGGAAACAAAGATTTAATAATAGGAAATTTATTCCAGATAATGCTGAAGTCCCCTCTCACCACCAGTCCTGCTCCTCTCCTCTAGTCTGTAATTTGGTATGACATTGTCCCAGTCCCTTTTTAATACTTTTACATGCATGTGTATATATTTGCAAGCAATCTTTAGAACTACCGTATTGGCTAGTATTTTTAAATGTTACATGAAGGGCATCGAATTATGCGTCTCCTGCAGCTTGCTTTTGCATTCCACATTGTTTCTGAGCTCTGTCTATGTTGGTGTATCTAGATCAAGTTTATTCCTTTTAACTGCTGTTTGGCATTTCATACCTCATTTATTCACTCTTTCCTCCATTGAAGGGCATTTAGATTGTTTCCAGTTTTTCCTTACTACATTGAAGTGCTAAATCAAGTGTCCCTGTGCAGATCTCCGTGTACACATGTGAATGTTTGTATATGGCAAACTTGTTGCACCACAGGGGTCTGTACCTCTTCGACTTTGCTGGGCATCATCGGATTGCCTTCATCCCACCAGCCGTGTATAAGAGTGTTTATTTTTCCACATCCCACACACAATTGATACAGTCACACTGTCTGATGAGTGAAAGATGGTATCTCTCTAAGTTGCATTTGCCTGATTAATAGTAAGGTTGAGCATATTTTCAGATGTTTATTAGCCATCTGGATTTTTTTTCAAGACTTTACTGTTCATAACTCCTGACCATTTTTCCATTGAGTTTTTGTCTTTTTCTTGTTAATTTGTAGAAGACTGGATCTTAAAGCCATGGCTCTGAGGCAGATTGTTGAGTGTACATTAACTCTCATCTTTGATAGAAACTATCAGTGAATAGATGAATAGAGGTGGCAAGCAGAGCAGTGCTAAGTTTGATTAAGCAAGTGTCAAATAAAGGAAGAGGAGGAGTAAGAGGTGAAAACGGAGAATTTTTACAGTGGTTTTTTTGGAATTTAGTGAACCAAATCCTGATCTCAAATTTCAAAAGAATGTATTGCTTTGTTATTAAGTCATGTCTGGCTATTTTTTAAAATAACATATTCACTTACTACTTTGTTCAGAAAGAACTCTTGTTCTTTGATCCTTACTAGCAGAGTTTCTTCTTTATCCTGTATTTTGAGAGTTGATGCAACTGTTTGCTTTAAACAGTTTGGCCAAGCACATTAAAACTTATTCTCCATAGCTTTCAGTTACAAATTTCTCACTGCAGTCTTGAGTTTCCCCTCTTCTCTCAATGACATTTACACTTAAGTGGGCAGCAAAGAGACTGATAGTGATTTTTTTTTTTAAATTAGGACCCTGGAATTTTGCCTCTAATCCCCTAACATGCTGATTAACTTAAAGATATCCTTCCCTCAAATCAGAGAAAAACGTAACATGTTTTGACCTTTTGCACCCTTTACATTGTATTCCCCAGCAAAAACTCATGACCATCCCTTCTGGCTTTGACTAGTGATTTGCATGTGATGCTAGTGAGCACCGGGAACCAACTGACTACATTACTGAACCAGCACCAAAGACATAATTTCTATTTTTGTTGTTATTGCTTTCCCACGACCTTATTTCTATTAAGTTTGGCCTATTTTCTTTAAGTCTCTTTGCCAGTGGCCTTATGGCCTAAAAATAAGAACACTCATATTTTAAATTGGAATTTTAGCATTAGGAAATACTTTTAAATGTGAAAGGGCCAAGATGAAAGACCAAAGAAATAGCAAAAAAAAAAAGTGAAATATTTAGTTATGTCTTTTCTCCCCTGCTTCTCTTTTGGAATCCTTTGAACTTGGGCCTGTTTTCTGTCCAAATGCTCAAATGACATTTTTTTTTTAGATCTGAAAAAATTGTTGTTGGAAAAATCTAAATATATAACTCTGTGGCAGGAGACCAAGGATCAAACATATTTTCTCAGAAGGATAGTAACTACAGGAAAAAAAGTATCCTCTGAAACTTTCTAGAAGAAAAGACTAGTCAGTACTACAGAGAAAAAGAGTATGGCAAACATCAGAGAGATATCAGGGTTCTGGTGTTTTTTTCTGTGAGTTTATTCTTTTGTGTTAAATGTTTGGTCACTGTCTCTTTTTAAAAAACATTTTACTGTGGACAGTTTTAAACCAACAACAAAACCAGACAGAGTTATGTAATGAGCCCCTGTGTATACCCATCACCCAGATTCAACAATTATCAACTCACAGACAGTCTTGTCCTTTTCAACCTACTTTTCCCCTTCCTGTACTATTTTGAAGCACATCCCAGACGTATGTCAAATTTCAGTTGGTATCTCTAAAAGATAAGAACTCGTCAATAATAACCAATACGTGTCTTTTAATTGGGATCCTAACAAGGTACACAAATGGTTGTGATTAGTTAATCTCTCTCTTAAGTCTTTTTGTTTTGTTTTGTTTATAGATTCCCTTTCTTCTCTCCTTTCCTTTGCAATTTATTTAGGAAAATTGAGAAATCAAGTTGTTTGTCTTGTAGTGTTTTCCAGAGCCTGGATTTTACTGATTGCAAACCCGGATTTTACTGATTGCAAGCCCTTGGTGTTTGACATAGTCCTCTGCCCTCTGTATTTCCTGTCAAATTGCTAATTGAAGTTAAGTGGTGGTAGGTTCTTTCATCAGGAGGCACAGAATGTCTAGTTGTCTTTCTTTCTGTGATGTTAGCAACTATTGATGATCAGTGCCTGTATCCTTTCAGTTAGTAGTGACTGCAACACAGTGATATTCTAAATCTATCATTTCTTCTCTGTTAGCTGGAATGCATTTATAAATGAGTCACTTACCTTCATCTATTGTTTGGCTACCCTGAGCCATAGTTAGTACAGGAAAGACAGGATAGATGCTCGATTCCCCTCCTTTGCCTTTAAAGTCATCTGATGGCAGGAAAACAGAAAAAAAGATGCAAAGCTAAATTAGTAAGAAATGAGTGTTTGCCTCTTACTGAATATTTTTAATAAGTGTGTGTTTTTAAAACGTTTAAAGTTAATGTCATCTAAAATGGTTTGAGGCTGTGACTATGGTTTACAGCTCCCATATTCAAGTGAAAGATGTAGCTATAGAAGTAGACTTAGAACTATAAAACCAAGCAGAAGGCAATTCTTCATATATTTCTCAGAGTAAAGATCTATTGATTTTTCTTTTCTTTTCTTTTCTTTTTTCCGGTGAGGAAGATTAGCCCTGAGCTGACATCTGTTGCCAGTCCTCTTTTTCCTGAGGAAGATTGGCCCTGAGCTAACATCTGTGCCCACCTTCCTCTATTTTATGTGTGGGATGCCTGCCTCAGCATGGCTTGATAAGCGATACATAGGTCCATGCCCAGGATCCGAACCTGTGAACCCTGGGCTGCTAAAGTGGAGCCCGCAAACTTAACCACTATGCCACGAGGCCAGCCCCCTGATTTTTTTTTTCAGCACTTCACGAATTCTTATAAATCGCACATGTGTTTAATTAAAGTGGTGGTCATATGGAATAAAAGGTGACATTTGAGATTGTCAAAATCTTAACAAAATCTCTGAGCTTTTGTAAAACTCTTTACAAGGCAATGTTCTGGATGTTAGAGGGTGCATTAGTTTTCTATTGCTGTGTAACAAATACTGCAAACCTAGCAGCTTAAACTAAAACACATTTATTATCTCACAGTTTCTATGGGTCAGAGTCTGGACATGGCTTATCTGGGACCTCTGCTTAGGGTCTCACAAGATATAATCAAGGTGTCAGCCAGGGATGGATTCTCATCAGAGGCTCAACCAGAGAAGGATCTGCTTCCAAGCTTCATCAGGTTATTGGTGGTAGAATTCACTTCCTTGTGTTTGTAAGATTCATGGCAGCTTGCTTCTTTAAAGCCAGCAACGGAGAAAGAGCGTGAAAGTCTCTAGCAAGAGGGGCTCTACGCTCTTATGTAATCTTATACACTAGTTACATATATCTCATCACTTTTCAGCATTCCATTGGTTAGAAGTGAGTCACAAGTCCTGTCCACACTCAAAGAGATGGGGTCACTCAAAGGCATGAACATCAGCAGGTGGGATCATGGGGACCACCCTAGGGTCTGCCCACCACAATGGTTTCAAATACTTGCTTCCTATTTTCAAGAAACTTGTAATCAAGTTAGGAAAACAAGACAGTCATAAAAATAACAATATTTTGCATCACACTTCTGGGAATTTATCATAGATAATTTTAACCGGAGCAAAAATGTATGTACCTGAATGTTTATTCCAATTTTATCTATTTTAACAAATGATTGGAAACTAACAAAATGTTCAACAATGGGATATTTTGGAAAATTATTATGAGAAGATCAATGTTCTAAAATAAAGTATGACCACTACTAATTTATAAAAAGCAGGAGAAAATGTTTGCCATAATGTTAGTATCATTTTGGGGGAAGAAGGTCTATGAACATGAAGAACGGGGGCCGGGCTTTATTGACTTTCTGCCTGTCCTTTTGTGATGTTTGTCTCATAAAATAAAATTTAAAATCTAATAAAGAGGGCTGCAAAACTATCCTATAATGAATGGACTTAAAATCAAAATACACATCACTTAGAATACATTTCCCATGTCTTTTTCCCTTCAATGATACAAGTAATTGAGCTGACTATTCATGTGGGTGAATGAATGAATAAACTCTTCATACTACTAGAGTCACTATGCCTTATGACTAAAGGAGACTTTGATTTGTATTCATCTTACTTTTTTTCCATATAAATATTAAGAATGCTAGTCATTATTTTTTAGGTAGATATTTATAATAACAATTTATTAGTTGTATTTCTGGGGTTTTTTGTTTTTTTGCTGAGGAATATTCACCCTGAGCTAACATCTGTTGCCAATCTTCCTCTTTTTGTATGTGAGCTGCTGCCATAGCGTGGTCACTGACAGGCGAGTGTTGTAGGTCCATGCCTGGGAAGTGAACCCGGGCTGCTAAAGCAGAGTGTGCCAAACTTAACTACTAGGCCACTGGGGCTGGCCCAGTATATCTGTACTTTCAATGTGAAATTATATTTATAGAAGATACCTCATCAATAACTATAAAACGAGTCATAGCAGATTTTACTCTAGGTGTATAACAGACTGAGCTTGACTTTGGGATCCTTCACAGAGGCACCTAATAAGTAAAAGTCTGGTCAAATAAGAAAAATAAACCTTACATTCAGATACATATTTTGGTCTCTTCCTAGTTTAGATGCAAAGATACTCAAGGACTCTTTCACAGAACCTAGATCATATAGAAAAGGTATTTAGGTTAGTTTAAATGACAGTGACCACTTAGGAGAATATATAATGAATCACAATTTATATTTTCCCCTCTATATACTGAAGATTATTTTTCTTTACCCTCTATGTTGCTTTTAGTTGGCTGCCATGTAGCACACTTTCGGTTAATATCATGGAATAAGGTCTGTTAATGAATGAATAAAGTTACTTTCGGACTGAAAAAAAATCTAGTAAAGAGAAAAGAAAAAAGTAATAGATCATCAGACCAGATATCTTTAGAAACCTGTGAGTGGGTCGAAAGAATGCCCCTGCTTAGTTCTGTAACCTCTGCAGTGATAAAACTGCACTATACACTAGCTCTGTTCTACCTAGCCTCACACAGGACCCTGAGCTACGGGAACTTTGCAGAGAAACATCCTTGCCTTTGTGTGTGAGGTGGTGATCAGGACCATAGATGGGGGAGCATGGGGCTGGGAGGAAAGTACCAAGCCCACATCTGGCACTGCTGTGCCGGTACCCACCTGCCTGTGCCGTGTCAGTGTCATTGTCCAGGCAAAGCAGATGACACCATGTCTTAACTGTTAACAGGTATCGACTGGGCTCCCAAGAGTGACCGCATTGTCACTTGCGGGGCAGACCGCAATGCCTATGTCTGGAGTCAGAAAGATGGTGTCTGGAAGCCAACCCTGGTGATCCTGCGGATTAATCGTGCAGCCACTTTTGTCAAGTGGTCCCCACTAGAGAACAAATTTGCTGTAGGAAGTGGAGCACGACTCATTTCTGTTTGTTACTTCGAATCTGAAAATGACTGGTAAGCAATATCTGAATATTTTTTATTTCTTTCTATAGAATTATACATTTAGATCGCTGTGTTCTTGGTGACTTGAGGCACTAGGTGAAGGGTTAAATATAACTTCAAGTTTTTCCTCACCTGGAGATTTTCTTTTCCTCTGAAATTCTCCATTTTCTCTCATTGAGCATTTTTCCTTCTTACATGCACATTGAGTCAAATCCCACGTCTTTCTCATATTAATATAGTGCTGTGGCTTCCATGTTCTGATCTCCTAACTTGTATGTTCTGTAAGATGCTACTACTCTTCTCACTCTGTACTGTCCAAATTGCTGTTTTCTTTCTCTGATATATAAATTATAAAGTTGAAAGCTTCTCAGTGTCCTGAGGAATAATTTTTTTCTCGATATCTTCTGTCAACTAGGATTCTTACAGATAACAATGTTCTTTCTTTAAAGTTTATTTGCTAACCAAATCTGTGTCTTGATATAATTATTTTGCTCATTTAAACCATTGAAATAAAAATTGACCAGAATCTTGGAAATATAATCAGACCGTTGTACTTTTTTAAATAAATCACTTGTAGCTGAGCCAGTCAAAATACAGAGGTTTATTTTTATGGATAACTTACTTGAACTACTTCTTCCTGCTTACTTTGATAAGAAAATGACTCTGCTCTACCTGGCAGGCATTCAGAAAGGGTGGTAAACACCTTTCAACGTAGAACTGTCATTTAGTATGAAACTGGCAGTATTTGCATTTGCACTAAAAATAGCAGAGTACACATTACTCTTTGTGTTACTGTTACTGTTGGCTTTCTGCTGAAATAGTGAAAGGAAGGGATTATCATATTACTTGTAATTTAGTAAAGCTGTAGAAATTTTCATTCTTTGAAACAAAAGTCTTTGAATTTGCAACAAGATTGATTTATGAATTTAAGACGTGCATTTTCTTTCAAGCATACATAAAAATAAGGCTAACAGAGTGTTCCATGCTAAAAATCATTTGAGAAGCTCACTGTTACAAATAGATGAGAAACAACTTTTCTTCGTAGGTAACCTTCAACCTTAGTGATTGTTCACATTTTTATTCATTGAAAAATGGTCTCAAATAAGGTAAATTGGGCTTTACTGCAGTACAAGGTACTGTCTTTTGAACAAGCGCTATGTTTAGGGGAGTTTCTCATTGGTACGACATGAGTACTTCAAAACAACCTCTAAAAGCCGTTCGTTTAGAATAACTACCTTATAAAACAAGTCAGAATATTGTCTATTTTTCACAATGAGATTTTTCAGATAAGTTCTTAAGAAAAAGGTAGAATCTTTTTCTATAAATAGAAAAGTAATTTAGCATTCAAAGGCAGGCATTGGCTCTATATTAAGTTCCTCAACTCTTGAACAACAGAAAATGATTGGTTTTTAAGTAGCAGTTTAGGGACAGAAATTGAATTAGGTCAGCCAGAATAATGACTGATCTTAGACATAAATAAGCTTTTGAGTGGAGCTAGAGAATTAATTAGAGGCTAATCCCTAACAAGAGGTTCTGCTAATTTCTTGGTGAAAAAAGTTAAAAAGAACTTGCAGCTTCATGGAAACTTAGCTATCTTACAACCCAAACTTAACCCAAAATGAAATAACAAATCACTAAATATTTATAATAAAAATGCAAGTAATTTCAAACCTCAGTTTTTGTTTCAGAGGTTAAAGGCACACATAATCTGAAACTCCCTGGGTGGTTCCAGAGTTAATCCATAAGTGAACTTACTAATGAGGCTCCCCTGGGAGCCAGAAAAGTTCAGAACCAGCTGCTCTGATGAGAATGCCAAAGCCTAAAAGAGAGGAGAGCAGAAGGGACCATTTGTGGTTCTTCCTCCTCTCTGTCTTTAGAAATGCACCTTCTCTCTGGCAGGAGGCCTGGTAGCCACGGAAGAACCATGCTTAGATGTCTTCACCTGACACAGATTTGTTGGTCATTTGGGGACTGTTGCTTGATGTGTGGGTAAACTAAAATGGGTTTTCTCCTTTTGTAGGTGGGTAAGCAAGCACATTAAAAAGCCAATTCGTTCCACGGTCCTCAGCTTGGATTGGCATCCCAACAATGTTTTGCTGGCAGCAGGATCATGTGATTTCAAATGCAGGTGGGAACAAATGAGAATTGGCAGACAGACTCGAGCTGTTCATGGTTCATCTTTCAACAAATATATATGTATATATTTTTTTTTCTTTGGTGAAGCAGTTTGGCCCTGAGCTAACATCTGTTGTCAATTCTCCTCTTTTTGTTGAGGAAGATTGGCCCTGGGCTAACATCCATGCTTACCTTCCTCTACTTTATATATGGGACGCTGCCACAGCATGGCTGATAAGCAATGTGTAGGTCCATGCCAGGATCCGAAACTGCGAACCCCGGGCCACCAAAGCAGAGTGTGCAAAGTTAACCACTACGCTATTGGGCCGGCCCCCTCAACAAATATTTTTAAGTTTCCTTTTCTTTGCAAGGTACTATGCCCATGAGGGACTCAGAGATGAAAGGAGCTTGTGATGTAGAAAAGGAGCTAAAGCAGGCTCATAAATCACTGAGGAAGGAAGAAGTGGATTTGGAGGTGCAGTAGGAGGGAGATGTGAGGGCAGGGCCAGGGAACTTTTCTTTGGGCAGAACATCCATGGTTGGGAGTGAAGGTATAGTGTTCTACCTTGCCGCCGATTGTAGTATTATTTCTCATTTCATAACCCAAGCAGCAGACTCGACAAATTCCAGAGTGAAACTAAGATTAACAAAACATAGCTGAACAGTGCACTGCTGAGCTATTATTGTGCTGTTCCTTTTCAGTTAAAGCATTTTATTTGTCATTAGCATGAGGCTAGAAAAAACACAGCCACTTTGCTCTGAGCTTTAAGGATCATACCATGTAATTGCTTCTTAAAGTTATTCTTTATCAAGAAGGCTTTTTTTCCCCTTAGCCAAAAGAAAAGCAAGTAAATGTGGCTTCATGTTGACTATGTGGTGGGTTAGGAGATGGGACTCATCTTTCTTTAGTAGACTTATGTGGAGAATTTCCAGAAATCCTGGATAGTGATTTATAGCCAAGAATACCTGAGGGCTTTTTGTTTTTGGGGGTTTTTTTTAAGGTGTTTGTTGGAATTTGGCTGTGAGAATGGAGATATAGTAGTGTCAAGGCACTTTTTGGAAAAAGGTTGGTTTTTCTACTTAAGAACCAGTGTAACGGTAAAGATACGTAGAGGGGCCGGCCCAGTGGCATAGTGGTGGCGTAAGTTCACATGCTCCGCTTCGGCATCCTGGGGTTCACAGATTCAGATCCCAAGTGTGGACCTACACCACTCATCAAGCCATGCTGTGGCAGGTGTCCCACATACGAAAGAGAGGAAGATGGGCACAGATGTTAGCTCAGGGCCAATCTTCCTCACCAAAACAGGAAAAAAAGATATGTAGACATTCTCTAGATTTTTTTTCATATTCAGGAGTTTTGTTGTTTGTGATGTGTTATCCAGAGTCATTCTAGCTCCCTTAGAAGATGGGACTAAGTGGTACTGACCCATACCACCTGGAATATCAGGCTATGTCTAAAAATCTGGTTTTGAAAATAGGTTACAATTCTTTTGTTAATATTGACTTGTGGTCCTGTGGGTATGGGTCTGTTCCATTCACACTCTCAAGTTGATGGCTGAGAACCATCCATTCTTTCCTGGCCTCTGATGACTAAAGCAGTAGCCAACATGGTGCTGATTGAAAGCACAGCGAGGGGCCAGCCCGGTGGTGTAGCAGTTAAGTTCACGCACTCTGTTTCTGGTGGCCCGGGGTTCACAGGTTCAGACCCCAGGCACAGACCGATGCACTGCTTGTCAAGCCATACTGTGGCGGCATCCCATATATAAAGTAGAGGAAGATGGGCGTGGATGTTACCCCAGGGCCAATCTTCCCCCCCCCCCCCAAAAAAAAAGAAAGAAAGCACAGTGATTCTAAGGTCTCATCATCTAACTGACAGATAACTCACTGTACTCTCTGCCTCTCTAGTGCCCTGCCTCTTCCAGAGCTGCAGCTGCCATTGTCATTTTGGGGGAAAATATCTCGGATCATTTAGCAAGTCTTTAGGTTCAGAAGTTTTTGAAGAGAAGCTGTACAAAGTAGAAGTAGCTTTGGAGGGCAAAAGGGACTAAAAGTGTAGATTCCCAGCTCTTCTTTATCCCTTCTGCTTCCCATCTCTCAGTCAAAACATCCTCACACACAGCTTCCTGGAATTAGAGAGAGACCGATGACACCAGGCTGTAAAGGACCCTCCTTCATCCCCAACTATATCTGCCACAAAGGCTGGACCCATAGGCCTAAGGGTCAAGTGAGCCCAGCCCTCTACCTGACAGCACTAGGGGGAGCCTGCCCACTCTCTCACTGACCTCCCTTGGCTTTCTCTTTGGATGTACCTCTCTGTGTTTAAATGGATTAATACCATTGGTTTATTTTAGGGGGGCAAATAGTTTCCTCTCTCCTACCATCTGACTGTGTGGGCCTCCTGGAGTACTGTGTTGAGACTGACGGTGAAGTAGACAGGAAAGAATGCTATGCTCATTTGGCAAGGTCTGCCATGGGCCTGGGAGGAGCAGGACAGCAAGATCCTCCCCCAGAATGTGCACTCCAGTAGAGAAGGGCTTTTGTATTCGTTACTTCTAGAACTGCGCCCCGGAGCAGTGCCTGACACATTTCTATTTTCTATTGATTTTGGCACTCTCTGAATTTCTATTGATTATGGATTTGCCAAACCTGGATTGGCCTGTAGGCAGCCCTTAGAACCATTCTGTCTTAAGAGGTTTGCACATCTGTACTTCTCCTTCATGTTTTGCTTTTTATGAGTCAATCTCTTTGCTCTCTGGGACACCTTATGGCAACTACCTGTGGCCTATTTCTATATACATATATTTTTATTTACTTTTTCCTTCTCTCCCTGCCACAGAGTGTTTTCTGCCTACATTAAAGAAGTAGATGAAAAGCCAGCCAGTACACCCTGGGGCAGCAAGATGCCTTTTGGTCAGCTGATGTCCGAGTTTGGTGGCAGTGGCACTGGTGGCTGGGTGCACGGGGTCAGCTTTTCTGCCAGTGGGAGCCGCCTGGCCTGGGTCAGCCATGACAGCACCGTGTCCGTTGCTGATGCCTCAAAAAGCGTGCAGTGAGTATTTGCCTTTTGTTGAGTTAGGGAGTGGGATCTCTCACCAGCTGGGCGAAGGCTGCCCTTCCCTGGGTATAAGTGCAGGGCGTGGGTGTAAAAATCCATCCCAGAACTGCCAGGCAGCCTTTAAATCCACAGACACTTAGATTGTCCATTTGGGGAAATTTTAGAGTTAGGTTTCACTTCCAGAAACACTTCTTAATGGAAGTACTGATAGTGAGTCCTCTGAAGGACCCCCCTGGTTTGATAAGAGTTCCTTCAAATAGACAATTTAGTCTGTTGGTATGAATTCCTTGCAACACACAAATGTCATCCACCAGCCTTGAGTTAAATAGGAGAAATGTTCTTACTCTGTGTAGTCAATGAACAACGACTTCATCAATTTGGGACTTCATTCAGTAATACTTAAAACCCTTGATGCCAGTTCCTCTGGTGTATGCTGGAAGAACTTGAATTGTGATGACTCAGTTGTGAGTGAGGTGCCTGCTCAGCCTTAAGGAGAGTATTAGGCATCCTGTCAGACCTCAGAATTCATATTGGTTCATCATATGTTGGAGGAAGAGAGGAGATGATTGGAATCCTTTTCCTCTTGTGAATCTTTGTTCTTTCCTGGTGAATCCTTTTCCACTGGCAGCTAAAGGTAACCCACCTTTAAAGGTTTCCTGACTTGTCAACCTGTGTGCCAAGAACCAGTCACATCAGGTGACTGACTCCCTCTGCTGCACAGTGACAACAAAGTGACATTTGAGAGGATATTTTTTTCTGAACTGGATTGAATTCTTTTTTTAAATTTTGGTTTTTTGAAACACCCTCCCCCCATTATAAATGATGTAGTCTTCCAGAAGATTTCTATACATATATAGGCACACACACACACACACACACACACACACACATATATATATATATTTTTTGACACAAATGGGATTATGCTATACATTTTGTGGAGTAATTTGCTTTTTGTCATTCAATAATGTTTTGATGTCATAATTTGATTTGTGTACCACTTATTGTAATACGTAATAAGCTCTTACCAAATGCTTGTTACAAGCCCCTGTGTATCCTCTTATTGATTTATTATTTGGCTTTTCCAGTCCTGCAAGTCAGATTACATCCTCTACCCTTCTCCTTCTCAAACATAAATATTTCATTTAGTAAGAGCCACATATGCTGCAGTAAGGCCTTAAGATGAGGTGTTAGGACTTTACTCCAATACCAACGGTATTGGTGGGGAGGTCTCCTGAGACGTATTTAGTTTTCAAAATGCATCATCTTTTATGTGAAGCTGTATGATCCTAATTCATCAACAAACGTGTTTGCCTGCCATATCTTTGTAACCTCTTGGCTAGGTGCTGGAGCAGATAACTACTAAGTATACGTGTATATATACACACAAACCCAGCCCATTTGTATGTGAGCCCCTGGCTAGCTAAGACTGTGTCTTGTTCACTGATAGCCCCAGCTCCTAACGCAGTGCCGGGTGGAGGAATGAGACTGGGCTCCTATAGATGTTTGTGGTCCCAGCCCTCTAGGAGCCCACAGTGAGCACAGGCAAGGAGAGGATAGCAGAATAAGGTGTTCAATCATGAGTGACAGTGACAGTAAGAACTCTAGGAGGTCAGGGAAAGGAGAAGCCACTTTAGGCTGAAGTGGTCCACGAAAGCTTCATGGAGGTGATCAAATTAGAACTGAGCTTCAAAGACTAGGGTGGACTTTGGATAAGCAAGAGGAGCAGAGACAGCTTGTGGCTAAAGGGGTGTGGAAGCAAAGGCAGAGATGGGGAAAACAAGGGCTTGCTGGGGACCAAGCTGGGGACCAGTTTGTAGTGAATTGGGGTGGGGGGCCTCAGAAGGGGGTGGAGCACAGGCCAGAGAGAGCCAAAGCCCTCCATTTCTGCAGGTTATTTCATGGCTGTCTCCTGCTTGAGATTCCTGAAAGTATAGATCATGGGGCTCCTTTTAAACATAGTGTTTGTTTGTACTGCCGAAGCCCCTGTGAGATTGGGGCCTTTGTCATCTTCTGTGTCTGTAAAGAAGCTGCATAGTCCATTTCATCTTGGTTTAACAAGTGTTCTTGTGTTCAGGGTCTCAACTCTAAAGACAGAGTTCCTGCCCCTCCTGAGTGTATCCTTTGTCTCCGAGAATAGCGTTGTAGCTGCTGTAAGTATTTCTCTTCGTTTTTCCTTGTAGTACATTGTATTTAATTCTCCAGAACAGGAACAGTGCGTGCTCTGTGACTTTGTGCACTGATACAAAATAGAACAGCCTTTTAGAAGAAACAGCTAGCCTTTAATAGTAAGGGATGCCTGTCGCGGTGAACATTCTGCTGTGGGGTTGGTAGATGGGCAATGTACCCTCCAGGGGCTGACTGATGTCTTGTTTCAGGGCCATGACTGCTGCCCAATGCTCTTTAACTACGATGACCGTGGAAGCTTGACCTTCGTCTCCAAGCTAGACATTCCAAAACAGAGCATCCAGCGCAACATGTCTGCCATGGAACGCTTCCGCAACATGGACAAGAGGGCGACGACTGAGGACCGCAATACAGCCTTGGAGACGCTGCACCAGAATAGCATCACGTAGGTGCCACCCAGCCACCTGGGGCTCCCTGGACTGGGTTGGGCTCCCTGGACACCACCTGTAGCCAGGACCCATCTGTAGAGAAGTGTTTAGGCAACTAAGCTACTCTTCTTCCCTCTCTGTTTCCTGACTGGGTTCCTATGAAAGTTCTGTGAACTGTGCCCCAGACATCCCTTCAGGAACGAGAGCAGCAAGAAGTCTGTAGCTTCCTGACTGCAGCCTCTTATTTTCAGCTTGTGACGAGAGTGAGCCACCCCCACCTAGTCGTTCTGTCCTTCAAGGTACAGATGGTACAAGGTGTCTCACGTGAGGAGTGCAGATCCTGTTACAGACTTGTGAGCTGGTGTGGCCTACCACTGCAGCCCCTTCCTGGGCCTTGCTCTCTCAAAAACTTGATTGAGAGCAAAAGGAGACCTTCCTGAATGTCACATTCCTCTGGTAGTGATCACATGACAGGAAGATTAGTTATATCCTGTTTGAAAAGGTAATTCTAGCTGTCATTTCAACCATGGATTTCAAGTAATGTATACAAGTAAGAAGGTCACAGGGGCCAGCCTGGTGCTGTAGTGGTTCAGTTCGCATGCTCCACTTCAGTGGCTTGGGGTTCGCAGGTTCAGATCCTGGGCACAGACCATGCACTGCTCGTCAAGCCATGCTGTGGCAGGTGTTCCACATACAAAATAGAGGAAGATGGCACAGATGTTAGCTCAGAGCCAATCTTCCTCAGCAAAAAAGAGGAGGATTGGCAACAGATGTTAGCTCAGAGCCAGTCTTCCTCACACACGAAGAAAAGAAGGTCATTAAATTAGAGAAACAGAATTCCTTAGCATCATTATGACAAAACTGAAGAGTTTCTTGACTTATTTTTCATGAAGCATATGTCATTATATAAGATAGTAGAACTGGGGCCGGCCCCATGGCATAGTGGTTAAGTTTAGTGCACTCCGCTCCAGCAGCCTGGGTTCGCAGGTTCGGATCCCAGGCACGGACCTCTACCACTTGTTAGTTGTGCTGTGGCAGCGACCCCCCCATACAAAATAGAGAAAGGTTGGCACAGATGTTACCTCAGAGCTAATCTTCCTCAAGCAAAAAAAGAGGATTGGCAACAGATGTTAGCTCAGGGCAAATCTTCCTCAGCAAAAAAGAAAAAAAAGACAGTAGAACTGTGTTTGATGCAAACAGCTTGACTTTTTTAAATCTAGAGGAGAAATGCAATATATTCTTGATATTTTAAATTAATGCATTCAGAGTTGGGTACCATGAAATTTTCCCTTTTTGACTAGACCTGTGTTGAGAGACTATTGTGGTAATGATGATGGAAAGAATAATGGAAACCTCTAGACTTTCTCTTTGAGAGAATTATTAAATGCAGATTGTGCTTTTCATCATGTTCAGTGGAAAAGGCCACTGGACTTAAAATAGCCTGAAAATGCCTGTGCTCTATTGAAAAGTAGTAACTTGAAGGCATAGCAAAACTTTTCTCCACACTTTTCAAGTTTCTCTGTCTTCAATGACTTTCAAAATTATTTCTCGTGAGGGGCCGGCCCGATGGCATACTGGTTAAGTTTGTGCGCTCCACTTCAGCGCCCCGGGATTCACAGATTCGGATCCCGGGCACAGACTGACGCACCGCTTGTCAAGCCATGCCGTGGGGGAAGTAGAGGAAGATGGGCACGGATGTTAGCCCAGGGCCAATCTTCCTCAGCAAAAAGAGGAGGACTGGCCACGGATGTTGGCTCAGGGCTAATCTTCCTCACTTGTGAGTTTCTTAAGCTTCTATGCAGACTATGTATCAGAAAGGAAACAGCTCTCATTGCCTCTTTGAGACTTGGAGGTTAAAAATAAAAAGACAAACTCTTGCAGATTAGCATGTCTACTTGTATTTGTAGATGTAAATCCTCTTTGCCCTAGAGCAGGGTCAGCACTTTTTCTATGAGGCCAAAGAGGAAATATTTTAGGCTCTGAGGGGCTATACAGTCTCCATAACAACTACACGACTCTGCCATGTGGCACACAAGCAGCTGTGGACAATATGTAAATAGTGTGGATTTGTTTCAGTAAAACTTCATGGACACTGAAATTTGAATATCACCTAATTTTCACATCATGAAATAATAGTCTTTTAATTTTTTTCAAACCATTTAAAATTGTAAAAGCCATTCTTAGCTCACAGGCTGTATAAAAACAGGCAGTGTGTGCCATAGTTTGCCGTCCCCTTCCCTAGAGGGAATGTTTTAGACATTTTGGAGGAGAAAGAAAAATATTGTCTGAGCTATGAAATTGATTTTCTTGAAAGTTTTTCAGATAATTAGGATAAGACAAGTTGTTTCATTAGTCTGTTCCTCTGTTTTGTTTGTTTGAAATCTAGTGGTGTATCTGAATGTTGCTAACATTTATGATGATTAATTTCAAATACAAAGAGAGCTCTTGGCTTATATGCCCTGGCTGTCTTGGAGGGTGATTTGGGAGTTTTTGTTTGGAGCCAGTTGGATTTCAGTTATGCTTCATCATGTCTCTAATTTCTTTTTAAAGAATTGTTTCCATTTCAGTCATTGCTGTGGTTCTGCCCACATCCTGCTCCCAGGCAGTCTGCATACTCTGTGGCCTGGATTGTCCTGCTTATCCATGTCACTCTAATTAATGTGGGTTCTTAACTTTTCCCTCTCTTTTCTTATCTTTTCTTTTCTGGACATCTGGTAATAAGATGCATTTGAGTATTTTTTGAGTCAGAGTGCTGCAGCCTAATATTGATGGACAACTTAATATTCAAGAGTTGATAGGGGCCGGCCCAGTGGCGTGGTTAAGTTTGCATGCTCCGCTTCGGCGGCCCGGGATTTTGCAGGTTTGGATCCCGGGTGCGGACAGACGCATTGCTTGTCAGCCATGCTGTGGCGGCGTCCCATATAAAGTAGAGGAAGATGGGCACGGGTGTTACCCCAGGGCCAGTCTTCCTCAGCAAAAAAGATTGGCAATGGATGTTAGCTCAGGGCTAGTCTTCCTCCCAAAAAAAAAAAGAAAAAAAGAGTTGATAGACAATTCATTTCCTTAAAATGCTGTTACACTATTAGTCAGAAAGGTTGGGGCTCACTTCTACCACATACCTTACAATCTCTCTGTTTTTGCTTTTTTTCAGTCAAGTGTCTATTTATGAGGTGGACAAGCAAGACTGTCGCAAATTTTGCACTACTGGCATCGATGGAGCCATGACAATTTGGGATTTCAAGGTATTTTATATCTTTCAGAACAAATCTTGTTTGTGTTAAACTTTTCCTTTGAGAAGAATGTTTCTCATTTCTTGAAACAAAATGTCAAATCCAGTGCACATCAGAAATGTAGGCCATTACACTGAAGTTCTCTTTAAAACCTAAAAGTCATTAGCAGGAAGAAAGCTCACTTTGTCAATGAGATGGAATACATACTTCTAGATGTCCATTTATTCACGGAGGGAAAATTGAGTGCTGTTTTTGTAGCAGGCCCTGTGTTGGGCACCAGTCTGTGTAACTATAGAGATATATTTTTATGGTTTACACTAATTAATAAACATTCCCTAAGTGCCTGCGTGGGTGCTGGGCACGGTGTGAGACACTGAGGATGCTAAGGTGGAGGAACCCTTGAGAAGCTTGTCTGGTAGAGGAGAAAGTGGCAGAGGGATTCGGTGGCGCTCCAGAAGAGAAGCCAGTGCCTCTGTTTTTACATTGAGGAATTTAGGGGGGTGCATGGACTGTCAGCCCTGCAAGAGAGCAATTGTACCTGAGCTGCATCTCCAGATGCAGTGGGATTTGGAGGCACACGGGGTGGATGGGGGCAAGCATTCTAAGCTGCATGAGCAGCCTGTGCAGACCAGGCCTGGAGCTCAGAGAGCTCACACTGCATTTGAGGCACTGCCAGTGGTTTAGGCTGTGGTGTGGGTCCTACAGAAGCATGAGATGAAACTAGAAAAAAGAGCTGTGGTATGGTCAGGGAGAGGAAGCTGGGCTTTGTCTGCAGACAACTAGAAGCTGTTCCAGAACTGGAGTAGGAAAGCAGCAGGCTGTAAGGTGTAGGTGGACTGGGCAGCTGTGGGTTCCTGGGCAGAGGCTGGTGAGTCCACTGAACAAGGACGAGGATATGAGCTCCAGCTGTGGCAGGGGGTGTGGCCAGGAGGTTCTGGACTAGAGAGAGATTTAGGGGCCGAATGGAAGGGCATTGTGACAGTGAGAGACATCCAGAAGACTCTGCACACTCCCGCTTGGGGATTGGCAGATGGCAGGTGAGATCAGGAACCAGGGAGGAGGAGCAGGGCTGGGAGAGAAGATGGCTCCTGCGTGTGGCTCTGTGAATTTACCTTCTCCTGGTTGGTAACCTCCAAAATACGTAAACGTTTACAGAACGTTGCCACAGTCTGTGCATTTTCACGTTGTTTGATTCTTTCCCCCTCCTTGAGTCAAATACATCGTATGGAAAAGCCTCCAGAATACTCTGGAGAAACAAACTGTCTTCCTCTAAAGGTCCCTCTGCCCCCTTTTACCTTCACATGCTGTATGTCCTGGGTGCGGCAGCTCCTGTGTAATTAGCACCACGTGGGCAGTTACAGCGCTGCCCTTCAGTCTTTGATCCCTCAGGCTGAGTCCTTTTCTCTCCCTTTGTCCTTGTGTCAGCCAGGAAGTCCCTGTGAAGTTTTCTCTTTCGTCCATCCATCTTGGAGGCCCTGCTATGTGTTGTGCACAAGGCTGGCTGCTGTGTGGCCTACAAAACATAGGAGTGCCTCCCGTTAGGGTGTCTAGAGGGAGGTGAAGAGGCAAGGGACATGCGCACAGATGGCCCCCATGACTAAGGACCTGTGGCACTGATAGGAAGTACGTGCCCTCAGAACACAGAGGAGTGTGCCCAGAGCCTGTGGGCTGGGACCCTGGGGACCAGGGAGGAGGACCGGAAGGGGAGCCCAGTCCTGGGGAGTCTGCAGGGCAGAGCTGGGGAGAACTGTCTCAGAGGTGGGGTAGGGACGGATTTGGGGGGTATGGGGGTGTGCACCTCAGCCAAGGAGGAGGGGGAGTAGTGTAGTCCCATGGGGAAAACACCAGGGTGCACAGTCCTCAGTAATGATCAGTGTTCTTCCTGCCATTTGCAAGACCTTAGAGTCTTCTATCCAGGGCCTTCGGATAATGTGAAGCTGAGTGAGCCTCCCGGATCCAGCGTGACAAACTGACAAACTGCGCTGACGGCAGCCCCGCCATGTGCATGATGGTGAGGAGAGCCAGCCGCAAGGAAACACTGAAGACACATATCGTGCAAATATTGTGTGTTTTTGTTTGAATATAATTGGTGAAAGTGTTGGTTTTTTTAAAAGCAGCAGTGATTTGGGGTTTTTTTGTCTTTTGTTTTTGCTATTTCATTCCATTCTTGACCAAAGCTTCTCTTTAAGTAGTTTATTATGGAAAATTGTCACACTAACTTAAAGGAAAGGGTAGGGAGGTATGTAAATTGTCTACTAAAAAATTCAATAAAAATACTGAATGTGATTTTGTTTCCCTACACTATTCCATTTTTAGTAGAAAAATATGGGTAAATTCTTTGTTAGACTAGTTAGTTTTCAGGGTAAAATCTTGGATTCTTAGTTTCTTAAATTAAGCCATCTATACAACCTTTAACCAAAAGAACCATTTATTGAATGCTACCTTTTAGCATTGCAATACTTCTGCAAAGTAGGTGTACTGTTCCCAATTGCACAGGAGGCAGCAGACACACACCGCCACTGAGTACCCAAGCCCAAATGGGAGCCTGCTCTGAGACCCCAGGGTCTGGCCTCTGTGCCTTGTGCCCACAGCAGGGGCAGCTGCTGCCCAGAGTGCACCTGCAAGGGCGTGCTGCAGGGGAGTGTGCAGTGGGATGAGAAAGAGACAAGGTGTTATTTTGGTTTAGAGATTATTGTACCCAAACCAAGTTATTTCCTCATGATTAGACGTGAGGTTTGACGTTCCAAGGCTGAGAATCTTGAGAGGTGCAGGTATAACTGAATAGCGGGGTGAGGAAATACAGCGTAGCCCTGAGCATGGCCGTATCTTGACCTCACTGGCCCAGGAGAAGTAGAGCAGTGACTCGATCACAACTCTACTTTTAGGACACTGGTAATAGTGCTTCTCGAAGGACGTTGTGATATTCTCAAGAGTAATTTTGCCCTCTTGGTGACTCATAGGAAGCCTTACTTCCCTCCAGGAGAGAATCCCAGCACCTGGGGTGCCAGCATGGTGGGCCTGCCTCTTCCTTGTTTGCTGTAGCCTCCTCTCTGGACCCCCAATGGCAGGAGCTCCTTTGTTCATATGTGTCTGCACCAGTGCATCAGCAAGGCTGTGGTCACAGAGAAAGGACAGACAAAAGCCAGCCCCAAACCAGGAATTAGCCAAACGTTTCTTTTTAGTTTCAATAAATCACATGGTTCGGCTAGCAAGCTCTGAGGTTTTTAGACAAACAATGTATTCCATGAAAGAAACAACAGCAACAAAAAATAAAATTTACTAACTTTCCCTCCAAGAACTTAATAGTCACAGTTGTCTTTTTTTCTCCTTTAACTTGGGCCATTTCTCACCCATGGAAGAACGCCCATCCCGGTCATGGCACCCAAAAACCCTCAGTGCTGTACTGCAGTGCTGGGGTCTGTGAGACCGCAGAAGCTCCCTCCTCCTCTCACCCTACCTTTGAGACTCAGGCCGGGCCTGGGTCCACAATGACTACCAATCTGGAAGGGTTCTTGGTGACCCTGACTATGCCAGGACACTGGCCAAAGCCCTTTGATTCGAGGCTTTGGGCTTTGGTGTCAGATTATAGTTCTGCCAAGTTGTGTGACCTTGAGCGGTATAGTTAACATCTCTGTGCCTCAGTATCCTCAGCTATAAAATGGGGGCAATACAGGATTAGTAATTCCTCTTGGATACTCAGTAAAGCTGAGGTTTGCTTTCAGGCTTGGCACTGGCCGTATAGTAGGTCCCGGAGACCCTTAATAACAGTGGAGTCGGGTGGGAAGAAGTGTATGAAGGATGTTGGTAACCAAAAAAAATTCAGTAGTTCTTTCCAGAATATTATGCTGGGAAAACGAGTGAGCCTCAGAACCCAGATTAATTGCTTAGGCACGACTCTTCAGTTTGGCCCAACAATCGCCACACAAGTGGTCTAGTTCCCATGTGTGCCCAGCTCTGGAGGCAGTGACGTGAAGGCCTAGGTACCCCGGGTAGCTGAGGCAGTAAAGCTACCCCATGTGGACTGGTCAGTACAGATCGGTATGTAAATTATCAGGTTTTGTTATTTAAGTTATATATATGTGTATAATTCAAATACTAGGTGTGGGTAGAATAATGGCCCCCCAAAGATGTCCATGTCCTAATCCCCAGAACCTGTGAACTCTGCAGATGTGATTAAAGATCTTGAGATGGGGAGAGTACCCTGGGCTGTCCAGGTGAGCCCAGTATTATCATAAAGATCCTTATCAGAGAGAGGCAGGAGGGTGAGAGGGACGTGAGGTCACAGGTTGGAGTGTTGCAAGGCTCCGGGGCCAAGCAATGCAAGCGGTCTAAAAACTGGAAAAGGCAAGCAAACAATTTCCCCGAGAGCTTCCAGAAGGAACTCCACCCTGCGCGCTGAGACTGGTTGTGGACTTCTGACCTCCAGAACCGTGAGAGAATAAGTCTTGTTTTCAGCCACCCCGTTTGTAGTAAGTTGTGACAGCAGTGATAGGAAACTAATACACTAGGTCAGTTCAGAAAGGGGAACAAGTGTGGTCCAGAGCAGTTTCTCAAATTAAGGGTCAAAGCCCATTAGTGGTTGTAAAAGTCAATTTGAAAATGAAACGAGAAAATAGCAGATTTTGCATTGCCTGTAGTAAGTGTTGTTTCATGACACGTGTCAGATATATGCGGGGATGCGTACTGGGTCACAATAGATATATCACTGTGGGTTGCCATCAAAAAAAGTTTGAAAGCCACTAACGTAAAGTCAGTCACCTGAGGGGGCTCGTGAGGAGGGGTGCTTTAGCCCCACCGTGGATACGGATACGTTACCATGAGAATAGCTAACTGCCAGGCACCCAGTAAGCAATTGATAGGCATTAACTACTCACAACAGCCCTATCGGGTTGGAACTTTAATTGCCACATTTTAAAGATAGAAAACTCAAGTCTCGAGAGGGGAGTGACAGCCTCCGCTGGGACCATGGCAGTCTCTCCGGAGCCCCAGCCGTAATACTAAGTCTGCCCTCTACTGGGTGAGGGCAGGGAGTGGAGGTGTGTAGTGACCAAGCCCAGTTCAGCTGGCCCAAGCTCAGGAGCAGGAAGATGTCACTGGAACCGATGGGAGAGGACCCCTCTGACAGTGCTCTGTGGGGTTTCATCATAGACCTGAACTTCTCAATGGAGCGGACACATTCAGCCGTGCGGCTGGGAACGAGGTGTGCCTCAGGACTCTGCCCCCAGAGAAGACCACCTCCTGGAGCAGGACACATGTTCTGGGCCTCGGCTATGGGGGACATCTGGCTTCCCAGGCTTTGGCCACTTCACAAATATGTGTGGTCTGGGGAAGGAGGCCCAAGGGTTTCCTCTCTTCCCTTCTGCTCAGAGGGATCAGGTGGCAATCCTTTGATCCCAGGGAGAGAGACCCATGGTCCTCATTCTGGATGGGGACATTCTGAGCCAGAAGACGGAGCTTTCCTCTCTGGTCACCCGCTGCCTTGGCCAGCCCACCACGTCCTAAGCCCAGATGCCTGGAGCTTGGCTGCCATCTTGTGACCAGGAGGCAGTAAGGCAATGCAGTGAGGAGGAAGGAGCAGAAAGGGAAAGAACCTTGATGACCTAGAGACGTGACCAGCCCCGCCTGACGACTGGCTGCCCTCCTCCAGGTCAGCCAGCCCTGAAGAGTCGGCCTGAGTGTGTGGCTGCATTTCTTGGAAACCTGAGAAGGTGGAAGAGATGGGGGAGTGTAACTCTTCATCCCAGGGCAGCAGGGGAGGCAGATTCCAGGAAGAAACAGAAAGCTCTCCAAGTTGTTCTCAGCATTCCAAAAGAAATTCTTCCACCTCCAAGCTCCCCTCACCCAAGGAGCTGTTTCACTTAAGGCTTAAAAACTTTGTCCCCCAAGGGAGCTATTTCAAAGAACACCCCCACGGCTTCCCAGTTTGAGGTGTGCTTTCCCATCCATTGGGTCTTCCCACAATGACCGCAGGCCCGTGAGGGTGGGCGAGCAGCGCTTGTTACGAGTCAGGCTCACTTCACAGATGTGGAAACTGAGGCACTGCAGGAAGAGTGACTTGCCTGAAGTTACACTACAGGCTAAGTGGCAGAGCCAGGATTGGGTTCAGCATTCTAACACCACCATTCACTCATTCATTGATTCAGTCACTCACTCACTCATTCAACAGATGCGCACTGAGGGCGTGCTGTGTGCCACACGCACTGTTTTCGGCTCAGGGGAGAGCAGAGTGAACAGGACAAACTGTTTCCGCTCTCACGAAGCTTCTGCATCATCTTTTCGTCAATCAGCCTGCTTCAGTTCAATTCTCACAAGGAGAAAAGTGAGTTCTCGGGTAAGCACATTGGTCAGGATGCTTTTAGTGAGACTAACAGAAAAACTCAACTCGAACCAGCTTAAAAAGTCAAGTAGGTTCCTTGGCTCATGTACCCAAAACCTCCAGAGGGAGGTTGGGCTCAGGCTGACTGGTCAGAGGTTGACCAGGGCCCTGGTCATTTCTCTGGGATTCTCTCCATCTGCGCTCTAACCCTGTCGTCTGGCTTCCCTTGTGGCTGTTCCACTTTCCTGTTCCCATTCTCGCAGCTCACCCAGAGGGGCTTCTTTCCCCTCCATCATCATCCGAGGTCCTGGGCTCCTAGGGAAAGGGGTCTGATGAATTGAGAGGGTGCAGGGTTTTCACTAGGTTCTCCTCCATCTGCCAGGCCACCTGGCCACATCTCCATTGATGAGGCAGAGGGTAGGGATGGAAAGACACCTGGGGCCACCTGGCCCAAGACCCAAATTCAAGTGGCTGCAAGCAGCCGGGTAACTTAATGGAGTGAAGGTGACTGCGGTGGAATAGAGGGGTGAGAAGGCAGCACTGAGAGAAAGTGCTGGGCCAGCCAGAATCAGTGGGGCGGCCGGTGTGCATCTCTGCCAGGGGCCAGCATCCTGGTTTTGTAGTGAGGACACGCCGAGGGGAGGGCGGGGCGGGCCACCTTGGCCACGCCTTACTGCCTACACCCGGCCGCCGGCCTGCACTTTTAGCGCCCAGCGGGTATCAGTTCGCGAATGAAGGGATGGTCCCCGCGCGGCTGGGGACCGAGGCCTGCAGAGGTTCGCTAAATTGCTCAGTCGCCAGCGTGTGAGCGCCGAGCCCGCGGTCCCGCGGTCCGGCTCAGAGGACACCGCCCTCCCGCCCCGCGCGGTCCACTCTCGGTGGGGGGCGGGGGAGGTGGACGCGCGCCCCGCCGGGCCCCCGGGTCCCCGCCCGGCTGCTGCTCAGGCTGTGCACCCCTCTCTGAGCCTCAGTTTCCCCATCCATAAAGTAGTGAGGGGTAGTCGCGGACGATTTCTGGGCGCCTTGGGTTTGTGCAGCCCGCAAACCCGAAGGGGTGGGCGGGGCCTTGGGTCTCCCGACCAATGCCCCGGTCCCCGGGGGCGAGGCTGGGAGGCCCCGCCCCCCGCCCACGAGGAAGTGGCTGCGGCGCCGCTCGGGGTCCAGAGCCGGTTCGGCGCGTCGACTGCCCAGAGTCCGCGGCCGGGGCGCCCCGAGGTGAGGGGCGCCGGGGGATGCGAGGATGTGAAGGGGCGCGTGGAGGCGGGGCGACGGAGGGGGAGGCGAGGGTGAGGGGGCGCCTGGAGGTGAGGGGGGCGCATGCAGGTGGCGAGTGCGCGGGGGCTGCCAGGAGATAAGGGGCGGGGTGGGGTGGGGGACTCGCCTGGAGATGAGGGACGAGTGGGCGCAGGTGGCGGCCGCGCCGAGGGTGGGCGGTGGCCTCCGGCGAGGGAAACGCAGGGCTCCCGGCGCCCTCGGGGCGGCCCCCACCTCGGCCCCCTCCCTGGCCCCTACCTCCCGACTGCCCCGCGGCCGGTGTCCCCCGTTATTTCGGGACGCGAGGCCCCACGCCCAGTCACTTCCCCCACCCTCCGGCCTTCCGGGTTCTCCAGCCGGGAAATGAGCTGGCGCCCCCGCCCTCCCCCCGCGGCCACGCCCTCCCCTCCCCCCGCCCGCCTCCCACCCCCACGGGTCCGAGGGGTCCGTGCAGGGAGGGGGCGGCCGGGGTCTCCCGGAACGGGCGCTTCTGAGCTACCGGGCGCTGGACCCGAGCGGATCCGAGCGGCCCCTCCCTCGCCGGCGGCGCAGGGCCGGGGCAGGGACAGCCCCTCAGTCACAACCGGCGTGAGCCCGGGGAGCGAGCCTAGTGCGCTGCGGGACGCCGGGCTGGAGGCTGTCCCCGGGCTCCTCCCGCCTGGCGGGCAGTGCTCCCTGGTGGTTAAGAACACCCATCGCCCTCGAGGTCTCAGGGCCCTAGATAAGACTGCCAGCTTCTTCCTTCCCCGGCCGATGACCTGAGCAAGCCACCTAACCTCTCTGGGCCTCAGCTTTCCTCATCTGGAAAATGGGGACCTTTCAAGTTGTGAGGCTTAGGTGTGATAATGTGAGACACTTGGCAGTGTGCCAAGCACACACTAAGTGTGTGTTAGTGTTGTCGCTGCCATTGTAAGGCCTGCCCACATTTAACAAAGTGCCCAAGTGAACCTAAGCTCTGGGATTTGGGGTCAGAATCCCAAGCTGTGCCATCTAGGAGCTGTGTCACTTGGAGCAAATCCTGGCTTTTGTCTGAGTCTCAATCCTGTACAAATGAAGGTTGAGAAAAACAAAAACAAAAAACTTCCTAGGTTTGCTTTAGTAGGTAAAAGAGCATGTATGTCAAGGTCCTGGGTAAATCCTAGGCATTTAAGATGTCAGTAAAGTTAGTTCATTACGTATGGGTTTGTATATAATCCACATAGGTCTTTTCTAATAGTTAAATAGTATCCCAGTGTGTTAATGTCACTATTTACTTTTCCCATATTTGTCATCTGGATTTTTCCACCCTGTCACCATTATAAACAGAATTATTATGAACATGTTTGCTTTAAAAAAAAAAAAGTCAGTAGCTATTTTCTTAGCACCAAAATGAATTTATGCAATGGAAGAGTATTAACAATTTTTAAGTTCCTGTGCATGTTGTTCTGTTCTGTTTGTTCCTACTCAGTTGGATTGAGAGTTGTCACATTGCTCTTCAGAAAGGCTGCACAAATTAGCAACAAATGAGAATTTCTCCACAGCCCTGCCAGCAATGAGTTTTGTGTGTTTTTGCAGTTTGTTTTATTTGGATTACTTTGGTGCTTTATGCTGCCTTGTGATTGTTTTCATCTGTGTCTCTTGATTTGGCTTTGCCTGGTTTATAAGACTTTTAAGAGCAGAGTTGGGGAGGAGGATTGGCTGGTCTGTTTGGAGTGGCAAGGGCTGCTCCACACACAACAGGAAGTTGAGTAACCGCTTAGCATGTGTGCAAAATGGCTTGCTGGCAGCTCCCTGCAGCCTCTGAGCTGGGTGGGGACTTCCTTGAGTGTCTGTAGAGCCGAGATCCTTGCTCCAGGCTGCTGCTGCCTGGTTTAGCCTCAAGTGCAGCCAGGCCTCTGGGCTCAGAGAAGGCTGGCAGAGCTTCTCTGAAAGCAAGAACAAACCTACAGCCAGTGCCCCATCAGCTCCAGCCCTTTCTGGATGGAGATGTGAGGGAAGCGTTGGCCAAGGGCGCCCAGTCAGGATGGAGAGAGGCAGAACTTGAACCCAGCACTGTAAGAAGGGGCGCTGAGGTTTGAGGCCCTTGGCTGGGCATCTCGAGACCTCGCCTGTCTTTCTACGCTGAGGAGAACCGTATACTCCCCGAATCCCCAGAGGGGATCCTCTAGACTGCAGGTTTCTAAGCCTTTCTGATCATTGACCCTATCAGGGAAAAAAATTTGAGCACATCTTCCCCAGGAAATATCTACAAACTACATACATGTGTCACTGAAGCAATCCAGCATATTCCTTACAGACCATCCCCTAAGACAGACCTGGGGGAAATGATGTGATTCATTCATTCAACCACATTTGAGAACTATTAATTGAGTGCCTGCTGTATGCCAGACCCTCTAATGGGCGCTGGGGATGCATCGGTGAACAAACACCCCTGCCCCCATGGAGCTGACGTCCATACCCCAGTGTGTGGTCTGTGGCATCCCCAGATGGAAACTCGCACCCCACCTTGGAGGCCCAAACCCCCTCCCAGCCATCACGCTGCCCTTCTCCGTGCCCCAGCCCCAGGCGATCCCCAGTCCATTCATACCATTCATATGAGCACCCACTGTTTGCCTGACACAGGGGAAGTGCTCCTGGGCGCACAGAGAGATCCTGGCTCCAGGCTGGTGGGGGATAGTTTGGAGCCAGCGGGATGTCTGTCAGAGTTTAGCCCCCACTCCCCCAGGCTCACTCTTTCCGGGTGATGGGGGGCACAGAGCACTGGTCCCACCACCATCCCCTGGGCCCCCTCCTCTCTCTTTGTCCTCAGCAGTCAAATGGGCCCACGATGCTGGCTCACAGGACCATGGTGACAAGTTGGGGGTGTCCTGGAGGCCTCGGCCTCAGCCAGGAGCCATGGCTGAGGCATTGTGTTGTTAACACACTGGGGCAGAGCAGCCCTAATTGCATTTTCCTCAGCGAGGTGGCTGACTGACGGGGGTGGGCATCCCCTCCCTCTTGATAGGGGAAAGGTTTTCCTGGGAGCGATTCAGTCAAAGCTCCCGTGGCAGAGTGGCCCAGTGTGAAGGCTCTTCCTCGGTCTGACCATGTGGCAGCCCTGAGGCCAAGGTGCCTGGAGAAACCACTCCCCCCTCTGGGCTCCCACTTCCTCATTCGTAACGTGGGGGCTGGGAGTCGTCGCTGAGGCTCTGCTAGTTTCCGTTGCTTTGCAGAAGTTATAAAAAATTTATGAAAAAGGGGAAATGCATCTTCCTCTCTCCTACTCCCTTCACCCATACCCCCTACCCCCTTTAAGGTGTTGGTTCAGTGAACTAGGAAGTATTTCTGTCTGAATTCATGCTAAAGTGTGATTGGCTGATAAGTGTGGTCTGAACCTCCCTCCCCTGCCTGTCCCATCTGCACCTGTGGCCATCTTTACCAGCCCCTCCCTCTCCCACTTGAGAACCTTTGGGTTCTAGGAAACAACGGTCAGACTCCCCCAAGTCCTCCAGCTGCGTTATTCGCTAGTACGGGGGCTGCTGTCCTCGCAGACCCAACCTCTCCATCTTCACAGCGGAACTGTAGATCATCACGCTAGACAGGCTTTTACAGCCTGGCCCACACATCTGGACACTCTCACCAAGGCCCCAGAGGGGCAGGGATGCCCGGCCACATGGCGAGTTTGTGACAGTTGGAGCTGGGACGTTGGGTTCTGCTGACCAGCTCTGGGCCCAAGTCTAGGGTCCAGGGACTCCCCGCCCCGGGGTGCAACTGTAGGCCTTCTTCCTTCTGGGCTGCCTGGGGCTGAAGGACGGTGTGGTTGGCCTCAGCAGGAGTCCAGAGGCCAATAGGAGCCTGGCTGGGGGTTGGAAGTGGGGTTCTGGCTGTAGCCCTGCCCCTGTCCCATTGGTGACCCAGGAAAAAGGGGGTGGACAGATTAGCACAGCTTAGGGATCAGATGGGCCTGGAGCTCCCAATCCTGAGTCTTGTCGTCTGGGGTGTGGCCAGTGATGACCCACCACCCCAGCCAAGCTGGACACCAATGCTGCCCAGCCCAGATGCACGGGAAGCCCTTGGGGAAATCCCATCAGGCGGGCCTGCTGACTGGGCCGCCGCCTCTGAGGCGCCACTTCCGGGGCCTTTGCCTCACACAGAGAGGCCTTATAAGGAGAGAGAGGCTGAGGAGGCAGTGCGGTGGGAACAGTGTACTTGTGTGGGTGCAAGGCTGGACATGTGTGTGCATGGGGAAGCAGCGTGTGTGCAAGGCTGAACACGTGCATGTGGGAGCGGTGTGCTTGTGTGTGCAAAGCTGAACACACATGAGCATATGGGAGCAGTGTGCTTGTGTGTGCATGCAAGGCTGAACACGCATGAGTGTGTGTGGCTTGTGCCAGGGCTGTGTGCATGTCCATTTTCTCAGCAAATGTTGACTGAGGACCCACTTGGTGCCCTGCTCTAGGCTGGGGGAACAGATGCAATCCTTGCCCTGTACATGCAAGTGTGTGTGTGTGTGGCCTATGCTGCCACAGGAGCTTTCCAGGCCTTCCTGCTGTGAAATGCAAGCAGGCGGTTTGTATCTGGGGTGAGCAGGGAGTGGGCAGCACAGGCAGGGCCCACCAGGCTCTGAGCTGGGTGGGCAGGAAGCCAGGCCCCGTGGGATTTGTGGCGCGACCTCGGGCAAGCCGGTCACTGAGCCCTGGATTCCTCCGCTGTGCAACAGGCTACACTGCAGCTCGTGCCCGCCTCACGCCTGGGCCCAAACTCAGCGCTGTTCCTCCCAGAGGGGCCTTGGTAGAGACCCCGCTGAGGGAGGGGAAAGACCCTGGGCCAACAGCGTGGGTGAGCTCAGCCTGCACAGGCAGCCCTTCTTCTGAGGGGCCAGCCGGGCGCCCACCGGCTTCCCGGGGCGTTCAGGGCTCAGGCCCCAGCCGAGGAGCAGCCTTCCTGCAGCCCAGGCCACGGGGCGCAACCTGCCAGTCTGGTGGGGACAGCCAAGTTCCTGGTGACACCCAGCTGGGGGCTCTGTGACCCTGGGCAGGTGGCTTCCCCTTGCTGAGCCTCACCCTCCCTGTCTGTCATCTGGGGCTGTGGCATCTGAGCACTGAGGTCCAAAACACGTAGAGTGCTGAGAGCTGGCAAGCACGGAGCATTCTGGAAATGTCGGGTGGTGGTATTATTTTTTAAAATTTTTAATAGAGAACTTAGTCTGCTGGGCACTAATGGCAGTAGTGTGTTCCTCAAATACTTACTGAGCACCTGCCACCCGAGCATTAGGCACCAGGGACAGAAATGTGGACAAGATGGTCAGCAATGTTGGTCTCCATGGAGCTTGTTACAGTCGAGTGCGGGGAGAAAGACAGCAGGCACAGCGAACGAGTACAGTGTCCCGTGTGCTCAGGAACGGTCATCTGTGGAGAGAATTCAGTAGGGACTGGGCAGTGCTGGGCCGGGGAAGGCGGCTGGTTTCAGATCCATGGTGGTGTCTTGGAGCACAGACTGGAACGGCAGGGGCGAGGGCGAGAGCCACGTGGGCTTCTGGGGGAAGAGCTTCGAAGGCTGAGGGAACAGCCAGTGCGAAGGCCTGGGCCTGTGTGCCCCAGGATCAGCCCCTGGTTGAGCTGGGGAGGCTGCCTCCTGAACAGGTGCTGTCCCGTCCACTGTGGACTAAGAGCTGCCCTTTCACGAACACCTACTGTCTGCCAGGCAGGATGCATCGTCTTATTCATCCTCTTAACCCCTCTGGGGGCAGGATTCCTGTTCCCATTTCCCACATGTGGAAACTGAGGTTCAGAGAGGGCGAGCGACATGCCTGGGGTCACACAGCTGGCAAGCAGTGCTGCTGGGCTCCACAGACAGGCCCCTGCGGGGAGGTGGGGAGAGAATGGGTTTGAGGAAGGGACGTTCACTTTTTGGGTCTTTATGGACGTAAGTAGGGCTTTGCCAAACAGAACAGGGGTGGGCATTCAGGAGAAGAGCACGCAGATGTGAAATGTGGACAGAACTGGTCTCGAAGGTGCATCAGGCTCAAAGAGGAAGTGGCCTTCCCTGCAGAGGGAACAGCATGTGTGAAGGCCAGGAGGCCTGGTGTGGTCCAGGCTCAGAGACTGGCAGAGGGCAGCAAGTTCAGCACTAAGAACAGGCAGGGGTCCACCAGCAGGGCCATCACAGCCAGGGGGGAAAGGGGTGGCCTGAGATGGGAATTGCTGGGGGGAGCCGGCCAGTCCTGGGTGTAGGGCAGAAATGAGCAGAGCTGGGTGGGGAGGGGTGAGGGCAAAGGGATGCAGCCTTTGACCCCCCATGGTGTACACCCTGCCCCTCCTCAGGCCCAGTGGGCTCAGCAGCAGGGGAGGGGGCTGGGGACATGCGGGGGCTGAGCTGGGACATGGGGAGGGGCCAGCCCCTCTCAAGGTGGGAGGTCCAGTCGTTGCTCGCTGCCAGGGCTGCACCGTCAGTGTGGACCCAGCCCTCCCTCCTCCTGGCACCCGGCTGCCCTCCGTGCCTTCCTTCACCCCCACAGCCTGGCCACCCTAGGGCCCCAAAGACACAGCAAATGGGCTTTCTGGACGAGAATGGGATGGCTGTGTCTGCCTGTGCCCTCACCCACAGGCCCCTGCAGACCTGCCCCGCCCCTCCCCTGCCCACCCCACGCTGAGGAGGGTGAGGGAAGACCAGGGCTCTGGGCATGGAGGGCTGGGCACGGCTCTCGGTGTATGAGATTGTTTCATTTCATCCTCACCCCGTTCTTCTGGGGGAGCTCTCCTATGAGGAAACTGAGGCAGGGATGATGAGCGCTGGCCTGTCTGGTGCAGGGTCCAGCCCACCCCCTCACTGTAGTGGCTCCCTGCCCCGCCATCCTTTGTCTTTGTTCTCCGGAGCCTCAGAGGCGTCCCATGAGAGCTGCCATTTTGTGAGGAGGGAAACTGAGGCTCCAGGAGGGAAGAAATGCAACAGGCCAGAGTCGGGAGGCTGGGGGCCCTGCTGCCCTCCCTGAGCTCGGCCGGGGCCTGGGCTGGGGCAGGGGCAGGGCTGACTCGGGTCCCCTCCCTGTCCTGGGCACAGGAGCCAAGGGTCATGGCCTACCACAGCTTCCTGGTGGAACCCATCAGCTGCCATGCCTGGAACAAGGACCGCACACGTGAGTGCCCCCCAGCGCGTGTATGCCCGCCCCCCGGAGCACGTGGGCGTTGAGCAGCCCCCTGACCCTGGGCTCCGTGAGGGCCACTGTCCCCCTCCACCTGGTTCTGAGTGTCAAGCAAGGAATGGAGCCAGGAGGTGGGGTGGAGGGTGGAGGTGGGAGCACAGCCTGCCCTGCCCCCGGGCCCCAGGTGGCTGTGACAGCCAGGCCTGCCCTCAGGGACGCACAGGCTGGGGGAGGGCTTGATGCACCTGCCATGGCGGGTAGTGAAATGAGCTGCGAAGATAAAGGCAGGGCATGGGGGAAGCGGTGGAGGCAGAGGCGCTGGTTACAAGGCCTCCAGGGCAGGCCTTCGGAGGAGGTGACATTTGCACAGAGACCCAAAGGAGGCCAGGGAGGGGCGAGTGCAAAGGCCCCAAGGTGGGAGAGCCTCGCATCATCGGGAGCAGCAAGGAGACCGTGGCTGGAGTTGGGAGCAGAGGGCAGTAGCGGGGGACGGGGAGAGCTCCCAGAGATTGCTGTGGGGGTGTCTGGGGGTGGCGGGTGCAGGCGAGGGGTGGCCAGTCCCTGAGGAGGTGTCACAAGGGGGTCCAGCAGGGGGCCCCCCTGAGGCACAGGAGGAGCCCGAGTGTGGCCTGGGAAGGGCATCCTTGGTAGAAGGGAGTCGTGAGGGAAGGGGGGACCTGGGCACACATGCCTCCTCCCGCTTCCCTCGCCCCACCCATCTCTCCTGCAGAGATTGCCATCTGCCCCAACAACCATGAGGTGCACATCTATGAAAAGAGCGGGGCCAAGTGGGTCAAGGTGCATGAGCTCAAGGAGCACAACGGGCAGGTGACAGGTGAGTCAGGCTGGCTGGGACTCACTGTGTCAAACAGGATAGTTTGGGTTGCAAGTAACACAACCCTGATTCAAACTGGCTTAAGTTATTAAGGGATTATGTTGGTTCATGTCACTGAAAAATTCAGGTTTGTGGGTTTCAGGAAAGGCTTGATCCAGCAGCTCAGCATTACGAAGGACCCATTTCTTTTCCGTCTTTTGGCTTGCCCTTCCAGCATATTTGGTGATAGTTTGGAGAGCTGTAACACCCCCAATAAGCTCTAGTACCACCCCCTGGAGCAGCTTTCATCCAGATTATGGCCTCTAAGTCCATCCTACGTGGACACTGTAGAGCCACCTCTGCTTGGATGGCTTCAGCCTAGTGTCCCCTCTCCACCTCCCAGGCATCGACTGGGCCCCCGAGAGTAACCGCATCGTGACCTGTGGCACTGACCGCAACGCCTATGTGTGGACGCTGAAAGGTCACACGTGGAAGCCCACGCTCGTCATCCTGCGGATCAACCGGGCCGCTCGCTGCGTGCGCTGGGCCCCCAATGAGAACAAGTTTGCTGTGGGCAGCGGCTCCCGGGTCATCTCCATCTGCTATTTTGAGCAAGAAAATGACTGGTGAGTGCCTGGGTGGGGCCAGAGTGGGCTGGGAGGGGCCCAGGGCTGTAGACCAACAGGTGGTGGGATTAGAGTGTCCCAGAAAACACCACACGGGGTGTCGGGACCCCTGTTCACATGACCCTGGGGAAGTGTGTCCTCTCTGGACGTCATGGGTGAGGTGAGGGGCTCTCTGCACAGCCCCATCTCAGTAATAAGGGTGCAGACCGTCCTGCACACATGTTGGCATTGACTCCCCCAGAGCCCCCTGGACTGGGCGTCTGTTGTCCCCACTTCACAGACGAGCAAAGCAAAGCCCTGAGGCAGTCACTTGCCCAAGGCACCCAGCCTGTCTCCCTCCCGGGCCCACTCACCAGCTCCCAGCCATGTCGCAGTCTTCTCCCCTGAGGCAGAGGCCAGGCAGGAGCTCAGGCTGGAGTCTGCGAGACCAGAGTTCAAATCCCACCCTGGCCAGTTAGCAGCTGTGTGACTCCTCGCTGCACCCACCCCAGGGTCGTCATGAGGTTTATGTAGCACGTCTACATGGGTAGAGGCCCAGCACGTCACAACCAGGGCCCTGACAGGGGACTTCGGCAGTCTGCAGGGCCCCGTGGGAGCCTGGAGGCCCTGGGGCACTGAGGCCTGGGTGCTGAGGTTGGTGGGTGCCCACCTGTCTGTCCCTCTCTCCCCCAACTGTCTGACTGCCGGTCCAGGTGGGTGTGCAAGCACATCAAGAAGCCCATTCGCTCCACCGTCCTCAGCCTGGACTGGCACCCCAACAATGTGCTGCTCGCTGCCGGCTCCTGCGACTTCAAGTGCCGGTGAGAGGGTGGGGCCCCGACAGTGACACAGGAGCAGGGCTGGGAGGGTGCAGGGGGGCCCTGTCCTGGGAGCCCCAAACCCGCCTTCTAGACCAGCTCCAGCTCTGCTGCCAGCAGGATGACCTGGGGCCCTGGTCGAGCATCTGTGAGGTTTTGCTCTTCGGAGGATCATCATTGGGTCCTGTCTCTAGCCCATGGAGAGTCTAGCAGGACATATCCCTTGCCACCTCTTAATGTCAGCAAGGTTTCTTTCCTAGGCCCTCCTCTACTGCCTCATTAGAATCCCCCAACCCCTCAGTTTCTGACTTCTGTCTGAAGGAAAATGAGTGGGTGTGCTTTTTCACACTAAGGTGTGAATGACTGATAAGCTGGGACAAACCCAGCCTCGTTATTTGAAGGCATGGAATGTAGAGTCTCCAGTTGCCGTTGGCTGTTTTTCACTTGGGGCCCAGCACTGCTGAGTATCCCAAGGCCTCCGGCTCCCAGCTCCAGGCAGACAGCCTGGGTCTCTGAATCTCCACCTGGGAAAGGAGGCTGCAGCAGGCACGGAGGCCCCTTTGGAGCCTGGGGCCTGGAGAGGATGACGCTCTGATGAGGCTTTGGTGGTGGGAGCTGGCTGACCTGGCCCCGCTCCATTGCAGAGGGCACTGCGGCTCAGACTTGCCTGAGCATGAAGGCACAGGTCGTGCCAAGCCAGCGGTGGTCCCCAGGAGCTCCTAGCCAGGTGCTCTGACCTCACCAGGCCAGTGTGGCAGGGGAGTCCCTTCTCAGGCCCTCCCAGACCCCCATCACCTGTTTTTCCTTTTTGGCCTCTCCTGGCAGCATCTTCTCAGCCTACATCAAGGAGGTGGAGGAGCGGCCGGCGCCCACCCCGTGGGGCTCCAAGATGCCCTTCGGGGAGCTGATGTTCGAGTCCAGCAGCAGCTGCGGCTGGGTGCACGGTGTCTGCTTTTCAGCCAGCGGCAGCCGCGTGGCCTGGGTCAGCCACGACAGCACCGTGTGTCTGGCCGATGCTGAGAAGAAGATGGCGTGAGTACAGGCCACCTGAGTAGGGGGCAAAGGCACAGAGCAGGCGGGGCCAGTGTGGCTGACATGTCTCTCTCCCTCAGTGTCGCGACTCTGGCCTCTGAAACGCTGCCGCTGCTGGCCCTGACCTTCATCACAGACAACAGTCTGGTGGCCGCGGTAAGGAGGGAGCTAGTGGGGGAGCAGTGGCCGGTCATTGCCCGTCTCCCAGAGCCCCGAGATGCCCGGGCAGCTCTCCACTTGTCCCCTTCTCTCCTTTCCTTCCTCTCATCCATCCATGTATCTGTATTGGTCAGAATAGGTTGGGTTATGCTGCAGTAACAAAAAATTCCCAGTTGCAGTGTCTTCACTAGTGAATATTTATTTCTCAATCACTTTTCATGTCCAGTGTGGGTGTTGTGAGGGGGACTCTGCTCACTGCAGATGGAAGCTTCATCTCCAACATGCTCCCTGACCGCCATGGAGGGCCAAGAGGGCAGTGGAGAATCCTGCCCTGGATCCTCACATTTCTGCTTCCACTTTATCGGCCGGTACAAATGACACGGACACACCTGACTCCGAGTGTGTGTGTGTGCGGGCCAGTGTAGTTCTCCCGTGTGTCCAGAAGGGCACTACTCTCCCTCCCTTCTTCTGCCCATCTATCTGTCAAGGCCCTTTCCACTCCTCACAAACATAATAATGGGGGGCTCCGAGGGAGATCAGGCCCACTTTGCCTAGAGAAGCGTCCAGCTCTGGGGTCTCTCCCAGAGCAGATGTAACTGGCTGGGCAGGACAGAAGGCCCTGGGCTCCCAGGGGAGTGCCAGATAAGCTTTCTCAGCCAGACGCGGGCCTTGCTGGGGGTGGGGCCAGCCCTGGATGCTCACTCCCACCGTTCGTTCGGTCCCTGTTGAATATACCTGGGGTCGGCCAGCTGCATCGACTTCCCGGTAGCTCCACCCAGGTCCCAGGTCCGGCATCCGGCCTCCGGGGCCCCAGACTCCTAGCCAGACGCCCGTTGGCGTTTCGCCTTGCCTCCAGCCTCAGTTTCCCCGTGTGGAAAATGGGGGCGCTGTGCCTGCCCTCGGCTGGCGCTCCAATGGCACCCCGCCCCGCCGCAGGGCCACGACTGCTTCCCGGTGCTGTTTACCTACGACGGCGCCGCGGGGACGCTGAGCTTCGGGGGGCGGCTAGATGTGCCCAAGCAAAGCTCGCAGCGCGGCTTGACGGCCCGCGAGCGCTTCCAGAACCTCGACAGGAAGGCGAGCTCGGAGGGCGGCGCGGCCACGGGCGGCGGCCTGGACTCGCTGCACAAGAACAGCGTCAGGTGAGGGGGCCCCGTGGTGGGCGGGGGCCCGGCGGTGGGCGGGGCCCGGCGGTGGGCGGGGCCTGGAGGGCGGGGCCGCCTGAAGCACGAGAGTCGAGTCGGAGAGGGCGGGGGCGGGGCTGAGTGGTAGGCGGGACCTGGGGGCGGGGCCCATCCCCCTCTAGCCCACCAGCATCAAAGAGCGGGCCCTGACGTAGGAAATGGGTCGATCTCTTTAGGTTGCACAAAGATAGCACCCAGCGGGGGCAGAGCAGTCAGCCTCACTCTGCATTTTTAGGACATGGCTATGCGGGACGGTCGTAGTCCGTGGGTTTTCTGGGTGGCCAGGCAGTGACCAGCCGGCTTCTTATGGGCGGGGCCATAGCTCAAGCGGGTCTAGTGCTAGAACCTGGAGTAGGAGTAGAACTGAGTCCCGCTGTAGCCTCCCTTAGGAACTGCGGTGGGACGAGGGAGCGAGAGTCCTTCTAAAACTCCCCAATCCTGCCAGCCACAGGTGTCTACCCTGCAGCGAATCAGAGGGCCAAGTGTGGCAAGACTTTCCGACCCAGCCCATTGGTCGGTTAAACCCTCCTGTGGCCACCTGGTCCAATGTCTTCAGACTAAACACTCTTGCCCGGCTTTCAAGCCTCTTCAGAACTAGCCCTGCGTCCTTCCAGCCCCATCTTTTGCTTCTTTTTTCCCATCCTGCCACACTAGTGTCACTCTGCACACTCCCCAGACACACGTGTCCTCATGCCCTGCTCAGGCCTTTGTGTGTCCTGTTCCATTTGCCTGGGCTGCCCTTTGCACCTCGCACAGTACTGTTCGTCCCTAATGCAGACTCATGAGCCCCGTCCTCTGTGATCCTTTGTCACTCCCCCTCCCAAGCTGTCCCTGCATGGGCACACCCCATGTCAGCACTTCTCAGGGGAGTCGGCTCCCCCAGAAGTTTGGGACCTCCTGGAGGGCAGGGTGGGCCTGAGTCCCACATGGGTACAGGCTGGGATCTGGAAAGCCCTCATCCTCTTTGCAGCCAGATCTCGGTGCTCAGCGGGGGAAAGGGCAAGTGCTCGCAGTTCTGCACTACGGGCATGGATGGCGGCATGAGCATCTGGGATGTGAAGGTGAGGCTTGCCCCACCCCGGCTCCCGCCAGGCCCCCAGATGGCCCATCCTTCATTTCTGCTAGAGAAAGGCACTGTGTGGGGCTGAGGGGCGGGGCAGACCCTTGACACCTGGGCCTCAGCACCCTCTGGGGCACCTCCCTTTAGGGCTGGGATTCAAATCCAGATCTGCGGGTCCCCAGAGCCCAGGTTCTCTGTCCTCTGCCAGGATGGGGCAGGGGTGGGTGTGGACCAGGTCTCTGTGGAAGGGGTGTCTGCAGGACAGCTGAGAACCAGCCTTTCTCTTCTGCTCGTCTCCTTCCAGAGCTTGGAATCAGCCTTGAAGGACCTCAAGATCAAATGACCTGCGAGGAGTATGTTGCCCTCATCCCAGCTGCTGGAGGAGGGGCCGGGGAGGCTAAGATCACTTTGCTGAATGTTTCTAGGGTACCAGTTTGGGTCCCCACGGGGGCTGCTCCCTCAGGAGGGGAGGGGGGAAGGGATGGGAAGCTTTTCTTACCTATTGAAGGAACACGTGCCTTTTTCTTAAAGAAATGCTTTCATTTCTTGTAAAAAGTGTCCCCAAAGCACTCTGCTGGTCATGAACTGCTTCAAAACATGGAGGTAATAAAAATACAATTGTAGACGTGCTTGCCTGTGTTTAGAAGGAGAGGTTCGTTTTTGTACAGGCATAGGTAGCTTATTTTTGCTTGCCAGCAAGATCGACCCTTAAACCCAAGGGCCCTCCCTCCTGTAGTCCAGCCTGGGGGCTGCCAGGACCCAGTGTCTTTCCTGTCACTCATTCAGTAGTCAGATTCCTAGATAAGTGGTTGCACGTTCCAGGCTGGCTCTGGGCTTCAATGGAAATTTTATTATTTCTGTTTGATGTTTGCAGTTGGTTTCTGATAAATGCTCATTTTTTAGGATGATTTTTTTTCCCATTCCTGGGTTTTTTTTTTTTTTTGTAAGGAAGATTAGCCCTGAGCTAACATCCGTTGTGATACCTCCTCTTTTTGCTGAGGAAGATTGGCCCTGGGCTAACATCCGTGCCCATATTCCTCTACTTTATATGTGGGACGCCTGCCACAGCATGGCTTGGTAAGTGGTGCATAGGTCTGCACCTGGGATCCGAACCTGCAAACCCCAGGCCGCTGAAGCAGAGTGCGCGAACTTAACCACTATGCTACCGGGCTGGCCCTCCCATTCCTGTTTTATTCAGAGGGTATTTCTGTTTGTTTAATCACCTGCTTTTTAGTTACCTATTTATATAATCATGGCTTTTCTCTGTTAGTCTAACTAGGTAAGGAATTACATCAATAGATCTCCTAATTGTGAACTCTCCCACATTTGCAGGATAAATGGTATCTAAAGTTGCCTTCTCCCTCATTGTTCTAGGGCCTGTCCCTCACAGTACCCTCCTCTGTTGGAAGAGACCCTATTGATTCTCTTTAAAACCACAGTGAGGTAGAAATGCTAAGACCCCAGGAGACAGGCCACACAGCTCCCCTTATTCTTTACTAAATGCAATACCAAGATCATCCCTGCCTGTGCCCGCCCTCTGCAAAGTGAGCTTCTGGGATGGCTCCCCAGGGTTCTGGTTCTGGAACTGACGTGACTGTTGCCAGGCCCTGCACCCCATCTCTTCCTGCAAGACTGGGGCCTATACTGGTTTGTGGCTAACCTCAGGGCTGAAAACGTGGCCCTGGAATATCCAACCAGCATTCTTCCCCCTCTCTGAGACCCCGAGGAACACGTTTCCCCTGCTGTTAGAGAAATATGAGCAGCAAGCATGCACTTGTTTGGCTGCAGGGGCCTCAAAGACATCAGCTGTCCTCCCTCATTACAGACATGAGTCTTGACTTAAAATTGACAGGCTCAGTCATCTTCCCATGAGGCAAAGGTATTATATGGCACTGTTAGGGTAGGGTCAGGCTCCTCCAAGGGTGGCCAAGGCTCCTGTGGTAGGCGGGAAGTCCCATCAGGAAAGGGGGTAACCCCGGACCCTGCTCCTTGTTGCACACATGACTATTGGCCACTAGGACCACTGGCTGGGCTAGCTGGGCCTTCTCTGTGCCAGGCCCTGCTGGATGATGAGACAGTTGAGGGGACACCATTGCTGCCTTTAAGAAGCTCACAGGCTGGTAGGGGAGGCAGATGAGGACAACCCAGTGTCCCAAGAAAAGGAGGGGTTGGCACTGAGGGAGGGTTCCAGGTAAGTAATAGCTTGCACACAGGGCTGTGGGCAAGAGTCTGGCACCTTCTAGGAGCTGTAGAACTGATGGAGTGCAGGACAGGGATGAGGCAGTGCGAGGCTGGGAAGGTCCCCAGGGACCAGTTCCTGGACACCCTTGGCATCACTGGAAGTCAAGCCACTAAAGCTGGAGAGAGACATAGCTAGGTTTGCATCTAGAGCCCAAATTGGAGGCCCATGAGGAGGCTGCTGGTTGTGCAGGTGAGATAGACCAGGGCAGTGGAGGTGGAAACAGCACAGGCCCTAGGAACCAATAGGATGCAGGGGATGAGGGACAGGGAGGAACTGGGATGACTTGGGTGAATAGTAGGAGTCCTAACAGTTGGAGGAGTCCTAACACACAGGAGTCAGCGTGTCCTGCCTTGGGAAGTAGGCCTTATTATCCCAATTTTAAAGAAAACTGAATGCCAGTGAAAGAAGTTACTTCCCCAAAGTCGCACAGGCAGAAAGTGGCAAAGCCAGGATCCAAACTCGGGGTCAGACAACCAAGCTCCACTGGAGGGGCATCTGCTGAAACACACTTGGTGAGCCTGGGTCTGGCTGGGCCAGGAGGGAAACACTTTGAGGACTCTTGTTGGCACACCACCCAGGTACGCAGGTGAGATCTGCAGAACCACACTCGGAGGCCTGCAAATGCCAAGGAAGTCCTTGCCTCTGAGCTTGCCCCAAGGTCCAAGACCAGGACTGTCCTGGGCACAGAGGGAGACTTGCTGGCCTGGACCAAATACAGCCTCTTCACGCCAGCCCTTCATGTGGATCTCCTACTTCCAGCACATGTGTTATGACACCTCATTACTGCCCTGTGTGGCCCTAGTTCTGCTAGCTGGTGGCCCCTGGAGCCAACAACAGGGTGCTTTGTCAGCGAACCTTGCCAACAGCCACCACCTTGCACCTTCCTCTGTCTTATCAGAGAACCTCATTTTCATGGTTCAGACCTGAACCTGGGCAGCAGCCGCTGCATGACCTCCTCCAGGGGATCTCCAGATTTGGCGAAACCTTTCAGGTAACTCCTGCGCCTGGGGCCAAGGTCAGAGGGGTTTTCTGCAAGCCAGGGTGAGCTGGCAGGTGTGGTATCCCTCCCTCCTGGGGCTGCTGACCTCCAACATGGTGAAGCCCAGGGGGTGTGGTAGAGGTCACTGGGAGTCAGGGGCATGATTCCATGTCTGCCATTAAATCCCTGTCTGACCTTGGGCCAAACCCCCTGCTTGGCACCCAGTCCCTGACCTCTCAGGACTATGTGCAAAGGATGCTGTTCATGAGCTGGAGTGCACATCATGGGGGGTGCAGGGGCAGGACAGGTGCTGTAGTCACCCTTCAATGGGCCTGAGTCTGCAGGCAGCCCATGTGATTGTGCTAAGCCTGTTTCCCCACTGCCATCTCCACCATACAGGGTGGAAAGGACCGAACAAGGTGATGCCTAGCAGTCATGCCAGGTATCCGGACACTTCCTCCCAGCACTGAAATCCTGAGGCTTTTACTACCAGGGGGCACCTGGAGGACACAACAGGACAGAGAGGTGGGGTGCTGCTCCTAGCTGGCCTGCAATGGACCATGGACAGGTCCCTGGCCGCTCTGGCCTAAGGTCCCTACTTGGTTGGGGAGGGGGTCTCTCCCAGCTTAGATGCCCAGGATCCAGTCCCTGTACCCCACTCCCACACTTGGTGCCACCTGAACCTTGCAGGACAGGCCTGCCTGAGAGTGACACTGTGCCCTGTCGGGTGAAAACAGCCCAGCACAGGGCCCAGAGACGGCTCACGAACAAGGATTACGATAATGTCAAGTTTAATCTGCCAAATATACAAGTTGGATTCGTGGAGAATGTTTTGCCTGGGTGCTATGCACAGTAAACGGAGGGTTCTTGAAATGATCCTTGGGTAGCGTTAAGAATGGGTCCCGGCCCTGGCCAGGTGGGTGGGGAAGGGCAGAGGGGAGGCCTCAGTCACAGGGGACTGGCCGGGGCCGAGTCATGACCCTCAGGGACCCAGAGGCCTGGGATCCCAGACGACAGCCCCTCTTGAGTGAGCACCCAGGCACCAGAAGGGCTGGTTGTCGCAAACTCGACAGCAGCTGCCCCCAGCACAACCGCCCCTACCGTGCAATCTACAGGACAAACGGAAGCTCTTCTTACCCCACCTCCCAGGTACCCCCCAACCACGGTTGTGAATTCTAAAAACAGCAAAAACATTCCAATGGTTACATATGAAATGCCGTCTTGCATCTTTCTGTTATGAAGATAGCAGCTGCCCCCTCCCCCCAGCCCTCCCCCCACCATCCCCCCAAACGATTTCTGTGCCAAGATGAAGAGGAGGCCCCAGGCCGTGGGGGGCTCCTTGTCGTGAGGGGCTGCTGCAGTGGCGCCAGGGCACAGGGTGGGCGAGACACGGCAGCGGTGCTGGCAGCACGGCCCAGGTCCCTGGTCTCTCCTGCCATAGGCCGTGCTACTTATTCAGGGAAAGCGACTGCATCCGTTTTCCTGACAAAGTCGCATCGTCTTTTGCTGAGGGGTGGGAAGGGAAGGTAGGAGTTAGAACAAAACCACCCTCCACATACACAACCCCATTGACCCCAGAATCATAGAACTGCAGGTATGAAAGGCCTCAGAAAACATTCTGTGCAACTGGCTCAGCTGGCAGATGAGATCCAAGGAGAAGGGCCCAGCCTGATGCCCTCCCAGGGAGATGATTTCTGCTGAAGCCACCGGACCCAGGTGTCCAGACCTTCTCACTGTGTTTGGGTGGCCACTCCCTCCACAAAGGCCCACCAACATGGGGGCTACTGGGCAAATGGAAACTCTTCCTACCCCCTTCCCAGGTAGAACCCCATAATTCCAACCTCTCCCTGTGGATTCTAAAGTCTAAAATCAGCAACCACGTTCAAACAGTTTTACACATGAGTCCTTTCCTACTTGGGACTGTTAAGCAAGAGCTGCTAGTGGGGAGTGTTTCTCCAGTGTGGTGACAATGCGCCAGGCAACTGACTTCCCATTTCTAGGCCTTGGTTTCCTTGTGATTTGGTGAGGAGGCAGGACAGCAGGATCCCTAAGGGCTCACGTGGCCTCACACGTGGAGAGGAGTGCATGAGGCCAGGAGACAGAAGGTCATGAGCCAATAGCTCCTATAAACCAGACCAATTCCCCACAGCCAACCTGGCCTAGAGGAACCCCCTGCCACCTCTGGCTCCACTGCAGGGAGGGCATGGGGGAAGAGGGATGCCTGGGCCAGACTTCCTCTGGGTCTGCACTGTGAAATCCAGCCCAACCCTGCCCCACCCTCCCCAGCCCCTCAGATGGACAGCGGTGACCCCAGGCACCAGAGACCTTAGTGGGGCCTTCTAGTCTTGAAGGTCTGCACTAGGTCCATCCCTGAGGCCTCCCTCTGCTGAGATTCAAACGCCTGACTGTGCTGCGACTGGACCCTCCCAGCACCCTAAGAGGTGGTGGGCAGGAACACCCACCTCCCCTAGAGTGAGGAATGCAGGTGTGCGTGTGCGCACACACACACACAAGGGGTGAGCCTCCGCTGAACAATCTGACCCCATCCACTTCCACAACAGACAGTGGAGTGCAGGGCTGGGTGGCGGGCAGCCACAGCCCAGCCAGTGGCTTAGAACCCACCTTTTCTCTCTTCTTCTTTCTTCCTAGCAGCCTCCTCCCGCTGTTTCCGGATGATCGCCAGCCGGGCAAGGTCAGCCTTGGCTTGCTCTGTCTTCCCAGCTAAATGCATTTTCATGTAACGCTCTTTTGCTTTCTGCTTCTCGATTTCTTCTCTGTTTGGATAAAATGGTGTCACAGAGGACATCTCTCCCACCACGATCAGCTGAGCTGGACGTGAGAGCCAGAACAAAGGCCTGCAGCCCAAGTTGGGGAGGGTGCCCTAACTGAGGGAGGGGCCCTGGCTCCGCGTGCCCCCTCCTTGATGGACACGCACCAAACAAACAAGCAGAGACAGGCCTGGACTTGCGCATAGATAGGCTTAAGGGGCTGGGGGAAGTTCAAGCAGTGCACTCAGCTTCCCTAGGTGGAAAATACAGGATGGGGGTGAGCTGAGCACCTGTGACCTCTGGAAACCCTTAGCATGGAGTGGACAACGTAGACTGGTGGGGGGCGGGAAGGCCTGACTAGGGTCTGGTGTCCACAGTGAGAAAGGGGGACCAAAACCTATTGAATAGTGTGTCCAGAGATGATGACCAGGAGGAGCAAGGCGCTGGAAACCACTTTCTATAAGGACTGGACCAAGAGGCCACAGATAGGAACCAGGCACACGCATTCTCAGGGCGACATGGCATGGCACACAGAGCAGCTAGATGTACAAGAGACTGCCTGCACAGAGTGAGCCCCATCGGGGGTGTAGGAATAAGAGACTCCATGGGACAAAGGTGTCAGTTACCAACTCACTACGCAGAGAGAGGGGTGAGGGTCGTTAGTTTCCCTCTGAGGCTCTTCCTCCCAAGCCTGAGATTCTGAACTGGAGTGGGTGCCCTTCGAGGTGTGAGATTGGAGGTCCCATTTGCACCAGGTTCCTGGAAGAGCCAAGTTCTGGAGGAGGGAAAGGGAAGCCATGCCTGGCAGGAGCTTGGGGGAGGGACTTGTCCTCCTAGAGGCCCTCACTGCGCACAGGCTGGGGAGTAATAGAAACAGGCATGGGGCCTGGCTGGAGGGGAGGGAGAGAAACCCAGCCACTAGAAGTCGGAGTAGCACATGTCTCACCCAGGAGACTCTGGACAAGACACTTGCTACAGAGATGAGAAGGCGACACCCGTCAGCCCAGCAGGTCCTACCCCGGGAGGGAGGTGCAGAGTCAGGAGCCTCAAAGCCAAGCCCTGAAGCTCCAAACCCAGGAGGACCACAGAGGCATCTGGAATGATGAGCAAGGTTGCCCAAAGGCTCTGCAGAGGCCCCTCAGTGAAGGCTAACTGCCAGGCAAGCTGCCAACCTTTATGGCTTTCATCTCTGCAACTCCAAAAGGCAGGGGTAGCAACTGGATCCCCCTTTTACTGGTGAGAACAGTGAGGCCCAGAAAGAACAGTGACTTGTCTAAGGGTGCACAGCAGCTGTGGGCAGGCACTAGAGCCCTCTGCTCTGGGAAGGCTCGCAGTAGCCCAGGCTGCTGGATTTCTGGGGACTCCGTCCTGAGAAGGAAGCTACTGGAGTGGTAGCTTCTACACCCCAAGCTCATGGCCCTTCCCCCTGGGGATTTCATAGACATACTCCTCAGCTGCCATGGGGTCAGCACAGGCAGGCAGATTTAAATCCTAGCAGTCCAGTCAGGAGGGAAACCAGGGCTGCTTTCCCTAGTGGCCTTCAACCTCTCATGAGGCCCTTGACGTCACCTGGTGGTCATCAAAATTCAGGGCACTACTTGTTGAAGACCAGCCAGGTGCCAGGCACATTAGTACTTGATTGGATCCTCACAGGACCTATGAGGAAGCTATCTGGAGCTCCATCTTCACCTGGGATTCGAGGAGGGCTGGGTGGGACCTTCCTGCACTATGCTGCCGTCTGGATGGCACAGGCCCCCAGTCTCCTCCCAATCCTCATGGCTATGACATCACAGGTGGGTGTAGGCCAGCAACGTCAGATCAGGCTGGGTGAGGGAAGTCTCCCTGGAGTAGGGTGCTCTGGAGGGAGGGACTGTAGGGTAACCCTCCCTGGGCATTACTTCATTGCAACGCTTAGGTCTGAATCTGCTGTTCTATTTTCCCTGCTGTGTTTCTACTGGTGAAAAAAAAAATCTTGTTTCTTGGAGCAGGTACCATAGAGCCTTTGGGGAATGAGATGAAACAGAAATAAACACCATAGCTGGAGCCCCACCCAGCCACTCAGGAATCCAGGTGGAGGAGCTGGGTGCCTCAGCCCCCGCAGCTCAGCGCCTGGCCCGTGTGCCCAGGTCACGAGGCCCAGCAGCAGAGGTTACCGTTCTCTCCTTGAAAGCTCCTTGGGCCCGTCCAGGTCCAGTTGTGTGACCTTTTTGGTTGTCTGTGCCACCCGGTTGGGGTTCTCGATGTCGATGAGCCCTTCCACACCTTTACGCTTTTGCTAAGATAGGACAAGAAGCTGGCTATTGGAGAAGTTTGGGACTGCAGAGCCCCTGAATGCCACTCCCCCCATCTCTCAACAGCCCATCTGCACTGGGACAAACTCCTGCTCCACCCCCAGCCCAATGTAATGCTCAGCCCAAGCCTCACAGTGGGGACAGCATTCAGGAGTATCTTCACCAGCCTAGGAAGTGCAAGGAGGGCGAGTGCATGTGACGATATCCCAACCTATGCTGAGTTCCAGCAACCAGGGATTATTATCCTAGTGTCGAGGTGACAGAATGGAGGTACAGGGTAAAATAACTTGCCCAAGGCCCACAGGAAGTAGAGAGTAGATGAGAGGTGATCCCAAGCCTAACAAACACTCTCTCAGCATGGAGCACTACTCCCTCACTTCAAGCTCAGCCTCCTAACACGGTTTTCCATGGAGTCTCGTGCCTGACTGCAACGAGCAATGCTGGAGCCCTAGAGGAGGGTGGGCCAAGGATGTGTGTTCTCTGGACCAAATCCAAATCCTAGCCATCTCAGCTGACGGGAGGGAAATGTGGCTTGAGAATGAAGCATCAGATCACACAGTCTATGGGTTTTGCAAGGTGGCCCAAGAACTGGGGGCCCGCACCTCCTACCTCCCCCGGGGAAATTCAGAAAGAAATGAGAGCACAGGTTCTCGATGTAGCAGGTTTGGTGAAAGTTTTAGGCTCTGTCAGTCCTAGCTTTTCTCTTTAAGTGACCAGGGAAATTGCTTCCAAACAGCAGTCAATCTCACCACCATACAGCGCTCCAGACGCCCATATCCAATCTGGCTACATTTATACACCTCCACTTGAACACCCGATGTCACAAACTTAACACATCTAAAACAGAACTCGAGATTCCCCCCTCCCCTCCCCTGCTCCTCCCCACAATCCTAAGCATGGCTTTCCCTCAGCCCCCTCACCCAATCCTCAGCAAATCCCAGTGAGTCTCTCTCTAAAATACGGCCTGAATCTGCCCACTCTTCTCCACTGCCATTGCCATCACCCTAAGGCAAGCCACAGTTTCTTGTCTGGACACCTGCTGCCATCTCTCTGCTGCCACCCTCAACACCCTACATACAGTTCACTCTCTGGAGAGAAGCTAGGACAATCCTTTTAAAAGCAAATCTGGTCATCTCTCTCTCCCACTTCAAGGGCTCCAGCAGCTGCCCACTACTCACTACCATGAAACCCAACTCCCTTCAGCAGCCGTACCGGATCTGTCCTCGCCACCCTCTCCTCCTTCATCTCTAACCACTCTACTCCCGACCGCCAAGCCACAGCCCCACCTGCTCTTCCCTGAACATGCCCAGGTCATTCCAACTCCAGGGCCTTGGCACTTGCTAATCTGGCTGCCTTGACTGCTCTGCGTGCTAGTTTCCACAAGACTAGCTCCATCTTGTCTTTCTGAGCTTGGTTTAAAGTCACCTCCTCACCACACACCACTCCAAGTACCCTTCATCACAGTCTGTCTTATTCGTAATATTTCTTACCACTTGAAATTACACTGTTCATTTACTTCTGTATTGTCTACATCTCCCTATTAGTATGTAAACTCCCCTTTTTTTTGTGAGGAAGATTGGCCCGGAGCTGACATCTGTGCCAATCTTCCTCTATTTTTCATATGTGGGACGCCGCCACAGCATGGTTTGACGAGCAGTGTGTGTGGGTCTACCTCGAGGATCCGAACCTGCGAACCCTGGGCCGCTGAAGCGGAGTGTGCAAACTTAACCACTACGCCACCAGGATGGCCCCTAGGATGTAAACCCTTAAGAGCAAGGACTCTGTTTGCATCTGCCACCATGACTGATAATCAACGGGCACTCAGTAAGTGTTTGTTGAGTGAACGAGTCTAAGTTCCAGGCCCCACCAAACTCAGTACCTGGTAATCATCTTCTTCATCCTCACTCTCATCTGAGTCTAGGGATTTCTTCTCTTTTTTGGGATCACCTGCAGCCCCATCTCCACCTTCTTCTCCTTGTTCCTCTTCTTCCTGTTTCAGAAATGGACAACCTGCAGAATCAAAAATGCAAAACAAACCCCCAAGACTGTGGCCCCCACCCCACCACCCTCAGACTGTGGACCTTGAGAAATTAAGCTCCTGGAAGGCTTGGACTAAGTATGACAAGGGTCCTACTCTGCGATCCTGGCCCCCAGTGGGGGACTTGGCTCCACAGCCTGGAAGCCCTTCCCACAGCCCCTCATACAGCCATAAAAGGCCTTGCTTCCCTTCCCAGCCCATGTAGCTGGGGTGGCCTGTGTGAGAAGCTCGTCTCCCAGGGTCAGAAGGACTCAGCCATGCGGCTGGACCACAGTCCTCCTCAGCTTCCCTCCTGCTCCCCCAGCTGCCACATGCAGCTGCCATGCTGTACTCGCTTTCCTGGGCAAGTCCTCCCCTGCTCTCTACTCGCGTGGTCAGTGGCAGGCCAGCCACTCCAACCTGCCCACATAGGTGCCCTGCTGTGCCGGCTTCCCAACAAAAGAGCCCGGCATGCTGCTTCTCTCCACCTTTCTTGCCTCCTCCCAAAAGACGCCCCCCTTACAAAACTCTACGTCCTTCCCCCTCAGCACTTGGCCACACACTCTTCAAGGGCCTGCTCAGCAGCCAGCTCCTCTACCAGGCCCTCCTCTCCCTCTCCTTTCTCAGGGCTCCCAGGGACTTCACAGCTGTGCCACTCATCTGGCCTGACTGTGCTCCCTTCAGCCCTCAACCAGACGAGAATCTAATGGTGTGGCAGGGGACATGGATACCAACAATGACGGAAACATATTCTGTTTCCTGACAGGAGGCTGGAAAAAGTACTACGTGAACAGAGCAGAGGGATCGACTAGGCTCAGACTGGACAGGGAAGGATGGGTAGCATCAGTGAGTGTCCCAGAGGAGTGATGCTGAGCAAGGTCTGGAGGAATGGAAGGTGCTCTGCCTGCTGGGGTGTGAGAAGGTAGGGCCTAATGTCATGCCGAGTCTGGCAAGCAGTCCTGCATGGCTGGAGCAGAAAAGTGGTGGCTACTGGGAGTTTGAGCTGCGGAGGAGCAGGGCCTGGCAGAGGGAGAGTCCCCGGAAGGCAGAAAGACAGGACCAAGATCAGAGACCCACTAAGGCAACTCTTGCTGAGTGACCAAAGTTCTAACTGATCCAATCAGAGGATGGCTCCCCTCTTGACTGTCATTAGTTGTTCTGGGACTCCCACCTGCTGCCCGCTGCCCCCACCACCCCAAACCTCAGGCACTGGCTTCTTCCTGAGAATGCGTGGTCCTGGCCTGGCCTCTCTGGGTGCCAAAAAAGCAGGGTGCCATCCTGGGCCATGGGGTGGCCTGGACAGGCACGTACTCACCCTGGCCTTCTGCTTTTCAGCCTGGAGCTGTGCATCGATCTCCTCGGGGCTCGTGTACTGCCTTGCCCGGCCTTTGTGGCCTCCCTTTCTCCCTGCACAAGGATTGGCAGTTTAGGAGGGTGGGTGGGAAGCAGCTCCCTTGATTGCCCTGAGCCCCAGAGGGCTGTCCTGCTTGAGGTGCCCTCATCAGAGGCTGCAGAGACCTCACCTACCCCTCACCAAGCTCCACCCAAACCTATACTGCCCAACCCTCACATGTTCAAAAGGACACAAGAGGCAACATGCAACCACCCAATGCACCACCAAACCGTGTGCTGGATGCAGGCTCCCATGAATAAGACCCGAGGGGAGGATATGGGGGCAGGTGCACCGCATGGAGTGACTGGCTAAATCCCCCTTGGAATCGAAACATAGTGGACTCAGATGCAATCACAAGAACGTGTGACACTTATGCCCCTGCTGTCACTACAGTGACACGCTATTTTCTCTGCCGAGAACATTTTCTAAATACTGCTTGTTCTTGTAAGTCCGCTTTCTACTTGCAGCGTCCTATCCCAGCCATGGCCTCATTTGATCCCCTAACAAACCTATGGTGCAGGAGTCACCGCTGGTCCCATTTTACAGACAAGGAGACTTAGGATCAACACAGAGTGGAGAAGAGCACAAATGCTGGAGTCCATCCCCTGTATTCAAATCTCAGCTACTGCTTACCAGCTTTGACTTTGGGCATGTACTTAACCTCTCAGAGTCTGTTTCTTCACCTGCATCCCTACCTCACAGGGTTGTCATAAAGATAAATATGTTAACATGTATAAAGTAGTTGGAACAGTGCCTGGCACTGGATAAGCTCTACAAAAATGTTTGCTGTGACTGCTACTTTTCTAATATAGGATTTGCTGGGAGAAAAGAAACAAAACCACTTGCCACATCAGTGATTTACTACAGATGTCAGGGAATATAATAAAACACTTCTGTTCACCTAAGTGGTGTGCTACAAAGAGGAAACTTCAAACCTATATGAGAAAACTTTCTTGTGTTTGGAGTTAGAAACATGGTTTGCAAAGTTAAAGTTGAAAACAAACCTGACTACCATCCAAGAGTTACAAACATGACTAGCAATGAAAGTTCATCTAAGAGTATCAGTTTTATATAGTCTGACCCTCTTGAGCCAAGACACCAGAATGACTCATGCTAAAGCCATCAGCCAGTTTTATAGCAGGGTGGCATCCCCTCTGCTGGTTCCAGAGAATGCTGGGTGGCTGTGGCCTTGATCCATCCCCACCTCTCCTGGAAGCTGCAGCCCACCAGATTTCCAGAGTCCCTCATTGTGAGCAGAGATCTGTAATTAGCCAGAGCTGCTCCAGACTCCAGAGACAGCAGCCGAGATACTGGCCTCCCCTGATTTCCTAGACAGCAGCTGCAGAGCCATAATTGCACTGCTACAGACCATACCACCCATTTTTAATGACTATCTGGGTTCCCAGGGGTGTCTCAGTCTATGCTCATCAAAGGCCTATTGTGAGAGATCAAACTTGCCATTAAAAAAGCCAACACCCTTTCCTGCCCTTTTAATATTCCAGACAATAGTAAAAACTCAAAACTGGCTACTATAAGCTCTCATCCTGCATACTTGGCTATGGGATACTGACTTTATCTTGGTCTACAGCAACTTTTGTCAGAAACTCTTCATGCCTTTAAAAACGCTTCACAGTTACGTAACAGAACAAGAGTTGGTCCTTTGCTCTTGGGGAATTCTATACTTTTTTTTTTTTTTTAACATCTTCACGTTTTCTTTTGCTTTTCAAGCAAATTGAAACAAGCAAGAAATGTAAACCTTGTCTGCCCACAAAGTTTTTCACAAGCCAAAAGGCCAAGTCACTTAACCAACAATTCATATTTAGGATTTCCTCATTGTAACCTCCAACCTTGGTTCAAAACATACTATTAAGTAGGACTCTAGAGCCAGAATTGTGGATCCAGAAGGGCTCATTTAGCACCCTCCTTTTGCAGAACAGGAGGCTGAGGAACACAGAGGAGACATGGCTCTTCCTACCAGAGAATAAATCAGTAGAGAGCTAGATTTAAATGGAGTCAGCTCTGTAAACCTGTAAATAGTCAGGAAATCATTTAGGTTTGAAAAAGCTCCAAGTAGATTTTCCTGTGGGCTGATGTATCTTAACCAACATGACACATGAGCTACCAATATTACCTGAACATCTGTTCTGTGCCAGGAGCTAGCCAGGCACTTCGAGTGCTCATTCATTTTACCACCACCATCCCCAGCTCTCCAAGCTAAGAGTTATTAGCAGGTATTCCAGATGAGGAAAACAGGCTGGGGAAAAGTTAAATAACTTGTTCAAGGCCACAGGGTTAGTGACATAGCTACGCTTCAAATCGAGAACTATTGGCTCAGAGGAAAGAGGATGGAGGACGGTCTACCATGTACTGGGAAGCCATGGATCCTTTACCCTCTTGGCCAACGAACCGACAAAGTCTTACAAATAACAACAGTCAATGCTTGCTGGGCACTTAACGACTGCCCGGCACCGTCTTGCGCACTCCACGTGGGTTACCTAGTCTGAGCCTCGCAGCACTACTATGAGGTAGGTACAATCATCACACTCATTTGCAAATGAGAAAACTGACACAGGGAAGTTCAGCGACGAGCTCAAAGGCACACATCGAGCCGCGGCCGGATAGGGCAGCCAAAGCCAGGTCTGCCAGGCTCGAGAGCATCCAGGCCTGGCTCGCCCAGAGCCCGAGAGGACCCACGTTTTACGCGTGAGTCAGGCGGGCCCGCTACAGGCGCGGGACGCGGTGACTCAGTGCCCCGCGAGCCTGTAAGTGGGAGAAAACTCCAGACCCCCAGGCCAGGAGAAGCGCGCCCTAGATCCGGCCCTCCGCGTCGGCGAGGACCCTGAGCCTCCGAGTCCCCTCCGAACCCGAGGGAGTGGCTCAAGGCCACTACGGTCCTCAGTTTCCCATCGGGACAACTGGGCGTCGAGGCCCAGGCCTGGCCCTCAGCCGGCGCGGACGTCCTCCCTCTGCGCCGCTCTCCCAGACACCCGCAGGCTGAGGGGATAGCGGGAGCCGGGCTCGGGCCGCCCCTCGAGGCCCGCGGGCCCCGCGCGCCCGCCCCTCACCTCCTTTTGGCATCGCGGCTCCAGCAGCTGCGGCGGCGGCGCCTCGAACTGACACCGGAACCGGAAATATCTCGGGCTTGACTTCTTCCGCCCGGTGCAGTCCCCTCCGCCCGCCTCCGCCGCCGTCGCGGTGAGGACCGGGGACCTCAGGAAGGCCCTGGGACCTCAAGGAGGCCAGCGCATGCAGCCGGACTGTCCCGCGCGCTGCCGGGCAACAGCGCCCCCGGTCTCCCTGCCCGGGAAGATGTGTGAGCCTGCCGGCCACCCCCCGGGAAGTGAGGGTTAAGGCAAGAGCGGCTCTGGAATTCTATACAGGCAGATCTGCGGACACGTACGATGACGCAATCTCCGCGCAGAGTGGGGCGGGGCTCCGCGAGGACCTCGTCCTGAAGAGATGGCCTGGGAAGCGGAAGTTGCCGAATGAAAAGCGGCGACCCATGGCGGTAGAAGTCCGGGTGAGTTGTTTTCCTCTGTTCTCGAGTACCTTGGTAACAGCAGGGGCTAGGGATCCGAGGTCTGCACTGGCCCAGAGGGACCAGGAGGTCGGAGTGAGTTCCCGAGAGGAAGCGGCGCCTCCCCCATTCTGCTGAGGGAACGGGAGATTTGGGGGTTCTCTTGTAGGCTTTTTTCCCCCACGCTATTTTCTCTGCTGAGAACGTTTTCTAAATACCGCTTGTTATTGTAAGTCCGTTTCTGATGTCGCCCTCTCTGAGCCTTCCCTACGATCTCGGCTGTAACGTTTTCCTTCTCTTCCCCCGAAAGCCCTTCCACTCGCCGCCTCTCCCGAGCGCTGCCACCTCTCTTGTACCGCCGACACCTCTTTCTTCTTGATCTAGTTACCTCCTGCCTGTTGCCTCCCCTGGGAGGCTTCCTCTGCTCCCAGACTGGGCCAGGGCCCTCGAATTTTCACTAGGTCATAGGAAAATGGTCGTTCCCGTGTCTTTGGCCTCCCGGCCTGTGCGCGCTGGGGCAGAGACCAGATCCCATCCATCTCTAGTTTCAGCTCAGGGGAGACGGGTGCACTGATTTGGAAGTGAGGAGCCCCCAGTCAGTCAGACACTGCCAGTTCCCGGCTGTGCGACCCTGACCTTACCTCTTGGAGTTTAATTCCTCATCTGTAAGGTTGTTATGGAGAATTCATGAAAGGAGACTGTGTGTGTATTTGGGAGGAAGGAGCTTTGTATACCGTCAGGCACCTTATGGAAGGGAGGGACTGAAAGAATTTCGGGGAGATGAGTCTGCTATGAATAAAGATAAGAGATAACCTGAGTTCTCTTTGCCAGCTAGGAAATGCTATGTGGTTTGAAAACTGCTTTGCTATTTAGATTTGGACTGGCCTGTTGTATGGGCTTTCCATGACTTGCCTTTATGTAGCATGTTTGTTAGGTTTAAAAGAGACCTTGGCAATCTAGCTAACCTTCTGCCCTCATTTTACAGACAAGATTGAGGACCAGAGAGGGAAAGTGACCTCCCCAAAGTCACGGAGTAATTGGTAGAGCTGGACAAGAACCTAAGCCTGTAACTGAAGAGACCAAAGATCTTTCTATTACACTCCTGGGAAGCAGATCCTAAGGTACTTTGGTTTTACAGCCATCTTTTTAAACACTTATCTCCTCAGTTCCCCCAGTTATAGTCCTCCTCACACTGTATAGTAAATGCCTTTTCACTTTGTCTCCTTGCTAGAATGTCACCTCAAGGGATAGAGGTTGTGTCTTATTCTTTGTTCTATGTTCTCAGTGTTAGTTAATGATAACAGCAAATGTGTATTAAGCATACATTAAATGCCAGGCACTTTACATATAAGTATAATTAAGTCTTCATAGTGATCCTATAAGTAAGTTCTATCATCCTCATTTTACAGATGAGGAAAGATATAGGGAAGTAAATGTACACCAAAATGTTGGCTGGTGAAGGCCTTTGGGGATCTGAGGTTCAGATAACCAATTCATTTAATTTTTCACTCCAGATCTTTGCAAATTGTCTTGTGAGGAAAAATGCCTAAAGTCAAAAGAAGCCGGAAAGCTCCCCCAGATGGCTGGGAGCTGATCGAGCCAACACTGGATGAGTTAGATCAAAAGATGAGAGAAGGTGAGTGGGGGAGTTCCTGTCTGGGTGGTCTGCATCCAAGAGTCACAGCTTAGATGCCTCCAGGGCCAGGCATAAATGCAAGTATAAATGGGAAGAGACAGGTGGCAGTGCTGTGGCCTCCTGACACTGACATGTTTTATTTGTTTTTATTAACTCACAGGAATGTGATAAGTGCCAGAAAGTAAGGTAACACTAATGAAAAAGTCCTCAAAAACGTTTTTTTGGCCAACTTAAATATAAAAGCATTAGAGAATATAGATTAAATCGTCTACCTATAATTATTTACTATTTTAGTTAAATGTACATTCAAAATCATACAGACTATATTTACTTGGAAAATCCTGTTCTTTTTCAGTTTTGCGTTTTCTGAAACATTTTTATTCAGATATTTCTTGTAGGTCTCTGACACTGTTTTCATCATCACTTAGTTTTTGTATCATCCTCCAGTTTTCCAGAATGCACCATCTTCCCTCTAAATGTTATGTGATCCTGCATGTTGTAGATCAGTGTAGTGTGCTGTCTTTGGAAATTTTATCTGAAGCCACAAGCATCTTTTGGTCTTATATGATCACAGTGTAACTATTTACTGAATTGCTTTTTAAAGTGATCTCTCTTTTTAAGCTTTTTTGTAACTAATCCAATCCTTGTTGTTATGAGGTCATACCTCTAGCAATAATTACTAAATCAGTGTTAAATTACTTTGAGTCTTTTTTCTGAAACTGATTGTGTCAGATAACTTCTATTAAATGCCCAGAACTTGCCTTAATCAAGGTTATTTTGGGCTGAGAGATTTCTTCCCCAAACAATTCTTTATTCAAAATAAAGGACCTTGGAGAGTGCTGTAACAGAAGAGATTTTGTAAGTCCTTGAAAATAAATCTACTTCCTCTTTTAAGAGATGACTCTTTTGGGGAGAGTATTGAGGATGTATGTGATACTTCTTACCTCCAAAAAGAAGCATTCTGTCTCCCATTTTTATTTAACCATTTCACCCTTCAGCATTTCTTTGCTCTCCCATTTTTGATAAACACACAGGTTTAAGACTTGGTTTCACCTTACTGCCACTATAAAGAAAGCAGCCCGAGTGTATGGCGGGTGGGACCAGACTTGGCTTCTGTGTTGGAAACAGCAGGGAGCTCTGGAGAGGGGCAGAAGCTGCTCCTCACCTGGAGCCCATTTTATGTGGGCTGCAGGCTCAGCATTACCAGATTTGCTGAATTTTTTTTCTTCCAAGAGAAGCCAGAAATCCAGCTGTTTTATGTGAACTCTTCTAATTAAAAATTCAAACGTAAAAGTATTTGTGGGAGGAGCCAAACAAAGCCTGCCTTCAGGCTGGCCGAGGCTGCCGGCTTCCAGTTTGTTGCCTGTGGGATCTGTGGCCATGCTCCTAGGCCATGAAGGACCTTTGTGTGGCCTTCACACAGGGAATCCCAAAGCCAGTGGCATTACCATGCCTGTCCTCCTAATCTGAGGGCCATTTACAGGACAACTCACACTTATTGAAACTATTGGCACTGTTATCTTAGGAAGGAGAATTCCCGTTTTCTCTTTTAGTTTGTCTCCAGTATTTCGTAGCTAAGCACAAGTGCCCAGTTCTTTGTATGTCTCTTGGGTCATTACTCAAGTTTTGGTACAGCCACTGGTGCCTTGTAAAGTCTCCAAACGAAAAGAGCCTGATTATAGGGACTGAGGGGCAGAGATGGGGGGAAATTATGTGTGGCAGGGGGTTTTATGGGTGACTGAGAAATAAAGGCACTATCTCTGTAGACTGTAACCAGGACTTGTAAGTAACTTTGCTTTTATAACAACTGAAAATCAAGCATAATCAACCCTTGCATAATGAACATTTAATGAGACTTTTTAAAGAATAGCACTTTAAGAGAATCATTGCCCAAGTGTTGACGTTATGGGCAGTTCTGGCAATAGCAAAGAGGCTAAAAACCAAAGTCTTGTCTATGCCACAAAACCCCCTACCTCTGGCCTCTTTTCATACCCTCATAGTAGCAAGACTCTGCATCACCCATCAGAAGCTGTCTTCCACTTTGTGTGTGAACCTGTACAAAATGATACCCAAGAATGTTCACATGATCTTGTGAAAATGGGTCCAAAAAGAGATTTAAAAAATGCAGGTGATGTTATGATTAAAAGATTGAGAAATGACTCAAAAGCACAGGGAGAGGGGTTCCCCTTCCAGGATGGCAGCATGAGGAGCTCCAGCGTGCGCGCGCGCGCGCACACACACACGGTGGTTTTATGCAGTCACGTGGCTACACAGACACACACACACACACAGACACACACACACACGGTGGTCTTATCCAGTCACATGGCTTCCCACACTCTCCACCTAGGTGACCAAATGTCTTCTTTGGCCTTGACTCAAACTGTGACTCTATACCAACTGCCTCTCGGATGGCCCCTAAAACCATCTCAAAATTAACATGTCCAGAACTGAATCCTCACTCATCCTCCCTGTCCCCACCAGCTGCTTCCCTTCTCAGGCCACAAACCATGGAGCTGTCCTTGACTCCCCTCTTTCTTTCATTCTTCCTATCCAAGCATCCAAGACATCCAGATTCCTAAAAAGGGTGGTAGGACAGAGAGGGAAGATTGTTACAGATAAATAAGACTTGAGGCAAATCAACCAAATATGATGTCTGGATGTTGTTTGGATCTTAATTCTGACACACCAGTTGTCAACAGGTACTTTTTGAGGCAATCGGTGAAAATTGAATACAGACTGAGCATGGGATGCTCATAAGGAGTAATGGTTGATTTTGTTGGGTGGCATATTGGCATTATGGATATTTTTTAAAGTCCTTAATATGTTATAGATACAGATGTATTTATGATCGTGATGCTTGATGTTTGAGATTCATTTTAAAATACTCCAATGCCCTCCACCCTCAAAAGTGGGGAGAACCAGATAAAATAAAAAGAGGTGAATGTTAGTAATTTTTGAAGTTGGGTGATAAGTACTTGGGAATTCAATATACTGGTTTTTTTCTGTGTACTTGAAATTATCCATAGTGAAACCTTAGAAAATTCATGAATCTAAAATCTGACTCCTTTTATCCCATCTGCCCCCACCACCTGGTCCAAGCCACCCTCCCCTCTCACCTGGATTACTGCAGTAGCCTCCTGCTCTTCCTCTCCCTCTACTCTTCTCCACAGGGCAGCCAGGGTGAGAGTTTTAAGTCAGATCATATCACTCTCTGCTCAGGACCCTCCAGTGACTCCCCTACCCCTTAGAGCAAAACCAAAGTCCCTCCGTGGCCTTCCAGGTCCAACACACACTCGCCCTGGCTCCCTCGTGCTCCACCCCACCCACCACACTGTTGCTCCTTGATCTCCGGTACAGCCCTGCCTCAGGGCCTTTGCATTGCTGTTTGCTCTGTCTCGTAAGCATGTTCACCCCTCATTTTTTTTTAATTGAGATATAATTGACATAAAACATTGTATTAGTTTTAGGTATATAACATAATGATTTGATACATGTATATATTGCAGAATGATTACTACAATAAGTTTAGTTAAGATCCATCACCTCACATAGTTACAATTTTTTTCTCTTGTGATGAGAACTTTTTAAGATTTTCTCTCTTAGCAACTTTCAAACATACCATACAGTATTGTTAACTATAGTCCCCATGCTGTACGTTACTTCCACAGGACTGATTCATCTTATAACTGGAAGTTTCTACATTTTGACCCCCTTCACCCACTTGCCCACCCCCATCCTACCCCACCCACCTCATTTCTTAAGGTCTATCAGATGTCTCCTTGGTGCCTTCTTTGATCACCTGTGTAAAATGGCAGCCCCACCTTTCCCCACTCGCCATCCCCTTCCATGTTTTCTTTTTCTGTGGCTGTTACCACTTACCACCAGGTGCTGATCTGCTTCCCTCCCCCGGAACGCAGCTCCAGGGATTCTCTGTCTTACCCACTGCTGTATCTTGGGCACCCAGAGCAGGGCCTTGCCCCTAGGAGGCACACGGTGTGCACTTGCTGAGTCCTCAACACCTGCCTTTTGCTGGGAGCACAGAATCCTGTTTATGGAGCTGAATTATAAATCCTAGGTGATAGAATGGCCTCCAGATTGGAGGAAGGGAGGTAGTTTTCTTGGCCACTCCTCACCTTTCTCCTCTGCTCTAAAAACTGAGAGGAGGGGGTAGACAGAGACCAACTTGTAACTGCTAAGGGAAAGAGAGTTGCCTTGAGGCAGGTGTGAGCTGCCCCCGATCTACATGTCCTGACAGAGCAGTTATTTCCTGCAGGCCCACCGTGCTAAGAACTTTCAGACTTGTCCAATTTTTCTTTTTCTCTTCCTCATCCCTAAAGGACTTTGATTGGGAAATGAAATTAGAGATACCTTAAAGATGATTAGGATGCCCATCTGTGAGCCCAGAATTATCTCGAGAAACTATTATAGGTCTGGAAGGATAGAGACCAGGGTGTTAACAGAGGTTATCTTTGAATGATTTTTTTTAAATCTTTGTTTCCTAATTTATCTAATTAAAAAGGCATTTTTAATTTAAAAGTTATGTTTAAATCACGTGGCTTATTCTTTTATCTTTTTTAATATAACAGCTCTATTGATATATAAATCATTTACTGTAAAATTCACCCTTTTAAATTGTTCAACTAAGGGGTGGTTAGTATATTTACGGAGTTGGGCAACCATGGCCACAATTAATTTTACATTTCATCACCCCTAAAAGAAATCCCATACCCTTTAGTAGTCATCCTCCCCCTCCACTTTCCCCATGTCTCCCAGTTCTAGGCAACCACTCATTTCCTTTCTGTCTCCATAGACATAGAGTCATATAATAGGTGGGCTTTGGGGACTAGTTTCTTGTACTTGGCCTAATGTTTTCAAGGTTCAGCCATGTTGTAGCACATATCAGTACTTCTTTCCTGTTTATGACCATACTAGGTTAGATTTTGTTCATCCATTCATCAGTTGATGGACACTGGGGCTGTTTCTACTCTTTGTTTATTGTGAATAGTGCTGCTCTGAACATTCACATACAACTTTTTGTGTGCATGTGTGGTTTTCAGTTTTCTTGGGTATATCCCTAGCAGTAGAATTGCTAGGTCATCTCATAACTCTGTTTAACTTCCTGAAGAACTGCCAGACGTTTTCCACAGCAGCTGCACCATTTTACATTCCCACCAGCCGTGTATGAGGATTCCAGTGTCTTCACATCCTCAACACTTGTCATTGTCTGTCATTTTGATTATAGACACCCTAGTGGGTATAAACTCGGATTTATTCTTTATCCCTAGTTATTAAAAAAATAACACTACATCCTGTGCAGATTAACCCTACCCTTCTTCTCCCCAGCTGAAACAGAACCTCATGAGGGAAAGAGGAAAGTGGAATCTCTGTGGCCTATCTTCAGGATCCACCACCAGAAAACCCGCTATATTTTTGACCTCTTTTACAAGCGGAAAGCCATAAGCAGAGGTAATTGGCTAAATTCTCTCTTGGCCTTTCCAACTTGAGTAGCTTTTGGATTAATTTACGTAATGGCGTATTCTTGCAACCTCAGCAAGTGTCATGAGTTTTCTTACCACTAGAAAAGGGAGAGGGGCCAATGTTGGCTAAATATTTTTTTTAACCATGGGTAGTGGTGGGCCAGGAGTGGAGGAAGCTTTGTTACACCATGATTTGATGCCTTTTCCCATCTTTTTGACAGAACTGTATGAATACTGTATTAAAGAAGGCTATGCAGATAAAAACCTCATTGCAAAATGGAAAAAGCAGGGGTATGAAAACTTATGCTGTCTGCGGTGCATTCAGACACGGGACACCAATTTTGGGACAAACTGCATTTGCCGGGTCCCCAAAAGCAAGCTGGAAGTGGTAATGTCTCCACCCCTGTAATGTCTGACAATTGAGTTGGATGTTTCTTTCAGTTCAGAATTCTGCCCTAGTTGACGCCAAGGGATTTTACACTATTTTGCTGGGCTGGAATATAGTTTTGTCCTTGGACATCCTGCTGGCCATCCCCCCAGGAGTTCCTCTGTTCAGGAATTCATACTGGGCAGTTTGGCAGTAATTGTGTTTTTTAGGTCTGGGGGCCAATCTCACCTCCACCTTCGGGAAACTTATTGAATTCCTTTTCTCACTTACGAAATGGCGATGATTTAGTTGGGTTTCACAATCAGATCTCGTTTGTATAGACAAGGCTCTTTCTCCTCCAGAAAAGAGGAAAAAGGAAAATAAACCACTGCTCTTATAGACAAGGCTCTTTCTCCTCCAGAAAAGAGGAAAAAGGAAAATAAACCACTGCTCTGGGGTCTTCCATCTGCTGGGCAGGCCCCTGGCCAGACATCGGGCCACACCTGGCCTAGGGACAAGAGGGTTCTGCTGCCATACAGATTTAAGTACAACCCTTCTTTGCCCTGTGCCCCCACTAGAAAGTTTCCCAGCCCAAAGGAGGCCCTGAGGCCCCTGGTGCTGAGCCCCCTGAGCAGTAGCAGACCCGCCTCCAGCTCACTGCAGGGTGTGACATGCTTGCTTTGTGAATAACAAGAATCATTCAGACAGATTTTTTTTCCCCTTTTTGGGGGGCAAGCTTGTGTGTTGAATTTGCATAAATTAAATGTGCACAGAAATGTGACTTCAGTGGCAGCAGCAGTTTCCATCTTCACGAGGGAACCTGATTTTCCCCATCAAGAACTGTCACAGAGGGCCTTCTGAGGAGTGTCCCATAGGGAGTGAATGTCCCATTGCCACCCTTCTCGGCAGGAGGATTACTGCATGTATATGGGCGGGGGAGTGGCATGTGGTGGGGGCGCAGTGTCTCAGCTGTCTTCTGTTGCAGGGCCGGATCATCGAATGCACACACTGCGGCTGCCGGGGCTGCTCTGGCTGACGCCCTCGGTCCCTGACCCCTCTCCACCCTGGACTTTGGACTACACAGGTTTCTGCCACCCCCTTTCCTGGGAACAGCTCTTGCAGAGCGGTGCCGCAGGCCCGAGTTGGAGCACGGTCTCTACATGTGAAGGCTTTGCTGTTCATCAGTTGTGATTGTAGAAATAAAACTTTTAACCCTTTTGAGCCCCGCGTTTGTTCTTTCACAGAGCCAGCAATCTGTGGAACCCAGTGGGAGCGCACCAGGCCCTGGAGACCAGTCACCCCTGGGACTGGAGCCTGACTCCACCTCGTAGGTGATACGTGACTGTGAGCACCTTCACTTCCTCATCAGTGATGGGGATGACAACCTCTCGGGCGAGGATGGCCTGAAATGACACGCCAGGGTGGCCCAAGCAGCTCCTGGACCTGCTGTGAACTTGTTGGCACCCTGGGCCCAGCATTTGTCCTCATACCAAGGCCTGCAAAATGCTGCAGCTCTTACTCTGGGCCAGACCTTTCCCTCATGCTTGAGGCTACACCAGTATGTTCACGTGTCTTTAACATGAAAGGGACTCCTGGGGCTCCCACAAAGCACTGTGAAGGCTGTGCACTTTGTTCCAGCTCTGCTGGAGGTTGCCAGGGGCCTCCCCGTCACCTGCCCCCAAGGTCTCCATCCACATCAGCCTTGGGGATGGTGTCTTGGTCCCCCTTGGGCTTGGTCCGGAACTTCTGCCACGGGTGGGGGGTTTCCTCTGCTGGCATCACTTTCAGCCACTGCTTATAATAAGCTCGGAAGCCATCGATCTTCTCCAAGTAGGTGTTTTTCCCTTTGTACTGTAATTGGGAGAGCATGGGGTTCAGGGGAGCCATGATTAGAATCACTGCACACCACCTACAGCTAATCCCAAACCACGGCAGCTGGCTCAGGCCTCAAGGAAGCTCTTTCTGCTTCCAGGTGGTTAAGGGGAGAGGGCAGAAAGGCTGTTCAACATCAAGTAGCTTACTGGAGAGAAACAAAGTTGCTGTTCCATGGGCTAACAATCCTTCCTCAATATGTGCTGCTCTGCTCCTGTATCCAGGGATGTCATCCCAGCCCCACAAGCTAGAATCGCTGGGTGCCCCCAACCCTGCCTCCACAGTCTGCTGAGCACCTGCTGCTCGGCACAGCCACTGCCTCTGACCATCCCCAGCACTGCTGAGTGGTCTCTGTGGAGAGGTGGGAAGAAAGGGAGGAAAACAAGATGTGCCAGGCAGATACCAAAAGAGAGCTGGTAGAGGAATACATAGGAAAAACAAAAGTTTCAGGGATAAAGACTGCTACCACATGATGACAAAAGAGTTGATTCAAAAGATTTAACAATTCTAAAGTTGGATGTACCTGATATAGCCTGAGAGTACATAAAGCAGAAACTTCACAATCACAAATAGAAATAAGTCCACTGTCATAAAGGAGTAAGGATGTATGATTTGAATTCAATAAGCTTTAGGCCTATGGTAGTTTGGTGACTGTTGATTAAACCTGAAGACCCCTAGTGGGCCCTACACCATAGAGTGAAGAGGCAGTCCGTGAACTAGAAGATATTTGTAACACAGAACTAGTATCAAACTAGTAACAACTAGTAAAAGACTAGTATCCAGAATATATAAAGAACTCTGAGGAATCAACAAGAAAAGACTGACAACCAACTGTCCAAATGTGCCCAGCTATATGCCCTCTACCTGACATACTCTCCACTGCTGTTTCACTAATTCTTACTAAGCCCTCAAAATGGCACTCAGGTGTCGCACCAGCACAGACATCACTGACCCCATGGCTTGGTGTCTCCTTGCCGACTTGTCTCCCTCCTTGCCAGGATCGTGCTCCTCCAGACCACAGCTGGAGGCAGTCAGCACAGGGTCTGACTCAGTAGATCTAAAAACCAAACCCCCAGAGCCTGACATCCTCAGAATGGCAGGGAGAGAAGTGGCCATTACAAAACATTCCATCACTGCCCTCCTGCCATCCCCATTCACTCAACAAACAACAGTCTGTGTTGGACACCAGGCATTGGGGCAGGCACCGGGACCCAAGTGAGCAAGGCAGACAGTCTCCACCTCCCAAGGGCTTACGGTTTAGTGAGGGTAAGAATTACAGGCTGTGAAACATGGTGAAAAGGAACAGTGCGGTATGTTAACAGGAAGGGAGGCAGCCAGCAGGACATCTCTGAGAGAGACCCATTTAAGCTGAGACTGAAAGGATGAGAAGGAGCCAGGTGTGTGAAAAGCAGGGGAAGCCTACTCAAGGCAGAGGGGACACAAGGCAGGAAAGAGGCTGGTGTTGTCTTTAGAAATGACAGAAGGCCAGTGGGACCGACAGAGTGAACAAAGGGAAGAGTGGGCTGAGACGAAACGAGCTACGTGGATAGGAACTTGCAGGCTGTGGTCTAAGGAGTTTGGGATTTCCCCTGAGGGAAGCCACTGACAGTTTAAAGCAAGGGAAGGCCAAACCCAGAGGCCAGAACCAGGGGTGGGAGGTGCCGCTGGTTAAGGAGACATTAGAGCTTGGTGCACATACCCGGTCAAAGGTCGGGGGGTACTGGGCTGCGAACTCCAGCTGGCGGATGACCACTTCATTCACCGGGACGCTGTTCCGCCTCATGTCCTTCAGGATGTCGATGAGATAGGTGTAGTCCAGCTTCTTGAGGGCCGCATTGATGAGGGCGCTGTAGATGTGGGTGTTGGGGGTCATCTGGGATTTCTGAAACATCACAAACAGACAATCAGTGGATACTGGTGGTTGGGACAAAGCAGCCCGCTGTGGCATGTCCAGCTTGGGCAGTTACCCTGCCAGTTAGGTCTGCTCTGCAGACCAGTGACCAGGGACAGGGGCAGAACCTTGCAGCAACAATGGGCTGCACTCCCCCTCCAAAAGGAGAGCACGGGTGCCCCGCTCAGGGTCCATCCCACCCTGCTGAGGACCCTCCCCTCTCAACCCTGAAGAGCTTGGCGAGAAAGAAGAGCATTGCTCTCAGAGATCGATGGACTCAGGCAGGAAACCATGGGCAGAAGACCCCCTCCTCGGCTCTTGGCTGGAGTTTACTGCACCCCATCCCCCAAGAATTCTGATACATCCCCGTCCCAGTAATACCCTCCATCTGTTCAGAGTGTTGGGGTCAAGACCTGTCCCCACCCCTTAATCTCACCCCACTGCCACCACCTTCAAGATCGTAACATCCTTTACTTTCAATGGCCATTCCTGCAGTGGCTCACCAGGGTCTACTTTCTCCCAAATTGGGCCAGTGACCATTCTACACTTGAAGCTAGAGCAACCCCACTCTCCCTGCCCCCCCCCCCACTGTTTATCCTGTCTGGGTGCAGAGGCCTGGGGGGTTCAGAAGGGCCCCCCTTCCCCCCACCTAGCTTTCTTCCTGAGTACCCCCAGAGAGCTCCTCAGCACCAAAGGTCCTGTCCAGGTCTGGGCCTGCTCACCTTCATGTCTGCAAGCAGCTGCAGACCATCCCGTGGCCTGTGGCACCCAATGGCCAGATTGCAGAACGTCTGTAGGTTGGGGACAATTCCCCTCTTTGCCAGGACTGGCAGTAGTGCCTGTGGGGACGGATATGGCATCACAGTAAGCTGTAACCCACCAGTCCTGGTGAGAGCCTTCTCTGGTGAAGCCCGTGGCTGGACACTGGACCCCCTGGGGCACAGCTCTGCTCAGAGGCCTCCTGGCTCCCTCTGCTGACCACATCGGGCGCTGGCCTCAGTCCGGCATTCAAGGGCCCCATGTCCCATTCAGCCATCTCTCAGGGCCCAGCTCCCCAAAACCTAGCTGCTCTTCAAATACACCCTGCCTTCCAGCCTGCCTGTCTCCAACATGCCATCCCTTCTCCCTGAATGCCCTTCACATTCCCGCCCCTCCCTGCTCCTCTGCTGGCCGTCCATCCCTGCACTCGGGCCTTCAACATCGATCAAGCACCAGGGTCCCTGGGGTCTCACAGTCCTGCTGTCCAGGGCAGAAGACAACACTGACAACAGTATGGGAAGTGCTGGCTGAAAGAGCCCCAGGCCGGGGGTGAGGAAGAGGACACCTGCTCAGCCTGGCTGGCTCAGGGAGGGTCCCAGGGAGGGGCTCTATCCCGTCTGGCTTGTCTGGAGAAAGGTGTGCTCTGCACTGTGGGCTGAAGGCAGAGGCTGTGTCTCTGTCATCTGATGCTCACGAGTGCCCAGGTCAGTGCTTCTAGCAAAAAAGGAATCATATGGAAACGTGTGGAATGAACGGACAAAAGCCCATGAGTGCCCGTGTCCCCATCTGTGAACTGGGGAAGCCTCCTGGTGTGGTCAACAGAGAAACAAATAGATGTGAAGCTCTCAGAACAGTGGCACAAGGTAAGTATGATGTCAATGTGTGTAGGGGAAATGACTGAAGCATGGGATACTCGGGCATCATTATGAGCCACCCACCTCTTGAGCCACATGTCCCCATGGCCCCCTGTACGCCTCATGCCCCTTGTCAGTGTGAGGGTGTGTTTGGCTGTGCCTCCCACCAATCTGTGAGCTCCTCGAGGGGGGGGGGGGGGCGGCTGCCTAGGTCACACTCGATTCCCAGCTTTTCACTCAAGCCCAGGCCCAGAACAGGGGCTCCGGACAGCCTGCCCACCAACTGTGAGGATGGATGACAGACCTGGCAGGGAGCCAGGTCCTGCAGCCGGAGGGTCAGAGGAGGGAAGGGGATGGGGGGGGCCCGGTTGAAAGCCCCTGCCTGCCTCTGCGCCCCTCACCTTCGCCCCCTCCAGATCACCCAGCTTGCTCTTCTTCCTCATCAGCGTGTTGAAGAACGTCACATCAGCGTCCACCTGGTGCATGTCCAGGATGGTCAGTAGCGAGGACTCTGCAGGGCTCCCGGGCTCCACCACCTCAGCCAGTAGCGTGAGGGTTTTGATGTCGGGCTGGAGCCCATGCTCTGCCATCTTGCCCAGGAAGCCCTCCAGGCCCCCCATCAAGGCCAGTCTGTCGGCTGGGGTGGTCACGGTCCCAAGGGAGACCACATTTGGGGGGACCACCCCCAGGGTCAGGAGGTTGGCCTCCAACCTCCAGGAAGGTGGCTCTGGGGTCACAGAGGTAAGGGCCACTGTGTGGTCAGGCTCTACCTTGGTTTCCACCTCGGGCTGGCCCTTGCCAGGGGCTCTGGCCTTCTGAGGCTCTGGAGGCCCCTCAAGAGCCTGAGAAGGTTCCAGAAACAGCTCCCTCTCCAGGGCCTCCACGTACAGCCTGGCTGACAAGCCGTCGCCCGCCCTGGCCCAGGCTCTCCTCCTTGCCCGCCGCCCACTTGCCGGGGGCTGGAGCAGGACTGTCTCCTCCTTGGGCCTCAGGAGCAGCACTGAGGCCACCTCTGGGTCCCCCAGGCCACAGTCCCGAGCTGCCCCCAACAGCAGGTTGTAGCCGTGCCGGTTCGGCTGGAGCCCCAGACTCAGCATCTGCCTCCACACCTGCCGGGGAGAGACAAGCCTCAGCTCTGTGCTCCCTCTCAGGGAGCAGGCTCTGGAAGTCAGAGATCAACCAGAAAACGCAGAGGGCACGAGAAGGACCTGGACAGGTCTAACCCAACACCAGGCTCTGGGCAACTAAGAATCCCAAGAATCTGGGAACTCTGGGAGACCTCACAGGGGTGCCACTCCTTTCCTCTCTCTAGCTCACCCCAAAACTGTTCTCGCAGTTTCATCCCTCTGCCCTCTCCCAGGGGCCCCGTACCAGGCAACAGGCTTTGCTCTGGGTCTCTGCCCATCTTCTCTGTACTCCCCTGGGGAGTTTGGTGCTGGGCTCAGGCAGCCCTGTTTCCTCAAGAGATGAGATCATCTTCATCCCACAGTGTGCTGTCTAGTACACCCGGTGTGAGCTCCAGCACTGCGCTCCGCCTGGCTGAGTCCTGCTCCACCCGAGACCACGCCATGCTCTCAAAGAAGCGTGAGAAGACTGCGTGGGGCAGGGCGCACAGCAGGCACTCGGGAAGTGCAGCTGAATCCAAACCTAAAGTCAGCCTCGGCTCTTCCAGAATCTAGCCTCTCTGGCTGTCCCTCCCCAGGGGAACACAGGTGACCTGCTCACTCTGATCATGTCTGAGTCGCTCTGACACCAAGACTGCACCATTCCTAAGATGGGTTCAATGGTCTCACTCGCTCCTCTGTCTGCAGGCTCGATGGGAGGCCATGCTCAGTGGGGCTAAGAGCTCGCATCTGACTTCCTGCCTCATGAGGGATGGGTGTGCAGACGAGGCGGGGCCGGGTCACCTGGCAAGAGGATTGCTGCCCATTGGACAGGGTCTTGAGGGCAAGGGTCTCGGCAGCCACCTCCACTGGGAATGTTGACAGAACTGAGGTTTAGCAGGGACACAGATGCTATCCCATGGCAGCAGCGATTCGGGCTCTAGAGTCACATGGACCCCGGTTCAAACCCCAGCTCTGCCCTTTAGCGGCTGTGGGACCTTAGACAGTTACTTAACCTCTGTGAGCCTCAGTTTCCTCATCTGTAAAACAGGGCTAACGGTGCCTAGTTTGAGCAGTTTAATAAGTATGTGACACAAACTGGCTGTTAGTATTATAGACCATTTCTAACTAGAAGACATCTAGGCCAACAAGTGGTAGGAACTAGATCTTGGCTGGTTTTCACTAAAAAGCAGCCAGAAGATGGCCAGTGGCCCCAGCTTCCAGAGAGTCTGCAGCAGGGAGGCAACATTTGGTCCAGGGCTGTCCCAGATCACTGGGGCTCAAACTCTGTGTGGACCAACCACTGGAGATCTTGTTGGAATACAGATCTGGACACAGTAGACCTGGGTGGGGCTGAGACCCTGCATTTCTGACAAGCTCCAAGGTGAGGCTGATGCTGCTGGTCTGTGCTGGGCCCCACCTTAAGTTGGAGGGTTCTACATGGGCTTCAGGTCCTTCCCAACCGTGAGAAGCTAAGAAAACAGCTGTGGCACCACTACTACTACTACTTCCCCTCTTGATAAGGTGGGTTGTCTCTGGGGGTCTGAGGTGGGATTAGAACAGCGTGTCTCAATGTCCTTGAGAACCTCTCAGGACCAAATGCAGACTCCTGGGTCCCACCTGCAGAGATGCTGAGTGGGGAACTGTGGGGGACAGGTTGTGAGCACCCCAGGTGGGTGTACTGCAGGCATTCAGGGACTGTAAGCTTAACGGATCTGGGCTGGGTGCACAGAAGGCCACCCATCAGAGTGGGAGAGTGTGGGCTGGCTGTGCCCTCACTCGAGCGAAGAGTAGCCACGCCACCTCCACAGGCCTTCTCTCCCTGCCATCTACAAAACGGGGAAGCAGTGTGCTCTGGGAAGGCCAAAAGATCACAAATATACAAACAGCCAGCACAGGGCAGGAGCAGGTGCTCAGGAAATGCACACAGGATCACCATTTCCACCTGACACAGGTGCACGGGGGAAGCAGGAGAAGCAGGAAGGCAGAGCTGGGAGGGACAGACCTGCAGGGCATATCGGAAGCCTGTCTTCTTGTCCTGGATGCAGCCCATGAGCAGGAAACTGAAGGTCTCCTCTGTGACCGCATGCCCTTTGTGAACAATTTCCTGGAGAAGGGAATGAGGAGGTCCCACTGAGAACCCGCCACTGAGCCCAGGCCCAGCCTGATGGGTCTGACTCAGGGCAGACACTCCCAGGACAGGCCCAGGTCTGTGCACCTTGAAGAGGTGGGGCCTGAATCTGGCTCTGAGGCTGGATCAGAGACAGCTCCTGAGCAGAGCTGTCCAACTGCTGCCTGCACTTCCTCCTCCTCTCCTTCCCAGGCCTCTCTTCCCGGCTCTGCTACTACCACTTCCAGGCAGCTCCTCTGCAAAGACCACCCCAGTAGCCACTTTTAGCCCCTATACTCAAGGCTTTGGAATTGCACAGAGCTGGCTTCAAGTCCCAGCTTCACCACTGGCCAGCCGTGGGAGTGTGGGCAAGACATTAAGCTCCCCAGTCTCACTTTCCTCCTCTGAGGAATGGGGGTCACAGGCAGGACCTGCCTTAGAGGACCTCTGGAACGACCCCCCAAGATGATGTGCTGCCTGCACATAGCAAGTACAGTTACCACTGGCTCTCTCGGGCTTGTCAGGGTTGACTGCTGCCTTCTTGAGATGCGCCTTCCACCTCTCAGCACATCGGGGTCTCCTCCTTGAGCCTGTCTTCCTCTGTCCCTCTTGTCAGCTCCCGCCCCCACCTCCTTCTCTGTCACCTTGAGCCTGTCTTCCTCTGTCCCTCTTGTCAGCTCCCGCCCCCACCTCCTTCTCTGTCACCAACTCTTCCACCTCAGTTAGGCTTTAGTCTGTGCTTTCTCTTCCTGGACAATCACAGCTGTCTCTTAATTGGTCCCTCTCCCCAGCCAGCCAGAGTGACCTGCCTCAAGTACCAATCTGACACCTCTCGACAGGTCAGGCCAGAGGCCTATCAGCAACACTGCCCTCTTCCAGAAGCTTCAGGTACATGCCTTGCACATAGCACCCTATGGAGGGATTCATCACTCACAAGGAGGTCCCCAGGCTCGAGACCCCATGATCCTGGCCCTCTTCAGGGCGGGCCAGCTCAAGGCAGCCAACCCAGGGACTAGCTGAAGGCTGCTCTGCACCACGCGGTGCCTGGACAGCCCATCAGGCGCTCTCTCCTGGGACGGGCAGGTGGGACCTCGCGACACGCAGTGAGGAAGAGTGTCGGTGAGTGACAGAAGAAGCGAGACAGAAAGTAGCCAAGTCACAGTGGGCAAAACATAAGAGCAGAGAGCGAGCCACACCTGCGGGGCCTGAGCGAAGAGCAGGAGGACAAGGCTGAGCTGAGCCCTGACACTGGCCTGGTTCTCCTGAGGTTTCGTTGTGGGGACCTAGAGCTGTGCCTGCTTCTCAGAAGCCTTCGTTTAGGTGTTAACTTGAATCTGCCTTGCCTCCTTGCAACCTGAGAAAGCAGAACCACCACTCACTTGTGGTCCTTCCTGCTCAAACCCCCTCCTGGTCTCCTTCTCTGTGAACTGGGAATAAAACTCTTCTTACAGGGCAGCTGGGGAGCAGAAGAGACTACAGGCTGAAGCCCTAATGCAGACAGGCCCCAGCTCGGGGTTCCCACACCTCTACTCGCCTGTCTCCCTCTAACCCGCACACAGACTGGCCGGACTCCACAGCTCCCTGCACACCAGGGCTTCTGCCCCCATTGCTCTTTCTAAGCAGAAAGCCCTCCCCAGTGAGCATCAACTCATCTTTAGTGCTGTGAAGTCCACCCTCCCCCACGGCACCACCGAGTCCCACACAGCAGGACACGGCACACAGCAGCATACACAACTCACCGCCCTCACGGGGCTGGGGGCCTCTCTGTCAGACGGAAGCCGCTGAGAGCAGGGTCTCGTGGGATTCATCTGTGAACCCCAGAGCCCAGCATGGCCCCTGAACCTTCCTGCACGACGGACACAGACAGCCGCAGCCTCACACTGGCTACGTGGGACTGGCGGGAAGGAAGAGGCACCCCCACCTTGAACACATCGAGGCACATCCTGAGGTCTGCGCACATGGCAGCCATCTTCAGCAGGGCGTGGTACGTTTTCAAGTTGAGCTGGAAGTTTCTGGCCTGGAGCTGCTGCCGTAGCTTCAGGGCACTCTGCAGAGCGGAGTCCTTCCAGGGGGACTCAGCGCAGACATTGAACAGGGCTGTATAGGTGGCATCTGAGGGCTCCAGGTCCCGCTTTTTCATCTGTGGAGATGAGGAGAAACAGAGGTAGCTCTGGGATCAGCTGGACGCACAGATGATAGCCACCCCGAGGAAGCTAGAGAGGACTCTGTTACCACATTCAACAGGTCTGAGAGTGGGGTCTGTGCTCAGGGAGAGCCGAGTGACACATCAGAGCTCGGCTCTCCAAACCCCTGACTCAGTCAGAGGGACTCTGAAAACTGACCCTGCACCCCAGATGCACCAAACAAGAAACCCTCCTCCCCTGGCGCTTCTCAGCCCATGTTGAGCCTGAGGTGCTCTACATCCTCCCGATGCCCCCACCCTCTGGCCAACCAGGTCGCCCTGACTGTTAAGGGGCCATGGGGTGGATCCAGTCTGGGAAAGGGTGGGAGGGGCACTCAAACCCCAGCTCCAGTGTTTACTGAGGGGTGGTGGGCAAGTTAGTTCATCACTGGAAAAATGGGGATGATACTGTCACCTTGAAAGGTTGTTGCAAGGGTCGGGTAGGAGAGTGGATCCTGGACCAACAGCAGCCAGAAGCATGTTGCTGCAGAACATCTCAGGCACTCTCCCGGCACCCCGGCCCTGCTGAGTTAAAAACCCCGGGGTGGAGCCAACACTGTGCCGATCAAGGTCTCCAGGCAACTGAGCACGCTCCCTGGTAAAGCCAAGCACTCATTGTTTCCCAGAGAAGGGCCACCTAACCAAGGGCAGGCAACAGAGGAGTATAAAGAGCCCTGCTCTCACACTCAGGCCGTTTTGGGCTTGAATCCCAACTCCAGCACTCTGGAGTGGGGTAACCTTGGACATGGCCTTCATCTCTCCCAGCCTGTTTCCTCATCTGAAAATGAAGAGGGGCGAGTATGGGGGTGAGAGAAAAGGAACATGAACAAACTGAGGGTAGCAGTGGAAAGGGAAGGGATGGGTGGGGCCTGCTGTAGTCCACGCAGGTGCTGGAGGTCTTTTCATATCATCTCTTGTAATTACCCACGATCACCTGCATTTCACAGATAATGAAACTGAGGCCGGAGGTTAAAATCATCTGCCCAGGGTAATGCACTAGCAGGTGACATTTCAGGATCTGCACCCAGCTCTTTTTTGTCCCAAAACCCATGTTCTTTGGAGCCGCCCCCACACCCCACACTCACGTCATTGTAGAGCTTGAAGGCTTTCTTCAGGTAGCCGGCCCGCCCGCAACCCCCGATCAGCACCGTGTAGTTGCACTCGAGGGGCTGGAGTCGCTCTTCCTTCAGCATCTGCCTCTCAAACAGGTCCAGGGCCTCGGCCAACTGTGTGGGGGAGGAACAAGGGTGGGGCTCAGGGTGGCCTCAGAGACCCTCAGCAGAGAAACCAAGACTAAGGCTGAGGGACCCTCCCCAGGGCCAAGACCAGGCCAGCCCAGGAGCAAACACCTGTGCTCTGCAGCAAGGGAGCTTCACGGTGGCCAGGAAGGAAAGCCCACTAGACACCCACCACCTACAGGAGCTCTCAGCCCTACTGCCATGGCTGCCTTCCCTCTAGCAGGACAGTGAACTCCTTGAGGACAGGGGCCATGTCTTTGCATCTCTGTGGGCCTAGAGTGGAGCCAGGGCCTGGCACTCAGTAAGTCCTCAGAAAATGTCCCAGGATCTGCCTCCCCTTGCTTCCTCAGTGACCTCATCTGCAGCGCCAGCCCCCTGGGTCTGAGCTGATGGGAGTCTGGGTTCTGGTCATTTGGTGGGGACACTCAGAGCCACTGTACTGCACAATCACAGGGGGCCGTTCACAGTGACAGCCTCCTGAGATGGTGCAGGACAGCAGCCCCGGGTGACTAAGCTTCCTCCGACTGCAAACCCCTTTGGCCCACAATTGTCTTTGCCCCATCCCTACTCCTACACCATCCCTTTTAAAGCCTCAGTTCACTCCTTTACCACTTAATTATTTTTTTATCCATTCATTCAACTAGTAATCATTGAGTCCTACTATGTACCAGGCAAGGTCTATTTGCTGAGGATACAGCTGTGAGCAAGAGGGAACTCCCTCACAGAGTGCATCTTCTAGTGTGGAAAGACAGATGCCAAATAACATAACTAAGAGAAATACATAGTATGTCAAATGGTGATAGGTGCTATAAAGAAAATAATAAAGCAAGAAGTGCCAGAAGAAGGGTGTGGGAGATTCCATTTTAGATAGGACAGCCAAGCAGGGCCTCAGCCAGAAGTTGACAAGTGAGCAAAGAGCTGAAGGAGGCCAAGGAAGGAGCCACGTGGCTATCTGCAGGAACAGCCAGTGCAAAGGCCCTGAGGCAGGAGTGTGCCTGGGAGCTGGAGGAGCAGACAGGAGGCTGGGGTGGCTGCAGCAGAGTAAGTGAGGGAGGGGGAGATGAGGGCAGAGAGATAGGGATGTGGAGGGCAGATCCTGTAGGCTTCATAAGAAATTGTCAGGTCTTTGGCTTCTTTTTGTTTACTCCTCAACTTTTCATTATGGAAAATTTCAAACATACACAAAAGTAGAGAGAATAGTGTAACTACAATAATAATAAACGTTTGCCCAATCTTGTTTCATCTATACCCTGCACTCTCCTCCAAAGTGTATTTTTAAGGCAAATTCCAGATATTCTATCATTTCATTCATAAAATCTTCAACACATACCTCTAAGAGGCTTTTAAATAGAAACGGACTGTCATTATCAATATCTAAGGAAGTGAACATCATTGATGTCACTGAATACATTGGGAGTTCTGGAGAGAAGAGTACACTATCTGCTTTCTGCTTTAATAGGATGGCCCCGCGCTGCCAGCCAACGTCTGGGCAAGAGGAGAAGAGAACCTCGGGCAGCCAACCATTGTGATAGCTGAGGGGGTGAGGAGAAGGTGAAGCCTGGGTGTTCAAGGGTAGGGTCATAAGAAGTGTTAGGACTGGTGACACTTTGCAGCTGGAGCTGGTGAGAGAAAGAGAAGTGTAGGGGTGACCTGAAGGCATTTGGTCTGGGCGGACGGAATAATGGGATTGCTATTCAGTGAGATGAAGAAAGTGTAGGAAAACAAGGTTGGGAAAAACAATCTCGGTGGATGTGGGTAAGTGGAATAGAGATGGCGAGGAGGTAGCTGATACACAGATCAGGAGTCCACGGGAAGGCGGGGATGGAGATACAAACACCAGAACTGCAGCGAGGAGGGGGCGCTGAAAGCCGGGAGGTGAGCAGCACCTGGAGTGAGTGAAGACAGAGGAGAGAAGAGCCCTGAACATCCCGACATCCAGAGACTGGGAAGGCAAAGCCCCTCACAGAATACTGAGCCGTGGGGAAGTAGGAGCCAGGGACAGCAGAATCCAAAGGTTCCCTCACCTTTCCTTCCTTGATCAAGTGTTTGCACTGAAAGAAGTACCAGTAAGGGGTGTTTCTCCGGTCCCGCCATGATTTTGGCTCTAGCTCTCTTTCCTTGTCTTCTTCAAAACTCTGTTCTCTGAGCCGCAGGTTATACAACTGGGCCGTCGATTTGCGGAACATCCTCCGGGAGGAGTATTTGTTGGAGAGGGCCCCAAAGCTCCCCTCCTCCTCTTCCTCCTGGGTGGCCGTGGGACCGGGCCGGCTCGGGTCAAAGCTGAGGCTGCTCATGTTCTTCTGGTTCCCCTGGCCAAGGGGCAGCTGAGACAGGGAGCTGCTGAAGGCTGCTGGCGCCGGCCGAGTCAGCCTCACGGCCGGCAGCCATGCAGGCCCCTCCCTGCCTCCTGCCCACCTGGCTCTGAGAAGGTCAAGGTGCTGCAGGAGGGGCAGTCCCAGGGGGTGGGGGCGGGAGAAGAGCCGGGTGAGTCTCATGAGGTCCATCTCTGGCTTTTCCCTCCAGGGCCTGGCAAAGGTCAGAAAAATAATGAAGTCAACTCGGGGTTGCAGTCACAAAAGGCAGAAAGAAGACAGAGAAGTGGTTACGAGTCCAGGCCCTGAGGTTAGAAAGCCTAGGTTCAGACTTCAGCTCTGCCAAACAACCATCCAACAGTCTGTGGGCACTTGCTGCTCTGGCCTCAGTCTCTCCGCCTGTAAACTGGGGTTAACTACAACGTTGCCCACACAGCACTGAAGCAATGATTGAATGAGGTCTCAGATATACAGCACACAGCACAGTGCTGGCATCAGTAAGCAGTCAATAGACAGAAACTATTCTCAAGCCATGGTCTACAAGATCTGTCGCTAAAGCCAGAGCTGAGTTTGAGTCCTGGCCACAGCTGTGACTGGGCCCATTACTTATCTCCCTGTGCCTCATTCAAATACGATATCGAAATATCAAAATGTTTTAAAAACAAATATGCTATACTAGTATACATGCTTCTATTTCAGGGCATTAAATACCAAGATGCCATCACGTCAAAGCAGTGATGAGTGTAAATCACAGCTTCTAGTGGCTGCAGATACTCTGTCTCCAACTATCATTCACACTCGTCCCCACTTTAGTCGACACTAAATCACCACTTAGTGTTGGGCGAGGCTAACGCTACTCCATCAGTCACGGAAGGCAATGCTCCATTTCACACAGAGAAAAGAAGGTGTCATTTTCTTCCTACTCAAGTTCATTAACCTGCCCAGGCTAACAACCCCTGATTTGGAGGCACGCTGCTGCTATCCTCCCTCCGGGGACCCGTTCCGACCCCCCGACGCTCCCCGGACCCTGAGGCTACCCGGACCCCTGTCCACACTGGCCTTCAGAGCCTCGATTTCCTCACCGGACGCCCCCCGGCTCCGACCCGGGCTGCGATACTCGCTGCGCTTCTGGCCTGTCCCCGCCCGGGTCCCGGGCTCCTGTAAGGGTCAAATAGGAACTCACTCGAAGATTCCGGCCCAGTGAACTCGGCCCGGTGCCCGCCCCCCGCCATTGCCCCGGCCCCCCGTCACCCCCAGTCGGGTCCCAGCCTCGCCGCGCCGCGCACCTAGCTCTCCTTCCCCGTCACCTCTCGGAGGCGCGCGCCCCCCAGCCGACCTCGCGCAGGCGCAGTCCGCGTTACGATCTCCGCGCGCGCGTGGTTTCAGGTTACGCGCGGCCGCGAGGAAAGGCGGGTGTTCGGCTGACGCCTAGCCGGGCCTATCGGAGAGGCCCGTACTCTGTGCTCGATTGGCCTGGTCTGGACCGGCGAAGGGCTGGCGCGGGCTCCGGGCGCTCCCAGCATCCCTCGGGCGGCGGCGGTGGCGGCGGCGGCGGCGGCGAGGCGACTCGGCGGGGACCGTGTGCGGCAAGGCCGGCGCAGGGTAGAGGTGTGAGGGTGGCGAGGGACCTGAGGGGGAGCCGGGCCGGGGGGGCCGCCGCCGCCGCCATGCAGGAAATCATCGCCAGCGTGGACCACATCAAGTTCGACTTGGAGATCGCGGTGGAGCAGCAGCTCGGGGCGCAGCCGCTGCCCTTCCCCGGCATGGACAGTGAGCGCGGGGCTGGGGCGGCGGGCGAGGGGCGCGACCGACTCGGACCCGGGACACCCGCTCTGTCCCAGGACCCCCTCCTCTGGGCTCCGGGAAGTTCTCCCTCTCGGTTAGGGACCTCTTCCCCCTCGGTCCCAGGACCACCTCCTCTGGGCTCCGGGACGTCCTCACCCTGGGTTCGGGACGTCCTCCTCTTCGGTCCCGGGGCTCCTTTCGCCCCGATCCGGGGTTCCCCTTCTTCCCTCACTCGGACTCCGGAGCCCCCTTTCCTCGGATCATCGATCCTCTGGGGTGTTGTAAGGCAGTCTTCGGGAGGACAGGACCATGTACGCCTGTTCAAAGAATTCTTGAATGAAGGCGGGTATCCGGGATTGGCAATTACTCTCCCTTGCCCCCAGCTACAGGAAAGTACTCAGATAGCCCCCTTCCCCACCTCCAGCCCTCTCGCTTTGAGCGCCCTCTTCTTGTTTTCATCCAGACTGGGCTGTTGGAGGAGTCGTGCTGAGGGAAGGACCACCTCTCCCTCTGTCGAGACCCACAAGCTCTATTCTTTTCCTAGGACTCGAAATCCTGGGAGCCTATCCCCCACTTTTTCTCTGGACCCCAATTCTAGGTCATTCATGACACCCAGGTAGTTGCCTGAGCTCCCTACATTCTCCCCCTTCACATGGTGGCTCCTGGCTCCCCCACTCCCGAACTTAGGTGGGATGTCTAGCACTTTAAAACAAACCAGCAGTTTTCTTATTTTCTCTCCTTGCCGGACACAGTGGACGTCTGATACTATAACATTAAAGCTCAGAGGGCCCTTAGACGTCACTGAGTTCAATCCACAGATGGGGAAACTGAGGCCTGGGTGGGGGAAGGGACTGGCTGAAAACCATTCAGTGCATGGCCAGCCAGGTGAGCTCTCCAGTGTTCTTGACTCGTTCTGTCTGCAGTTCCGTGAGCTGTCTCCCATAGCTGCCAGGGGACTTTGGCCCGTGTTCAACCACCTGTCCCTGGTCTGGTAGAGCCTCCCTGCAGCCTCATTCCTCCTAAGTGGCCACACTTCTCATGCACACATGACCTTTGAATTGCCCCACTCATGCTGACACTTCTGTGTGAGATATTGCTTATACTCAAGAGATGTATCCTCAAACAACCTTATTGTATACGTGCACAAGCACCGTCTCCACTGTACATGTCTTACAAGCAGCTGCTCAAATTCAGATACACACTTATTTATCTACCCCTTGATGTATGTGATCATTTCATGCTTGTACACGTACATCCACTCTGGCACACATGGCCTTTTTCTGTGTTGATGGCACTAGCTTGAGACCATGGAACCATCCATGCAGAGCAGCTCTTTCCCTCCCACCCTTCTCCAGCCTGGGACCACAGATATTTGAGTTTGCGAGGGCAGGTGTAGTGGTGAGGGACTCACATACCTGTTCTTAGGGAGGGTCAAGGACTTGCCTAGCGATGGGCGTGGCCCTAGCCCCTGGTCTCAGACTCAGTAGGCACCCTCAGCCCTCACTGCCTGCCCAAGATTGAGTTAAGTGAGGCCACAGCCCTTCCTCCCTTGTCCCTGCACTTCATTCCTTAGTTTCGGGAAGAACTGTCAGTTCTGCCCGGAAGGCATACTATTTTATGCTGTCTGCCTGAAACCCAGTCTCCAGGACTGGATTTCTGGCTTTAAGGAATGAAACAACCTTACCTTCTGAAAAGAATAATGGCCCAGAAATACTCTTAAATGATACATTTATTTATTTATTTATTGGTGAGGAAGATTGTCCCTGAGCTAACACCTGTGCCAGTCTTCCTCTATTTTCTGTGGGATGCCACCACAGCATGGCTTGATGAGTGGTGTGTAGGTCCGTGCTGGGGATCTGAACCCGCCAACCCTGGGTCTCCAAAGCGGACTGCGTGAACTTTAACCCGTGATACATTTTTTGATGTAAGACTTTTTAGACTTTTTGAAATGCAAATGAATGACACCTCTACGACTCCCAGTTCTACAACCTTAAGTCTGTCCTAGCTAAACCTGCTTGCTTCCAAGAAGCCAAGGAATCTCTTGCAAGTTAGCAAGGAGAGGCACGTAAATGGCCTTCAGAGATGCTATTAGTGGGTTTTCAGCAATTCTAAAATGGAGATGGAGAAAACTGTTTTTGAAGCCACGGACAGTTTATTTTGGTAGCCGTGGTGGGTGAATTTCTGGTGTCATTGGAATGGCTTGCCCCTGAAGCCCACTGACTTCTACCACACTCAGCCTTATTCTCCTGTACCCCTCACCTGAACCGGGTGCATCTGTGGAAGCGAAAGACTGTGCTCCTTTAATAATTGTGTGGTGGTGTTGCATATTAAGAGCAGTCCTGCTTCTGTGTCTTCAGTTATACTTTTCCCTCAAGCATAGCGTCTCTGAGGCACCCGCCTCTTCTCTGGAGCCTGTCCCTCTTCGGAGTCCCCATTTGCTTGTTTGTGCTTCCTGCCTCATGTTAAAGTGCCCATGAATTAAGCCTCTGGAATGTCTGAGCTAGGGGTAATTAATTTCTGTGATCTTGTGCTCCATCCTTCCTTCTCCCACCCACTTATACCTCCCTGAAAGCATCTTGCTTATAGGAGGATCTCAGAAAGCACTGAATAATGACTGGTCTCAATGTATATGTCTCATTTTGCAGGGAATGGCTGAAATAAGCAGCTTTTTCCTTGCTTGGTCAGGCTTTGCATTTTTTTGCCAGTCTGTTTCCTGTATCCTAAACCCTCTGTGCGTTAAAGGCCAGAATGCTTCCCTCCCCGTCTTCAGACATCACCAGTAGCAGCTGCACCCCACTTGGTTTGACGCCTCTCCTTTTCCTTCCTTCCTCCAGAGTCGGGGGCTGCTGTCTGCGAATTCTTTTTGAAAGCTGCCTGTGGCAAAGGTAAGAGACCCCTGGCTCCCTGACATTCCTCCTGAGGGGCCTTCCACCACCCTGCCCCCTATAGACTTGTAGGCCATCAGGTCTCTGGCTTGCATTGCTTTCTGTTCCTGGATGACACTGGTTTGAACAGGCTAGGAATATGATGGGGTGTTCTGCCTGAAACCTAAAACACAGGACTGAACCCGGCTCTGAGTCTGCCTTCTCACCTCACTTTCCCTGTGGCCCGAGTTGACCTGTGACATGGACAGAGGCCCCTAGCACTGAGGTGTTCAGAAACTTTCTCAAGGTCACAGAGTTAGTGAGTGGCTGAGCCCAGTGTCTGAACCCAGGCCTTTTTGATCCTACAGTCTACTCAGGCTCACTGTCCTCTGTGGCCTCGCACCAAAAAACCCCACAATAGTCTGTCTTGTGGAGTCTTGTTCATACTAACCAGGCCCCAGCAGAGGCTGCACTATCCACTAATGGGCAGACTATCCACTAATTTGTAAGTATCATCACTGGGCAAGACCTTACATGCTGTGTATAGGTCCAAGCGTTTTTCCTTCTGTAAGCAAATTTATCTGGAAACTAAATTATAATCAGAAGCTTGAAAAGGGAGCACAGAACTAGAGCAAGGGGGATGGTTTTAATGGGTGATTTTTCAAGTTTTGCTTCTGTAACTCAGTCACCTACCACTGTAGTGATAGACCTGCCAGGTAGATCAGCCAACTTGACCTCAGGCCCTCTGGTCATTATTTCCCCGCTGGGCTTCTGGTCTTATTCCCATGTCTTTGCTGGGTGAGTCTTCCCTTCTGACCAGCCACCTTCTGTTAGCACAGCCATGCTTAACACGGAGCATGACTGTCTCTCTGTCAACTAATGTAGTAGCCACTAGCCGCATGTGGCTATTTAAATTTAAATTAATTAAAATAAAAATGTAGTTCCTCAGTCATGCTAGTCATATTTCAAGTGCTTCATAGCCACATGCGGCTAGTGGCTGCCGTATTGGACAACATAGATACAGAACATTCCCATTGTTGCAGAAAGTTCTGTTGGACAGGGCTGGTTTAGGTCTTTCCCAGTCATAGCCTCATTCTGGTCAGGCCTTCCCAATGTCCCGCCGGGCCACTAGTTAGAAATATGACTTTCCTAGGGTATGGCTCTGTCCCTTCTCGGGGGCTGATCACTAAGGTCCTGCTGCAGAAAGCAGACCTCCCCCAGTTTGTGTACGGTGCATTTCTTCAGTTCTCAAGTTGATCTTTCTTAATTCTTGGAGGCTAAGTGGGCACTTTTAACTAGAGATGGGGCCCGCCTTGGGTCCAGGCTTCTGCTAGTGATCCTCTTTACCTTCCATATTTTAGGGCTGTGTTTCCCACACCCCGGGCTTTCTTTTACCAATCCTACAAGTTCCATGTACGACTAGGACTATTCTTTAAGTAAATTAAAAAATAAACTCACCCCTCTCCCCAGGCTCTTATGCCTCCATTTTACAGTAATATCTGTGAAATCTGTGAAATGATTTGATGTTGTAGATTCTTTCCAAAACACATTCAAATAAAATACATAACTATTAAAACTTAAAATGTGTGCCCAAGTACAGAACTGCCTAAAATCACATTGCCGTCTGCCAGGGGCACCTACACCACCTTCCAGGATATGCTGCTTTCAGATGCTTCAGGGAGATGTGGGGTGAAGGTACCTCGGCTCCCCTGGCCCATTCCCCTGGGCTTAGGGCCGCCTCTCTCCTCACACCGCCCTGTCTTCTTTGGCAGGGGGCATGTGCCCATTCCGCCACATCAGCGGTGAGAAGACAGTTGTGTGCAAACACTGGCTGCGGGGGCTGTGCAAGAAGGGGGACCAGTGTGAGTTCCTCCACGAGTACGACATGACTAAGATGCCCGAGTGCTACTTCTACTCGAAGTTTGGTAAGGCGGATGGCCAGGCCCCCCCTCCACCCAGACCCCCAGCCTCAGGCACCCTGGGGAGGCTCCACCAAGAACAAAGGCCCAGAGGGGTTAGGCAGCTGCTCAGGCGCCCGCAGTTTCTGCCGTCTCCCATCTTTCCAGCTTCACAGGAGAACCTTGGGCAGTGCCTCCCAACCTCAGCTAGCCCTTTAGTTACGGGAAGTTATGATTATTCTCTGATAATCCCTATGGCTTTGTAGTGCTTCCATTTTTTTTAAGCACTTTCAGGTACTTTGGGAAGTTGAGACTAATGAGGGTCTCGGTGGGTGAGTGAGCAGTGCAGCTGACTGGAGGCCTGTTTCTGCTCTTGTCGGCCTTCTCCCCTAAATCAGCCTCTTCCGGCGAGGGACTGATCGCCCCAGGGCCTGAGTTGCTTCCTTCTCTCTGGGAGTGTGATCTAGGGTAGTCGCTTGTCAGTCCTAAACACCCCTTAAGAATTGCGGGTCTGAAATGCTCGGACTACAATGATGAAAAAGACTAACCCAGCCCCTTCCTCACAGAGCTTATAGCTTAATGGAGGCCATCTGTGGTTAATAATGGTTAAGTGGTTTAGCCTTAAAGCTTGGGCTTTGGAGTCAGACTCCAAAGTCAGGTCCAGTCTCAGTTTGATCACTTAATGTGATTTTGGCATGTTACTTAACCCCTCTGCATCAGTTTCCTCAACTAATAAGATAATAAACAGTAGTTCCTGCTCCTCATAAGGGTTGAGTGGAGATTAGATGAGAGGGCCTATAAATCCATAAACTCTGGGGAAATGTTAGGTATTATTTTCAAAAAAAAGAACAGCAGGTCTGAGGAAACCTTACTCTTCACCTTGAGGCTGACATTGCCTTGATCCCTGCTTACAGGACACGTCACCTCAGCTGTCCCGAGTGGACTGCATGGAGAAGCAGGGGGGTGCTGGGGCTGGCAGGGGGCTTGGCTGGGCTGTTGTGCTCCCTGATGGAACTAGAGTCCCCTGGCTCTCTGCTCTGGGCGAGGTTGAAGCCAGGAAGAAGCCCTGTTGGTCAGGACGAAGGTGGACTCGAACCCCAGGACTGCCAGCCCTAGGCCCTGTGCAGGGCCTGGTGAGAGGCTGGAAGCCTGCTGTATTCTTTGTGGGGCGGCTGAGGAGGGCTGGATGTGCTGCATGTTTTCACAGCACTGTTGCTGGAGGAGATGTTAATTATTTCAGCAGCACAACAGGCTTGGCCTGCTGGCTTGTTAAAGATAATTGTGGCTTTTTTGTAGAGGCAGCATAAGCTGAAAAGTCAAAGCACAGACATACAGAAATAGGACCCAGGCTTCCCAGCTCCCCACCCTCTCTCCCTGGCTCCTAGCAGCACTAGAAGGGGGCAGTGGCTTCTCCATGGGCGTCATCTCCTATCTGGCCCCAAAAGCTGGAGCCAGCACTCCTGGGTAGACCCTCGAGGGAGCTTTGCACGCTGGCCTGGGTTCCCTCCTTCCCTGCTGATGGCCCTGGCCCGGGAGCCCCCCAGGTCTCTGATGCTCCCTGCCTGCCCTTCCCCTCAGAGCCTGCCCTGGTGCAGATGCACTGTCTGCAGCCCGTGTCACCTGTGATACAGGTGAGTGTCCCCCTTCTAGGCACTGGAGGGACAGTAGTGAAGAGGACAGACCCAGTCCCTGCCCTGTGGAGCTTTTGCTCCAGTGGCCAGGTAAAGAGGCAGCAGATACACTAGTGAGACAAATAAAGAAGAGAATTATTCTTGATAAGGGCTCTGAACAAAATAAACAGCGATGGGACCACAGGAGGAAGTCTTCTTTAGGCAGAATGGTCAGGGAAGCTTCTCTGAGGAGGTAAGACCTGAGCTGGTATCTGAAAGCTAAGAAGGGGCCAGTCCTGGCAGAGGCCAGTGTGGCGGCGGGGAGGAGGAGATTGCGTTTTTTGGGAGGAGTTTGCGTTTTTTTCTGCACCGCAGTGATGAGGTTGGCCTCTCACGTGTAACAGTGTCTGGCCAGGATGAGTGTGGAAGAGGCGTGGCCGTCCAGGTAGGCGGTTCTTGGAGTTGGGTGAACCGTGCTGGTGGCCAGCTGAGCATATTGCCCCTGGGAGGGGCCATCATAAAGGCTCTATCACGTCCTACTGTGGAGAGCCAGCCTCGAGTTCCCAAATCTTTCCCACTTTTGTCCTAAAAGGTAGGATCCTCAGACCTTTCCCCTGTCCCAGCTGGGAGGTGCGAAGAACTGATCAGAGTCAAACAGTCATTTCTTGGTCTCAACTGGTACATTTGCATATCTGGGCCCCCGTGGTGCCTGGGGCACCCCCTCTGACTGGGTAAAAGGTGAAGCAATGAGTTATTTGATGGGTGCGTACCCTGTGCCCGGCCCTGTCAGTGTCATTGACCCTCGCGGCAGCATGGACACGTGTGAGGGAAAGACCCTCACAGCCCGCATACAGGTCAGGAACCAGGTTCTGAGACACTCTGCCCTGGGTCTCAGGGCTCACCAGGCCAGGACCAGACACCAGAACTGCCTGGCCCTCCTTGCCGCACAGCAGGCCCTAACCTTGGGAGAAGCCAAGACAGGTCTGGGTCCAGCTCTCCCAGAGCTGTCCCAGGTGGATGCATGTCTGGGTTTCCCTGCAGGGGAGTGTAGCAACAAGGAGTGTCCCTTCCTGCACATCGACCCTGAGTCCAAGATCAAGGACTGCCCTTGGTACGACCGAGGCTTCTGCAAGCACGGTAGGTGTCGGGGTGCCTGGGCCCCGCCACAAGTGGCCAGTCTTCCCTTTCTCTGCCCACATGACTCACTACCTGTCCCACCTATTCCAGCAGAACCTGGTGTTAGGCATTTTGGGGCTAGTGAGGCTTTTTCACGCCCTCAGCTCACTTGAGCCTCCCGAATCTCCTGGGTGGGCTCAGTCACACCTATATTTTTAATAAGGAAACTAGCATTTGAGAGGTTGTGTGCCCTGCCCACTGTCCCCTATGAATAAGAGGCAAAGCCACCACTTGAAGCCCTGCTCCTGCTCTCTGCACCGCAGGCAGCAGTGTGGGCAGGGCTCTGACTGGCAGAGGGGCATGAGGGCGTCCCCCGAAGAGGGGACTGTCTGCATGACCTGGACGCTTGGCTCCACAGGTCCCCTTTGCAGGCACCGGCACACGCGGAGAGTCATCTGTGTGAATTATCTCGTGGGATTCTGCCCAGAGGGGCCCTCATGTAAATTCATGCAGTGAGTAGCCACCCCTGTCCCCCTACCCTGCTCCTGCCCCAGGCCTGCTGCCCTCCATGTCTTTCACTGGTTGGTGTCTTACATATCATTAGGGACCTCAGACTAAAAACCTGTGCCCTAAAGGAAGGGAACTTTAGTTTCAGGGCCTCCTATATGGGGCCCCGCACTTGGGGTTCCACATACACTAGTTCATGTAACTCTTACAAGTGTGAAAGAGAGAATGTCCCCATTTCACACGTGAGAACACTGAGGCTCAGAGCTCAGTCACTGGCCAGGGTCACATGGTGGCACCTGGTCAAAGGCAGGTCTGTGGGCCTCTGAAGCCGGTTCTCCTTATCCAGCAGGGCTCAGCACACCTCTCCTGGGCCTCAGCGTACATCTGTCGCTTTGGGTCGTTGTAGGGCTGGGCTTCTCCCTGGGGTGATGCTGGGACCATGGAGTAGTGTTCCCCCCTGACCCCTACCCTTGTGCTGCCTCTGTCCACACCACTGCCACCTGCACATAGTGTCCTGGTCACTGCCACACAGTGGGCAGACAGCCGGTGCTGCTGACTTGGTCCCGCTCCCTAGATGACAGCCCAATAGCCTACAGGTGGACCCAGGGATTCCTGCTGGCGGAGTGGGTGGGCGTGTCCCCCAGGGATTCTGTGTTGTCAGAGGAGGTCTGACACTTGAGTTAGAGCCTGCAGGGAAGAGTGTGTGGTCGGAGGGGCTTCTGTATGTAAAGACACCCGTAGAGCAGGCTCATGCCCTCTGACAGTACCGACTGCTGTTCCCTTCATTTCTCTGAGCAGCCCTTGCCCCAGGTCTCACAGCTAGGTGTAGGCAGAGGTGGGGCTGAGCCTAGGCATGTCAGATTGGTTCTCCCCGCCATCCCGTGGCCTCGGGTGGGGCTGAGAGCCAGCACTCACTGCACATGCTCGCGGTTCGTGTTGCTCTATACTTGGGCAGGGGCTGCCTCTGCTCTTCCTGGGGCCAGAATTTGAGAGCACCACCTAGCCTACCTCCTCTCTCATCCCCTCTTCTCTTGTTCTCATCCCCTCTGGCTGCTGGGTGACTAGCCCTCGATTTGAACTGCCAATGGGAACCACCGAGCAGCCCCCACTGCCGCAGCAGACGCAGCCTCCAACAAAGGTACCGTGCCCTAGCCCCTCCTCGGCCCGCGGTGCTGCCGGCCCTGGCAGTGCCCTTGCAGCAGAGAACTTGGTGCCTACCTTGGTGCATGATCTGCTGTAGGCCCAGGTGGAGCCCTTGTGAGAGGACAGCAGGGGAGGAGGCGGGAGAGGAGGGGAATCACTCTTGAGTTCCAGCAGAAAATTCAGGGAGCAAAGCAGTTTGCATCTCCCTGTAGAGATGGAGGGCTGTCTGCTAGAGCTGAATGCCCACTTGGCTTTTCTTCCCTCCTTGCCTTGCGAGTGCTGAAGCAGCTCAGCAGCGCCCCCTGTGGGAGCCAGAGTGGAGGACAGTGTGGGCACCATGTGTCTGCTGCTCTTGCTTCCAGTTCAGACCCTTCCTTTTACAAACGGGGAAACTGAGACTCCTGGAGGGAGGGACTCACCTGAGGTGCCACATCTGACCAGGAGCAGACCTGAGGCACTCTGGCCAGTGCTGTTATCGCTGTGTGGAGGTTCCCGACTGCACAGAACAGAGGGCTGAAGGACCAGCTGGCTCTAGTTTTCAAGATAGGGGGTCCCATAACCCAGCAGTGGGCTGACCCCCTCAAGTATGAGAAGAGAGGGGAATGCCACAGACAAACGGGAATCTGCAGCAGCCCTCCCAAAACCAAGGGCACCCTGGGTTTGGTGATGGGAGTGGGGGCTTGGGGGCCCAGAGGAAGGGCTGGCCAAGTGTACCAGGCAGGGTCTCAACAGGCTGAGTAAACCTGCCCACTGATCTCGAAGCCTTACCTCTTACCTGGTTGGATTCTGAGCCCATTGCCAGAGCCCTACCTGACCCTCCTCAGTGCTAGAAACTGAGCAGCCAGGAAGAGATGTGGCCGTACCTGCTGCATTGACCCCCACCCTCAGGAGGTTGTGGGGCTAATCAGATGGAACTCCTCATCGGCAAAGCTGAGAATTCCTGGGTGTGGGTACAGCCATGACAACCTGCGGCTTTCTAACTTGGGGTTCCTGCATTTGCGGGGACCAGAGCCAGGAACCCACTTGGTTGGGACGTGACCTCGCTGTCCAGTCCCCACACCAGGAGCCCCCGTTCCCCTTGCTCTCGTGACTCCCTAGTGGAGGGCCCTCTTAGCCCCTAGACCGCAGGTCAGCATGTCAGCCTCCAACTGTTTTTCTGTGACTGTTGCTCGCCGTGTAGGCTGCTAAACATCTGGCTGAACCAAGCGTTCATCCTGACCTGAAGCTAGAACCTCAGAAACAAAAGTAAGGCCTGCTCATGCCCTCGCCCCGCTGCCCCAGAGACCTCCTCGTCTCTTTGGTGTTTTGTTTTCTACTTTTATTTTTCGTTTTTGTGTGTCTGCATGGTGTTTTTCGGGCAGCGGCTCCTGCCATCATCACCAGATATTTCTTTTCCGCCTGCTCTCCTGAGTGGGGCCACCGTGGAAGCCCTCCTTACTGCTGGTCATGCGGGAGAAGTCCCGCCCTCTTTTTTCCTGTCCCCATTGGTAGTCTGCGTGCACGTGTTTTCTGCAGTAAAACCGTGTTGTGTAACTCTTTCCAGCAAAGTAACAATCCGCCATTACAAAGGTCGTCCTCCTTGATCCAGTTAACGAGTCAGAACTCTTCTCCCAATCAGCAGAGAGCCCCACAGGTCATCGGGGTCATGCAGAGTCAAAACAGCAGCGCAGGCAACCGGGGACCCCGGCCGCTGGAGCAGGTCACCTGTTACAAGGTGAGTCTTGGGGCTGGGGGTGGTGTGGGGTCTTCAGTTAGTGGCCATTCCCACATTCCCCAGATAGTTAATTTTGAAAAACAAAAACATCTTTGTTTTTGCTGATTGTAAAAGTGGGCCACTCTGATGGGCTAGAGACCATCCTACTTCCTTCCACAATACACCAATGCCAGGTGAACGATTAAACATGCTCTTAAATGAAGTACGCTTGCAAGAATGGGAGGGAAATCTTCCAGAGGCTGGGAACAAAGTGGAAGCACAAATCCAGGGACGAGAGTGAGTCCTGGAGCCTCTGTTGTCCTCCGAACTCACATGGGCACACCCGAGGGAAAGGGACGAAGCTTAAGGTCCACACGGGGAAATCAGATTAGAACCCCCTTCTCCTCCCCTCCATACACATACATAACATAGGACACTCTTTTAAACTTTTAAAGGGTAAACTTTTGAAAAACCTACTAGAAAACTTATCTGTCTCAGTTTTGGCTCTGCATGGAAAGGGGAGATAAAAGTCCCTTGAGAGTTTGTAGTCACTGGCGGGCCCTTCCATGAATTCAGGCCTGTATTCATACCCTTGGTAAGGGCTGAAAAGCTGCAGTTTTCTAATCTAAAACAGCCCCAGATGAGTGCCTGGCTCTTTGAGGAATTTATTCTCAACCCAGGCTACACAGAATTCTCACAGCTAGAGTTCCAAAGATGAGTTCATAAGTTAAAAAATCACAAAATGTAGAAGGAAACGAGCACCACTGAGTGAATAAGCAGAAACAACTGACAATAGAACTAGACTCACAAGAGACTTCAGATTTGGGAGTTATCAGACAAAGTACAAAGTTAGTACATGCTTTTTGTAAAAACTTTTAGATGATGTATAAGTGTTTAGAATACAAAGTTGAGTGTTGTCCCTTATTCTCACCTTTCCTATAACAGCCCCTTCATTCAGTGTATTCTCACACTTCCTGGTTTTGGTCCTCCTTTACACTCCAAACTCCTAGAGAGGACCCCGCCAGGGCCCCTGGGCCCCACTTGGAGAACTGCTCTTCTAAACTTCTATTCACACAAGCACAAGGATGGTATATATTTTAATATCAGTAGGGCCCTAATATGTATAACATTCTATAATCTTTTTTTCTTTACAATATATTCTGGATCTATGTCAGTATATGTAAATCTAATCTTTTTCAGTGGCTGCATAATATAACCACAATTTATTTTACCAGTTCTCTGTTGGTAGACAATTAAGTTATTTATAGTTTTTGCTGCTAAAACCAGTGTTGAATCTGACACTTAGACATTTGTGAGCTCTTGTCTGATGATGTTGGTAGCATCCATGACTCCAAGGAGAAGGTCCAAGTCAAAAGGCATACACTTAAAATGTTCATGGACACTTGAAAGAAAGGCCGAGCCACTGATCACTTCCCACAGCCATCAGACACTCATTGAGCACCTGCTCTGTGCCAGCTCTGCTGAGAAAGCAAAGACTGGTGCTGCTTTCCTGGGAGGGGTCTGTGTTCTGTGGGGTGGGTGGGCAAGTGCCCAAAGACACTAAAGTTAAAAGTGCACGTGGATTCAGGGTAGGCCTCAGAGATTTCTGATCCTGAGCCCTAACAGGTGAGGAGGGTACAGAGAGGGGGTGTGGAGAAGGTGAGGTGGAATGGGGAGGCCTGCCCCATGCAGAGCAGACAGCTTCCAACTGGTCAGTTCTCAAGGACAGTGAGGAAACTTAGGGGTCCTGAGGCAGCATAGCTGACATCTTGCCTCTGTCCAGGACTCTTCAGTAGGGGTTCCTCTGTGAAGCAAGCTCTCCTAAGTCCTGAAGTCTTAGGAAGGCAGTGGGGGTACCTGACAACCTCTTACTGTGGGTGCTTCACAGTTAATATTAAAGACGCCTCATGGGAATCCTGGATTCCCTAGGATCAGCCATGGAGGTCAGTGGACATGCCAAAGTCCGTGAAGGGGCCCACGTAGTCCCTCCCTCTGGTCATCACATCAGCTGAAGGGCTGACTGGCAGCTACACAGGCCACTCGTCCACACAGAGGTCACACCTATAGATCATACAGACTTGAAAACATGGGGACTGTGGGGTCAGAGGAATACAGCAGGCAAGAGTTCTGGGCAGTGACCAGGCAGAGCCTGAATTCCAGGCCAAGGAAGCAGGAACTGGGAGGGCACTGGGTGAGTAAGTGCAGAGTGGTGCCCTTACCCATCTCACGACCCCTTGTTCCGTGTTTGAGGCTGCTGTTCACTCCCTTTCTTATAATTCCCTTCTGCTTTTTGAGGAGTAACAGGAATGAAAGAAGAGAAGCTAAAGGAAGGGCCTGATCAGAGCTGAGACAAGTCAGGGTTGGTGCTAGGTTTTTGAGAGGTGATTCCACAGGTCTGTTTACCCAAGTCTAACCGATGTCCCGTCTCTCTGATCCTGTGACCAAAACGTGTCCCCAGGGGTAGCTTAGGCAGGTGTGCAAGAGCCAGGAGAGAGAACTCTGGGTGCAGCCCACCCTCACTGTCCACAGCAATGAATCCCCAAGTTGGGGGAGGAGCCAGGTGGCTTCTCTTGTGTTGTTCCCTCCCCTGTCTCCAGGGAGTCCCAGAACGGTGCTTCAGAGGTAAGTGACTGGCCAGCTGTGCAGAGGGGTTGGTCCCCAGACAGGTGGGGCAGCTCTGGTGCCATGGGCTTCCCTTCATCCTGCCACCCATGGTGAGAGCCCTTCCATGGGCAGGCCCGTGTTGGACGTGGGCCCACCCGATGCAGCCCCTGCTATGTGCTCTCAGATCCTCCTCTCGCCCCAGCAGTCTCTTTTCCATCTGCTGAGTTGCTGGCTGCAGTTTCTGGGCCACTGTACCTTCTGGAGCTCCTTTCCCCTCATGTGTGACAGAATATCTGTACCACTGAGAATGTCAGGGTCCCTGTCCCCAACCTGGTATTTGGTGGGTGCTGCCTTAGTTGAAAATTGCATTTGAAAACGATGTTTTTGTCTCCTTCCCTTCTGCTGTTCCCAGTGTGGTGAAAAAGGACACTACGCCAACAGATGCACCAAAGGGCACTTGGCCTTTCTCAGTGGACAGTGACAGCAGCTGGAGGCAGCTCAGAGCAGCCCAAGGGGCCCCGTTGTTGGGAACAACTCTGGGCCATCCTTGGGAGTGTGCATTTAACTGTTTAATGCCAGTGTTGGTGCAACTCTGGCTAGAGCTGGCAGGCAGGCACGATGGGGTTCATCATTCTGAGGGGCTACGTCTGTCAGTTTCCCTATCGTTTTGCTGTAATCTTTTTTTTTTAAAAGGGACATGTGCTCCAGTTCAGTCCCTCAAGTCGGCATCATGTTTGTTTGGCATCAAGGCCTCCTCTCTGGGACTTCCTGCACATTGCCCTCTGGGGAGGGGAGGAAGTTGTGGAGCAGGGCTTGTGCTCAGCAGTTCTGGATAAAAGATGGTCCTTCCCCTCAGGGCCTCATTATATAATAACACCAGTTCTTGGTGACCCGAGGGGCTGGTGGATCATTTAAAGCTGCGGCCAGGTCAGGCCTGTTTCCTCCACATCCTGCTGAATTCCGAAGCTGTGCCTATCAATGTGATTTGAAGGAGGCAGCCCTTCAGGGCAAACTCAAGTGCGCTTGTTGCCTCGGCCTGGTCCTGCTCCTGTTCCTGCTCCAGGGTGGCAGCGGCTGAGAGGAGGGGTGCAGGGCCCTCAAGGGTGAGGGTCTTTTTCCTCTGGGCTTATTTTCTTGGGGCACCTGCTTAACCGTGTTTAAGGTATACCTTACGCTGGAGCTGGAGACCACCCTTTAAATAGATGACCCAGTCCATCTGTGCACCTACCTCCTGCCCCGTCAAGCGTCTGTGCTGTCACTCAGACACCTTTGGCCTATGGAGACCACCCTGGTCCTGAGCCTGGAAATGTGAAACTGGCACCTGCAACCTGCTGGGCAAGTGGGCCTATCCAAGTTCAATTTCAAGAACCATTTTTATGAGGTTGATTAAAGCTTGTTTTTTAAGCTGTGTCTCGTTACTTCAGGGACTCTGTGCCAAGGAGAGGACTCTTGCTACTGGCTATACTAGCTGTCTGGCATGAAGCTCTGCTATTGGTGCTCACTTGTCCCTTTTCAACAAATGTGAATCTCACAAAGGGCAGCCATGCTGCCGGGAAAAGAGGCCTTTGTACTGGCAGCCGGTCAAGTCTGGAAGCTTGACCTTTGGAATGGCCACCTAGGAGGTCTCCTACCTTCATCTCAGATGTTGGATGATACTTATTTATTCAAATCCACATCTTCTAGGAGATCATTAGCCACAGCATGCCACCCCCTTATACTCCATGCAGTATATATGCTCACCACACACCCCTCAAGAAACTGGTTCTGGCCTTCATGTTACTCCCTTTACTGAAGACCTTTGACGAGGATTAAGGGGAAGGAAGAGGGTGCTGGATACCGGGGCAGTTGTGAGCTCTCAGGGCTGTGCTTTCCCTTAGAGCTTCCTGCAGGTGAGACTTCCTTACCAGGAGGGCCCACACGACCACCGCCTACCACCCGAGTCCGATACCCCAGGTAATGCAGGAAGATGGGGGAAGGAAGGCATTCTTAGTAACACAGGGTTTCTGCCTTAGAGTGTCAAAACCTCAGCTGACAAAAGGCTGGAAGTGCTTATGCCCCTCCAGGCAAACAGCAGGGAGATACCTCTGACAGCCACCCCCCTACTAAGCTGGGACAAGATCCCAAAGCAGTGGTGTGGGGAGCCCACCAAGGCTTCACAGTTCAAAGCCCTGGGCTGTCTTGACAGTCCCCCTTTGAGAATGTACAACCACCTCATCCCGCCTTGTGCAGCAGGAGCTCCTAGAGCAAAGGGAATTGGCTAAACCAGTGAAGCAGTCCATGTACCTGTCATATTTTATTGGGTTCTCCATTAGGATATGAAAGGATTCAGGGGTGCCGGGCAAAGGTCATGGTCAGGAATGCAGAGTACGCCTCCACACTGGGCCCTCTTCAGTGGTACTTGCGTAGCCGCTCGTGTTCTGAAGTTAGAAAGGCAAAACAGTAAGTTTCTTAAAAGGTGTAGAGAGAGCACAAGATGACTGGGAGGGCAGGAGGCTAAAATCACGGAGAACCATCCTGAGAATTCCTTTGAGATGACCCAGAACCTACTGCCAGTGTCTCAGCGGTAGTGGCAGACCTGGGGCATGGAGGCACCTCAGGAGCTAATCTGCCACCTGGCCAGCCTCTTCCTTCCCAGAAGGAACACTGACTCAGACAAACAGTCCCCAAGAGCCCATCCGTCAGAGCCAGACTGGCAGGGGGCTGGATGCTGTCAGAAACAGCCCATGAAACCCAGTCAGTGGCTGCCAGTGACAGTGTCCCCCACATCTCCTACCAGAGAAGCTCCTCTTAGGTCTCAGAACCAAGAACAGCTATGCTTTTCCAGAGACACTGGATTATAACACTCAACCTATTTCCCTCATTGCATTGGCTGCTAGGAAGATGAAACCAAATTTTCCACCGACCTTTCACAAAGCCTACAGTATCTTATAGAACGGTTCCTAAGTATTACCTTTACCCCAGCTTTATCTTATTTTTCCTGTCTTTATTTATTCTTTGCCACAATTTTCTCACTTAATATCCTATATACTACATTCTGATAAGTCCCTCCAATTCTTCAGCTATCAGTAGAATGATGGACTTCTAACCTGACCGTGAACCAATACCACCCTCTCATGGGAAACCCCACTGAAGACAAGGCAATCCAAGAGACACTCACTGAGTTCCTTGTAAGAACGGCAATAGTTGAAAAGCACGTAAGCTGCCAGCACCATAGAAACCCCAGCGACACTCCCTTTCTTCACATTGATATACTTATTGTAATACCTGTAGTAACCTGCAAACAGGAGAGGAGGTCACTGCCCTGCTTTCCTGTGAATGCTTCACGCAGTGTAAAGTCAAGTCTGGCTTAAACTGAGGGACCCAGTCCTGCTTTGGCTCTAAGCCACTCACCCTACATTCACAGGGCTGATACAGGGAAAAGCACAAATGCCTCATAGGCTCTTGTCCCCACGAGACCGGGACAAGCTCCAGCTAGGCCCATCTTGATTCTGCCCCTCCTCTGGCCTTGATCTTGTAGACTTGGCTTAGCCTCTCGGCCTTTGATCCTACCTAACCCTCACTTCCAGCCCTGAGGGTCCCCTTACCCTGAGCAAGAATCCAACCCCCAGTAAGGACCACTTGGCTGTGGCCAGCTGGGTCAGCCTGGCCCGCAGGGAGGAGGAAGGCTTCGTGCATTCATCTCTTTACTGGATGCCCCCACTAGTGAGGAAACAAACAGTCTCTGCCCTGGGGGCTCATGGCCTAGTCAATAAAAAAGAATGAAATGATCACAGGCCACAGTTTACAATAGTGAAGAATGCCATGAAGGAGCAAGGCAGGGAGCTGTGAGCATGAAAAGACCATATTCATCTCCACTGAGGAGTCAGGGACTGTTGTAACTAAGTGTGGTGACAAGGCAGAATATTCTAATCTGAGGGCAAAGCTGAGGAAGGGCCCTGGGGCAGGAGGAAACATGGCACAGGAGACAGCCACAGGGCAGCCAGAACTACAAGGAAAAACACAGAAGGAGGGGCCCCAAGGTGGCTGGACACCACGCAGGTCCCCATGGGATGATGCGGGTGTTTATTCCTAGAATGATGACGGGTTCCACAAGACTGATCTGACTAGTTCATGCCCTTTAAAATGCACAGACCTGAAACATAGACCACTTCAAATATTTGTCTTGGAAGTTTTCCCTGGCAGGAAGATGAGCATTATATTATAGATTGATGTCTACTATACTACAAACTCATTTTCCTCTTAAATAAATCTTATAATGTAAAAATGCTCAAGGATATTTAAGATGTTGGCAGTGGTACCAATTCCAAGCAATAGAAAACATTTTGGCTGAAATATCTCAGAGCCAGCCTTTGATAGGACCAACCAAACATGGCAATTCAAGGGTTAACAATCTCTCCCTGTCCTTCTTTACATAACTTGCTGGTCTGAGACAAGGCCTTTACTGCCCAAATCAATTCAGGGCAAAAGACAAATGAAGACCTGAAGATTTGCTTTTGTTTACATATGTCCATAAGGCTGGCTCTGACCTCTCTGAAACGCTCCAGCAATGCCTTTAGGGGTGAAATCCCGCATCAGTATCCAGCTTGGCAGCTCCCCTATTTTGACATCCATGAGTTTCTTCTCCTTCAGTGGTACTGAAAAGAAACAGCAAAAAAACACACACTGAAAAATCTGCCAGTAACACATCCTTTTATGTCACTTATTTCGTCCATTTAATAAAGGTGCATTTAACAACGTGACTACACAGAGGTAATATTATGAATAAATGTGTCACACCAAGTTCACTATGTTAAGCCAGAGTCTATATAACGGCAGAACTGCTGCAGCAACAGCTTTATTAACGAACAGGATTTTGAATAACAGCTTGCTGGGAACGACTGCGTGAAAAGAGAACTAAGGGCCATGAGGAAGAAAGTAATAAAGTGGAGAAGAGAACAGAAAGATTACTGCAAAACTAATATTTACTTTACATATATTAGCTCATTTACTCTTCACAGAGAATAGCTGATGCCTTTATTTTATAAGGGGGGTGGCGGTTAATGTAGGAAGTTGGGCAACTTGGCCAAGGTCACACAGCATGCAGTCAGTGGAGGCAGGACTCAGTCCCAGTTCTGGCCCCCACACTCCTGAGGCCAATCTGATTTCTACCTCAAGCACCCTACTTGGGACCACAGATGTCAAATGACTTAGTAAAAACCACTCCAAATGATCCAACAGGCCCTAGATCATATTCCAATGAGAGTCTGGGGACAAAAGATCTCCCAGTTGAGGCCATACTGTACTCATCTCTGGGCTTAAGAGTAAAATAGGAAGAGAACCAGGGAGGGCCAGGAAGGGGGTGGACCTGTGAATGGCCAGATGCTCATAAGGAGGAAATGGTGTCTCTTTCCCTGTCCCCCTGAGAGATCAAGTTTAAAAAGCTGCTTAGGGGGCCCAGTGGTGTAATGGTTGAGTTTGTGCACTCCGCTTCAGCAGTCCGGGGCGCAGACCTACATACCGCTTGTCAAGGCATGCTGTGGTGGCATCCCACATACAAAATAGTGGATTGGCACAAATGTTAGCTCAAGGCCAATCTTCCTCAAGCAAAAAGAGGAAGACTGGCAACAGATGTTAGCTCAGGGCCACTTCTCCACGCCAAAAAAAAAAAAAAAGCTGCTTAGCCAGTGTCTTCTTCATGGCAAGGAGTCAAGGACTATTGTTCCTTCTTAAAAAATGACCAACCACAGGAGGAGCCAGACTAAATCACTCCAAAGTTTCTTCTCCGTTTTGGGGATCCAAGGAAAGACTAAAGCTCCTTAAGGACCAGCCTCAAGAGTCCACCTGAGGAATCCCACAGGTCTCCCGATATCTCCCAACCCTTAACAAGGGCAAAGGCTTTCAGGCCATAAACAGAAATGCAAGGCTAATCTGCTATAGTCGTCTGGCGAACTAGACACTTGGCCTTGATGGGCCAGACCAAGTGCCTGTCAAGAGACTTGCATACATGGCTTTAGGGTCACAATTTAGGCTGCCTGTTCCAAACAAACTCACCCCAACTTTCCATCTAGTCTCATCCAACAAATATGGAGCACCTGCTGTATGCTAGGTAGCATGCTAAGCACTGTGGATACAGCACTGGCAGCAGACAAGGGCCTTTCTCTTGGGAGCTAACATTCTATGGGGGAAGACAATCGTCTCATATCCACTCATCTTCCCGGGCTCACCACACTTCAGCCAAACCCCTTTCTGTTTCTCCTATCTAACAGGATTGTTTTCACCTGAAGGCCTTTGCTTTGCAGTGCCCCTGGTCACAGGGCTATCTCAACTTGAATGTCATCTCCTAAAAGGCCTCCTTCCCTGCCCACCTTATCTCAAGTGCCAGCACTTCCTTCCTATATAACCTCTGAGCCTCAGTTTCCTCATCTGTAAAATGGTTTATTCCAAGGACTGAATGAGAACCTATGCAAAAGCATTTGGAGCAGTGCTCAGAACTGTAAACTGTTATTATTACTGTTGAAATCTCATTAAGGTTTACGTGAAACAAAAAAAAAAAAAAGAAAGAAATGGTATATAAGCCAAATGTTAGGTTCAGTTATGCCTACATTATTTTAAGCATGTAGGACTTTGGGGATAATCACACCCTTCAGTTCTTCTACAAACAGAAAATTGTGGTTAGTTTGGTAATATTTTTGAAATATGAGAAACTCTGAAATGAATTTCAGGATATGTTCCAAATCTCTGTTGGAGAGTTTAGTGTCAATGATATTAAGTTCAACACCAAACAATAATGTCATCTCAGAATGACCTTTTACCTTTCTGTCACCTTGCTTGTGTTATTTCTAGAAAAGTTGAACAAGTACACATTTGTCTTCACTTGGATCAGTGGGCTTTTAGTCCAAGGATTGCTGTACCACATTTCTCCTGAATAAGAACAAAGTCAATACCTTTGTGGCACCCTCGAAGCCTTCGTGCATGTGCTGAGGAGTACAAACGTCATTCTATAACCAACTGGCAGAATGTTGCTAACTGGTGACACTGGGTAATGAGTACAAAGTGTCCGTTACATTGTTCTGTTGCCTTTGTATCTGAAATCTTCCATAATAAAAAGTTTAAAGATGCCATATATGTTGGGCCAACCCCAGTGGCCTAGTGGTTAAGTTTGGTGCGCTCCACTTCGGCGGCCCAGGTTCGGTTCTGGGACACGGACCTACACAACTTGCCTGTTGGCAGCCGCTCACATACAAAAAAACAGGAAGATTGGCAACAGATGTTAGCTCAGGGTGACTCTTCCTTAGCAAAACACACACACACACACAAAAACAGACCTACGTTGGGGGAGATGTGCAAAAGAAAACACTATTTTAAATCAAAGTATTTTTGATTGGTGTTAAGACTGATGACTCATAAAAAAAATATCAAATCACTTCTGGGCCCAGTGTGAAGCTCTTTTTTCACATTCACACAAACTATGAAAATATATTCTGCATTCCCATGACCACATTCAGGGGCTGGCACGGTGTCCTGGCACATCACAGGAGAAAAAAAGCCAACAATTTAAAAGTTATTTTTCTACATATATATATCTCTGTGCTATCAAGACAAGAGTGTTTCCTTAACCAAAACTAAGAAATTTATAAGCTCAGAAAAAAAAAATCACATTAGCCTTAAGGAGAGCCAAGGATAGCACCATCACAAAACTCCAAGGGACCGTCAGATTCATCAGAGATGCATCTATACTTATTCCAAGAATTTCTCTCAGGGGCTGCCCGGTGGCGCAGCGGTTTAGTCCGCGCTTGGCAGCCCGGGGTTCGCAGGTTCGGATCCCGGGCGCCCGCCGATGCACTGTCTGTCAGCCACGCTGTGGTGGCGTCCCATGTAAAGTAGAGGAAGATGGGCACGATGTTAGCCCAGGGCCAGTCTTCCTCAGCAAAAAGAGGAGGATTGGACGGATGTTAGCTCAGGGCTGGTCTTCCTCACAAAAAAAAAAAAAAAAAATTTCTCTCTTAGTGGAAGACAAAGGCCTCAGTCCTTGGCAGCCAGACTAGAACCCTCCCCTAAAACTCACTTCTCTGCAGTGCTGCACATCCCTCTGCAGTCGCTGGTTCACATCAGTAGTGTGGTGACGAACAGAGCCAAATATTCTGGGTTGAGTGCCACTTCGTAGCTGTGTGCACTTGGGCAAGTTACTGCCCTCTCTGTGCCTCAGTTTCCTCCTTTATAAAATAAGGGTAAAAATAGCACCCACCTTGGTACTTGGCTCTAGGTACTATGTAATGGGGAATTATTACTATCTGTCTTTCTGCTTGATTATGAGCTATCTGAAGAGGAGCTATCCTCACACACAGTTCCTGGTCATAACAGACTTTCAGTGAAGGTTGTGGAGGGACCACAGGTTCTTGGTTGGAGAGGTGGCTACCTGGCCTGATTTTATGACTTTAAGAAGCATACTGTCCACCTATATGGAGAGGCATGGAAATGCCAAGTACCTCATGGGTGCTAAACCCAACCAAGGGGTTGGCCAGAGTAAAGAGTTTAGGCTTTGCAGGCCACAGGAAGTCTCTGAAGCATAGTCTTTCTTTTTTTTTTTTTTTTTTTGTGAGGAAGACCAGCCCCTAGCTAACATCCGTCGCCAATCCTCCTCTTTTTGCTGAGGAAGACTGGCCCTGAGCTAACATCCGTGCCCATCTTCCTCTACTTTATATGGGACGCCACCACGGCGTGGCTGACAAGCAGTGCATCGGCGGGCATCGAGGATCGGAACCTGCGAACCCTGGGCTGCCAAGCGCGGACTAAACCGCTGCGCCACTGGGCGGCCCCTAGTCTTTCTTTTTTTTAAACAAATTTTTTAAAAACATAAAAACCATTCTCAGCTCACAGGCTATACAAAAACAAGCCATCGGAAGTCCAGCCCATTGGCCATAGTTTGCTGATCCCTGATCTCATCTACTGCTGTTAATTCATATTTCCATCACTTTATTTGCTAATGAACTAGTGGTTTTATGCTCTGGCAACAGACACCATTTAAAAGATCATCAGTACTTAGGAGACTTGGACTCCCAATTCCTTCATCTCGGGTGATGCTGAACGGGCCACTATGTGATATGACCTTGCCCAAGGGTCAAACAGTGAAAGCTGGGATGACCAGCGCTCAACTGTGGGCCAGGCAGTGTTCCAAGTACCTCACATGTACAAAGTTGTTTAATCCTTAGACCACACTGCTTTTCACAACAACCTTCTGCTTAAATAAGATGCCAAGTCCCAATGATTCCCTTTTACATGTTGTCTTGTTTAAACAATACGGCCACCGATAAATATTCTCATGTCCGTTTCCACAGATGGGAAAAACAGCATCACTCTCAATCTTTTCTGATCCCCTCTTCATTTCTCCAGGCTGAGATTAAGAATATAGAAACTGGGGTAACAAGTCTCCATCCACTGATGACTGGAAAAAGAAGATATGGCATGTATATACAATGGAATACTACTCAGCCATAAAAAACAGAATTGTCCCATTTGCAACAACATGGATAGACCTAGAGGGTATTATGTTAAGTGAAATTAGCCAGAGAGTGAAGGATAAACACCACATGATTTCACTCATATGTGGAATATAAACGAAGACAAGGACAGAGAGAACTGGTTGGTGGTTACCAAGGGGAAGGGGGGTGGGGGGTGGGCACACGGGGTGATGGGATGCATCCACATGGTGACAGACAAATACTAACGTACAACTAAAACCCCACAATGTTATAAACTATTAAGACATCAATAAAAAATAAATTAATTAAATAAATTAAAAAGTAAATAAAAATCCGGAAAAAAAAAAAGAATATAGAAACTGGGGTAAGCCACATACGGGTTCATCAAAACTCTGCCACTATCACGCTGTGTGACCTCAGGCAGGCCACATCACATCTCTGACCGTTATGTTCCTCATCTTTAAAATGGGATCAATGTCGCCGGCAGTGACTTCCTGACAAGACTACTGTGAGGATGTGGGGCTAAAATACGGTTTCTGTATTAGGAAAAAAATCAGCGTGTTGAGTCCGATGAATGTAGCGATTTATGCCCGCATGTCACCGAAAAGCCTGCAGGTCATAAGGTCATCCTTGGGAATAAAGCTAATTCACCGCGACACGGGCCCCCAGACTCCTAGATTTAAATGGCAGCTCAGCCCTCTCACTAGCTGTGACCTTGAACGGGTCAATTCACCTCTCTGGACCTCTTCGGCGCATATTCAACATAACACGCATCGAATCTTACAAGGTGTCGGGCACCGTCCTGGGCTCAATTTGAGCTTCAGCTTTTGGAAAGAGGATAGAAGCTGCGCGCAGGGTTCAAGCCCAAAGCGCCCAGGTCGCGGCGGGGACGAGAGCAGCTATTCCTCAGCGGGGAGAGGGACCGTGACCCGAGGCGGCGCAGTCCCGGGCCCGGAGGCGCGTTGCCCGGCTGTCCTCATCCTCCCCACCGCGGCCGGGGCGCGGGCCCTGGGCAGGCGGGCAGCGCGGCTGGGCGAGCGGAGAAGGTCGGACGGCGCGGGACCCTGGGCAGAGAGTCCGGTGCGCCTCAGGTGAGGGCGCGGTGAAGGTCCTGAGCGGAGAGCAGGCGGCTCCGCAGCTCCCTCCCCTCGCAGTGAGGCTCCGGACCCCGGGCCCCGGCTCCTGCCTCCAACCTGGCGGCCCCAGCCAGGTCCGGACACTCACCAACCGACGCCATCTTGGAGTCCTGGGTGTCCGCTGTGCCGGGCCGCGCGAGGCCTGCTGGGTAGGGCGCACGCGCCCCCGAGCCGCGGGGAGCAGAGGCTCACGGGAAGCAGGTCGCGACTCCTATGAGACTGGGGCTGCAAGTGCGCCATGGAGTGAAGGGCGAAGTCTCTGGAGAGCTAAGCCGCCAGACCCCGCAGTTGGGGACGGGGGAAGGGGGGGATCAGCTTGGGTTCGTCATCCTAGGAGGGAAGAAGAGGGGGAGGCTGGAAGGGACCAAAAAATGGGAAGTGAGGGGAAAAGAGCATCCTGGCTTTCCTACTCTGTCGCCTTAAATTTGTTGTGAGAGATGAGATAAGCTGTGACTCAAAGAATTCCCAGGTCCCAGGAAAAGCTGGTCCAGGTTTAGGCTCCAAATACGTAGGTTCGATTCAAGAGTACCTATATGTGTTCCGGTTCGGGGCTGGGATCTGAGGACAAAAATAAGCAAGATCCTGGGGGTACACAGCTCCAGTCCTTCTTTCTGCCACTTATTTTCCAGACACGAGGATGTCTTGCCACCATCTTGTTTTTTCTGCAAAGGCCACGATCTCATGAGATAATCAAAAACTTGAGTAACTGAGCTAGATTCCTAGTTAAGCAATTCTGGTTTGGGCAAGACACTTCGATTCTCTGAATCTCAGTTTCCTCCTCTGTAAAATAGGGATGCAACGCTTACCTGGCATCCTTGTTGTAGGAATTACATGAATCAATGTGTGTAAAAATAAAGGATTAAGAACTGAGTGGATGTTAGGAATTGGACCAGTGAACTGATAGCATCATCTGGAAAGTGACTTTGGAGAGTTAATTATCAAACTCGTCTTTTATCAGTCATTTATTCATTCACCAAACACACGCTGCTATGCACTGGGCAGTAGGGACATAGAAATCAACCAGATTTTTGCGCTCAAGGATCCCTGCTTTGTGTGGGAGACAGTTGTGTAGACAGGTGACAGCACAGTAATAGATGGATATAAAGATGCACAGCAGGGAGCCATGAACTCCTTAGGGGGAGATTTAGGGGGGCTTCAGAGGAGAGATGTTTGAACTGGCTTTTGAAAAATGAAGAGGCAGTTGCCAAGTGGACAAGGTGATGGAGGACACTCCGGGCACCAGGAACTGCATATGCAAAGGCATAAAGGGATAGAGCCATGCAGTGGTTTTGGGTCAGAATGGTGGGAGTTGGGAGTTATTGTTTAATGGGTACAGAGTTCCTGTTTGGATGATGAAAAAGTTCTGCAGATGGGTGGCAGTGATCGTTGCACAACAATGTGAATGTACTTAATGGCACTAAATTGTACACTTAAAAATGGGAGAGTGACGTCAGCACCATGGCAGAGTGAAATTCCCTCTTTGAATCTGTGCCCCCTAAGACACAATGAAAACATCATTCGCATGCCAGCAGAGGTCAATCAAACACTACAAAGGACTTCTAAGAAACCCCTGCTGCCATATATCGGATGGTGGAGGCATGGGAAGCGCCAAAGGACGGCAGGAGAGGTAAGCAGTTTTACTCCTCCTCCCCAATCAGTCAGCAAAGACAGACAGACCAGCTGGCAGACAGAGGGGGGACGGGCGGCCCTCTGCGGGGGAAACTGTCACCCTCCAGGTGCTCTCACAGACTGTTGAGAGATCCCCACTGGGAAGCAACGATGGACTGTTTCGGGGGTGTGGCAAACACCCCAAGAAAGCCAGAAAGGAAACCTCTGGGTGGAGCAGGAGAAAGAGAGAACCCCTCCCACCACATGCCCTGTGCTGCAGCATAATCCCTCCAGGGACTGCAGCAGGCTCAGAGCACAGCGCTCGCGATCTCCATCAAGTGGCAGCAGGTGGAAACTGCAGGACCAAATACAAGATGAAAGGAAAAGGTAAAGCCGTGGGATCTATGCAATGGTTTATTATGTCTATAGACCAAAAGGAAAATGACAAACACCCAGAAACCAACCCTGAAGGCACAGAAATCTATAACCTGAATGACAGAAATTCAAAATAGCTATCATAAAAAAACTCAATGAAATATAAGAGAACACACAGAAACAAATCAACGAATTCACGGATTTCTTCACAAAAGAGATTGAAACCATAAAGAAAAATGAATCAGAATTATTGGAGATGAAAAACAAAATGGACAAGATAATGGAAAAAATGGAGTCTTTAAAGAGCAGAACTGACAGTATGGAGGAACGAATTAGCATTATCGAGGCTAGCCATGCACAAACGCTCCAGATAGAGGAGGAGAGAGAGCTAAGACTAAAAAGAAATGAAGAAATTCTTCGAGAAATATCAGACTCAATGAGGAAAAGCAACATAAGGATAATAGGTATTCCAGAAAGAGAAGAAAGAGAAAAAGGAGCAGAGAGTTTGTTCAAAGAAATAATAGCTGAGAATTTCCCAAACCTAGGGAATGAGATGGAAATAACAGTGAATGAAATCATAGATCACCTAAATATATAAATGGGAATAAACAATCATCACCCCACATAATAGCTAAGTTGACAAGACTCAGTGACAAGGAAATAATATTAAAGGCAGCTAAAGAAAAAAACAAAATAACATACAAAGGAAACCCCATCAGGCTCTCAGCTGATTTCTCAACAGAAACTCTACAGGCTAGGAGAGACTGGAATGATATATTCAAAATCATGAAAGATAAAAACCTTCAGCCAAGAATACTTTATCCAGCAAAAATATCCTTCAAATATGAAGGAGAAATAATAACTCTCTCTGATAAACAAAAGCTAAGAGAGTTCATCACCACAAGACCCCCACTACAAGAAATGCTCAAGAAGGCCCTTATGCCTGAAAAAAAAAAAAAAAAGAGAAAGGGGATACAAAGATTTCAGCAAGGAGAAAAGCAAGGAGACTAAACCAGAACAAACTACAGTTGGATAACATCAAAAATTAACTCAAGCTCATCATGGTAAACACACACTCATGACACAAGATGGAATAAGTAGTGACAACAAAAAATAAGGAGGGGAAGAGGAAAGGGATTGAACTGACTCAGCCTAAGGAAACAGGAGGCATCTGAAAATGTACTATCTTATCCAGGAGATCTTGTATATAAACCTCACAGTAATCACTAAACAAATAACCAGAAGAGAACCACACATGACAAATAAAGAGAAAACTAAGAGAATGAGCATGCAGAATTACCAACCTGAATTTGCAGTCTGAAACACATGCAACAAGAAACAAAGGAAGTGCAAAAGAACCAGAAAATGAACAATAAAATAGCAACATTAAACCCTCATATATCAATAATCACTCTAAATATAAATGGATTGAATTCTTCAATCAAAAGACACAGAGTGGAGGGATGGATTAAAACCAACATCCAACAATTTGGTACCTCCAGGAAACACATCTCAGCTCTAAAGACAAACACAGACTCAAAATAAAAGGATGGAAAACAATACTCCAAGATAATGGCAAACAAAAGAAAGCAGGAGTTGCCATACTTATATCAGACAAAGTAGACTTCAAGATAAAAAAGGTAATGAGAGACAAAGAAGAGCAATATATAATGATAAAAGGGACACTTCACCAAGAAGACATAACAATTATAAATATCTATGCACCCAATACAGCAGCACCAAAGTACATAAAACAACTGCTAAAAAACCTTAAAGGAGATATTAACAATAACACAATAATAGTAGGGGATCTTAATACCCCCCTTACATCAATAGATAGATCATCCAGACAAAAAGTCAATAAGGAAATAATGGACTTAAATGAAAAACTAGACACGATGGACTTAATAGATATATATACAGAGCACTCCACCCCAAAACAGCAGAGTACACATTCTTCTCAAGTGAGCATGGAACATTCTCAAGGATAGACCATATATTAGGAAACAAGGCAAACCTCTATAAATTTAAGAATATTGAAATCACTACAAGCATCTTTTCTGATCATAACACTGTGAAACTAGAAATCAACTGCAAGGAAAAAACTGGGAAAGGGACAAAGATGTGGAGACTAAACAACATGCTACTGAACAACCAATGGGTCGGTGATGAAATTAAAGGAGAAATCAAAAGCTATCTGGAGACAAATGAAAAAGAAGATACACCATACCAACTCATATGGGACACAGCAAAAGCAGTCCTGAGAGAGAAATTCATAGCAATACAAGCACACTTTAACAAACAAGAAAAATCCCAAATAAATAACCTTAAACTGCACCTAACAGAATTGGAAAAAGAAGAACAGACAAAGCCCCGAATCAGCAGAAGGAGGGAAATGATAAAAATCAGAGCAGAAATAAATGAAATTGAAACCAGAAAAACAGTAGAAAGGATCAATGAAAGAAAGAGCTGGTTCTTTGAGAAGATAAATACAATTGACAAACGCTTAGCCAGACTCACTCAAATAAATAAAATTAGAAATGAAAGAGGAGAAATTACAACAGATACCACAGAAATACAAGGGATTATTAGGGAATACTATGAAAAACTTTACGCCAACAAATTGGACAACCTAAAGGAAATGGACAAATTCTTGGATGTGTACAACCTCCCAAAACTGAATCAAGAAGAAATACAGAATCTGAATAGACCAATCACAAGTAAAGAGATTGAAACAGTAATCAAAAACCTCCCCAAAAATAAAAGCCCAGGACCAGATGGCTTCCCTGGAGAATTTTGCCAAACATTCAAAGAAGATTTAGCACCTATCCTTCTCAAACTATTCCAAAAAACAGAGGAAGATGAAATACTTCCCAACACATTCTATGAGGCCAACATCATCCTGATACCAAAGCCAGACAAGGACAATACAAAGAAGGAAAACTACAGGCCAATATCACTGATGAACATAGACGCAAAAATCCTCAACAAAATATTGGCAAACCACATACAGCAATACATCAAAAAGATCATACACCGCGATCAAGTGGGATTTATACCAGGGACACAGGGATGGTTCAACATCCACAAAACAATCAACGTAATACACCACATTAACAAAATGAAGAATAAAAACCACATGATCATCTCAATCGATGCACAGAAGGCATTCAACAAGATCCAGCATCCATTTATGATAAAAACTCTCAACAAAATGGGTATAGAAGGAAAGTACCTCAACATAATAAGGGCCATATATGACAAACCTACAGCAAACATCCTACTCAACGGGGAAAAACTGAAAGCCATTCTTTTGAGGACAGGAACAAGACAAAGGTGCCCACTCTCACCGCTCTTATTCAACATAGTACTGGTAGTTCTGGCCAGAGCAATTAGGCAAGAAAAAGGAATAAATGGACTCCAAATAGGCAATGAAGAAGTGAAACTCTCACTATTTGCAGATGACATGATCTTATACATAGAAAACCCCAAAAATTCCATCGGAAAACTACTAGAAATAATCAACAACTACAGTAAAGTGGCAGGGTATAAAATCAACTTACAAAAATCAATTGCATTTCTATACACTAACAATGAACCAACAGAAAGAGAATTCAAAAAGACAATCCCATTTACAATTGCAACAAAAAGAATAAAATATCTGGGAATAAATTTAACCAAGGAGGTAAAAGACCTATACAATGAAAACTATAAGACACTATTGAAAGAAATCGAGGAAGACATAAAGAAATGGAAAACTATTCCATGCACATGGATTGGAAGAATAAATATAGTTAAAATGTCCATTATACCTAAAGCAATCTACAGATTCAATGCAATCCCAATCAGAATCTCAATGTCATTCTTCACGGTAATAGAACAAAAACTACTGAAATTCGTATGGGGCAACAAAAGACCCCGAATAGCTAAAGCAATCCTGAGAAAAAAGAACAAAGCTGGAGGCATCACAATCCCTGATTTCAAAATATACTATAGAGCTACAGTAATCAAAACAGCATGGTACTGGTACAAGAATAGACACACAGATCAATGGAACAGAATTGAAAGCCCAGAAATAAAACCACACACCTATGGACAGCTAATCTTCGACAAAGGAGCAAAGAACACACAATGGAGAGAGGGAAGTCTCTTCAATAAATGGTGCTGGGAAAATTGGACAGCAACATGCAAAAGAATGAAAGTAGACCATCTCCTATCGCCATATACAAAAATCAATTCAAAATGGATCAAGGACCTGAAAGTGAGACCTGAAACTATAAAACACCTGGAAGAAAATATAGGCAGTACACTAATTGAGATTGGACATAAAGGGATCCTTTCAGATTCCATGTCTACTCGGACAAGGGAAACAAAAGAAAAAATAAACAAGTGGGACCTCATCAGACTAAAGAGCTTCTACAAGGCAAAAGGAACCAGGATCAAAATGAATAAACAACCCACCAGCTGGGAGAAAATATTTGCAAATCATTTGTCCAACAAGGGATTAATCTCAGTAATATATAAAGATCTCATACAACTGAGCAACAAAAAAACAAACAACCCGATCAAAAAATGGGCAGAGGATATGAACAGACATTTTTCTAAGGAAAAGATACAGATGGCCAATAGACTCATGAAAAGATGTTCAACATCACTAATCATCAGGGAAATGCAAATCAAAACTACACTAAGATATCACCTTACACCCGTTAGAATGGCTATAATCACAAAGACAAATAACAACAAATGCTGGAGAGGTTGTGGAGAAATGGGGACCCTCATTCACTGCTGGTGGGAATGCAAACTGGTGCAGCCTCTATGGAAAACAATATGGAGAGTCCTCAAAAAAATTAAAAATAGAAATACCACATGATCCAGCAATCCCGCTCTTGGGCATCTACCCAATGGACATGAAATCAACCATCACAAGAGGCGTATGCACCCCTATGTTCATTGCAGCATTATTCACTATAGCCAAGAAGTGGAAGCAACCCAAGTGTCCCTTGACTGATGATTGGTTAAAGAAGATGTGGTATATACATACAATGGAATACTACTCAACCATAAGAAAAGACAGAATTGTCCCATTTGTAACAACATGGATGGACCTAGAGGGTATTATGTTAAGTGAAATAAGCCAGAGAGAGAAGGACAGACACTGCATGAACTCACTCATATATGGAATATAAGTGAACACACGGACAGAGAGAACTGATTGGTGGTTACCATGGGGAAGGGGGTTTGGAGGTGGGCACAAGGGGTGAAGGGTTACATCCACAAGGTGATGGACAAACAAAAATGTACAACTAAAACCCCATAGTGTTATAAACTATTAAGACATCAATAAAAAATGGTTAAAATGGTAAATGTTATATATATTTTGTCACAATAGAAAAGTAAATAAAAAGAAATAATGGCAGCAGTGATCGTGGAGATAAGAGATGATTCTGGAGAGGCAAGCAGGGGTCAGAACACAAAATGCTGTGAATGCTAGATGAAGAGTGTAGCATATCCTGAGGGCAATGGGGAGCCAGCGAGGGTTTAAGAAAGAGAATGGCATGATCAGATCTACATCTAGAACAATAACCCAGGCTTCTAGGTACAGACTAGATGAGGGTGGGGCGGGGAGGGGAGTGATGGTTGGGAGGTGTGTAAAACTGGAGGATGCAGGCCAGCTATGCAGGGGACACCATCCTGCAGGATGCTCATGTCAACAAGTATTGAGTGATCCTCCCTGCCAGGCACTATTCCAGGCACTGGAGATCCTGGGAAAGCCAAACAAATAAAAATCCCTGCCCTTGTGGAACATTCATTTCAGAGGAGAGAGGAACAATAAACAAACAAGTGGAATTTATAGTCAGGATGGGCTAGGTTTGGCTACAGTAAAAAACAAAAACATAAAACCTCCAAATCCCAGGGACTTAAAAAAAAAAGTTTCTTTTTTATTGACCCTACATGTCCATCACAGTTAATCAAAGGACTCTACTCGTACTCACTCAGGGATTCAGGCTAACAAGCAGCCACCATCTCAACCCAACTGGTTGCCATGCCAGAGGAAAGAGAACAGTTTATAGATGCATCCTGCCTGTCAACACCCTGGTCTGGACATGCACCGGTACTGCTGTGCACACTCATTGGCCAGAATTGGTCACATGGCTTCAGCCACCAGAGGGGCCCAGAATTGCAAAGTCATCTTCCGCTCCAAAGAAGGGAGCATAAGAGATATTTGGGAACTGGCGGTGACCTCTCCATTATGTCTGATGGTGATGAGTGGAGAAAAATAATGCTGTGAAGGATGGGGAGTGCCAGAGGAAGAAAGGCGATGGTTTTAAATAGAGTGACTGAGCAGGCCTCCCCAGAGGTGACACATGGCAAAGGCTGGTGGGGGTGCGGAGTGAGTCACGTGGGTGTGGGAGGAGGTGGCAGGCAGAGGGGGCATGTTGGTTTGTTTACAGAAGGGAAGGGATGGAGAGTAATGACAGACACATTCAGGAGGCAGATCCTCGGGGCTTGGTGATGGACTGTGTTTGACAGAGGGTGGTGGGAATGGGTCAAGGACATCCCTTAGTTTTCCGGCCTGGGAGAAGATGGGCAGGTAGAACCATGACTGAGATGGAAGCAAGTAGACCAGCGCTGTCCCATAGAATGTTCTGTGGTGATGGAAATGGTCTATGCTCTGTCCAATTTGATAGCCACCAGCCACACCTGGCTTTTGAGTCATATTTACTTAATTTCAATTAATTAATTCATTGATTGTTGATTAATGTGGCCAGTGACTACCTATTAGCTAGACCATGTTTTACAATGTAGGTTTTATTATTATTCAGGTATGGTGAGGTCAACAGATCAGGAGAGGATTGCCAGTGAAAAAATAGTTCATTATTTAGTTTCCAAGAGGAGGGGATGTGGGGCGGGGAGGGGAACAGAGAACAGAGGAAGCACCAGGTTAGTCAGAAGACAGAGAGAGGGAGGGATCAGTGTGGACAAGTGCCTTTGTTGTGCTTTCCATGGGATGGAACAGGTGAGGCAGGGTAAACAGGTTTAGGATTGGCAAATTTGAATAATATCAGGGGGCTCTAGGGTGTCGGCTCTGGGTAATTAGGGCAGGTGTCCCAGAGCATAAGAGCCCAGTAAAGAAGGTGGTTGGGAGTATGGGTTCTGGAATGGTTGGTTTTCATCCGAAATGTCCACTCATGGGCAAGTTGCTAGAACCACATTTGGGGATTTCATTGCAGGGACAACTGCTGGCCCCTCTGAAGCCACAGTGGAGCACAGTGACAGCTAGCAGGCGCCAGCAGACAGCAGGAGCAGGCCTGGCTAGGGCTGCCTGCCTTTGGGCACTTTAAGGACTGTACAATTTTCCTCTCTATTCAAGAAAGAGCCTGAGTGTGAAAAACAGAAGGATTTGTGCTTACATCAAAATCAAGAGTCCAAACAAACCCTAGGGTCACCATGCCTGGGTTTACCCAAGACCCGTGATTTCTAAGCCCTAGATGTTCATCCTCAGAAGGAAGCAGGAGCAAGGAAGGGGTGAACCCCAGGGTCCTGCTGTCCTGGGAGCACCATGTAAACCCCCCGGACTCGAGGCTCAGTCCCAGGCCCACACTCTCGACAGGAGGGCTGTAATTTACTCCCTTCCTATGTCCATCGAGAAAATGGAGCTCCTCACCGGGGAGGAGATCCATTTTCTTGACATTCATTTCCTTATAGAAGTTCAGTTCATCTGGAATGCTTTTTCTTTCCTTCCTTCTCTTAAAACAAACAAACAAACAAACAAAAAACAAATAAAAAACCCCAATGCTGTCTGAGGAGACTTTGGACGGCATGTTTTTCTTGTGTTGCCAGAATAATTCATCTCAGGTCCTGACAAGTTCAGCAAGTCGTCACCAGCAGTGTGTAGGGGTGTGGGAGCAGGAGGCATGGTAGCCATTAAGACTTGTTGTAAAGGGGTTTGCATTTCTGGGGGTGAAATATTGGGATCTGGTTTCCAGAGGGGACGGGGCAGCTCTCTCCTAGATGAAAAGCTGTGGCCATTCCAGCTTTGGGACCTTGAATGACCTTTCTTATCACCTCAGAAATAATAGGGGTGCCTCCTACCCAGGAGAACAACCGCATCTCAGGGAGCTCCTTACAGTTAACAAAGGCTTTTGCGATCACTGTCTCATCCTACAAGGTTCTAGGGGGTAGGGATCATTACCTTCACTTGACAGGTAGCCACAATACCAAACAATGTTCTTTGTGATCCTGTTCTCATTGGCAGGTACACTGTAACCTGTGTCTGCGGTAGTGTCCATCAAACTCGATGAAAGTGGCCAGTTTACTTTTCTGCTTCTTCTAGTACAAACTGAGCTCCTTAAAATAAATCTCTGTTTCTGACTCAAAGTGTGGCTGTCTCCCCGGAGATGTTCAACAGATGTCCGTTAAGTTATTGTGTGAGAAAAAAGAGGTAAATGAGCACAACAGTACATCAAAGAATCACAGTGAGAGTGGCAGAGAAGCAGAGTTGTAATGGTGAGGAGGCTTAAAGGGGTAGTGCTTGACAGGACGCACCTGGTGCAGAGAGGCCCCAACAGGGGTGAGGGGAGGGGTGCTGGAGAGAGAGACAACAGAGACATCCCAGAGGATCTGATTTATATACAGTTAAAGGGAACTAGGACAGAAGGATGGTGGCAAAGGGAGAGACCAGGTTAAGAGAAAGCAGGAAACAGAATAAGTGAGAAGTCAGTTTTAAAAGGCAGAAAGGTTAGAAATGAAATGTATACTACAAATCATGAAGGCACAAATGACAGAAGAGGGAACATAAAGATTAACGAAATTGTAAAAAGTAGTTGAAAAAAATTAAAAATGGAAATCAACGAAAGAGAGTGTGAGACAGTGTTGTAGACAAGGAATGGTATTGAAACAAAAAAGAAGTGAAAAGCAAGAGAAAACTGTAAAAGTTACAAATTATCAGAAGATGAAGGAATCAGTAAAGAAGGAAGGTGTGAATATGTGTGAAAATGGAGAAATACAAAAATCTTAGAAAGACTGCAATATAATAATAAACAAAAGGTACTATTTTCATCAGTTTGAGGTGCTATAACAAATTACCACAGACTGGGCGGCTTAAACAACAGAAATTTATTTCTCACAGTTCTGGAGGCTGGACGTCCAAGAATAAGGTCCTGCAGATTCAGTCCTTGGTGAGGGCCTCTTCCTGGTTTGCAGGCGGCCGCCTTCTCATTGTGTCCTCACATGGCAGAGAGAGAGAGAAGCAAGCTCCCTCGAATCTCTTAAAAGGGCACTCGTCCAATCACGAAGCCTCCACCCTCAGGACCTTAATCACTCCCAAAGACCCCACCTCCTAATACCATTGCTTTGGGGGTTAGGGTTTCAACATGTGAATTTTTAGGAGACACAAACGTGCAGTCCATAACAGGAACCTAAAGCAGTGATGGAAATAGAAGAATTAAATAGTAATTCTCCAGAAGAATCTGTCACTGTCACTCTGTCTTTCAGCACCTGTGCAGAGGTGACTTAGCTGAGCTGGTTTCGCTGGTCCCAGCATGCTGGTGACTGGAATTGACAGGCTGCGAATGGGGGGATGGCTGGAACTAAGTTTACGGGGACCTGGTGAAGTGATCTCATTTCACACTGGGATGTGATTGTCGTGTCACCCACATGGGTCCTGATACTTTCCAGGGTGGGAGTTTCTGAAAAGGGTGTCAAAAATAGCTAACACTATGCTTTCTCTGGGAATTAGTGCTGAAAAATCTATTGCGATGTATTCCAGATGTGATTTTTTGTATTAATAGAACTCTACATGTGAATTAGAGTTGGGATTGGGTACTGTAAACCTTAATTCTATACTAGGGAAGCAATAATTATGTAATAATTAACTAATAATTAAGACACTAGCATAGTATCTTTGATGGAACACAATGCATTATTTAAAGTTGTGATTAAAAGGATTAGGCAAAAATGGAAAATGTAATATTTAAAGTAAAATAGATTCTGGAATGGTATTTATAATTTTTAAATAATTATTTAAGACAAAATTCTGGCAAGTGGGTAATATCTGAGGAGAATGTTAAAATAATCTTGTTAAATGATGGGCCTTTGGTTTTGTTCATATAAAATTTTCTTTTAGTAAAGTTGTATTTTTGTAGGATCCCCTAAAGTTCTGTATAAGCTCCTGGCCTCACCACCAAGCTGCTTATGTATGGATCTGCCCCTAAACTGCATATCAAAGGTTTTGAGAACTGAACCACAGAGTAAACAACTACCCAGGTCCCAGACTGACCCATGGCGTGGTGCACATGCAAGACAAATCCAAGTAGCACTGAAAAGCATTTGTCAAAATCCAACCCATTCATGATAAACTCTCAGTAAACTAGGAATAGAGTGGAACTTTCTCAACTTGATAAAGACTATCTACAAGAAACCTACAGCCAACATCATTCTTAATGGAGAGAAACTAAAACCTTTCCCACTAAGAACAAGGCAAGGATGTCCCCTCTCACCACTCCTTCTCAACATGGCACTGGAAGTCCTTGCTAATGCAATAAGGCAAGGTATACAGATTGGGAAGGAAGACATAAAACTGTCTTTGTTCACAGACAATACAATCGTCTATGTAGAAAATCTGAAAGAACTGACAAAAAAAACTCCTGGAACTAATAAGTAATTATAGCAAGGTTGCAGGGTACAAGGTTAATATACAAAAGTCAATTTCTTTCCTATATACCAATAATAAACAAATAATAAACTTGAAATTTAAAATACCATTTACATTAGTACAAAAATTACAAAATACTTAGGTATAAATCTAGCAAAATATGTACAAGATCTATATGAGGAAAACTGTAAAATTCTGATGAACAAAGTCGAAGAAGAACTAAATAAATGGAGAGGTATTTCATGTTCCTGGATAGGAAGACTCAATATTGTCAAGATGTCAGTTCTTCCCCACTTGATCTATAGATTCAATGCAATCCCAACCAAAATCCCAGCAAGTTATTTTATGGATATCAATAAACTGATTCTAAAGTTTATATAGAGTGGCAAAAGATCCAGAATAGCCAACACGATATTGAGGGAAACAAAAAGTTGGAGGAATGATGTTACCTGACCTCAAGACTTACTATAAAGCTACAGTAATCAAGAGAGTGTGGTATCGGTGAAAGAATAGACAAATAGATCAATGGAATAGAGGGCCCAGAAATAGACCCCCATAAATATAGTCAACTGATCTTTGACAAAGGAGCAAAAGCAATACAATGGAGCAAAGATAGTTTCTTTAACAAATGTTACTGGAACAACTGGATATCCACATGTGAAAAAAACAAATATAAACATAGACATTACACCCTTCACAAAAATTAACTCAAATGGATCTTAGATCTAAATATAAAATGCAAAACTATTAAACTCCTAGAAGACAACATAGGAGAAAACCTAGATGACCTTGGGTATGGCAATGTGTGTTTTTTTTTTTTTTTTTTTTTGTGGGGAAGACCAGCCCTGAGCTAACGTCCGTCGCCAATCCTCCCCTTTTTGCTGAGGAAGACTGGCCCTGGGCTAACATCGTGCCCATCTTCCTCCACTTTATATGGGACGCCGCCACGGCATGGCTGACAAGCAGTGCGTCGGCGGGCGCCCGGGATCCGAACCTGCGAACCCCGGGCTGCCAAGCGCGGACGAAACCGCTGCGCCACCGGGCGGCCCCGGCAATGTGTTTTTAGATACAACACAAAACACACAATCCATGAAAGAAAAATTGATAAGCTGGACTTCAGTAAAATTAAAAACCTCTGCTCTGTGAAAGATAGTGTCAAGAGAATTAGAAGACAAGCCACAGAGGGGGAGAAAATATTTGCAAGAGACACATCTGATAAGGGATCGTTATCCAAAATATACAAACACTTAAAACTCAACAATAAGAAAACAAACTCAAGGGCCGTCCGGTGGCGCAGTGGTTTAGTCCGCGCTTGGCAGCCTGGGGTTTGCGAGTTCGGATCCCGGGCCCCCGCCGACGCACTGCCTGCCAGCCATGCCTTGGTGGCGTCCCATATAAAGTAGAGGAAGATGGGCACGATGTTAGCCCAGGGCCAGTCTTCCTCAGCAAAAAGGGGAGGATTGGCAACAGATGTTAGCTCAGGGCTGGTCTTCCCCACAAAAAAAAAAAAAAAAGAAAACAAACTCAATTAAAAAATGGGCCAGAGAACTTAACCTCACCAAAGCAGATATACAGATGGCAAATAAGCATGTGAAAAGATGCTCCACATCATATATCATCAGGGAAATGCAAATGAAAACAATGAGACACCACTACACATCTATTAGAAGAGCCAAAATCTGGAACATTGACAACCAAATGCTGGCAAGAGTGTGGAGCAACAGGAACTCTCATTCATTGCGAGTGGGAATGCAAAATGGTACAGCCACTTTGGGAGACAGTTTGGCAGTTTCTTACAAAACTAAACATACTCTTACCATACAATCCTTCGATCCATATGATCCAGTCACGCTCCTTGGTATTTACTCAAAGGAGTTGAAAACTTATATCCACACAAAAACCTGCACATGGATGTTTATAGCAGCTTTATTCATAATTGCCAAAACTTGGAAACAACCAAGATGTCCTTAAGCAGGTGAATGGATACCTAAAATGTGGTACAACCAGACAATGGAATATTATTCAGCACTAAAAAATAAAGAGCTATCAAGCAATGAAAAGACATGGAGAAACCTTACACGCATATTACCAAGTGAAAGAAGCCAGTCTGAAAAGGCTATATACTATAATTCCAACCATATGACATTCTGGAAAAGGCAAAACTATGAAGACATAAGATCAGTGGTTGCCGCGGCTGGTGGTGGGGAGATGAATAGGCAGAGCACAGAGGATTTTAAGGGCACTGAAAATACTCCATATGATATTATGATGATGGATATATGTCATTATATATTTGTCCAAATCCATAGAATATACACCAAGAGTGAACTTTAAGGTAAACTATGGACTTTAGGTGATTATGATGTGTCAATGTAGGTTCATCATTGGTAAAAAAAAAAAAAAATTGTACCATTCTGGTGAGTGATGCTGATAATGGGGAAGGCTATTCGTATGCGGGGGCAGGAGGTATATGGGAAATCTCTGTACTTCCCTCTCAACTTTGTTATAAACCGAAAACTGATGTAATAAATGGCTTTTTTCAAAAATGCTTCGAGTACCTGGCACAGGTTACAGCTGGCACCATTTCTCTAAAAAGCATTTGAGCTGCAAGGTAGTAGCCATGGTTTTCTTACCAAGTACTTGTCTGGGGTTTGTAGGAGTGCTCTGTTCTCTGTATTTTCTCCCTCCAGCTCTTGAATTATTTCTTTATACAACTTCACCTCTTTGATCATCTTCGCTCATTTTCCTCCCATTCTTCATTATCCGGAATAACTTCCTTTGGAGGGCTCTTTGCGTGATTTTTTTTCCCCCAAAAGATTTTTTTCTGCTTTGACTTCCCTTAATGTTCTGACAATATCGTAAGCACTTCTTGCCTGTTTTCGGAGGTATTTCGAACAACTAACTGCTGGTTCCAACGTCCGGTCAATTGATATCTTCTTTTTATGGAGAGGAAAGTTTCTAAGAACAAAAAAGTAATAATTATAGACTCTTGGAAAACTTGAAGAAATTCTGTCACAGGATAGATTCACCCCTCCCCCTAACAAGGCCATTAGCTATCCAGTCCATTTTACCAGGTTTCCTTAGAGAAATATGCACTCTCCACACCTTTTTTCTATTGTATTTTTTATTGATGTCTTAATAGTTTATAACATTGTGAAGTTTTAGTTGTACATTATTGTTTGTCAGTCACCATATGAATGCATCCCTTCACCTCTTGTGCCCACCCCCCACCCCCTTGCCCCTGGTAACCGCCAACCAGTTCTCTCTGTCTGTGTGTTCATTTATGTTCCACATATGAGTGAAATCACGTGGTGTTTGTCCTTCTCTCTCTGGCTTATTTCACTTAACATAATACCCTCCAGGTCCATCCATGTTGTTGCAAATGGGACGATTCTGTCTTTTTTATGGCTGAGTAGTATTCCATTGTGTATAGTATATATGTAGTATATATATATATATATATATATATATATATATATATACTTTTCTTTTTCCAATGTACTCCTCACACCTCTAATACCTGGGGCTCTCTTCTAATACACAATCTGAAGTTTTGATGATTCTTAGTCCACATTGGGTCAAAAAGGCCACCTCTGCATCTGTCAAAACTATCTCAAGATACTCCTATTCAAGACTTAGTTTCTCATTCTCTATTCTACTCTTGTTCTGCTGGGCATGACCCTCACTTACTTCACTGACAGTTATCAGTAATACTGGATAGCTTTTTTTTTTGACATGGCACAATATAATTTTCTTAATATAAAAATGATTGCATGAAACAATACACATTTGCAAAAACTATGGAAACAGAGAATGATTGTCAGTACTGGATGGCTTTTGAGCTCAGGGTTTTTTTGTTCATTTAATCTCAAACACTGAGTATTCTCCAGTGGCTCAGAAGTCGCCATTGGGACAACTCCTTGTCCTGAAAAGGGGAATTGTTTGTCCCCTACCTGCGGGGCTTCCCATCGAGGCACTGACACCTAATTTCTTATCACTAAGGCGGTTCAGCTACCTGAATCCCCATTCCCAATCTGGTTTCCAGGACTCAGCGGCTCCCCTGGTGGCCTCAGACGGTTATGCACAGGAGGCCAGGAGCTGCAGGTGTTAGCCGGGCGGAAAGCCTGGTACTGAGGGCTGGACCCCAAAGATGCGAGTGTGGGACGCAGCAGCCCCAACCCTGGACAGAGATGGGGGACATGACCGAGAGGACGGTGGGCGTGGGAAACCCAAGACCTGAGTCTGTGCCTGTGAATTGGGCTACGGGGCTAGGGTAAGGGAGATTCCTCAGCAGAGTCAGCTCTGAAGGGCTTCTGGAAAGAAGGGATCAGCAGGAGGCCCAGAGCTGGAAGCCCCTCTCTAGGCGCCCAGACCCTCTCTGTCCAGGGTCTGCCCTGGCACCTGGGCTTTTGTCGTGGCCGTTCACAAACCTGGCCAATCGGAGGTCGAGGCTCCGGGCGCGTCACAATGGGACCCTCTGGTCCCCGTCCCCCACCATGACTCCATCCGTTGAAGACCCTCCAGAAGTGGCTCGTCCTTCTCCCTGCCCTAAGTGACCTGTTCCGCCACGTCCTTCCCTTTCCAGCTCCTGCCTCCGTCTCCCCGTCCTGCCTGCTCTGTCTTCCTGCAGAATCAGGAGATCCCCACACTTCCCAGAGAAATCGCAGCAGCTCAGATACAGACTGGCAGCGATCACGTCAGGTGGGAGAGAGGAAACCCCCAAATCCGGAGTCCCCGAGGCCGCGCTTCCTCCCGGGGCCGGCTGATCTCGAGAGAAGCCCCGGGCCTGAGGTCGAGCCCGATAGAGAAGCCCAGCAGCGGCGCTTCCTGAAACCGCGCTGAGGGCTGGGAGACCCGCTCCTGCTTCCGGGTCCCAGGGCCCTGACCCCGCCCCTTCCAAAGCTCCGCCCAAGGTGCGCACGGTTTCCGTGGTGACGGTAAACAAGCCTTGGCGCATCCCTGTCCCCACTCTCACCCGAGCAAATGAGGTGACCCGGAACAACAACGTAGCTGTCTAGATGGGCAGAACTGGACCACTGAGACAGGGAGCCCACGTGGGTGCGAGGCCCTGGCATGGGGGCTTGGGGTTCAGGACACCCAGACCTGCGGCTCTGTTGGGACGGGCTACAGACACCAGGAATGGGCAACAGCTCCTGGGGGAACCAGGAATCGCGCTCCAAGAGAGAAGTGCAGATGGAGCCCAGATGTGCACGTGGCCCCACACGGTAGATCTGGGGAAGGTGCCGGGGCCTCATACTGAGCAGACCTCCTGGGCATGGCGTTTTCCTAGAAAGGAGTAGGGCCTTGCCCGGGAAGGGCACTCCTGGACAGGAGGAGTGTGAGCAGAGGCCGCAGGATTGGGAGGATCAGGGTCAGGGCGACGCAAGCACTGGAGGGTTGTCAGAAAGAGCTGTTTCACTCTTAAATGTTTACTTTGAAATCAAATTATACATTCACATCATTTAAAGCATTAAATCTTTTAGAATTCTTATTTTTAAAAAACCAGCACTTTTATACCCTTTGTTCCCGTTTCTTTTCCTACAGAACACCCTTTTCCAACACACCACTTGTTTTTTACATTTTTTTCCCTCTGAGCACTGCTACCCATATTTCATCTCCTTCTGTAGTGCTGCCCTCTTTGGGGCCCTGGGATCTGTGCCTTTGTCTCCTGTTGTAGAAATGATGGCTTCAGTAAGTGCTGTCCATTTTTAATCATAGGTTTCGAGCCTCCTGATGTATTGTGTTCTGGGAGTGTTCTTAGGGAAACTTTTGTTTTTCCTTTCCCTTTTTTTTTTTTTTTTTGAGGAAGAGTGGCCCTGAGCTAACATATGTTGCCAATCTTCCTCTTTTTTTTTTTTTTGCCCTTTTTTCCTCCCAAAGCCCCAGTACATAGTTGTATATCCTTTTAAGATGAGTTGGTTTACAAATTGCTTTTGTTTTATTATTATTATATATAAATTATATAAAACATAACTTTTATGTATTGTCCCGAAATGTAGCTAATGTGGATGAGGTAGTACACTTTAAATGTTACTTAATTTATATTTAAACTTAAATAGCCACAAAAAGTAATTCTGATTACAATATTGAACAACACCGTGTTACTGTGTCAGATAATTTATTTTGTAGGTCCTTTAGTTGTAGGTCCTTTTAGTTCTTCTATGTGGGACCCCGCCTCAGCATGGCTTGATGAGGAGTATGTAGGCCCGCACCAGGGATCCAAACCTGAGAACCTCAAACCGCGAAGCAGAGCGCACGAACTTACCCACTACGCCTCCTTTCTTTTTTTTTTAATCATAATTTGTTAGATCTTGTTGCTTTCTTTTTAAATAATTCCTCTTTATATTAGGTGAGTTCTCTTGAAACAGCTTCTTTGTAGGAGATAGTTACATTATCCCTATCCAGAGAAAAAAATAAATTATCTGACACAGTAACACGGTGTTGTTCAATATTGTAATCAGAATTACTTTTTGTGGCTATTTAAGTTTAAATATAAATTAAGTAACATTTAAAGTGTACTACCTCATCCACATTAGCTACATTTCGGGACAATACATAAAAGTTATGTTTTATATAATTTATATATAATAATAATAAAACAAAAGCAATTTGTAAACCAACTCATCTTAAATAGAACAGTATCATTATCTTTGATGCTCTCTGTGCCTTCACTCATTACAAGTCTTCCCTCACCACCAGACATAATCAGTGTTTTTAGTTTTGTGACTATCAATTGCTGGCTCTTCAGATGTTTGTCACATTTTAAAATCGCCAAATAATACATTGTATTGTTTTTTATCTGTTCACTTCCTCTGCCTCCTTCCTGTTTCAGCAGCCCATGTAACTCATTCTTTCCTCTGATCTTAGAATAACTTTGTATGCATTTCTATTTGGTCCTTCAATAAATCTTATTTCCCTCTCCTTAATATGAGTTTGATTTCTCAGAGTCACTGGCAGGGCCACATTCCTTTGGATCTTCTGCTGATGTTCCAGTATAGTCTCAGCTTATGGAGTCCAACTTTTGGGCGGGTTACTGCAGGATTCAGGAACACTAGTCAGTGCTCAGTAACAGGGCTGGGGAGATGAGGGTTATCTCTGTGGGAAGAAACATCTAAGATATGGATATGGTCAGAGACGGAAGGAAACAACCAGAGAGGCAGGCTTGACCAGCTGATGAGTTCTCCAGAAGTGACTGTTAAGGATTCATGAATTAGAGAGCCACCATGTGGTAAGCAAAAAGGGAGCAAGAATATGGACATCAACAAGGACGAGAAAGAATAACCAGGAAGGGTATTGGCCTCACACATCCCCTTCCCCTGCAATCCCCTTTCCTCTCTCCTACATTTCTGAAATTCCACTGCTCTTTCAACCTCAGCTCAAATGCCGTCTCCTCCAGGAAGGCTCCCCTAGTTGCGTGGTTGATAGCCAGTCCCCGTACCTTGCCCCCCACCTCCTGAACCCATGTCTTTGCTAACACTTCTCTCTTGTCCTTGCCATACTCAGTCTCATTATAGGCAATCACACTTGTGGTCCGTCTCATGTGATAAATAACAGTTCCATCAAGAAGAGTATCTTTTTAATTTTAATCCCCATGTCTCTCAGCATGGTGTATTGCACACAGAAAGTCATTAATAAATGTTCACTGACTGAGTGACCTCAAGAATTCATTAGGAGGAACGGTGCCATGTGCAGAGTGGGTACTTGAATTATTCAGCCTTTCATCAAGTATTTATCAATCATCTGTTATGCACTGGTGTAGGCACTGGGACCACAACCCTGAATAAAAGAGACAAAAACATTCATCCTCAGGGAACTTACATTGAAGTTATGTATTAGTTTTCTGAATGTGTGTACTTGGGGAATTCTGATGGAGAAGTTCCCCATGAGGAACCTTGCCTGACCCTAAACCTTCATGACATCACCTCTTACATTCCAACAGTAGAGGTGGGTTGTTATCTAATCAGCCACCAGGGGGCACTATAGACACAGAAAAAATCTTTCGGGTGATTATCACCCCACCCCCTCCACGCTAAACTGATGACTCAGAATTTGATTACAGCAGCCAGACCCTCCAACAGGGATGGTCTGCAGCTGCTGGCATTTCCCTTAGGGGGAGCACAAGCAAAGAAACCACCAAATAACATGCCCGCTTTTTGTGAGAGAAGAGTAAGAAGGATTATGTGCTGCTGGATTTATAATAGGGGATGGGCACGCAACATACATCCATGCTTTTATGTCTATTCCCAAATCTTGAACTGCAGTGTGGTCTTGGACAACTGTTTCTATGTTTGGTCACAGGTTCTCCATATGTAAGATGGAAATTTTGGAACGGGTGGTGTGCAAGGTCACATATGGGTCAGAATTTCGGGAGGTCATGCTTTTGTTTGGTGCAGAGAGCCACTGACATTGGGTCTGGAAGATTTGGGGAATCAGATCAGAGCAATAAGGCCCCTGTGCATGCATTGCCAGGCTCATGACCTGTAATCACTTCAGGGTGTTCACTGTATCCTGAGGCCACCCATAGTCCTTGGTTAAGCAGCTCTGCCCTGCATCCTGCACTGGTGCCCACCCTGAGAGGTCCCTCCCACTCGGGGCATCATTCACGGCCGAATGCCTCAGCGTAGAGGGGCAGTTCAGAGACTGACTCACTGCGGGACATTGGCCTTTGTCTTCAAGAATTGAGACACTAAGAAATGCTTCTTTGGGCAGAAGAAATGCGTCATTGTCATGTTCTCCAGCCCCTCCAAGCCCCTCTCCCCCCAATGCAGTCTCATCAAGTGATTGTTTTCTAGAAAGTTGCAAACAGTACAAGACTGGTCTCTGCAGATTCTCTCTCAAAAGCATAGAGTTGTCTTATAACTGGAAGTGAAGTCCTCCTAGCTCTCTGCTCCTGTTTCTGTGGGCACAGTTAACCCAAGAAAGATTGTTTTCTTGGTGTCCCAGCAATATGACCTACTGGAAGTTGGCTGCTGTGGGTCTTCCTAACCTGGGAACTTCCTTCACCTTCTCCATGCAGGTGAGGAACAGGGCAGAGGCAGCCAGATGGAAACAGCTCCCTGGGCTCCCGGGGTCCATCAGAAGTATGTACTGACATTGTCATGATGAAAGTCCTGCTGCATGAAGAGGCACATGAGGAAACCTAGAACATTATAGGCCCTTAATAAATGAAAGCTATTGGCCGAAAATACACACAGAGTCACTCATGCATACAGATACACACAAAAAACTTCTTTCTCTCTGAAGCCCAAGGGATAACTGTAGGGCAGGAACCCAGCACTGAGTATGTCCCAGGAGCCATTTCTGTCCAAAGGCTAGTGAGATGGAGCAGGACGTCAGAGGAGTATCCCCAGGAGGCCATCATGCAAGTGACCTTCGTGCCCAGGCATTCCGCCATCGATGACCATCACAGACTCTTTGGAGCTGGGCTCTGGGGGGAAGGAGTGTACAGGATCCTGTCTAGAGCTTGCACAGAGGATGACTCTGGGGCTCCAAAAATCTACACTGGAAATGGAGAGAGCAGAGGGGGTAGGGGACACCCCCTCTTCACTTTAGCCATTACAGCTCTGATTCAGTGGGGAGTCCTAGAGAATGGAGTTAATCCCTTCATTTACACATGGGAAAAGTGAAAGCCTGTACCATGATCATACTGGGAATTAGACATTTGATCTGGTTTCCTTCCCAGGACTGTTCATGGTCTCAGCCCAAGCTAAGGGTGAAAGAGGAAAATCAGTCCCCTTCCTCCACCCCCACCCCTCAGAGCTTGAGTACTAATCTCTGTGCTGTCAAATGGATGTGGGGAGCCTGAGAAGGTGGAGTAAGAAAGTCCAAAAAAAAGAGGCCGACCCAGTGGCGCAGCAGTTTAGTTTGTGCTTGGCAGCCCTGCGTTTGCGGGTTCGAATCCCGGGCGCCTGCCAATGCACTGCTTGTCAGCCGTGCTGTGGCAGTGTACCACATAAAAGTAGAGGAAGATAGGCACGGATGTTAGCCCAGGGCTAGTCTTCCTCAGCAAAAAGAGGAGGATCAGCAACGGATATTAGCTCAGGGCTGGTCTTCCTCACACACACACACAAAAAAAAGTCCAAAAAAAAAAAAAAGAAAATTACAATACTACTAGGTTTTAGGCTAATAATTTTAAAAAATGTATTAGTCTCTTAAATCATGTAGATAACAATAGGTGAAGTTAGAAACCATTGGTACAAGAATATTAGTTTTTATAATTGCCAAAAAAAAGTCCAACAGCCCTGACTCCCTCTGAGCTGTGGTCAGGAGTAGGCCCCAGCAGGAGCATGAATCACTGATAGTGGACTGCTTTCCTGGATATGCTGGGACTTGTGTGGCCGAGGGCAGGTTCCCCCTCTGGTCTTTAATTCTCAACACATGATTCCAATTCTGACACCAATTCCAATATGTGGATTTTTCCCGCACAGCTCCAAGCAATTAACAGACACCAGCTGAGTGTCCTACAATTCAACTCAACTCTGACACTATCAACCTGGAGACAGTGTCACATCCCACAGGTTAAGGGCTCGGTCCTACAAGACCGCCCTCTTCCAACTTCAGACACCAGTTGCCAGTCCACGTTGTTACCTGTGCTTCTGACCAACTTGGCTATAGATAGGGGCTTCTAACAACCCCCTTCTTGGGTTTGATTAATTTGCTAGAGCAGCTCACAGAACTCAGAGAAACATTTTATTTACTAGATTATTGGTTTATTATAAAAGGATATAACTTAGGAACAGCCAGATGGAAGAGATGCATAGGGCAGCATATGGGGAAGGGTGCAGAGCTTCCATGCTCTCTCTGAGCGCCCCTCTCCCAGCACCTCCATGTGTTCATCAACCTGGAAGCTCTCCAAATCTTGTCCTTTTTTTTGAAGCTTCATTACATAGGCACAATCGATTAAATAATTGGCCATTGACGATTAAACTCAATGTGACACTCATAAGGCAAAACATATCCACATTGGAAAAAAACCAGAACAGTGGTTGTTTTTGTGGGGACAGAGGTGGGGATTGACTGCGAAGAGGCATGAGAGAGTTTTGTGGGGCTAAGGTTAATGTTCTATAACTCCTTAGAGGTTTGTGTTACATAGGTATGTGCATTTGTTAAAGCTCATCACTTAAGATATGTGCATTTCATTGTAAGCAAATTCTAACTAAAATGAACACTGTAAAAAAATGTGGAACTCTAGTTAACATGCATTCTGAACTATCTAAGGAAAAGTATACTTATGTCTGTAATTTTCTTTGAAATGGATAAAGTAAGATGGGTTGATGGAAGGACGGGGCATGGATAGATGCAATAAAGCTGGTACATTTAAATGTCAATGATAAAATTAATGTTGCAGGGGTACAAGTGTCACCTGTGAAATTCTCTCAATCATCCATTATGTTTCAAAATTGTCATAATTAAATGCTGGGAGAAACCTTCAGAATGTCCTTCCTACATTCATGTTTTGTAGAGGTCCCCCATTCAAAGGAATGTGAAGTTTTAGGGTCGCTGGATCTGTTGGGACACCAAGACAATGGAGGAAGAAGACTGTTCAAAGCAAGAATATGGCAATAAGCCATTACCCAGATTCCTTTAGGGACTTCCAGAAACCTCCCTCCCTGTGTCCACTTCCCTCCAGGTACCGGGACAGGTGGAGGGAGCCCTACACAGCTCAGAGGGGAGCCGTGGAGTTCAAGGAGCATGGATAGGCCCCCATGAAGTGTGCGCTGCTCCCTGAGTGTGCCTGGTTAGGGTGAGTGTTAATATCACAGGTGGGACAACCTTTGTGCTGGCAACTCCCCCATAAAGAAACCACGAGTGTGGACACACATGTTCATTCATCCACTTTGATGGAGAAGGAAATGCACTAAATGTGGTCACATGGGCAGCATGCCTTTCTTCTCCTCCTTGTGCAGACCCAGAATCTCTGATGACGGCACGCGTTAGGGCTCTGATTGTCTTCTTCCAGGATTCTACCTACATTTTCCTCTCTGGCTTGTGCCACAGGTAGCGAGCCCCTGTCATGATACAGCCTCAAGTTTCATCCAGCCCCTGCCCACCTGACACTTTCATTCTCCTTTAGGTTGGGAAGAGGTCTGCATCTTTTTCAACACTGGAAAAGACTTATGAGAAATACTTGGCACCTGCCCCTTCAGAGCCTCTCTTTTTCACGCTGGTGTTCTGCAAATAGATTTTACTGCTGACAGCACTTTCACACCCTCACTTCTATTTCCTTTGTCAGCCAGAGATCTCAAAGCTTCCTGAGATTTCCTGTAATACTGGGGTCACTGAGCTCAGTGTTCACAGCGATGTGATGCACTTCCTGTTGTCACTACTCCACCAGCACTGGAATTTTGACGTTTCCTTCCAAACCCAGTGGGGCTCAGCTTGGTGTTTGTTTTTTTCTTTAGCTTTCGCAAGGGTAGAGAAGGTAGTTATGGATGAGAAATGGGAGAGGAGTCTATGCCTGAGCTCAGAAGAGGAGCTGTGGGTCGGAGTGGTCACCTCAGTAGAGTCAGCTTTAAAGGGCTCCTGGAAGGATGGGATCAGCAGAAGGAGCAGGAGCTAGAAGGTCTCCTTTGGGTGCCAAGGCGCTGTGTCCAGCACAGGCCCTGGCGACCTGGGCTTTATCTCCACCCCACGGCTGACCGGCCAATCTCCTGCTGAGGCTCTTGGCGCGTCACAATGGGGCGGTGTGCCAGTCCCTACCCCCACCTGACTCCCTCGGGGATGTCAGCCCGAGGGTCCTTCCCCTCCTCCACCCGACTTACTCTCCGCCCACTTTCGAGTCAGGAGACGTCCCACAGCTTATTGGTGAATTTATTGGAGCTCAGAGACGTGACACCACCAGCTGGAGGCGGGCAGGCCATCGAACCCAGTACCCCTCAGCTTCAGGGCGCAGACACCAGCAGAGATCACAGAAGCCCGGCACCAAAGCTGCTTAAGTCCTGGTGGTGGGTGGAGCCCACCGCCCTCAGAAGCCCCGCCCCGCGCGCAATCTCCTTGGTGACGGTAAACAGCCTTACCAAGCCCCTTCTTGATGTCTTAATTTGTTCATAAGCGTGTGTTTCTCCCCGTTTGTTATTTGAGGGTCTTAATCACGGAGCTTTTTTCTGGTTTGTTAGTGTTTCTATTCTTCCTATCTAACCTTTATTTTGGCAACAGGTAATTGTATTTCTTTAGTGAAACCCAGTGATGTTTAGTTACGAAAAATAGCAGACGAGGACAGAAGTTTCAGCGGGGTGTGCTGGGTCAAAAAATAAAGATTGATGGGGAGACCACTTCCTTGAACAATGCCCTTTCGTGCCTATGGCCCATGATGTCGGGGATAAGTTGATTTAGGAATAACGCTAAGGAAACCTAACAATGCAGAAAATGAGGCACTAAAACTCAGAGAAGACTCTACTTCCTGAGATGATATGGAATGTTGTGGGTTTTGCTCTTGAAAATTACTGGGTAGCTGTTACTGAAATAAGTGAACACAGCCCCCCCTTGAGTGAATAATTAACAAAGTAATAAAAATGGCAAACCAGGTTTTACCCTAGAACTCTGAATCCTCTGTTCTCCAAGGGCTTTCTATCAAGAGCTCTGTGTGGGTAAGCAAGCGGTCAAGTTAATTTAAGAGTGTTAACCAAAACGTTTACCTTTTTCTTTCTGCAAGTCCCTCACCATAATGGATCTACCCAGGACACACCCAACTTCTTCCCCTCCAAAATCTAAAGGCATTTCTAAATCTAAAGGCAATCTAAATGTCTCATTTCTTAATTCAGAGTTGCCATTCTCAGAGTTGGTTGATGTTTTTTCCCTCCTTAGCGGTGACGAGGCAAATGAAAGCCCTTGACCATAAGATTCCTGTAGGTGTGTGATATTATGCTGAGCATTCCAATGGGAAACAGCTGGGAGAGTGGGCGTGACTCACTATAGATATGTAGAGATAGAAGACTAATTATAAAAACAAAGCAGTGCAGTAGGAGTCTTCTAGGCCCTTAACTCGGAGTTTGATGGGTCAAGACCCTCCCCGACTAGGCCTTGGTCCTTATCTTTCCACTCCAGTGTTTGAACTGTGAACTCTAAAGTACCAGAATAATCTGTTTAGCATTCCTTTGACTTGGCCACCCCCAAGTACAATATCTGCCTCCACATCAATGATTCCCAAAGTGTTTCCACTCAGACGTGTTTTCCGTGTTAGGAAAAGTCAGGGACTGGATTTGCCCCAGACTGAAAGAGTTTTCTCAGATACTCTGCAGTTTTAAACCTGCAGCTGAGGGATGGGTAGTTGAAGAAAGGCCTTTGCTAGAGAGAAGCCTGAGGCTATATCAGAAGCTCTAACTTTACAAGAGTTTCTGGCTTTCAGAATTTCTGCATTTGAATTAAGGGATTAACATCAACAAGTGGATTGGGGAACAAAGGCCAGAGATTTCATCTTCAGTAGTGACCTAGGCACCTAGGCCACAGTAAATCATCCACAGAAAACTATCAGAACAGGGATGATCTGGGAACCCATAATAAACCTCCTTGACAATTTTTCATCCTGGCTCAGAACTTCCTACGGAATATCAAATACAACTTCTTAACCATGAGACATCATTTAATGGCTACAGCTGCATCCACCTCCACAGGTGGGTTCCTTTTACCGGGTGGGGGTGGATTGGACACCTGCCTCCACCTCACTCTCATCCCTGGGAGGGAGACGGAAGGGTCTCATTTTCTCCTGCATAAATAGGAGGGCACAGGGGCCTCTACCCTGCGCATGCTTATGAAGACCTATTAAAGCTGAAAACTCTTCAGGACTGAAATTTAGCTGGTATTTCAGGCGCAGTGGTCATGGTTGAGAGAAATTTTGGGATGAGACTTATGCTGGGACTGCCTTCCCACCCACCTCCACTTATGGGTTTTCCACTTGAGCTGATGATCTCTGACTGAGGGAAGTTCAAGGATTCCCTGGAATTTGAGCACAGTCCTGTTTTCCGAGTTACTTAACACCAGTGAGAGGCTGTTTGCTGACTGCAAATTTCACTTCGTTTTGAAAAGCTGGGAGTGCTGTCCTGGGATTAGACAGGGCTGCACTGTGAGCCAGGGTAGCTGGGCTCCAGGTGTCTGTTCTGACATTAACCAAGGGCTTGGACTTCACTTCTCTGGATTCAAGCTCCCCACTGCTATTGGGTGAATCATCCCAGGCTTGGTGAATTCTGCCTCACAATGATAGGGAGAGTTGCGGTCCAGGATCAAAAAGTGGTGACTAGCCGGTTATCCAGTGGTAATTTTTATGACACTTCCTGCTTAAAACCCCCAGATCAGAAGGATTGTGAGGCCCTGCGTTCACCATCTTTATTCATGCTGAAGACCAAGAGCAAGCGAACTTGTACCTTTCTGCTTCAGGGGAAGTTTCAGTCCTCCCTGAGCCATCTCAGGACACCTGAGTTGCCCATTGAAAGGTGTCCCTCCCCAGTCAAACACCCCATGTGGCCCACCAGTGGAGCTGGACCACTGGGACATGGGGCAAGAAGGGAAAGTCCCTCAAGGCTCGCCTGCCCTCACCGAGCCAGTGAACAAAGGATGGCGACAGGGGACACCTCTCACATCTCTTCACCTGGCCAGACCAGAGTCAAGCTCAACTCAGTCTTCTTTCTCGCTGATTCTGCCGGATCCGTTGGCTGTGCTTTTGCTGTAGCTGGGGAGAGCCACCCAGGGCCAGGCTCCTGTCCAGAGTGGCTGGCCCTGTGACTCTGCTGACTGCTCCTGTCTCTCTTGGCCAACTATGGTCAGCATATTAGACGGACGGTCCCGCACCATCCATCTTCTGAGCTCCTTACTCACCCAACCCCTCAGCTATTTGACTTCCATGGCCACTGTCCTGTGTCTAAACCAGCACGGTTTCCGCGGGCTGAAAAGGGCCTTAACCCGGTATTGCGTTCACTCCCCGGCACAGTTCTGTTTAACAAAAGTGGCCAGCCGGGCTTCTTACCCATTTCAAGTCTGAGAATATGTTGCGCTCTTTTGGGCCCCAAGACCTGTAATCATTCGCTTCACCGGAGAAAGCTGCGTATCTCCTGCCAGAGAGGCAGCTGCTAGATGGTTCCAGGACTCCTTTGCGGTGTATCAAGTTGTGCCGGCCGATCTGCACGTCAGGCCGGCTCGCGACCTCCGCCAGAGTTGACCGTATTTCCAGTCCTGACCCGGCTCCTGCTCCCGGTGCCCCGCGCGCGGCGGGCAGAGGTGCGGCCTGGACGGGCCTCGCGATCCCACCCCGCCCGCCAGCCCCCTGGCCTTCGCCTTCATTGCTCCCCCTCGTGCACGCGTTAGGGTTTCAAGACCAGCCAGGTGCAGAGGCGACATCGCTGCCCACCCGGGGCGCTCGCTCGGCCGCGGAACCGAGTCCCCACCCTCCACACCGCCACTCCGGCCCACGGGTGGCGGTCTTCTCCCCGCCCCGCGTCTCGGGAAGGCGGGGAGTTGACACGGAAAGTGGGGGGAGAGCTCCTCGATGGTCGTCCTGCTGTGATCACCGCTGTGGGGGCTGTAACACCCTCCTCCGGGCGGAGGGGCAGCTAACTTCTCTCCCGCCCTTCTTCCTCCCCAGCCTTGCCGGAGCAGGTCCCCGCGCACCGCCCGGTGGAAATGCACCCCAACCCCTCCCCGGCTGCCTCCACACCTGGGAACAGGGAGGCCTAGGGAGCAACGCCCCCTCTTCCAGGACAGGACCCCTGCGGAGTGAGCGCTCCAGGCCGACTTCCTTTTTCCCTCGAAACGGCTTCACATGCCCCTGAACTCTCCCTTCAAAGTTCATTCGGGCGTTTCCTCACGGTGCTTGTCATGAGCCTGAGATGGAGTTTACCGCCCGCTTGGGCTGCTGTTCCCAAGCAGCCGGAGTCAGGGGAGACCAGCCCTTGAGCCAGGGTCTGTGACCCCCACCCTCCGGAGATGACCTTCATCGGCGGGATCTGAGGCGCAGGGACCGGGTCTTCCAGACCCGACGTCTCGGCCCTCCGCCGGGCGGGAGTCCGGCGGGGCCTTGTCACCCGCTTAGTTCATCGAAGGAGTCCTTGTAAGTTTCCCTGGGCTAATTTGCTTGAACTCAGCAGGTGCCAAGTCCCGTCGAGGGCCTGATCTAGGGTCGCACCTAGAGGGGAGAGCCAGCTGGGCGGGCGGCAAGAGCGCACCTGTCCGGGCTCCCGGAGCTGACGGCGCTGTCAACTGGAGGTCAGGGGCTGGGGGCCGCGGGGACCGCTGCCCGCAGGGCCTCACAAAGTAAGCGGGAAGGAGCGGCCGAGGGCACCTGCGTCCACTCCTCCTTCACCCCTCCCCCACGCCCTTCCCCGGACACGCGCGTGGGACGTCAGTGCGGCCCGAGCCCACCGTGCGGACCCCTGGAGCCTGGGAGGCCCCAGAGAGAGGCCGAGGCGTGGCGCCGCGATGACCTCTCCCTCCGGTGGAGGGAAGGGCTGAGGGGGCACAAGCTATCATTTTATATGTACAAATGCCAAGGTTTCAATTAATGAAGGAGGAGGGAAGAGCAGATTATTCCAGAGATACTTGTATTTCCCGCGACAGCGTCAGCTGCATGTGCGTTCCCCCGTGAGCACTATTAATGCATTTTCAGAACAGAGCAACCGTGATGGAAAACTAACCATGAGGTAAGAACTGTGTTTTTCTCAAAGCTCTGTCCTTTTCCTGGTGGGAGGTCTCAGGATTGTTCCTGACAATGACACTTCTTAGCTCCTTTAGGAACCATTGGGCGCAGTTGGCACTGAGCAGCCATGTGGGAAATTGGTGAAAATTTATATCTATAATAGAGTGAATCCCCTGTTCTGCCATACCACTTGTACAAATTCTCCCACTTTAAGAGGAGGAATATTTCTAAAAGAGATAATCTCCACTGATGTAATGGAGGAGTTTGAAATTTTCATTTCCAAGGGTGACCCAGGATAACCAATCCACCCAAGATGAGGGTGAATTTGTGTTCGCTGGAGAGTATGCCTAACTAGGCAATAAAAGAGAATCAAGGAGGGCTCTTCCCAGGGCTGTCAATTCTTAGATGACTCACTTTGGGCCGTTATGTATCACCACGAATTCAAAATTACCTGCACACCAAATGGGCAATCAACATTGTCCAGTGTCAAAAGGAAATCTGGATTTAGTAAGGAGAGACTTTACTGGAAAAGACCATTGCAATAGGAAGAATATTCTGACCTTGGGACCCGCAAGTACCTCAAAATCAAGCAGAAAAGGGCTTTCTTTTATAGAAAGGGGTGAGCAGGGCTAACAGAAACTCTGTGAGGGAGGAGGGCAATCCATAGGGGTGAGCAGACAGCATGATCAAGGGGGACTAATAGGAAATGTTTCTCTGAATGAGCTGTTCAGGAGGATGTCCTGCACCTTACTGCTTTAGCACTTGTAGGGCTTGTGCAAGCCAAAGTTTAGGGGCATGTGGGGAGGAGAGAAGCCTGGCTAGTCTGGGCAAACCAAAGTTCAGTGGGTAAAAAATGGGCAATTGTGAGCACTTGGTCACTAGAAATCAATAAGTTAATGTTTCTCTGATAAAACTATTTTCCTTGAAACCCCAATATCTATAACGAATCTTCATGTTCTTCTAGACTCTACACTCCTTTCTCTTATTTGATAATCTTGCCTGACAAGTCACTGAGAAATAGATCCAATTAGGCTAGACTTGAATCATCTTCCCACAACCCAATAAAAGAATGTGCCCTGCTCTGTAACCTTCTTTGCTGCATTATATTAGAAAATATGTCCATCTTCTTGATAGAAAAGCCAAACCCTAAATAAAAGATCTATATCATACCCAGTCTCACTTTTAAAGGAATTTGCTGTGTTGGTTACATCTTTCTTTCCAACATCTTCAAATTCGACCTTTTCATTGATTCCTTTCTTCAGTATGCTAACTTACTCTTATCTATCATCTTAAACATTTTGTGAAGGCCACAATCCCCTCTTCAAGACCCCTATTTTTCTGGGTTCCTTCAGAGTTAAAATTCTAAAAGTACTAGTTAACACACACTCAGAATTCTCACCTAACATTCACTCTTTATTCCACTACACTTTCACTTCCCCCACCAAATCACTACAAAAAAATTGCTCTTGCCATGGCCACCATTGATGTCCATGGTGAAAACCCACTGGACACTGTCTAGTTGCCATCGTACTGGACATTCTAGCAGCAGTGCAGACATATGCTCATCTTTGTTCTTTGAACACTCTCCTTTCTGAGTTCCTTTTATTCCTACATTTCTTAGTGCTCCTTCACACTATGTTTTGCCAGCAAATATTCCCCTACTTGAGTTTTAAATTAAAAAATGCTAAAAAATAATCCAACATTAAAACCCTGTTCTTTCACCTCATTCTACTTTTGTCCCAAGCGTTTTCATCTAAATAAATTGTACCACTGTTCACCTAGTTACTTCATTCCAAACTCGGGGGGAATTTCTTCACCAGTTACCTCCCTTCATCATTAACAATCCATTGTACGTCTTGTGCATTGTTCCTCCAATATGTTACTCCAAACTGCATTTCTTTCATTTATACTACCACCCTAATAGTGTTAATCAACCTTCTTTCTCCTCTAGACTATCCCAATAACCTGTTTCTGGAGGTCATTTGATTTTTTAACTAAACTTTTAACTTTTATATAATAGTAGATTCACATGCAGTTGTAAGAAATTATACAGAAAGGTACCATATATACTTTACCCACTTTTCCCCATGTTAACTTCTTGTAAAAACCATGATACTATATCACAACCAGGATATCGATATTGATAATGTTGAGATACAGAACATTTCATCATCATAGGATCTCTCACGTTGACTTTTGGTAGCCATGCCCTTTTCTCTCCTGCCACCATTTGCACTGCCCTGGCAACCACTAATCTGTTCTTCATTGCTATAATTTTTGTTATTCCAAGAATGCTATATAAAGGGAATCATACAGTATGTAACCAGTTTGAGATTGGCTTTTTTTTTTTTCCATTCAGCATCATTCTCTGGAGAGTCTTCCAAGTTGTTGCATCATATCAGTAGTTGATATTATTATTCTGATATATTATTCTGTAGTATGGATGTACCATAGTTTGTTTAACCATTCACCCACTGAAGGGTAGCTGAGTTGTTTCCAAGTTTGGGCTATTATGAATAAAGCTGCTGTAAACAATTGTATACAGGTTTTTGTGTGAATGTAAATTTTCATTTCTCTGGAATAAAATTGCTGGGTTGTATGGTAGTTACATTTTTTTTTCTTTGAAGAAATTACCAAACTGCTTTCCAGAGTGGCTGTACCATTTTACATTCTTATCAGCAGTCTACGGGTGATCCAGTTTCTCGGCATCACTGCCAGCATTTGGAGTTGTCACTTTCTTTTTAGCCTTTTTGATAGACTTGTAGTGATATCATTATAACTGTACTGCTGTCACTGGAGGGTCTCCTGCTGTGAGGGATTTTCCCTTCTCTTGCAACCTATCAAATCACTGCCCAAATAAAATTCAGTATGTGCTGTTGCCACCTTGTGGTCATGTCTTTTTCCTTGATCAGCCTCCAAATCCTTGAATTGACCCCATTATGACAAATCAAATTATCAGTGTTCAGATTAAGCAAATTCCCCGAGATGCGGAAATGTCTGGCGATCTCACCTCACCTAATAAGGGCTCTTCCCTTTCTGGAATCTTAGTGCATCTGGTCCTCTTTGCTTCCACAAGCTTTTGGTGTTTTAAAGCATACAATTTTTAAATATATCCTTTTTCTCTAGTCATTGTCATGCCTTTACTTAATAACCCTACCTGGAAGCAGAAGTTCCAGCAATTTTTCCAGCTTTCTTGAGATATAATTGATGTATAACACTGTGTAGGTTTAAGGTGTGCAACATGGTGATTTGATACATGTATGTATTGTGAAATGATTACCACAATATAGTTAACACCTCCATTACCCAGCAATTTTGCTAGCACCAAATGACAGCCTCTTTCTCCTCAGCCCAGAAAGCCTCTGCTTTCTATTTGGGCTCTCTTCTCCCACTCTGAAAATAGGCAAATACCCCAGGGGGAAGCCAGTGTGAGCTTGGCACTCACATCATCGTAAATCCCTTTTTTTAGGGATTGTAGCTCCTCAAGTCCTGTCTGCAGTGGCTTCTCCCCAGTGTCGTCAGACAGTGTTCTGTGTGCTTTGTCAACCCTTATAGCTGATTTGGGTGGGTCGGTCCGACAAAAGCGCTCAATATAATCGGAACCTGAAATTCTTTTGTCCTAAAACGTTTTAAATAAAAGAATTTTTTTACTTCATTTTTATGTAGAGAAACACTTAAACAGGAATTTCGACAGCAATAATGACACTTCTTCCATCGAGACTTCTCCATAATTAACGATTAGGAGTCACATTAAATCCGTGATGTATTCTACTCAGATCCTAGTTAAAATATATATTTAGTTTTCATTTTAAGTTTTGCTGATGAGTTTGTATCAGACACAGCTTGTGCACCACTTCAGATGCTCTCGGCTTCCCATCTGTCTGGTTTCACACTTCACTGTAGCAACCAGCTCTGCGGAGCTCGCACGTACATTATGCAGTTGCGATCCAAGAGCACCCCACATTTGTTCCTGTGCTACACGCCTCTCCCCTCCCAGGTCTGGACCTCCATGGTGATGCTGAGGAGTGAAATGCCCCCTGATAAAGCCCACACATGCACAACCAGGTTCCTCTTTGTGTGTCAGAGCGTTTGTGGAGAGCATTTGTGATCACAGGGTGGTATGGTCATTGCAGGATGTATGAGGTTCTGGGCTGAGTATGGATAGTCAGGATGTGTATGTGTGCGTAGTCAGAGGATATTTCAGATCTTGTGATATCAGGTTTTGCATGTGATCAGGCTTGTGGTCATTTGGAATCTGTGAGTATATGTGTTGTCAGCATTTGCTTATGTTCAAGCAAGGGTGTATGGTCACTGCGAGCTATGTGCATGTGGTCAGGATATGTTCAGAGAGTGAAGGTGGAAAGAGCATTGTCTGGCTGCTACCTGTTCAACAGTCTTCACCTCTGGTGCATCACTGAGTCCAGTAAAGGCACAAAGGGGATCTGAGTGTCCTGAGGAAAGGAGGAAGGAACAGTGAGGTCAGACCTGCAGGATCTGCTAGGGCTAGGGAGATGGGAGAGATCTGGACCCTGACCAGTGAGAGAAACAGGAAGTCAGGGTCTGAAGGCTGGGAGACCTGCAGGCCCTGGTGATTACTGGGTCTATATGGGAGAGGGACTGAGGTGTTTTGTCAAGAGTTTAAATGGGGGAGGGGATGTTGAGTTACAGGGCTCTGGCATGGGTTGCTGATATGGTTGGGGAGTGGGGATCAATGCAATCTGTGATTTGGGGGGTTTTCAGGGTCACTGATTGTTGTTGAGTGGGGTAAGCAGTTTGTGTACCTCTGTGGGGTCAGTCATGGATGACTATTAAGCAGAGATTGGGCACGTGAGGGGTGAGAGTAGACGTCCTTGATTTGTTCCTATATTAGAAGAACAGACTTCACCTCAATGATCAGAATCTCCTTCAGTGGGGGAGAGGGTCCTATAATGAGTGGTTCATGGAGCCCTACTGAGACCCACCTGGTTCCCATTACCCCTCACTCACGGCCCTATGGGGAGCATCAGGCAGAACCTAGTGGAGGAATCACGTCGTTTTTTAAAGTAAACATATAATAAGTTTACAGAAAACTCCTAAAAAATGATCCCAAAGCCTTCAAGACCCATAGGCACCGCCAACCTGAGGGAAAATATGTAGTTTTTCACGTGAGCTATAAAAAAACCTATGGCCCACATTTACACACCAGGTGAAGTCTGAGCTCTTGGGGGGCCGGCAAGGATAGGGCTACGGATCTGGAGGTCTCTGCTTCAACAACATTTTGGGTCAGGGCGTACGTTTTGAATCTGACTGATATTCAGGTTTCTTCATTTCCATCCTAATAAACCTCCGGAAAGCGTCCCCACAGGTGCAGGCGCGAAGCTGCTTGGCGAACGGCCGACCCGGCCTCTCCAGCAGAACGCGCCAGAGAGGTAATGTGGTTTTGTTTGCATAAAAACGCGGTTTTTGAGACATCAAGTGTAGCAGTTTTCCGTTGTGATGGGTGCCAGAAAGTTTTTTGTTTCAACACATTTACTTTTTTTTTCCTTTCAATGTGAGACTATCTGAGAACAAAAGAAAAGCTCGTCTCTACGACCTACACCTGCGAACCGTCTGCGCCAGCGAAGAGCGGTCCACGTGGGAGGAGCCGCGGACCCCAACCCGGACGCAAACCGCCCCCAGCTGGTCCCACCGCTCTAGGGCGTCTGTGTTAGGGGGTCTTCCTGCGGGAATATATAGCGGGCCGTTCTTTTCAGCCCTCTCCAAACACCTCGGTTCGAGCTTTGGGAGAATTCCTAGTTTCAGGCACGGAAATGATCTCCAAGTCTGTGTCTGGGAAGTGCTCACTTTTCTGTTATTTTAAAATCGAGTCTCATTAAAAAGAATACGTATTATATATTCCACTAGGAGATATACGTATAGATCCTTTACATCCTATAACTCTATATCTTCAATATAAAGGGAAACTAGTATCACTTGCTATGTTTGAAAAATAAAATATATTATTGAAACCACAAAAAAAGTACATTTCTTCGTGTTGCAACTTTACCTGGCACCATCCAAGCTCTGAGAAATGCCCCAGAGGGTGAAGGCCGATTCTTCAGTCACTGCAGCAAATTCACTGCAGCATCTCTGGTGGAAGCTTTGCTGTGGGTGCTCTTGTATAAATGACATGGGACCTCCTAAATGTCTTCCAGGACGCCTGCATATGGGGGAAAAAATAATGCCTGTACCAAAACCCAGTCTAGAACCAGAGACCTTCAAGTTTTCAATCTAAAGCGTTCCCAACCGGGCTAGTCTGACTGTCAGTGTGGGGCTGTGACACACAAATGAGGAAATATCTAAACTATTCTTTGTTCTCTATTCAAAACCATCATTCTGTTCTGCATGTCCTGAAACTCAGAAATGGAAGGTTTCTGGTTACACCAGCAAGGATATGAGAGATAAGCCTTGGTATCTCAGGAGGTCTTTATGGTGCCCAAGTCCAGGACAACTGGCCGGTAAGTGACTCCCATGTCTAGAATCTCCCTGATGCCAGCTCCTCCCCATTCTGCTCAGCGCAGTGAACAGAGCACTGAATCCTATTATCCAATTTACTATCCAATTTACAATCCAGTTTCCAATACTGAAATCCCATTAATCAGGGTCAGGCTCAGCCTCCCAACCACAAAGCATTAATCTCCCCTCCTCGACCCCCGTTCTTCAACCTGAAAGATCACATCAGGTGGCAAGACATATAGAGCCCAGTGTCTGCAGGCACGCAACACTCCTTTTTGTAGTTTTTTTTGTTGCTGTGGTTTTGTCTTTGTTTTTTTGTTTTGTATTAGATGAGATTTCTAGACTGTGTTATTTTTTAAAGCACAAACAACAACAAGACAACAACTTCCAAGTGCCCTTTTTAATAAAGGGAAATAGTCTTCCTCCGTAGGTGTGACCTACGTGCAAATCCTCGTGGTGCTCCGCGTGCAAAAGGGCTGGGGAGAAGAGAACTCGGATCCCTGATGACCCCACTCCAGCTTTCCCTGCGAGCCACCCTTCGCACTTTCCAAAGTCGCTTCCCAAACCTCGCTCCCTGAAGCCTCCACAGGGAGGTGGGTTTCCCGGGCGAACACTCCCCGCGCCCTCAGCTTCTCACCTGCTTCGTTGACGTTTACATCTCGCTTGGAATAGCCTATTATCAAAGGAACCAAGAGCTCACAGTCAGTCCCAAGGCAAAATAAAGGCAGTGTAAGAAGCAAATGCTGGACACTGCACCTGAAAACCGCTGAAATTGTCCTTCTAAAGCACAAAAAAGACAGCAGTTTCCAGGACCTCGTGGCGCAACGGTAGCGCGTCTGACTCCAGATCAGAAGGTTGCGTGTTCAAATCACGTCGGGGTCAAGGATAGGACTTCTCTTTAGCAACTGACATGAGATAGATTTTGTCTACCAGCTTCCAACCTCGGACGTTTTCTTACCTTTTCTTTAGTCCAAAGCGACTTCTTGTGAATGGGTTAGTAATGGACAGGCACATAAGCTGAAAGGTAAGGATGAGCAAAAAGGGAAGATAAACCCACATGAGCAGAAATTTAGGTCGTTCTGTTCTTTCCTTATCAGGACTATGCATCAGATAGGACATTCAGATGACTTCGGATAGGACATTAAATCAGGGCAGGAGGAGACTTTGTTAATGAATTCACTCTGTGAAAGTGGTTTTATCAGGTCCCCAGGTGGATATGGCTCCGTCTCCCTGGGTTATTTGTGTCACCTTGATGAAGAAGTCAATTTCCCAATTCTCTCCTACTCCCTCTCCCCCCCCCCCATATTTTTCATGGTTTGAGCTTCCTTTGTCAAAAGCCACTGAACATTGTGGTTCAAGGGAAAACACTGTGAAGTTGATTCACTATTTATGTTGAGGATGCAGTCCTTGAACTCTGAGAGTGGAAAATTATCTTGGCATTTACCACATTTTTACTTAGGGTTCATCTAAATGCATCTGTCCAATAGGGCTGTGAAATGACCAAGTTCCAGATACAAACCAGTTATCATGACCTGAGAGTGAGGAAAAACCCACATTAGCAGAAATGGAGATCGTTGTGGATTTACCAGGATTGAGCTCTCACTGCGCCAGCCCCAGTCCCTCTTCAGTTTAAAATCTGTCCTTTGCTGAGCCTAAAGAAATAATAAAAAGCCTCCTCTGGGTATGGTTTTTAAAAGGCGATGATTGATGAAATCTTCAAATTAACAGCATAGCACTTGCTTTGATGCCCAAGTGATTTGAACACCCAACCTTCTGATCCCAAGTCAGATGTGCTACCGTTGTGCCACAAAGTCACAAATGCCATTCCTTTTGTGTATGTAATATATGCTAATTTCCTCATTTCTCAGTTGTAAAGTTCAGTATTTGCTGAAGTTCGAGACAGTTTGGAATTCCCTCTAGGCTTCTTGTCCTTTCATTACGAGGATGTACAAAACAAGATAAAGAGGTGGCTAAAGCAGATGTAAACATAAAGTAGACATGTTGGGTGGGAGTTCGGGGAATACTCCCTTTCGTTGTTCACCAGCAACCCGCCCTTCTGGGGTTGGGGGCGGTGGTTGAGGCTCCAGCTATCCTCCAAGCTGATCCTGCCGCTTCTCCAGGACTTCAGGTTCCTGCAACCACTAAGCCAGAGCTTTACGCAAAAGGAGTGTGATGCGGGACGAGGAGAGTTCCCTTTGACAGAGGAGCATCCTGGGGATCACTAGGCGCCAGGGGGGAAATTCTCCCCACCCAGGGGAAGTGGGAGGGGAGCTGACGGAAGGAAATGCTTGATGTCAATCCTCGTCCCCGGAGCGCGTGTTTGGGAGTAGCCTGGGTTCTTAGCTGGAGCCGGGTCCTATTCGGGGGACACAAAAGTGGCCTGCGGACCTGCCCTGTCGTCTTCTTCCCTCCCTACATTCACATTCCTTGAAGTGACATGCAGGACTGACTCCCCCTGTCATCTGTGCAGGGAAATCATGCTAGACCCTCTCTCCCTTCCCTACGTTCAAATGCCCGGAACTTACCTGGTGTGCTGACCGTCCTGGGTCTCCTGTAAAGAGAAACAAGGGCACTGCTGTGGGATTCTGCTATCTGTGCGGGTGGCTTCACTTTTGAAGGTTTTTCCCTCTTTAGAATGACTCTAAGGACAGTTTCCCTAATTTTCCCCAAATGTTTGCATAATCGTAATAAGTCACATACACACGTGATGTTCTGGGAAGTGCGAGCACTGTTCTAGGAGCTGGGGACAGATCAGAGAACAAACTAGACCGATGTTTCAGGGAGGCACCAATCTCATAAGATATCTGAAGAAATTTGACACCTGACAGGCACAGCACAGAGGGAAGCCTGAGGAGAGATCAGGTCGGAATGGAGAGCCTCTTCCTTCCAGCCCTTGACGCGAGAGTGTACTGGAGTCGCACCTAAGAGGATGACTGTTTTTCTTTCTCTTTCTCTCTATTTTAAAAAGAGGACAACTAGGAAAAAAAAAAAAGAGGACAACTGCTACTTTTTTTCTCTTAAAGAGTAAAATCCGATTTTTTATAAATATAGCAAATTTGGATGAGAAAACTTAAAATTACCCATAATCAAACATCTCAGAGAATTCAAGGTTGTTGTGATGATATCCAACTTCCCTGGTAATTGTCTATGTCTATATATCCTGAAACATCACTCTCCTGTACAAAAAAAAAATTTTTTGTAGAACAATTTCCCCAGTAGTACTATACTGACTGGTATTACCTACAAATTTAACGTGTATTTTAAAAACAGCTTTATGAAAGAAAGGAGGGAGGAAGGAAACTCAAGAAGGAAAGAAAAAGGTTGCAAATTGGCTACCCCAGTGGAGAGCCCAGTAAACTCCTTATTTCGAAAGCCTGTAGAGCTGGTTTAGCCAAGACCCACCACCAGTGTTCCCTTCCCAGGTTCTTGGCTTACATTGAATATAGTCCATTCATTCCACATTTCCAGGTGTGGGACATCAATTTCATTTTTGTTTGAATTAGTTTCTTTTCCAGAATATCTAAAGGATTCCTCATTAGTCCTTCGGATATTAGATCATTTGGAAAATTAGAATGTCCAAAACAATTAAGTCAAACAACTTTCTTTTTTCCAAGAAAAGAGATTTCTGGAGTGAAGTATGTAGAAGTTTCTCTCATTAAAACCCCGGAAAAGAGGTGCCTCGGTCTTAGCAGGAGCCCGCACAATGAGCTGGACAATGTACTGGATGCAGTTCCTCCCCCGAGTCAAATCTGATTGTATTTTCCCTTTTTGCATAGAGCCAAAAGCCCTGCACACTGCAGGAACTGGGAAGGCACTGAAGCTACTTCACCATTCCTGTGACTTGGAGAGGAAGAAAAGCAACTTGATTCCAGCCAAGAAAAATATGGAATTCCTCATCACCCCAAGGGCTTCCAGGAGCCACCAACCGGTTTACGGGGCCTCCATTATCCACCAGTTTTGGAAACGTCAGGCTGAGAGCAGGTTCCAAGGTGTCCCTGAGACTCTGCTTGTTTCTGCTCCGCACAGGTGGAGCATCCACAGCATTTTATTCAACTCAGTGGGGCACAATTTGGGACACACTGCTGCTTTCTACATCAGGGTCACAGACCACCTGACCCTCAGTTCGTGTCTCTGCACTACTGAGATGTAAAAACCTTTGGTGCCTGGGACTAATATGCTGGGACTCCTCAGGCTCCTTGACCCTTTAGGGGCTCCTGGATCCTCTGGGATTGTCCAAAGACTGACTGACAAGAAATGAAACTGGGGCGGGATTCAAGGTTCTGGCCCAGAGTCACCTGCTTTTCCATTGAGACAGGACTGAGTGAGGTTGCAAACCCACTAGGGTGAACCTTGGGAGCAAAATTTAAAGGGGGTGTCCAAAACCCCAGTAATCAACATCAATAATATTTTAATTGGGGTAAGATACACACAACATAAAATTTTCCATCAGAACCATTTTTAGGTGTACAGTTCAGTGGCATTAAGTATATTCATATTGTTGTGCAACCATCACCACCGTCCATCCACAGAACTCTGCGTTTTGCAAAACTGAAACTCTGCATCTATTAAACACTTACTCCCCATTCCCCTCTCCATCAGCCCCTGGCAACTGCCATTCTACTTTCTGTCTTTATTTGACTACTCTAGGTAACTTTAGATACATGTTCACAAAAGTCCTGAGAAGGCCCTAAGCTTTCACCTCTGGCTGATCTCTAGTGTCGGTGCAAGCAGGAAGTGGAGGCTAAGTCAGGCTTGTAAATGGCCTGGCTGAGTATTGAATGAGGGCCCAAGTATAGAGCTAATCTGCAAAGAATGAGAGAGTTTCTCTCACTCTCTCTCTTTTTGGCTCCTCACATTCAAGAAAATCTCCATTAAAACACTAGCTGAATATAAGCTAAAGGAACAGAGATTTCAGAGACCATGCAGGACAAAGAATACAGACTTTACAAAAATAGTTTAGAAAAAACACTAAACAATCAGCTACAGCCTACAGCAACCAACAAAAAGAAACCCTGAAGAGGGGGAAGAATCAGGTTTTCAGAGTTACCACATTCTAATATTAAAAATGTTCATTTTCAACAAAATGTTGTGAAGCATGCAAAGAAATAAGAAAGATAGCCCATTCACAGAAGTTGACAGAAGTTTTTGATAAGCCTGGGTGTAGAAGTTTTATTTTACTCTATAATTACAGGAATATATTGCTAGCCAGAATTTCTAACTTTTTATTTTGTTAAATATAATTCAAGCCTAGAGAAAAATTGCAAGAATGGTAAATGAATTCCCATATTTTCCCCACCTAGATTTACTAGTTTTTAACATTTTGTTACATTTGCTTTAAAGGCATATAAATTCATACACATATACATATATTTATATACATACATATATACATATTATTTGTATTATTATTGTCATTTTTGTGAATCTTTTGAGAGTAAGTTGCAGACCTCATGACACTTAACCCCTAAACATTTTAGCATGTATCATGCTACATTTTAGCACGTATTATGCTAAAGAACAGAGACATTCTCTTATATAACCCCAGTACAATGATCAAATATTGGAAATTTAACATTAATACAACAATATCTAATATATACAATATATATTTTACAAATTGTCCCAATAATGTCTTTTATAGAATTTTTTTCTAATTCAGCATCCAATCCAGGATTATGTATTACGTTTAGTTTCCATATCTCTTTCGTTTCCTTTAACCTGGTACATTTCTCAGCCTGCCTTTGTTTTTTATGACATTGATGTTTTTGAAAAATATAGGGCCACTGTTTTTTAGAACGATCCTCAGTTGGGGTTTATCTGATTGTTTCTTCGTGATAAGATTTAGGTTATACAGGTTTTTTTGCTAGTGAGGATACACAGAGATAATGTGTCCTTCTCAGGAAGATATTCTAAAGCACTGGCTGATATTCCCCAATTTGGAGAAAAAGAACTTAAGGGATTTACTCCTTCCACTTACTCCTTCAAGAAAATAACAACTGGGACTGGCCTGGTGGCATAGTGGTTAACTTTCTGCACTGTGCTTCGGCGGCCTGGGGTTCATGGGTTCGGATCCCATTGGTAGACCTGCACACTGCTCATTAAGCTGTGCTGTGGTGGCATCCCACACAAAACAGAGGAAGATTGGCACAGGTGTTCCCTCAGGGCCAATCTTCGTTACCAAAAAAAAAAAAAGATGATAACTCATAACAGCCAATATTTATTAAGTTCTTTTCCCATTTATTCTTCACAATAACCCAAGAGGTAGGTACAATTATTATGCCCATTTTGCACATAATGAAACTGTAACTCAGGTTAAATCACTCATCCAAGGGCACATGCCAGTGGGTTTTGGAATCGGGATCTGAATCATGGAATCTGACTTAGCAGTCAAGAGCTTAACCATTATTGTACACCTGTCTCTGAAAGATTACTAGCGCTTCACTAAGAAGGCAGAAGAGGTATAGTAAATAATGTCACAGAAATCGTTGCCTTGGTTGGAACCCAATCAAAGGAAAGAACAATCAACTGGAGGAAAGTGTGAACACACTAAACAGAAAGAGTGAATGGGAGAATTGCTGACAAAAATCACCAACTCGAACATCATGGTAGAAAAGAAACCCAGGCTCAAACTCAACCCCTAGAGTACAGTGTATGGCCTTCATTCAGCAAAGCTGATCTGTGGGTTTGGAGCTTCAACAAAATTAGAGGTTGAAAGGCAGTGGAGAAAGAATTCTTCACCTACAACTACCCAAGGCCATGCATCGTTCTCAACCGGCTCAGGTTGCTAAAGGACTCTATAGTGAATGCAAACAAATGCAATGACCTCCACTCACTTTAAGAGAAGAATTCCCTAACTATAAATAGCACTCAGATAAACAAGATGAATGGAAGAGAATCCACCAAAGTAAGCATTTTGTGTAAATAGTGGACCCTGAAAGATCTGTTTATCTTCAAAGATGACTAAATTGAGTTCTATTTATGGTTGACTAGGGGTTTGGATCAACCCTTCTAGGGAAAATAACTAGAGAAGCTAAATGAAATAAAACAAACAGATGGTTGAAGGCATCAGAGGGCTACCCAGGCAATGAAAATTTGCAGAGACAAGATCCAGAAAAGCCAAAGAGGTGAGATCCACATTTGGGGCCACATTTCTCATTAAGATAATTGCTGGTTACAATAGCAAAAGTGATAGCTAAGAGGCTGGGATGCTGAAAAGCAACCTCTCCATGGAGAAGCCCCGGTGAACACTGCAGGCTTTCACTAGGAGAACTGGGAGGCTGGAGTGTAACAGTGTGAACTGGAAATAGACCAGATCTCTCCAGGACAGAAGTCCAGCTCAAACCTTGATTGTCTATTTCTCATTACTTCATTTTTACCATTTCATTTTAGCTTCTAATTTATTGAATATCACTGAGTATGATGTTCTCAGTGATATTTTAATTCTTCCACATATTTCATGTTTTCTTATATATAATTTCACTTATGATTTGCTTTTTAAAACACAGTTTCCAGAAATTTATCTAGTTTATTTTGAGTATTTTTTATTTCATCTTAAGTTTACTTTTGAATTGATTGTATTTTCATTGTTTTCTTCCTCCTAGATGCTTTAAAATTTTTGTTTTGTTTCCCTAAAATCTAAAATATTCAAACAATTTATCTTTTCACTTTCTTCTCTAATAATGAACATATTTAAAGTGATAGTATTTTTCCCTGAATATTTCTTTGACTTTCCTTCATGAGTCTTGATATGGTAGACTTATATTTTAAAGGATTCAATAGAAATATAATTATAAGATTTTATTCATTTTTATGAGCAAAATGACCAAAATTAAGTATGAATCTAGAATATGTGAACACTAAAACTTATTTTAACAACATAAGTGGTGCTACACTTTAAATACTGAAAGTCAAGTTTACATTGAAAACATTTTAAAATTATAATTTACTTGGACTACTAAAAATGCAAATAATTGAAAAGAAGGAAAATTTATAGGTCAATTTTATGACTATAAAGCAATAAAATTTGTAATTAATAATATGTCAACTTATACATATAAAAAATAAAACCTCAACTAGTGAGAAAATTAACTTTTTAATAATAATTGAGAAACTGTGAATAAAAAAGACCCAAGAGTCTATTTTGTGGTGAAAGAAAGACTCATGTCAGCAATAGGGAAGTAGAACAAACTGTTCTCTAATAAAGGATATGTGGAAAAGTTAAAGATAATGATAATAATGTAAATAATAGATTTAATTTATTGACTGACTCTACAAGGTCACGACACTTTTTATTCATTAATTTAAAAATGTATACAACCACTCTCTTCTGGATATAATTGCACTTTTTAACCTATGCAGTTACTCATTCTGGAGTTCAAAGCAACAGGAAGAACAGTGAAATTCATCAGGGATGAAGAATTTCCACGCTGAATGTGAAGATGCTCCCAATGATCACCTCGCCTGCCCTTTCCAACTTTGGACCTTCCATCTTTGAGTTTGCTCTTTCTTGCTTTGGGTTAATAGATACAAAACATTCAGGGAGATGGAATAAAAGAGCACAGGGTCACTTTTCCACTTGGAGAGAGGCTGATGCAGAGAATCAGACAGAGCAGAACTGCTAATGATTTTTACAGAAGCTGTTTGTGGAGATGAGGCAGAGGTTAGCATTGAAATGTCCTCTGCCACTCATGTCCTTACATAGTCTCCATCTGCCTGGGTGAGCTCTTTGGAGCATAGGGGAAAACACCTGAAGATGTCACTTTGATGGATCCTCTGCAGCTTATAGTGTAACTGAATTCAGTGGGTTCACCTCTTGGTGAGTGTGGAGCCAAAAAGCACAACCAAGGCTGAAATGGGTGAAGAAAAAGTTTATTGCTCACACAAGCAATGGAGAACACCAGGGATAGCTCCCAAAGCAGTGTCTCTTCGAGCTTAGTGCCAGCAGAGACTTTATACATCAGAGTGCAGAGGATATGTTACAACTGTGTAACAACTGGGCCCAATCAGGGTGCACGTGCAGACTGTTACATAACATGCCATTACATAATGAGTTCAAGGAACATATCATTACATAACAGGTCCATGGTAACTTTTGGACACTTAGAGCTGGAGCAGTTTGCAGGGGTCTTGCTGCAAATGTGTAAGTTTTACTGTAGAATGGCAACATCTGTATCAACCTCTGAAAACATTTAGTTTTCTCCTTGTCTGGAAAACATCTGACATCCCATGTCAGTTATGGATCAGATTCTCAGTAACCCTTTCCTTACCTGGTTTCTGGTCACAATAGGAGGCATAGAGAGGTCTTGGGAATCCAGACAGTGGGACTGAATTGGAAATGGTTTGGGGCTGGAAGTCATAGGGCCCATCTGTTCTTGAAACATTAAAAGATCAAATTCACCTGGCCTTCCCCTTAGATACCTACTTTATACTTTCCAATTACCTATGTAAATAGCCCTGAAAATAGTCCTGCTCACTTCCTGGTTCCTCTGAGAATCTCAAGGGAGCTCTGTGTCCGGAGCAATCTGAGCTCAAGAGAGTTCCCATTCATACGGCTGTAATTTTGTCAAGTCCCCTGGCTTGGGACTTCAGGATCCCTTAAGAGCCCTCATTGGGTTAATTGGAGCTAATTCTGGACATTTCAAGGATTGAGGCACACAAACTCCTTCCGAGAGCAGCATAGTGTTTGCCCGTGAATAAACTCCTGGGGAAAGAGAGAAAAATGTAGCCCCATAACCCCAGCTGGAGAGGAACATGAAGGAATCCCTAAGATGCTCCAGAACATTCTTTCCTGTGCTCTAGGCCCTTGTTGCCTCTAAGTCTGTTTTTCAGGTAGTTACCTTATTTATTCTGCATAGTACAGTCTTAGTCTAGTCAACTGGGATCTGAAAGTTCAAAATTATATCATTACCTTGAGCAGCAAAGTGGAATAATGGCCCTTAATAAGTGGATCTGAGTCCCCCGACTCTGTCCTTCATCAGCACTGAGATCTAGGCCTCAACACAGAGAAGCACTGAACTACAGAACAAGAAGAGGCATTAGAGATGATTTATTTTAGAATTTTCCATTTTACAGCTCACAAAGTAAGTAGTAAACAACATGGAGTATTCCATAGATTCTAAGGCACCATGGAATTACAAGATGCACCATTATTTTCTGTGCCACCAATAAAGAGAAACCACTGCCAATAAAAATATGACATAATACTTTCTTATCACTTTGACCTTTTATTTCACATTATTAATAGATCCCTTTTAGACTTATTTAGGCATACTTTTAATCATACACTTTAAAACAATATATGACTCGTACTCACATAAAAAGGAAAATAAAATGGTTAAGCCATTGCTAAACTTTTTACATTCAGAATCCTATTCTTTTGAATCATTTTTCCATTCAGTGTTGTCCATGTTTTTCCACCCAGTGTCATATTCCTTGCCACCAAGAGTATTGGTAATACAGCAATTCTTAAGTATGCTCCACTATAGTGTCTGAGATTGTTACCAAGCAAGGGCTCATTGCCCAACATGCATAGAAGCCAATGCTATGGCACTGGCTTTTGAGAGAAGAAAGAGCTTTACTGCAAGGTCGACCAGCAAGGAGACAGGTGGACAGGCTCAAATTTGTCTCCCTGAGCTGAAGCAGGGATAGATATTTAAGGAGTTTGGAGTGGGGTAGTTACGCAAAACACTAGCTTGTTGGAGTCTGACTGGAGGGTGGGAGTGTAACAGTCTTATAAGTCCGGTGTGCTACAAATCGAGGGACCCCTCGCTTCTTATTAGGTTCCCCAAACAGCTTTCTTTTCACATTGAGTTCCATAGTTAGGGAACTTTTGGTTCCTAGGTGGCTTGAGGTGATCTGAGGACAAGGTTTCCATCTTCTGAGTGTGCTCCAGCTGCATGTCTTGCAGTTTTTTGCTCGTTGCCCCTGCAAGATAACTTTGATATTTTGTTATTGATACAATAGGGCCAGGACGAATTGGTCTATGATGGTTACAGGATTTTCTTCCAAGCTGTTGACACTCGTCCTGTGTACCTGTGTATTGGCACAGGCATGATGATGACTCACCACTGGCATCTGGCCAACAAAACCTGTAAGGACTTTTGGATTTCAGAGATAGGAAAATGTAAAAAAACTGCACAAATTACAATCAGTGAAAACAGGAGGATTCACAGTACAGTCTGCTTTTCATGATAATACAACCACTCCTGGGTCACTTCTGAGTAGCTGGTTAATTGTGTGTTCCTTGCCTGTGGTGTTTAGAGTCAAGCTGAGAAGTACCATAGTCATAGTCTCTTGACTATCCTTGTGAGTCTCGTATGAACAGTAGTAGTATTGTGGGTGTCTGCACAGCACATGACAGAAAGATGTCTTGTTAATTTAATCATACTTATTGGAATTTTGCACTTTAGCTGGTATTTATATTTTATAGTTTTAAATTTAACTTATAGCTGGCTGCTGTGATTACGTTGGGGAACATGTTGATACTGTTTTGGGAAAAACATATTATTTAAAACAAAACAAAATAAAACAAATGTACATGTATTGAAAAGTATTACCCTAAAAGTGCTCAGAAAGCATCTTGGTTGCTGACTCCATCAGGATGGGCTAAGTTATGCTATAGAATCAAACAACCTGAAAAATCTCAGAGACAACAACCAAGGTGTCTTTCTTACTCATTCTACATGTTCACATCTTCACTCTAGAGCACAGACTGATAGAATAGTCTTAGATGAGATATTCTGAGTCTCATGGCAGAGGGAAAAGAAATGGTAGATGAGAAGCTGACTCTTAAACAGGACAAAGATGCATATTCTCTCAAGGAGGTTATTGCAAGTCACAGGTCCAAGCCTGAGTTCCACTGGGCAGGGAAGTATGATCCTCCTACAAGGAGGGGCAGCAAAGGTTCTGAACAATAATGTAATCTACAATGGGTGCCTGGTTAAGATATACCTATGGAGAGACAACCTGGAAGTAGTCTGTGCTTCCTTCTACCCCATGACTTTAGAATTGAGTACAGGGAAGTTGTATTAGTCAGAGTTCTCCAAAGAAATAGAACCAATAGGACACACACACACACACACACACACACACATAAATATATATATATAGAGAGAGAAAGAGATTTATTATGAGGGATTGGCTCATGCAATTGTGGAGCTGAGAAGTCCCATGATCTGCTATCTCCAAGCTGGAGGCCCAGGAAAGCCGGTGGGGCATAGTTCTAGTCCAAGCCTGAAGGCATGAGAACCGGGAGAGTCCTGGTCCAAGTCAGAAGACCCAAGAACAGAATGCCAATGTTCACGGGCCAAAGATAGATGTCTTTGCTCAAGCAGAAAGAGTAAATATACCCTTCCTCCACCCTTTTAGTCTATTCAGGCCCTCAAGGGATTGGATGATGCCCACCGGCATTGGTGAGGGCAATCTTCTTTACCAGTCTACCAATTCAAATGCTAATCTCTTCCAGAGACACTCTCACAGACACACCCAGAAATGTTTTACCAACTTTCTGGACATCCCTTAGCCCAGTCAACTAAACATAAAATTAACCTTCACAGAAGTTGGATATATTCCCATCTGAAAACCTCTCATTTTTCTGTGAAATAGATGGTGGTGAATTCATTGACAGAGGGGCTTTGTGATGAGGTAGAGAGCTTAGGAGAGCAGTATCTGGAAAGGCTGTTGAATGGAGTCAGAAAAAAAGACAAACACAGATAAAAGGAGATAACCATAGATAAATAAAGAACTGCCAAATTATGCTAGGACCTAGTTGAGGTTGGGAATAATAAGTGTGGAATGGCACCTTCTTAACACTCGACTTTGTCAGGCTCTGTGCTTGGCACAGTGATGCACAAAACATGCATGGTCTTGTTAACCGAAACCAAAGTGGGCTCGCCTCCTGGCAAGTTAAATTAGACTCTCCACCAGAAGTAGTTGTCACACAAAGTAAAGTATATTTGCAGCAAATAGGGGACCATGTGGAATCATTTCCAAAGTCATGGCTTCCTGAACAAAGGGAAGCAGGGACCTTTTATTTCGGGTGGGGAATGAATATTCAAAAGGGAGAGGTGGGTATTCGCTTGCGCAGGCTCAGTTGGGAAGCATGCTTCCACATACACCGCAGGTTATGGTAATGAGGCCTGAGCTCCTCCTGAAGAGATCTTCGTATTAAAAATAAGGCAAAGGTCATGGGCGTAGCTCTTGTGGTGATGCTTGGTCTGGTTCAGGGTGGTTGGTGATTGTATCTCCTTAACATAACAAAAGGGGAAAAAAAGACAATTTGGAGAAACAGTTAAATGCTTGCCAACCCACCCTTGAGTTCCTCGGGGCAATTAGTCGGTGACAGTCTTTGTTCTCATGGAACTTACAGTCAAGTGGGGAAGATGTACGTTAAATAGCAGCAAAAATAAATGTATAATTACAAATTGTGGCAAGTCTATGGAGATAAAGAAAAGGATTCTGTGAGAGAATTAATTTGAAATAAGGAGAAGGAGGTCAGGGAAGGCTTCACTGAAGAAGTGACATTTGAACTGAAATCTGAAGGATGACTAGATGGAAATGTTCTAAACAGAGGGAATGTGTAGATTAAAGGACAGCAAAGAATTAGGGATGTAGGAGATACTAAAAAAGCCCGTGCGATCTAAGTATGGAGAATGATAGGGAGAGAGTGATGGGGTTCAGGGCAGGCCACTCCAAGATGTGCCACTCTGGTGTGGATTATTTCAAGCTGAAGACAATAAAGGCTCAAAAGACTCTGAAAGAAGCTTTCCCTTCCCCATAACTGCCTAAAAGAATTTAAGATAGAAGGCCTGTTCCAGGAAGGAGCTAATACCAGGAGATAACTATAGTATAGTGTAAACTATGTGTGATAAGAAAGGCACTAACGAGTCCATCTTATGGAAATTTTGCCACATTCTCAAACATTTGCTTTGCCAACTCCGTGTGAATCACCTTCTTCTCCTTTGAAGTCCCAAACCACTACCCCCAACAACCTCCTTTCTCTTTGGCTGAAGATGCTATTTAACCTGGCAACTCAGCCATTCTGGTGAGTTACCCAGCTTTTCCTAGGTCTCTCCCATGTATACATGTTATAAAGCTTTGTTTGATTTTCTCCTATTATTCTGTCTCATGTCATGTCAGTTTAATTCGTAGCCCAGCCAGAAAGGACCTAGAGTGGGTAGAGGATAAGTCTTCCTCCCCTACAATAGCAGCAGATAATTCAGAACTGGCAGAGCCAGATTATGCAGGGTTTTATAAATTGCAGTAAGGAGTTTACATTTTACTCCAAGGCAGAGGGAAGCCACTGAAGGGTTCTGAGAAGAGTGACATAAATAGATTTAATTTTTAAATGTTCATCTTGGCTGTCTTGAATAGCATGAATTGGGGAAAGGCAAGATTAGATGTGGAGAGACTATTCAGGTGAGGTAATCTGGACTAGAATGACACTCGTGATACATACAATTGGTCTCTCCCAACTTCCGAGAACTAGAGCTATAGCCCCGAGCATCTCTGACACTAAGTAAAGACTCAGGGGAAGTGGTCCTTCCAGTACTAACTCTCCTAAACTCCAGGTCCGCACAATCCTCCACTTGCTTCTTTCTCACATCTAACTTTTCCTTGTGAACTCATTCCTAATCATGTTTCTTCTTTTATATCTCTTCAATCAACACTGCCTCTGCTTTTTATTTATCAGCCAGTGCGCTTTCAACAAAATCAGCACTAGCACTCAGTTCACAGATTTGGGGCTTCATTATAAGAAAGAACGAGAACTACTAGGGAAAAGACTTCGTGTAACGGGTCCCCACCCCCCACTTCCAATTAATAATCGTACACTAAAATCATTTGGAGCTTTTAAACGACAGCTTCTCATTTTATTCGGAAAGGAGACCGACCTATTAGGTGGGGAATTATCTCCATTTTAAGGCTGACAGTGAAGGCCGGCAGTTCTCTCCCCTCGCTCTGCAGACGCCCCCGAGGCCAGGCACCGGTGTCCCCGAGCCCTCTGGGAAGTGGAGTCCTTGAGCCGGACCCCCGACCTGGTGCGGTCGCCTCAAGTGCGCAGATGCGACTCCAGACGGAACCTTCGACTCGAGCCTTTCGTCTCCCCGCAGCTCTGGGGGTCCGGGAAGCGACTCCGCGCGCCCCTCCCAGAGCGCAGCCCGGCGGGATCCCCCCTGTGGCCGGAGCCGGGTCCGCAGCGCGTCCGCGGGTAAGAGCAAGCCGGGCCTGAGCGCGAGTCGCTGCGACCCGCCCGTCCGTCCGCGCGGCTCTAACGCCTCCCGCCGCAGCCCGAGCCGGGGAAGGTCTGGGCCCTGGCCCCACCCCCGGGCTCTCCGCGCGCTCCTCCGGTGGGGCCCTCGAGTCAGGTTTGTGGGTTTAGTTTCGAGCGAAGGGAGTCCCGGAAGCGGCGTTGCTGCTAAGCCCTCTGGGAAGTGGAGTGCCGGCGCGTGAAGGGAACGTGGCGGGGAGGGGGATTCTGGGAACTGGAGTGCAGAGGCGCTGGGGCTAGGCTTCTGACGGTCGGAGAGCGCGAGCGACTCCCGCTGGTTTTGCTCTTAAATCTTGTTGCTCCACCGAGAGCCTTAAGGTTCTGAACATTTGGGATAGAAAGGAAAAAATGGGGCCCGTGTCTTACTCATTCCCCTTCTGTGCTTTGCTCTAACAGAGTTTTTGGGCTTCCCTGTATTTGGGGGTCAGGTCAAGGGGTTCGGCTCTGAGCGAGCAAGGGGATCCTGGCCTGTGTATTTTCAGTCGTCAAGAGCGAGTGAGGAATTGGCTGTATAAGGGCCCCATCTATCAACTGCCTTGTGTTTATGAATAGCAAGGATGAACCAGCTGTGGGAGCCCTGCTTGTAGTTACTGCTACCATAATCACAGGACCTGTGGCCGCTTGTGTACTTTAGGGTCCTCATGGCAGTCTCTGCGTGGTCTGGAACCAGGTAACTGAGGCTCACACTTCACTGCCCTGATTCTGTCCTGTTTCTGCCCTGGTGTAGCCTGTAGTGACTGATCTTGGCACTCCAGAGGATGGTCTTCCAGCTGTGGACATTAATTTAGCCTAACTAATAAAGATTCTAAGCAAAGTCGAATTACTTCTGAGGCCATAGGACTTAAATGCATAGGAATACGCCTCCTAGGAATAGAGACACAGGAAGATGCCCCAGGGAGCAGGAATCAATTACAGAGGAGGGCAAGCCTAACCACAAAATCTCCCTTCAGAGCTTCAGAGTAGAGTTGAATGATTTACGCAAAGAAGCAGATTATGTGTTGCTGAGAAGTCCATGTTTATCTCATCTGAAACAGTGAATAAGGAGGAAGTCATAGCAATAACAGGACAAAGAAGAGAAGCTGATCATGGATTATCTGCCCATTGAAGTTGAGGAAGAAGGTAAGAATTACAGAAATAAACATGGAGTTGAAAGTGGAGGAAATACCGTTGATGAGAATGAAAAGGTTAGGCGCCCCCAAGTGATAGAAAAGGGAAGCGGACACACGTCAAGAGAAATCCCCCAAGAAGAGAAACTCTCAGTGAGCTACCATGTTTGGAAATTACTCAGTGGGCTCCTTGTAACGCATTCTCCAGTCACATCTTCCTCTTTAAGCACGTCTGTGCTCATCCACATTCCCTCTGAAGCCGTGGAAGGGAGAGTATTCCGTAGTGCTTGTTTTTGTGATAAAAGACAGGTCACACTCTTCCACCTCCGTTAGACTGTTCCAAAAGGTTGATGTATTGTGGGTCTGTAAGTTTAACTTTTTGGTCAAAGCACTTTCACTTTATCTTACCCTATCCTCATCTGAACTTTTTGAGTTAAATAGAGTAGGCCTTATATATGTAATTCTGCTAGCTTATGATAACTTTTGTCCTAATGAATTTGGAAGTGAGAAGATAGAGTTTACTTCCTTCATGGCTTTTTTCCTACTCCTTCCAGCCATAATTACTGAGGATGCTTCTCTGCCCCCAAAACAGAGCACAGAAGAAATGGAATCTACTGTTGAGCTCCTTCCTGTTGAGTTCCAGGCGAGTTTGGGTTTAATTTCCCTCCCTTATATCTTAGCTTGGTGTTCACAGTGTGTCCTTGTTTCTTTCTTCATGTTGCTTCCAAGGTCCACAGAAATCCCATCTAGAGAACTGAACCAAAGTAATTTTTTTCTTGAAGACTTGAACTCTGGGGAGAGCTCAGGCTAGAGCTTTAAATTTGGGAATAATCTGTGTGGATGGTATTTTAAACCGTGAAACTGTGATCAGTAAGGGAATGAGTGTAGATAGAAAAGAGATGGGATCTTATTACTGAGTCCTATGCTCTCCATCACTTAGAGGAACCAACAAAGGAGACTGAGAAGATGTGGCCAGTGAAGTAGGGGGAAGCCAAAAGTGTGGCATCCTGGTAACCAATTGAAGAAGGTGTTTCAAGGAGAAAGGAGAGATCAGCTGTGTTAGATGCTGCTGCTAGGTCAAGTAAGATGAGGCCTGAGAATTGGCCATTGGATTTTAAAATATGAAGATCATTGGTAACTGCCGAGAGCAATTCCATGGAGTGGTAGGAGTGAAGCCTGATTGGAATGGGTTCAGAAGAAAATAGGAGGAGAGAAATTGGAGCCAGGGACTATAGGTAACTATTTTGGAGAGTTTTGCTCTAAAGGAAAGGCTAGAAGTAGGGTGATCGCTGGAAGGAGTAGTAAGACCAAATTTTTTTTTTTTTTCTAAAGACAGGAGAAACAACAGATTGTTTATAGGTATGTAAGAGTGGATGGAGATGAGAAGATGTCTAAGGACTGAGTTCTGAAGAACTCCAACATTTAGAGCCACTTTTCAAACATTATTTATTTTAAATAAATCCTGTGAGTTAGGGATGATACCTATTTCACAGATGAAGAAACTGAGGCTCATGGTAACATGCGCAGAATCATAAATGGTTGTGCTCTGATCAGAACCTAGGTATGTCTGAGTCTAAATCCTATGCCTGTAACTGCTCTATTCTTTTGACGGACTTTCCCACAAAGTATTCTCCAATTAATTATGGTCAACAAAGTACACTCACGTGCCTGTCAATATAACATAAAGTATGAATCTTATCTTAGAACATTTGATGATTTTCCATTTGAAATCAGGAAACTCATTCATTCAGAACAACTTTAATTACTAAAGGATAACTAAATAAATCTAAAAGTCATGGCCCTCAGCACAGAGAAAGAAGGAGCCTCTACTAGAACAGTGTGAGAACAGCATGCCTGTCTATATGTATTCAGGATATCAAGCTGAATTTCTGTTAAATCTCAGGATATTCCAGGAATCAGTATAAATTACATTTTTGAGGCTTATCCCATCTACAACATAATCAGTAATTAGCATTTGGTTATCATTCAATGGTTAATTTGTATTATATTTATTTAAGAAAATATGTAAGAGGCAGAAGAATATAGTTAAGAGTATAGCTTTCAAGTCAGACTGCCTGGGTCCAAATCTCAGATCTGATCCTTACATCTGTAAATAATGTTAATAATAGTACTTACCTCATATAGTTATTATTACAAGAGATAGTTCATTCAAAGGACTTAGCACATAGAAAGTAAATTATAAATGTTAGCTATTATTATTATTTTCCCTAACAGATTAATACTTGGAAATTTTAGAATATTCCATTAAAATGGTTAAAATAAAGATTTAACCTTCAGATTAAAAAGCACTTCCTCTTCCAGATTGTTCTCTTCCATCAAAGATTACCAAGCCCTAAAAGAATGTGCTTGTACTTCCAGGAATTGGTGACAGTCAAGGATGAGGAAATGGACTTCACCTACGTGGAGGTGGAACAGCTGAATTCTGCCCAAAGGTACATGGGCATGGACATGAAGGTGGAGAATTGTGGAAGCCTGGTATTTTGGGGTAAGGAAGTCATTTCGTAATTCAAAGTGCTTACTGAGATGTAAGCTTCCTTAACAACTAATGGCCTAATAACTAAAATGCCATAGTTTTGCTTAGGATCTAGAGAGCCCTGATCCCCTAGGGGATCCCTGATAACTTTGGGCTCAGAATTGTTCTTCTTTTCTATTTTGGCTAGTGAAAGTTTATCATATGTGGAACTGAAAAGGACAGCTTCATCATATTGATTTTAAGACTTATAAAGCTACAGTAATTCAAACAGTGTGATATTGGTGAAGGGATAGATGTAAATCAATGGAACAGATCAGATAGTCCAGAAATAGACCCACACTTATATGGTCAATTAAGTTCTGAAAAAGATGCAAAAGCAATTCAATGTTAAAAAGAGAATCTTTTCAGGGGTTGGCCCGGTGGCGCAGTGGCTTAGTTCGCGCTTTGGCAGCTCGGGATTCGCGGGTTTGGATCCCAGGCACTGGCCGACGCACTGCTTGTCAGCCATGTTGTGGCAGCATCCCATATAAAGTAGAGGAAGATGACCATGGATGTTAGCCTAGGGCCAGTCTTCTTCAGCAAAAAGAGGAGGACTGGCAACGGATGTTAGCTCAGGGCTGGTCTTCCTCTCACACACACACACACACACACACACACACACACACACAAAAGAATCTTTTCAATTAATGGTGCTGAAACAATTGGACAACCATATAAATAAAAAAAAACAAACTTCAATCTGTACCTCCCACCATATAGTAAGTAACTCAAAATGGGTGACAGAGCTAAGTATAAAATCTAAAACTATAAAAGAAAACATTAGGGACAGTCTCTGTGACCTTTTGTAAGGCAAAGTTTTATTATATATGACACTGAAAGCTCAATCCAATAAAACCATCTGGATCTCAAGTTTGCTTTGTTAGAAGGTTTTTGACCTTGAATCTAAGTCCTTTGCTAGATGTAGGACTATTCAGATTATCTGTTTCTTCTTGAGTGAGCTCTGCGAGTGATTTCCCATCTTTCATTCCTGATGTTGGTCATTTTTATCTTCTCTCTTTTTTCTTTGTTGGCCTTCCTAGAGGTTTAACAATTTTATTGATCTTTTCAGAGAACCAGCTTTTGGTTTCATTGATTTTCTCTATTTTCTGTTTTCAATTTTATTTATTGCTACTCTTATCTATTATTTTTTCCTCTTTGCTAATTTTGTGTTTAATTAGCTCTCTTTATTAGTTTCTTAAGGTGGAAGCTTGGCCATTAATATAAGATCTTAATGTAATGTAATGCAATCATGTGCCTCATAGTGACGTTTCAGTCAATCACAGATCACAGATATGATGGTGATCCCATAAGATTACTACCATATAGCCTGGGTGTGTAGTGGTCTATACCATCTAGGTTTGTGTAAGTATATTATGTGATGTTTGCACAATGACGAAATCACTTAACAATGCATTTCTCAGAATGTATCCCTCTCATTAAGTGACACATGACTGTATAATATAATATCTTTCTTATTATATCTTGATCATTAATATAAGAATCTTCATATAATATAATATCTTTATTCTCTTCTAATATGAACATTTAATACTATAAATTTCCTTCTAACTGCTTTAGCTATGTTCCACAATTTTGATGTGTGGTATTTTCATTTCCATTCAGTTCAAAATAATTTCTGTTTTCATTTGTGACTTCCTCTTTGACTCATGGGTTATTTACAAGTTTCCAAATTTTAGGTGATTTTCAATAAATTTCTAGTTTTAATTTTGTAGTTTTATTCTGCTGTGGTCAGAGATACTTTGTATGAATTCAGTTCTTTAAAATTTTTGAGGTTTGTTGTTTTATCCATAATATAATTTTGATAATTGTTCCATGTGCACTTAAAAATAAATGTCAATTATTGTCAGGTTGGTTGATAGTGTTGTTCAGGTCTTCTATATCCTTACTGATTTCCTGTCTACTGGCTTCTATTGATTACTGACAGAAGAGTGTTGAATTCTCCAACTATAATTGTGGGTTTGTCTATTTCTCCATTTGGTTCTGTTAGTTTTTGCTTAGTGTACTCTGAAACACTTTTGTTAGGTGCATACACATTAAGAATTGTTATGTCTTCTTGGTGAATTGACCTCTTTATCATATAATTTTCCTCTTTAACCATGGTAATATTCCTTGTTTGGAAGTTTATTTTGTCTGATATTAATATAGCCACTCTAGCTTTCTTTTAGTTAGTGTTTGCATAGTATATTTTTCCATTCTTTTTGTTTAACTTATTTAAAGTGAGTTTCTTGTGGACAGAATATAATTGGGTCTGGTTTTTAAATCCATTCTGACAATCTCTGTGATTTTCAATTGGTGTGTTTAGACTATTTACATTTAAAGTAATTATTGGTATGGTTGGATTTAAATCTTCCATATAGCTAGTTGTTTTCTATTTGTTCCTTCTTTTTCTTATTCATTTTTTTCTTTTTCTGCCTGGTTTTTGATTATTTTTTATTGTTCCATTTTATCTCCACAATAGCTTATCATTAAACCTTATTTTTAAAGATTTTTAATGGCTATCCTAGAGTTCCCAATATGCTTCTTTAATTAATCACAGAACACCTTTACAGAATATTATATCACTTCACACATAGTATAGGAACCTTACTTCTATAAACTTCTAATTCCTCCCTCCCATCTTTTGTGTAATTGTTGTCATGCATTTACCTTTACATATGCTATAAATCTACAATATATGCTACTGTTTTTGTTTAAGACAGTTAATTATCTCTTGGAGCAATTTAAAATAAGAAAAAATGAATTTTATATTCCATTTCTAGCAATCTTCATTTTTTTTGTATAGAGCAGGGGTTGGCAAACTTTCTCTATAAAAGGCCATATAGTAAATATTTTCTGTTTTGTGAGCCATACACTCTCTGTTGCAACTACTTAACTCTGCCATTGTAGCATGAAGACAGCCATAAACAATACATAAACAAATGGAGTTGGCCAGATTTGGCCTGTGGGCCATAATTTGCTGACCCCTGGTGTAAATCCAAGTTTTTGACTGGTTTCAGATACCTTCTGCCTGAAGAACTTTCTTTAACATTTCTTATAGTGCAGGTCTACTGGTAATGAATTCTCTCAGCTTTTGTTTGTCTGAAAAAGTCTATATTTCATCTTCATTTTTGAAAGATATTTTCACTGTATATGGAATTCTTGGTGACAGGTTTTTTTTCTTTCAGCATCTTAAATGTCACTTTATTGTCTTTAGGTTTATAATAGTTTGTGAGCAAAAGTTTCTGTAATTTTTATCTTTCTTCTTTTATATGTAATGTATCTTGTTTTCTATGGTTGCCTTTAAGATTTTCCCTTTATCTTTGGTTTTCAACAGTTTGAATATGATGCGTCTAGGGGTGTGTGTGTGTGTATTTCATCCTACTTGGGGTTGTCTGAGTTTCCTTGGATCTTGGTTTGATGTCTTTCATTAGTTTCCGAAAATTATCAGCTATTAACTCATCAAATATTGTTTCTGCCCATTCTCTTTGTCTCTTCTCCTTCCAGGATTCCAATTACATGTATATTTGAGCATTTGATATTGTCCCACAGCCTTAAATGCTCTCTTCTGGTTTGTTAGTTTGTTTTTCACTCTTTTTTCCCCTTTGTGTTTTAGTTTGGGTAATTCTATTGACCTATTTGTGAGTTTATTGATTCTTTTCTTAGCTTTGTTGACTCTATTGATGCACCCATCAAAGACATTCTTCATCTCTGTGACCATATTTTCTCATTTCTAGCATTTCCATTTTACTTTCTCTTATAGTTTCCATCTCTCTGCTAAAATTCCTCAACAGTTAATGCACACTGTCCACCTTTTCCACTAGAGGCTTTTACATATTAATCACAGTTATTTTCAATTCCCTTATAGTTCTAATGTCTGGGTAGTCATTGAATCTGGTTCTGTTGATTACTCTGACTATGGTTTTATGCAATCATATTTGAATAGGGCTAGGGAGGGGTGCATGGAGAGAGGATGCAAGCAGACCCATTATGAGGCTGCTGCATTAGTTTAGGTGAGAGATGATGGTGGCTGAATCAGGGTCGTAATAGTGGGGAGGGAAAGTATGGAATGGATTTGAGAGAGATTTGGGAGATATAATCCATAAAACTTGGTTTATTTGTTGTGATTGGTAGGGTAGAGTTCAATATGATTCTCAAGTTTCTGACTTTTAGCTAGAAAACCTTTTTGGAGGTTTGTGAGGATTAGATATGTACATATATTTAATGTTTTAAAATAGTAGCTAATACATAATAAACACTATATGTGTTTGTCTAATATTATAGTTCATAGCATATATTAAACTTTATGTACCATGATATTCTTAACTTCTGAAAATCATGGCAGCATTAAAGATATATTTTACTCAAACATTGGTTATGTTTCTATAATGGAGTAAAAGGATCTTAAGAAAGGTTCGTCATCATCCAGAGTTGCCTCATTGCTTGTATTATTTGTGTTCAACTCAGTTCATACAACATATGTATAACATGTGCTTGCTCTTTAGCAGCACTATGATGGTCCCTGAGAAATATCAGTGAACAAAAGAGGTGTGATTCCTATCCTCAGAAAACTTATCTTTTGATGGTAGATTTTATATTCTTATATTAATGTCTTCTTATTAACAAGAATGATGGTAATGATATTTTCTTAGGTGATGAAACCTGGGGAATGTACAGCTTGAGGAATAGGATGAGTTTAGATATGGATGTAATGAATTTAAGATTTCCGAGTGAATACATGAAGTAGATAGTTGTATATATGGGTGTGGGGGAGAGAAATCTAAGCTGGAGATATGGATTTGAGATCATTGATATATAGAAGGCAATTGCAACTAGTAGACAAATAAATCCTGGAGATCTAATGCACAGTATAGTTAATTTGGACAACCATAGTGTATTATAATCATCAAACTTGCTAAGAGACTAGGTCTTAATTATTCCCATCACAAAAAAGAAATGATAATTATATGACATGATAGAGGGGCAAACTATTGCTACCATGGCAATCATATTACAATATATAAATGTATCAAATCAACATGTTGCACACCCTAAATTTACACAATGTTATATGTCAAATATATTTCAATAAAAAAGGCAATTAAAGCCACGACTGGATGATGTCTTTCAAGGAGACAGTGTGGCAGGGGGGTGGGTAGGGGTGTAGGAGGGCAGCCTAAGACTGAACACTGAGGAGCATCAACAATTTAAGGAGAAGAAACAGCAGAAAAAGTTCCAAAGAAATAGAGATCAGGAGAAAAATCTGGAGAGCTTAGAATCACAGAGTCAAGAGATAATATATGTCAATTATATCTGAATAAAGCTGGGAAAAAAGAGAGAATGTTGTTAGGAGGAAGGCATGGTCAACACTGTTAAGTGCTGTTGAGAGGCCAAGCCAAACAAGGAATGAAAAGGATCCACTGGATTTAGGTGACATATAAATGGTTAGTGACTTCAATGAGAGCAGTTTCAATCGAGTGGTGGGGAGAGAAGCAAGTATGTGATGAGAGAATGTACCAAACCTGTTTGAGAAATTTTGCTATAACCAAAAAGGAAGAAAGGAAGGAGAGAGAAGGAAGGGAGGGAGGAAGGAAGGAAAGAAGGAAGGAAGAAAGGTGGCCATGGTTAGTGGATATACAAAATTCTGTTTAAAGCGTATGCTAAGCAAACAAAAAAATCTGTGCCTTTATAAAAGGACTAAAGGGAATGACTTAAAAAGTCAAAAGTGGTTGTCTCCAGCTGGTATTATTATAAGTGATTTTTGTCTAATACTTTTTCAAAACTGCCCAATCTCAACCTGTGTTTTCATCTTTCCCCTCCTTCCTCAGTTATTTTATGTTCACATTTATTATCCTCCCTTCTGCTTATTCTCTTCCCTGGGTAGTCTGTTCAGTTTTCCATTCTCTTAGGTAGAGCAGCCTCATTGTCTCACCTTTTATTGTGCCTTATATTAGTCATTTTCCCATCTCTCTTATTCCCTGAAACAACTCATCTGCCATTGCCATGAGGCTCTTTCTGAAAACATTCAAATAAACATTTTTAATAGGCATCACTTTTATTTTCTTTTTCCTCTTGCTACCTCAGCAATTTTCTTTCTCTCAGCACAGAGAACACAAACATTTTTACTTTTATTTATTTCAGATTCTGAATCTATACCTGAAACTAAAGTGTCCCTTTCAAAGCAGGAAGTTTATGAAGAAGTATCATCTGAAAGGGAGCTGATGATAGAAAGACTTAAAAAGCATGATTCCTGGGACTCCAGATTGATAGAAGCCTGGGAATGTGAAGGCATATTGGAAAGGCAGCAAGGAAATCAGAAGAAAGATTTAAGGCAAGTCATAATTAAACACAAGAAAAGCCCTATGGAAGATTGTAATGACATGGGGGAAAGTTCAAACCCAATTAAACATCAAAAGTTGTACTCAATGAAAAAGCCTTGGAAGTGCAATGAGTGTGGGAAGTCCTTCAGTTACTACTCAGCCTTTATCCTACATCAGAGAATTCACACTGGAGAGAAGCCCTATGTATGTAATGAATGTGGAAAGGCCTTCAGTCGGAGCTCATCGCTTATTCAGCATCAGAGAATTCACACTGGAGAGAAACCTTGTGAGTGTAATGAATGTGGAAAAGCTTTCGGTCATCGCTCAGCCCTTATTCAACATCATATCATTCATACTGGAGAAAAGCCCTATGAGTGCAATGAATGTGGGAAGGCCTTCAACCAAAGCACCTACCTTATTCAACACCACAGAATACACACAGGAGGGAAGCCCTATAAATGCAAAGAATGTGGGAAAGCTTTCAGTGATACCTCATCCCTTATTAAACATCAAAGGGTTCATACTGGAGAAAAACCGTATGGATGTAAAGAGTGTGGGAAAGCCTTTAGTGACAGGTCAGGCCTTACTCAACATCAGAGAACTCATACAGGGGAAAAGCCATATGAATGTAGTGAATGTGGGAAAGCTTTCAGTTACTGTTCAGCTCTCATTCAACATCAAGGAACCCATACTGGGGAGAAGCCTTACAAATGTAATGAATGTGGGAAAGCCTTCAGTGACCGCTCAGCTCTTGTAAGACATCAGAGAATTCATACTGGAGAGAAACCTTACAAATGTAAAGAATGTGAGAAAGCCTTCAGTCAGAGCTCATCCCTTAAAAAGCATCTGAGAACTCATACTGGAGAGAAACCGTATAAATGCAATGATTGTGACAAAGCCTTCAGCCAGAGTTCATCCCTTATCCAACACCAGAAAACTCATACAGGAGAAAAACCCTACAAATGTAAGAAACGTGAACAAACCTTCAGTGTGAGTTCAGCCTTTCATCAACATAAAGAAATTCATGATGAGTTGAATGCAGTAAATTCATGAAATAATCATGTACTTTCTCTTGATTTTGTAGACCTGTTCTAAATATTACAAAAACATATGAGGCTGTGTCACACAAAAAATAGCCCTCTTCCTTGAAATGTTACTAGGTATGGAAGAGGACAAGAGGTACATGTGGATATCTAAGTTACAAAACGAGGATAGCTGAAGCAGTGGAGAAGAGAATTGCTAGGGAAGCACAGGAGGAGAAAGTCTAGTTTAGTCAGAGAAACAAAGTAAAGAGCTAAGCATCTATATCAGTAGAAAAACTAATCAGAGGAGCAGACTGAACAGTACTGGAGGCTGATGACTCTCTAAGTAGTAGTTTCAACCTGCAACCAAAGTGGGGAGGATCAGGATCCCAAAGAGGAAAACTACCGGGAAATTTGTCTAGGGAAATAAAAAGAGAAAAAAATCTAAGCCCAGAGAGTCCTCCTTTCTTTGTCCCTACACTCCACTTGTTCACTCGCACATTTGCAAACATTTAAACCAGTGGTTATTGACCCTGGATGCACACTGAAATCATCTGAGAAGCTTTAAAAAAATACCTGGATCTCAGCCCCAGAGATTCTGATTAAAGTGGACTGGGGTGTAGCCTGGGCATCAGGAATTTTTAAAACTTCTCAGGTAATTCCAATGTGCAGCCCAGACTAAGAACCACTGATTCAGACTCTTTCTGCACAAAGATCAACCCAATAAGGAGGATTACAGGCAGCTGAAAGCTAATTATTGCTATAATTAGCAATTTCCCTTGCTAATTATATAACATCTTTTTGGCCTGATTTTGGATCCCTTTGCTTGGATCTTTTTTGTTTTCTCTGACTTTATATGAACTGGCCGGCCTGACACTAACTTCTGCTCTGACCATGAATCTTGCTAAATGTGCTCCTTGAAGCCTGGTTATAGCTTTCTCAACCATTTCTACCTACCAGGGTCGTAACTTGTGCTTGCTACCCATGGCTCAGTGGTAGCAAAACTTAACTGTAAGAAACAAGCTTAGAGGAGGACCTAAAGACCAGAAATCAGGAGTGAAGACAGAGTGACCAGAAGGGATTTTCAAAGAGTTAAACTTTTAACTCCAACTGTATAGTTTGTATCTTAGAATTTGCAGAAAGTATAACAAAATTTTGTTATGTGCATGAATTAATACTGAACTTATGAGGGATGTAGGTGGTAGGAAGGGTAAATCAGGAATGTTCCTATGTTTAACACAAAGTACAAAATAACTCTAAGGAGATTATGAGAAGTTACAGATGTTATCATAATCCCTATAGAACATCCATTAAAAGATAACACAAGTAGAGGAATTAAGTTACATACTAAAAAATATTTAACCCAAAAGAAGGCAGGAAAGGAGGAAGAGAGAGACAAACAGATGAGATAAATAGTAAATGGATAGCAAAATGGTGGACCTAAATTCAACCATGTCAGTAATTACATTAAATGTAAAAGAAACACCCCAGATAAAACCCAAAGATTATAGGACTGAATAAAGAAGCCTAACTCAACTATATCTAAAAGAGTCACACTTTAAATACAGAAACACTTACAGGTTGAAAGTTCAAAAGATGAATAAGGATATACAATGAAAACACTAATCATAAGAAAGCTGGAGTGGATATATTAATATCAGATAAAATAGAATTCAAGAAGAGGGGTATTATCAAAGATAAAGAAGGACATTTTATAATGACAAAAGGGTCAATTCATCAAGGTTAGTAATTGTTATAATGTGTAACTGGGTAACAATTAGGAATATGACTTACATGTTGTAAATATATTTATAATTTAAAAGAAATTATTGAGGTCACATTGGTTTAGAATGTGTAAATTTCAGGTGTACGTTATATTTTGGCTTCTGTATATACTGCATTGTGTTCACCACCAAAAGTTTAGTTTCCATCTGTCACCATACATATGTGCCCCTTAACCCCTTTTGCCTTCCCCCCACCCTCTCCCCTCTGGCAACCACCAATCTATTCTCTTTATCTATGTGTTTATCTTCCACATATGAGTAAAATCGTATGGTATTTGTCTTTCTCTATCTGACTTATTTTACTTAGCATAATACCCTCAAGGTCCATCCATGTGGTCGCAAATGGCAGGATTTTGTCTTTTTTTATGGCTGAGTAGTATTACATTCTATGGCTGTATACATATATGTATGTATATGTATCTATACCACTTCTTTATCCATTCATCCATTGATGAGCACTTGGGTTGCTTCCAAGTCTTGGCTATTGTGAATAATGCTGTGATGACCATAGGGGTGCACATATCTTTTCAAATTAGTGTTTTCATGTTCTTTGGATAAATACCCAGAAGTGGACTAGTTGGATAATAATTTTTTTTTGAGAAATCTCCATACTGTTTTCCATAGTGGCTGCATCAATTTGCATTCCCACCAGCAGTGAATGAGGGTTCCCTTTTCTCCACATCCTCTCCAGCACTTGTTATTTCTTGTTAATTATACTCATTCTGACAGGTGTGAGGTGATGTTTCATTGTAGTTTTGATTTGCATTTCCCTAATAATTAGTGATGGTGAACATCTTTTTCATGTGCCCGTTGGCCATCTGTATATCTTCCTTGGAAAAATGTCTATTCGTATGCTCTGCCTTTTTTGTTTGTTTTTAGTGAGGAAGACTAGCCCTGGGCTAATATCCATTGCCAATCCTCCTCTTTTTTTGCTGAGGAAGATTGGCCCTGGGCTAACATGCATGTCCATCTTCCTCTATTTTATGTGAGACACCTACCACAGCATGGCTTGATGAGTGGTGTGTAGGTCCATGCCTGGGATCTGAACCTGTGAACCCTGGGCTGCTGAAGTGGAGCAGGCCGACTTAACCACTACGCCACCAGGCTGGCCCCGTCCTCTGCCCACTTTTTGATTGGATTGTTTGCTTTTTTGTTGTTGAGTTGTATGTATTCTTTATATATTTTACAATGAACCCCTTGTTGGATATATGATTTGCAAATATCTTCTCCCAGTTGGTGGGTTGTCTTTTTCATTTTGTTGATGGTTTCCTTTGCCTGGCAGAAGCTTTTTAGTCTGATGTAATCCCATTTGCTTGTTTTTTCTTTTGTTTTCCTTGTGTTAGTAGACATGGTATTCGAAAAATGTTGCTAAGACCAATGTCAAAGAGTGTACTACTATATTTTCTTCTGGGAGTTTTATGGTTTCAGGTCCTACATTCAAGTCTTTAATTCATTTTGAGTTAATTTTTGTGTATGGTGTAAGATAATGGTCTACTTTCATTCTTTTGCATGTGGCTGTCCAGTTTTCCCATTTATTTTATTATATTATTATTTTTGCTGAGGAAGATTTGCCCTGAGCTAACATCTATTGCCAACCTTCCTCTATTTTGTATGTGAGCCGCCATCACAGCATGACCACTGAAAGACAAGTAATGTAGGTCCGTGCCCAGGAACTGAACCCGGGCTGCCAAAGCAGAGCATGCCAAACTTAGCCAGTAGGCCACTGGGTCTGGCTCCCAACACCATTTATTGAAGAGACTTTCCTTTCTCGATTGTTTGTTCTTGGCTCCTTTGTTGAAGATTAACTGTCCATAGATGTGTGGTTTTATTTCTGGGCTTTCAATTCTGTTCCATTGATCTGTGTGTCTGTTTTTGTGCCAGTACCATGCTGTTTTGATTACTACTGCTTTGTAATATATTTTGAAGTCAGGTATTTTGATGCCTCCAGCTTTGTCCCTTTTTCTCAGGATTGCTGTGGCTATTCAGGGTCTTTTGTTGTTCCATGTAAATTTTAGGATTCTTTGTTCTATTTCCATGAAGAATGTCATTGGGATTCTGATTGGGATTGCATTGAATCTATAGATTGCTTTAGGTAATATGGACATTTTTACTATGTTTATTCCTCCAATCCATGAACACAGAATATCTTTCCATTTCTTTATATTGTCAGTTTCTTTCAATAATGTCTTGTAGTTTCAAGGAGTTTTCATCTCCTTGGTTAAATTTATTCCTACCTGTTTTATTCTTTTTATTGTGGTTGTAAATGGGACTGTATCCTTGATTTCTGTTTCTGCCAGATCATTGTTAATGTATAGAAATGCAACTGATTTTTGTGTGTTGATATTGTACCCTGCAACTTTACTGTATTAGTTAATTATTTCTAATAGATTTTTTGTGGATTCCTTAGGGTTTCTGTATATAGAATCATGTCATCCACAAATAGTGATGGTTTTACTTCTTCCTTTCCAACTTGGATCCCTTTTATTTCTTTTTCTTGCCTAATTGCTCTGGCTAGGAATTCCAATACTAAATTGAATAAGAATGGTGAGAATGGGCATTGTCTTGTTCCTGTTCTTAAAGGAACAGCTTTCAGTTTTTCCCTGTTGAGTATGACTTGGTTGTGGGTTTGTAATAAATGGCCTTTATTATGTTGAGGTACTTTCCTTCTACACCCATTTTATTGAGAGTTTTTATTATAAGTGGATGTTGGATCTTGTCAGATGCTTCCTCTGTGTCTATTGAGATGATCATGTGATTTTTATTCTTCATTTTGTTAATGTGGTGTATCACATTGATTGATTTGCACATGTTGAACCATCCCTGCATCCCTGAAATAAATCCCAATTGATTGTAGTGTATGATCCTTTTAATGTATTGTTATATTTGATTTGCTGATATTTTGTTGAGGACTTTTTACATCTGTGTTCATCAGCAATATTGGCCTATAATTTTCCTTTTTTTGTGTTGTCCTTGTCTGGTTTTGGCATCAGGGTAATGTTGACCTCATAAAATAAGTTAGGATGCATCCTGTCCTCTTTGATTTTTTGGAAGAGTTTGAGAAGGATAGGTATTAAATCTTCTTTGAATGTTTGATATAATTCAGCAGAGTAACCATCTGGTCCTGGACTTTTGTTTTTTGGGAGGTTTTTGGTTACTGTTTCAATCTCGTTAGTTGTGATTGGTCTATTCAGATTCTCTATTTCTTTTGGATTCAGTTTTCGGAGTTTATATGATTCTAAGAATTTATCCATTTCTTCTAGATTATCCAATTTGTTGGTGTTTAGCTTTTCATAGTGTTCTCTTATAATCCTTTGTATTTCTGTGGTATCTGTTGTAATATCTCCTCTTTCATTTCTGATTTTATTTGAGCCTTCTCTCTTTTGTTCTTAGTGAATCTGGCTAAAAGTTTGTCAGTTTTGTTTGTCTTTTCAAAGAACTGGCTCTTAGTTTCATTGATCCTTTCTATTTTTTTTTAGTCTCTATTTCATTGATTTCTGCTTCTACTGACTTTGGGGTTTATTTGTTCTTCTTTTTCTAGTTCTTTTAGATATAGTGTTAGCTTGTTTATTTGCATTTTTTCTTGTTTTTTGAGGTAAGTGTGTATTGCTATAAACTTCCCTCTTAGTACCACTTTTGCTGCATCCCATAAATTTTGGTATGTTCTGTTTTCATTTTCATTTGTCTCCACGTATTTTTAAATTTCTCCTTTGATTTCTTCATTGATCCAATAGTAATTTAGTATAATCTTAAGTTATTAATATATTATGTGCCTAATATCAGGGCTTCCAAAAATCACAAAGTAAAAACTGTTGGAGCTAAATTTAAAAAAATTTGCAATTTTATAATTGGAAATTTTAACACTCTGTTTTTACCAGTTGATAGAACAACTAGATGAAAAATATTAAAGATATATAAGATCTGAACAACACTGTCTATCATCTTGAACTTATTGACATATATAGAATACTTCATAGAATATATATAGAACACACAACTTCAGAATGCACATTCTTTTCAAGTGCACATGGAATGTTCACCAAGTTAGACAATACACTGGGCTTTAAAATTCAAAAGGACTGAGGATATGGGGTTCACCCGGTGGCACAATGGTCTAGTCCACGTTTGGCAGTGCGGGGTTCGCAGGTTCGGATCCCGGGTGCCCGCCGACGAACTGCTCGTCAGCTATGCTGTGGCAGCGTCCCATATAAAGTAGAGGAAGATGGGCACGATGTTAGCCCAGGGCCAGTCTTCCTCAGCAAAAAGAGGAGGATCGGCGACGGATGTTAGCTAAGAGCTGGTCTTCCTCACAAAACAAACAAAAAAACCAAAAGGACTGAGGATATTCTCTACTACATTGAATACAAATAGAGATCAATAAGATAAGATAGTTAGGAAATCTCCAAATATTTGGAAATTAAATGCCATGCCTCTAACTAATCCAAGTAAAAAATTTAAAAGGAGAATTTGAACATTTTTGACTTGAATGATAGGGAAATTATAGTCAGTTCAAAACATTTTCTAATTGTATGAGATGCATAATTGCAGGGTGCAGCTAAGGCAGTGGTAGGAGGGAAATGTATAGCTTTAAATGTTGATAGTATAGAAAAGAAGATGGTGTAAAATCACTATAGGGTTTACAGATATTAAAAGGATAATATGGGAATATTATGAACATTTATATGCCAATAAATTTGACAACGTTTAGGGACTAAATGAACTGGTTTTACATAACTCTTTCAGATAAGAACTTGTTTAATGAGGCTAACTTAACTCTTTCAGCAAAACCTAATAAGGAGATTACCCCTATTCTTCCTCCCTTCTCCCAAAAGAAAATTATAAACCACATCCCTCAAGAAGATAAATATGACAATCATTATGAAAATATGGGGGAAAATGAACCCAAACATATATTTAGAAAAGATAATATATTGTGAGCAAATGGAATTCACACTGGGAATGCAAGGTTGGCTTAACAGTCAAATATCAGTGTAATTTATCACATTAAAAGGATACAGGAGGAAAAATATCCCATATGGCCATACTGATAGATGCATAAAAACATTTGACAATATTTACCACCCATTCATAAAGTGCTTAGCAAACTAGAGACAGAAGAGAACTTGCACAATCTGAATAAAGGCAGTTATGAAAAACCCACAGATAACATCATACTTAAAGGTGAAATACTAAATGATTTCCCTGTAAGATTGGGAATAAGGCAAGGATGTCCATCTTTACCACTTTTATTCAACACTATACTGGCAGACACAGCCAGTGCAGTAAGGACAGAAAACAAAAGAAAAGGCCAAAAGTTTGGAAAGCAGACAACATGAAATTGTAAGACAATTTTACATTTGATTCTTTTCTCAAGGTAGGGAGTGCTTGTGACTTAATTTGGGTGCAGGTATTCAAAGCACAAGCTAGGGGTTAAGATATCACTCCTGTGAGCTCTTTTGTACAAGTGGCCTGAGATGGGCTGCTTTTCTGCCCATAACCCTAGGCTGATAGATTTTACCAGTACATTAATTTCCTTGCTTCCTTTTTCTCATAGAGTTCAGTTCCAACTTCATGCAAGACATAGGGACTGCAGTGTCACTTCTTCCCTCTGTATAGGTATTAAAATACCAACCTGTAAATGTACATTCAGTGTTGATTTGGGCTCTGCTGTTTCAATTCTTCTTCTTCATTATAATTTCCTGCTTCTCTGTTTCTAGCCCTAGAGACTTCCATGATTTTTAGCTCAGTGATAGACTTTTAAAGTATTTTATTCAGTATTTTATGTGCTTGAGACTGAAAGGGCAAATGTGTTTGTTATCTGTCATCTGACCTGGAAGGCTAAGTCTCAGTTTTATATGTCCACTCTCAGAATACACAGTAAATAAGACACATCATTGCCCTCCAGATTAACTCAAAACATCCTATGAAAGATTGAGTCCTTCCTGTATCCCAATTTCTTCTCCAGTTTCATCTCTTTCTACCATCCCTCTCTGCACATTGTGCTCTAGCATTTATGATCATTCAGTTCCTCAAACGTTACTCCCTTTCTGAATTCAGGGCCTTTGTATATGCAGTAGCTTCTGCCTGGAACATTCTTGTCACCTCCCTTCATCTGGTTTACTCCTATTCATCCTTCCAGTATCAACTTAAGTTATCACTTGCTCAAGAAGACTTTCCCTGACTCTAAGCTAAGTCACTTACCTCTAATACTATGTTCTTATTATGCCTTTAGTTCTCTCTCTCTTTTTTCCTTTTTGCTGGGAATGACTCACCCTGAGATATTATCTGTTGCCAATCTTCCTCTTTTTTTTTTTTCCTCCCCAAAGCCCCAGTACATCATTGTCTTGGAGGGTATCCCATTCCTTTTCAAGGCTGATTGGTATTCCTATGCTTCTGAGCTCATCCACTCAAACATCTTGAGAGAATCTGAGTCACCAATATCATATTTCTAAATTTTAAGAAAAGAATAATATATTAATTTTCTCAGCTCCATTAATATAAATTTTTAAAACCCAGATGAAATGCATAATTTTCTTTACAAATATAATTTACCAAAAGTAGCCCCAGTAAAGAAAGTCTAAACAGAGCAATCTCCTCAAAGGAGAAATAAAGAATGCTGAAAAAAAATCTAGACTCAGATGGTTTCACAGTGGAATTCTACCAAAATTTGTAAAGATTTGATCATCTCAATATTTCTTAACAGAGAATGAGGAAAAAAAGAAAGTTCCATATTTTAAACAAGTATAAAATTAATATTAAGGCTTAATAGAAATTGCATGAAAATAAAACTACGAACCATTCTAACTTATGAATATCAATGTAAAAGTGCTAAAAAAATATTAGCTAACAGAATGCAACATCACATTTAAAAATACATCTTGACCAAATGGAGTTTATTCCAGAAATGCAACAGTAGTTCAATATTAGCACACCTATTAACATGTCCAGGGAGAAAAAAACATATCACTTCTATAAATATTAAAATGGCATTTAATAAAAATCAACACCTATTATTAATTTTTTACAATAATTACAATGCCTTAAAATGGGCATTGATAGAGTCTTCTTTAACATAGTAGATCATTATATATAAAGTCATTTCAAAGCCAGCATTTTATTTAATGGAGAAACACTAGTAGCAAGTCTAGTAAAATTGGGCATAATGCAAGAATGACTACTTTTGCCATTACCATTTAATATTATATAGGAGGCATGGTCCAGAACAATTAGACGGGAAAAGGCAACTAGAAGCCTAAAATTTCAAAAGGAAAAAGAAAACTTGATCTTGTTTACCTAGAAAACCCAAGAGAATTTAAAAAATAACTACAAACCAAAAAGAATTCAGTAATGTCACTGACTAACTGCCCTGAGTAACTCAAAGGAGGTTTCGAAAGCACGTAAATGTTTCTCAAAGCCATTTTTTGGTTATGTTAAAAGATGCAATCACCAACTGCCCTGAACTGGTCCAAACCCCTGCAAGAGTGCCACTCATGCAGATGGGCCAAGAAACGTCTGAAAGTTAACTTTGCTTCCTTTTAGTGTTCAGATCTCTGCCCCAGGAGGAACTTAAGCCTTATTAGCATAACATGTGATGTATGTGAAAGCACGTTTTCAAACTATGCCTGCTTGAGTTTACACCCAGCTCTACATGTGATGATGAAACTTCTCTTTTGAATATTTATTCCCTATCCAAAAGAAAAGGCCCCTGCTTTCTCTTGCTTGAGGAGCCATGGCTTTGGAAGTGACTCTCCGTGGTCTCTTTTATTTGCAGCAAGTAAATTTTACTTTGTGCAACAACTAGTGAAGTGTTTGATTTCAACTCACCAAGAAGTGAACCCACTATAGTTTGGTAACAATGTAGCAAGTTATAAAATTAACACACAAAAATCAATAGCCTTCATACACAAAATTCTTAGAAAATTATAAATGAGAAGACTTCATTTACAATAGCAACAAAAAATATAAAATTCTAAGAAATAATTTATCAAGAAATGTGAAAAAATTTTATGAGGAAAACTTTAAAACACTTCTGAAAGAAAAAAGTGTATTTGAATAAATGAAGAGACATTTGTTCTTAGATAAGAAGACTCAGTGTCGTAAAGATGTCCCTTTTCTCTAAGTTAATTTATAATGTTAGCATGATACCAGGACAAGTGGGGTTTTTTTCTGCAGCTGTATTTATTAATTCTAAAGTCCATGTGGAAAAATAAATAAGCAAACATAATAACAATAATAGAAAAAAACTCTGAAAAAGAGCCAATAAATTTTTCTACCATTTATAAAAACATACATAAAGCCTTTCTAATTAAAACAGTGTGATATTGGCATATGAATAGATAGACAGCAAATGGAACAGAATAGAAAGTCCAGATATGTGTCCAAGAATATGGGAAAATTTAGTGTATGATAAAAGTGGCATCTTATATCAATGGGGAAAGACAGGCTTAAAAAAATTTTTTTTTGCATTACTGGATAACTTTTTGGAGAAAGGTTCAATTTAAATCCATAACTTCCACCACATACTAGGTTAAACTCTAAATGGATTTGAGATTTACATATAAATGTAAATATGTACATATACATAGAAGCAGAAGCAGAAGAAGAAGAAAAAGAAGAAGAGGAGGAGGAGGAAGAAGAAGAAGGAACCAAAAAAGTGTGAATTAATTTTAAACCTGGGAATGGAGAAATATTTCTAATGATGTCTCAAAATCCAAAATCCATAACCTATACCCCAAGAGAAAAACATTCAAATACAATTATAGACAGTTCATTAAAAAATGCAAATGGATTTTAAACATATGAAAAGTTCAACTGCACTCATGATAAAAGAAATGCACATTTGGGCCGGCCCAGTGGTGCAGCCATTTAGTTCGCGCTTAGCAGCCCGGGGTTCGCGGGTTCGGATCCCGGGTGCCCGCCGACGCACTGCTTGTCAGCCATGCTGTGGCGGCGTCCCATATAAAGTAGAGGAAGATGGGCACGGATGTTAGCCCAGGGCCAGTCTTCCTCAGCAAAAAAAAGAGGAGGATTAGCAACGGATGTTAGCTCAGGGCTGGTCTTCCTCGCAAAAAAAACAAAAAAAGAAATGCACATTAAAACTGTACTGAGTTTCCTCTTCTGGCTATGATGCAGTTACTAGGACTGGCCTTACTTACTGGACTCATTGTAAAAAACTATAAAACCAGACAGAATATATGAAAAAATGTTTTCAGGCCTTGGATAACAGGTAGTGCAGACCCATGATCCTTGAGAAAAAGGAAATAAATGAGGTGAGGCCTATGATTGCTCTGGCTTTCTAACTGGAAGCACTTTCTAGATCACAGTGCAGGGGAGAAAGAACCCAAACAGATCATAGCAGGCTGTCTGAGTTGAGGAGACACAGACTTGAATTCGAGGAGGCAGAGGTAGCTGGGACTTGGGTAGAGAATCCTAGAGGGCCAAAAGCTACACAGAGAAAGAGCTATGGAAATTTCCATAAGGGGTCCCCTTGAGTCTGTTCCTGGCAGACTCAGTGCCAGCCAAAGAACTAGCAGGAAGCTGTATGCTGAATAATTCTCGGAGCTCCCACAGAGCTGGGAGATGTTCATGTCCTGATCAGCCTTAATAGAAAGTCCTCATTGAACACCTGAGGCATTCAGTAGAGACCGTAGAAAGATAATGCTAATAGTTTCATAAAATGCTAATACTAATAGTTTACTAAAACTACTAAACTAGCCCTAGAGTACTTCAAGATCTGCTCATGCTTTCAAGCCAAGATCACACTCTTTTGGGGGTGACTCACCCTTAGACAACCTTAAAAACAAGCCTTGAAAGAATCAAGCTGATCTGAAAGTAGTTTGAACTGTCTGCCAGGAACAAAAAAACCCACAGTTTTTTTATTGTGGTAAAATATATATAAATATAAAATTTACCTTTTTTTTTTTTTTTTGCTGGGAAGGATTCACCCTGAGCTAACATCTGTTGACAATCTTCCTCTTTTTTCCCCCCTCGTCAAAGCCCCAGTACGTAGTTGTATATTTTAGTTATAAGTCCTTTTAGTTCTTCTATGTGAGCTGCCGCCACAGCATGGCTACTGAAAAACAAGTGGTGTGGTTCTGTGCCCAGGAATCAAATCTGGGCTGCCAAAGCAGAATGCGCTGAACTTTAACCACTAGGCCATCAGGGCTGGCTCTAAAATTTACCTTTTAAATTATTTTTAAGTGTGTAGTACAGTGGCATTAAATGCATTCACATTGTTGTGCAACCATCACCACCATCCATCTCCAGAGCTTTCTTCATATTCCCAAGCTGAAACTCTGTGCACATTAAACACTAACACTCCATTTCCCCCTCCCATCAGCCTCTGGCAACTACCCTTCTACTCTCTATCTCTATGAATTTGACTACTCTAGATACCTCATATAACTGGAATCATACAATATTTGTCCTTTTGTGTCTGGCCTATTTCACTTAGCATAATGTCCTTGAGGTTCATCCATGTTGTAACATTTGTCAGAATTTCCTTATTATTTAAGGCTGAATAATATTCCATTGTATGGATATACCACAATTTGTTTATCCGTTCATCTGTCCAGGACACTTGGTTCGCTTCTACCTTTTGGCTATTGTGAAAATCCTATTATGAACATGAGTGTACAAATATCTGTTTGAGTTGCTGGTTTCAATTCTTTGAAACCCAGAAGTGGAATTTCTGGGTCATATGGTTCTAATGCTTTTTAAAGGAAGACAACAAATCCTAACACTCAATGTAAAATTTATAATGTCTAGCATCCAGTCAAAAATTAATAGATATGTAAAGAAGATGGAAAGTATAATCTAAAACCAGAAAAATAATCAGTGAATAGAAAGAGATCCAGAAATGGCAGAAATTATGGAATTAGGAGACAAAGACTTTAAAATAATTATTATGAGTATGCTCAAGGATTTAAAAGAAAGCATAAACATAATGAACAGAAAAATAAAAGATAATAAAAAGAAATAAATAGAACTTCTAGAAAAAAAACCCCACAACAATATTTGAAAGGATCAGTGAGCTTAAAGAGTAGCAACAGAAACTATTACTTATAGGACTTATAATTATTGACCTCCTCCCCACAGTGGTCTTTATCTCATAAGCACTGGGAGACTGGAAAATCCCTCTCTTCCTGTCCCAATGTTTTAGTATACCTCTTTAGCCTCCTGTTCCATGTAGTTTCAGATATCAGTAAATATCTTGATAGGGGACCTACCCCTGAGTTTGAGGCCCCCAAGTCTCCAATGTTGTCACTTTAGCACAGCCTGATTGTCAAAAGCTCAGCCGGTTTTTCTGTCTGAGATCAGCAGCCCTTTGCCTTTACTCTAAATACTTTGAGTAACATTTAAAGGTGTAATATTTGAAATTTAATGGTGCCTGGCACATTGTAGGCACTCAAATATTAATTGAATGAATAAATTTCATGTTTTTCCTGATTTTCTTAAGTGTCTTTTGGAAGTTCAACTGGTACAACACTGAGTCAGTGAATATCTGTATTCATCTAAAGATGTTTGGAAAACTGAAGTTTTTCTCCCTAATACTTTGGGAACGTTTACTCTGTGCCAGGCTTTGTTCTAAGCACTTTACATATATCAATTCATTTAATACTCATAACCACTCTATGAAATTCATAGTACTAGTCCCCTCATTTTACATGTATGGAAACTAAGGTACAGAGGAGTTAAGTAATTTGTCCTAGATCAAACAACTACTATGATACTGGTAAAATACATATAGTGGTTTTGAACCATGGGAATCAAGACTTAAAGGGAGATTTCATAGAATACCTCGAAAAGATTTTTCTTTTTTTAATAATCTGTATCCTCTCTTTTTTTCTTTACTAAATATATGGAATCCTATCAAAGATTAATTACTTCTACTATCAATTACAAGTAATTGCCACTGTGAAGTAGTCCTATGTTGCTTCATATAAATAACAGCATTCATGTAATAGAAAATTAAATAATTCCAAATAATATAATTTCAGATAAATACCTATTTTTCATATTTTTATGTTAAAGTAATAACACCTATGTGTATAATAATTCTACTCAACATATTATGTTTTTTGCCTGGTATGGCTGTGTCCAGGGTTGGCACTCTGGAAAGTTGGTCACTCTACATTCAAGTCACATGAGGAGCTTTTAAAAATACCCAATTGCAAGAGGGCCCACCCTTAGAGATTCTGACACAATTGGCGTGGAAGAGGAGGGTCTTGGTATTAGTATTTTTAACCCCCCAGTTGATTCTTACTAGAGATTCCAGACCGCCAGGGAGGGCGGGAACCGGCCGAGGCGGGGCCTGGAAGTCACGTGGCCGAGCCGGCGCCCTCTGCGGCCGTTGATTGGCCCCGGCCAGGGCGGTGGGTGGGCTAGACAAGAGGGCTCCCTGTCTTAACCCAACCAGAGAGTTGCGGAGCCTCCGCAGTTCCTAGAAGGTACGCGGGCGGGGACGCTCTGCTCGGCGCGCGCGAATGGGGAGGGTGAGAGGCGCCGGGACCTTCCGCATTCGCGCCCTCAGGTGGAGGCTAGCGGAGGGACGCCGAGTAGATCTCGGCTCTGGCCTGGAAACTCGAGAGGGGAGCCCAGCCCCCATGGCCGCTGCAGGTGGACCCTGAGGACTTCCTGGAGGAGGCGGCGGGGCGGAGGGGCGGAGGCCCCGAGCAGGTTTGGGGAGAAAGGAGCTAGTGTTGGGGGGGGGGGGCGCGGTACCACGGGGAAGGAACGGTGGCCGCGCCACTGCAGGTGTCAGGGCTCGAAAGACCCCCGGGCCTTCAGGGGAAGTTGCAGTGACTGAGTCTTCCCGAAGACGCCAGCTTTGGATATTTTCCGCGGTGTCAGGTCTTTAGCGTTAAGGAAGAACGGAGTCGGGTGAATGAATGGTTGCTTAATCCTGTTGTGTGGTTTGGTTTTGTTATAGGGGTAAACGAGACGTGATTAAAAGTTTAAGGGGTTCCCCTTATTGTTGTTAAAAAACAAAATTCGACTGAGTAGATTTTAAAGGTATTCTTCAACGATTCATGAATGGGGCAGCATCCTATCTAGCAGATAGAAAGGAGCTCGAGGAGCTGTGCAAAATCAGACTTACAGACAGAAGGGGGCGAAACAAGGAAGGTACACTAGCAAAAAGCGGATTGGTTGTGGCAAGCTTACCTGCCGTTGGGGGCTGGCAGGAGTCTCTCCTGCAGATGACCTCACTAGTGCTGACCAGGTAGTTCCAGATTGACTGGTTTAACGTTTCGTTCCCGTTCCCGAGAGAGGCCGAGTTAGGTCAAGTATTATCTCCTGGTTTGGTGACTGGGGCTTAGCATAAGTGACTCCATTTGGAGCCTTTTGTTTTGTTTTTAACATTGTGAAATGGCATTTTAGATTCTGACTTCCAAACACAGAGTTCGCTATAGATAATACAGTTTATGTAATGAGAGGGATGCGGCCCCTTCCCCAATCTTGGAGCCATTGATCAGGACATTTTTTGAAGTGCCTTCGTGCTTGAGAGGGTCTTCCAAACAATGTTTTTAGGGAACATCAGTGGTGTGTAAGAGACTTTCTTAATGCACTTACGTAAAGCATGGTTCACCGGTAGCCAGAAAAGCACAAGAAAAAAATGAAAATCCCCTGTATCTCATCACTTGTGTACTCCCTGAGGGTAACAATATTGAATTTATAATGTTAAAGAAAGACCAAAATGGAGGCCACAATACAGGATACCCCTAGGCCAACCATCCATAGCTGGGGAACCGAAACCTAAACTGTCTTAATTTCCCCCAAATGCCGACGCTGTCCTTAAAGGAAACTTAAGCTTTCTTCATGTTAGGGTGACCTTGCAGCTTCTTAGCCAGTCAGGTACAAACAAGTAAGCTTGTACAGTGCTAGTCCTCTAAGGAATGTAAGCTTCTGGGAACCAGTCACAGTAGAAAACGATGTACTTCCTCATTCACGTGTAGAGGAGGAAAAATAATTTTCTCTCTACCGTTCTGAGTTCTTAGCTGAGACCCCTGCAATAAAAGATTAAGAGAAAAACAGAAGTTTATTAACATGTGTACCTCATGTATGCATGGGAGATACCCAGGGAAAAATGAGTAACTCCCTGAGGTGGCTTAGAATTTCAGACATAAATACCATCTTCATAGGGAAAGGGGATTGGGGGTCTTAGAGGAGAGTAAATGATTTTTAGGAAAGGAGAATGGGCCCTTAGAAGAATAAATGGGAGGTCTGATGGTTTGTGACAGTTTTTCTGGGTGTGGTGTCGACTTGTTGTCTCCTCTCCTGTGACAAGAGTCGTCTTCCCTGGTTGATGAAACTCTCTGGGATGGGATTTATCACAGTTGAGTTCCTTTTGGAGGATCTGTTTTTAGGCAAATAAGGGGAGTTCAGAGTGTCAATAAAAATATCTACAATACAAGAATTTAGTTAGGAAAGCTTTGTTGCTCACATAGTTTGCAAACTGGGGAGATGCAGCCTTCAGAACAAATTGAAAGTATGTTCCAGGGAGGGCATAGCTTATAAAGGCAAAACCACAGACCACAGGGATTGTTTTGAAATCCCTCTGATTTGTTGGTTCCCGTATAGATAGTAGTGTTCTAAAATCACCTATATCAGGCTTCTGGCCATCTGTCAAGAAGGAGTGCTCAGTTTCAGGTACAAGTTGTGGTTTTTCTGAGAACAGAGTATGTGGCTGCACCTCGGTCATGGCATGGCCGCTTGACTCTATTTTCTTTTAGGTCCTGGTTAGCCACACATTGTCCGTTTTGTCTTTCTCTTTTAGGGGTCCTCTATAATTCCATTCTCTTATACCTATATTTGCAGTTTTTCAAGTGCCTGCAGCTCAAAATAATCAACATTCCAAAGTGGCATATTTTGGGATGGCATATCCTGAACTCCTACAGTCATATTTTGGGATGGCATATTCTGCTGCCCCTCAGATGCTTTATACGCTGAGCTGAACTGCTGAGAGCCCACCTTCTGAACACTTTCAGTCTTGAAGTCTCCTTGTTTACAGTTTGTTTCTCCCTCAATAAAATATTCATATCAAGTAAGGCTCTCTGAATTTTATTTAGACAGTAATTACCTCGTGTATGTAATATACAGCCTGAAATCTCTGATTTCAGTTTGGAGGTTGGGAAAGCTGGAGGCAGTTTAAATAAATAGTAGTGGAACATCCTATGTGATTAGGTAGGGGAACACATTTGACTTTCTTTGTTGGTTTTAAATTGGAGGCAGGGGGGCACATGTTAGGAATAAGCTGGCAGTTATTGAGCAAGTCCTGATTTGGGCCTGTTGCTGCACTGGTTGTGGTTTGGGTTCTGGGCTGGGTGCTGCAGGTTGTGGGTCAGAGTTCTATTTTATCTATGCTCTGGTCCTTTTGTATATTCAGTCTCAGGAGGTGCTCCAGCACGTATTCTAGGGAGAAGGAGGGCAGGGCCACAGCTTCACTTGGACAAAGCTTTGGAAATTGAGCTAGCTTCAGAAATTCCTAAAAAGACTATTCTAGCAGCTCCTTTGATTGTATCACATATTCCAACACCAAACACAGTGACTGTGTTAGCTGAGGTTTGTTGGCCCCAGCTGGAATTTCCTGTCCCAGGGCTGCCTAGTGAGAGAACTTCAAATGTGAGCTGGCCTTACTTGTTGTCTTTTTTCCTCCTTCAGCATAGGCTGATGGCTGGGGTCCTGCCCCGTCTCAGAGACCAGGCCATGGAAGCTGTGTTCCTGACAGCCCGGTGGAAGGTGAGCTGTGGTTCCTCCTCCGCTTCCTCAGTGTAGTCCTTGCGGCAGACTGTCACCTGTGCTTCTGACTGACTGGCTATAAACTGGAAGTTTCCACGACCCCCCTTCTCGGGTTCCATTAATTTGCTGGAGTGGCTCACAGAACTCAGGAAAACAGTTTATTGACTAGATTACTGGTTTCTTGTAAAAGGATGTAACTCAGGAACAGCCAGATAGAAGAGATGCACAGGGCAAGGTATGTGGGAAGAGGTGCAGAGCTTCCATGCCCTCTCCAGGCATGCCACCCTCCCAGCACCTCCACAAGTTCAGCAACCCATTTTTGGGTTTTTATGGAGGTTCGTTACATAGACGTGATTGATGAAATCATTGGCCTTTGGTGATTATTCAACCTCCAGCCCCGTCTCTTCCCTGAAGGTGTTGGAGCGGGGGGGATGAAAGTTCTACCCCTCTAATTACCTGGTTGGTCCCCCCGGCAACCAGCCCCCATCCTTAGGAGCTTTCCAGAGGTCACATCATTAATGTGAACTCAAGTGTGGTTGAAAGGGATTTGTTACAAGTAACAAGATTTTCCTTTCAGTTACATGGCTCTGGAGCTATTTTGGAAACCTAGGTCAAAAGACCAAAGAGATGCTCCTTTGCTCTTATCCCTTAGGAAATTCTAAGGGTTTTTTGGGGAGCTCTGTGCTAGAATCAGGGATGAAGACCAAATATATATTTCTTATTATAAATCACAATATCACAAGGGGAAAGAGGGTAAATATACAGAAAAGGAAGAGTCATTGTCATTAGATTAAGACCCTGGAGGAGACATGAGAGAATAGAATAGAGGCAGAGGAGGTATTACTAGAAGCGCAGCCTCTTCCTCTGAGAGAGAAGAGAAGAGGATGAGTGAAACTGTAGGTAATGTCTGGGGGAGACGGTGGCAGTGTGTGAGGAGTTAAAGATCATGCGCCCCAGGAGCTGTTTTCTGGGACTTAACTGGGCAGTGCCCCCTGAAAGGGAGGGTTTAGGGGTGAACAATGTGTCCTCATAGCACCCTCTGATTACCTCCCACTGGGCATTGACCACTGGATTGTTACCAAGTTGACTTCTCCATCTTACCCACTGGACTGTTCATTCCCTGGAGGAGGGACTAGGGCTGCTAGGGGGTTGTACAGGTTGTGCATTTAGCAACTCTAGGGGGCCCCATTCACACAAGTTGAGCAGTGCACAACCTGAATAGCTATATCTTGTGGCCTCAGCTGGAGCTGTAACCTGTATTTATTTTTATTACTGGCATATAGCATGAAGGCTTGCAACTTATCAGTGCTCAGTAAATGTTTCTTAAAGAAACGAGTGATACAGGTGTAGAATATCACTGGTGAGAAATATGAGAGCCAGAATTGCTGAGCGACATTAAGGGGCCAACTGTAAACCTAAATGTACAGAGATAACTTGATGGGAAATTAGACTATTTTATTCCCCAGTGATTGTTAACTTCACGTAGGTGCAGAGGATGCAGACACTGAGTTGGGGTCAGGTTGAGGAGATCTGCAGGGCAGCTATGGTAAAGGGAGGGACATTTGGGGTGGTAGTGAGAGAGGGCTTGAAAGCGAAACCCTGGAAGTCAGCTTTGGTATGGAGGAAAGAAAGACGGTATAATTTGGGAGATGCTGGTGTCTGTCTCCAGAGGGGAGCTAGCCATGTGAAGCTTCTCAGGTTGGGGGTGGGTATTTCCTATTACTGATCGCCCTTTCCCTGCACACATACCCCGTGAACCCACACAGTGTCTCTTAAGAGAAGGGAGCGGTGGGGGCAGACACGGCCTCTCTGCTGCAAGAGCATGTGAGTGAGGCGCCTTCTGTTGTCGGCCCACAGGAGTTGAACACACAATTGCAGATGGAAACTTCTGCCGTGTTCATTGTGCTGAACGGTCTCTGTCTGCCCCCTCTGGATATATCTCTCCACTCTTCCCCACTTTGGTCTGTGCCCTGGGAGGCTGCCCTTTGTATTCACCATCAGTGGGCTCCCTTGCCCTCTGGCTTCTGGTTAGCTTTTGGCAATGGGGTGGAGGAGGTCAGGGGACCAGAGGCCTGAAGGAAATTGATGTCGGGTATTTATTCCCACAGTTCCTTCCCTGCTGTGCTGCCCGATGACAGTGGCTGCATTCCTCTAAGGCCCCAGGCTGCAGTCTTGCTCCCTCTCCAACAACTTTCTAGATTCCAATAACCCCTCCCCTACTTTCCCCTTCAGGCCTAGGGGGTAATGGTTCCCCATGATAGCCAGGGCCTGCGTGCTTCAACATGCCGTGTTGGTTTCCTTTAAGCCTGTCCATTCTTTTATGAATAGTCTGCACGCTAACTTATCCTCAGTAACTTCATTTGAGTGTGCCATCTCTTTCCTAAGGGAACCTGGGGCAGAAGAAATATATTATTTGTCAAAGGTAATATTGTATAGTGCAGGGGTCAGCAAACTGACCTGGACCTGGTAGTAACATTTTGTTGGAACACAGCCACCCCCATTCACTTTCTGTTGTCCGTGACCATGTTTGTGCTGTAGCAGAAGAGCAGAATAATTGCAGCAGAGACAAAATGGCATGAGAAGCCTAAAATATTTATTGTCTGGCCTTCTAGAGAAAAAGTTTGTCAACTTTTTGGTATAGAAGAAAGAAGGAGGCTGGCCTGACGGTCAGAAGACTTGAGTTGAGCCCTTGAATCTACTTATTAATTGAATGAGCTTGGCCAAGTCACTTTATCAAACCTCACTTGTGGAATAATAATAATAGCTCACAAAGTTATTGTAAGAATGGAAGCTATAATTAATCACTGTGTTTTCAGGAGTTGCTGACCTTTGAGGATGTGGCTCTGTTCTTCACCAGAGAAGAGTGGAACCAACTTGACTGGGCTCAGAAGGACCTCTACAGAGATGTGATGCTAGAGAATTACAGAAACTTCATCTTGTTGGGTAAGGACTCAGCTTGAAGATTTGGCTTTGAGTGTCTGCACAAGTCCTCAATCCCTTATCTGCAATTCTAAAATCAGAAAGAGCTCTGAAAACTGGAAGTTTCTTCATAACTCGTTTGGCTACAACACCCAACCTGAAGTCATCAGGTGGTGAAACCTGATTTCATCCTACAGGAAGTATTTGTCATTCTTACTTTTCCCACTTGGTCTTCGTATCTATATATTTAGCATCAGAAGTATCAGTGTCTTTGATTAAGTACAGTTCCAAACCCTGCTGGGGGTGGTACATGATAGAAAATATACACACCGAGTCGCTTTTGTAAGATTTGGAAAAAATCCTGAATCACATCTGGTCTCAAGGTTTTCAAATAAGGGATTGTGGACAATGAATAGTTTCCTTTTCTTTTAGAAGTTGGGGATGCTTAATCTGTTCCCCAGGCCCACCCTCATCCTCCATGTCTACAAGGCCTCTAGGAGGTGTAAAGATTATGGCTGATTTGGATTCCAAAGGCTAGCTTCTTTTTCTCTTGAGTAGTCTTCTTCTTTCTTCTCTTTGGAATTGGGTTCCTTCAGTTTGCGATATAACTGGGTTCCCAGGAGATGCTTCTTAACTGACTTCATTTCTGACCCTTCACTGCTTCCATCTTCCCAGGAGCCTGCCTTTGTCTTTTTCCAATGCAGAGTCTCCTACTGTGTGAGTTTCCTGGATAAATAGTTTTCTTTCTGGGGCCACATGTTTGACCCCGACACTGACATTCTTGGCACAGAATTTTGACCACCTCTTGTGGGATTGTCCACCCACCTCTGGATTTTTTAATGTTTTTTTTCCTTTTAAAAGCGTTACAAGGGCATACTTGAAACCATGGAAGGTATAGGAAAGTGTGAGGGCTGGGAAACACATTCAGGGCTAACACTTACTATTTGGGAATATTTCCTTCCAGTTTTTTTCCCTATGCTTTTAAAAAAAATGTAGCTGAGTGTATTCTTTGCATAGTTCTGTAATCCCTTTAAAACTTAACATAATAGCATCAGCATTTTCCCTCTGTCATTAAGAGCCCCCATAAATATAGTAGATGATCATAATATAATTCTATTTTATGATCCATAATATTTCATAATTTTCCCATTGGGGGTGTTTAGCTTGGCTTTTTATTTGTTGGTTTGCTTATGTGTTTATCATTTTCTGTATTATAATGTTCCAATGGATGTTTCTGACTATAAATCCTTATATGAATTTCTGATATTTCCCCAAGATACATTCCCAGAACTGGAATTTTGGAGTTAAAGGGTATGGCACTTTTAAATCTCTTAATATATATTACTGAATGATTTTTCAATGGTAGAGTAGAAAATAAAAATCATTGGCAGGCCCACTGCCCAGATATAACCCCTGTTAAGATTTCAGTGTACTTTTTCCTAGTCTTTTCATATATATGTGCACTTATATACATATACACCCACATATATAGTTTTTAAAAATAAAATTTGGATTATACTTTACATGAGTTTTCTAGTCTACTTTAAAATATAGAGGGAGATTTTTCTATTTTAATAAATGTTCTCTGAACACATAGATTTTTAATATCTGCCTAATACTTTTGCCTTCATTGTGTTAAAATGTTATACTTTAATCGTTCCCCTATTGACATTTAGTTTATTTATTTCCAGTTTTGCTCTATTAACAACTCTGCTGAACATCTCTGGTACATTAATCTTTGTCCTAATTTTTCCTCATGCTATTAGGTTTTGCTTGACTTATGATGGGGTTACATCCTGATAAACCCCTGTAATTTGAAAATATCCTAAGTCAAAAATGGATTTAATATACCTAACCTACTGAACATCATAACTTAGCCCAGCCTCCCTTAAGCATTCTCAGAACACTTCCATTAGTCTACAGTTGGGCAAAGTCATCTAACACAAAGCCTATTTTATAATAAAGTGTTTACTATCTCATGTAATCTATTGAAAACTGTGCTGAAATTGAAAAACAGAATGGTTGTCTGGGTACAGAATGTTGTAAGTGTATTGGTTTGACCTTGTGACCCAGTGCCTGGGAGCTGGGGCTCATGAAATCATGTTGTGCTGCATATTGCTAGCCCGGGAAAAGATCAAAATTCAAAATATGAAGTACAGTTTATACTGAATGCATATCGCTTAAAGTCAAAAAATTGTAAGTTGGGGACCATCTGTATTTGTAAGAGTGAAGTTACCACATCCTAGGGTGTGGATAATTGTTCAGGCTGTCAATAAAGATTGCCAGATTTTCACAAAGATTGTGCTGATTTCTATTCTCACCAGCCCTTTTGATTAGTGTCCTTATCTCTGCTGCCACTGTAGACCCAAAGGGGTTCAGCTAAGCTCTAAGACATCTCTCTGTAAACTCACTAACCGCCACATCCCATTTACTTCTCCGTGAGTAGGATTTCAGTTTCCCAAACCTGAGGTGATCTGTCAGCTGGAGCAGTGGGAAGAGCCGTGGATCCTGGATCTGCCAAGAGCTGGGACTAGGAAGGCTTCCAGTAGTGCTTGCCCAGGTGGGTGAGGAGACCTGTCCGGTGGAAATCCTGCAGAGGACGGGAAGGCACATAATGAAGTCCCTTCTGCGCCCAGATGCTGAGCCAGGTGTTAGCATATATTCTCCCACTTATTCATCCCTACTGCCCTCTGGTGGTAGTAAGTGTGACCATCACCCCCATTTTCCAGATGAAGAAACTAAAAGATTAAGATATCTGTTACACAGTTAGTGGATTGGTAGTTGGGATTTGATTTGGAAGTCTGCAAAGCTCCTCCTCTTTCTAGTGCAGTAAAGTACTTCTCTGAAGCAGCTGGTCTGTGTTTTCTGACAGCTCTTACGCCATCCTAGATACTTCTTTATTCTACCCTCCTTTCTTATCCTTTCTCTTGTTCCCTTGCTTTCATTTTGTTTTTCATGTTTCCTCAGTGTTTCTTGATGTGCCTGTTTTTAACTACTTACTGTGTCCTGATTGCTGCTTCTACCCTTTTTCACATCCCTCCACCCCATGGTTTCTCAGCCTCAGCACTGTTGACGTTTGGGGTTGGATAATTCTTTGTTGTGGGGGAGCTGTCCTCTGCATTGTAGGATGTTTAGCAGCATCCCTAGCCTCTACCCATTAGATTCCAGTAGCACCACCCCAGTTGTGACAACCAAAAATGTCTGCAGACATTGTCAAATGTCCCCCAGGAGGCAAAACCACCCCTGGTTGAGGGACACTGCTCTATTCCATTGGCTTTTGTATCTACTCCCTCTGGTTCCTTTTCTATTCTGTCTTATACTTTCTCCATTTTTAAGGAGTTGTTTCTCCCGGGATTACTAAAAACATGCTTATCTAGAAAGTATAAGATGCTACCTCTCCTACATTTATGTGACACTACTGAGTGCCTAGAGTAAGTTGTTTTTCCTATAATGGTGATGGGTTTGTTCAGTTCTCACCTTCTCTGACACACATTCTTGTGCATGTTTTAGTTGGTTAGTTGGTGTCAAGAGCTCTTTCTGTTATGGAAGCTGAGAGTCCTATGAAAATCAGAATTTTGGCCACTTCAGTATGATGACCTCACTAAGTGAGCACTTCTCAGGTTCATTGAGTGTCTGATGTCACAAATAGTTGGCTTCTTTTCCTTCTTTGGCGGACAGGTCATTTATATACATATTTTTATTTGGCTAGGTTCTGAAGCCAGATACAAGATGAAAAAGTTAACTCCAGCGCAGAAAATTTCTGAAGATTTAGAATCTTGTAAGATATCATTGGTAAAGCAGAAAATGGCCAAGATGCCTTCAGAAAAATTACATAAATGTAATGAATTTGTGGACATTTACAGACTTGCACTCCCTACTATTGGTGGTGAATGCAATAAGGAGTTCCTTCAAAACCTTAACCTTATTGAAGGTCAGAATGCTCAAACAAGAAAGAAGCAGGGCAAGTATGATGAATATGGAAAACCCTTCCATCAGAGATCATTGCTTTGGAGGCATAAGCGAATTCTTGCAAATGCAAAATCTTATGAATGCAGTGAATGTGGAAGAGTCTTCAGGCGGCAGGCAAATTTTGTTCGGCATCAAAGAATGCACACTTCAGACTATCCCTTTGAGTGTGATGTGTGTGGGCAAGCCTTCAAACAGAAGTCTGCTCTCAGTGTCCATAAACAGTGTCACCCTCAACAAAAGCCTTATAAATGTCATGACTGTGGAAAGTGTTTCCGTCAGGTGGCATATCTTGTTGAACACAAGAGGATCCATACCAAGGAAAAACCCTATAAATGTAGCGAATGTGAAAGAACGTTTAGTCAGAATTCAACCCTTATTCGACATCAGTTAATCCATAGTGGAGAAAAGCCCCATAAATGCCATGAATGTGGGAAAGCCTTCGGTCGGCATTCAACCCTCATGAGCCATCAACAGATTCACACTAAACACAACACTCATAAATGTGGTGAATGTGGAGAATCCTTTGGTCGGAATGTAGATCTCATTCAGCATCAAAGAATCCATACCAAGGAGGAATTCTTTGAATGTAGAGAATGTGGAAAAACTTTTAGTTTTAAGGCAAATCTTCATCGACATGAGGTCATTCATACTGGAGAGAGACCCTATAGATGTGACAAATGTGGGAAATCTTTCAGTTGGCGTACAAGCTTTATTAAGCATCAGGGTACTCACAGAGAGCAGGTATCTACTTGATATTAACTGGAAAAGCTACCATTTAAAGACCAGAACTTAAACTTTTTGCAAATATATGTAACTCCATTGTTTTATGAAAATAAACAGGAACTGAAATGGTTTTTCTGTGGGGACCCTCTTTTTGTAGGCCAGAAGTACTTAATAGACAATGTAATAGGCTGTGTGTCCAGAGAAGTGGGAAGACTTGAACTTGGCTCAGAAGGATATCTACAGAGATGTAATGCTGGAGAATTAGGGAAACAGGTCTTGCTGGGTCAGGAAGGACTCTCTCCTTACAATTTAGCCTTGTTTGTGTGTTTCTAGATATCTATCTACCTAAAATTTTAGGTAGGTAGATATAGATATTTATATATAAATTTATATTTATAAATATACATATATAAATGTCTAGGGTCTATATATATATAAATGTCTAAAATCCCTTTTTTTTATAATTCCAAAATCCAAAAAGTTCTGAGGACAAAAATGTTTTCTCATAATCCATTTGGTTACCAAAACTGAGCTGACCCGAATTCATCTGGTGGTGAAATAAAGACTAATTAATAGTCTTTATCCCAATTGGCATGCATATTCATACATTTTGTTCCAGAAATATTGTGGTGGATTATGGAGTACTGGCCCAAACCCCTATGTGGTGTTATGTAAATACATTGCCTTTCTAAAAGCTGAAAAATTCTGATTTTTGAAACACATATGGCACCAAGACTTTAGATCAAAAAGATTTTGGACCTATGTATAGTGGAGATTTTAGAGCTCAGAGTAACCTTAACCTCCCCACGTCTCTCCACAAGAAAGGCCTTGAGGGGACACATGTCACATCAATGAAGAGCAGCAGCCCTACTACTGGACTGACAGTAACCAATCCCAAGGACTTTCTTTCCCCCACTGATAAAGCAAAAAGATGGCAGCTTCGTTTCCTGATGGCAGCTCTGAGTTGTATGGACGAGAACTATCTGGAAATCAACATTCTGGCCTGACAGAACACTGAGTTATAGGCAGGACACTTAGCTATAAGAGAACTAGAGAGGAGTCCTAAAGGCTATTCTTGTGGCCAACAGCTAATCATATAATATAGCAAGTGGGCCTTGGGTAATTAAAACTAATCAAAATGGGGAGCTCTATTATGAGAAGCCCTTTGCTCACCAAAAAAATCTGGCGTGGATTCTGAAGGGGACAGGAATGCCAAGACAGATGCTCTAGTCCAATCATTCGAAGTGGCAATGTGGCTATCTGGGCACACAAGATGAGTGGCTAGAGGCCCCCAAGCCGTGCCCTGATCTCCAATGATCCCACATTCCATTGTGACATCTGCTGGGGCAAATGGTTGCGAAAGACTGTTCAGAATCCTGCCAGAAGGAAAGCGTGTGGGAAGCAGGGGCTCACCTGCTCAGCCTCGCTGGCCCCACTGTACTGCCTGGTAGATAGCCCCACCCCGTGTACCTTCTAGGAGTCACAAGTGCTTCGAGACCCTCTGGTTCCTCACTCTGGTCGGGTTAGTGAGAGGGCACAGATCCTGCCCCTGCAGTCCCTGCCTCAGGCCCCAGGAGCTTCCCTTTTAACTGTGCCACTGCCCTGGAGACCTCAAAGTTCCAAGCTGCACACAGGACCTCCCAGAATAGACCTTGGAAATGTTTAAGACAAAGACATGCTAAGACAATAAATAACTTTATAACTCCTCCCAGCTCCAATCAGGTCTATCACTTTATTAACAAAAACCTAGATTTACCATTTTTCAAGATGCTGTGCTAGGTGCTGTGGGGGAATACAACAAGGAACAAGATTGTTCCTTACTGTTATAGACTGAATTGTGTCCCCTGCAAAATTCATGTGTTGAAGCCTTAACCCCAATGTGACTGTATTTGGAGACAGGGCCTTTAAGGAGGTAATTAAGGTTAAATGAGGTCATAAGTGTGGCGCCCTCATTGTCCTTATAAGAGGAAGAGACACCAGAGATTTCCCTCTGTCCATCGCACAGAGGAAAGGCCATGTGAGGACACAGTGAGAAGGTAGCTGTCTACGTGCCAGAAAGAGGCATCAACAGAAAGCAACCCAGATGGCGCCTTGATCTTGGACTTCCAGTCTCCAGAATGGGGAGAAAAGGTGTCTGTTGTTTAAACCACCTGGTCTGTGGTATTTTGTTGTAGCACCAGAGCAGACTAAACACTCACCTTCTACAGTCTAGGGATCAGAGATGGCATATACACATTAACTTACTGTATATAGTAGTTTGCATGGTAAGTGACAAAACCTACAGATAGTGTTAGTTCAGTAAAGGAAATATTTCGGCATAGGATAATTGAGATTTGACATCTTCAAATTGTTTTACGAGAATAGTTTTTCTTGTGTTAATTTGGTAGTTTAGATGCTGGGGCAAGGGAGCTGGGATTAAAAGCTGAGGAAGCATTTTGATCAAAGGCTTATATGCAGGAAATTCAAGTAGTCTGTAGACAATGGTAGACGTCTACAGAAGGGAGAAGAGGAAAAGAATGAGGAAAAACTGAAAATGCAGGGGCCAGTCCATCCCAATTTACAGAGTTCCTATAGTAAAAAGAATACTAGGATCAGAACCTGTAGCAGGTTACATGTGTGTGACTCTATTGCTTACTAGTTATATGACCTTGGGCAAATAACCTTGATAAACTTGGGGAAAACACATGTGATACAGCTCACGTTCTGCTTAAAACTTATACCATGACTCAGTACTCTTGACACTAAATCTCATTTAAATAAGTTGAATTCTCCACATGACACCCTAAGGCTTGACTGCACCTAGGCCAGCCCTCTCACAATCCCTCCTGTTGGTTGTAAGGAGGGTCAAAGGAGAAAGCATGCACTCCTATTCCACCACGTTCAAGGTCAACGAGGTGAGTTCTGAAAGGCAATTAAGTTGGTTTTGGTTTTTGTACATTTAGGAAAAAAAATTAATACAAGGTAAAGTGGTAATGCTAGAGTAGAACTCTCAGATTGTAATTTGGCACTCGCTTTTTGGGAAAGAAACTGGGAAGATGTATTAAAAGCCATAAAATAGCTCACACATTGATCAAGCAATTCCACTTCTAGGAACCTAGCCTTAGATTCTAAAGAACAATCCAAATTATGCTAAAATTACATTGATATTCACTGCAGCATTGCTTACTACAATAAAAAAAGAGAAATGCCTGAAATGTCCAATAAAAGGAAAACGGCTCAATTGTTACATCTACTTGATGGAAAATGATGCAGCCATTAAGCATAAAGGTTATGAAAACCATGTAAAATTAAAACAATATTAAAGATATAAAATATAAACACTATGCTTTTTTATTAAATAAAAAATATGCACAGAAAAAAGGAAATAAAATGCCAGTAACAGGTGGATCAGGGTGGTGAGATTATGGGTAATTTTTTTCCCCTATTGTTTTCTCAAATATTCAATAATGTGCTTACATTCCCTTAATTTAAAAAAAAAGGTTCAAAACGAAGTTAGATGCAATGGCTGTCATCAGTGTATAGAACCGGAAAGAGAATAAGATAGATTTAGGCTCTAATCCCAAGTTCTTAGTTCTGTGCCTACAGTTTAACTCAACAGGGAAAGAGTGGGAAGGAACAGGGACTCTGCAAAAGCACTTCTTAAAAAGACAAAAATATAGAGTGCCTCTTGTGTACACTGAACTTTACAAGGTGTTCTGGATTAAAGTGTTCGAAGTCCTCTCCAGCATCTAAGTGAGTAAAACTAATTCTTAGGGAAGTAACTGGAGTGGGGAAGTGGGGTCCAAATGCAGAGGTAGGGAGAGTGAACAGACAAGGACAGAACTCTGTCGTGGGTCAGCCCTGCTCTCAACAGAAGTCATTTCCACGGAACCACCTTTGGAGGGGGCACCTGACTTCCACACTCCTCTTTCACAGACATGCTCTATCAATGTATGTACTGAGACTTGAGTCACACTGAATCTATCTTGGGTGGGATGCCCAAGGAAATATGATCCATGATTGACTGAAATACTCAAAAGCCAAAGAATGTAGTTTCTGGGCAATGAAAAAAAAAGAAATAACCTGGCTCATGCAGAAACATGTCAGAACAATGGGACTTTATTTCTGTGGATTCTTTGGTGTCGGATAAGGTGTGGACTCTGTCTAAAGCTTTCCCCACATTCCAGACATTTATAAGGTTTTTCTCCAGTGTGAGTTCTCTGGTGTGTAATGAGGGTTGCGCTCTGACTGAAGCGTTTCCCACACACAGAGCATCCATAAGGTTTCTCCCCAGTGTGGATTCTCTGATGTTTCGAGAGGTCAGAGCACCGTTTGAAGCTCTTCTCACACTCCTCACACGTGTAGGGTCTCTCCCCTTTGTGTAGTCTCTGATGTCTAAAGCGGCTGGAAATACGGCAGGTTTCCCCACACTCGTTACATTGATAGTGTTTCTCTCCTATGTGGATTCTTTGATGCCGATTGAGATGTGAGCTCTGCCTGAAGCTATCCCCACATTTGGGACACGTGTATGGCTTTTCCCCTGTATGTGTCCTCTGGTGTTTAATCAGGGCAGCACTCTGACTGAAGCTCTTCCCACAGTCTTGGCATTTATAGGGTTTCTCCCCAGTGTGGATCCTCTGGTGTTTAAAGAGGTCTGAACGCTGTTTGAAACTCTTCCCACAGTTATCACATTTATAACGTCTTTCTTCCTGGAACTGCCTCTGGGTCTTAAAAAGGCCTGAACTATGGAAATTTTCCTCACTGTCAGTAGATTTGGGAAGTCTCACCACTGGATGTTTCACCATATCTAAATTTGGTTTGCAGTTGCTCCCATGTTCATTACTGTTAACGGGCCTCTCTGCTGCCCGGACATGCTGACAACGCACAAAGTCTGAACTTCTGGCACTGTTCCCAAATTCATTAAATTTGGAGTCTCCCTCTTCTGTGGGACCATTCTTAAGATCTGAGATGTTGATGAGTCCTTGCTCTTCAGGAGAATTTTCAAGTTTCAGCGATGAGGGATTTCCTGACTGCTTTTCTACCCTGTCCTCATGGGTACCACCACACTCTGAGAACAGGGGAGCCTTCCCCGGGGAACCTTCTTGTAATTTCCCCTGTGGTTCTAATTCTTCTAGAATTTCTTGCTTCGGAATCAACTCTTTGTTCTCAGTTCTGGTTTCCAAACCTGAAACATTAAAAAAAAAAATTGTTGACATTTCATCCCTGTGCAAGAATGAAAGAAACAAGTGCTAACAGAAAACCCACAAAAAAACCTTTTTAATATTCTCCATGAAACCACTCCTAAAGTTATTTTCATTAACTTGTCAGATGTGCTCACATTCACCTGCACAAACCCTGTTTCTTTCCTTTCATACTTGTGCCTACACCCACCAGCCCATCTCTTCTCCTCCTGCCCCACTCCACTGTTGTATGAGTCACCATATCATGAGAGGCAAATCTGGAAGGGGTGTCAAGAGGGCAGTATAGCCTTTACCTCATGAATGAAGGATGGTTTAACATGAGAAATTCTACTCATGTGACAAGTTACAGTAATAGACATACCAGGTGCCACCAATGTCTGACGGCAGGGTCTGGGTGGGAGACACATCTAGGACTGATGGAAAGTCTATAAAGAAACAGTCAAGGGGCCGCCTGGTGGCGTAGCGGTTTCGTCCGCGCTTGGCAGCCCGGGGTTCGCCGGTTCGGATCCCGGGCGCCCGCTGACGCACTGCATGTCAGCCACGCTGTGGCGGCGTCCCATATAAAGTAGAGGAAGATGGGCACGATGTTAGCCCAGGGCCAGTCTTCCTCAGCAAAAAGAGGAGGATTAGCAACGGATGTTAGCTCAGGGCTGGTCTTCCTCACCAAAAAAAAAGAAACAGTCAAGCCACCAGATTCCATCTCCCAATCTAGAACTTTTGCAGTTTACTCTCTGGGAAGGCTGAAGCAGATAAATTGTGGATTGGGGACATCAGGCACAGCTGAGAACATGAGACAGGTACCAGTTTCACATCAGGAGAATCAAGTGAAAACAGACACACTAATTAGTAGACCTCAGTGGACTGCCCTCTGCTCAGGCCCAAACTATTGGCTCCAAAGCTTACATCCTCCAGGCAGAAGGGCAGGGATTTCATAGGGTTCATTCCCCATTGTACCCCAGTACTTGCTGCAGACACTCAATAAAATATTTGTTGAATGACTCTCTGTGGTAAAACTTACCAGCCCTGGCCAAAAGACCTAGAGACACCAACATATGGGAATTCTCCAGTAAATCAGCACCTAGTGACCCACCCTATAGTGAAGATCACCAGTTCACAAGTACTATCCTATACTGGAAACAGAGTTTCCAGTCAGAATTCTTACGTTTGATAATTAAATACAAGTGGAAAGTGAAAGGTTACCAACATTTCAGGAAAACTTCTAATATAAATGCTGATGAAATATGCAATGCATGAAACAAGAAAATTTAATAACCTGTAATTAATATTCTCAGATAAATAAGATATTGAATCCAGGAAACAAGGAGGCTATAAGAAAAGGAATATTTAAAGAACAAGAAAAAGCTCTTGAAAATATTAATGAAAGCAGAAATATGTAAAAGTTGGAAAATAAAGCTAAGGAGATCTCCTAGAAAGTGAAACAAAAGACAAAGAAACGGGAGGGGGTGGGGGAGAACCTTACAGGATCAGTCCATGAGTTCCAACATCCAACTGAAAGAAACCCCAGAAAGAAAACAGAAAAAAATGAGATAAAAATAAATAGATAAATAAAAGAATACTATAAAAATTTCTTGCAACTCAAAGACATGAGTGTCTAAATTATAAGGGCCCACCAGCTACTCAGAACAATGAATAAAAAAATATAAATCCTCACACTAAGCCACATCCATTGTGAAATTTCATACTAGCAGGAATATCAAAAAGATTCTAAAGGCTTCTATACAGAACAAATGGATCACATACCAAGGATAAAATATCACAGTGGCCTCAGATTTCTCAATAGCAACATGGCAAGCTAGCTAGAAAATTCACTGTCTTCAAAATTCAAAGGTAAAAATCATTTCTAACATGGAATGCTGTGTCTAGCTGTACTATAATCCAAATGTGAGAGAGGAATAAAGACATTTTCAGACATGCAAAGTTTCAAAAAATTTAGCTCCCAAGTATACGTTCTCTGGAAGATACTGGAAGATGTTCTCCATCAAATCAAGGGAGTAGACCAAGGAAGAAAATGGTACAGGATCCAGGAAAGAGAAAAGGAATTCCTAGGTGATAGTGAAGGAGAGTTCTAGGACAACAGCTGTGTAACAGGCCTGGAGAAGAAGCCTGTTCACACTTGAGCAGAGGAATGTCCACGAGGATCCCTCCAAGGGGGAAGTGAAAGTGATGGTGTATCTGATGTATCTGAACACGCTGAGAGGAGTTTACATTTCTAACAGACAGTGTGTGGGTGAACTAGTGTTCAGTAGTTAGAAAAGCAGGCACATGCAAAACAAAGCATTATTAATTCCAGGGAAAACTAAAAGCTGTGAAATAAAAGACACACAATCATATATATTATGTGGGTGAATATAGATAATACCTATATAAGCAGAATATTGAAATATTAATGAAAAGGCTGATATAACTATAATGAGAGAATTATAGACTGCTATATGTGTGCATGTTGCGGAGACAGAATTCTTGTCCTCCTCAGTAGGCAGTCAGGAGATAATAACTGAAATTGGGGGAAAAAAATAGCAGAATAACCATCTTATGTAGAAATATGAAAATAAATACCATTGGAAAGAGTTAAAAGATTTTAAAGTTGTCTCTGCAAAGTTGGAAACCTGATTGAGAAGGCCTGATATTTTCCTAAGAAGATTTGAAAAACACAAACCATAAAGTAAAAGACTGAAAAATTTGAGTATATTAAAATTTAAAAATTCTATATAACGAAAGATGCCACAATGAAAAGACAAGCCACCTATATAACCAATGAATAACAAAGGATTAGTATCAAAAATACAAAGAACAGGGGCCGGCCCGGTGGCGTAGTGGTTAAGTTCACGCACTCCCTTTTGGTGGCCTGGGGTTCACAGGTTCAGATCCTGGGCACAGACCTATGCACTGCTTATCAAGCCCTGCTGTGGCAGGCATCCCATATATAAAGTAGAGGAAGATGGGCACAGATGTTAGCCCAGGGCCAATCTTCCTCACCAAAATAAATAAAAAGAGCAGCCACAAAGCCATTAAAAAGAAGATAATGGAGGAAAGGAGGGGAGATAAGGATATAAACCGGCAATTCACAGGAGAGGAAACCAGAATGTCCCAAAGATATCTGGAAAGATATTTAACCCAGCAGAGATCAGGGCAAGGCCAATTAAAGCAAGAGGATACCTACCATTCATTCATTAATCCAAACAGTATCTACTGAGTACCTATTCTGTGCCAGGCACTATTCTAGGCACTTGGGAGACATTCATGAACAAAACACACAAAATCCTTCCCCTTGGGGAGTTTACATTCCAGAAGGGGCAGTCAGACAATAAATAACATAAAGTAAACTATATAGGATGTTAGAGGGTGATAAATGGTACAGACCAAGTTCAGCAAGTAAGAGGATTGGTCAGCAGTGTGGGAGAAGGAGACGGGTAGGCAAACTACAGTATTAAACATGATGGTCAGGTCGGGCCTCATTGAAAGGTCAGATCTGAGCAAAGACGTGAAACACATCAGGGAGTTTGCTTCGTGGAGATCTGGAGGAAGAAATAGTCCAGGCAGAGGGATCAATTAGAACAAAGACCATGAGGCATAATGCCTGCCATGTTCAAGGAGCAGTAGGGTCAGTGGGGCTGGAGCAGAGTGAGTGAGGGGGAGAGTAGGAATGGGTTGGCGAGGTCACGGGGCCATGTCACTTAGGCATCATAGGCTTTTACTCTGCGTGAAATGGGGTGCCACTGCAGGTTCTGTGCAAAGGTGTGACACAACCTCACATTTTAAAGGGGACACTTGAGCTACTGTATTAAGACATCATGCCATCAGCTGAACACCAAATGTTGACAAGGATGTGGAGAAAGATGATTTCTCATATACTGCTGGTAGGAGTACAAATTGGTTACAATCCTTTGGACAGCAAGATGGACAAATATCCCTAAGTATATTCTCTTCAGAAACTCCTATATATGAACACAGGGAGAAAGATACAAGGATGTTCAATGTAATACTGTTTGGAATGGTGAAAAATTAGAAGCCTTAATGTCCGTTGACAGGAAGATGGATAAGTGAATTTTAGAATATCCATACAATGAAATATATGTGATAAAATGAATAAACTAGAGTTTCATATATCAACATGGATAAATCTCAAAAATGTAATGTTGAGAAAACAAGCAAGGTGCAAAAGAATCATACAATAATATAATTTGTATACCATAAAAACATGTACAATATGATGTATATGTTCACATGTTTATATATTTACATGTTTATATACATGTTTACATACTGCTTATATAGAGAGAGAGTGTGTGTGTGTTTATGTGGCTACATGTAGAAAGAATACAAAACACACACACAAATTATATCTACCACAATCAGGATATTCGTTACCTCTGGAGAAGGAGTGAGGGGAACAGCTTCAGGGAGGGTACACAGGGCTTCACCTACATCTGTTACATATTATTTCTTTGGAAAAAAAATACATGAAGCCAAAATGGCCAAATATTAAAATTTGATAGAAAACCTGGCTGATAGATACACTGGTGCCCATTATATATTTTATATTTTTCTGTATGTATTTTATTAAAGATGAACCAAAAGAAAAAGCTGACTTTAAGGCCCAGCCCTGTGGCCGAGTGGTTAAAGTTCCGTGCGCTCTGCTTCAGTGGCCCAGGTTCATGGGTTTGGATCCTGGGCATGGACCTACTCCACTCACCAGCCATGCTCTGGTGGCGACCCACATATAAAGTAGAGGAAGACTGGCACAGATGTTAGCTCTGGGCCAATCTTCTTCAAGCAAAAAAAAAAAAAAAAAAAGAGGAAGATTGGCAATGGATGTTAGCTCAGGGCGAATCTTCCTCAGCAAAAAAAAAAAAAAAAAGTTAACTGTATCAACTAACAATACAGAACAGAAAGGACCTGCTTGGGTCACAAAAGAGACTCCAACCAAGGCTCTCAACCTATGTCTGTGAATGGCAGGCTGGCTCAGGGATCTACTGAAGCAGGCCCTTCACAAGTCACACACAGCTAGAGACAGTCACAGCACTTACTCGGTGAGACCGTGTTCCCATAATCCTTCGGCACACTCTCCCTGTGGAAGTCCCTCTGAGCTGGGTCTAGATGCTTCCAATCCTCCCAGGTTGGAGACACAGCCACATCCTCGACCGTCACCAACCCCTGAAACAACACAAGACCTCCTCTCAGCACCTGCTGTGCCAGGATAGTGTTACCACTAGTCTCAGGATGAGGCCGGACTCCAGAGAGGAGTCTGCAAGCACCGAGGAGGAAGCACTGAGAATCAAGTAGCAACCACGGCTGCTGAGCTTTACCAGTGAGTCTTTTACCGATGGGGGAGTTTCAAAATGACCAAAGACAGAGGCTGACGTTCTCCTGCAATCCTGAGAAGGCTTTCTATGGACTGTCCACACTAATTTGGGGTAAGAGCAAAATATTCATTTAAGTTATATCACTGTGACTTATCAAAATGGAAACTTGATATGGATGGAGAATATACAGATAACCAGAAGGTCCTGAGTTCCCGTGCTGGCTCTGAGACACTGTTTCCTTAAGTGTGAAATAGATACAAATATCTATCTTAAGAAGATGAAGGCACCTCATCGACAGCAGGTACTCAGTGAAATTTCCTTTCTCTTCCCTTGACCACTGCACAATAAGATACTTATCCAACAAGATGATCTTTTGAGATGGCTTATTTAAATGTAAGTTGATCATTCACAGAAGGTAAAGCCACAGTTCTTGGAAAGTTTTAAAACTGGTGCAGGGAAATGGTTGTGTAGGTTCCAGTGATGGGTCACAAATTGACTCCAAGGGTCTCTCACTCAATGACAGGGAACGGGAATGTATTTTTTAAATTTTCTGTTACGATTTGTAATATTTTATGTTATGTTGTGATATCTTAAAAAAAAAACAACCTTTCTGGCTGGGGAGACTGGCCCTTGTAGTGCTAGCCAATTCTTAGGGAGCAAAGGGCTCAGCTGAGACTGGTTAATCCAGAGCCATACCTCCTCTATCTGGCCTGTGCACCCCACGAGGCCTCTCTCCTCCGCCTTAGTCATCCCAGGGCCAGGTACCAGACAACTAGAGACCACTGCTGTAATTTAGAGCCCAGTGAAATTATTCAAACTAGCCAATCCTAAACTGTTCACCCTGCCCTGCCTTGCCTTTCCCTCCAAAACGCCAATATAGTTTCTGGCCTGAAGTTTCCCCTAGCTCCTGTCATCTGCCTCCTGACCACCCTGGTCTCTTTTCCAGGAGGCTCTGTGTGGCATGCAGTGCCTCCTGTCTCTAGGACCTGAGTGTAATAAATTTTGTTTTTTCCTGAGCCTCTCCTCTGTCTCCTTGTAAAGGAAAACCACACTCCTGTGTGTCTCCTCTACTCTCGATACTCTGAATACTTCACTACAACACTACTTCACTCCTGACACCAGATGTGTGTTTCCACATGTCAAGCAATTCTGTGACACCAGCTGGGTGTCCTACTGTTCAACTCAATTCTGACACTACCTGCCTGGAGACAGCATCAGATCCCACAGGCTGAAGCCTCAGTCCTACAAGACTGCCCCTCCCCAACTTCAGATGCCAATCACAAGTCCACGTTGTCACCTGTGAACCTGCTTCTGCCCAACCAGCTATAGAGCAGAGGTTCCCATGACCCCCTCTTTGGGTTGGATTAATTTGCTGGAGGGACTCCAGAACTCAGGAAAACAGTACACTTACTAGATTATCAGTTTATTATAAAAGGATGTAACTCAGGAACAGCCAGATGGAAGAGATGCATAGCGTGAGGTCTGGGAGGGTGCTGAGCTCAGGAACTTCCGTCCCCCTGGAGTTGGGATGTGACCCTCCCGCTAAGTGGCTACCTTTATCAACCCGGAAGTTCTCTGAACCCCATACTATTGGGATTTTCTGGTGGCTTCATCACGTAGGCATGATCAATTATTAACTCAATTTCCAGCCCCTCTCCCTTCTTCAGAGTACCATTATCAATTGTGGGAGGAGGGGGGTCCCCAAACCGTTGAAAACTAAAACGGGATCCTCACATTGAGAGTGGTGGGGAATTGCTGTTCTGGCATAAGCGGTTGAACAACACGAGCCCACTTTCCATCCTGACGTCTTTCCTTCCCAAATAGTCTAGTTAGACAAGAGGGTATCTTACAGTGGGTAAACAACACTCTCCTGTTGGCTCGTGCTGAGAGGGCTATAACTCAAGGATCATTCCCTGGATGGATTCATTTGTCACTGTTTCCTACGGAAAGGAAAGAAAGTTTCATGCACATCCTAAGGCTCACACAAAAGGTAAAAAGGCAGGAAAGAACTTCCGAAGCTCATAGCATCCCTTACACCTCCACTGCCCACATTCCCACCACGAGAACGCGTTCACTCCTCACCTGGGGTGGGGTCCCATCGAGCGCTCTCTGAAGGGCCCGCACCGCGGCCGCCGCCTCCCCGCTCTCGGGGCAGCGCTTCCACATCCAGGCCCGGAGCTCCCGGGGCAGGATGGTCAGGAACTGCTCCAGCACCAGCAGCTCCAGGATCTGCTCCTTCGAGTGCATTTCAGGCCTCAGCCACCGACGACAAAGTTCCCTGAGCTGGCTCAGCGCCTCTTCGGGTCCGGCCGCCTCCTGGTAACGGAACTGCCTAAAACGCTGTCGAGAAGTTTCGGGATCCTGACAGTCCCCGGGCAGGACAGGCTCCCGACCTCCCGGTGAGTCCTCCTCCACTTTCACTACCAAAAGCCCATCGCGCAGGGGCGGCGCGGCGACCCCGGGCCTCGCAGCCACCGTCCGGGCCCCCGCCTCAGTGTCACCGCCTGGACCTGTGGTCAGGCTCCAACTCATCTTCCTCCCGCACGTGCTGAGTTTGCCGGAGTTTTGCCTTCATGTAGAAGACAGCGAACCCCGCAAGCCGCCCTGGAGCTCATCGGCCTAGCCCAAAGCAGGGGAGCACGGCCGGCCGGTCCCAAACAGGGCCCCACCCCGCCAAGCCACCTGCAGGACTCCTCCCACCCACACCTCTTCCACCCAGAACCCGCCTCGTCTGGTGACAAAAAATAACTCACTAATAACCCAGGCCGGAAATGCGTCACCGACTCCCTGTGGTGCCCACCCCTCCCGGGCATTTCCGGGGCCTCTCTAGGCGTCCCGGAGGAGTGAGATGCGTCTTGGTGGTTTGTCGTCCTCGCCGCTTCCAGAGATAATCTCCGTGTGTCCCTGGCCCTGTGGAGCTTATAGTCCTTAAGGTGACAGAACTAAAGGATATTCTTCTTTTAGAGCTTGGATGTCATTCTTTAACACACTGTGAATAAAGTTTTGTAAATTTTGTTTTAGGAAAAATTAAAGGTCCAAATGGACAGTGAGTAGTAAGCAGCCGTTCATCCATGTGGGTATTCATTTATGCAAGAAAGGTTGGTAGAGTATCTTCTACATGCCAAGGCATCGTGCTTGACACTGTAGATACAACACTGGGGAAGACATAGTTCTTGTCCTCAAGTTGCTCACAGTCTCCTCAGAGAGACACACTTAGACAAATCCTTACAGGGCAGTGTGGTAAATGCAACAGTTTGAGATGTATACAGTGTCCATTTGTATAACCAGAAGTGGAAATAATCAGTCATGCCTGATGGGGAGGGTACAGTGAAAGACTTCACAGGGGAAACGAAAGCTTAAAGAGTCCATGTGGACTGAAGACGTATTTTAATTAAAAAATGGTTTAGATAAATTTATAGGCAATAAATCCATAATAGATTGTGTCACTCCCTCCAACATTAGGGTTTCCCATGCCCAGCTCCCTTGCAATGCTCCCTTACACTCAGTATCAAAGTTGCCAAAGATTTTGTCCTATTCTAAGCCCAACTCCTCTGTTCTGTCATTTACTCCCTCTCCCTCACTTTTAAATATCAGCATGGACCCTGTTGCCAGCCCCCCCCCCCCCTTTTCTATGCTTCTCTGGTTTCTGTTACATAAGTTTTCTGGCATCATATTGAATATACAAATCAATCACTTTCTAAAGAACTTGGAGGCAAAAAAGCAGATAGGAAGGACATCCAGATTGTTTTGTGTTATAACATTTTGTTTCAAACAAAAGATTATTTTAAAAAAATGCATCCTTAATGTACTAGAACTTTAAAAAAAGAGCAAAGCCAAAAGGCCAAACTCTTTGCAATTCATAAGGAAAAGTACTTCTCACTGAAAAAGAAAAGGTGATGGGCACAGTCTCTGCACGTATACCTATTTCCTCCTCATGGCTCCAGGATCTTTGTGTTGTTTAATTGCTAGTTTTACAATTGAAGAGTTTGAGAGATTTAAGAGGAACATAACTGAGGAGAAATGAAGAAGGATAACTATTTTTTGAGGTTGGGGCAGAAGAAATATAAAGAGTGCAGCTTACGCCCTGCCTTGAGTTCAAACAGCATACAATCAAATTAATTTACTTTTATTGCTACAAGGACAAAGATCAAAGAAAACAGCTATTGTAAATGGTTTTTCCTTGTAAACAGACCAGTCAAGCTCTTTACTGTAAGCTCAGCTGTGGAATGCAGAAACAGTTTTGTGAAACAGAGCTTGTCCTTGCAAATGGAATTCCCTGTAAGGAACTTCATCTGTGATCTGCATCATTAAAAATATTAATGTTCATTTCTAATGATACTTCACCTTCTTTCTTAGTCAGGAAGAAATTCCACAAAGCACTTTTATATCAGGAATTGGGCAGCTGAGGACTTAATCTTCATCTTATCCAAGAAAAATCCTTTTGTTAATCTTTGTCTTCTTCTGTGGCACCAAGCCGAGGCATACACACAGCTGATGTGGGGCCAGAGTCTCGAGTCGAAAATGAATTTTTAGACACAAGCCGCCTGTTCATGTGCCTTTATTCAGCATGGGGATAGAGGCCACGGGCAGTAAAGAGCGGCAGTGAAAGTGTCTGGGCCATTATATAAGATTTTAACTATTTTCAATACTCTCAAGAAATGTCAAGGGAAGAAATATTAGGGGACCTGGTCAAGCAAATTGATGGGTTCTGGTTAGTCTCAAAGATTAGGGCATGGGGGCTGATGAACGAGATGTCATCTTGCATTCCAAGGTACAGTGTGCCTCAAAGAGCAGGTACGCAGGGGATTAAAGTCATTGATCACCTCCTGAGGTAAACTCCTTCGCTTCAGTAAGTAGGGGTCTGCTAGTCTGAGTGGAGTCTCATGGAAAGAATTGGAAATTGTAAAATGAGTCATAAACAAGGTTTTGAGCATGTCACAGCCACAGGTGGCAGGGCTACATGAGGCCTTGCTTCTCAAAGTGTGGGCCACAGACAGCACTGGCATTTCCTGGGAGCCTGTTAGAAATGCAGAATTTCAAGGCTTGCTCCAGACACACTGAATCAGAATCTGCATTTTAAAAAGATCCCCAGATGATTCATGTACACACTTAATTTTGAGGAGCAATGATCAGATGAACCTTTCTGACTAGTATAAAAGAGTTAACTATTATGTACATATAGATAATCTGTGGCATGCATAAGCAATATCCACTATTCTTTGTTATATGTATTGCAGCTCTGCTACTGGTACATGTAAGTATTTTGTGAGGATGACGATGTGAAGCAGAGCTCTGTCGCAGGGGAAATCCTGGAAAGACTGAGGCTCCACCGGCAGGTATCTTACCTCCAAGCATTTGCAACTAAGCTTTCATTCAGTTTGCACTGGGAGTAAATGACAAATTGTAATTTGGGTCATTTTTTAAAACTTTATTTTAAAATATTTTGTGATGATTTCATTTTGACCCTAGGACTCTATATGACTGCAACTTTTTTTTTTTTTTGAGGAACATTAGCCCTGAGCTAACATCCTTTGCCAATCCTCCCCTTTTTGCCGAGGAAGACTGGCCCTGGGCTAACATCTTCCTCCACTTTATATGGGACACCGCCACAGCATGGCTTGACAGTGGTGCGTCTGTCCACGCCTGGGATTTGAACCTGCGAACCCTGGGCCGCCGAAGCAGAGAACGCAAACTTAACTGCTACACCACAGGGCTGGCCCCTATGACTGTAACTTTTAATTATAAGATGTTTGAAAATATAATACCCAAGATTTATTTAAGTATCATGAAAATAACTGAAACTTTGGATCCCCTGTACTCAGAAAAATCAGAAGCAGATAATAATTTAGCTGTTTAAAAGGGGAAGATTTTTTTCTAGTGGCTTTTTTTTTGCTTCAACAGAATATATAATAAAAATACAATAATCATTTCTTACATGTTTCATATCCATTTATATTTCAACAATGTTCAGAAAAAAATCATGCAATTGAAACGGATACTATACATTAGTTTAACATTTACATTAAATCATCTGCATTATTTAACAAGTGAAGAATTATCCAAGTTATGTTATAGGTAAATTCATTTTTAAAATTCATTCATTTAAATGAGTACAATTAGTGTCCTGATTTATGAATGCAAAGTCCCAGGCAGGGTCAGAATTCCATATGACATCTCTATGGACTAAAGTTTAAATTATAAACTATAATTTATCCAAAAGTTGTGTAAAAGCACAGGTAGTCAACCCCTATGATAGGCTTCAGCAGCTAAGTGGTTGTACTAGTCTGTCATGATCTGTTTTTTTTTTTAAAATTTTTATTGATGTCTTAATAGTTTATAACAGTGTGGGTTTTAGTTGTACATTATTATTTGTCCATCACCATATGAATGCCTTCACCCCTTGTGCCCACCCCCCACCCCTCTTCCCCCTGGTAACTACCAACCAGTTCTCTCTGTCCATGTGTTAGTTTATATTCCACATATGAGTGAAATCATGCAGTGTTTGTCCTTCTCTCTCTGGCTTATTTCACTTAACATAATACCGTCTAGGTCCATCCATGTTGTTGCAAATGGGACAATTTTGTCTTTTTTACGGCTGAGTAGTACTCCATTGTGTATATATACCACATCTTCTTTATCCAATCATCAGTCGAGGGACACTTGGGTTGCTTCCACTTCTTGGCTATAGTGAATAATGCTGCAATGAACATAGGGGTGCATACGCCTCTTGTGATGGTTGATTTCATGTCCATTGGGTAGATGCCCAAGAGTGGGATTGCTGGATCATAAGTTATTTCTATTTTTAATTTTTTGAGGAATCTCCATACTGTCTTCCATAGAGGCTGCACCAGTTTGCATTCCCACCAGCAGTGCATTAGGCTTCCTGTTTCTCCACAATCTCTCCAACATCTGTTATTTTTTTTTCTTGGTGATTATAGCCATTCTAACGGGTGTAAGGTGATAGCATAGTCTTGATTTGTCATGATCTGTTTTGATTAGACACTAATAGGACATGAAACACATGCAGGCAGATTTTTCAGGATTAGTTTTTATGACAAATACACTTCTAGAGGAACAAATTCACTACTCTCAAGACTCAGATTTGTCATTCTAGAAATTTGGAGCAATATGTAATAATTTAAAGACATCACTTGTCACATATTTATACCTGATCTCTCCAAGTGGTTTGAAAGTCCCTGGAGGGCAGCCTTTGCACGTCTACTTCTTCGTCTGTGTGGGGATGCTATCAATATCTGGCAGGAAGTCAAAAGTTCTTTCCCCAGTATTTCAGGACAAGGTTTGACTAGGGTCTGGTAGCCAAGGATGGGCAAGGGAATTAAGGGCAGAATCCAAATTCATAAATAAGAGAACTCTTTATAGTACAGACAAACCTAACTCCAGAAAATATCCACCTATATAACTAATTATGGACTCTAGAAGAGAATATCAAATACTCTGAGGGCAGTAAAAGCACTTTTCATCTCCTCCCAGCAAGAGGAGATGTAAGTTTTATCTGCATACCAGCTGATTACCAGTCCGACTCCACCAGCTCCTGTCTCTGGGTTGTATGACTATGGACTCTGATTGTGATATACTAGTTTTCTTAGCTCTATCTCCCTTTCTTCTGTGATGTAACTTTTGCCTTCATCTGCAGAATGTCAAGTGCTTTCATTGATATCATTGAACAGTATATTTCTGTGTTCCCAATGCCTTTTTTGGTGCTTTGTACACAGATGTTAATTGAAAAATGCTAGCTGCCTCAACTGTGAAAGAGAACTAAATGATGAAATAAGTGAGAAAAGGAAAATAAGGCAGAGAAAAATAAGATGAAGCCAGGGATAAGATGGGATTACAAATTGCCTACTATAAACTCCTGTGTACTGGCAAAAGACAGCTCACAATTTGGCTCTGACATGCCCCAGCAGCCAATTCAAGAAGAAAACAAGATCAGTTACATGATTTGCAGTGTATCTTGGGTAAAGGCAAACTAAAAATAGTGACTTAGGAGAAATACAGCTATTCTTGGTGCCAAGAGGGAAGAGAAATTTCCTATGAGAGCCCAGGAAAAGGACACTATGTGACATAGTGGAGAGTATCTTGACAAAAATCTCTGTAGTAAATAAGATTAATGGATTTTAATATCCGTTCAATGTTAGCTGATGGCAGGTATCAAAGCACAGTTCAAAAAAGCTGATTTTGGGGCCAGCCTGGTGGCATAGTGGTTAAGTTTGGCATGCTCCGCTTCAGTGGTCTGGGTTTGCAGGCCCGGATCCTGGGCACGGACCTACACCACTCATGAAGCCATGCTGTGGCGGTGACCCACATACGAAATAGAGGAAAATTGGCACAGATGTTAGCTCAGGGCCAATCTTCCTCAAGCAAAAAGAGTAAGATTAGCAACAGATGTTAGCTTAGGGCCAACCTTCCTCACACACACACAAAAAGCTGATTCTTTGAAGGAAGAAAAGAGTGGAGTTTAAATATTCAGCTCTCTTAAGGTCTGGTTTAATATAAGGACAAAATTCAAAGTGCCTAGAGCAGCACTCTCCAGACCTTTTAGCATGCCATGCAGGCTGATGGTTACGTAAAAAGTCCATTCCTAGCACCACCCGATCATCACCCTTTTCTCCCCTCTTAAGAAGGTATATCTTATTGTGGTATATTGCAAAAAATGGCCACAAAGGTAAAACAAAAAGATAAAACACTAGGAATACACTTCACAGTTCCTCCTGTCAAGCAGTGGAGTCTATTTCCCCAGCCTTTGAATTTGGCTGGCTTTGTAGATTGCTTTGACCAACACAACGTAGCAGAAATGACATTGTGTGAGTTTTGAGCCTACGTATGAAGAACCCTTGCAACCTCTGTTCTCTTGCTCCTGGAGCCTGCTACCACCAAGTGAACAAGTCCGAGCTAGCCTGCTGGATGCTGGGAGGGCCCCGTTGCCTCTTGTCACTCCAGCTGACAACCAACCAATCCCCAGAAGGAGAACTGCTTCGCTCACCAGCAGCTGACTGAAGACAAAAGAAGGAGCCCAGCAGAAGAGCCACCAGATAAGCCCAGACAGAATTGCCAGACCACGGAGTCATAAGCTAAACAAATGGTTGCTTTTTTAGGTCACTAAGTTTGGGGGTGGTTTGTTATTGAACAAAAGGTAACAGACATACGTTTAAAAACTATACCAACCCAACTCACAATATTAACAAAAAAAGATAAAATACTTAGGAATAAACATAACAAGATATGTTCAAAACCTATATGAAGAAAACTTCTAAAACACTCCCGAAGTATCTAAAATCAGGCTTTTTTCCACAAATGGAAAGACATACATATTCTTGGATAGGAAAATCAAGTTTGTACAGACGTCAATTCTCCCTAAGTTGATATAAAGTAAAAATTATCTCAATACACAATTCTTTCTGGATATAGAAAAATTGAATCTAAAGTTAATTTGGAGGAAATAAAGAAAGAGTACTTTGAAAAAGAAACACAATTGGGGGCATTCACCCTAAGAGAGATTAAAACCATTTATTAATCCTCAATAAATTAAAACAGCATGGTATTATCACATGTGTAGACAAACAGGCCAATGCAACAGAACAGAAAATCTAGAAACAGATTACAAAACATGCGAATTTAGTATACGACAAAGGCAGCATCACAAATCAGTGGGGGGTAAAGACAGACTGTTTCATAAATGTTGGGACAATTGGGTAGTGATTTGGAAAAAAAGTTGGATCTAGATTTCACACCATACACCAAGATTATTTTGAATGGACCAAAGACCCAATGTTTAAAAGGGAAACTATGCAAAGTTCTAAGTGTAAAAAGTGAAACCATACAAATACCACAATGTACCAAACATACCGCAGTGTCCATTTAAGCGTCTCCAGTTAAAGGTCTCTTTGGAGATAGCAGGGGAATTTCTTCATTTCCATAAGGTAGACCACAGAGCTAGCAAGATATTCTCAAAACCCCATCCCTGATTTGAGCGAAAATTCATCCCATACACTAAGAAATAACTCTCGAGTAGTATCCAAGGACGTGCGCCTTCTGATTCGGAGTGGAGTCGGCGAGCCTTATTTCGCGACGTGTGAAAGAGTGGCGATAGTGACTCTCGTCCTGCCTGAAGAACAGCTTTGTAAACGGATACAAAAATGAGAGATTATTAAGGATGGGATCCCCTTGGCTAGAGACGCCTTGCGTAGACGACTCCCCTCTCTTCGCAGAGATGCGAGGCTTCCACTCCCACTCTCAGCAGCCGGGAAGGCAACCGACTCCGACCCACACCGCCTTCCAATCTGAGGCACTAAAGGAAACGCCTTCCTGCTCTTCCGCATTCTGATAGGCCTGCGAGACCGAGGTGCAAGGGGAGCCGCGAACCTATTGGCTAGCGGGCGTGGCTCTCGCGGGGCTTCCTGGGAGATATAGTCTCGGGAGTTGCTGGCTCCCGCGCCTCTAGGGTCTGATGTCGGACGTTTCGGCCTCGTAAGCTGACTGCGGTGGTGAAGAGGTGGGTGTGTCTGGAGACGGGGTGCGGGGAGTGGCGAGGATTCAGGTGAAGAAACCGAAGGGCCCAAAATTAAAGTGAGAGTCGCGGGTTTCCAGAAAGGACGGACGTACTTCGAATTGGGGAAGCAGAGTGTTGGGGGTGGGGAAGCATAAGTTCCACGGCCAATCAGGCACTAGCGACTGTTGCCTTAGCAACGGCTCCAGACCCTTGAGGCCCCACCCTCTGCCCCCACGCCAAGGAAAGGGGCGGAGCTCAGACTGTTTAATTGACTTTGGGTTCGGGTGGGGAAGAGCGTGGCTCCGTTTTCTTCCCCGCTCTAGAGACGCTGACCCTGCGGCTCGGTGGGCGGGGAACGACCCTGTTGCGGGAGGAGGATCCCGGGCCGGCGCCTCACCCGCCCGCCGATTGGCCCACAGCCCCTTGGGGGCGGGGCCTGGGGCGGGCAGCTCCCGCCCGCCGCGAGGCGAGGACCTCCGGGATTCCTAGAGAGGCCTCGGAAGTGCTCCTGGGGGTGGGATTTATGGCCCAACCTGGTTGGACAGGGAAAGCTTGGATTTGCTTACTTCCGGCGAGGAAGTGTTGCGAAGTGTCGGCTTCGGTTTTCTCTGCGTTTGTAAGAAGAAACCCATCTTTCCAGCTTTGGCCGTGGGAGCTTGGTCTTTCAGGAGAGCTCCCCGGGACTGGGGCCTTGAGGAAAGGGAATGGGCTTTGTGTTTGGACAAGGGTCCTGTCCCTAACCTTGACCGGGCCGGTCCGGAGTCTTGGGGTCAGGGGCGATTTCGAGGAATCCAGGTCCAAATCTGTAGCTATAACCCTGCTTGCCTTCCGAACCAATGAAGTCTGCCGTTGGTCTGTCAAGGTCTTGTGGCTTGAAGGACAGGACCAGTTTTGACCGTTGTAATGTTTTTGACCCCTGTTTTGACTTGTTTGGCTTGTGGTAGAGAGAAAGAGCGGCTGCGTCTGGACTAGTTAATAAGTCTTGTCCTATTATGTATATAACATTTAATGTTCTTCATCACTAAAATTGTTTGGTTGGGCCTGATGTCAGATTTTTTGGCTCTCCCTTACATTGTTTAAATGTTGGAAATATTCTCTATTAGTAATCGTTTTATGGGTGGAGTGATGGCTGTCTTGTAGCCCATATTTTCAAGTAAATTCCTCTGTTGAGTGGTCATTTTTAATATAGATGACCTCTTTGTCATCTCTTTGCTAATAATGATTTTCACTGTATGAGTAGGTTGCACACTGATGAAAGCGTCCTTCAATAGATGTTAAAGAGCAGGAAACAAATTTGATCAGTGTAACACTGCTAACCTGGAGAGACATCCCTCTGAGTTGTAATGATAATGACAGAATCTCGGGAAGGTATAGACTTAGATCCTCCAGCTGAGACTTCACAAGAGCAAGACCTTCTAATAGTGAAGGTGGAAGAAGAAGACTGCACCTGGATGCAGGAGTACAATCCACCAATGTTTGAGACTTTTTACCAGCGCTTCAAGCAGTTCCAGTACCATGAGGCATCAGGCCCCCGGGACGCACTCAGTCAACTCCGGGTGCTCTGCTGTGAGTGGCTGAGGCCGGAGCTGCACACCAAGGAGCAGATCCTGGAGCTGCTGGTGCTGGAGCAGTTCCTAACCATTCTGCCTGCAGAGTTCCAGACCTGGGTGAGAGAACATCACCCGGAAAGCGGAGAAGAGGCTGTGGCTGTGGTAGAAAATATACAGAGAGAACTCGAGGAACGCAGACAACAGGTGAGTGGAAGAAGAGACGTTAGAGCAATGAAGAAGGAGAGGAAGAGAGTTAAGGAGCTGCTGAGCAGGGGTGAGATCCTTAGCGGTCTGGTGCTTCATTCGTATTCTTTTGTTCCCCTGGGATTAGGTACACTGTGGAGATTTCCTGCCACTCCAGCAAAGAGAAGCAGTATCCAGTGTGTTAACCTGGAGAAGACAATCTGCGATTTTATTTACTTTAAAATTATTGTATTTATTTTTTGAATGACATGATACAAAATTCAAAAGGTGCATAAGGTTGTAATGAAAAGTAAGTTTCCCTCCCACCCTTGATTCCCCAGCTGCCTAGATCTCTCCAGAGGCAACCACTGTGACATGATACTTGTATATCCTTACAGAGATATACTGTGTTCTGTATACATAAGCCTATATGTATATGACATGCTTTAAAAAAACACAGATGTTTTAAAATCTCTGTACTGCATTTCTGCCTCTTGCTTTTTTCTTATGTCTTGGTTCATTCCATTGTCAGTGCAAATAGAGCTGCCTCACTTTTTGAAACTGCATTATATTCCATTGTATGGCTGCCCATAATTTATTTAACTCCTACTGAAGTCCATTTAAGTTGTTCCTTTAGATTGTTTCTGAACTTTTACTGTAACAAACTGCTGCAATGAATATCCTTTACATACGCTGTTAATTGTAGAAGTCAAATTGTTGGCTCAGAGGCCATATGCATTTGTACTTTTGACAACTGTTGATAGATTACCCTCTGTAGAGATTGTAGCAGTTTATATTCCCAACAGCAATGTGTGAGAGAAATTTTTTGCCCACAGCCTGATAACATGATATTAATCAAACTTTTTGATTATTGCCATTCTGAAAGATGCGATATTTTATGTCTGTGCAATTTTAATATGCTTTTCTCTATTATGAATGTTTGACCACAGCACATATTTTAAAGAGATATGTGTGTACCCTTTTTTGTGAATTATCTGTTTATATTATTTACCTATTAGAAGAAATAAGCACTGTGTCTGTCATCTGACTTGCAAGTGTTATTTTTCCAGTTCATTGTTTGTCTTTGCTGCTGGAGACTTTTGCTTTGCAGGTTTTTAAAAATTTTTATGCAGTCAGTTTCAAATCTTTTATTGTTTCTGGGTTTTGTGCCATACTTAGAAAGGCCTTCTCCACTACAATATTATGAGGAACTTTTCTCATAGTTTCTTCTCAACTCTGGGTTTTTTTTACACTTTTAAATGATTGATCCATCTAGAATTTATTTTGGTGTAGGGTGTTTGGTATGGTTACAACTTTATTTTTTTCCAGATGTCTGTCCAGTTGCCCCAGCAACTTCTATAGTAATCCCTTTTTTTAAACTCTGATTAAAATGCCGTCTTTATTACATACCAAATTTCTGCATGTATTTGGGTCCGTTTCTGGTCTTTTTATTGATCTTACTGTCCATGTGTCAGTATTTTAATTATTTGAGCTCTGTAAAATGTTTTAGTATTTGATAGGGCTACCCTTCTCCCTTCTAATTTTTTTTTCAATATTTTCTTTTTTCCTTTTGAACTTTGGAATTACTTATTTAGTTTCCACCACCTCAAAAATCCTGTTGGTATTTTTGTTGGGATTGCTTTAACTCATGTATTAATTTAGGGAGGATTGATATTTTTGTGTTATTACATCTTTTTGTCCTTTCCTACTCTTCTATAACCTGACCTGCTACTTTTCTCTTGCTGTAGGCTCACAGTCTCTTAAATTTTAATTTTTTTTATAGCAAAAAAACAAAAATGATGGTATCTTAGGTCTACAAGAGTTTGAAGCTAGTTAGAGAATTCCCTTCATTCTTTAGAGGCATTGCACTTTGGTGGAAGGTTGGAAGGTACCAGTCTCCTTATTCTTCACCTCTGGGTAAGGGGTACTTTAACATTCCAGAATGTCCTCAGGCTCTTCAGCTGGTTTGGCTCACTCCATGATGCAAGTGGGCAGCAGAGGGACCTTGCAGCTGTGCTGAATGCTTGTCCTGCAGATGGGAATGTTTGAACCTTTTTATCACTTCTGTCAGGACAGGAAGTAAAGGTTCATGGTGACATCCAGTTATTCCTTTTTTTAACCTAATTTGAGACACTAATGTACAAATTTTTTCCTACTTTTTTTATAGTAATAAATATTCAAAAGCATAGTTGAAAACAACAGGCGTATTTACAATAGAGGATTTACAGCAGATATTACACATTTACCTCTCATTGTGATATGCAGCCTGTTTTTGGAAGGGACACAGAGAAAAATATTTCTTAGTGGTGTCAGGGATTTGGGGCCCATAGGGATTTCCCAAGGGCCTCCACAGCTCGCTGTGTTTGTCTTTCTCTCTGCCTGCCTTCTGTATCCCCGACATTGTTCCTCAGCTTATCTCCAGGCAGTTCTTGTCTCTGGCAAGCCTTTTTCCCAGGCTTAATCCTTTACCCCTCCTCCTGGGTTTCTCTGTCCTAGTCTCAGAAGACCTCAAGGGCCGCTCTGCTTCTTTGGTGCCCAGGTGCCCTCTGACATACTTGGCATCATCTTAACTCTTGTTCTGAGCTGGTCCACAGGGACACACACACTTCCATGCATAGTGATATTTGCCACAGTTGTTTTGCAGCTGCCTCTTAATGTAACTCTTGTACCATATTTTGCCAGTACTAGGAGGGTTAAAATTTAAAGTGCTTTGAAACATAAGAGGGGGAGAGGGGGAATGGCAATTCTATCTCAATGCAGGTTCTTATGACCTGCTAGGATGCCACTGAGATAGTACCTTTCAGAATAGGCAGATTCTAGATACTGGTTGTGGCAGAATAATTGTGTACACCCTAGGGTTGAGCAAGAGCCAAGAACAGAATGATGGAGGACTGTAGCATGCTGGACATGAACTAGCTCAGGTCTTGGTGTTGATCTGTCCTACTTGAACCTGGTCTGCCAGGGAACCGAGTGTGGCTTCCTGAGTCCTACATCAACCTTTCTAACATCCTTTCTCACTTTTCTCCACTCGTCACTAAACTTGACCCACACTGGCCTTCTTACGGTTCCTTGACTGTACCAAACATCTACTTTCTGCCTGAGGATCTTTGCGTATGTTGTTCTCTCTGCCTGGAACACTTGTTACTTTTCTCCTGGCTGGCTTCTTTCATCCTTTAGGTGTTTACTTAAGTGAAACTTCCTCAGAAAAGCCTTCCTTGGCCAGCCAATCTAAAGTAAGTCTTATCTGTTCTGTCTCATGGCACCACTTTCTTCTCCTAACGTATAACACGGTTTGTAATTATGTATTTATTTTTGTGTTGATGTGTTCAATGGAAGTCTTCTCCAACTAGACGTAAACTGTGTTTATTAAGCCACTGTATGATCAGTGCCTGGCTCATGGTAGACACACATTAGATATTTGGCAAAGGAACGAATGAAGGAATAATGTGAATTTACTGGATTCTTTCATAGCCTTCTCTCTAACTATGCTGATTGGTGTGGTTGTGGTTGTTAGATTGTGGCATGTCCTGAAGACCTTCCTCAGAAGATGGTGCCACCTGGAACTGTGCAGGAGTCCTTCAGTCACCAGCTCCTGTCTGTGGACCCCCAGCCTGAACAAGAGCCACAGAAGCCTCATCTTCTGGAGGAAAATGGTGAGGATCTGTGATTCAGTGGAGCAGATGTGGCTCGAGAGTGGGTACCCTGGTCATGTGGGTAAGCAGTATCTGTAAGAGAGAGACTTGGGCTGGGCAGTCTCTCTATAGTCAGCAGCATCTGGAGGTTGAGAAGGGCTGGGGACCTGGAATTGAGTTCCTGGTGTTGAGAGAGGTCTGCTTACAGGAGGCTAGGAACTGCACCACGGTTCTATTCAGAAGCTATAATGCAGATGATGACAACTCTAGGTACAGGTACTGTTAAATGATCTACAAAAATCTTTTAGAAAAGTATCACAATTGTTTTGCAACAGTTTTCCAACTCTGTCTCATAGATTTTGGTGTCTTAATGCTTATGTAAAAAAAGGCTCTCCAATTCCTAATTGCATTCGTTTCTGGCTGCTCAGTCATTCACTTTGAAATCTTATCTGAAGCAGTTCTTCACAATGACCTTGAGAGCATTTGCTCTCTCTTTCTCTCCTTCCCTCCCTCTTTCTTGTAATTTTATTAACCTGTATTAGATACATGAAGGAAAAAAAGTGAACAGCTGAGTATCTTATTTATGGTGATATGTGTCCACAAGTCTATAATCCCCAATCAGAAAGTCTTGCTATCAAATATATGTTAGAATTCAGAATTTTTCGGCTTTAGTAAGACAACATGATTTATAGTCCATACATTACACCTCCAGTGGGATTTGAGGTGGTACCCAGTAATCACACATAATAATATTTCTGCAGTGAAATGTATACATATTTCCAGTAAGTGGATTTAAATAAAAACTTTAAGTAGGTTCACGTCAGTTCAGGTCAGGGTTTGCTGTCAAATTAGTTCAATATCTAACTTAATGAAAAAAACCCTTTGGTATTGAGACCTTTGGGATTTTAGAATTGTGGATAAGGAATTGTGAACTTGCATTTCCTGTTTGGCTACAGGCTTTCTTTTAGCCTCCCTGTAGTGGTCAGCTCTTTCACTTAACATGCCCCATGGCTCTGAACTTTTCCAGCTTTCCTTTCACTGTGGTAATAATAACAAAAGCAGGGCAGCAGCAGCACCTATTACTTATATGGTGCTTAATATGTGTCAGGAGCTGTTCTCAGCCTTTACCCCTATGAACTCATTTAACCCTCACCATTTACCATCTAGGGCCAATGGATCCTTTTAAGACCCTTTTTATATTTTTAAGTCATTTTATGAATAATTTACAGAAGAATTAAAGGATACTGAAAAATAATTTTTAGAGAAATTTTAATAAGAATTAAGCCTCTTTCTATTAAGTACATTTGAATAATAAAAACATCATAAAAGATGAAAGAATACTGTCACACAATACTGTCCCTTTAACAAAACAAATACTGTCCTTTTAGCAAAATGGGATGGTCCAGAATGTTGTTGCGAAATATTGTGTGATGAAGTCCTTCCTGTTGAATGACTCACTGGATGAGAATGTCGTATTTCCTTTTGGAAATAAGAATTACAGTGTTCATCATTGATTCTTGTGTTTGAGAAAATTCATCTAGGATATCATCATTTGTAGATTATTCTAAGATTTCCCTTAGACTTTCAGTTTCATCATTATCATTAGAGAGAGTGTTGCTCTCTGTCTCTCTACATCGTCTTCTCATTCGTCTGATAATAGTGAAACATCTTCCACTGCAGATTTTCTTCTCTTTGCTGATATGGGTGAAAAATGAAAAATTCTGAATTCTCAGGATGCTTAATGAAAGCTAAAAGCAGATGTCAACAGTCTTATACCTTCTTGAAGATGATGCAGTACTCTGGGGAGTGCATTTAATACTTTGAGAATAGTGAAGAATGGTGATTTATTTCACTAGTGTATGTTTCTAAATATTTCCTTTATTCTCCTATTTTCTTATTTTTTTAGTCTTTTGTGGTATCATTGGTAATAATTAATGAATAATGATTAGTATAAATGAAATAATTCCTAGGATGATGAAGTAGAAAAATGTTTCAAGATACAGGAAAAAAGAAGATCACTCAGATCCCAAAATGTATCCTAGATTTGTAACAGGGTCCAGTAGATCCATATAGAAATTACAAGATAGAATGAGTTTTATTCTGTTTTTTAATAATACTAAAATGCTTTCTTTTTGTTCTTCAGAAGACCTCTAAAAGAATAAAAATCATGTAGTACCAGTCTTTAAAAATAGTTCAAACTCTTCGAAAAAGAAACCTAAATCCCCAAATTGTGTTAGATAGACCTGGTTGGCATAACAAGGGTTAATGCTCTCACTAAGCCAATGGAATAGATACTGTTGTTATCCCATTAATAGCAGGATAATTTCAAATACTAAAAAATGTCAGAAATTAAGAAGCTGAGGCCTAGAAAAGTTAAGTAATTTGTCCAAGGTCACAAAGCTATTAAGTGGCAGAGCTGGGATTTTAACCCAAGGAATCTGGCTCTAAATATACACTTTTACCCCAATCTGAGCTATCCTGGCTTTGCTTTCCCACTAGGTTCTCCCAAGCCTTAAGGATGAATCCTGCCATCCTTAAATCATTGTCATCTTCCCTCCACTCACAGAGTCTCCTCAGATCCGGGTGCTCTTTTCTTCTCTTCCTATGTGCTGCTTCTCTTCTCTGCCCTGTTAGCCAGAGCACAGCAAGTTTCTTTATTGCAACAAAATTACTGTTTGCTCAGATAGAGACTACATTTATCCCTTTCTTCAAGTCCTGTTTTGACTCAACAGCAATACATCTGGTTTCAGGTCCTGTCTATTCTATTTTTGGCTTTCATCTCTAACTATTGTCTTCTCCTTTTTGTGTCATTGCTCATTACTTCCTAGTCCTTGGAAACAAGCAAGCTGCATTTGCACATATATCTCCAGGACTGGGGAAACCATAGCAAGGTCTAAACCATCAGGTTAAAGGTTAATACCAGGTGGATCTGCCCAAGTCAGGGCGCACATAGACAGTGAGACCCAGATGCACATAGATCTTGGACAAAGAACAAGCAGAGGTGACAGCAGAGGATCAGATGGTCACCGGCATCTAGAGATCAGTCCCTTCAGGTGTTGCACACTTGACTCTGCCTGGAAAGCACCCTCATCCCTGCCCCACCCCACCCCTACTTCCCAGAGTCACTTCCTGTGGAAAGGCTTTTCTGATGCTCTCCCTCCCCTTCTCCCCTCTGTAGGTGCCCTGCCTCTGTGTTCCTTGGGGACTTGGGTGAACTTCATTTATAGTACTCTACCCTGTGCTGGAAGTAGGAAAGGCTTACATGTCTGCCTTCCCCATTAGACAGTGAAGTTTTTGAGGGCAAAAATTGTTTGATCTGCTTATTCTTATAACATGTAGAGTAGAATTAATACGTGCTAATTGGCTGATTATAAACCAACCATAGTAATTCCTTAAAGGGAGAGAATGTGGACTAAGGCCTTGCTAATCAAAGTGTGGTCCAAGGAGCAGCAGCACCAGCATCACCTGGGAGCTTGTTAGAAATGCAAAATATGGGGGCCAGCCCAGAACTGCTGAGCCAGAATCTGCCCTGTACCAAGCCCCAGGTGATATGTTTGCACGTTAAAGCTTGGGCTCTAGGCAGTGCTTCAGCCTCCTGGAAAATGAGGGCCTCGGGTCATTCTTTGAGGTGATTAGGTGTAATCTTGGCAGAGCAGAGTGCATCCTTTATAGGGAATGGCACAATCTGAGGTCAGTGCCAGGGATTAGCCCGACTGAAGCAGGGAATTTAATTTTTTGTGGGGGGAAGTGTGAGTATAGTCTAGGTGTGGAGGGGCCAGAATGTGGAGGATCTTGAGAGCCAGGCAGAATTTGGCCTTAATACGCAGGGCACCATTGTGCATTCTTGAGCAGAAGCAGAGCATGATGGCAATCAGAACTGGGCAAAGATATTCTCACTGACACCTCTTTTTCTCCCCCCTCAGCCCTTCCTGCTCTCCAAGTTCCTTCCCTTCCCCTGAAGGACAGCCAGGAGCTGACAGCCTCACTTCTCTCAGCTGGGTCCCAGGTGAGCTGACATCCCTGTGCCCACAGTGAGGACCCATGTCTGTTCTTGGACAGGTAGCTGCCTTAATCTGAATCTGAATCTTTGTCAGTTCTGTCTCTTTCACCAGAGACCGGGCCCATCTTGGGTTCGTAGTTCATATCTTTTTCCGTTCTACCCAGCACCTTCCTTCCCCATCATCTTTGAAGCATAGTCCCTCCCCTATTTCTTTCCTTAATGCTCCCAGTTCTCCCCGCCCCCCCCGCTCCAAATTTGAACATAGGGAATGGGAATTTAGTGAAGATCTCATGTTTCAGAAGTTGGTGAAAATTGAAGATGTGGCTGATGTGGCTGTATCCTTTATCCTGGAGGAATGGGGACATTTGGACCAGTCCCAGAAGTCCCTCTATAGGGATGACAGGAAGGAGAATTATGGGAGTATTACTTCCATGGGTAAGAAATATTTCATCTGCATGGATTAGGACATCTTAGTTTTTGTTATAAAGAGTATTTCTAGCACATCCTATAAAAGCATGTATGTTTTAACTGCTATGACTTTACTTATGTTTTTTTCTGTGAAAGAGTAAGTCAGCCTTCTCTTTTTTTTCTTATTCAGCTTATTCTGATTATTTCCATCATAATAAGGGTATGATTGAAAACTGATAATGCTTGGGGGTTAGTATTTGCAATCCAGCAAATGTTTTCTTTTCACCACTTTAAAAAATAAAAGAGCTTAAAGCTAACAGGTTTGGATTTTAATAAATTCATCGTAGTCATAGTACTCTATTCCTTGACAAATTGAATAATTCTTAACTGAGTAATTCTCATTAGTGAAAGCATCTCAGACTTTGCTGAATAACTGTTCATTATAGTAGTTATTACAATATCTCAATAGTGTTAATTTTTTCCCTTTCTTCTAATGCACGGATGGCTAGTTGTTCACTCCATTACCATTCTCAGATCACTGGTATCTATTTTATGATGTTTGCCTTGTTGGCATCTACATTTTGCGTGTCACATCCCTTCTTAAATTTTGTGCCCCAAATGAAGTTTTGAACCTATTTGTAACTAAGTTATGATCCTGGAAACTAATATGTATTTGGTAATGTTGCCTGGAGCAATTATTAAAATCTCAGCACTGTGGCAAACATTTTGGAGTTTATGGCTTTTAGCTTCTTTTGAATGAATTCTTTTAGAAGAACCGCTATCTATCGAGCACACTGGTAGACTTTAGATGAAATACATATATAATGCCAAATTTCTTTTTAAAAGCATTATACCAGTTTACATGTCTAAGGGTTTTGGTCCACTCCTAAGCTTTTATTTATTTATTTAAAAATTTTTTTTTTTGGTGAGGAAGACCAGCCCTGAGCTAACATCCATCGCCAATCCTCCTCTTTTTGCTGAGGAAGACTGGCCCTGGGCTAACATCCGTGCCCATCTTCCTCTACTTTATATGGGACGCCACCACGGCATGGCTGACAAGCAGTGCATCGGCGGGCGCCCGGGATCTGAACCTGCGAACCCTGGGCTGCCAAGCGCAGACTAAACCGCTGCGCCACCAGGCGGCCCCCCAAGCTTTTCTTTATAAAGTAAAATTGACTGCTGCTCTTTTAAATTTTCCATTTCTTTTATTAATATTGATATACATTTGTATTTCCTTTTCTTTGATTTATTTGTACATTCTTGTTTATCTATTGGGATCTTAGTGGTGGTCTTTCATCTCAAGGAATTATTTATATAGTATAAATATTATCATATTTCATGCAAATTTTTTATTCTCTTTTTAAATTAATTTCAAATACCTCACTTGTCTAATTTGAGTCTATTAGTACCGTTTTATCTCTTTCAATTACTTTACAGGTGTTTAGTGGGTTTCAAAGTTGGGAGTTATTGGCATTTTTTTTTTTAATTGAGGTGACATTGGTTTATAACATTATATAGATTTTAGGTATACATCATTATATTTCAACTTCTGTATACACTGCATTGTGTTCACCACCAAAAGTCTAGTTTCCATCTGTCACTGTACAGCTGTCCCCATTTACCCCTTTTGCTCTCCCCCCACCCCCTTTCCCTCTGGTAACCACCAGTCTGCTCTCTGTATCTATGTGTTTGTTGTTGCTGTTTTTTTATCTTCAACATATGAATGAAATCATATGGTATTTGTCTTTCTCCATCTGACTTATTTCACCTAGTGTAGTACTCTCAAAGTCCATCCATGTTGTTGCAAATGGCAAGATTTCATCTTTTTTATGGCTGAGTAGTATTCCATTGTCTGTATGTACTACGTGTTCTTTATCTGTTCATCTGTCGATGGACAACTTAGGTTATTTCCATATCTTGGCTATTATAAATAATGCTGCAAGGAATGTAGGGGTGCATATATCTTTTTGAATTAATGTTTTTGTATTCTTTGGATAAATACCCAGAAGTGGAATAGCTGGATTTCGTAGTTCTATTCTTAATTTTTAAGAACTCTCCATACTGTTTTCCATAGTGGCTGCACCAATTTACATTCCCACCAAGAGCGTATGAGTGTTCTCTTTTCTCCACATCCTCTCCAACACTTGTTATTTCTGACAGGCATGAGGTGATATCTCATTGTAGTTTTGATTTGCATTTCCCTAATAGTTAGTAACGTTTAACGTCTTTTCATGTGCCTGTTGGCCGTCGGCGCAGTTCTTTTCTATACCATTCTCCAAGCAATTTTGAATTCTTACTTTCTGATTTTTTTTCTCATTACCTGTCTCTTCATTACATCATCTTCAGTATACTCTTCTATATACGTTCAGTGGTTTCTGCCTCCTTATCTTCTCTGGGAAGGCCACATTAGATTATTTTCATGCCTGTGGGTTCCTAACAGTATCAGAAAACGTCAAGATTTGAAAAGTATCCATCAGATTTAGAAATGAGGTTTTAAAAAATAAATAAAGGAATCTTGGAGACAGCTGTTTCCATGGCATGACTGGGACATTTGGGAAAGAGACAGTTTCATTGAAGATTGCAAAGGAGAGGAAATTTGAGAAAACTCTTGTAGATAAATTTTCAAGAACTTTGTCTGTGAAGGGGCAGTGAAAGAGGGCTGATCACTGAAAGAGTACATGGTTTAGATAGATGGATTATTTCTGTATGTTCTTGTTTTTTAGTGGGGGAAGTTTTAAGGTACTTAAATGCTACTGGAAAAGAGCTAGTAGAGAGTGAGTTTGAAATATTGGGGCAAGAAAGAGCAGGTAATTGATGTAGGGAGGTCCCTGGAGGGTGGTGAGATCCGGGGTCCAAGAGGAAGGATTGACCTTGATTAGGGAGATTGACCTCTTCCACTATGAGGTGAGGGGAGGATGAAAGAATTAAGGCTGCCAGCAAATTTCTAGTTGTGGTTGTAGGCTGTTCTGGTTCTTGACTGACTAGCTTCGACTTTCCCTGAAATAGGAGACAAGTCAGCTGTTGAGAGTGAGCAAGTGATGGAGTAGGCGGTAGAGTAGAGGTTTGAGTGCAGTGGAGAACATTGGTTTTAAAAAGGGTCATGCATGGGGCCGGCCCAGTGGTGCAGCGGTTTCGTTTGCGCTTGGCAGCCCGGGGTTCGCTGGTTCAGATCCCGGGCGCCTGCTGACGCGCTGCTTGTCAGCCATGCCGTGGCGGCGTCCCATATAAAGTGGAGGAAGATGGGCACGGATGTTAGCCCAGGGCCAGTCTTCCTCAGCAAAAAAGAGGTGGATTGGCAACGGATGTTAGCTCAGGGCTGAGTCTTCCTCACAAAAATAAATAAATAAATAAAAAGGTCATGCATGCACATAGTAAAAAATATTCAAATAGTGTAAATGGGTATAAAGTGAAAAATGAGTCACCTGTGCCTGGTCCTCAGTCTCCTAGTCCCTCACAGAGGCATTGACTGTTACCTGTTTCGTCATTGTATTGCTAGACATACTCTGTGTATATACAAATTCGTACAAATGATACAAGTTTGCAAAAATGATAGCATACCATACATACTATTCTATTTTTAAATACAGTGGTATGTCTTGGATATCATGATGGACATGTTTTGATGTAGGTGCTGAGAAAAATGAGTGGAGAAACTAGCCAACCTTAGAAACATAGAATGATAGACAGGGCACCATGAGGTTGAAGAGCATGAATTTGTGAAGCACCAAATCTGCCTGATTGGGTGTTTTTATATACCCGCCTCCCCCCCCCCTTAGTTATACCCACACTGTATTACTAAGCAACTGGGTTTAGCATTGAGCACAGAGTACAGTTCTCTGTCAAATATACAAATTAACCAGGAGAATCGACAGAAAGCTCGTCATGTATGTGAAGAAGAGGTGGGGAAAGAAGAGAAAAGCAAATACGTAGGCTGACTGGTATAACAACCTGTGTCATCACCTTCTCTGGAAGAGGGCAGTTCTTAATAGCCCCAAAGAGGTGCACTGAACTCATCTGATTTTTTTCTAATTTACCCCCAGAAAAACAAAGCCATGAGCTTGTTTGACTTGTCGAGTGGGAAAGAATTCTAATAAGAATATAATGTGTAAGCATAAGTAGATGTGAATGCAAGAGAAAAAGAAATACTGTGATAGCTGAGGTTACCTGCCTAGTTAAATGGGGAAGGAGAAAACATGTAAAAAGTTTCGTTTCATGGTTGGGTTTTTTTTTTGTTTCTACTATTAAAATGTCTTTTTAAGAAGAGAATTAACTAAAAATAGTTCTAAAATAAATTAAAATTAAAGTTGTCTTGATGGTACCAGAGTTATAACTTCTCAAAAAAAGATAGTAATAGTATCTGCCTCAAAAGGTCACTGTAAGGATTAAATGCCATAAAATTGTAAAGCACTTACAGGCATATTGCTGGTCCATAGTACACACTCAACAAATGTTAGCTCTTATTACCATTATTATGTAATGTTTGAAAACAACTTTTTTTTTTTTTACAAAATAATTTTATTAGAAAGTTCTCAGTAGGCCATGATCTGTCTCTCTAGCATTTAAAAAATAATATTCCCTATTTTTTGTTAACTACTGAAGACTTGTCTCTGTAAACCATATTAAATGTCAGTGTTTTGAGTGAAATATATGTTGCTGATCAGTTACACAGGGAACTGGATGCAGTCTCTTAAACATCTATATTCATCAATGACTTTTGAGTGTTAAGCTAGCTCTTAACAGTAGCAGGTTTTTCTCTGGGTTTAGAAAGAATGCCCTTTTTTCCTTTAGACTAATTCATACCAAACTGAGATACTTTGGGGATTTAAAAAGCTAAGAAGATCCTCTTTCTTCTCCAGGCTTTGATTAAACAGGAAGAGGAAGGTGAAGACTGGGTTAGCTGCATAGCCTATTAACAAATTTTATTAAGAATAGTTAATATTGCACAGGTATTCACAAACAGGTACTGTATGTAAGTACCATACCAAGAGGATATCATCTTCATTAAACAGAATGACTGCTATCCCAGTCTCATCCCTTTGAACCCTTCTTGCCAGCTCTTTCTTCCCTAACCTGTCTCAGTTTCCTGCTTAAATATTCTTTATTCCATCCCTGTATTGTAAAGTCATTTTGCAAATGACTTTACAAAGTCATGCATTGCTAGCACATGTTGGTTTCATTTAGTTATCCTGTATCTCTTAGTTATTTTCTTTCTTCTAAACCAGGGACTAGCTAATTTTTCTTTTCCTTCTATTATTTCAGATTATGAGTCCAGGGATGACAATATGGAACTCCTAGTGAAGCAGATTTCTGATGAAGCGGAATCACATTGGATGACATCAGGAGGCACTGAAAGAAATGTTCCCCAGAGTCAAGAGTTTGGAGAAGTTAGTGACCTTCACGGCATGGTAGAAAGGTGGCAGGTAAACCCCACTGTGGGGAAATCAAGGCAGAACCCTTCCCGGAAAAGAGATGTTGGTGCTGTCACAGACATTAACCGTAAGCAAAACACAAATGGTGAAAGAGGTCACAAATGTAACGATTGTGGTAAATTTTTCCTTCAAGCCTCAAACTTCATTCAACATCGGCGAATCCACACTGGAGAAAAACCATTTAAGTGTGGTGAATGTGGGAAAAGCTATAATCAGCGTGTGCACCTTACTCAGCATCAGCGAGTCCACACTGGTGAGAAACCCTATAAATGTCAGGTGTGCGGAAAAGCCTTCCGCGTGAGCTCCCATCTTGTGCAGCATCACAGTGTGCACAGCGGAGAGAGACCCTTCGGATGTACCGAATGTGGGAAAAACTTCAGTCGGCACTCCCATCTGATTGAGCACCTGAAGCGCCACTTCAGAGAGAAATCCCAAAGATGTATGTGTCAGGAGTTTGTATCCAGAGAACAAATGGAAGCAAAGATTGTTTTGTTAGCTTAGAGCAATAGGATGCGTGGGTTGGGGCACTGGGAGCAGTAGGAAGGGGCAAAGATTACAGTCTATTTTATTATTATTTATTCTTTAATTAATTGTCAAATTAGTAGGTACAACCCTGTGCCCTCTCTTCCATCCCCACAACTTCCCTTGCCCCAGAGATACCTGCTTTCAGCTCTTATCTGTTTCTTCTTGTAATTCCATATTTTTAAGTAATTGTGCTATTGCTGGACTCATCAATTTTAGACATTATTTATTGACTTTCTGTGTAGTAAATGAAGATTTTGGCTCTCTTACATGCTTCTTTCTCTGTGCTCCCTTTTACCAATTTAGTTATTTCAGTTATTTTATTTTAAAATGATGAAATAATAGTACAGGGAGTTTGGAAGAAAGTGGGAGAAAAAAAATCACCCATAATCCCACCGTCCTAACTAGTAGAATTACTATTACTTAGTGTATTTCCTTCTATATTTTTTCATAAACCTATTTTTATATAGGTGTACTCATAGGGTACAATTAAATATTAGACATACACATTTTCCAGTGTTGCTCGGCCCTCCTGTTGGTTATTTTTGACAAACTGCCATTGTGTGGTGGCATCATAATTTACTCAACTGTTCCCCAGTTGAACTTCTAATTTTTTCCCTTTTGTCCTGATAAGTGTGCTTATGCCTTTTTCTGTATTTAGGATTATTTCCTTATAATAGATGCCCAGAAATGGGATTAGCGGATGAAGGGCCAGAACATTTTTTTTTTTTTTTGCTGAGGAAGCTTCACCTTGAGCTGACATCCGCTGCCAGTCTTCTTGTATGTGAGCTGCCACCACAGCATGGCCACTGACAGACGAGTGGTGTAGGTCCACGCCCAGGAACCAGACCTGGGCCGCAGAAGCAGAGTGCACTGAACTTAATCACTAGACCCCCAGGGCTGGCTCCAAGAACGTGTTTATGGGTCTTGATATGTATTTCCAGATTGCTTTTTAAAACAATCATACCACATGTGGGAGTATCTCTTGTACTAAATTTCTTCCAGGGTTATCAAAAAAAATTTTTTTAACAAATTGAGTAAGCAAAAGAGAATTCTTTGCTGTATCCACTTTCATTGACTTGGTTGTGAATGAGGTTGAGTAATCTTCCTGTTTGTTTACTTATTTTTTTATCCGTTCAAGTGACTTGTATAAGGATGAGATCACTGGGAACTGTGCTGTGAACTTAAAGGCTCTCATTCAGATTCTTCAGAAAACTCTTAAGACTGGCCAAAGTTTTTATTTCTAAATTATGCCTTTGATATCCCCAGGCCCAGCTACTCGTCATTCACGTTAACAGCCATTGTCACCTCTTCCATCTTGGGATAGAAGTTTATGAAATTCATAGTGTCTTTAAAGTTCTGGGTTGAGCTGAGCTATCTCCTCAGTTAGTTCTACCCCATTCTACTTGGTGGCTGCCTCATTAGGGAAATCCATCCAGTAGCACTCTGGACTTGGAAAGCAATTGCTTTAAAATAGTGTCTTTTCATTTATATCTTCCCAGCAGTTGTTCTTATGACTAGTTATTTTTTTTAATTTTTAATTTTTTTTTTTTTTTGGGGTGAGGAAGACTAGCCCTGAGCTAACATCTGTTGCCAATCCTCCTCTTTTTTGTGGAGGAAGACTGGCCCTGGGCTAACATCCATGCCCATCTTCCTCTACTTTGTATGGAACACCGCCACAGCATGGTTTGACAAGTGGTGCGTCTGTCCGCACCCAGGATCCAAACCTGCGAACCCTGGGCCGCTGAAGCAGAGCACAGGAGCTTAACCACTACGCCACCGGGCCGGCCCCTAATGACTAGTTACTAATGAATTGTTCTTATGACCTACCTCCCCCCATTTTTTTTGATCAAAGGAGGAATACCTTGTGTGCTCATCCAGCGTATTTATTGAGAGCCTCTAGTGCTAGATGCGTGGGATACAGCAGTAAAAAGAACAGATACAGTTCATGCCCTCGTGAGGCTGATGGTCTGGTGGGAGTAGCAGATACTAAAGGTGATGAGCATTCCCAAAGGAGAAGCATCAGTGCTGTGGGCAGGAAACTGAAGCTAGAGTATTGACTAAGGGTGAAGAGAGAGGGGATTGATACATCACCCACCCTCTTGAAATATTTTTTACTGGCTCATTTCTCTTTTTTCCTGGCTCCTCATCAGGTATTCTTCCAACTCCAAGCCCCTTCATGAATCCTTTGCTTCCCCTTCTTCCACTTTATGTTAATTCTCACCTTTCAATTGTGTATTTCTGTTCTATCTCATTCTGTCTGCCTAACTCATGTGGGGGTAGTGATCCCCTCCACATATCCTGCGTCCTCTCCCATTTCAGAACTCCTTTCTATCCTTCCTGTATAATAAAAGGGTTTTGCTTATCCCTATGATTGCCTAACCTCAGTCATTCTCACGACCCTTCTCATCAAGCCTCTTCTTTGTTTTGTTCTTTTCATTCCTGTTGGCATCAAGTACATACGTGGATCCCCCTTTGTTACTTATATTGCATCATAGTTTCATCTGATTATCCTCTTTTTCCTGACAGTTTATTTTTCTTCTGTAAGAGAACTGATGATGTTTGCATTTCTTCTTTATTTTTTCAGGCAGTGACAAAAGAAGTAAGAAAACAAAATTGAATGTTAATAAGAAAATTTCAGAATTTTCAGAAGCAGACATGGACCTCTCAGGAAAAGTCCAAAGAAATATTTCTCAAGGTCAAGATTTTGGAGAAGGCCATGAATACCAAGGCAAGTTGGATAAAAAGCAGGGAATTCCCATGAAAGAGATACTAGGACAACCCTCTTCAAAGAGGATAAATTTCAGTGATGTCACATATGTCCACAAAAAATCTTCCACAGGAGAGAGACCGCATAAATGTAATGAATGTGGAAAAAGCTTTATTCAGAGTGCACATCTTATTCAACATCAGCGAATACACACTGGGGAGAAACCCTTTAGGTGTGATGAGTGTGGGAAAAGCTACAATCAACGTGTGCACCTAACTCAACATCAGCGAGTCCACACTGGTGAAAAACCCTATACCTGTCATTTGTGTGGGAAAGCGTTTAGAGTGAGGTCCCATCTTGTTCAGCATCAGAGTGTGCACAGTGGGGAGAGACCCTTTAAGTGTAACGAGTGTGGGAAAGGCTTTGGGAGGCGTTCACACCTGGCTGGGCATCAGAGACTCCACTCTAGAGAGAAATCCCATCAGTGCCATGAATGTGGAGAAATCTTTTTTCAGTATGTTAGCCTAATTGAACACCAGGTACTCCACATGGGTCAGAGAAATGAAAAAAATGGCATTTGTGAGGAAGCATATAGTTGGAACTTAACAGTGATTGAAGATAAGAAGATTGAGTTACAAGAGCAGCCTTATAAATGTGATATATGTGGCAAAGCCTTTAGTTACAGTTCAGACCTTATTCAGCATTACAGAACTCATACTGCAGAGAAAACCTATAAATGTGATATATGTAGAGAAAATGTTGGCCAGTGTTCCCATATAAAACAACATCAAAAAACCTATTCAAACATCAAATCCCATCAATGTAATGAATGTGGCCGAGGCTTCACTCTGAAGTCACATCTTAATCAACATCAGAGAATCCATACTGGTGAGAAACCCTTTCAATGTAAAGAATGTGGGATGAGTTTCAGTTGGAGTTGTAGCCTCTTTAAACATCTGAGAAGTCACGAGAGGACAGATTCCATAAATACCTTAAGTGTATAGATATTTCTGTTGTAGGACGGCTCTTATGCAATTTTAGGGAAACCTTCCTGAAGAGACACCTTACTCCCATAATGAATGTAATAACTTCAGGCATTTCTCCAACTTAACCATCAAACCTGTTGAAATCTTTTAGTTAGAACTTAAGAACACTGGAGAATCCATAATAAATAGGTATCTGTTTGCCTTTCCCATCAAGAAATGCTTTCATTAGCATCTTCATGCTTGAGAATCTAGACAAAAGAGAACCTACGGATATGGAGGATGAGGGAAAGCCTTCAGATGGCACTCATTCTTCATTTGAATCTGAGAACATTGACACTGAGAAAAGCCTCATGAATGCAGTAGAAATAAGCTTTATTTGTGGTTTCTGCTTTGTTTGATGGCTTCTCTCTTCAGGGAAGAGCACAGAGAAGAGAAAGAGAACTCTTTGGTATGATATCCATTTTGGTACCTCAGCAATGAACCTTTTCTAGAAGTGATTACCCCAGCCACTAGAATATTCTAGTCATTGTTCCCATCTTGAATATTAAACCCTTTGAAAAGAAATGGACTTAAGGTATTTATATTTCAGCAAAATTGGGATTCAGAGGCTGGATGGTATGCGTTCCTGCTGCCTTATTCAATCTACAACTTCTCCATGAAACCCTCTCTGCCTTTTTGTTTTGTTTTGGTTTGATTCTACTAGCATCAAGGTTAGCTAGTAGAAAGAGGAGTTAAGTTTGCAAATTCAGGAGAAGCTGTGTTGGTCAGTTGCATCTTGAGTTGTGGGGAGAGGGACCTAAGGGGAATAGAGAAGACAGGCCCAACCACCGTGAGCCTACAAGAATGAGGGCAGCCATGTCCAGAGAAGGAATTGGACTAAAGTGAATTCAGACTTGTGGTCCAAGCAGTGTGCGTCCTGATTCCCTCTGCCTGGAGAGAGAGCTCCCCCTAGGATAGTGGCGGGTAGAATGAGTTTCAGTTTGAGTTGCAGCTGGATTTGAAAGTAAACAGTAATTCGGAGCAGGGAAGACATGGTCTGGTTAGGCCTGCCTTGTGGGAAAGTCTGGGTAGGAGTTGTGGGGGAAAGAAGAAGACATGGAAAAGAGGGTTGACTTGGTTTGTTAGAGGGGGAGAGTGCTTCTGGGCTCTGCTGAAGTCCTGCTTCTGTTGACTGCCTGGCTTACAATAAACGCCCAATAAATACTTGTTGATTGTGTGTGTTGTACGCTGGTGCCCTGTCTGAATCCTTGTAACCCTGCTGGCACATCTGCCCCCCAGCTGCTCTGAGTTTTGGCTGCTAAGAGCTCACAGCTCTCCCTCTTCTCCAGAGACTGGAGAATTGCCCTCAGATGATGGGAGCTGCCTCACCCGGGAGTTACCTCTCCTCCCCACCCCCCAGCAGATGACTGATTGATATGGGGTACAAAAGGCTGATTCACTCACCTCAAGGGGAGGGGAAACTGGTGCAGTTTATGCTCCAGAACCCTCCCTTTGTGGATCAGGCCAAGGCTAGACTTTAGCAGACTACATCTGTGCTCGGCTCTGCCCTTCACTATCTTGCTTCATTCCCTCCCATAATGACTTTGTCTACAGAGCATGCCCTCAACAAATCACATGGCTTTGAATCCCTGTCTCAGGCTCTGCTTTCAGGAACCCAATCTAAGACATTTGGTGCCATGAGTGGGCTTAGGAGGCTGACTGTAAGAATGGATTGTGGCGTTGGCCACTCTCCCTGAGGCAATGAGGACCTCGTCACTGATGGTGGGTGGAGTATTGGTAGTCCCTGGCATGTGGTGGCTGTTCAGTTGTGAGACATTCACTGTGGTGAACTGGGATGGGATACAGGTAGAAAGGGGTATCCTGACTTGGGTAAGTTTGGGGATAGAAAATGAAAATAATAAGAGGATTATGGAATTGGGTGGCTCCTGCTGAAAGCCATTAATTGCTTGAAGAGAGAAAAATGACCCAAGATAAATAATCACCAACTTAATGCGAAGTGTGAGAGTCAGAGGGCCTCCTTGGTGAGATTTAAGGAGACGTCTCCTGCAGACAGAATCACAGAGCTCAAGGTCAGGTATAAGACTTAATGACAACTTCTATAAAGCCTGCTGTTAATGTTTATTGAGCATTTACTGTGTTCTAAACATCATGCTAAGCAGTTTATGTAGATGGTCTCACTTAATTCTCACAACGTCATGAGCTGGTTTCACTTATTAGCCCCTCATTTTACAGCTGAGAAAAACTGAGGCTCAGGTTAGTTCATTCATTTGCCCAAAGTCACACAGCCAATATGTGGCAGAACCGGCATTTGAACCCAGGTCACTTTGCTTCCAAAAGCTGAGCTCTTAATACCGTGTCTTATATTATTCAACATCAAACATTACAAAGTGGTGAAACTCTGTTCTTGTCATCTGTGTGAAAAACAGTTTTGATCCAAGATGTGATAAAATCATACAATTAGAGAATCTTAGAACTGTAATGGGTCCCATGGGATCATCAAACCAACCTCCCACCTGATGGAGGAATCCCTGTTCAATTTGTAGGCAACTGCGTGTAACAAATGCTTGATAACTTGAACTGGAGAAGACATTTCCTGGCAATTGATAATGCAGTTTCTGCATGAAACTCTTTCAGTGGTGGGGAGTTCATTGCCTCCCAAGGCAGTCTCTTCCATTTTAAAACAGCTCTGATTGCCAGAAACTTCTTTCTCTGCTGAGAACTACATTGAGCTGTAGTATTACATCTTTCATTGCTCCTAGTTGCAGGGGAAAAAAAAAAACAGTTTTATGATTTGAACATTTGACTGAAAAGTTTTTTGCTGCCGTTTGGTCACCACATCCATCATAGCCTTCCCTTCCCAACCACCAAAAGGAAAGGGAAACAAAACAGCTTCGTATTTTGCTCAAGTTTGGACAAGTTAGAGCACGATTTGTTTTCTCAAGACTTTACTTCCTTATCCTTTTTAACATTTAAGTGTTGGAATAAAAGCAGAAAAGGAACAGAACAGTAGAATCTGCATTCCAATTACATCAATAAAAGAGTGCACGGGGTGTGTTGAATTCGATAGAAATGTTTGCTACGCTACTGGGGCAAGGAGAAGCCCGTGATTGATGCTATCCAAAAGTTTTGTTTTACAAAACTACTGCAGCTGAGTGCAACCCAGTCATTAGCCTGGGGTTCTTTCCCTGCCGAAAAGCAATTAGAATCACCATGTTCTAGTTCTCAAAACTTGTGACCTGCACCTTCCACCTGGGAGGCTAGATTCCCCATCAGTCCCTTATTTCTATCTCATTGGTGAGGAGCTACTTCTAAACCTTTTTCTTTTTCCCTGACTGAAGGAGGGGGTTAAATTCCCCTAGATTTAAGAAGGCTCAGGGAACCACCGAGACCGCGAGACCTCCTGGATTCCTAGAGAACATCGAAGGTGGGGAGCTCCGGGGGAGGGGGTGGACTGTGACGCACTTCTGCTAGGCTTTCCAGGACTGGTTCTAATTGTCTTGAACATCTTGTTTTCTGCTTGTCGTCTCTGTTTTGGGTAACCCCGGCGCTCTGAGTTCCTAGCTGCGTTTGGTGGAGGGGACGCGAGATGCATAGTCACTGTCCCTGGCATCTGTCCCTAGCAGGGTGTGGAGAGAAGCCCCTCTCCCACGCTTCCCTCTCCCCTTGCCCAACCCAGCTTTGTGCTTTGACTTAACCTAAATGATGGGATCGATTAGGAAAGGCACTGGAGATAAAACAAGACACTAGCGTTTTTCTGCCCTGTACAGAATCATAGGAAAACTTCACCAGAAAGTGCAGCTCTGGTGGTTTGGATCCAAGGAGAAAGAACAACCTAAAGAAGTTTCAGAAAAAGGAAACTACAAAAATTGAGGTGATCACAGATTTGAACCTGTCAAATCACAGATAGTAGAACTGAGACACTCCTTGAAATCAGAATGAGATTAGAAGAAAAATTATCAGAAGTACACTTGCTCTGTGGGTAGTAAACTAATGAAGTACCTACGGAGATACAGAAAATACAGCAGATGAAAAATTAGGGATAGTCAAGGGTGAGCACCAAAGTGGAGGAACTAGTGTGTTTTGGAATTGATGTCAGTGACAATCTTATTTCTCCACAATGCATCTGTCCCTTGGTACCTCTGACAGCGGCAGAATGATGAGCATGATAAATCATGGGTTTGATGCAATATGGCAACTGCTTTGTTTTATCCTTGGCTGGAAATATTACGAATATATATTGCTGATCATGAGGGCGACCAGGAGAGAATATGACTCGATTAGCACAAACCCATCACTAGGTCTAGATAAATAACCTTGACAAACTGTTGGGACCATAGTATAATCGTGTTTCTAAGAGAAAAAAAGTTATGTTTGTTGTGCACCTGACTATGTGCTTGTTTCTATGCTAAGTACCTTACATGGTGTATTAGTCTGCTCTGGCTGCCATATCAAAATGCCACAGGCTGGGGGCTTAAACAACAGAAATTTTTCTGACCATTCTGGAGGCTAGAAATCAGAGATCAAGGTGTCTGCAGGGTTGGTTTCTACTGAGCCCTCTCTCCTTGGCTTGCAGATGGCTGCCTTCTCGCTGTGTCCTCACATGGCCCTTCCTCTGTGCATGTGCACTCCTGGTGTCTCTTCCTCTTCTTAAAAGGACACCAGTACTATGGATGAAGGCCCCATACCTCTGACCTCAATTAACCTTAATTACCTCCTCAAAGGCCCTATTTCCAAATATAGCCAAGGGGCGGGGGTTAGGACTTCAATGTATGAATTTTGGGAGGATACAATTCAGTTCATAACACATTGCTTACCATGTATTTACAGCAGCTACTTAAGAGTGTATCCCAATTTTCCTGTTGGGCAATCTGAACCTCAGAAAGTTAATAAATTGTCCATGGTCAGATAGGTAGTGAGAATTGGAGTCAAGATTATAACTCTGATGTGCCCAGCCCTGAAGCCTGAGTTCTTTCTCTGCAGTATGTGGAGTATCTTTTTTTCCTGTGTATTTCTATGAGTATTTATACCCTATGTTTATATAGTGCTTTAAGTTTCCAAAACATTGTCACATGACCTTCAAAAGCTCTGCAGGGAAAGCAAGCAGTAAAGTCCCATTTTACAGATGAAGAAATGGAAGCATGGTGATATTATGATTTGACCATAACTCTGAAATGGAGCCTGGAACCTCAGGTCTCCTAAATCCTAACCTAGATAGTGCTCTACACCACAGTGAGAGAAAAGAAAGTTGGGATATGATGTTTTCACAGCTTTCTAATTCTCTCATTCTGGCAACAAATTGCTCAAGCTCCCCTCCCCATTCCAACATCTTTCCAGATAAGGAGGTCTGACTGGGATGTGGAGACTTGGGGGTGTTTCCTTGCATGTTCCCAGCCCCCCAGGGAGGCTTCATTTGGCTTAGGTGTTCACCTCAAAAGGGAGTGTATTACCATATTTCTCCCTTAAGAGAGCAAGATGTTGAGAAACTGCCTTCCATTCTGGGACCCTAGCCAGTCCTAGTCCAGGCATGAGAAGCCTGGAGTATGTCCTTAGACAATTTATGACAGCTCCCCAGAATCATCTCTGAGGCACTCTGAGCAAACCAGGGCAGGAGCAGCTCTGGAAAGTGGATTGTTAGTGCATTGTTCCCAGCCTCGAGGGTCGTGGAACAGCTTTTTCTTTCCTGTTCTTGTCTTTCATCTTCAACATTAATCTTCTTAGGAAAGAGATGATCCTTTCTAATTGGGGGTCCTTATGGTTTTGTAGGACTATTTGCCTGATTTTTTATTCCCAAAACCTGGGTAGCAAGCATAAGAAGTCAGCTTAATATGTATGCTAGAATATTAGTTATAGTCTTAGGATATTAATTTGCTTCCAGTTCTTTCCTGTGTACTTGTAGGTCAGTAGGGAAGTTTTGCTTTATTATGTATTAAGGGTACTGGTGGTTTTAAAAGATTATGAAGTGTGTTCATATCCATCATCTTACTTTCAATTTGCAGTTTCCCTGTGAGCAAGATGGAACAGGTATTATAAAATAGACCCAGAAAAGTTCAATAACTTACCTAAGATTAACAAACCTATCAGCAGAGTTGAAACTAAAAAGCTGATCTTACCACCACAGTGGTGATCTAAAACAGAAAAATTAGGAACCTCTGATAAAGAAGAGTAAAGAAACTCGGCCTACCCCAGTGTCAGCATTATTTGGCTTTGTGATTAGGAGGAATGTGCTTTGTTCTGTGAACCAGGAGTTGGTTTCTAGCTCTGGCTCTCCCACTATTAACTGTGACCCTGAGCAGGTCACTACTTTCTCTTGGGCCTTGTTTTTTCTCATGTGAAAGTTGAGGCGGTTGGATTAAATAACATCTAACAGCCTTTCTGTCTCTAACACTATAATTCTGTGACCCTTCAGAGTAAGAAATGAATGGGAAAAAGAGAGCCTGATCTACATTCATCATTGTATTCAACAAATATCTGTTGAGGACCTACTATGTGCGACATTAACTATAAGCATAGATTACAAATAATTAAAAATTTTGGGAAATATCACAAAGGAAAAGGAGAGAGTATAATGAGAATAAATAACAAAGGGACCTACTTTCAATTGGTGGACAAGGAAGAACTCTAAGGAAGTCATATTTAAAACTGAGACCAGGGTCCGCCCGGTGGTGCAGCGGTTAAGTTCACACTTGGCAGCCTGGGGTTCGCAGGTTTGGATCCTGGGCGCCCGCGGATGCACTGCTCGTCAGCCATGCCGTGGCGGCGTCCCATATAAAGTGGAGGAAGATGGGCACGGATGTTAGCCCAGGGCCAGTCTTCCTCAGCAAAAAGAGGAGGATCGGCAGCAGATGTTAGCTCAGGGCTGGTCTTCCTCACAATAAATAAATAAATAAATAAATGTTCTTTAAAAACAAACAAACAACAACAACAAAAACCTGAGACCAGAAAGAAGGTATGGAGCTGAGGGACTGAATATAAAAACAGACAGTAGCCAGATTACATATAAAAACAGAACCTGGCTCACAATCTGCAGCAACCAGCCCAGGAAACCAACCTATTATCTACAGTAAACAGCTCAGGGAGCCAACCTAATATCTACAAGTCGGACTTGTAGGAAGTCAGACCACTGTCTCCAGCAACCATTCCAGGAGGCCAAATAATAACCCCTGTAACAACTGCTGCCAAATAACCAGGACTTGATTAATAACTGACAGCTTTCCTCATCTTTGCCCTTGCTTCCAACCTAGGACCAACTGGAGAAAATCAAATGTGTACCTTTAACCAGTCATATGGGATGCCCCACTTCTTTTTTATTTTTTGTGAGGAAGACCAGCCCTGAGCTAACATCCGTGCCCATCTTCCTCTGCTTTATATGGGACGCAGCCACAGCATGGCTGATAAGCAGTGCATCGGCGGGCGCCTGGGATCCGAACTTGCGAACCCCGGGCTGCCAAGCGCGAACTAAACCGCTGCGCCACCGGGTGGCCCTGGGATGCCCCACTTCTAGTTAGCCTGCCCAAAGTTTCCCCAGGCCAACAGTCTCCATTCAGGGCACACCTGAAACCTTCCCTTTTGTCCACTCCTTTGCCTGCCTTTGAGTCTCACAACACAACTAATGGTGGCTGACTGCCTTGCTATAGGAGGCTCCAAATAAATAGCCTTTACTTGTTCTCATTTAGGTGGTCTCTGTCTATTTCCACAGAGCCAGTCAGGTGAATAAAGTGAGGCAGTCTGTTCTAGGCAGAGGAAACTGAAAGATCAGTGTGGCTGCAGCAGGATGAATTGGAGGGAGAGTGGTACGTGGTGAAGTGGGAGAGGTAGGTGAGGGCTGACCATTCAGGATCTTGTAAAGAAGTAGATTTTATTGTAAATGCAAAGGGAAATTATTAAAGCATTTTAAGCAGGGGAGAGACATAATCCTGCTTATATTTTTAAAAGTCATTGCTGACTGAAGAATGGGGGCATTAAGAGCAGAAAGAAGCAGGATCACTTAGGTTATGCTCATTGGTGGCTTAAGGCACAGATGGTGGAGGCTTGGACTGTAGTGGGTGTGGGTTGGAGAGATGTAGACTAAGTCAGTTCATTATTTAAAAGTAGAATGATAAAAATAATTGAATTGTACACTTGTAATGGCTGGATTCCGTGCCCATCTTCCTCTACTTTATCCCCAGAATTCCTCTGATTCTCTGGGGCATGTTGAGGCATGAGCTTTACCTGAAACTTTTCCCACACGTGCCGCAGGAATGGGGTTTCTCCTCAGTGTGGCCACCTGGTGGCGATGAGGGTGCTTGCTCTGCCTGAAGCTCTTACCTCTCATTACATTTTTTGGTTTCATTCAGTGTGGATTCTCTGATGTACCATCTGAGTGGCATGTAAGGTTTTTCTCATAGTCAAGGCAATGATATGGCCTCTCCCTGGTGGAGGGCATGGTGAGGTATGAGCCAGAACTAAAGCTTTTCTTGTCTACACCGCACATTCAGAGCCTCTCCTGGGTGTGGACTCCCAGCTCTGCTCTGGCTGGAACTTTTCCCACATTCCTTACACGGGTAGCCTTCACTCCAGCATGTGTCTTCTGATACCACACCATGTTAGAGTTCTGCCCAGAGCTCCTTCCATTCTCCCTTGTGTGGTTTAAGAAGACAGCAAGGATGGCACTTTCATCAAAAACTTGTTTCTGGGGTAATTTTCGCAGGCATCTCTGTGAGCATCGTCACACTTACTCACTCTCCTGCCCAAACTTTCACAGTCTGGCCCACCATCACGGCCAGTCTATTGTTTGGTTTCTCCAAATAATGTCTTGGAAGTTTCACTTTGTCCCACCACTTTGTGTCTTGAAGCCCTTTTTCCCCCTTCACTTTAGAATCTAAAGGAAAAAGTAAGAAGTGACGGTGTTAGTCTTGAAGTAGAATTTGGAACTGGGGGAGAGGAAAATTGGAACAATTACGTTAGACTAAGTTAAAGCACAAGTTCCTCTGAATAAGGGAATTTACAGAGCTGAAAGGAGAGACAGCCGGAGGGAGGCTTGGGTGACTCTGTCCAAACAACCCCTGAGCAAGGTCTTCTCTTAGGCTACATTCATATGGATGATTCTGAACGTTCATTTTACAGTCTGTTTTTTATTCACGTTGTCTACGAAGACTTATTTGGTTAATTCCACCCCACTCTGCTCTATAATCCCTCATTTAATTGAGATTACTCATTTGTAATCCTTTCTCCCTCTCTTTCTTCCTCTCTCTTTCTCTTTCTTTCTTTCTACAGATATGTGTAGCACTTACTATAAGTCAGGCACCCTCCTAGGTGCATTACATATATTATTTCATTTAATTTTTATAGCAACCTTATTAAGTAGGCCTGATTATTGTTCCCATTTTATAAAGGAGAAAACTGAGGCACACAGAGGTTAAGTATCTTGCCCAAGTACAGGCTAATATGTGTTGGAGCCAGGATTCCATCCCACGTAGAATGGTTTCAGAGTCTGCTCTTCAAGCTTCCTATTTATGTATACTGGATCTCTCAACCTTAGAAAACAAGCTTTGAAGACAAGTATCATGCCTCTGATTCTTTTGAGTGCTTCATAGAGCACTCAATATATATTTGTAGAAACTCTAGAGAAAAGGTATGTTACATTCTTAGAAGGAAAAGTGCAGAATTCTTCAAATTGGTTGAAGAGTAGATGGTCTCCTGTTGGCTGAATCTGGAAAGTCAGAAGCAATGGAACAAATCTGGCTCTGGCAACCCAGCCCAGGACTCCTGCTTACCCTTTGCTCTCAGGAGAGAGATGCTCATGTGCCTTCTCTTTGTTCTATTGAGAATTATCATAAAGCTACACGTCTATTTGAAGATCTGGCACTGTGAACTGGCAACAGTGTCCTTTGTTCTGCTACCAATCTGAGATCTCCAAAGTCTCCCTCACTTTCATAACTGCTCTCCATCCTTCTTTCCCTGCCCTCAAAAGCCCATACTTCCCTTTTACCGTCCTACCAATTTTTATGTGTGTACTTATTTATGCCAGTTTTTCTGGACAGCCTCACAGTGCACATCTCTGTGTGGGAGATACTTGCATACCTGGGTGGCATGGACATAAAATATGACTGTAACTGTATTTATTTACTTATCAAGAGGTAATTTTTTCTTCCATGCAGAAAAGAGTGGCTAGGAAAAGACTGAGCTTATGAATAAGTACAGTTGCATGTGTCAGATTTTCAGGTATTTATTTTTATTTTAATGATAAAACTAAAAGTAGTAATAAGCCCAATTGACTTTTCACTTACATATTAAGCAATATTTTCTTCCATAAAACTGTGCTACATATATCACTATGTATTCCCTGGTCATTGTCACACAGTAATTTCCAGGTGCTTTCTCGCCATACAGCATAGGCTTTTGCTGTATAGGGAAAAGACTGTTGGCATTATCGTCAGATTTTACTCCCTTACTCTCTCTCTCCCATTGTTATAGTCTACTGGCCCCTAAGTCATTTTCTTTCATTTCTCCTTGATTTTAGCTCCTGGATCATTATCACTCTTTATTATTATTACTATTATTTTTTTGTGTGTGAGGAAGACCAGCCCTGAGCTAACATCCGTTGCTAATCCTCCTCTTTTTGCTGAGGAAGACTGGCCCTGGGCTAACATCCGTGCCCATCGTCCTCTACTTTATATGGGACGCCGCCACAGCATGGCTGACAAGCAGTATGTTGGCAGGCGCCCGGGATCCGAACCCGCGAACCCGGGGCTGCCAAACGCAAACTTAACTGCTGCGCCACCGGGCCGGCCCCTTATCACTCTTTAAAAATACTTCTCTCATAATTCTTGGAAACTTCTATACAGACATAAGTGGTTCTTCTAACACCCTGGTCTCTCAGTTCTCTTAATCTTCTCCTTCAGTGATCTTGTCCTCCATCCTACCACAATACAAGCTCCCATAGTCATACTTCAGACCTTGTCATTACCTGAAACTTAATTTCATGCACTGCACCCTCTGACCACTACCGCCTATCTTTCCAGCTTCCGTTCTCCAGTGTATCCAGACTCCAACAACCTTTTGATATTGCCAGGACCTCCTATCCACTTGTTTGGATAGCCACATGTTTGCTGTCCTTCACCTAATGACGTCCTCTCCATCCTCCTTGCCCAGCATAAAGTCCATGGGCAATCATTATAATCACTCAGCTCCCTGTCCCTCTTTGCTTTGGCATACCCACTTGACAAAATCACAATCATGATTAAATTCAACCTCTGCCTACTCTGTACTTGCACTCCAGTCACTGGAGTGAAGAAAAATACATATCTTTGCCGACATCTTGTTCTAAACTCATGACCTTAAAATTCAAGTGAGATTATGAGCACTTCCACTTCTGAAAAGTGGAGTACTTTCCCCTGTTCCTCCCACTAAGCACGGCTAAGACTCTTGGACATTATGTATAAAACAAACATAAGGGGCCGCCCGGTGGCGCAGCGGTTTAGTTCGCGCTTGGCAGCCCGGGGTTCGCGAGTTCGGATCCCGGGCGCCCGCCGACGCACTGCCTGTCAGCCATGCCGTGGCGGCGTCCCATATAAAGTGGAGGAAGATGGGCACGGATGTTAGCCCAGGGCCAGTCTTCCTCAGCAAAAAGGGGAGGATTGGCGACGGATGTTAGCTCAGGGCTGGTCTTCCCCACAAAAAAAAAAAAAAAAAAACAAACATAAGAAGACTCTGAAAGGTGGAGAGAGAGGAAGACTGTCTTTAGGACTTGAAGCCCAAGGAATAATGCAGCAGTGTGTTCCCTGGGTTTTCATTTTGCCTCATATGCCAGACTGGGTGCTGGAGAAGCTGGCAACCTGGAAACACCAATGGGTGCAGACTTTAAAAAGCCACAAGAAAATCCTGTAGGAAAGGGGAAACCTGGCAAGACAGAAAACTTTTAGACAACAACTGCTCTACTCCAGTTAAAGACCACAGAAAAAACCACGGCCCCCTCCCATCCCCATCAGCAAAGGCTGAGTGGGGAGCCCGGGTTGGTATCAGGCCGGCATCAGTGAAGACCACGTGAATAACCCGCACTTCCACCCTCACCCACTGGTAACAAGGCAGCCCTCGTCTTCTCTGCATACATGAATATGTTTATAAAGAGAAGGAATTGATGGAAAGGAGGACATTTAAACTAGATAACTTTGTGGGATGAGATCCCAAAGGTAGAAGTGAACGGTATGGAGGATGCAGACTGTGATGTTCATCTTCGATGACAGGAACACTGCTTCCTTAGATACAGGAGGGAAGGAAAAGACAACAGGGGAAACTGTTGAGGTGGGGGAGATAGAAATTAAGGACATTCTCCTCTGGTGACCTCCTGCTGTCTTTGAAGAAGGGAGAGTGAGAGAAGCAGATGGATGTGGTATCCTTTCCATTGATTCCTTCTGTTTATAAACATAATCATGCTTTCCCTATTATTAAAAACAAACAAAAAATACTTTCATGTAGACTTTCCTCCCTCGAAGTCCCATCTCATTTCTCTCCTCTCATTTCCAGGCAAACATCTTAACCCATTGCAGTAGTCTTCCAGTCCCAGTCCTCTGTTGTAAATGCTCTCGCTAGTTACAGTGACCTGAATGGCGCATATCTTTGACTCCTAGCAGTCAAAGCCCCAATCTGCTCCCCTTGAGAACTAAGTCTATGTCATTTCCACAGTACACCACAAGCCTTCTGCCTTTAACCATGCTGTTCTCTTTGCTGGAATGCTCATCCACCCACTCTCCTTCTAGGCACAGTTAAATGTGACTTATTCTTTGAGGTCTTTTTCGTCATTCAAGTCAAAATTCACAACCCATCCTCTCTTTCAAGGGCCTACAGAACCTTGTTTCTCATCTGCATTTTAGTACTTTATTCTTTCTGCTGACATTTTAGTTAGTTGTTGTCTCCATATCTGTGTTCCTTAAAGGGTTTAGGGAAACCCAGTAGGGGATGAGGATCATGTTTTGGCCCTCTTTGATTGCCCTTGCAGTATCTAACACAACTTGCCAGCAGTAGTTTCCAGGTGTCTCAAATTGACACTTGGAATATTTAGGACTTGGGAAGTTCTCTGCTCCTCACCGACTCTCCTCACCCCATCTCTACCTGCCCACCCACTCCTTGTTTAGGTAAAGAGCCGGGCAAGAGCCAGGAAGGAACATTAGGAATGACAATAGGTAGGAGGTGGGAGATGCCAGTGGCAGGTTGGGGGTGCCTGTGGCCTCCTAGCATGTGGAAATGATGCCCTCTCAAATTAATTAGTGCCCATGGTTGATTTACAAAGGGTTGCTGTCTCTACTTGAAGCCATTTATTAGACAAAAGCCAGGCACTCTAAGGGCTTTTGCTGGATGTATGCCTGGAGAATAAAACATACATTGTGCCAACTGACATGTGCAGCTGAGAAAAGCTCTTGTCACAATTATCCTAAAATAAGGGATAAGCCAAAATTCATTTCCCTCTACTTTTGGAATGCATTTTTTTTTTTTTTTTTGTGGGGAAGACCAGCTCCGAGCTAACATCTGTTGCCAATCCTCCTCTTTTTTGCTGAGGAAGACTGGCCGTAGGCTAACATTCACGCCCATCTACCTCTACTTTATATGGGACGCCGCCACAGCACGGCTTGACAAACAGTTCATAGGTCCACACCCGGGATCCTAACCTGCGAACCCCTGGCCGCCAAAGCGGAGCCTGCGAACCTAACCGCTATGCCACTGGGCCGGCCGCTGGAATGTATTTTTAACCGTAGATTTTCTGTCTTAATTATATTGTATCGAATCTAATAGTAAAATGATACTACTCTAACATAGAGGAAAACATTAGAAGCATTTAAGACTAAGAGTTGTAATCCTGGTTGGTCAGTTTTCTCATCTGTAAAATGAAGAAATTCAACAAGATATTTAAAAAATTCCATAAAGTTGGGGCCAGCCCAGTGGTGCAGTGGTTTAGTTCGCGCTTGGCAGCCCGGGGTTGGTGGGTTCGGATCCCGGGCGCCTGCTGACGCACTGCTTGTCAGCCATGCCATGGCGGCGTCCCATATAAAGTGGAGGAAGATCGGCACGGATGTTAGCCCAGGGCCAGTCTTCCTCAGCAAAAAGAGGAGGATTAGCAACGGATGTTAGCTCACGGCTGGTCTTCCTCACACACACACACAAAAAATTCCATAAAGTTTCCTAATCCCTAGGCCCACACTGACTGGAGTGGGGACAGCCAAGGAAGGCCACACGGGCTAGAAACCAGTCTGCTAACTCTGGATCCAGCGCTTGGGCTGCAGACCCACCTCTGCATCAACCCTTTGGCACTGACCATAACAGTAAGAACCCAAAAGAAAGGTTTGCACACTGGTAGGTCTTACCCCCCAACCCCGGGGATGAGTGTCTAGCCCTGAGAACAGTAATCATTACATCTTACGATGTACAGGGCCCTTTGCAATACATCCTACATAAAAAGGCTTCATCTTTTTATGCAAATCTGGGCCAGTTCAGTTAGGGAGAGACAGGTCCATGACTGGACTCAGTCGTCTGACTCCTGTCTGTGGGACCTTCTGCCATCACTCACCTTCTAACTCCAATTCCATCTCTTAGGTCAAATATCCTCGGTTTCAGCATCTCCAGGCCAGGGCCCAAAGCGCCGCACCGCCACTTTTGCGTGAGGCCAGCTCCGGACTTAACGCAGGCCCGGGCTGGGTGAAGGAGAGGCAGATGTGGTTGCGATTTGGCCTCCCCCTCCTCTCCAGCAGCTTTGGGCAGCGCTCCCTGACTCGCGGCCCCCAGGGGGGACAGTGGGTAGTCAGGGTCAGGGTCAGGGTCAGGGTGGGGAACCGGGCCCACGCGTTTACTGGACGCACTACCCCCATTTGCTTCGTTCAGATTTGACTCGGAACTGGGGCGTCGTGACATAAAGCCCGCAGGCCGACCGCTCCAGCGAGGTCCCCAGGGTGGGCGTGGAGGGACCGGCTGTCTTTCTGCGAATTACTCATTTTCTGGGTTCTGGCTTGTCCGCGATGGCCACAGTGGCGGACCCAGGGGACACCAATTCTCGCAGTTAGGGAAACGCAGGGTGGACCTCTCCGGTCACTCGCCGGACGGGCTGGCGGTGTCCGGCTACCGCGAGGAGAAGCGCCCGGCGCCCCTGTGCGCCCACTCGCGTCCCAAGCGCGCCGTGCACGAGGTCTTTCTGGTCTACCTCACAAAGGCGCCTGGGCTGCGGGGGTTTAGGCGTCTGCGCCGGGGTGGTTGGTGGGGCAGCTCGGCGGCCCAGGCTCTGTCCGTCGTCTATGGAGGAGCTGCCTATCCCGGAGTCTGTGTCCGAGTGCCCTGCGGGCAGGGGTCTCCCACCCCGGGCAGAGGCGGTAAGGGCAGGCTTGGACCCCGACGGACCCAACGCACGGTCAGCTGGCGAGCGTGCGGGACTGTGGCGGTGGAGTGAAGGACCCGGGAAGAAGAGACAGGGTCGAGGGCTACCTCTGTCCCTCTCCGTCTGGCACAGGGTAACCAACTCCCCGAAGTGGATAGGAACACTTGAGTCAGAAAACGTCAGGCTGCACCTTGTACCCCAGCAAACGGCTAAGGCAGCAAACTGATGGCCCATTGTCTGCAGCGTCCAACAGATACGCACTGTTTGGGCCTCACCAGGTTTTAACATCTTTGAGGCAACATTTAAAAATTAGGAGATTTCACATAAAAAGCTAGTTTTCGAACTTCTTTTGAAAAGATCTGGTGGCATGGGCCTGAATGCCCATGTGGAAACTGCTAGAGTTCAGTACACTGCCCCCTGGGTTTCGCTCCATTGCCTCCCTGACAATGTGGCTGAATCTCTACCTTTTATCATTGGGTGTAGCTCTGGCTTCTCCCACTCCCTCTACCGCTATCTTCCTCATTAGCTTTACCTGCCGGGCCCCTGTGGGCATTTTGGTATGGAAATCCTGTTTTAAGATCCTGGAAGGCAGGGATGCCTTATTCATCTTTGCAACCCAGCCTAGTGTAGTGCCTTGCATACAGCAGGCTTTAGTAAATACACATTAAACTGGTTTGAACTGAGGAGAGGTTTCCTTGCTCAGATGGGGTTGCTGCAATGGACGCAGCTTTGGCATCTCCCCAAGTCTTTGTGTCCCTCGGGTGACACAGCAAAGACCCAAGACATTTAAAGCTGGAATTCTCGATCACTTGATTTCTCAGCTGACACTGAGGATCCGGGCAGCCCGTACTTTGTGAACAGCAGATCTAAGTCTACCTGCTAGAACGGCTTCATTTCACCTGGGACACTTAAGCTCATCCCTAAATCCAATCACTAAAATAGAATATGGGATAGCAAGTACTTGAGGGAAAGGGTGGAAGAGGGAGGGGAAAGGAAGATGTGTCAAGGTTCTTTTGATTATAAGTAACAACAACAACAAAAAACCCATCAAAATTTCTTAAGCAAAAAAGGGAAATTTCATATGATTGTCAATTCCAGGGGGATCTGGCTCCTGGTGGTCAAAAGGTGTTATAATGAATCTTTTTCTTCATTTCTTGGTTCTGCTTTCCCAAGTTGACTTGCATCTCAGGCATTGCCTTTTCCAAAATGGTGACAAACCTTTCCTCTGGTAGCCCCAGGCTTATCTTCCAGCAACCTCAGTGAAAAGAGAGCACCACTTTCTGGTAACCTCAGCAAAAATTTTAGGCTGACATCCTTCAGAATAACATGAGTCACATGGCCACCAACTGAACTAATTACTATGGCCAGTGCAATGGAATATTCTAGGCCTGAGTAACTGACCCACCTCAAGTCTGGATGGAAGGATGATGAGCCTCATCTGGACGGTATGGACTGAGAGTTGGGTAGAGGTGTTTCTTTACAAAGAAAATGTTAATACAGGAAACAGAAGCTGTTGGGTAAAAACAACCACTATTTGCTAGAGAACTAACATTAATAAGTTAAGGAAACTGAGACGCTTCAGACCGGACATTGAGCTGAATGCAGTACCTGGATTGGACTGTGGGTTCTCTCTCAGGGAAGAAGTAAATTTATTCCACGTGTGAGATAGAGGGAAGTACTGTGGCAGAGAATTCTAGATTTCTACAATCCATTCTCCCTCCTTTCATATATCCAGCTTTATTACATCCCCCAACCTCCCTTGCATTTAAATGTGGTCCTATGATTAAGTTCTCTCCAAAGGACTATAAGCAGAAAGTTTGTATGCAACTGTGGCTCTGAAGCCCATAAAACCTCCCATGCATGTTCTTCCATAGCCAGAGTGACCTTGAAAACCATATGTTAAAGACGACAGAGCCAGTGTTGGCCTGGGTCCCTGAATGACTGTATTTGAATAGAACCCACCTCCTTCTTCCAACATGGGACAATTGTCCTGTACTATTTAGAGAACAAAACAAACTTCTATTTATTTGGGCCATTACATGTTGGGCCTATTTACTTTGGCAGTTTAGCCTCCTCTAATACATTTGGTGGAGGGAAGTCCTTCCTGTTATGACACAAAACCTAGAAGTCATAAAGGACAAGAATGACAGATTTCACTGCATAAAAATGTACAACTTCTGTATGGGAAAAATAGGATAAACAAAATATAGACATAAAAAATGTTTGCACAATATCTAGTAGGCAAGAGATTAATATCCACTCTAAAAAGAGAGCTTATGCACATTAATTAGGAAAAGACTAAAAATGGACAAAGGATATGAACTAATAATTCATCAAAAATGCAACGGGTAATATACATATAAAATGCTCAATCTCACTAGTAATCAGGAATATATAACAATTTTTCTGAAAGCAAAAGAAATATTTGAATACCTTTTTCTTTTAGTTATTTTTGACTATCTGGAATAGTAGTTTTTGAGTGCACACAAAGTGACAATTTGGTTTTCCCTTGTCAATTAATCCTTAAGTTTCCCAAGAAAGGGAACATGAGAGGGAAAGAGAAAAAAAGTAAGGCAGAACCAGCTTTAGATAAATAGCCATACCATTAAGAAGCGGGTACCTATTAAACCCTAAAATATAGAAAGAACAAAGGAGGGTATGTCTCCTATATTAAGCAAAATGGTCTCTTTCAGACAAGATGGATAATGCACTTGTCAAATGAACAATCTCATTCCTGTCAAGTTCCCCCAAAGTGGCCACTGTAATTCCAAGTTGTCCCTAGTGAAATTGTGTTAGTGAGATGTACGCACTAGTTATGTTATAGTCAGAAAACACAAACGAAGCAAGTATTTGACCCAGAAGAGGCAGGATTTTAGACTGAAAAGACCTCAAAAACTGCCATGGTGGATAAAGATTGTGCTTTCACAAACTCGTATCCTGGAACTTGGCCAAAGGCCAATCGTCACTAATCCGCAGCCAAACAGATCTTGATTTTGGGCAGAGGAAACCAAAAAGGCAATCCTCAAGGACAGAAAGATAAGACGGTCTCTGTCCCTGTCTCGGTCAATTTGGGTTCTGTTTCACAGGGTCCACACTGCTCCCAGACTTTACCACCAACCCCTAACACTTACCCTCTATTCAAGTGTGCAAAATTCTCCTGGGATCAGCTGCTTTTCTCGGTGTAGCTCATGAGTACCTGTTGATTCTTGCATGAACACCTGTTGATTGTTCTGCAGTTCTGAAATCTGCCAGATGCTCATTGCTTCTCTCTGCCTCCTTTGACATGATGGCTTGAGCCTGTGTTAGTTTTGTGGGTGGTACCCTGTCACCTGGTTTTGTTGCAGATGCTGTCCATGGGTTTCAGTTTTGCTATCCTAGTTCTGCGTGTTTTTTAAGAAGATATTTGGGGAAATTCATAAACTATGCCACTATCATTTCTTTTCTCTTTAGTCCCTCTTTTGGGGGCAAGGGAAACCTTCACAGAAATATCCTGAAAGACTGCCCTGTACATCTCATTAGCTAGCTAGAATTATAACCCATATAAAGCCAGGGATGAGGATGGAGTTAAACCATGATTAGCATCAAGATTCACTTTCTGGAATTGGAACAAAAAGGGAAGAGCACATAGGCACATAGGTGGTGAGTAACTCAACAGGAATGGGACGATGTCTGAAGGGAAGAAGCAAGGCAGCAGCAGAGGACAGGGGAACAGATCTGAGTACAAAACTGTCAAAAGCATTATTTTTCAAAATTGACAGTAATTCACAGAAATATATTTTACATCATTATCCTACACACTCACACACACATTTATGTAACTGAAACAAGTTTCAAAAACAATACTATATAGGGAAAGAAAGATAGTAAATTCCAAATATTTTATTAATATTTAAATACAATATACAAAAAAATGCCTAAAAAAGTAAAAAACCAAAATTTCGTAAAGACTGTATTTAATGTGATGGGTGTGCTTGCCTGTTCATAAGTTCATTCCAGTCCGGGACACAAGAAGATAGGGCCACACGCATGTCAGGTGCACTATTGAGCCTGTTTCTTTTCTTTGTTTTTAATCGTGTCAAGATTGAAAATCCTAGTTCACACAAATAGGTAGTTGTGAATGGTAATAGTAGCAATATACTCTTTCTACTTAGCAATGGAAAGTCATCTTTAATTTTAATCCAAAATGCTGATAAATTTAATGTCTTGTAATAATTCTTCAGTGTGAATGACGAACTGAGCTGCAATAATTCATTCCCTTCTTCAGGCACCAAGTTTAACTCAATTATTGATTCTGGTGTTTGAAAAGCAAACGGATCTTTCATCCAAATATTTTCCTTCAATGATTTAAATTTCTCTTCTGGAAAGTAATGATTAAAGGTTTGAGACAAAGAAGTCAGATGCAATAATATCTCTAATTTTATTTCTTTTAAGCAGTCTTCATTAATAATGTTCTCTTCAATGTGTTGCAACAATGTTGGGAACATATAGTAGCTAGGGCGATTACTTTTAAGTCTTGTTTGCCACAACAATAATGTCTTTTGGAAACCTAGAATATGTTCAAGATATTTAAATATATCATTGTTTTTCCCCTGTAGTTTCAAATTTAATTCATTACGAATGCCAAAAATATCACTTAAATATGCCAATTTTGTGACCCAAATGTCATTTTCAAAAATAGTTGCTAAATGAGATTGCTTTTCAATGAGAAAAACGTAAATCTCACTCCTGAGTTCATATACTCGGCTCAATATTTTCCCTTGAGACAACCAACGAACTTCTGTATGAAACAATAAGTGGGTATGGTTAACTCCAATCTCTGAACAAAGTATTTCAAGAAGATGGCTGTTCAATGAGCTTCCTTTAATAAAATTAATGATTTTCACTGCATTTTTCAATACATCCATTAGACTTGGTGGAATTTCTTTGGATACCAAAGCTTCTCGATGAATAAAACAGTGATTCCAGAGAGCATGGCTACGGGTTGCTTCTAACAATTTTTCAATAACTTTGCTATGTTTTCCGGTCATATTTGCTGCTCCATCACTCGAAATTGCTTTACAATTTTTCCAGTTTAATTTATATTGACCAACAATGCACTTTTCTAATTCAGTAAATAAATCTAATCCAGTTATATGTGAATTTAAATTTAAACAACACAACAGATCCTCAATAAAGTCATCTTGCCACACATATCTGACATAAACCAAGAGTGTTGGGCAACTTGCAATATCAGTGCTCTCATCCAGTTGGATTGCAAAATCTATACCAGACTGTAGCCTTGTAATAAGCATTGCTTCTAAATGTTTTGCAATAGTACAAATTCGACGAGATATTGTATTATCACTAAGAGGTATAGTTCTTAATTTATCAGCTGATTTATCATCAAAAATTGTACGTACCATATCCATACATGCTGGAAGAATAATTTTTTCAGCAGCTGTGTGAGCCATTTTCTCTTTTGCCACCCGATATGCAACTAAATATGACGATAATAAGGCTCTCTCATTCATAGTTGTGGAATGACTAAGAAATTGTGGTGATAATTCTATGTTATGTCTTTCCCTTTGAAAATGGTCTTCCTCATCTTCTTCATCTTCCTCCTCCACTTTCACTATCACTATGCCTTCCATCTCCCTCGTAGCCTGGGGACACAAATCTGTAGTATCCTTTGATTCAGTAGTCATTGTTCAGGTTCAAAGAGCTGGCTCACTTGATCCAAATAGGGTCTGTTTGTAGGGCTGTCCTTTTTGTCCTAGATGTTTTATGAGATCAATTTTGCTATTCTGCAGGGTAGAAAAAATTTATAGCAGTATGAAAAAGTAACATTGTATGGCTATGCTGCTAACACCTCATACAAGTATTCATGAAGACAATTTACTAAATCCAGTGGTGTGACATGGTAAATGCTGAACAACTGCCACTTATGTACCTGTGTGCCAAGCAGATTTGGTACATTACATACACAGGTCATTTAATACCCATGGAAACCTAATGAAGTACACATGATTATTATTCCTATAATACAGATGAAAAACAGAAGCTGAAAAAGATTAAACAATGTGTTTAACAACACACAGTTCCTGTAGTAGAGCCAGTACTGAAACCTACGTCTGAAGCCCAGGGTCATAACCACGCTGCTACACTGCCATTAAGTCACTTTTAAAAAGTGGTCACCAAAGTAGGGTCTACAAGATGATCCACTGGGACACGGGGGAAAAAATTAGAACTTGTTGTTTATATTTAAAACTATTGAAACCCATTTAACCTTTCCTGATAGCCCTAACTTTTTTTTTTGGTCCCCATCTTATAGCATTTATATTCTCTGTCATCATTTGTGTTGCTGTTCTTACCTTTATCTTCCAACTGTTATATTTGCTTTGCTCATTTCCTTCAATTTTAGTGAAAATTCCATTCTGTCTCAGGTTATTTTAAGACGATGGAGGAAAGGGAATCTTGGTTTTTGACATCTGTGTCAAAATTTTAAAGGTGGTAAGGGGGAAATAAAACATTTCTAGAGGCCTTCCCTCACAGTGGCAGAACGAATCAAAATGAAGGGACTCCAAGGAGGTGAAAGTCAAAGGTGCAGGGCTGAGGTCGGGATCATAGTCACTCCTCCCTGATCTGGACAGGCCCTCCTGGAATGTTTTCCTGCTCATATTCTGGGCAAGTAGTCAAAAGACTGGGTTTCATTTTATATTTCTTGAATGATCCCAGCACTCAGTGATCACTTGACTTTAGACTCACTGTCTCCATCACTAGTTTGGTAGGTAATATTTTGACAGCTTTTACTGTGAAATTTAATTTTTAATGCTTTCATGCGTTATCTCAACTAGAGTACTCCTCAAGAATAAAGACTGTCTTTTGCTTTCATTGTTGCCCTTAAGTCACTTAACATAGTTCCTTGTAACCAGTAAACATTTAAAAAATATTTGTTTTCATGAATACAATGTCAACATTTTCTGCCCATTCATAGAAAGCTCCACAAATTCATTATAGGCCTGGTATTTCAATACTTGGAATGGCATTTATAAATTAAGAGATTTCACTATATTGCAACTGTCAGGTTAATTATGAAACATCTGAATAAGAATGGGAGGAATAGGGCCAGCCCTGTGGCGTAGCAGTTAAGTTTGTGCACTCCGCTTTGGCGGCCCCGGGTTCGCAGGTTCGGATCCTGGGCATGGACCGACCCACCGCTCATCAAGCCATGCTGGGGTGGCATCCCACACAGAGCAACTAGAAGGATGCACAACTATGACATACAACTATCTACTGGGGCTTTGGGGAGAAAAAAAAGCAAAAAAAGGAGGAAGATTGGCAACAGATGTTAGCTCAGGGCCCATCTTTCTAAAAAAAAAAGAATGAGAGGAATATTATAGCAGCACACACCTAAAACACAGAAGTAAATTACATGTCCATGGATAAGTTACTTATATGCCTCTCATTACACTATGAACCAGCCTACTTCTGCAATAAATAGTACGGTTTCACTGATATGCTTACAATGCATCCTCCACAATTTACTTATTGATTGTATATTATCTGTTTAGCACTGGCCTGTATAAGTGCTTTCTTTGGTCCTCTGCCACTTAACAGCCTCTCTCAATAATGAAAGTACCTTTCTGTATACTGGTGGCACTGCAGGAAATGGAGATGGGGCATTAGGTTTGACCTAGCTGGAGTTTTCAGTTAAATTCACTCTATCAATGAATTTCCAAGTTGGAAGGGCCCTTTCACATAATCCAGTTTATTTCACTTAGGACAAATTTGAGACTTGGTGGTGTTTTGTCCAAGATCATCCCGTTAATCAGTGGCAGAGCGCTGGTAAGTGGTTTCCTAATTGCCCAATGCACTTTCCACTGCACCGCCACAAGCTCCCTTTACTACTTAACGCTCCAAGTCAAGCACAGTTGTCTCTCACAACTGAAAACTCCACCTAATGTATGAAATCACTCCTTTAAAAAGCCTTCAAAAAGTTCAGAGACTGATAGGAAAAGAGTGAAGTGTATACAATCTTTTCCTACTGCATCCAAATCTCTTTATTCACTAGGTTTCAAACACACTTGAATCACAACCACTAATGGAGCTGGATTTGCGGATGAGCAGATGATATGCAAAAATTTATGAGGTTTAAAAACTTGTCCGCTAAAAACAAAACGAAACAAAAACAAACCCGTGGAGCTTAATAGCCTCTAGGGTCTTCATTTTACACCTCGGGGTTCCTAGGAACCCAGAAAAAAAGCCCTTACTGGAAGGAGAGGAAATGAGGACAACTGGAGAGCACAGAAATTAGATTACGGTGAATTTGTCCGCGACTCCTTGGGGTGAAAAACGAGGACGAGGGGGCCCAGGTCGGGCACGCAGACGCCTCCTCCCGGTCCCAGAAGCATCTCATCCCACTCTAGAAACCAAAACGTCATCCGCCCCCCACCCCGCTGTGTGGATCTGTCTCTGCAAGGAAATGCGCAGCCTATGGCCGAGGCGGGCACGAAGGACAGAGATACGGACCCTCTTCCACCCCGTCCGGGGGCGGTCGTGGCGAGGGGGATCGTGGAACACAGCCGTACACATCCACCTCTGCTCCCGCCCGTCCTCCCCAGCCGGACCCACGTCTCACCGTGAACCCCGGAGAAGTCTGGGGGTGCTGGGATAGAAAAGGGAAGTGATTCTAGGGATCGAAGGGCACTAGACTTGGACCCAGACCCCCTGCTCGCCAGAACCCGGAGAGTGTCACAAAAGCCGGAAGTGCGTCACACCCGTCATCCGGGTCTGCGCTGTGCTTCCGGGTCCTCTCTAGGAATGTGGGAGGACTTGGCGTCCTTGTTCCCCAATCGCTGAGTGGGGGTTTGGGGACCTCTTTCCTCAGCTCTGCTTTTCCCGTCCGGGAAAAGGGGGTTATGTTTCCCTTGATACCGTCCTCCTTAGATACTTATATTTCTCCTATTTTTCTTACTGATGGCAGTAATCACAATAATTCTTGTTATTTTCAAACAGTATTAATACTTAGTGATTGTGTCTGTGGCAGAGGAACTGAAACAAAGATGTAGGCAGAGGAAGATCAAAGTGAAGTCAAGGGTGAATGGTTTCACAAAACCTAAGCTGCTGCTTCTCTAGGGACCCTGATTATGTATTGGCACTTTAATAGGCAGTATTTTCAAATACTTGATCTATGGACAAGAAATATTCTTTCCAATACTAGATAGTTATAAGATTCTGAGCTGGGTGAATGTTTCCAGAGTAACAATAGTGGAATTACTATAGTAAGTTGAATTTGAGGCATTTTTGCTGTCAAAGTGCTATCACAATAACTATGGCTTTTGCCATTACTGCATGAGTATGTCCAGAATCCTCACCTTCTATGAAACAGTAACTGAGACCTTGAATGGCTGTGACACAACTCTAAGTTCTGAGACAAGTTTGAGCACAATGGAAAAGCCCACAAAAGGAACAGCTACCTGCTACAGAGGCTACAGACAATAAGGTGATATTCTGAATAACCTTCCAAGTCCTGAATGTTCCATTCCCTATGAGGGTTAACTGTGCTGTGGTTGCCATTGTTTTTCTACTTCCCCTACTCTTTTCAATAATTCACTTTGCTCCTTTGTCACCGGCTGGCTTCCTAACCTACGGTCCTTCTTGAAGACATCATATTCCCAGAACTTATTCCTCCAGATACTTCCTCATATTTCCTTACAGTGTTCAAAGTCATCTCTAAGACCCATTACATTGTTATGCATTGTATTTTTCTTCTTTGCCAAACCAGCCCTCTCCCTCTCCCCTACCTCATCCCTATAGTAAAGTGCCTAAAGGGTCCAGGAAGGTAGATTATTGAATGAAGCTGGCTGGGTATAAGTTTCTGAGTTTATGTAGGGTGTGTGGCAGGGACTGTGGGGGCCTTTATAACAACTCCATTCTTTGCCTACTGATCTCCTGGCACAAGGAACCCAAAGTGGCCTGGTGGTATTCTCAGTTTCCAGTTTAGTGGGACATTTAATGTACCTCCCAGAAGAAATGTTCTTCTTGAGAATCAGGACCATAACCCAGCAGACTCCGGGTTTGGGGATAGGAAGCACAAATTCCATAAGTGGGTTCCTGGGTATGATAGCAATAGTGGCCTCTCCTGTTTCGACCCTTTGGTTTCTGTACCCATTTAGTCTTCCTATTGGAGACACAATGCCATACATACGTACATTATTGGTTCAATGCATATACTATATCCTGGAGGATATGCTCCCCAACTTTGTAAGGTGCTGTATCTTGTATTAGCAATTCAGCTATCTTCAACATGCCATTCCACAGTTCTATCAGGCTAGCTGCTTTTGGGTGATGAGTAAGCACCATGAATTCTGTGGTTACAAGCTCATTGTCACACATCCTTGACTATAAAATGGGTTTCTTGGGTTAAGGTATGTCCAATCGATAAGACATCCTGTAAGCCCTCAGATGATAGTGCAGGCAAAGCAGTCAGGGAAGACAAACCCACATTCTGGGCATGTACCAATTCTGGTGTGATATTTTACTTCTTTTGTATCTATCCATGCCTAGTGCAATGGTGGGCATATGGGAGAGATGAATGAAGTGCTCAATCCTTTGGGAATAGTTGCTCACACATTTTCTTTAAAGCAATAGTTTAAGTTAAAAGTCACAAATTTTATGAGCTGGTTAACTGTTTCCACGTGTGTCATCTAAGAACTGTTAAGAGAAAATTTTGCTCAAAAGCAAAATAACAGCTTCTGTTTCTCACCACTTTGTTAGGGATTGATGCCTATTGGTGGGACAGGGACTCTTAAATGGGTGCCTCCTGTAGTTTTCTCCTGGAGCAAACTGCCTGAGTCAGCTAAAACTTAGACACAAATGCACCGCTGCCATAGTGTGCTCACCTCTGCTGCAGAAGTGGTTTCCCAACACTCTGCTAATAGGTACAACCTGTGGGGAAATGGCAACTCAGGAAAGAACCCCAAACTTATAGCTATCACAAAATATTAGAAGAGCTGTTATGAAAAGGAGGAAGTAATGTGTCATTTGTCGTCCCAGAGACCTCAACAGGAACAAGAGATACACATCACCAGGGGGTATATTTCTGTTCAACACAAGAAGTTTCTGACTGGAGCTGTCCAGCAAGCAATGGACCAAGCAGTGCATTTTCTCTCTCTGATGCTGACTCCATTGTGACCAGGACTTGAGAGATTGTGTCACAGTAGGAAGATGCATTACATCTATGATACTCAAGGAGGCGAGAAAGAGAAGGCATATCAGAATCTCCGAGAGACTGATGTAGTTTGAAAAAGCATATAGAATGCTACCCTTTGATTTTTTTTATATTTAATTTGGAATGTCAAATACCATTAAAGGTTAACATTTGATTTATGAGTTTAAACAAAGGAATAATGTCTAAAATCCCTTCCAAATCACTTTTTTGATTCTTTAAGAGTCTTGCCTGTCCCTAGCAGATATAGTTCCACCACAAGACATCACATTCTGTAAGGATCCGGGAGGTCATAATGCCCTAGGGGCTTCTGTTCTAGCGCTCAGCCTGCTGTCCCCGTGCTCCGTGCTTTACCTATCCCCGTTTCTGCAGTCCAGTCTTCCCACCAGGAACGCAGCTCACTTCCAGGCTCAGTTTCTCTCTTCCACTCCAACTTGCTCAATGTTCCCTCCGTGCCCCCAAGAACCTTAGATTCCGATCCCACGATCTCCTGTGGTCCTCATAGCACGGAAGCGCCCTCATCACTGTACTCTGTACTCCTGCGCTAGTTCCCGACCGGCCAACTCATGGAAGCCTGACCACTAGGTCTGCCATTCCCCTTCACCCCCGACACACACCCACTTGGGCTGGCATCACCCGGCGGGCAGTCTCGAGGATCGGCTGGCGCCAGGGAATGGCCAGCGGGGGCGCTTTCTCCAGTCCAGATCTGTCGCGGTCCTCGCGCTCTTCTAGCCTCAGAGGCGCCCAGCGGGCTTAGCACCGAGAAAGGAGAAGCCGGGAGAACGACGTAGAAAAGCCACGCCTTATCCTGGGCCGTCATTCGGGGCCGTCATCCGGGGCTCGGGCCCTCCCCCCACCCCCGGCCGTCGGACTCCGCCTCCGGAAGTGCCACCGAGAAGCGCCGGCCTCCAAGCGGTCTAGAGCGACCCCCGAGAAGCTGGGGCGGCAGCGCGAGCGAGGGTGCCCGCGACGGGACGGCCGCCTGGCCCGCCCCTCCGCCCGGGTGAGTCCCCGGAAGCCGTTTTGGGGTCGCGGTGGGGACAGCCGCTTGTTCCGACTGCCGGGGAGCAGGAGGAGGTGCCCGGCCCCTGGCGGCGGCGCCTTTCGTCCCCAAGAACGCGCGGGGGCCGGGGTGCGAGGGCCTGTTTCTCCTCGGCCCGAGTTCGCCGCGACCCCCCGCGGACTGAGGGTCCCGCCGTGAGGACCCGCTGACCGTGCCCTGAGGTGAGCTGGGTCTCTGTGGCCCGCCTCGCCCTTGTGGGGCCGTGTCGTCACCTCACAGGGAAGTGGGAGGAGGGCAGCGCCGGGTGAGGCCTCAGGGGCCGGTGCGGGGCCTTTTCTGAGGGTGGCGGAAGGGGACTGAACCCTGTCGCGTCCTTGGGTGTGAAGGACTCCAGTCAAACCTGTTGGAATCGCGGCTCTTCCCCTGGTTACTGTCAGGGTTCTGAGGAGAGGCCTGCCCACCTGGTCTGAGGTAGCGAAGGGTCTCACCCCAAAAGTGGAGTCTTGTTAGTCGAGTCCTTTCAGTAATTCAGAGTGGGCTGACGGAGCGTTACCAAGTGATTCCTAAGGGGCCTGCTTTTTAAAAAATAACGAGTAATCATAACTAGCGTGTCTCTCAGGGTACGAACTTGAGCCTTGAAAGTTTATAAATTTCAAATATTTCAAACTTTTCACAGAAATGTTTACACTATTAAATTGTACGGCGTGAGGTGTATTTCTTTGCAATATGGCAAATTCTGAATTAGCAGAGTTCAAACAAATGCGCATATTTGGACCATGTGATTTGGTTCTTAAATGTTTGAAACTGAATAATATCCATTTTTCTTTCTGTTGTTTAACGTAGGTGGTTAATCATTATCAGCTTTTTTTTTTTTTTTTTTTTTTCAGTATCTATAGTGTGTAAGATACTGGGCTAAGTTCTGAGGGTATAAAATGGTGGGCTGTTTTAACTTACTGCAATAATTTCTCCTAATCTCACCCCGCAGTGATGGTTATTGTCCTCCAGAACAGGCATGGAGGAAATTTCGGCCCAGGAAGCAGCAGGATCACCAGGGGTCCAGTTTCAGTCTTCGGAGACCCAGTCTGAGGGTCTGTCCCCAGAGCCTCAGTTCATGCAGGACACCGACATGGAGCAGGGACTCACTGGGGGTAAGGCAGAGAGAGCACTTACATCCAGGAGATTGGGAACGTAGAGGGGCTTCTGGGCCTGGTATGAGAGAGGCCAGGAACTTCAATAAGAAAATGGCCCCTAGAGGGAGGTCTGTAAGGAGGGACAGATGTGACCTAGTTCAGGCTTGGTCTGGGCCCTTCTATTAAGGACAGCCTGCCTTTCTTAAATATTCAGAGTGGTAATCACTCTGCTTTAGCTGTTTTTCATTTATACAACCTTCACTTCATCCCAGTTACCACGTCCAGAATAATTTCTAAGATATGCTGCTTTTGCTGCATCTCACAATCTTTGCCTCATTTTCACTTCCTCTTAGATTTATGCCACCCTCCCCCCAAGTTCCCTTCACTTAGTTTCTTTCCTCGTTGATGACCGTGTGTGCTTTGCCACCTGCCATTCTGTTGCAACTGCAGTGTTTTGTGACTAGTCTAATTTTGGTGGAGAAAACAACCATTTAATTCCTTAGTTGAGCACAATGCCTGTATGAATGTATACATGTCACATATTAATTATACAGTAACGTTTTTACATGTTGTATGGATAGGTTGATCTGTCTTGTACTTCCTTCATTTTGTAAGAACCTTGTCTTAGATTACTTGTGGCCAACTGCAGTGCCTGAAATAACTTGTGTGTCAGCAGCACTGACTGAGTGCTACAGGGTGTAGAGTGCTGTGGGGCATTGTGGGAGTATGGAAAGGATTGTAAGGAAACAGATGACCATTTCTTATTCTTGGAGGCCTATACACTGGTTGCAGAGATAGTGTCCATTCACAAGAGAAAGGCGTAATAAAGTTTACAGAACAGTGTCTGGGAAGGGTCAGAAGTCTACTAAATAGCCATGGCCCCAGACAAGTCACTGCAAGTCTTCATGCTTTGCTTTGCCCATCTGCAAAACAGGTATAGCACTTCCCCTTCTGTTAGAGGAATGTCATGTTGTGAAGATGAAGTGAAATGTACTATTATGAGATTGCATAATAAAATCCTGTGTCACGGGTCTGAACATGTGTAAGGAGGGCATGCAAGTGCTGAGAAGGAGCAGAGTAGACACACTCAATACCTAATAAATGCTCATTGGTTTTACGAGAATGTTGATTTGCAGGAGGGTCCCACTGACTCCCTCTTCTGTAAGGGAGCCCTGGGGAAGGGCTGCTCTCACTCTTGGCTCCTTTCTCCTCCCTCAGCTCCACCTGTTTCCCAGGTGCCTGCTCTTCCCCATGAGGGAAGCCCAGGAGACCAGGCAGCTGCACTCCTGACAGCCAGGTACCAGGTGAGCTGAGGAACCGCTGCTTTTCCTCAGGGACTGTTGCTGCTGATTGAGTGTGGCTCTTCCCTCATTCCATCCATAAACCTTGCCTGGAATTTTTTTCAAAAAAGTTCCCAGTTTGGGAACTGATCCTCTTCAGAAACCTGGACTTCACACAAACCACCTTCCCATCTCCCCAACACCACCAGCAAACACTATTCTTTTTTCATTTCTGGTGCTGCAATGGGTGCTTATTAGATGTTAAAAGACTTGTGGAACTTACTCCCTAGATTCTCATCTGTTCTCCCTCCTCCCAACAAAAATACGTACTGGAAACCCTCTCTATATTATCTCCTTCATTCTCTGGCCATGATGCCATAGTGGCCTTGTTCCCCAGAGCAGCCAGGCTGTGTTATTTCAGGAGTTTGTGACATTCGAGGATGTGGCTGTGCACCTTACTCGAGAGGAATGGGGATGCCTGGACCCTGTTCAGAGGGATCTCTACAGAGAAGTGATGTTAGAGAATTATGGGAACGTGGTCTCACTGGGTAAGGACTGTCTTTCTTGTTATTCAGTTTACCTGTTAGGATTTCTTTACTTCCTTGTTCCTGAGTAGGTGTAAGGTCTCTGAGAAAGCAGAGTGTCGTTCAGATTCCAGGTCTTAGAGCCTCCAAATCCTCCATCTTTAAGGTCATCTCATCTGGGAGTGGATTTCCTTTGGGGATTTCAAGATGATATACGCTACTCCTTACCCTCAGTTAATGTTTCCTGCTTTTGTGGGACATCTGTGCCCTGTTGGAAAAGAGAGACTTGCTGTGCTTTGCCTAACTTCTCACCTTCCCTACCTTTTCCTTTTTTATGAGAGAGACTCAGAGGCTTCTCAACCCACAACTAGACATTTTCCTTTCTGGTAGTTCAGTGTCCCTGTATCTGAGAGTTTCCTATTTTCCTCAGAAGAAGAAATGCCTTTATTTTAGGTAGGCTAAAATCCTTCTTGTTGAGTAATCCCTCACCTCTTAAGATTCCTAAATTCATCTCCAAGCAGGCAGAATTTGAGAGACTTCATTTAAAGGCATAACTCACTGTGAGTACTTTTTAGTGAGTCACCCAGATGGTAATCCTAAGTAACCTCACCCGGAGCAGCAGAAATCTGACTTAAACCCAGTCTGTCCTTTGTCATTTGGATGGGATAGTAGGCAGCGCAATTAGGCAACCTGTAGTGCTGTAGAGAAGCATCAGTGCGGGTTGTTGGCAGCCCCCTCAATGTGAGCATTGCTCCTTTTTCTCTTTCTTTTTTTGCCTGTCTCTGCCTCTGCTCTTCTTTTTACGTATGAATGGATTTAATCACAGTTTTTCTTTTCTCTCTTTTTTTCTTTTGCTTTGCCTATGCTCGTGACCATTGCTTTGTCTCTTTGATTGCACACAGGATTAAAGAGGTCTTCTTATCTGTGGGGAGGCAGCCTGCCCACTGGGAAGGTCTTTAGTGTGTTTTCCATTCCTGGTTCTTTGATCTTTGTAGGCATACTTCTCCGCCTTCCCACCTCTCGGATTCATAGTGTGAATTCCTGCCCGGCCCTGAGTCATACCCAGGCAAGTGCTTTCTCTGGAGAAACACTTGCAGTCCTTTCAGCAGGAATCTCCAAGAGATGGCCCAAGTATCGGCTCCCCGTCGATATTGCTCGTCCCCGCTCGGAAACTCCTTTTCCACAATTGTGAGATATTGCACTTGATTGATGGAATAGATGCTCAGGATGCCACCACTGTGTAAAATTGCAGCTCCTCAAATGACCTTTGTTAACTTTCTAAAGGGCCAAGGAAGCCCTCCATTGCAACCAGATGCACTTTGAACCTTGAGTTCTGAGTTCATTCAGAAGCCACAGTTGGTGGTCACCTACCTGTGTTCTGAGAAACCTCCAAGTTCAACTTCAGCTCTTCAGTTATGATCTTTTCATGTTATTTTAGAATGTGAAACATGTGCTGTGTGCCCCTCCTTTTCTGTAGTGAACACGACCTGCCCCTTGTGTTGCCCAACTCTCCTGCCACCCCTGGGCTTTCCCCATATTTAACATTCTAGTCTTCTTCTTTTAAGTCCCTGTGGCCCCCCCCCCAAGGTCCCTTTGTCCCCTTTACTCTTTGTGGTGCTATACAGATTGATGCATTTATATGACCTTTCCTGATGAAGTGTTCCTCAGCTCTGTCCCTGATGGAGGGGAATGAGAGGGCAAAAGAATTTAATTTCTTTATTTCAGGGTATCAAATTGAATGTATATTTAACAACTTGGTAAACTGTAAAGTGATATGTAATTGTAAACTATTGTTAATTTTATCTAATAATTACATAATTTCCAACGGTTAACCTGTCTACTTTTTGGAGGAAAGAAACTCCTTAGTAGTTTAATCAGCCTAATAGCACAGCATGCTATTAGACTGAATTTTATCCTGTTTCCTCTGTCATCTCTACACACAAAGGACACACATGCACACTCACACCTACCGGGCACAAGTGCGTACCAGAAACCCTCCTACTCGACTTGCTTTTGTGACCAAGTCAGCAGCATCTTCTTAGTAATTATTTTTTACAGTCCTTAGGAAGTCATTTTCACATTTGTGTGTTCAGCTAACTCCACCTGAAATTTAAGTTTATACATTTAATTAACTTAGCTTAATGTTTGGTGTAAAATAAGGACTTTATAGTTCAGCCCCTGACTTAGCAGCCCCACTTTCCAGTCACATCTTTTTCCCATGGCAGTAGCTCTGAGTTGTATTTGTCACGGACATCAGAACTTTGGTCCTTTGGTTAAGTGCTTACACTGTATAGTAGTAAATATGCAGAGTATGAACAGCTGAGTAAAAGAGTAAAAAAGTAGATAAAAAGTCATAATTTTCATTATCAAATCTAAAAGAAGCATATTCTCTTGACAGTGAGTGAATTACTGGCTTGAGGGTTATACCCAAAGGGAAGTTATCTGTGACAGTGCTGGAGATTAAGACTAGGAAAGAGGCCTGGATTGCATTTCATTTGGGGGAGTGTGGCAGGTGCCCTGTTAGATGAGAGCATTAGAAACATGCTTATCAAAATTCTGGTTGATGAGAAGTGAGTTTATGTATAATCAGGAATATTTGGCCAATACCTCTTTTTGAAGTTGATGTCATGAGGACAAAAATGATATTCTATAGAATGTTTTTTACTGCCACAGCTATTTACTATTTATTGAGCAGCCAGTATGTTCCTAGGTACTATATGTATCTCATTTAATCCTCACTGTAACACTGAGCAGGTTATTACTCTCTTTTATACTTGAGGAAAATGAGGCTCAGAGAAGTTAAGTGATCCACTCAGAAGTAGAGCTAGGCTTGAGACTCAGAAGCTCATGATCTTTTTCATACTTTGTGCCTTAGGACAATTAGTCTACCCACCTATACTGTTTTTTACATTTTTATGGCTCTTTATTCTGATGACAATTAAAAATAGCCATGATAAATTGGACAGACAGGCATAAGGTTGTACAATTTTGGAGCAGAAAGGACATGCATTCAAGAGGTAAAATTGTCTAGGGGTACATTCCATTATAATAGGTATCTACACAAGAACGATATTGCTAAGGAGAGATTTTATTTGTGTATTTATTAAGGACCAGGAAGAAAGGCATGATTCTTCCAGATGGCTAAAATCTTAGCACAACTTTGGTACAGGCAACAAACCAAATAATGAGGTAAATTTTAAACGTTATTTTTAAAGACCAGATGAAGTTAAAAAATAAATCTAATTAGAAAACTGTCGAGGTTTAAATTAAAAAAATCAAGATTTTAATAAAAAATTAAGTAATTTTAGATAGGAAGAATTTAAAGCAAATACATATTTTGAAAGAGATAGAGTTTTGGCTTAAATTTAGGAAAAAGGCATTCAGACCAAAGGCAAGAAAACCGGCTTTAATGCTTTCTGTGACCCTTAGTACAATAGATTGGAAAGAATATAAACTGTGGAGTCAGACTTGGGTTCCACTTACCAGCTAATTGAGCAAATTATTTAAATTGACACTCATATTCTTCATCTATAGAACATGAAAGATAATGTCTACCTTTCTGGGGAGAGCCAAGGATTAAATTAGATTATATATATAAGTACCTGGCTTGTGGTAGTTACTTAATTGTTTCTTTGGAAAGGACAGCAAGTGATATGAGCTATAGACCAGATTTTTTAATACAAACAAATTTCAGGAGAGTGTTCAAATTATTTCTTTATAGTGGAATTTCCTCAAATTGAATGTTGCTCATACTTTTGCCTAGGGGTTTGGATCTTTATTATAGAGTGATTTTCATTTCTTTGACACTAAATGATCTTTAGATCCCTTCTAATTAAAACATCCATGACTCCAAATCTGTTGGATCCTGGCTGTCCATGTATTGTTCTAATCACTAACTTTTACCTTTTACCCCATTGTCAAGATGTTGGTCTTCTGTTCTCTTTCTGTACCTATTTTGGAGGAGGGGATGGATTTCATTTACAATCATTTTTTTTACTAGTAGATTATATAAAAGCCAGGTAAGCCAGGTTCTGAAATAAGATTGTCTGAGTTTGAGCCTTAGCTTCACCAGTTATTATGACCTTGGGCAAGTTACTTAAACTCTTCAGTTATCTTAGTTTTCCCATTTGTAAAATGGGTACAATAATAGTTCCTACCTCATAAAGTTATGGTGAGTATTCAGTGAGTGAAAGCTTGTAAAGCTCTTGGCATGGTACTTTGCACTTACCAAACGCTTAGTAAACCTTAGCTTAATATTTTGATACTGATGATACAAGTGACTTTAAGGCTATATCTTGAACTCTGTTCTCTTTTCTAAACTACAGTCTTGTATTTCTAACTGCCTGGTAGGCATTTTCTCTTATGCCTTCCTACATTACCTTAAACACAAGTCTAAAATCAAACCCCTCATCCCACATGAAGATGATCTTTATTGTTGTGCATACCCGATTTAAGAGAAGATATAAATAACCAAAATTTGTTTCAATTATCAAATACTTTGAAACACTTTAATAAATATCTCAAGGTTGAAAGTTGCAAATCATGTTACCAGAATTCTGAGCAGAGTAGTTGCTGCTTCATGCCTTGTTAATTTTCTTTTTTAACTTGGGAAACTATTTCATTTGACATGGAGAACCTTAACTAAATAAGTGTCCAAAAGGAGAATTGACTCTGTTAATGCCTAGCAAGAATTCAGAAACACAATAAATGCCTTTCTTATGTCTATTCTGGTCTCCCTGCTCAAAGGCCCTCATACAGAATCCCAAGGGGGCAGCTGTTGTTTATCATATTTTCCAGTCCCAATGACCTTTTAAAAACATTGGTTATGTGTTATATGTTGATACTTGGGTGCAAAATTGGCAGTCAATGAATAGCTCTTAAGTAAACGAATCAAAAGAAGTGCAAGATACAACATACATGGTCCCTACTAGCAAAGAGTTTATACATCAAGTAGGGATGATAATACCTGAAACCAATTTAAAAAAAGCCTGTAAACTTCATTATGTAGTGACATGTCAGGATAAGAGGAACAAATAATAAATACTGTAGACATTCAGTAAGTAGAGAGAAGGGCTTTTGGAGATGAGGGGCTTGAGCTAGACCTTGTATGTGTACTAGAAGCTTTCTGAACACATATAAAAACTGCCCCTCTGATACTATAATAGTTCTGCCCCCTCAGAAGCAGACTGCCTCTTGCTTTTGCTTTAAAAGAGATTAGATCCTAGCAGTCCATTGTGCAAGCCAGAGAAAGACCATTTTATGTGAAGATGCACTTTCCTCACTATATCATATTGTACTTACTTGTTTATATCTGTCTCTGCAGTTAGAATGTAAGGTCTTTGAGGGGATGGACCTTATATTCTTGGACTCTTTGTTCCCTACCTACTTTACATATAGGAGGCACCCTATAAATGTTTGTTGAATAAACAAAGAGTGTAAACTCCTAATGGGTAAGGATGTGTCATATTATCCTTTGTTTCCTCATGTGCACTGAAACGAATTGTTTCTTGATTTTGGTCCTTGGAAAATTTTTTCAGTCTTCACTGATTCTGTTGCTAGAGTTTAGCTCACCATACAACAGGTGCTTTGAGTATTCACCTTTCTCCAGTCCAGCAAAGTTATATTTTGATGACCTCCATTTTGACTAGGTCTAATACTTGTGGACCATATCTAATATAAGGATTGATTTATAGGCAACAGATGAAGAGTGATAATGATAATTTCCATGAAGACAGGTACACACCCATGCACAAATTCCCTTGTCTGAGTAATGTTTAAATGAATAGTTCTGCTCCCAAAAGTCATCAACTTGCCCCTTGACACACCTCTTTCTAGAGCACAAATATGAGCTCCTTGTAGAGAATCTTTGCCCTTCTCACTCCAGGCCTTCCTAATGTCTTCTGAGAAATTACTTTCTCTCTCCATTAACCATTAGTTAAGAGAAAAAGTGGCTATCATGGTATCTGGGGGTAAGTTGGCACATCCCATTTCCTTCTCTATGAGCAGGATTTCCAATTTCCAAGCCTGATGGGATCTCCCAGCTGGAACAAGATCTACAGGTCTTTGATCTGGAGACTAAGAATAGAGAAGTCTTAAGAGATGACTGCTCAGGTGAGTAAGGCAGAATCAATTCAGGTGGAAATTGTAGGGAAGTAAAGTCCAGTTGTCCAGCCAATTTGTAGCTGCTTTGGCAATCAGAATGAGGAGCTCTGCCTGTATCCCAGAATGGAGAGCTCTTTCCTTTCCCCTTCAGTTTTGATGAACTCTTTGCATTTATTTGATCCCTTATCACCCACAAGTTGTACTAGGTTCCTATTCAAGTCTATAATTCTTTTGAACTATTTCCCTATTATCTCCTTTGAAACACCTTAATTGGTTATCTTCTTACTTTGCTGAACATGCCCTCTGTTTCTGCCACACCTTGAACCATTTGAATCCTATGTCACTGCTCCTGTTCAGGCCCTTACATCTGCTGTTGAGATTTTGTATCTGTGTTTCAGAGTAAATAAACTTCTCTTACCCTGGTAGATACTAGATTATTAGTTTTCTTCTCTCTGAGTTTTCTTTTTCTAAGCACAGGGTACAGATTACATGTGCATTTTCTATTTATATATTGAATCAGATGGAGAGACCAAAGAAGAGAACAAGCTGTTGATTCCTAAGCAGAAAATTTCGGAGGAAGTACATTCATACAAAGTGAGAGTAGGAAGACTCAAAAAGGATATTGCCGAAGTTCCTGAGACTAGAGAGGTATATAAACCTGAGGACAGATTAGAAAGGCTTCAGAAAATCCTAAGGAAATTTCTCTTCCTGGAGAGAGAATTTAGGCAAATAACAATCAGCAAGAAAACCTTCACCAGTGAGAAGAACAATGAATGTAATGAACCTGAAAAAAGCTTCAGCCTGGACTCAACCCTTGATACAGATCAGAGAGTTCTTAGAATACAGAATGTTGATGATATTGATAAGTATGACGTGAGCCTCAACCAGAATTCAGCTGCTGGTAAACATGAACAAATAAATCTAACACAGGATTTTCAGAATAGTGATGAATATAAGGAAAGCTTAATGGATCTCTCCCACCTTAGTAAATTTGAGAGCAGTCCTACCACTGAGAAATCCTATAAATGTGATGCATGTGAGAAAATCTTCCATCAGAGCTCAGCCCTTTCTAGACATCAGAGAATTCATACTAGAGAGAAACCCTACAAATGTAAAGAATGTGAAAAATCTTTCAGTCAGAGCTCAAGTCTTAGTCGACATAAAAGAATACACACTAGAGAAAAACCCTATAAATGTGAAGCATCTGATAAATCCTGTGAAGCATCTGATAAATCCTGTAGTCAGAGCTCAGACATAATTCAGCATAGGAGGATTCACACTAGAGCAAAATCTTTTAAATGTAGCAATTGTGAAAGAGTCTTCAGTCGTAGTATACACCTTACTCAACATCAGAGAATTCACAGAGAGAGGCTGTGTAAGTGTACTGTATGTGGTAGTGATTTCTATAATACCTCATACCTAGTTGAACATCAGAAGGTCCACCGTGAAGAGAAATCCTATGACTACAATGAATGTGGAATGACCTTTGTTAAACATCAAGGAGTTCGTCTCAGAGAAAAACCCTATACGTGTAATGAATGTGGAAAAGACTTCAGATTGAATTCCCATCTTATTCAGCATCAAAGAATTCACACAGGAGAGAAACCACAGGAATGTCATGAATGTGGAAAAGCTTTCAGTCAAACCTCATGCCTTATTCAGCATCACAAAATTCAAAGGAAAGAGAAATCCTATGAGTATAATGATTATGAGGAAAGTTTCCATCACAGATCAGATCTTGTCCTGCAACAAGAAGTCCTCACCAGAGAAAAAGCCTTTGATTGTGATGCATGGGAAAAGAACCTCAGTCAGAGAGCACACCTTGTTCAACATCAAAGAATTCATACCAAAGAGAACCCTTATGAATGTAATGAACGTGGGAAGACGTTTAGTCAAGTGCAGGCCTCATTCAACATCTAAGAGTTCACAGCAGGGAGAAGTCGTGTATGTACTGAATGTGGTAAAGCTTTTAGTCATAGCTCAACCTGTATTCAGCATCAGAGAATCCACACTAGTGAGAAACCCTCTGAATGTGACGAATGTAGGAAAGCTATTAGTCAGTGTTAAACTCTTAATCAGCACCTGCAAACCCATACCAATGAGAAAACCTACAAATATATTGAATGTGGTAAATTCTTCATGCTATTTTCATACCTTAGTCACCATTGGAGAATTCATACTGGAATAAAATTCCATCACTGTAATGAATGTGAAAAAGCCTTCAGTCCAAGGAACTACCTTGTTCAGCATCAAATTCATTCCATGCAGAAAGCCTACGAATGTAATGAATGTGTATGTATGTGGGAAACTGTATGTATAATTGTCATATTCCAACCGTTATTCAACATCAAAGAATCCGTACCCAAGAGAAGTCATTTGAGTATAGTAAATGTGATCGATCTTTCAGTTGGAGTTCGTCTTTTTCATCATCAGAATATCCACAGCAAACGAGAATCTGATATAATGCAAATGGAAGAACTTACCTCCATATTTCAGGCTTTATATCGGAGAGAAAATTGTTGATTATTTGTGTATGAAGTTGTTAATATATAGTCCCAATCTTTGTTATTGCAGAAGAATCTAGTCTGAGGAGTGGCGTGGTGAATGCAGTTATGTTTCTCATGGCATTCTTTTATTTAATATAATAGGTGTTGTAAGTAGGTATGTATACTTTATTTATGGAACTCATTTAAGCTATTTTTATTTTAATATGGCCTATAAACATTTTTTATTTTTCCTGAAATTGGTTCTTATTGTTCACAGCTTCCCTAAGATATTGTTAATACACCAATGTTAAAACATATCAACTTCTGGAAAGTAGCTCATTTAGCTTTTTCCTGCTGTTCTCAGCCCAAGTTCTCTCCAAAACAGACTCTTAGGCCTGCTCTTTTCTGAAGACCTTACTTCTATCCTTTCCAGCCACAACACTTGGATTCCTGTTGATTTCTGCATTCTTTTAAGCACCTTCAAATGATGGTTTCCTAGTTTTAAGCTTTTCACCAGCAGGTATGCCGTCCCTACTTGATGTTGCTGTTCTGGTGTCTTTTCCTAAAGTGAAGCATCTTCCTTGAAAAGAATTGGATTTCCACGTCCTGTCCATTCATGAGTATAAAGGATTCTGTGTCCCCGGAGTTTGTGGCAGGCAGCTAACCATTTTCAAGTGACACCCAAGTTCTTAGCTGCCTTGTCTGCATCCACTGCCCTCTAAAAGATGATAAAGACATCAGGGAGCCAACAAGACTCCTGGTGGCCTAGCTGTATTCATTCAGCGCCTATTCTGCATATCTAACTTAAGAATTTTATATACAGGCATACCTCAGAGATATTTAGGTTTGGCTTCAGATGACTGCAATAAAGCAAATATTGCAATGAAGCGAGTCACATGTATGTTTTGGTTTCCCATTGCATATAAAAATGTTTACACTGCACTATAGTCTATTAAGTGTGCTGTAATAGCATTATGTCTAAAAAAACAATGTATATACCTTAATTAAAAAATACTTTATTGCTAAAAAATGCTAACCATCATCCAGCCTTCAGCAAGTGATAATCTTTTTGCTGCTAGAGGGTCTTGCAAAAAAACACAGGATCTGTGAAGTGCAATAAAATGAGGTGTGCCTGTATTTCCATTAAAGGCCAGCAAAATGCTCAGGTCTGCTTTTAATAGGGCAAAACATAAAGAACATATACTGAAAAATCAGAGAGCTTCATAAGGAAGTGCAGCCTGCCAACAAAGATATTGCTGTTCTTATGTAATGTCTCTAGAGGGCATATTTCAAGAGTGGCAGGTTCATTTCTGGTAAAGTTTTAACCACTACAATTGCTTCTTGATCTGTTTGGAGTTCCGCCCCCAGTCTCCCCTCATCAATCCAGGACAGTATTTGAAGTGTGGGGGCTTTGTGTACAATTATTTATTCATCATCACATTTTTTTGTGTGTATTTTACTAGAGTCTATGGGCCATGTAAAAGAACATGGTTTTTTGATTGATAAAAGTGATCACAAATGTTGGTTTCAGAGTTCAGGGTCACTGTCATAACACTTAGCAAGAGTTCTTGATTCTGTAGATGATATGAAAGCATTTTATTATATTTTTCCATCTTAAGCTTCATAATTTTGTGAATAAGACAAGTCTTATTTAAAACTCTAGTTGTCATTCCAGCAATTGAGGCCTTCATAGTTCAGATGTTATATTTACTAGGGATCCTCAACAAATGCATAGAAATTTATTGGTCACTCTATAAGCCTCTTATGGCTAACCTCTAGGATAGTTCTACCACTATATTTTACCTCTTAGCTGTCAGTGGTCAGTGAGCATAGGATCTCATCAGGGCAAGATAGGGATCTAAACGAATTGATTTAAATGTGAAAGCAAATGAAAAGTGCATGTTTATTTTTCCTGTCTGTGAGTGTGTATACCCTCATGTATAGAGACCAGTAGTCACCTCCAGTGGTTATGAACAGAGGATTAAGTAATCACTAAATAATAGAATATGTAAAAATCACATTTATGCATTTGGTTTTAGGAGTGTGCTTTAGTACTTTCACTTGAATAAAGGTGTGTTTGATATTCTGAGAATCTTTCAAATAAAATCTGAAGGCCTCAGCCCGAAGCATTTTGGAATCTTGGAATCACTTTCCTGGCTGCAACTCAGTTCCTTCCAGAAACCTGCTTCACAACAAGAGTGGATCACTCTCCTTCATAGTGATAAAGCTTGCTCTTCCACAGGCCTCTGGAACAAAGTCTGAATGTTTAAGACTTAAAGGATTGTTCGATTGGGATGCTGTTGGCACATAAAATAAGAGGAAATGTTGAGGTTTCAGGAGAGCTAGGCAGAATGTTTTTTAAATAAATGAAATAAAACTCATTTTTAAAAATAAGAAACCAAAATAATTCTTGAGGGCAAGTAACATAAGCTTGCTGATATTTAATTGGTCCAATATAATATGAGTTTGTGTTCTTCGTCTTTTTAGTCTTGAAGATTGGGGAGGGAAGAGAAGAAATCTAATAGTTACAGGACACCGAATTTTATCTATCTTTTATCTGTCCACCTACCTACATGCACATGTATGTACATATTCAGACTTAATCCTCACAACAACTCTACAAGGGAACTAGCTCCATTTTACAGAGGAACTAAAGTGTCAAGAGGTTAAAGATCCTGTTGGGGTCACACAGCAAGTTAATGGCTCAAAGTCAGGTCTGTTTCATTCCAAAGCTTTCCATTGTCATGATGTTGGTATTAGACACATCCCGGAACCCAGAGAAGACAAGATTTTTTTGATAGCTCTTCATTCCCTGTTACAGCCCCAGTGATTCACTATTATCAGTTTGCAACTGATCCGAAGTGCTCCCAGAGCTCTCTGGGATACTAGGAAAAATTATCCCAATATCTTTTGGGAGCTAGTCAGAGACCCTCCTCCTTGAAACAGGCTTAGACAATTTTGACAATGACAGGCCACAGGTCAAAGCTCCCAAATTTCTATCTCCTGCCAAGACACCCCCCACTCCCATCACTAGATTTACATTTCCATTTTTCAATGCCCAAAATGCACTCTTAATTTTTTCTGCTAACTAGAGCTTGCTGATGGACATGTGTCCTTACCAAGATTTACCATCACCTCTGGCTATATTATAGCAGTGGAACAAAGCGGGTAATGGGAAAATCAAGTTTGATTCCTAGGTTTTTGGCTTGAGCCAAAGAGTGGACAGAGGTAAACTGGAGAGTTGGGGAACACTGGAAGAGGAGCAGGGAGAGTATTTCAGGCAAAGGAGAGAGCATTTTAGAAGGCCTACAGATGAGAGAGTATGGCATTTTCAAGGTAATCAATGAGCTCAATGGAGAGGTGCCTCACTCTAAGAAATAGTTTGTGGGAAAATGAGGGAGTTGAAGAATGAAGTTCAGGGGAGGTCCCTGGCGTGTCAGCAAGGCACCATGGAATTCCCACATCTAAAAAATGTAACCTCATCTATTCATTCAATTGATACAATTGCCAGGCACTATGCACTAGCCAGTGGATACAGTTTACCTAATCAAATAAATTAAACCATCCATTGAGTAAAGAAGACTGAAAGAGTAGTTGTCAAAGCAATGACTGGAATTAGACATACATATGTTTGAACTTTGCTGTTCACTAGCTGTGTGACTGGAAATTTTGCTTAGCCTCTCCTGTTCTTGTCTATACAATGTGGTTAATAATAGCATGAAAATTAAATGAGGTAATGTAAAAAGTCCTGGTCATAGGAAGTGCCAAGAAGTTAATATAAGTACTAAAATAAAAACCAGTAGAAATAGAAGTGTTTAGCATAAAATCTAAAGAAGAGGGAATGAATGAGCAAGCATTTAGCAGTGCAGGACTAGCATTGTCCAGGGAGGGATACTCCGGGACTGGAGAACTTAAATATGACTAGAGAAATCGGGCATCCTGGTCTGTGGTAGGAACTACCTCCTGACAGGCACTGCCTACTGGAGTCAGTAAACTGATGTCTCTTGTTTTCTTTCTAACATTTTTATCATATGGCATCACATCTTACACTCCCTTCAAAATACAAGTGCATGAGGGGAACCATTGTTTAATCCAAGACTAAGAATGATTTCAAACAGGTGGTGCCCTGTACAAATCAAAACGCTTACTGAAATTTTTTATTTTGCTGATGCCTCCCATCCACTCTCTTCACTTTTAGAAAATGGCTAGCCTCTTCTATTTGTATTTCATGCATGTTTATAAATTTACAACTTGGGCATAATTACAAGCGTCTGTCTTATCCTTTCTGCAGTTGCTTATATTACAGATCTCCACCCAGTCTTCCTCCATTGTTCTTCCTGGGTGAGATTAGATGTCAGGCTCTGGTTTGAACAGACCAGGGTTCAAATGCTGCCTCTAGTTGCTTACTGCAGCTTCTGTCATGTAAGATAGTAAAAAGTACCAACTTCATTGGATTGTTGTGAGGATTAATGAGATGTCAGTTTAAGTGCTCCGTAATTGGTAACTATTATTTCTGAGTTTAGCAGGAAACTCCCTTTATCATGAACAACTCATTTCTTTAACTCTTTTTCCTGCTTCAAGAAATCAAATATGCCTCTCCAAGGCTTTTCTTCCTCTTCCAGGCCATTGGTACCAATATATTCCTCCTGCTTGTGTATCTACTCTAGGCAAAACGGGGAGGGGCTGGGTTGAACCTACGCGGAGAGGAGGACTGCCTGGACTAAGGGCGTAGATAACGAATTCTGGCCCAGCAAAGTCAGCCTGGCCTGCGATCATGAAGAAGAGAGGTGGGGATGGGTGGTTAAAAGAAAAAAAAAAAAAGGCAGGAGTCGAGCGGAGGAGGGAAAAGGGGTGCGCACGGGACAGAGGGTTGAAGAAGAAGGAAACAACCAATTTAGATCCCAGGTCCACTTAGGCGGTGAAGGGCACACAGAGAAATCTGTGCCATCCTTCCTCGATCCTTCCTTGGGGAAGGACAAACGCCGACGGAGGCCCCCCACCCCTACGCCGCTCCGAACCCAGCTCCCCAGCGGCTCTTAGAGAACCCGCGATCGAAGTTAGACCTCCGTGCTGCCGAGAAGGGACCCGGAAGTGCACGCCGAGGACCCGAGGTTCCAGCCGTCCCCACGGAGGCCGGAGTCGCCGACCGTGCGGAGCGGGCTGAGTGTGTGTCGAGGCTCGGCCACCCCGGGGGGGTAAAGTGGGGGGAGGGTCGAGGGGGCCGCGTTGTCGCGGTGGGAAGCCCGGACTGCGGCGGACGAATCGGGCCGAGGGGACTCCCGTGGGGTTGGGGTGGGGCCGCGGGAACCTGCTGCTCGGCCGGGGGCCGAGGCCATAGCCCCCCGCCCCTGCTGCCCGCCTGGCCGCTTCCCGCGGCGGGGCCTTGCCTGCCTGGAGATTGAAACTCATACCTTCTTCTTGGTCGGGAGGCCTCTCTTGGGAAAGCTTCACCTACCATTCCCCAGCATCTGTCCCCTTCTCCACCCCTTCCTGAAGTGTCTGCCTGTCCCTTGGGTCATGTTCTGAACAATTTTTGGAGAAGATCTTGTCCTTGAAGCGGCACCGGCGATTGGACCCAGCCCATGGAGAAGCTGCGTGAGCAGATGTCCCCTGAGTCCCTGTGTCCATCCCCCGAGCAGGAGCCTCGCAAGAGCAAGGGTGAGGAGCTGACCTAGCTGGTTTATATTTGTCTAAACTTTGGCCTTCCAACCGCGGCCTCAGAACAGATGGACACGATTAACCTTACCCGTAGAATTGCCCTGGTGCAAGACTACTGATTATTTTTTTTTCACCTGAAGCTCTATTACATGTAAATAGAGCCTATAACTAATGTTTCCTCTCTGTGCGGAGCAAACCTGCAGCAGCACTGTCACAGCACATAGTCTTGAGGATCTGTCATTCCAGCACCTGCTAACTTGCTGGCCTGTGGAGAAACTCAGTAAATGTTGTGTAAATCAATGAATGAATGAACCCAGCCAAGTGTGTCCCATACCTTAAGTACCAGGAAAAGAGTGGGCTCCTCCCCTTACTCTACCCAAACTCTCCTTCATCATTAGGGAGGGTACATTTTCCGCCCAAGGTATAAACCTCAAGAGGGTGCCTTGCCTGTGGAGTACCTTCGACAAGCCAGCCACCTGCTGGTGGGAAATAAGGTTAAACTATAAATATCAACATTTTAATTTCAATTTGCTATCCCACTATTATCTGGTATATGTTTAGCCATTAAAAAATGGATTTTGGATTATTTAATTTGGGACAAAGGCTTAAATAATCCACATCATGGACACTGAGATGGTTTATGTTTGGGAGGATTTTCTTTTACACAGTTAGCCTTCTCATTACGTTTTCAGGCTAATTTTTAACTCAACAAGTATTTATTGAGTTATTATTATGAGGTGCTGAGATTAAGTTGAAAGAAAACCTCACCCTTAGTCACCCACAAGCTTAGAGTTGAGTTGGAATAGTTAACTATGAGAGGCTACAGGACAATAAACAATGTAGAAGTTCACAAGAGGAGATCCCTGGGGACTGGGTATTGGCCCAGGAAGCCTTAGAAAGTCATGAGTTTGGCCTTGAAAGAAAGAAAGGAATCAGGTTTTAGATGAGAGGAGATAGATTCTTACCACAGGCTCCCTGCTGCTAATCTTTCTAAGAAGCCAAGCACCTGTATTTGCCTTCCTAAAATACTCATTTATTCATGTTAGTTCACAGTGCCCACTGCAATTAAGTCCATACTCCGTACCTGGCACTCATAGTCCTCTGCAGTGTGGCCTCAACCCAACTTTAGTCTTACCTCAGTGTTCCCCAGAACAAACCCAGCAAGACTGGTGTGTCTGCAAAAGGTAATGCCAAAGACACTGCACTACCCACTGTTGTGCCTATGTGTCCTTTTTCTCACATGCATTGCTGTCCCCTCCATTTCCTGCCTATCCAAACCCCACACATTGCAGCGTCCCATGCTTGAAGACTCAGTGCAGGACAGCCTCCTCCATGAAGCTTCTGAAACAGACTTGGGGCTGTGAGGAAGGAAACTAATAGATATGAGACATTTACATGAATACCTGCAGGACTTGGTGGCTGACGGAGCATCAGGGGGAAGTTGGGTATAATCGCCTTTGTTCCCTTCACTGTCATACCTCTTTAAACAAAAGTCATCACCAGTTGCTATTATCTTTGTAATTACCATTCACTTCTCAATGCAGGGCATTGCTTCTGCTCCATCAAAACTGATTATATCCAAGTTGCCAGTAGCTTAACTAATGAATCCACTGGACACATTTTTTTCAGCCCTAACTTTTTTGACCCCTTAGTATTCTTTTGTTGATGTGATCACTCTACCTCGCAACTCTTGTTCTTTGGTTTTGGAAGCACCATTTTCTCCTGGTCTGCCTCTTGCCTCCTCAGGGCTTTTCCCACCCCTGTTTCTCTACCTGTTTCTTAAACATTGATTTTCCCCAAGACTGTTCTCGGCCCTCTTCTATTCTCACTCCTGTGGGTGATCCTATCCCCTTCCATGCCTTTAGTTACTACTATTTGCTTCTCTTGTTTCCAGCTGACTCCTGAATACTAGGTATTCATAAGTGCACATCTTTTTTTTTTTTTTGCTGAGGAAGATTTGCCCTGAGCTAACATCTGTTGCCAATCTTCCTCTTTTTGTATGTGAGCTGCTGCCACAGCATGGCCACTGATGAATGGCCTAGGTCCATGCCCAGGAACCGAACCTGGGCCACCCAAGTGGAGTGCACCAAACTTAACACTAGGCCACTGGCGCTGGCCCCATAGGTGCACTTCTGAGCTCATCCGTTTCTGCCATCCCCCACCTCCCTTCTTCTAATGACCACTGTGGTTAATTTTAGTAACTGGTTTTCCCAAGCTAGAAAACCTGGAGTCATCCTCTATTATTCTCCCTCCATATTCAATCAGCCACCAAATCCTATCAATTTTTCTTCAGAAAGGCCTGATTCTGTTGCCTGTCATTGCCACTTCCTCGGTTTAGGCCCCATTACAGTTTTCTTGGATTGTTGACACATCCCCATTCTGTTGGTCATTTCCCCCACTCTAGGCTGTCCTCCCTACTGCTGCCAGATGAACTTCCCTGGAAATAAATTTGGTCATATTCTCTGCCTATAGAATAAAGCCCCAAATCCTGAGTGTGGCTTGTATGTCTCTTCATTATCTGGCTGTACTCTATTTTTCTGCCATATATCCTGCTTCCTGCCCACGTGGAGCATACATTTCAATCACATTGAATTTTTTTCACTACTCCTTAAACTTGGTGTTCTCTTTTGTGTTTCTGAGACTTAGCATATGCTATTATTTTTGTCTGGAATACTCTTTACCTTGTTGATCTTGATCAAAGCTCAAGACCCAGCTCAACATCATTCTTTGAGGATGCCATCCATCCCCAATTCACCGAGGTAGGGGTTGTCACTCCTAATTGTGCTTTGAAGCACTATTTTAATCCCTGTACCAGTATCTTGCACATAGTAGGTGGTACATATGTTTCTTGAGTGGTTAGATCAAATAGGAGGTCTATTAGTTTCCTAGGGCTGCTGTAACAAATTACCACAACTGCATGGCTTAAAACAACAACTGTATTCTCTCACAGTCCAAGAGGGCCAAGGTTCCTCTGAAGGCTCTATGGAAGAATCCCTCCTTGACTGTTCCTAGCTTCTGGTAGCTCCCAGCAATCCTTGGTGCTCCTTGGCTTGTAGCTGCATCACTCCAGTCTCTGCCTCCATTATTATATGGCCTTCTTCCCTGTGTGTTTCTGTGTCTGAATCTTCCTCTGTTTTCTCTCATAAAGATACCAGTCATTGAACATAGGGCCATCCTTATCCATTATGACCTCACCTTAATTACCTCTGCAAGGACCCTATTTCCAAATGAGGTCACATTCTGATTTTCCAGGTGGACATGAATTTTGGGGACACTATTTGACCCAATACAGGAAGCATTGCTCATTTCTTCTGCTATTAGAAGTAAATGTCTTGGGATCACATAGATTTGTAGTTAAGCTACTTGAAGAACTGTGTAGATTTCCCCCTCCCTTTAAATTAGAAGCAGATCAATCAAGAAACTTTTTTTAAACCTTTATCCACAGGGACACATTTTATTTGCCTGTTATTTTAGAAGGCAGCTGCTCTCTTCTTGCACTTCTCCAACTGTGTCTCAGACTGGCCCCTCTCTGCCATGGCATTCCAGAGGGTCCTGCCATCTACCAGAGTTTGGATCCAAGTTTTTGATATTTCTTCTATTAGTGGCTCAGACCCACGAGGAGATACACCTTTCTGAATTCTATGAGAGTCTCAATTCTGAAGACTTTTTATAAATGGTCTATTTGGGACCCTCAGTGATTTATAGATTCTTCTCTTGATGGAGTAGAACTTCCTTTTAATGGATTGCTGGGAAATAATCAGGAGCATTTTAAAGCACCTAATGTGTGCAGAGTTCTTTACATAGTACTAGGGTTGGAGAAAAAGAAATGGAAGACATCTTTTACTCTAGAGATGCTTTCAATATAAATTGAAGAGAACACACACACAAAATTAAAAATATTTCTAAGGAGAGGCCCGAAGACAATGTGGTTAAGTGCCATGAGGGAGGCAGGAACTGTGGTTTAGAGATTCAAAGGAAAGAGATCACTTCCAGCTGGGCACTGGAGCAGGGTTAGGTATCAGGAAAGAGGTTACCTTTGAGCTGGACCTTGAAGGGTGAATAGGATTTTGATAGCTGAAGTTGGAAGGGAGGCTGTTCGAGGTGGAGGGAGAAGGAAGTGCCTAGGAATGTAAATGGTCAGGAAAGAGTTCAGATTAACTGGAGCATGGAGAAGATGTGATAGAGGATGAGACTGTAAAGGATGAGTGGAGTAAGATTGTGGGAAATGAATGAAGGCCAAAGAGTTCAGATTTTGTTTGGCAGATATTGAGGTGTGTTAGCTTTCCTTAACAGGAGGCTAGCAGCTGAGCACTGTATATCACAGAAGAGAATCTCATTAGTTTAGTGTCATGTGGGAGGTGAGAGGTGATTAGGATCTGACTTGAGGACATTAATAGTGATAACAGGAAGGCAGGAAGAAAATCAAGGAGTATGTTGTAGTAGAAGCAATAGTACTTGTTTACTGAGTGCATATGTGTGGGGGCGGAGAAGGGACTCACTGATTGTTGTTGTCTCTCCCACCCCTTTTTATTTTGAAAAATGTTAAAGCTACAGGAGAGTTGAAAGAATATTATACCAAATACTCATACAACAGAAGGAGGAGCAGGTTTGGGACATGTTGATCTCAAGAGACTGGTACAAGAGCCATGTGGAAATGTCTTTTTAGATTATTGGAGATGCTGTAGCCAGTTTGCAAATATCCCCCATCTCGGTAGATGGGAACACAATCCCGCCATCTACTCAAGCCAGAGAGAAACCTTTGTTTTTCTCATATTCATATCCATATCCATCAGTAGATGCAACTATCAACTTTTTTTCAGAATCCAAGTACTTCTTACTACTTCCTCTACCACCATCTTGGTCTAAGTCGCCGTCGTCTCTCATCTGGATTATTGCAGTTGCCTTCTGACTGGTTGTCCTGTCTCAACCATTGCCTCCCTACAGTCTCTACCCAACAGCAGCCAGTCAGATCTTTTCTTCTGGTCAAAACCCTCCAGTGGCTTCCCATCTCACTCAGTAAAAGCAGAACTGTTATAGTAGCCTACAGAGTCCTGTGTTCTCGGATCCCCTTTTTATGTCTCTGACCTCATTTCTTATACACTTCTGCTTGCTCATTCCTCTCCAGTCACACTTGCCTCCTTGAACACCCAGGGCCTTAGCACTTGCTAGTTGTTCTGTGTGTAATGCTCTTTCCTAGATACCCTTATCTCCTTCAGTCTTTGCTTAAATGCCATCCATCCTTCTTTGACCATATTTTTTAAAATTGTAACCTTTCAACCCACTCCCTCCCCTGGGCACTCTAATGCTTGTTCCTTGCTATTTTCTTCTAAAGTACTTTTATCACCTAATAGTATGTAATTAACACAGTTTATTATCCATCTCCCTTACTAAAATGAAAGATCTTAGAGGGCAGGATTTTTGTCTATTTTGTTCACTGATGTATCTCAGAGCCTGGAACTGTACCTGGCATGTTGTTGGTGCTCAGTAAAATGTACTGAATGAATGAAGTGTCATAGGACTCTTAAAGATGAGAAGTATTTCAAGAGCTATAGAAGGATCATCTTCAGCTTCATGGAGATGGTGATACTGAACAGGCCTGAGAGCAGTAGGATTTACATTTGTGAATTTGTTGGGCAGGCTGTTAAATCTCTGGCAGTGGGCCAGATAAAAGGCACATGTTCTAGAACATCTAAGCCTTCACATGTTGTGGGAGAGAATGAATAGAGTGGTTCAACAGATAGAAGAAGAGGATTTGTAGGGGAGAAGATCAGAAGGAGGCTGGAAAGACAAGTGGGGGCCAGGCCAGGGAGATATAGAGGAAACCTTCATTTTAATATTTGCCCAAGCCAAGTACAGAAGGCAAGTCTACTGCTTTATGAAGAATTCCAAATCCAAGTCCTATGGAGGCATGCCCAGTTCACTGCTCTGTCACTTGTTGATGAGCTGATGGAGACTCTATTTGTTATCTTCTCTTTCTGGTGTTTCATCTTATTTAGTCAATCCAGTTTTGAAAGGCTTCTAAGTTTAGGTGCTCCAAGCCCTGTGGGACAGATTTGGCAGATTTAGAAAGCTCTTGAGTTGTGCTGTCCAATAGGGGAGCCACTAGCCACAAGTGGCTAACTAAATTGAAATTAATTAAAATTAAATGAAATTGAAAGTTCAGCTCCTCAGTTGCACTAGCCACATTTCAAGTGCTCGATAGCTACATGTGGCTTTTGGCTACTGTATTGGATAGCACAGATGTGGAACATTTCCATAACCACAGAAAGCTCTATTGGATTGTGCTATGCTAGGCATCAGTGGGTGACTTGAGTTCATTATGGTATCTTGCTAAAAAGAACTGGCCTGCCTAGCTATCATTTAAACCTGATTGATGTCTTTATCAGTCTTTACCTAACCTGTTGGACCTAGTCCCTGCTCTCCAGGAACTTGCAATCTGCCTGACACATAAGGTAAACATATGTGCAAGGGGATGTAAAAACATTAAACCAGTAATCCACTCACACCTGTTAGAATGGCTATCATCAAAAAGACAAGAAATAAGTTTTGGTGAGCATGTGGAGAAAAGGGAATGCTTGTGCGCTGTTGGTGGGAATGTAAATTGGTGCAGCCACGATGGAAAACAGTATGGAGATTCCTTAAAAAATTAAAAATAGAACTACCATATGATCCAGCAATCCTATTTCTGGGTATTTATCCAAAGAAAATGAAATCACTATCTTGAAAAGATATCTGCACCCCCGTGTTCATTGCAGCATTATTTACAATAGTGAAGACATGGGAACAACCTAAGTGTCCACTGATGGATGAATGGATAAAGAAAATGTGGTATATATACACAATGGAATATTATTCAGCCACAAAAAAGAAGGAAATCCTGCCATTTGCAACAACATGGATGGACCTTGAGGGCATTATGCTAAGTGAAATAACTCAAACAGAGAAAGACAGGTACTGTATTATCTCACTTACATGTGGAATCTAAAAAAAACAAAAACAAAAACAAAACTGAACTCATGGATACAGAGAACAGATTGGTGGTTGCCAGAGGTGGGGAGTGGAGGGTGGGTGAAATGGGTGAAGGTGGTCAAAAGGTATAAATTTCCAGTTTTAAAATAAATAAGCCTGGGGATGTAATGTACAGCATGGTAACTATAGTTAACATACTATATTGTATATTTGAAAGTTGCTGAGAGTAGATCTTAAAAGTTTTCATCACAGGGAAAAAAATGTGTACCCCCCCAATATCCAAATTGAACGTTCAGAAGATGAGGGCATATCTGGAGGTGCAGAACAAGTGTAAATATGGTTCTGTGATGATATCACAAATAATTGTTAAATTCCTTAAAAGAAATGACCATTTCCTAATAAAACCAGGGCTGTGCACGTTTCAGGCTTTCACTGCTGATGGAAATGATGCATTGGGTATTCCTCAGCACCCCCTTCTTCCAGAAAGCTCCTAAACAGAGGGCCTACTTTCTCTAAAATCACTGCAAAACAACCTCTCTAGCTTCAGTAAGCCATATCTAGTAAGTACAACTTAGGAGAAATGTGTTCAAGTAAACAGGACATGTTTTTCTATCATGTCACCCTTAGAGGCAGCTAGGGTGCAGAATTTGTTTTTTTTTTTTTTTTACCATTTTTTTAAAATGATGTCTTAATAGTTTATAACACTGTGGGGTTTTAGTTGTACATTTTTGTTTGTCCATCACCTTGTGGATGTAACCCTTCACCCCTTGTGCCCCCCCACCCCCCTTCCCCTTGGTAACCACCAATCAGTTCTCTCTGTCCGTGTGTTCACTTATATTCCATATATGAGTGAGTTCATGCAGTGTCTGTCCTTCTCTCTCTGGCTTATTTCACTTAACATAATACCCTCTAGGTCCTTCCATGTTGTTGCAAATGGGACAATTGTGTCTTTTCTTATGGCTGAGTAGTATTCCATTGTATGTATATACCACATCTTCTTTAACCAATCATCAGTTGAGGGACACTTGGGTTGCTTCCACTTCTTGGCTATAGTGAATAATGCTGCAATGAACATAGGGGTGCATACGCCTCTTGTGATGGTTGATTTCATGTCCATTGGGTAGATGCCCAAGAGTGGGATTGCTGGATCATACGGTATTTCTATTTTTAATTTTTTGAGGACTCTCCATACTGTTTTCCATAGAGGCTGCACCAGTTTGCATTCCCACCAGCAGTGAATGAGGGTCCCCGTTTCTCCACAACCTCTCCAGCATTTGTTGTTATTTGTCTTGGTGATTATAGCCATTCTAACCGGTGTAAGGTGATATCTTAGTGTAGTTTTGATTTGCATTTCCCTGATGATGAGTGATGTTGAACATCTTTTCATGTGTCTATTGGCCATCTGTATCTCTTCCTTGGAAAAATGTCTGTTCATATCCTCTGCCCATTTTTTGATTGGGTTGTTTGTTTTTTTGTTGCTCAGTTGTATGAGATCTTTATATATTACTGAGATTAATCCCTTGTCGGACAAACGATTTGCAAATATTTTCTCCCAGCTGGTGGGTTGTTTATTCATTTTGATCCTGGTTTCATTTGCCTTATAGAAGCTCTTTAGTCTGATGAGGTCCCACTTGTTTATTTTTTCTTTTGTTTCCCTTGTCTGGGTAGACATGGAATCTGAAAGGATCCCTTTATGTCCAATCTCAATTAGTGTACTGCCTATATTTTCTTTCAGGAGTTTTATAGTTTCAGGTCTCACTTTCAGGTCTTTGATCCATTTTGAATTGATTTTTGTATATGGCGATAGGAGATGGTCTACTTTCATTCTTTTGCATGTTGCTGTCCAATTTTCCCAGCACCATTTATTGAAGAGACTTCTGTCTCTCCATTGTATGTTCTTTGCTCCTTTGTTGAAGATTAGCTGTCCATAGGTGTGTGGTTTTATTTCTGGGCTTTCAATTCTGTTCCATTGATCTGTGTGTCTATTCTTGTACCAGTACCATGCTGTTTTGATTACTGTAGCTTTATAGTATATTTTGAAATCAGGGATTGTGATGCCTCCAGCTTTGTTCTTTTTTTTCAGAATTGCTTTAGCTATTCGGGCTCTTTTGTTGCCCCATGCGAATTTCAGTAGTTTTTGTTCTATTACCGTGAAGAATGACATTGGGATTCTGATTGGGATTGCATTGAATCTGTAGATTGCTTTAGGTAGAATGGACATTTTAACTATATTTATTCTTCCAATCCATGTGCATGGAATATTTTTCCATTTCTTTATGTCCTCCTCGATTTCTTTCAATAGTGTCTTATAGTTTTCATTGTATAGGTCTTTTACCTCCTTGGTTAAATTTATTCCCAGATATTTTATTCTCTTTGTTGCAATTGTAAATGGGATTGTCTTTTTGAGTTCTCTTTCTGTTGGTTCATCGTTAGTGTATAGAAATGCAATTGATTTTTGTAAGTTGATTTTATACCCTGCCACTTTACTGTAGTTGTTGATTATTTCTAGTAGTTTTCCGATGGAATTTTTTGGGTTTTCTATGTATAAGATCATGTCATCTGCAAATAGTGAGAGTTCCACTTCTTCATTGCCTATTTGGAGTCCTTTTATTCCTTTTTCTTGCCTAATTGCTCTGGCCAGCACTTCCAGTACTATGTTGAATAAGAGCGGTGAGAGTGGGCACCCTTGTCTTGTTCCTGTCCTCAAAGGAATGGCTTTCAGTTTTTCCCCGTTGAGTAGGATGTTTGCTGTAGGTTTGTCATATATGGCCCTTATTATGTTGAGGTACTTTCCTTCTATACCCATTTTGTTGAGCGTTTTTATCATAAATGGATGCTGGATCTTGTCAAATGCCTTCTCTGCATCAATTGAGATGATCATGTGGTTTTTATTCTTCATTTTGTTAATGTGGTGTATTACGTTGATTGTTTTGCGGATGTTGAACCATCCCTGTGTCCCTGGTATAAATCCCACTTGATCGCGGTGTATGATCTTTTTGATGTATTGCTGTATGCGGTTTGCCAATATTTTGTTGAGGATTTTTGCATCTATGTTCATCAGTGATATTGGCCTGTAGTTTTCCTTCTTTGTATTGTCCTTGTCTGGCTTTGGTATCAGGATGATGTTGGCCTCATAGAATGTGTTGGGAAGTATTCCATCTTCCTCTATTTTTTGGAATAGTTTGAGAAGGATAGGTGCTAAATCTTCTTTGAATGTTTGGCAAAATTCTCCAGGGAAGCCATCTGGTCCTGGGCTTTTATTTTTGGGGAGGTTTTTGATTACTGTTTCAATCTCTTTACTTGTGATTGGTCTATTCAGATTCTGTATTTCTTCTTGATTCAGTTTTGGGAGGTTGTACGCATCCAAGAATTTGTCCATTTCCTTTAGGTTGTCCAATTTGCTGGTGTAAAGTTTTTCATAGTATTCCCTAATAATCCCTTGTATTTCTGTGGTATCTGTTGTAATTTCTCCTCTTTCATTTCTAATTTTATTTATTTGAGTGAGTCTGGCTAAGCGTTTGTCAATTGTATTTATCTTCTCAAAGAACCAGCTCTTTCTTTCATTGATCCTTTCTACTGTTTTTCTGGTTTCAATTTCATTTATTTCTGCTCGATTTTTATCATTTCCCTCCTTCTGCTGATTCAGGGCTTTGTCTGTTCTTCTTTTTCCAATTCTGTTAGGTGCAGTTTAAGGTTATTTATTTGGGATTTTTCTTGTTTGTTAAAGTGTGCTTGTATTGCTATGAATTTCCCTCTCAGGACTGCTTTTGCTGTGTCCCATATGAGTTGGTATGGTGTATCTTCTTTTTCATTTGTCTCCAGATAGCTTTTGATTTCTCCTTTAATTTCATCACCGACCCATTGGTTGTTCAGTAGCATGTTGTTTAGTCTCCACATCTTTGTCCCTTTCTCAGTTTTTTCCTTGCAGTTGATTTCTAGTTTCACAGCGTTATGATCAGAAAAGATGCTTGTAGTGATTTCAATATTCTTAAATTTATAGAGGTTTGCCTTGTTTCCTGATATATGGTCTATCCTTGAGAATGTTCCACGCTCACTTGAGAAGAATGTGTACTCTGCTGTTTTGGGGTGGAGTGCTCTGTATATATCTATTAAGTCCATTGTGTCTAGGTTTTCATTTAAGTCCATTATTTCCTTACTGACTTTTTGTCTGGATGACCTATCCATTGATGTAAGGGGGGGGGTGTTAAGATCCCCTACTATTATTGTGTTATTGTTAATATCTCCTTTTAGGTTTTTTATCAGTTGCTTTATGTACTTTGGTGCTCCTGTGTTGGGTGCATAGATATTTATAATTGTTATGTCTTCTTGATGAAGTGTCCCTTTTATCATTATATGTTGCCCTTCTTTGTCTCTCATTACCTTTTTTATCTTGAAGTCCACTTTGTCTGATATAAGTATGGCTACTCCTGCTTTCTTTTGTTTGCCATTAGCTGGAGTATCATTTTCCATCCTTTTATTTTGAGTCTGTGTTTGTCTTTAGAGCTGAGATGTGTTTCCTGGAGGCAGCAAATTGTTGGATATTGGTTTTTAATCCATCCTGCCACTCTGTGTCTTTTGATTGGAGCATTCAGTCCGTTTACATTTAGAGTGATTATTGATATATGAGGGTTTAATGTTGCTATTTTATTGTTCATTTTCTGGTTCTTTTGTATTTCCTTCGTTTCTTGTCACATGTGTTTCAGACTGCAAATTCAGTTTGGTATTTCTGCATGCTGATTCTCTTAGTTTTCTCTTTATTTGTCACGTGTGGTTCTCTTCTGGTTATTTGTCTAGTGGTTACTGTGAGGTTTATATACAAGATCTCCTGGATAAGACAGTACATTTTCAGATGCCTCCTGTTTCCTTAGGCCGAGTCAATTCAATCCCTTCCTTCTTCCCCTCCTCATTTTTTGTTGTCACTGCTTATTCCATCTTGTGTCGTGAGTGTGTGTTTACCGTGATGAGCTTGAATTAATTTTTGATGTTATCCAACTGTAGTTTGTTCTGGTTTAGTCTCCTTGCTTTTCTCCTTGCTGAAATCTTTGTATCCCCTTTCTCTTTTGTTTTTTTTCAGGCCTAAGGGCATTGAGCATTTCTTGTAGTGGGGGTCTTGTGGTGATGAACTCTCTTAGCTTTTGTTTATCAGAGAGTGTTATTATTTCTCCTTCATATTTGAAGGATATTTTTGCTGGATAAAGTATTCTTGGCTGAAGGTTTTTGTCTTTCATGATTTTGAATATATCATTCCAGTCTCTCCTAGCCTGTAGAGTTTCTGTTGAGAAATCAGCTGAGAGCCTGATGGGGTTTCCTTTGTATGTTATTTTGTTTTTTTCTTTAGCTGCCCTTAATATTATTTCCTTGTCACTGAGTCCTGTCAACTTAGCTATTATGTGGCATGATGATTGTTTATTCCTGTTTATATATTTAGGTGATCTATTGATTTCATTCACTGTTATTTCCATCTCATTCCTTAGGTTTGGGAAATTCTCAGCTATTATTTCTTTGAACAAACTCTCTGCTCCTTTTTCTCTTTCTTCTCCTTCTGGAATACCTATTATCCTTATGTTGCTTTTCCTCATTGAGTCTGATATTTCTCAAAGAATTTCTTCATTTCTTTTTAGTCTTAGCTGTCTCCTCCTCCTCTATCTGGAGCATTTCTGCGTGGCTAGCCTCGATAATGCTAATTCATTCCTCCATATTGTCAGTTCTGCTCTTTAAAGACTCCATTTTTCCCATTATCTCGTCCATTTTGTTTTTCATCTCCAATAATTCTGATTGGTTTTTCTTTATGGTTTCAATCTCTTTTGTGATGAAATCCGTGAGTTCGTTGATTTGTTTCTGTGTGTTCTCTTGTATTTCATTGAGTTTGTTTATGATAGCTATTTTGAATTCTCTGTTGTTCAGGTTATAGATTTCTGTGCCTTCAGGGTTGGTTTCTGGATATTTGTCATTTTCCTTTTGGTCTGTAGACATAATAAACTCTTGCATAGATCCCACAGCTTTACCTTTTCTTTTCATCTTGAAGTTGGTCCTGCAGTTTCCACCTGCTGCCACTGGATGGAGATCACAAGCTGTGTGCTCTGAGCCTGTTGCAGTCCCCGGAGGGATTGTGCTGAAGCACAGGGTGTGTGGGGGGAGGGGTTCTCTCTTTCTCTTGCTTGACCTGGGGGTTTCCTTTCTGGCTCTCTTGGGGCATTTTCCACACCCCCGAAACACTCCATCGTTGCTTCCTGGTGGGGATGTCTCAACAGTCTGTGAGAGCACCTGGAGGGCAATAATTTTCCCTGCAGAGGGCCGCCCCTCCCCACTCTGTCTGCAAGCCGCGCTGTCTGTCTTTGCTGATCGATTGGGGAGGGGGAGTAAAACTCCTTACCTCTCCTCACGTCCTTCCACCGTCCGATGTATGGCAGCAGGGGTTTCTTAGAAGTCCTTTGTAGTGGTTGTTTGACCTCTGTTGGTATGCGAAGGATGTTTTTGTTGTGTCTTAGGGGGCAGATATTCACAGAGGGACTCTCACTCCACCATGATCCTGATGTCACTCTCCCCCATCCCCCCAATTTTAACCAAGTACCTGAGCCCCAAGCACTGTGCTTGACTCCTCAGTATGCATGGTTTCATTTGCCCCTCCTACTGACCTCACTGGGAAGGTGTTACATCTTCCCTTTGCCACATGGGAGACCCAAGCTCCTAAGAGTTTTAGCAAGTTCCCCAAGGTTACACAGCTAGCAAGTGATAAAGCTGTAACAACAGTCCAGGGCTTTTAAAGCCAAGTCTAACCAGCACTTAACTTCCACATCACACATGCTCATTCGAAAGAAGACATCTTAATGACAGACAGTGGTGAAGGAGAAGGTATCAGGGATCCTTAACTGAGGGCCTTGACCTCTGGGCCTAGAGAAAACCTAGGGTTTCAGGAGGTTCTGTGAAACTCTAAAACTATTTGTAAAACTTTCTGTGTGCACATGATCTGCTCATTTTTCAGCAGAGGGCTCCTCCTGTCCAGGTAGACCTCTGTCTATCTAAACCCTGGGTCCTGAGGCAAGAAAGCCAGTCACTGAGTAAAGGCACTTCAGACCCTGGTCTTAATATCTCCCCCTGGTCCTCATTCTGAAATCTCAAAAGGCAAATAGCTGAGTGTGACAGAGAGGTTCTTCTGTGGCCAGTGGGTGGGTGTTTACAGAATTAAGTGGCTAGAACTTTAGAGTTAGGAGAGGTCTTGGGGACGGCCTAGTCCAACCTCCTCATTTTACAGAGGTGGAAATTGGGACTCAGAGAAGGGACCCCATGTGTCCAAGATTATCCACTGAGTTAGTAGCAGAAAATGTTTGATGCATTTTTTAGGTCCACTGAAGGGGTCTGAAAGCTGTAGAGATTATCGAGGCAAAGAAATCAACATTTACCAATCCTCACATATGTGATAACATTTCCGCAGGCATCATCTCCCTCACCCTGTGCTGCATGAGAATTTGGAGTAGATGCCCCATCTCTCACCCTCATTTTCCCTTGCACAGGTGATGCTGACTTCAGAGGATGAGGACATGAAGGGATTCACATGGGCCATAGTCCCAGCCTTGACCTCCCTGGGCTACCTGCTCATACTGGTGGTCTTCATCTTCCCCTTTTGGGTGCAGCTGGTGAACAAGGAGTCCCATGATGTGTTTCTCAGTGGCCTGTTTGAAAACTGCCTTGATATCAAATTCTGAAAGCCTCGACCCTTATCTGGTAAGGAGGGATGAAGGTGGGGACTAGGGAGAGGGAGATGGGGCCAGTGTGGGATCTGGGGGGTGACAGGGGACTGGTTGGGGCAGAGAGGACAGAATTTAACAAGCCCATAAGGGCATTTTCTCTGAGCCTCCTCTCTCTTGGGGTTAGAGGAAAGTAGGCAACTGGGAGGGGGTTAATAATGTCAGGCTGACCACTCGAGTTAGAAGCAAATGTGTCAGCAACAAAGTTTATTTCTGAGGTAGGAGTGGCTCCACCTAGGATCGGGGAGGGGTCCTGCCCTACTCTGTGAGGCTCCACCACCTCTCAGGGCTGCCCCTTGCCTATACAGACAGCACTCTTTTGGGTGGGCACAGCTTCTGGTTAGCAGAGCCCAGGCTGGATTTAAGCCTCCAATTGTCCCCGAGGCCACACACTTGTCCAACTGTGGGTGGCAGCTCTATAGATAATGTGCTCAGGTCTGGGTACCACATAGTCTAGGGAATGTACACAAATATATGAGTTCAGTGGACCATGAAGGCGCTTGCACTCAAGACCATGTTTTACAAGGAAATCGGGAAGGTCACAAGGATGACTGTCTTGGAAAAGAGATGACCCCAGGAGACTTAGGTGCTATCTCCTGGTAACAGGAGAGGAGAGGCCACTTGGGGGAAGATGGGCCATACTGTGTGAGCTCTTTGATCCAGGGTTCCTCAACCTTGGCACTACTGACATTTTGGGCTGGATAATCTTTGTTGTAGGTCTCTCCTGTTTCTTGCACGATGGTTAATAGCACCTCTTCCCTCTTCTACCCACCAGATGACAGTAGCATCCCCCCACTTAGTTGTGACAACTAAAATTACCTCTTGGCATTGCTGAATATCCCTCCCGGTTGAGAACCACTGGTTTAACCCAAGGGTAGATTCTAGAATATCTGGGTCTTCAACACACCTTTGTCTCTTTGTCCCACCCCCAGCTGTCCATCTCTGCATGCTCAGGAGGGTATACAAACTCATTTTATCATGGGTCTGAATCATGCCAACAGTAGGAGGATAAATCGCCCTGTCTCCAAGACTCTGGCTCTGCTATTTTGGGTCTATCTGTTTCATTCTTTCACCAGGATAATTAAATAGGAGTGTGGGGGCTCCCTGCAGAATTCAGAACATCTCGACCTCACAGAATTCTGATTTTCCACCAGTGACTTATTTCAGTGTAACCAATACAGGTGCGATTTTTCATTTTTCCGCGGGCAACAAGTTTTATCGTGAAAGTTTCATTTTCTGTTGTTTGTTGAAACCACTGTTTTTCCCTGGCTGGCCCAGTGGTGTAGTGGTTAAATTAGTGTGTTCTGCTTCAGTGGTCTGGGGTTTGGTTCGGATCCTGGGCGCGGACCTACTCACCCCTCATCAAGCCATGCTAAGGTGGGCTCCCATGTAGAAGAGCTACAACTCTACAACTATGATACACAACTATGTACTGGGGCTTTGGGGAGAGAAAAAAAGAGGAAGATTGGCAACAGATGTTAGTGCAGGGCCAATCTCCCTCAAAAAAAGGGGGGGGGGTGAAGTCTAGAATGTATATGGAGCCCCAATACACTGTTAAAAACAAACAAAAAAACCCCACCGTTTTTCCCAAATGGATGATAGATACATGGTTTCCCCACATGATTTGATACAACCAGAGTCACATAATGATATTTGTTGAGAATAATGATTCCAGTGTCTGAAATTGTCAATCCATTTTTTATTTCCTTTACTTCCCTGTCATTGGGAACAAAACAGTGGGCTCAGAACATTCCTGGGGCAAAGTGTCAGGGTCAGAGCCTTGGTCCCAGGCCAGGCTGTGGGACCCAAGGGTGGCAGAGCTCTGGGGGCCATCCCTGCCCAGGCTCTGTGGGGCTCTGCCCTTGTGGGTCAGGGTGCCCAGCACCAGCCAGCTCTCTCTCCCCTGCAGTTTACATCATCCTTGGCTGCTTTTGCCTGTTGTCTGCAGTCGTCTTGTCTTTCCTCACCACCTTCAGCATGTGGTCCTTTGCAACTCAGCTCTTTCCAAGGACCCGGAAGCACAATTTGGTGTTGGCCTTCATCAGCTTCCTCACAGGTGTGGAACAGGCAGGCAAGCCTTTGGGGGGGTTGAGGGAGGAGTCCAAAGGCAGGGAGCGGGGTGGTCTCTGTCTGTGATGTCAGGAAAGAGAGAATTTTTAGGGCCCCTCTCCTCTGTTGCCTTCTCTATGAAGTAGCTCACCCCCATGCCCGCACCCTCAGGATTTATGATCCCTGTCCTTTGGGGCTTCTCAGCACCCTGCACCTCCAGCTAGCACAGCCCTTACTGTGTAGGCTTGGGGTCATTAGTCTGGGAGTCTTTTTACCATAATCTCTATCCCAGTGATTGTCACAGAATCTAGCACAGAATTATAATATAATTAAAATATACAATATAAACAAAATATAAATGTTTCTTGGATGAATGAATGGAAGAGACCATCTCTGCCCTTTGGAACCTTTTGACTTTGAGAGGCTGACCAAGGCCCTACCCTGGGAGGCTCCCATCAGATGAAGGAGGTGGAACACTCAGTGTGGGAAAATCAGGTTGAGTTTCATCAAAGTGTCACACCCAGAGGGCCCACCTATTGTCGGCCCAGGGCATGGACACAGAGGGTACCCAGGAAAGGGATTTCTGATTATGGGGCCCTTGGGAGGTGAGGCACATGGGCTTTGAGGTGAGTTGGGAAGGAGGGAGAGACAGGCTTGTGCGGTGGCCCCGAGGGGGTGAGGGGGCAAGGGGTGCGGGCAGGAGAGAGGATCCTCCACGCAAGAGGCTGTGGGCCACATGGCTCTGTCTGATTAAGTCTGAGGAAGGCTGGAGCAAAAGCGGGAACCACAGGAGGAGAGCAAGACTGCCTCCTGCAGGGGCCTGTGCTTTCCTGGACTTGTTGCTGCATGCCCTGGAGATCCAGACTCTGAGGATGAAGCCCAGCCCTCCTGCCCAGTTCTCCATGCAGTGGCCTTACTACATCCTGGGCTTTGAGATCCTTCTGTTCATAGTGGCTGGTGAGTGTCCTGGGGATGCTTGCCCCTCTCCCTGCCCTCAGTCTGGATTCAGGAGCCATGGATGCTCTAAAGCTGTGCTGTTCAAAACTGTAGTCACTACTTGTGGCTCTTTAATTTTAATTAATTAAAATGAAATAAAGTTAGAAATTCAGTTCCTCAGTCACACTAGCCACATTTTAAATATTCAATAACCACATTATTATGTGTCTAGTGGCTACCATATTGGATGGTGCAGATGCTGTGTAGAAATTTCCATCGTTGCAGTAAGTTCTGCTGAACAGCACTGCTCTAGAGTCTCAACCCTGTCTCCCATCCTTGTCCTTCCCATTCTTATCTGCCTTGACTTTAGAACCAAACTTCCACATTCTCATGCTCTCCCTACACCATCCTGGTTCCTAAGGCTTTCTGTTTCTATGTCTGTCTTTAACTTGAAATCTCTGATCTTGTTCCTCATCTACCCCTTTTATCTTTACATACCATGACCATCTAAGTTCTTAATCTTACCTAATTTTGTCCCTACTTGTAATCCTCTTCCCACTATATGAACCTGATCCATGATCATAATCTACTTTAACTTGATTTTATTATACATTGAATATATTAAAAAATTTATATCTGTAAAATACAAGTAATTGAAAACAAACTGTATACCCATAGTTCCACCATATAGTTTAAGAACTAGCCATATTTCATCAAATCCATTGTTTGTAAGTTACATTCTTATTTCATGTACAACTAAGAAAAAAAAATTGATGCCAAGTATAATTCTTGTAAGGTACATCCTCATTTCAGAGATGTTAAAATGTGAAAAAATTGGCTTGTCAAAATTAATGAAATGTGGTAGAACATTAAGTATCTTTGAAGTCTTCCCCCTTCAGCCATGTGGCTTTTCCTGATCGCATTCTCTTCTCTCCCTTCAACAACCAATTATTCTGAAATTTATACTAATCATATTTATTATACAATATGTATCCTTAAACTATATATTATTTAGTTTTGAGTGCTTTAAAACTTTATATAAACATAATCATACTGTATTTATTCTTCTGGAACTTGCTATATTTGATTAACATTATAACCTTGAGGTTCCTCCATGTTAATATGAGGAACTAAGCCTTATTCATTTTTACCACCTTAACTATTTAATTGTATAGCTATGCTTGCCTGTAAAAGGATCATAGTATTTCTCTATGGGAGAATTTAAGCTCATGATTCAGTTTCTTTAAATATTATAGGACTATTCAGGTATTTTTATTTCTTCTTGAGTCAGTTTTAGTAATTTATATATTTTGATAAAATTATACATTTTATCTTGTTTTAAAATTTATTGACATAATGTTACTCAAAATATTTTCTTTTTTAATTTGCACTGCACCTGTAGTTATGTACTTTTTCATACAGAATTTTCTCTTTTTTCATTACCAGTTTTGTCAGAGGTTTATCATTTTTCTGGTCTTTTCAAAGAACCAGCTTTTAGCTTTCTTGAACCTCCATATTTTATGTTTGTTTTCTATTTAATTAATTTTTGCTTCTTATTTTGAACTTCCCTCCCTAGTACTTTTTTGCATTTATTCTGCTATTCCTTTTCCAAGTTCTTAAATCAAGATCTAAGCTCATCAATTTTATCTTCTTTTCTAAGCAGGCATTTAAAGCTTTAATTACCCTCAAAGGATTGCTTTATTTGCATCTCCCATTTTGATGTGTAATATTTTTGTTATTGTTCTATTTCAAATATTTTCTGATTTCCCTTATGATTTCTTCTTTGATCCATGAACTATTTTAAAGTATACTTTTAAATTTCCAAGCATAGAAATTTTATTGTATCTTTGTGATTTTAACTTAGTTTCAATTTGATGAGAGATCATGGTCTATATAATCCTAATATTTTCAGATTTATTGAGACTTGATTTATAGCCTAGTTTGAGGTCCATTTTCATGTTTCATGTTCAATGCAACCTTTTATCTATAAACATTAGATCAAGCTTGTTTATTATATTGTTTAAATCTTGATTTTAGAATTGTTATATTTTACTAGTGAATTGAACTATTTATCATTATGCTGTGATCCCTTTTATTTCTAGTAAAACTTTTTGTCATAAAATCTGTTTTATCTGATATTACTATTGCTACTTCTATATTCTTTAGGTTAGTATTTGCCTGTTATATCTTTTAATCTTTTACTTTAAACCTTTCTCTGTCTTCATGTTTTGGACATCTCTTATAAATAGCTTATGATTTTTTTTTTCACCTAGCCTTATAATCTTTGTCTTCTAGCTGAAGCATTTAGTTGACTTACATATATTGTGACTATTGATATATTTGAATTTTTCTACCACCTTGATTTGTACTTTTGGTTTTTTCTGCTCCCTAAGCCCCCACCTCTCTTGCCTTGCTTTGGATTGGTTGAATTTTATGTATATAATTCTTATTACATTTCCCCCCTCTTTAGTTTGGAAGTTATATTGTTTATTTTTGTTTGTGTAGTTGTTACTCTTGACATTTTAACATGCTTACTTAATGAAGCTGAAAGTTAATCTCTTATTTATTCTCTTCATAAATAATACAAAGATCTCCCCCCTCCTAATACATATGCCATTTTGTCCAGTGTTTTAGTTTCTTCTGTTTTTTTAAATTCTATACATTTGACATTATTATTATTTTATGCATTTCATATTTGTTTGTTTGCATTTACCAGGTATTTACCAATTTAGTTGCTTCTCAAACCTTCTCAGACTTTCTGCCTAAGATCATTATCCTTCTGCCTGAAATACATCCTTTATAACGCTTTTTAATGAGGGTCAGGGGAACCAGGCAACAGTGGAGTGGGGCCCATGACACCTGCAGCAGCAAGCCACCACTGACCCTGGAGGCACAAGCAGTGATGAGGAGGGCACTGGTGACACCTCTGGCAGAAGGTAGTGGAGGGTGGAAGGTGCTAATTCTCAAATACAGCCAGAGGCAGCTCAGGTGAGAGAAACCAAAAACTTAAGCTATATCACCACCTACTGAAAAGCAAAAGAAAGGCCTCTAATAGCCAGCCTGCTGAATTGTTAGAATCAAAGTAAACAAAGCTTTGCCTAAATAAGAAGGGTGTTCTCTGTTTCAAATGTGCCAGCAGAGGAACACCTCAGCAAGCACCATGAAAAATCATGGTAAAATAGTATCAAAAAAAAAAAAAAAAAAAAGAAAATGACAATTCTCCAAAAACCAAACTTAAAGTCATGGAAGATTGTGATCTAACTGAGAGAATTCAAAATAGCTGTCATGAAGAAACTCAGTGAGCTACAAGAAAACTCAGAAAGGCATTCAATGAGCTCAGGAATAAAATTAATGAACAGAAGGAATACTTTACCAAAGAAATTGAAGTTCTAAAAAAGAACCAAACAGAAATTCTGGAGCTGAAGAACTTGATAAATGACATGAAGAATGCATTAAGAAGCACTGGAAATAGAGCAGACCAGATAGAAGAGAGAATTAGTGACCTCGAAGATAGAAATCTAGAAATGGTTCAGGAATAAGAGGAGAGAGAACTAAGATTTTTTTTAAAAGTGAAGAAATTATATGAGAACCAAGTCCATCAGAAAGGGCAATATAAGGATAATGGATATCCCAGGAGAAAAGAGGGAGAAGGGAGCAGAGAGCCTGCTTAAAGAAATAATAGCTGACAACTTTCCAAACCTGGTGAAGGAACTGGATTTATAAGTTCATGAAGCTAATAGAATACCTAATTATCTCAATGCAAAAAGACCTTCTCCAAGATGCATTATATTAAAACTGCCAAAAGTCAAGGATAAAGAAAGAATTTTAAAAGCAGCCAGGGAAAAAAAGAGAGTAACCTACACAGGACTCCCCATTAGGCTATCAGCAGATTTTTCAGCAGGAGCTCTACAGTCCAGGAGAGAGTGGAATAACATACTCAAAATATTGAAAGAGAAAAACGGTCTGCCAAGAATATTCTATCTAGCAAAGTTATCCTTCAGATATGAAGGAGAAATAAAGGCTTTCTCAGACAAATGAAACCTGAGGGAGTTCATCACCACTGTACCTGTCTTACAAGAAATATTGAAAGGAGCTCTTCTACCTGAAACAAAAAGGCAAAAGGACACAAAACTCGGTGTAAGGTGATAAATAGACTGAATCAGAAAACTGCAACTCTTTATTAGAATAGGTTGTTTAACACTTAATTATAGCATAAAGTTTAAAGGGTAAAAAAGCATTGAAAATGATGATAGCTACTTCAATTTTGTAAAAAACTCACAACATAAAAAGGGATAATTTTTAATGTTTATTGATGTGTTACTAGTTTATAACATTGTGGGGTTTTCATTGTACATTATTATTGTCCATCACCATATAAAAAGGGATAATTTTTTTTTTTAATTTTTTATTTTTTTTATTGATGTCTTAGTTTATAACACTGTGGGGTTTTAGTTGTACATTTTTGTCCGTCACCTTGTGTATGTAACCCTTCACCCCTTGTGCCCCCCCCACCCCCCTTCCCCTTGGTAACCACCAATCAGTTCTCTCTGTCAGTGTGTTCACTTATATTCCATATATGAGTGAGTTCATGCAGTGTCTGTCCTTCTCTCTCTGGCTTATTTCACTTAACATAATACCCTCTAGGTCCTTCCATGTTGTTGCAAATGGGACAATTGTGTCTTTTCTTATGGCTGAGTAGTATTCCATTGTATGTATATACCACATCTTCTTTAACCAATCTTCAGTTGAGGGACACTTGGGTTGCTTCCACTTCTTGGCTATAGTGAATAATGCTGCAATGAACATAGGGGTGCATACGCCTCTTGTGATGGTTGATTTCACGTCCATTGGGTAGATGCCCAAGAGTGGTATTGCTGGATCATACGGTATTTCTATTTTTAATTTTTTGAGGACTCTCCATACTGTTTTCCATAGAGGCTGCACCAGTTTGCATTCCCACCAGCAGTGAATGAGGGTCCCCGTTTCTCCACAACCTCTCCAGCATTTGTTGTTATTTGTCTTGGTGATTATAGCCATTCTAACCGGTGTAAGGTGATATCTCAGTGTAGTTTTGATTTGCATTTCCCTGATAATTAGTGATGTTGAACATCTTTTCATGTGTCTATTGGCCATCTGTATCTCTTCCTTGGAAAAATGTCTGTTCATATCCTCTGCCCATTTTTTGATCGGGTTGTTTGTTTTTTTGTTGCTCAGTTGTATGAGATCTTTGTATATTACTGAGATTAATCCCTTGTCAGACAAACGATTTGCAAATATTTTCTCCCAGCTGGTGGGTTGTTTATTCATTTTGATCCTGGTTTCATTTGCCTTGTAGAAGCTCTTTAGTCTGATGAGGTCCCACTTGTTTATTTTTTCTTTTGTTTCCCTTGTCTGGGTAGACATGGAATCTGACAGGATCCCTTTATGTCCAATCGCAATTAGTGTACTGCCTATATTTTCTTCCAGGATTTTTATAGTTTCAGGTCTCATTTTCAGGTCTTTGATCCATTTTGAATTGATTTTTGTATATGGCGATAGGAGATGGTCTACTTTCATTCTTTTGCATGTTGCTGTCCAATTTTCCCAGCACCATTTATTGAAGAGACTTCCCTCTCTCCATTGTATGTTCTTTGCTCCTTTGTCGAAGATTAGCTGTCCATAGGTGTGTGGTTTTATTTCTGGGCTTTCAATTCTGTTCCATTGATCTGTGTGTCTATTCTTGTACCAGTACCATGCTGTTTTGATTACTGTAGCTTTATAGTATATTTTGAAATCAGGGATTGTGATGCCTTCAGCTTTGTTCTTTTTTTTCAAACTTGCTTTAGCTATTCGGGCTCTTTTGTTGCCCCATACGAATTTCAGTAGTTTTTGTTCTATTACCGTGAAGAATGACATTGGGATTCTGATTGGGATTGCATTGAATCTGTAGATTGCTTTAGGTAGAATGGACATTTTAACTATATTTATTCTTCCAATCCATGTGCATGGAATATTTTTCCATTTCTTTATGTCCTCCTCGATTTCTTTCAATAGTGTCTTATAGTTTTCATTGTATAGGTCTTTGACCTCCTTGGTTAAATTTATTCCCAGATATTTTATTCTCTTTGTTGCAATTGTAAATGGGATTGTCTTTTTGAGTTCTCTTTCTGTTGGTTCATCGTTAGTGTATAGAAATGCAATTGATTTTTGTAAGTTGATTTTATACCCTGCCACTTTACTGTAGTTGTTGATTGTTTCTAGTAGCTTTCCGATGGAATTTTTGGGGTTTTCTATGTATAGGATCATGTTGTCTGCAAATAGTGAGAGTTTCACTTCTTCATTGCCTATTTGGAGTCCTTTTATTCCTTTTTCTTGCCTAATTGCTCTGGCCAGAACTTCCAGTACTATGTTGAATAAGAGCGGTGAGAGTGGGCACCCTTGTCTTGTTCCTGTCCTCAAAGGAATGGCTTTCAGTTTTTCCCCGTTGAGTAGGATGTTTGCTGTAGGTTTGTCATATATGGCCCTTATTATGTTGAGGTACTTTCCTTCTATACCCATTTTGTTGAGAGTTTTTATCATAAATGGATGCTGGATCTTGTCGAATGCCTTCTCTGCATCGATTGAGATGATCATGTGGTTTTTATTCTTCATTTTGTTAATGTGGTGTATCATGTTGATTGATTTGCGGATGTTAAACCATCCCTGTGTCCCTGGTATAAATCCCACTTGATCGTGGTGTATGATCTTTTTGATGTATTGCTGTATTTGGTTTGCCAATATTTTGTTGAGGATTTTTGCGTCTATGTTCATCAGCGATATTGGCCTGTAGTTTTCCTTCTTTGTATTGTCCTTGTCTGGCTTTGGTATCAGCATGATGTCGGCCTCATAGAATGTGTTGGGAAGTATTCCATCTTCCTCTATTTTTTGGAATAGTTTGAGAAGGATAGGTGCTAAATCTTCTTTGAACGTTTGATAAAATTCTCCAGGGAAGCCATCTGGTCCTGGGCTTTTATTTTTTGGGAGGTTTTTGATTACTGTTTCAATCTCTTTACTTGTGATTGGTCTGTTCAGATTCTCTATTTCTTCTTGATTCAGTTTTGGGAGGTTGTACGCGTCCAAGAATTTGTCCATTTCCTCTAGGTTGTCCAATTTGTTGGCGTAAAGTTTTTCATAGTATTCCCTAATAATCCCTTGTATTTCTGTGGTGTCTGTTGTAATTTCTCCTCTTTCATTTCTAATTTTATTTATTTGAGTCTTCTCCCTTAAAAAGGGATAATTTTTGATAACAAAAACATAAAAGAGGAAGAGGAAAAGGATGGAACCTGTAGGGGCAAATGAAGATAAAATGCTGTCAGCAGAAAAAGGACTATTCTATCTATAAGATGTTTTATATAAATCTCATGGTAACCACAAAACAAGAAGCTAGAGCAGAGACACAAAACATAAAAAAAGAGGAAACTGAGAAAAACATCATAGAAAATGATCAAGCTAAAATGGCAGACAGAAACACAAGGAAAAACAAACAATGGGGGTATAGAGCAACCAGAAAACAAAAGATAAAATGGCAGTACTAAGTTCTCATATATCAATAATCACTCTAAATGCAAATGGATTGAATTCACCAATCAAATGACACAGAGTGGCTGGATGGATTAAAAAGCAAGACCTAACTATATGCTGCCTCCAGGAGACTCATCTCAGCTCTAAAGACAAACATAGGCTCAGAGTGAAAGGATGGAAGATGATGCTCCAAGTAAATGGCATCCAAAGAAAGCAGGTGTACCATACTCATATCAGACAAAATAGACTTCAAGTCAAAAAAGGTAACAAGAGACAAAGATGGACATTATATAATGATAAAAGGGACAATCCATCAAGAAGACATAACATTTACAGTCATACATCACTTAACAATGGGGATATGTTCTGAGAAATGGACTTAGTTTCATCATTGTGCAAATCATAGAATATCCTTACACAAACCTAGATGGTTTAGCCTACTACACACCTAGGCTATATGGTACTAATCTTATGGGATTCTGTTGTGTATGTAGTTTGTTGTTGACCTAAATGCTGTTATGGAGCACATGACTGTATTAATATATATGCACCTACATAGGAGCCCCAAAATATATAAAGCAGTTACTAACAGACTTAAAGGGAGAAATTGACAGCAACACAATAATAGTAGGGGACCTTAACACCCCAGTTACATCTATTGATACATCATCCAGACAGAAAATCAACAAGGAAACATCAGCCTTAAATGAAACATTAGGCCAGATGGACTTAATACATATATACAGAATATTCCATCCAAAAGCAACAGAATACACATTCTTCTCAAGTGCACATGGGGTATTCTCAAGTATAGGCCACATTTGGAACACAAAACAAGTCTCAATAAATTTAAGAAGATGGAAATCATATCAGGCATCTTCTCCAACCACCATGGTATGAAACTAAAACTACAAGGAGAAAGTTGAGAAAAATCACAAATATGTGAAGACTAAACAACATGCTACTAAACAACTGTTGGGTCAATGAAGAAATCCAAGGAGACATAAAAAAATATCTGAAGACAAATGAAAATGAAAATATGACATACCAAAATCTTTTGGATGTAGCAAAAGCGGTTCTAAGAGGGAAGTTTGTAGCAATACAAGCCTGCCTCAAGAAATAAGAAAAATCTCAAACTAGCTAACGTTACACATAAGAGACCTAGAAAAAGGAGAACAAAGCCCAAAATCAGTAGAAGGAAGGAAATAATAAAAATCAGAGTGGAAAAAAGTGAAATAGAGACTAAAAAGACAGTAGAGGACCAGGCCTGATGGCTTAGTGGTTAAGGTTCAGTGTGCTCTGCATTAGCGGCCCAGGTTCAGTTCCCAGGCATGGAACCACACCACTGGTCTGTTATTGGCCATGCTGTGGCTCACATAAAAGAGAAAAAGAGGAAGATTGGCAACAGATGTTAGCTCAGAGTGAATCTTCCTCAGCAAAAAAAAAAAAAAGACAATAGAGAGAATCAATGAAACTAAGAGCTGGTTCTTTGAAAAGATAAATAAAATTGACAAACATTTAGCTAGACTCACTAAGAAAAAAAGAGAGAAGCCTCAAATAAATAAAATAAGAAATGAAGGAGAAGTTACAATGGATAGCACAGAAATACAAAGGAGTATAAGAGAGTACTATGAACAGCTATATGCCAACAGACGTATAGATAAATTTTTAGAATCATACAACCTTCCAAGACTGAATCATGAAGAAATAGAAATCCGAATAGACTGATCACTAGTAAGGATCAGCCTATTTGAAACACTAAACAAAAACCTCCCAAAAATCAAAAGTCCAGGACCAGATAGCTTCACTGGTAAATTCTACCAAACATTCAAAGAAGATTTAATACCTATTTTTCTCAAACTCTTCTAAAAAATTGAAGAGAAGGGAGTACTTCCTAACTCATTTTTCAAGGCCAACATTGCCCTGACACCAAAAGTAGACAAGGACAACACAGAAAAAGAAAATTACAAGCCAATATCTCTGATGAAATAGATATAAAAATCCTCAGCAAAATGTTAGCAAATTGAATATAACAATACATTAAAAGGATCATTCATCATGATCAAGTGGGATTTATTCCAGGGATGCAAGGATTGTTCAACATCTGCAAATCAATCAATGAGATACACCACATTAACAGAATGAAGAATAAAAATCATATGATCATCTCAACTGATGCAGAAAAAGCATTTGACAAGATTCAACATTCATTTATGATAAGAACTCCCAATAAAATGGGTGTAGAAGGAACGTACTTCAACATAATAAGTGTTATATATGATAAACCCACAGCTAACATCAGACTTAGTGGTGAAAAGCTGAAAGTTATTCCTCTAAGATCAGGAACAAGACAAGGATGCACATCTTGCCACTCTTGTTCAACATACTATTGGGAGTCCTAGCCAGAGCAATTAGGCAAGAAAGAGAAATAGGCACCCAAACTGGAAAGAAAGAAATAAAACTTACTATTTGTGGATGATATGAATTTATATATAGAAAACTCTAAAGACTCCACCAAAAAACTATAAGAAATAATGAACAAATATAGTAAAGTTGCAGGGTAGAAAATCAATATACAAAAATCTCTTGTGTTTCTATATACTAACAAAACTAGCCAAAAGAAAAAGTAAGAAAACAACCCCATTTACAATGGCAACACAAAGAATAAAATACCTAGGAATAAATTTAACCAAGGAGGTGAAACCAAGTGCGGATCTACACACTGTTCATGCTGTGGCGGCATCCCATATACAAAATAGAGGAAGATGGGCACAGATGTTAGTACAGGGCTAATCTTCCTCAGCAAAAAGAGGATGATTGACAATGGATGTTAGCTCAGGGCTGATCTTCCTCACCAAAAAAAAAAAAAATCCTAAAATTTGCCTGGAACCACAAAAGACCCTTAATAGCCAAAGCAATCCTAAGAAAAAAGAACAAAGCTGGAGGAATCACACTCCCTGAATTCAAACTATATATACTACAAAGCTATAGTAAGCAAACGGCATGATATTGGAAGAAAAACAGACACACAGATCAATGGAACAGAATTGAGAACTCAGAAATAAACCCACACATATATGGACAACTAATTTATGACAAAGGAACCAAGAACATAAAATGGAGAAAGGAAAGTCTCTTCAATAAATGGTGTTGGGAAAACTGGTCAGCCACATGCAAAAGAATGAAACTAGACCACTATCTTACACAGAAATTAACTCAACATTAAAGGCTTGAATGTAAGACCTGAAACCATAAAACTCCTATAAGAAAACATAAGCGGTAAGCTCTTTGACATCAGTCTTAGCAGTATCTTTTTGGACATGTCTCCTCAGGCAAGGGAAACAAAATAAAAAAAACAAATGGGACTATATCAAACTAAGAAGCTTCTGCTTGGCAAAGGAAACCATCAACAAAATGAAAAGACAACCTACCCAATGGGAGAAGATATTTGCAAATCATATATCTGATAAGGGGTTAATATCTAAAATATATAAAGAACTGATACAACTCAACAACCAAAAAGCAAACAACCTGAGTAGAAAATGGGCAGAAGGTCAGAACAGACATTTTTCCAAAGAAGACATACAGATGGCCAACAGGCCCATGAAGAGATGTTCAACATCACTAATTATTAGGAAAATACAAATCAAAACCACAATGAGATATTATCTCATGCCCGTTAGAATGGCTATCATCAAAAAGATAGGAAATAGCAAGTGTTGGAGAGGATGTGGAGGAAAGGGAACCCTCATATCCTGCTGGTTGGAATGAAAATTTGTGCAGCCACTATGGAAAACAGTATGGAGATTCCTCCAAAATTAAGAATAGAACTACCATGATTCAGCTATTCCATTTCTGGGTATTTATCTAAAGAATACAAAAACACTAATTCGAAAAGTATATGCACCTCTATGTTCATTGCAGCATTATTTACAATAACCAACATATGGAAACCACCTAAGTGCCTATTGACAGATGAATGGATAAATATGTGGTATATATATACAATAGAATACTACTCAGTCATAATGAAAGACAAAATCATGCCATTTGTGACAACATGGATGAGCCTTGAGGGTATTATGCTAAGTGAAATAAATCAGAGAAAGTCAAATACCATATGATTTCATTCATAAGTGGAAGATAAAAACAACAACAACAAACACATAAATATGGAGAACAGATCAGTGGTTACCAGAGGTGAAGGGGGTGGGGGGAGGACAAAATGGTCAAAGGGGGTCAATTGTATGGCGATGGATGGAAACAAGATTTTGGTGGTAAGCATTCTGTAGTGTATACAGAAATCAAATTATAATGTACACATGGAACTTACCTAATGTTATAAACCAACAGTAGTTCAGTAAAAAAAGGGGGGGGATTTGCATTTTCTTCTGCCTGGTGCTTGGGTGCACAACTAGCCTAGGATCACAAACAAAATACATAGATATTGTGAATTTAGCTTTAGACCCACATAACAGAATTCGTGTTTACGAATTCTCAGTCAATACAGGTAACTTTAAAGTTCCAGCTTCACATGACAGACTCTGTTAAATTCCCCATCTTGTCAGGCCCTTGGCTTTTTCTCCTATTTTCTGTGCCCCAAATGGCCAACAGAATGGAAACTCAGGGTCACCTGGGTTGAGTGTATATCTCCAAGGTGAAGGCTAATTGTGTGCTTGCTTAACTCTTTAGATTCCTGTTTTCACTATGGTTTTGGCTTTCGAGAATATCTTACTCTGATGCCAGCTTGGCAATGCATTTAAAAATGAGTTTCTGAAGAAATATTTTATTTAGAATTTTTGTAGTTTTTAGTGGGAGAGTATCTCATCTGCTATAATGCTGATAATAAAAGTTGTCCTTTATCTTAACCTTTTTTTTTTTGAGGATGATTGGCCCTGAGCTAACGTGTTGCTAATCTTCCCCCTTTTTTGCTTTTTTTTTCTCCCCAAAGCCCCAGTAGATAGTTTTATCTCATAGTTGTGCATCCTTCTAGTTGCTTTATGTGGGATGCTGCCTCAGCATGGCTTGGTGAGTGGTGTGTTGGTCTGCGCACAGGATCCGAACTGGCGAACCCCGGACTGCTGAAGTGGAGCGTGGGAACTTAACCACTATGCTGCTGGGCCAGCCCCTAGTCTTAACCTTAATATAGCATTTATTATTCACTCAAGATATCTCCATTATTTCTTATGAACATTGATTCTCTTTTTCCTTTCTTTTATTTTACTGAGTATCTTGAGTTGGGCATCAAGAGGCCTGGGTGTTGTGTTTGACCTTCCTCTCTTAAACCTGTTTTCTTACCCATTAATGGTTAGACAATTGGTAAGGTGCCTTCCAGCACTGGCCATAGTTCTGTGATTTTACCCATCTATTTGTGTGCCTGGTCTTTTGATGCATTATCTTTTCGCTTCTGTCTCTGTAGTACTCTAGGTTGGAGGGGGGAACTGGGAGGGCAGGTACAGCTCAGAGGCAGTCACAGTAGAGGAGAGAGTACCTGACCTCCAGGGCATGGAGCTCAGCATGGTCTAACATGACCCAAACTTTTGCTTTTACCTAGGTGCCATCTGCCTCTTTCAAGACTCAGACTGCCTTGGCTGCCATTTGTTGCCCATTTCCCAGAATATCGAGGAGACCAAAGGGATCCTGCACCTGGTGAATCTGGAGAGTTTGGGAGGATAACTGAGCTCAATACAAAAGGAGATTTTGCTGAAGGAAGAAACTATCTAGTCCAGGATAGTCTGTCCTCTACCCTTTGTCAAGCTGCATGAGTGCACGTGTGTAGGTGTATCTGGCTCCCCCTTCTCCGCCGGTCTCTGCTACTTCTCATGAGCTTCTTGAGTGTCACATCAACCCTCCACTTCCCCATACTCACAGTGATTCTATCTTGCTCATATTTGAAATTTGATAAAAGTGTTTTGAATTCTTCTGAGCTTCCTGAGTGATTTATTTTTGCAGGTGTTTTCAATAAAAGAAGGTCTATTGTCTGTTAATCCATACCTAAAAAAACCCAACAGCCTAGATGGTAGGAGGGGAGGTAGGAATATTATAAAATGATCAAATGAAGTCAGCTTTTGTAAAACAAAAACTGAACAGAATATAATCACAACAGAAGGTGTTTGAGTTAGTGACATTAAAAAGCGATGTCCCTAGACAAAAGTGTGACTCAGTACGGGAAACTTTTCTTAAGTATGTGTTGGAGGGAAGGGTTGGGAGTGGTTACAGATGAAAGCTTCCCCAATATTGAGCTCCCAGGTCTGGAAGTCTGAGCCTAATGAGTTCATGCCTTTGAGGAAAGCATAGGCAAGTTAGCCAATCAACATCTCGGCATTCCATCCTTTCACTAGAGCCCAGGCCTTGTGGGGGCACCTCTAAAATGCCCCCCTTCATAGTCCTGATGGTCCTTACAGACTGGGGAGCACTCAGCCTCCCAGCTAGGATGAGTGTAGCTGGGAAGTACAAATGCTTTGGGGCAGTGGGGCGGCTAGAGCAGTGATCCAAGCCCTCTGCTGGCTTCATATCCACCTTTCATCTCAATGATACCAAGTAACAGTGCCTGCCCACTTCTCTCTCTAAAGAACACAAATGTGGAAAAAGCTCTTAGAACGTCAGCAGTGCAACTTCAAAAACAAGTACAGGGAGCTGTATATGTCTTTCTGGAGATGAGATGTGATGGACATGGCTAGAGTCAAGCGGGCTCTGTTGTGACTATTAAACATTGTTCATAAAAGGTTGACCTTGTGCAGTGCACCATGGGGTACACAGAGGTATCAGAATCAGTTCCTTTCCTCCAGAGGCTCACACCCAAGCAGAGAGACTAAGACATACACACTTGAAAAACAACCAATAGGTGTTTTAGTTAGATTATTTTAGTTTCTTATTACATGCTCTTCAAAAGGTGTCTCAGGAGTTTCTTATAGGAATATGGTGACTGCTTAGTTCCAGTCTTCTCACTTTTCCTCTGAAAAATATATAGGAAATGTAGTTGCCAGGGAAACTAGGGATAGAGAAAATCTTCAAACTCTAAAATATGTAACTGTGGCCCAAACCACCCTAAACCTGCAGAACCAGTATGGGAAGCCACAACTGGGAGATTAACATGGTGGGCACAGTGCAGTGGGTCAGAGAATATATAGTGGTGGCAAATTCCAAAAATCATTAGTAAATATTAACCTTCATATATCTGAGAAGGACCCACCCTGAGAGGGAATGGCTATGAATAGGATAGAGAAGAAATATGGTGGGGCATGTGTGTTGGAGAGGCAGAGAAGGAATGGAAAGTGCATGGGATCCTATAAGGGGAAAGATTTAAGAAAGCACCACCTGTAAAAGAGAGATCACCTTGGAAGTCAGATGATAGCATCACTTGATAGAATTGACTAGTGGTGAATGGAAGTAAGTAAGTGGTAGTATAGGCCTTCTGAATGAGGTTAGGATATAAGAATCAGAGGAATCCTGGCTACATGGGGAACTATATATCAAAATATCCCTTAATGTAGCTATGGAAGAAAGAGCCCTCACATGAGAAACTAGGATTGCTCTGCTTACTTGACTCCCCTTCCACGGTATCCTCCCGCAAGTAGCTGGTCCAGGAAAGTCAAACTCATTCAAGTAGGAGAGTAAAACAGCAATATCAATACAAAGGTATTACAAGAAAAAGTGGAAAGAGAAGCAAAAGTCTGGATACGAAGAAAACTCACCAGAAAAGCGTTGCCATAAAGTAGAGGAAAATTATAATCCAACATTCCAAGATAAATTTAAAAACTCAATGAAGCAATTGCATCTAGGAAAAAAAGATCCCACAAATCAGAATGATAGGAACTTAGAGAAGAAACATCCTGACCACAGAAGTAAGGGCCAGATAATAGGGGGATATAAAATGGGAAATGATAGAATTCAAGACAGAACTGGAAAAAGTAAAAAATGAAGACTAAATTACAAGAAGCACCAGAGAGAATAGATACCAGAACAGTAAGAGGTATAAAGGATAAGAATAATAACCGTGAAGAAAATGAACTAAAGAAATGAAAAGGATTAGAGAGACTGACAGCTATAAAAGACAGGTAAAGGAGAACCAACATACGTAAAATTGGAGTTCCCGAGGCAGAAAACTGAAATAAAGGAACAGAACAAATATTTAAAACTAAAATTCAAGAAAATTTTACTGAAATGAAGTTCCTCTCTATTGAAAAGGAACCTACTGGAAAGGAATAACAATTACTTGGGAAAATTGATCCAAGATGGTCAACCCCTTCCATGATGGGGCAGTGCTTTGTTTTTTACTGGAATAGACACTTTGGAACAAAGCACGGCCCATCATGGAAGGCCTGGAGCCTCTTTACTTCCTTTAAGCACAAATACTGGCATACAATGCAAAATTACTAGACATGCAAAAATGTGACTGACAAGAGAAAAAATAATGAATAGAAGCAGATGCAATGCTGATCCAAATTTGGCATTAGCAAACACAAACTTTAAAATAACTATTATTAAACTACCATTAATATGTTAAAGAAATTAGAAGAAAAGACATGCAAAATTTTTGAAAAATGGAGAAAACTACTGAAATACCATTTCTCCCTACGAGATCTGCAAAAATCAAAAGTCGGATCCAACACATTCTCTTGGCTAAGCTGTGGGGAAACAGGCATTGTTATATGTTGCAGATGGAAGTGCAAAATGATATAAACCCTATTGAGGGGAATCTGGCAATATCTACAAAACTACAGAAGCATTAATGCTTTAACCCAGCATTCTCAATTTAAGAATTTATCCAACAGATACATCTGCACACTTATTTAAAAATGACATAGGTGCAGGGTTATTCATGGCTGTAGCATTTGTAATAATAAATGATTAGGAGCAAATCAAATGTCCATCAATAGGGGACATGTTAAATAAATTATTACATCCACACAGCTTAAAAAAAATGAGAAAGATCTCTGTGTACTGATGGAACATTTTCTAGGACATATCACATATAAAAAGCAAGGTATCTAGTGTACTTCTTTTTGTGTAAGAAAAGGGGAGAGATACGGGAAATTATATGAATTTTGTATTTGTAAATAAACACTTGAAGGTTGGAAAGTAAACTAATAAATCTTTAGAGATGGGGGTAGATTAGGGAATGGGTTGGTGGAGTGGGCAGAGGTAGGAGCAATAATTCTGTGTGTAACTTTTCATATGATTTTGCCTTGAATCATGTAAATGTGTTACCTTTTCAAAAATTCATATTAAATTCATACCAAAATTAAATTGGGTAATGTAATTCAAATATACCAAACTGTCCACACCAGCACTTTTAACTCCTATAACCTTCATTTCTATAGTTAATGCTAAAACAGCCTTCACAGCTGCCATTTTACTGTGTCTGCTCAAGACAGGCCAGATATAATTCTACCCATTTTCTTATCAAAGAACCAGAGAGATGAAATATTTACTCCAACGCCAGGCCTGGCCCTCTGATGTTCAGTAGAGATTTAAACATTTTTTAACTTTTAAGTAAACTCGGCTGCCTCTTCTGTTTCCTCTCTGTGGTAATGACAATTTCTCTGCCCTCCTCTCCCTGTTTCTGTATTTCGTCTCATTTCTTCTGTCTTTTGTCAGATAATTTTCTTCCTCTCTCCCTCTACCTCTCTGACCCTTTCTCCCTTTCCTCCTTCTTTTTTTCTCAGGCCCTCACAATGCTCTCAATTCATTCAGTACCGTGTTCTTTGCAAGAAAAAACAATGCCTTCATTTGCTAACCTTCTTGTCTTCTTTTTGACAATTCCATTTCCCTAGCAATCCCTTGTTTACATTCTCACCTCTCAGGGCCAGGAGCATGACGTCAGAATTTGTCTGGTTTCTTTTGCAGTTTTGAGACTACTGTTCTTAATTTTCCTTCAAAAATCTCTTCTTTAAACCATAGCAAAGAAGGGTCAGTGATACAGAAACACTTTTCCAGATCTGAAAGTGTGGAAAGTAGTAAATGAAACTTGAATGAAATTGGAGTCAAGAAGGCCTATAGGGGGAGCTCTCAGGCCATATCACACATCCTCAATTACACCAAATGGGAAGAGATGGTGGCTTGCCTCTTCCACAGGAAGTACAACTACTTTACTACTGAAGGAAGATTTCTCTCCCCACCAGGCAACAGCCCAGCCAATGAGAAATGCAGCAGCTTAGCCAATGAGAAGTCATTGCTGCCCTGAGCTGTTACTTTTCCCCAGTGGATTTTTGTTTAGAACAGCACCTCCCTACTTTCCCTTTTTCTCTATAAGAGCAGCTCCTCTCCTTTGTTTTCTGGATTTGCCTATGGTTTGCCATAGTGTGCAGATCTGGAATTGCAGCTCTTTTGGCTATTTCTGAATAAATATTTACCTTCACTTTGAGGGTAAAATTGTTGGTAAATTTGTCTAAGTTGACAAAGGCATATTATAAAACTGCAGTAATTAAAACAATTTGGCAGGCCCTGACACACGATACAGATAGATTACAGAATAGAATAAGAGTCCAAACATAGAGCCAACTTTATATAGAAAGATAATATTTGATAAAATTGGCCTTTTAAATCAGTAAGGATTATTGATCCTTCAATCAACGGTGTTGAGGAAAACTTGCTGGCCATTAGAAAAAAAAAAGACTGGATTTCTATTTTTTTTCTTTGACCAGAATGCATTTCAGACAGAACTAAGATATAAACTTAAAAATAGGGGCCGGACTGATGGCAGAGCAGTTTACTTCACCGTTTGGCAGCCCAGGGTTCTCAGGTTCCGATCCCGGGCGCTGGCCGACGCACTGCTGGTCAGCCATGCTGTGGTGGCGTCCCATATAAAGTGGAGGAAGATGGGCATGGATGTTAGCCCAGGGCCAGTCTTCCTCAGCAAAAAAGAGGAGGATTGGCAACAGATGTTAGCTCAGGGCTGGTCTTCCTCACATACACACACAAAATAAATAAACTTAAAAATAAACCTATAAATGTATTGGAAGGGCATATGGGGGATTTAAAAAATCATCTTGGAGTATGGAAGGCACAAAACAGAAGATTTAAAAAAAAAAGGAAAGATGAATTTGAATATGTAAAACATATAGTCTTTTGCAATGCATGAAGTTCCATTAAGAAAGACAAATACAAATAGGAAAATATTTGCAAAACATTTGAAAAAGAGTTAATTTCCTTAATGTCCAAAAAACTCATATATAAATAAAAAAGAGACAAACAACCCAAAAGAAACAGAGGAAAGGATAAAAATTGTCTGTTCATAGGAAAAGAAATACAAGTAGCTAATGAAGGTAGGAATAACAGTTGATTTTACTAATTAAGACATGCAAATAAAAATGGGGCACTATTTATTTCACTTATCAGATTGCAAAGATGAAAAAATTTGATGACATCCAGTGTTCATGAGATTGTGGGGAAATGAACATTATCCCCCACTGTTTGTGGGAGTGGAAATTGGTGCAGGCCTTTTGCAGGATACTTTGGCAATAGCTGAAAAAATTCAAAATGCATATAACTTTTAGACCCAGCGATTCCATGTACAGGAATTCATCCTTTAGATTTATTTGCAAAAAGTGCACAAGGAATTATGTATAACAGTGTTCATTCCAGATTTCTGGTAAATCCAAATGCTGAAAACAACCTAAATGTCCATCAGTAAGCTTAATAAATTGTGGGAAATGCATGTAGTGGAATATTGTGCAGCTGGTAAAAAGGAGGTAGATCACTTATGTGTAGATATGGAAAGATACATTATTTAGTGTATGAAAGCAAAGTGCAGAACAGAATATAGCATGGTTCTGTTTATGGAAAACAAAAAGAATATGCATTTTATACTTAGTTTGCCTGTAACATTTCTGGAAAATCCCAGAAACCTGCTTCATGGCCTCATCCTAACCTCTGATTCCTCAGGTCTCCTTGTTGGTTTCCATCCCTCCTCTTTGCCCAGCTTGGACTCCATAGTCACTCAACACAACCTTCTCCCACCAGGGCCCTCATTCACTCCCCCCTGACATTCTCTCATAATCCTCAATATTGGATTAATCCAGCTGTTTGTTTTCTGCAGATCTGCCCCCAGACTGCACAAACAACCGTGTGGATTGATTTTCTCACTTGTTTTGTTTTGAATCTCACTTGGGTGTTCAATGTTGCTCGACAATCTTTCCATTCACCCTACAAATTTTTCCTACATCATTCCTCACAACAGATATTCCAAGTTTTACTCCATTATTTAAATAGCTCCAAGCCTATCATCATCTCTTGTACTCTCAGCAGACAACATCAGTGAGAAAAGAGGCCAAGAATGAACTCCTTAAACTCCTCTCTAGAATAATTTTAAATATAATCTGCTTCAGGGGGGAGCAAACTACAGCTCTTGTGTCAAATCCAGCCCTGGCTGTAAGTTAAAAATGGTTTTTACATTTTTAAAGGATTGTAAAAATCAAGAAGAGTATGCGACAATGTCGCAGAAAGCCTAGGATAGCTACTATCTGGCCCTTCATAGAGAACGTTTGCTGAGCCCTGACCTAGACCATCACCCATCTTTGATTCTTTTCTTCCCAATTCAGAGGAACCCCTTTCTCCTTGCCAAGGCTGACCTGGAAAGCTGGAATCTGATCCAATCTCCTCCTGCCTCTCCATAACACCCTCTTCTCTGTGTCTTCTCCATGTTAAGATGAAGAGTGGTTTTTGAAGTCACTAGGTATAGTTCAGATTTCCAAGACAGATTGTCTGAGCCAATCTGGCAGTTTCTCTTGGCCCTGGATGATAAGGTTCAGTCTCATCCTTTTGGATGTGAGTGCACGTTAGTGAATGAAGAGGATATCTGACACTCTTTCCAGCATGGATTGATAATATGATTGGCAATATACAAGAATGAGACCCTGTGAGCCCAGCTGGATTTTGCTCTGGCATGTGGTATAAGGTATGGACGCAATGTTCTCTCTTTCCAGATGACCAACCAGCTGTCTGCTTTTAAAAAGTCCATTTTTTGATAGGAGATGTGGCCTTTGTCATTAACTAAATTATTCTATCTTCTCTCTCATCCTCCAGATCCAACCAATCTTCAAATCTTGCCAATTTTACTTCCCAAATAGTTTTCGCATCTATAACCGTCCTCGCAACCTCTAGTCTCACGGACTGCCCCAGTTCTGTCTCTCATCCTTTCTCTCCTGGATTGCATTATTTAGCCTCACAGCCAGTCTTCTCATCTTCCCACGTCCCTCCCCTCTTGCTCAGTCTCTTTCGCAGGTTTCTCAGTAACATCTTTCCAAAGTCTGTTCCTTCCCGCCTTTAAACCTTTCCGCGGCTTCCCATTGCCTTCAGGGTATCGACGGAATTACCTAGTTTAGCCTCCCGCTCTAGTGGCTCTGATGGTGGGGGACTGCCATCAATTCCCACCACTCGCTGGGCTCCTCGTGCTCCCTCTGCTGGGGACACTCACCTCACTTTTGGTCCACCCTTCAAATCTGAGCTCAGCTGCCGGCTCCTCCAGGAAGCCTTCCCTGATTACCCCGTCCCTCCCCTCACTACCCAGGGGTCAAGGCCTCTTTTATGTGAACTTATAACACTCGGTGCTTCCCTCCGTCACCCTCGGCTCCTGCGCCTCGCACAAAGGCGCGGAATAAACACGTGTTGACCGACTGGACTCCAAAGCCCCCTGAAGGAGGCGCCGTGTCCGGCAGTATGTCTGGAGGGTCCTTCCCACAGAGGGAAGGCAGCTGCAAAGGCAAGGAAACGCAGAGGGGCCTAGCCTCCCCTGCCCGAGAGCTTCGATGGGCGGAGTTAGCCACGGGACGAGCGACCATAGAGACGCACCGACCTCCGAGAGTCCTAGAGAGGAAACGAAAGGGGCCCCCTCCTTACGCACCTGTCTGACAGCGTCTGTAGCCCACTTCCGGTCCGCGGGGGGCGCGGGCCAGCCGGGCGCGGGTGCTGGGTGGCGGGTGAGCGTCCGGCTGGGACCCCGCGGGGCGGCGGGACGGGGCGCGGAGGCCGACCTGTGGTGCACGTCTGGGCCTCGGCGGCGGGGCCGACGCTGCGGGCGGCGCGTCTCCCTGGAGCTGCCTCCCGCGGCACCGAGGCCTTGCGAGTTGGGCGCGAGCGTCTGCGCCGCGGTCGGCTCAGGTAGGAGCGAGGCCGATCCCGCCCGGCCGGGGTTGGCTTAACGGGTGTCCACGAACCCGAGACCTTGAACCAAAGCGAACTCTCTGAAAAGTGAAAGTAGTCATTTTAGAGCAAGACATGGGACACTCCTTTAAAGAGTAGCTATGCGACGCCTTCTATTTGTCAAGTGCCAGGGATAAGAAAATGATTGAGGACCTTTCCTGCCTCCAGGGAACCTGGTAGTCGGAGACACATTGGTAAACATTTGCGCTGTAGTGGGATGAACGCAGTAGTGGAATGAATAAATACAGTAGCGGGAAACTCATGAAAGAGAAATCTCAGTTGATGCAGCAGAGAAAATGAATACACCGAAGATGTAAAATAGGTTTAAGAAAGGTAGATAAAGACACAAACACCCGATGGAATATTAAGCAGAAGCTCGGACGTACCTCCTGCCAGATGCTCATTCTCTACTCCATTTAGAGTGATCTTCCCCCTCTAAAAGCCAGCCCCTTACCTCCTTTGGATTTACAGGTCTGTCTCCCCAGCCTAGGTGCTGCCCCCTCCTCCCCGTACTGGAGGATAGTACTCATCCTCCAGTCTAGTACAGCCTTTTCTTTCTCACAGTACTTGAACCTGCACAAATCTTTGTACCTTTTTGCCTGCCCATGTTTCTCATCTATACCGTGATGTTTTGGGAGGCCGACCTTGGCCAGCAATGTACCCTCTTACATCTTCAGTTTCTTCATCTGAAAAGTAGGAGGAATAGCCCTCACCATACAGAATCGTTTTAAGTGTTAAAGGAGAGTATGTGTTCATATGCTTTCTAAATGGTAAAGCCTACACAAATAAGAAATCTTCCCATCAATTATAATAAGGTGTGTCTGTTGCTCTGTTGTTTTCTTTAGGCTGAGCACACTGTCACATCCAAGCCACCAGCAAGTCTATTGGTTTTACCTCCAAAATATGTCTTGACTTTGTCTGCTCCTTTGCCACCAGCCTGATCTAAGCCCCTATCATCTGCTTGGACCACTGTAAGTGCCACTTCCTTCTTGTCCCTTCTGTTCTCTGTTGTCACACTGCAGGCAAAAATGACCTTTGTAAAACATGTAGCTCCCCACTAAAATAAGAAATAAGAGTAAAGCCCATAATTCCTACTGTGGCCCAGGCCCTGAATAATCTGGTTCTGCCTGCCTCTGCTACCTCTGCTCTGCAGCTCTGTCCCTCACTCACTCTGCTGAAGCCACACTGCACTTTGGCTTGTTCTTGGAGGTGCACAGTAGTTTCTAGCCTGAAGGCTTTTGACTGGAATGCTCTTTGAGTGATTGGCTCCTTCTCATCCTTCGGGTCTCAGCCCAGGTGTCATCTCTCTCTCTCTCTCTTTTTTTTTTTTTGTGAGGAAGACCAGCCCTGAGCTAACATCCGTTGCCAATCCTCCTCTTTTTTGTTGAGGAAGATTGGCCCTGGGCTAACATCTATGCCCATCTTCCTCTACTTTATAAGGGACGCCGCCACAGCATGGCTTGACATACGGTACGTCTGTCCACGCCCGGGATCCGAACCTGCGAAACCCCAGGCCGCCGAAGCGGAGTGCTCAAACTTAACCGCTTTGCCACCGGGCCAGCCCCATCAGGTGTCATCTCTTGAGAAAAGCCTTCTTCAAGTTGTTCGTCCCCCATTGACAGAGCACCCTACTTATTTCCTTTCTAGAACTTATCCCCATTTATAATTTTAATTTATTTGCTTACATTTGTCTTTCTGTCTGCTGCACTAGTATATGAGTTTCAAAGGGCAGGTGCCTTGTCTGTCTTGTCTCTGTTGTATTTCCAGTTTGTGTGGGCTTGGTGTATATATGCGTTGAATGTATATTTCCTTTAGTGTTGGAAGAGTGGGCCCTGGTGACTGACCTAGTTATAACCTATCTTATATTAGTCTTTGATTTTAATGTTATCTCCCTAATGAGATCCTAAGGTATTTGTGTAACCACATACTAGGTGGTTAGCAAATACTCACTGAGTTGAATTGACATGATTTTCAGGATATATGTTCAGTCTTTTGAACACGTAGATTAGAAGGTAGAAATTACATGGAAAGTAATTACCATGTTTTCCAGCAGGATACTCGTTGATGTAGAGACAGAACTGGGATGGACTGACCTTTGCTGAGTGTCTCACTTATGGTGTCATCTTTGTCTGTCTGGTCTTCCCAACAGACCCCCAGTCTTCTGGGAGGAAGTTTGAAGATGCTTAAAGAGCGTCCAGGGATGGCAGAAGAACCTCAGCAGCAGTTGGGTGTTCCTGTGGTAAAACTGGAGGAGGAGTTGCCATGGGGCAGGGGAAGGGAGGACCCTAGTCCTGAGACTTTTCGTCTGAGGTTTCGGCAGTTCCGCTACCAGGAGGCAGCTGGTCCCCAGGAAGCCCTCAGGGAACTGCAGGAGCTCTGTCGCCAGTGGCTGAGGCCCGAGCTGCACACCAAGGAGCAGATCCTGGAGCTGCTGGTGCTGGAGCAGTTCCTGACCATCCTGCCCCGGGAATTCTACGCCTGGATTCGGGAGCACAGCCCGGAGAGTGGCAAGGCCCTGGTGGCCATGGTGGAGGATTTCACGGATAAAGCACTGGAGGCCAAGGCGGTGGGTGAGAAGGGGGTCTCGGGTCTTGTTTTATTGGTGTGGGAAGGGGGAGATTTAAAGAATTGAAAGGTTTGAGGAAGCGGGAGTGGACTGGGCATAGAATCTCCCTCCTCTGCTCTCAGACTCCCTGAGGTACTTTTTGGAGGGCAGTGGAGTTTTCAGCAAGAAAAGCCATTCCCAGGGAAGATGCAGGGCTTGTGGAAGGGCTCTTAGCTTCCTCTTTGGTCATCAGGGCAGAGGCCTGGCCATATTTCCCTTGTGAGCCTCAGGCCCAAAGAAGGCAGTTGTGATTGATTTCAAAGTCTCTTGTAGACCCATTCCTCTTTGGGCAGAGATGCATATGGGATTGCAGGGATTCCTCTTAGCAAGAATATTCTTATCAAGAGGAGTTATCTGTAACAGTGTTGTTTCCATGTCTCGGATGTCGGCTCAGATTGCCTACATAGTGATTCTGTGGTGGTATTCTGTGACACCAAGTAAGTGCACCTCGGTTGCTTCCTTGGGGCTCTGGTCATGTCTCTGTCACTCTCTAGAACAGTCACCTGATTGTAGGCTGGGAAAGAAGAGAGCAGGACTGAATGTTACTGTTTTGCTTGCAAGTAATGGTCTTTCTTTAGTTTATCCTCCTTTTCCCACTGCAGTTACCCTGACTTCCTATGTAATTCTAAGAGAGTTGTTTTTTCACTCCCAACTCAGAAGCTGAAAGTAGACAGGATGGGTCTGTTTTAGTGAGCGTGTCTCAGAGTGAGTCGTCCTGATTTTCCTTGCTGTTTTTAGAGCAACTTTTCCTCACTAGCTAATTCACTGCAGTCTAGGCTTTGTATTTTTTACTTTCAGTATCTGTAAACGGAGAACTTTTTTTCTAATGGTGAGCATATTGGGGTAAAGTTCCTAACAAAACGATATTTAGGCTTTCTGTGATGTAATTAATGGTGGAATTTGATCAGTAGCGAGGCAGGCAAAAGGGACCTTTGCAAAATGGCATGGACGCAGAAGAGTTGCGCAGAGCCTTATAAAGGGAGTTTAGCTCCCTTTTCACCTTCTCGCTGATGTCCTGGGAAGGTGCTGAGCTGGCTCATCCTTCCTCTCCCCTGCAGCTGGAATGATTCTTTTCTTGGCTCTCTTTTTAGGTTTTAATTCAACTCCCTTCATAACAGCCTTACCCAGGTCTTATTCTAATAGCTGTTGGGACTGTTCTTAGATTCCATGCCACGTGCAGGGAGAGCAAGAGGAGACAGCACTCTGCAGAGGCCCTTGGGAAACAGGTGTCCACTTGGGACCAGTGGAGGTCAAGCCCGAGTGGGGGATGCCCCATGGGGAAGGAATTCAAGGCCTTGACCCAGGCACCGAGGAGCAGCTCAGTCAGGACCCTGGAGATGGGACGCAGGCCTTCCAGGAGCAGGGTAAGATGCAAACAATTAGGAAGTAAGGCACAGAAAATGGTACTTTGTGCCCTTCCCCTCCCCTTTTCCTTTTCGAACCCCACAGTTGATAAACTAAGTTACCTGCGAGGTGTAATTCTGAGTTTTCCTGGCTACTTCCTTGACTTCAGTAGGAAACAGATGAAGTGAAATCATTTTTTATACCTTGACTCTCTGATTTCTGCAGGGAATATCTGGGGTCATGCTCTCATATTTCTTCTCTTTTCCTTTCCCTCACATACCTTCTAGAAACTGCCAGGAAATATGCAGCTGACATGTAGGGGTATTTTTTAAGTGGGCAGACAAACCATATCCCTGAAAGTGATATGTGTCTTTATTGTTATTGACTCTCAAAGGGGGCTATTCCCAGAGTGTGACCAGGGAACATGAATAGCTCTCAAGGGACAGGAGATACTGAATGAGGACCATCCTCCCAGCTGAGGGTAGGGTACACCCAAACCCCTGTCTTTCTGAAGTCTCTATGGTTCCTGGGGTTCTGTGTGTCAGGCAGTGGGCACCTTTGAACAAGATAGCACTAATCCTTCTCATGCTTTTTTTCCCCTTCTCAGCTTTGCCAGTTCTTCAGGCTGGTCCTGGCCTCCCCTCAGTGAACATCAGAGACCAAGAGATGGCAGCTGGGTTCCTTTCAGCTGGATCCCAGGTGAGCTGTGCCTCTGCCCTTCCAGGGATCATGACGCTGCTTTGAGGTTCACCTTCCGCAGGATTTCTCTGCACTACAGAGTGCCATCCACAAAGTTGAATTATTCTGCCTATCTTGTTCAGATGGACGTGACAACTTCATTTTCTCTGTTTTACCATCCTCAGTTGTTAATTTGAATGGAGCCTTATGCCTTAGGGTCCAGGCGTATGCCTCAACTGACTTGTTTGTATTGCTCTTTGACTTTTTTTTTTGATCGACTCAGTATTACTCTTAATTGTGAGGAGGAAGACATCACTGACAGAAACCCCATAGGCGTGATCTAGGCTGTGGTGGTTGGCCAGGAGATCAGTAACCCTTTGTGGATACTTCTGCTCTGCTCTTCCTCTGGACCCCATCCTCCCCCCATGTCAGCAGGAATGTAGCTGACTCATGGGGGCTCCAGGGGCACTGAGCAGAGTGGTCTCTGGCTCCACCAGGAGTTTGGGCCTTGTTTGCACTAGTTAGTTTGACATGAATGGGGGTAACTAGAGCACAGATGGGCGCTCTTGCCACGTCTGTGGGATGCTGAGCATTACTGGGGGTTCTCCAGTGTGGCACCTTTCTGAAGGGGAACGATGAGTCTTAAAGTGAAGAATTCCTTATAGAAGGAAAGATGTCATTTGGCAGAAAAAAAGAAGCAAGTCAAGTCTGATCTAGCTAAAGCAGTATTGGGCAAGGTCTGATGCTTCAGTCATTTCCTATCCTGTTTTCCAAGGCCATGTTTTGGAGGAGATGAAGAATTACAGCCATGTGTTTTAATTTGGTCAGACCCTCCCCTTTTACCATAATGGGCTTCGTCATGGTGTTGTGAACGACAATGCATTTATTTTAACAAGGTCTTGTTCTCAAGACAGAGCTTGCCCAAATGTTTACTTATCTCTGAGGGAAATCAATTCTGGATGAGGGGTAAATAGCAGCTCCCAGGCTCACTCAAACTTGAGGATCGAGTGGAGGTGACCACAGAGTGGAAATTGGATGCTTGGTCGTTAGGGCACAAGCTAAGTGGCTGCAGCAGAGACTTAAAAAAATACAGTGGCTCAAACAAGTCCGTTACTTCTCTGTCATCAAGCTGTCAAGGGGTAGGTGCTTCTGCCTCCAAGGCCGTCTAGGGATCCAGTTCCTTTTGTCTTCTTGCTCTTCCTCCCTAGAGTGTCATCCCCTGTGGTTTCTCCTGCTTTTAGACTGCTCCTACTTTGGTATTATTTCTTTATCCATAGCAATCATCTGTTGTTTCAGGGGTTGGGGCCATTTAAGGATATGGCCCTGGCCTTCTCCGAGGAGGAGTGGAGGCACATGACCCCAGCCCAGATAGACTGCTTTGGGGAATATGTGGAACCGCAGGACTGTGGGGTCTCACCTCCAGGTAAGAATATCTCCATCCCACAGGTAAGAAACTGAGGGGTATTGAAAGCTAAGGTCAGGGTTCTTCCCCTGCCCTGGACTTCAGAGCCCAGTGCTACTGGTAGTTATTCTGGCTGTGATGAGGCAGGTCGGTCATTAGTTCCCTGAACACCTACTCTGTGTCCGTGATTGAAGGGTATCAAGGGCTTGAGAGCAAGAGAAGCAGCAAAAGATGGATCCTCTGATCTCCTTCGTTCAACAGGTACTCCTTCGTGTTTGCAGGCACCATGTTGGTAGCTTTGAGTTGGGGCAGGACTAACATACATGAAACCCTCGAAGCATGCAGTGTGTATGTAGAGGAGGGCATAAGGACACACAGTAGGGTTTTAGAAACGGGAGAGGTCAGTCATGTTACATAGCAAGTAGAGGCTTGACTGGGCCTACCTCAAGTGGTGGCCAGCTTTTACCTGGAGTTGGAGCTGGGAGGATGAGGCCATCATGCACATGAAAGGAGCTCAAAGGAGGAGGAGTAGCGAGAGAAAGGAGGAGGGAAGAGTGAGCCACGGGAAGTACAGGGCGAGGGCCCCATTGGGAGAGGCAGTGGGGGCATTGCAGGGGCTTGGGGACTGACAGAATGAAGAGCAGCAGTGTGGAAATCTGGGTTGATTGGGGGGAACGGTGGGGAGAGGAACAGAATCATGGCTGATCTAAACATTTGGCAAACATGGTAGTGTTAGATATTTTTATTAGTTGTATAAATATTATTAAGTGATTCCTTTCTGAGTCGGTCAATATTCATTTATTCACCCAAAAATATTTATTTGGCACTGACCATGTGGCCAACACTTTACTCGTCACTATAGTTAAAAATAAAGGTGCTTGCCTCTACAATCTTAACAGTGCTGATGAATAGCCCAAATGCATGTAATAACGGTCATTACAGAGTAGTGTAGGGGGCACTAGAGGAGGGGGCTTAGGAGACCTGGGTCCAGTACAAGGGTGTCACACTGTGACAAAGAGATGTGAGATTTCTGTAATGGCAAAGGATGTGGAAACCCTCAGAGATAACCGCACAATGCGGCAGCTTGTGCAGTGTGCCCCAGCTTGAGGTACCAGCGTCCCAGGGCCTTACTCCCCCTCAGGGATGTCCCTCTGCCAGTGCTGCTACTGTGTGGGGGAAGGATTCTCCCCTCCCATTCCCAGAGAGTTTTTACACCCTCCTGGCCGTTTCTGTTTGTTCTGGAGACTCTGGCTGTATGCTTGCCCTCTTATCTGCTCATTGTTGCGAAAAGCACTTCCCTAAGCATTTATGCTGAGGCTGGGTGAGTTGAAGGTCTGTTTCGCAAGCATACTATCTGCTAGCCATCTCAGCCTTCAGGTCTTCTTGAGATTCATTTGCATGTAATTGCACCTCTAGCATCGATAGCTGTGTAGGGTTGGGCCTGAGAAAATAAATTCCATAATATGTAATATCTAGTGCATATTCACATTTCTCCAGGGTCCATTTAAGGTTCATAACACCTCAAAAGTGGAAACTACCCAAATGAGTGTCAAATTAATATATATATTCTTACAGTGTAATACTATACACCAGTGAAAAAGAATGTATTATAACTAGAGCTATACACCACAATATAGGTGAATCTCATAGGCATAATATTGAGCAGAAGAAGCCAGAAACAATGCATGAATCAGTTACATAAAGTTCAAGAACAGGCAACAATACTTTATGGTAATAAAAGTCTGGATAGCATGTTCTTCCGGGGCGGGATGTAGTCACTGGAGAGGATGGGAGAGGGATTTCTGGGTGGTGGTAATGTTGTTTCTTGAGCTGATGCTGTTTACATGGTTGTGTTTTTTTTTTTTTTTTTTATTGATGTCTTAGTTTATAACACTGTGGGGTTTTAGTTGTACATTTTTGTTTGTCCGTCACCTTGTGGATGTAACCCTTCACCCCTTGTGCCCCCCCCACCCCCCTTCCCCTTGGTAACCACCAATCAGTTCTCTCTGTCCGTGTGTTCACTTATATTCCATATATGAGTGAGTTCATGCAGTGTCTGTCCTTCTCTCTCTGGCTTATTTCACTTAACATAATACCCTCTAGGTCCCTCCATGTTGTTGCAAATGGGACAATTGTGTCTTTTCTTATGGCTGAGTAGTATTCCATTGTATGTATATACCACATCTTCTTTAACCAATCTTCAGTCGAGGGACACTTGGGTTGCTTCCACTTCTTGGCTATAGTGAATAATGCTGCAATGAACATAGGGGTGCATACGCCTCTTGTGATGGTTGATTTCACGTCCATTGGGTAGATGCCCAAGAGTGGTATTGCTGGATCATACGGTATTTCTATTTTTAATTTTTTGAGGACTCTCCATACTGTTTTCCATAGAGGCTGCACCAGTTTGCATTCCCACCAGCAGTGAATGAGGGTCCCCGTTTCTCCACAACCTCTCCAGCATTTGTTGTTATTTGTCTTTGTGATTATAGCCATTCTAACCGGTGTAAGGTGATATCTCAGTGTAGTTTTGATTTGCATTTCCCTGATGATGAGTGATGTTGAACATCTTTTCATGTGTCTATTGGCCATCTGTATCTCTTCCTTGGAAAAATGTCTGTTCATATCCTCTGCCCATTTTTTGATCGGGTTGTTTGTTTTTTTTGTTGCTCAGTTGTATGAGATCTTTGTATATTACTGAGATTAATCCCTTGTCAGACAAACGATTTGCAAATATTTTCTCCCAGCTGGTGGGTTGTTTATTCATTTTGATCCTGGTTTCATTTGCCTTGTAGAAGCTCTTTAGTCTGATGAGGTCCCACTTGTTTATTTTTTCTTTTGTTTCCCTTGTCTGGGTAGACATGGAATCTGAAAGGATCCCTTTATGTCCAATCGCAATTAGTGTACTGCCTATATTTTCTTCCAGGAGTTTTATAGTTTCAGGTCTCACTTTCAGGTCTTTGATCCATTTTGAATTGATTTTTGTATATGGTGATAGGAGGTGGTCTACTTTCATTCTTTTGCATGTTGCTGTCCAATTTTCCCAGCACCATTTATTGAAGAGACTTCCCTCTCTCCATTGTATGTTCTTTGCTCCTTTGTCAAAGATTAGCTGTCCATAGATGTGTGGTTTTATTTCTGGGCTTTCAATTCTGTTCCATTGATCTGTGTGTCTATTCTTGTACCAGTACCATGCTGTTTTGATTACTGTAGCTTTATAGTATATTTTGAAATCAGGGATTGTGATGCCTCCAGCTTTGTTCTTTTTTTTCAAACTTGCTTTAGCTATTCGGGCTCTTTTGTTGCCCCATACGAATTTCAGTAGTTTTTGTTCTATTACCGTGAAGAATGACATTGGGATTCTGATTGGGATTGCATTGAATCTGTAGATTGCTTTAGGTAGAATGGACATTTTAACTATATTCTTCCAATCCATGTGCATGGAATATTTTTCCATTTCTTTATGTCCTCCTCGATTTCTTTCAATAGTGTCTTATAGTTTTCATTGTATAGGTCTTTGACCTCCTTGGTTAAATTTATTCCCAGATATTTTATTCTCTTTGTTGCAATTGTAAATGGGATTGTCTTTTTGAGTTCTCTTTCTGTTGGTTCATCGTTAGTGTATAGAAATGCAATTGATTTTTGTAAGTTGATTTTATACCCTGCCACTTTACTGTAGTTGTTGATTGTTTCTAGTAGCTTTCCGATGGAATTTTTGGGGTTTTCTATGTATAGGATCATGTCGTCTGCAAATAGTGAGAGTTTCACTTCTTCATTGCCTATTTGGAGTCCTTTTATTCCTTTTTCTTGCCTAATTGCTCTGGCCAGCACTTCCAGTACTATGTTGAATAAGAGCGGTGAGAGTGGGCACCCTTGTCTTGTTCCTGTCCTCAAAGGAATGGCTTTCAGTTTTTCCCAGTTGAGTAGGATGTTTGCTGTAGGTTTGTCATATATGGCCCTTATTATGTTGAGGTACTTTCCTTCTATACCCATTTTGTTGAGAGTTTTTATCATAAATGGATGCTGGATCTTGTCGAATGCCTTCTCTGCATCGATTGAGATGATCATGTGGTTTTTATTCTTCACTTTGTTAATGTGGTGTATCACGTTGATTGATTTGCGGATGTTGAACCATCCCTGTGTCCCTGGTATAAATCCCACTTGATCGCGGTGTATGATCTTTTTGATGTATTGCTGTATGCGGTTTGCCAATATTTTGTTGAGGATTTTTGCGTCTATGTTCATCAGCGATATTGGCCTGTAGTTTTCCTTCCTTGTATTGTCCTTGTCTGGCTTTGGTATCAGCATGATGTCGGCCTCATAGAATGTGTTGGGAAGTATTCCATCTTCCTCTATTTTTTGGAATAGTTTGAGAAGGATAGGTGCTAAATATTCTTTGAACGTTTGATAAAATTCTCCAGGGAAGCCATCTGGTCCTGTGCTTTTATTTTTTGGGAGGTTTTTGATTACTGTTTCAATCTCTTTACTTGTGATTGGTCTGTTCAGATTCTCTATTTCTTCTTGATTCAGTTTTGGGAGGTTGTATGCGTCCAAGAATTTGTCCATTTCCTCTAGGTTGTCCAATTTGTTGGCGTAAAATTTTTCATAGTATTCCCTAATAATCCCTTGTATTTCTGTGGTGTCTGTTGTAATTTCTCCTCTTTCATTTCTAATTTTATTTATTTGAGTCTTCTCCCTTTTTTTCTTAGTGAGTCTGGCTAAGGGTTTGTCAATTTTATTTATCTTCTCAAAGAACCAGCTCTTTGTTTCATTGATCCTTTCTACTGTTTTTTTGGTTTCAATTTCATTTATTTCTGCTCTGATTTTTATTTCCCTCCTTCTACTGATTCGGGGCTTTGTCTGTTCTTCTTTTTCCAACTCTGTTAGGTGCAATTTAAGGTTATTTATTTGGGATTTTTCTTGTTTGTTAAAGTGTGCTTGTATTGCTATGAATTTCCCTCTCAGGACTGCTTTTGCTGCATCCCATATGAGTTGGTATGGTGTATTTTCCTTTTCATTTGTCTCCAGATAGCTTTTGATTTCTCCTTTAATTTCATCAACGACCCATTGGTTGTTCAGTAGCATGTTGTTTAGTCTCCACATCTTTGTCCCTTTCCTAGTTTTTTCCTTGCAGTTGATTTCTAGTTTCACAGCATTATGATCAGAAAAGATGCTTGTAATGATTTCAATCTTCTGAAATTTATAGAGGTTTGCCTTGTTTCCTAATATATGGTCTATCCTTGAGAATGTTCCATGTGCACTTGAGAAGAATGTGTACTGTGCTTTTTTTGGGTGGAGTGCTCTGTATATATCTATTAAGTCCATTGCATCTAGTTTTTCGTTTAAGTCCATTATTTCCTTATTGACTTTTTGTCTGGATGATCTATCCATTGATGTAAGGGGGGTGTTAAGATCCCCTACTATTATTGTGTTATTGTTAATATCTCCTTTAAGGTTTTTTAGCAGTTGTTTTATGTACTTTGGTGCTCCTGTGTTGGGTGCATAGATATTTATAAGTGTTATGTCTTCTTGGTGAAGTATCCCTTTTATCATTATATATTGCCCTTCTTTGTCTCTCATTACCTTTTTTATCTTGAAGTCTACTTTGTCTGATATAAGTATGGCTACTCCTGCTTTCTTTTGTTTGCCATTAGCTTGGAGTATTGTTTTCCATCCTTTTATTTTGAGTCTGTGTTTGTCTTTAGAGCTGAGATGTGTTTCCTGGAGGCAGCAGATTGTTGGATCTTGGTTTTTAATCCATCCTGCCGCTCTGTGTCTTTTGATTGGAGAATTCAATCCATTTACATTTAGAGTGATTATTGATATATGAGGGTTTAATGTTGCTATTTTATTGTTCATCTTCTGGTTCTTTTGCATTTCCTTTGTTTCTTGTCCCTTGTGTTTCGGACTGCAAATTCAATTTGGTATTTCTGCATGCTCATTCTCTTGGTTTTCTCTTTATTTGTCATGTGTCGTTCTCTTCTGGTTGTTTGTTTAGTGGTTACCGTGCGGTTTATATAAGCGATCTCCTGGATAAGAAAGTACATTTTCAGATGCCTCCTTTTTCCTGAGGCTGGGTCAGTTCAATCCCTTACCTCTTCCCCTCCTTATTTGTTATCTCTTTATTCCAGATTGTGTCATGAATGTGTGTTTCCAGTGATGAGCTTGAATTAATTTTTGATGTTTTCCAACTGTATTTTGTTCTGGTTTAGTCTCCTTGCTTTTCTCCTTGTTGAAATCTTTGTATCCCCTTTCTCATTTGTTTTTTTTCAGGCCTAAGGGCCTTCTTGAGCATTTCTTGTAGTGGGGGTCTTGTGGTGACGAACTCTCTTAGCTTTTGTTTATCAGGGAGAGTTATTATTTCTCCATCGTATTTGAAGGATATTTTTGCTGGATAAAGTATTCTCAGCTGAAGGTTTTTGTCTTTCATGATTTTGAATATATCATTCCAGTCTCTCCTAGCCTGTAGAGTTTCTGTCGAGAAATCAGCCGAGAGCCTGATGGGGTTTCCTTTGTATGTTATTTTGGTTTTTTGTTTAGCTGCCTTCAATATTATTTCCTTGTCACGGGTATTCTTCAAGTTTGCTACTATGTGGCGAGATGATTTTTTATTCCTGTTTATATATTTAGGTGATCTATTGATTTCATTCACTGTTATTTCCCTCTCGTTCCCTAGGTTGGGGAAGTTCTCAGCTATTATTTCTTTGAACAAACTCTCTGCTCCTTTTTTTCTTTCTTCTCCTTCTGGAATACCTATTATCCTTATGTTGCTTTTTCTTATTGAATCTGATATTTCTCAAAGAATTTCTTCATTTTTTTTTAGTCTTAGCTCTCTCTCCTCCTCTACCAGGAGCATTTCTGCATGGCTATCCTCAATAGTGCTAATTCGTTCCTCCATATTGTCAGTTCTGCTCTTTAAAGACTCCATTTTTTCCACTATCTCGTTGATTTTGTTTTTCATCTCCAATAATTCTGATTGGTTTTTCTTTATGGTTTCAATCTCTTTTGTGACATAATCCCTCAATTTGTTGATTTGTTTCTGTGTGTTCTCTTGTATTTCGTTGAGCTTGTTTATGATAGCTATTTTGAATTCTCTCTCATTCAGGTTATCAAATTCTGTGCCTTCAGGGTTGGTTTCTGGGTGTTTGTCATTTTCCTTTTGGTCTGTAGCCCTGACATATTTTCGCAAGAATCCGACGGGGACGGGGACGGCTTTATTTTTACCCCTCATGATTAAAGTTAGTCCTGCAGTTTCCCCCTGCTGCCACTAGATGGAGATCGCGAGCGGTTTGCTCTGAGGCGGCTGCGCGGCTGCAGCCACCGGAGGGATTATGCTGAAACGCCGGGTGTGTGGGGGGAGGGGTCCTCTCTTTCTCCTGCTTGACCCGGGGGTTTCCTTTCTGGCTCTCTTAGGGTGTTTGCTACACCCCCTAAGCAGTCCGTCGTCGCTTCCCAGTGGGGATTTCGCGACAGTCTGTGAGAGCACCTGGATGGCGATAGTTTTCCCCGCTGTGGGCCGCCCCTCCCCCCTCTGACCGCGAACCACGCTGTTTTTGCCGATCGATTGGGGAGGGGGAGTACAACCTCCTACCTCTCCTCCCGTCCTCCTGGGCTTGCCGCGCCTCCACCGTCCGATGTATGGCAGCAGGGGTTTCTCGGAAGTCCTTCGTAGTGTTTGATTGAGCTCTGTTGGAATGTGAATGATGTTTTCGTTGTGTCGTAGGGGGCAGAGATTCAAAGAGGGAATCTCACTCCGCCATGATGCTGACGTCACTCCATGGTTGTGTTTGTTTTGACAGTTATTTGAGCTCTACATTTATGTTTTGTACACTTATACTTTCATAAAACGTTTATGAAAAGAGTACATCCGAGGTGACATCTCGTCCTTCATATTTTATCAAATCAGGAGGCGTGTGGTGTCTGTTTTCTTTTTATCTTTTAGTGGCCTTGCCTGAAAAGGACTCTTCCACACTTTAAGCACCACTTGTCATTTCCCACTTTTTCCTCTCTTGGCTTCTTTGCTCCCGTTCCCCTTGTTCTGCTATAAACAATTGTCCTGTTAATTTAGAGAGAGTATAAGAGGGATCATAGGAAGGACTTCTAGAAGGGTCAAGTTGGGACATTTCAGTAGCGTTCACGGACGTTTCAGTTCTAATAAATGTGCTAATGTAGAGGCAGTCTGGTACGGGAACGTCAGCGACAGGCTGAGTTTGTGCATTCATACAGCAGTCATTAAGCATCTTCCCCGGGTCAGTCGTGGGCCAGGCTCCTAGGAGACCTAGATTAATAAAACCCGATGAGGTGGAGAGAGCAGCCGAGCAGGGACGGCTAGTGGAGCAAGTGTGTTGAGAATGTGGAGAACTGCACGTGGTTCACTGTTGCTGGAACAGGTTTGTAATCACTGGGGAAGGAAGAATATCGGGATGAATGTGAAATAGCATTTACAACAAGGTCACATATAAATAAGTTCAGAATATGTTAAGTGCTAATTGAGGACATATGTGCTCAGGGTAAGAGAATAATCAGGGCCTGTTGGAGGAAATCATGGAGTTAGATCCTGAAGGAAACAAAAGTCTGAAGTAGTAGAAAGTGAAGTGAGAGGGCGTTACAGTTTGGCAGATTGTTATGTAAAAAGGTGTGGAGATTCTTAGTAAGCACTGGCTGCTGTAACAAAATACCACAGACTGGGTGAGGACCCTCCTCTTGGGTTGTAGATGGCCACCTTCTTGTTATGTCTGAGAGGGACAGGGGGAGAGAGGGGGAGAGGGGGAGGGGGAGGGGCAGAGGGAGAGGAAGATTATCTTGTGTCTCTTCCTCTTTTTATAAGGGCATTAATCCCGTTAGGAGGGGTCATGCTCACATGACCTTTCTGGGTGGTACAGAAGTAAGCTCTGGTGTCTCCTCTTGTTACAAGGACACTAATCCCATCAAGGAGGCTCCACCCTCATGATCTCACCTCATTAGCTCCCAAAGGCCCTCACCTCCAAATAGCATCATGCTGGGGCTTAGAGCTTCAACCTATGAATTTGGGAAGGAACACAGTCAATAACAGGTGGAACGAAGTAAAGGAATGTCTGGTTTTAGAGTCAAAGAAAGTGAAATGTATTGAGGTTTTTGGTCAAGGGAAAAAAGAAGGAATTGTTAATGGGACACCCTTAGAAGCCAAGTTCTAACATAAATTTACTTTGTAGCTGCTACAGAATCAGTCTGTATCTCCTTTGTCCTGTAGGCATTGGGAGCAAGGAAAAGGAGGCAAAAACCCAGCAGGCAGACCTCAAGGGGGCACTGGCTCGGGTGACGTCAGAGAGGTTTGGGGAAACCGCTCTCCAGAGCCGTGAGCTTGGAAGAACCTGTGAGCAGGAGCCCTGTAGCTCTGTGGGAAACGTGCCAGGGCCGCCTCCTCCCCAGCATGGTGTCATACCCCTGCCCGATGACCTCAAGACCCATAGCTCCTTCTGGAAGCCTTTTCAGTGCCCCGAGTGTGGAAAGGGCTTCAGTCGGAGCTCAAATCTTGTCAGACACCAGCGGACCCACGAAGAAGAGAAATCCTATGGCTGCGTCGAGTGTGGGAAAGGGTTCACTCTGAGAGAGTACCTCATGAAGCACCAGAGAACCCACCTGGGAAAGAGACCCTATGTGTGCAGCGAGTGCTGGAAGACCTTCAGTCAGAGGCACCACCTCGAGGTCCACCAGAGGAGTCACACGGGGGAGAAGCCCTATAAGTGTGGTGACTGCTGGAAAAGCTTCAGCCGGAGACAGCATCTTCAGGTGCATCGGAGAACTCACACTGGGGAAAAGCCCTACATCTGCGAATGCGGCAAGAGCTTCAGCAGGAACGCCAACCTGGCTGTGCACCGGCGAGCCCACACCGGGGAGAAGCCATACGGGTGCCAGGTATGTGGGAAACGGTTCAGTAAAGGAGAGCGGCTGGTCAGACACCAGAGGATCCACACTGGGGAGAAGCCCTACCACTGCCCTGCCTGTGGGAGGAGCTTTAACCAGAGGTCCATCCTCAATCGGCACCAGAAAACTCAGCATCGCCAGGAGGCCCCAGTACAGTAAGGGTGCCCTGCGGAAATGCTCCTTTTTTGCTAATGGAAGGTGTGGAGAAGGCGTGACCTTCCAGGACCCCCAAGTGGAGGGAGACCTCTTTGGAGGATGCACTCATCTTTACTCACTGAAGGGCTTTGTGGGGGCGTCGAGGAATGATGGGGTGCAGAATGGCACTTTGACCCATTTTGTTCCCACTCATTCTCAGACAGGAAAAGGGCCAGGACTGGTGTATTCTGAGTTTCCAGAGAGCACAGCTCCTCACCTCCCTTATCCAAGTGGTGCTAACAATTTCTCTTAGCATCTTCTGGGGAAATGTCCTGAGTTTCAGTTCAGGCTGAGGTTTTTCTCCTTCAGTGGCATGTTTGTATCCACCTCCTGAGCAAGTCTGGTATCAAGGCAAAGTTTGGTCCCATGTTGGCAGCTTGAACCTCGTTTTTCTTAGGACTGTATCCTGCCTGCAAGATCATTAGCTCAGACTCTGTCTCCCTTTCTCCCTCCACTCTTTTCCATTTAACGCGTATTTATTGAACACCTACTATATGCCTGGTCTGGGAATACAGTGGTGAACGGGACAGATGAGGCCTGGTTCTCCCAGAGCTTGTGCTACAGCACTGGAAGCACACGAAACCCTCAACGACCGAAAGTCATTCTAAGTTATGTCTGTGGTGAGTGCCGTGCGAGAGGATGTCCTTGTGTTGAATCTTCCTTCCCCATGGGGATGGCTCAGGCAGCCTCGTTTACTTTATTTGTAGCCCCTGGTCTCTGTAACATTCTACCCTCATTTGTATTTCCCTACTCCATTCCTTGTACTATAACAGCTGTCCCATGTCTGTTAGGAAATTGATATTTTGCTATTGATCACTGAATAAACAGAGTATTTTAAAAAACATTCAGTTCTGTATAAAGATCGAATTAAATTAGTCTGGAAGATGAACTGGTATTAATATCCTACATTTGATGGCACTTTGCAGTATATAAAACGCTTTTCTCTGTATTCTCACTTGGCTCATTCCACAAATGTTCATTGAGGCCTGATAATGTGCCTCATTGAATTCTTCTAGGTGCTCGAGATACATCAGTGGATAAAACGGGGACAATCCCTGACCTTGTGGAGCTTAAGTTTTAGTGAATGTATTTGATCTTCAGAACCACCCCAGGTGGAACTCCAGGGTTGCTCCTGTAAACCCTCTGGACCTGGAGTCTAAGCCTATACCTCAGTCCTGTCAGCTTCTTGCCCTGAAATGCGTACACCACCTACATCTTGTTACTGATCTCATCCTTGGTGCATCTAGGTCCTTGTCATCTGAGAGGTGCTTGGGGTCCTGAATGCCAGCTGGAGATGATGAGATGGTGGCAGCCTGTTTTGCATGAGTGCCAATTTAGGAAAAATAAAGATGTCTGTAGGTATTTAAAAAAATACAATTCTTTAAAAATGAGAAGTTGTATTTGTAACTGTTTCAGCTTTCTTATGTTAGTTTTGCCATCACTCTGGAAACTGAGTAACCAGAATGGACTGCAGCGCAGTATAGTAATGCTGTGCCTCTGAACGCTGGCTGCTGAGTGAGTTAGTCCTGACAGTGTATTATAAGTTAGTTTGTATTTTGAGATTATACTATAATTGCAAGATGTGATTTGTCTCATGGTGCTTCTTCTTATATTCTTTTACTGGGATTTTTTTTTCCATTTTTCATTGTAAATAAGATAAATGGTAATGATGTTAACAGAGTTGCATTACTCAATCCACTTTGAAACACATTATCACCCATTTCTTGGCAGATAGCCACGGTGTTTAATTTTGATTTAGCAAATGACCTCCTGGCCTCTCAGCTCTCCCCGTGGGGCTCCTCTCTCTCAGACGCTGGGCTACTGCTACTTCTCAGCAACATCAAAGTTCAGATGCAAAATCAGCTCTTTTTTCCCCATTTCCCAGACAAGCCAGGCAAGGCTTACAGCCACCTGGCAGCCAAACCCAATGGAAAGCTTTTGCTAAGCCTTTGGCTTCTAGTCTGTAGGACACGGGGTCTGACCTGGCCTGAGTTTGGCCTTCTCTAGGAGGTCTGTATTCCAAAGCTAGGTTGGAAGGCATGAGGCTGCCATGGGCTGAGACTTGCTCATCAGTGGTCTTTCTGTCTACCTGAATAAATTGTAGATTCTCTTTGGTCATAGGCTTAGCCAAACAGGCCTCTGGGTTTTCAGCCAGTTGGAATCTCTTGGGAGAAGCTTCGGTAGGAGCCGGGTGGGAGTCTTTCCCTCTTGGGCTCCCCTGTCTGCTTTGAGACCAAAGCTTATGGATGATGCCTCCAAAAAGCATCAAAAGAGAATTTTTCCCATGGAATTATAGTAGCCTTATTTTTGATATCTATTCAAATGTCAAATATTTTATTTTCTGTATTTTTCTATATAGAAATTTTTTATAATAGAAAATTTCAAACTATATAAGTGAATGCTCATATATTCATTGTTCAACTTTAACCATTATAAACTCGTAGCCAATCTTGTTTCATCTCTACCTCTGCCTCTTCCCCATCTTCCTCCCGCCCTGAAGTATTTTGGAACAAATCCCAAATATTGTTGTTTATATTTCAGTATGTACCTCTAAAGGGTAAGGACCCCTTAAAAAAAAACCCCACAATATTATTATACCTAAAAAAATTAACAATTCCTTCATTCCCAATTAATTAAAAAAAACACATAATTTATTAAAAGCTTCTTTAAGATCCAAGTAAGATCTATAAATTGTAGTTTGTTGCTTTATTTTCTAAGTCTAATAATCAATAATTCCTATCCCTTTTTTCCCTTGAAATTCATTCATTGATGCAACTCGATTATTTATGCTGTAGAGTTTCTTGCATTTTGAATTTTGTTGTTTGCATACCCATAGCATTAATTTAATATAGTTCTCTCCCCTCTTTGTTAACTAAAAGCATAGGTCCAGAGGTGTAACCAGATTCATATTTCACATTTTGGCAAGAACACATTATAGATGGTGGCGTGTCTGGTTATTTCTCATTATATGATGTTAGGAGCCTACATCCATTTCTTTCTTTAATTCTATAAATGATTCTTCACTTATTAGCTGGAATGCTTTTGTAACAAATTTCCCCTCATTAACTGTTAGGTTACTCTTACATATAGTTCATAGAGGACAGGAAATGCCTGAGTCTTCCTTCCCTTTATTTACCTGTTTTCACAGTGATGATCTGGTTGCTTCCTTTAAAAGTGATCAGTTATATTTTTTAAATCAAAACGCATTCATGGATTTAAACCAATCCATTTTATTTATTGATGCTTAGATCATTTTACCTATGTCCAGTGGGAGCCCCTTCAGCCTGACTCCTGATTCCTTTTGACACAACCCTAAGCATCTTTGATAGCTTCTTTGCTTTCTGGGATGACAAGATGTTACAAGCTCATCTTGTGTAAGCTCATCTTGTACATTTCCTGCCCCTTTTGAGAGTGAAAGGAAGTGCTATTAATTATGTCAGGACAATGGTGTAAACTGGGACTCCAGGGCACACAGGGACATTTGGTCATCTTATATGCAGCCCTCACTGTGTATGATGGGGTGTTGCAGTTCCCTTACGTGGGGTAGTGCTATGTACTTTCAGGGCCTGGCTGCATGTGCCATGCTGCTGTGTTAACGAGGAAGGGTGCCACTCCCAGGGGTATGACTTTTGTAAGAGAAACCCCTTTTTATCCCTTCGCTGGTGACAGAACCAGGTAACTTTCTGCCCAAGGTCTGTCCTGGGGAGTTACTGCCTTAAAAAATTGCTTCTCAAAATGTATGTTGTCTGCATACATGTTGTCTGCAGGCTGATTAACTATGCTTAAATACTTGCAGTACCTGTTTTATCTCAGGTAGGGACAAGTAGAAGAACCTTTGTTTCTTGAAAAAATAAGCCGGTTTCAAGTCCGGTCCCTCGACACTCTGCAACACAAGTTGACTTTACCCACTTCTGAGACAGGAAAGTAACTGGCAGAACGTGTTTCTCTAGAGTCTACTTGCTATCGTAAACTCTGCCAGAGTTTCTCAGCCTTGGCGCTATTGACATTTTGTGCCCGATAATTCTTTGTTTTGAAGGCTGTCCTGGCTGTTATGTGCATTGTAGGAGGTTTAGCAGCATCCCTGGCCTCAGCATACTAGATGCCAGTAGCATCTCCCAATTGTGACAACTAAAGATGTTTCCAGACATTGCCAAATGTCCCCTGGAGGGCAAAATTGACCCTAGCTGAGAACCACTTGCTCTTAGCATTCAGGAAGCAGCTGAAGCGGGTTAGATGGTTCAGCTCTTTAAAGAAAGGACTGGAATTCATCCTAACCTTGAAGCCCCAGCCTAATTTCTAGAAAACAAGGAGTTTTACTAGAGATCACTTGGGTTGAATGTCATGTTGCCAAGCAGAGCCAACAGCTGTTGAAGTAGAATCTCAGGATAGGGTCCTAGAAATCTGGAACAAGTGACCCAGGTGGTTCCTATGCAGGCAGCCTGGCTCGTCTTTGGGTTCCTTTCAGGCAGGCACCTGTCACGAAGCCTCTGCATCACAGTGAGTAAGTGTGTGTGCCTATTGGGGGCCACTTAAGCTCAGTGGAGGCTCTTCCAACCTTTTTTTCTCCTCCGTAATAAGGTATTCAAGGCTCACAGTAGACAGTAAATATTTGAATGAATGAGAGGCCTCAATTTCTACCTTTTTTAGTAGCTAGAAGGCTCTCATGAGGGTGCCTTGGGAGGAAAGAACACTACAGCAAGTTGCCCCCGTGGCTCTTCCGATCTGACAGTCATCTCTAGCTGTTTTGCCACCAACTGCGGTTACATCAAATTTGCTTAGAAATTCTACAAGCCAAAGAAATTAGGGCTTCCTAAAAGTTTGTATTCCTACCTTGCCTTATTTTTTTCTTTATTATGTCAGTGAAGGACATACCCTAGAGATTTTCCAACCCATCCCCAGGATTGACACGTTTCAATAAAAAATTTCAGTAAAAATTTGTTACGATGTGGGGATGGTAGGCAGTATTCTTCCTTGTGTTTGCCGCTGGGAATTTAAAGTGCCAGGAAAGTGAGGATGGAAAGAGTTGTGCCTTGAAAAGCAGAGGGACTCTGGAGAGGCAATTTGGTTTTCTGGAAGAGCAAATAGTTTCCAGTAAAAGGACTGCCCTTGCTGCCACATGCCCTAGCCACAGCTTCATCTAAGTGGCCACAGTCCAGGAAGTGCAGCAAACCCAAGAGTTTGCTTCATATGTTTTCCCATCCTGCTTAAAAAACATAGTCTCTTGAGAAGGTGGTAGTTTAGCTTTTAAATGGAGACAGAGAAAAATAGGTGGTAGAAGTCTGTATTTGCCTTCTTGACTCCCACCTCCAGAAGCTATTTCAGTATTATAGTATCTCCATGTCTGGGAAAAATGTTAAGTGAATCTGGGTAAAGGATGTATAGGTATTTTGCACTATTCTTATTGTGACTTTTTTGTAAACTTGAAATTATTTTCATATAAAAATTTAAAAAATTTTAAAATTTTAAATTAGAATTGTTAGATGTGAAATAGAATTATTAGATGTTGGGGACTGGTCTTTAGACGGCAGGTCAGGGTTGAAAGCCCAGTTTTTTGTTTCTTTAAATTCAGCTGATATGCTGGCAATTAGGCACCTAGAAAGCATTAGCTCGACACCCCTAGTGTGTGATAGAGTTTATGTACCACCCAGTGATCGTGGGTGTACATCTGGAAGCTCCCCCAACACCAGGCTCTAAGAAACCTCGCAGGAGCTCAGCTCCAGCCCACATCCAGTGTCTTCACCTACTGTTAGATAAGCAGGAGCTGTTAGACCTGGAGACCCACAACTTTCCAGTGTCCTCACCGTTCCCTAGCTTCTCTGCCCTCCCCTACGCCAAAGGGGCCCCAGATACCTCTCTGGTAAATCCCACCTGACTCTGATCACGCGTCTGCATTGAAGTACTTTATATTTCAGAAAACTCCCGGGGGAGCAGTAGGGCAGATAACTAGATCACGAGGGGTTTGACTCTAGAGGATCATTTATTCGTAGAAGAATGGCACCTGACTCAAAAGATGTAATCCAGCTCCATTGTTTTAGAACTTTCCCTTGCTTTGCATGATACTGCAGAGGACATTGCTGCCTCTGGGTGGTACTCAACACTCAGTAAAACCAGCTCTATCAGCCTGCTGATGTGTATTTACAGTTTTGCTAGTGGTGGAGTTGGCAAGTCCCTTAGTCATACTTAGTGCTCATGGTGAAAACTATCCTTAGGATATTCTATGAAGGTTTTGTCCTTCTTGCTGTTAAATTAATTAAACAGGGAGACCATTAGACTGAGGGGGTTCTAATGCCTTGGAAGCCTACGTAAGCAAACCAAAACCTAAGCCTGTAAATGCCTCAAGGTTGAGAAATGGAAACCTAAGGACAGCCAATCACAAACAGCCAACTAGGCTTTCCCATATGAGGCAACCTTAAGCTATAGCTAGATAATTCCCTTGCTTTGCTCCCATGTCTCCTCTATAAATGTCTTGCCCCTACCTCCTGTGGGTGGAGCACCACTTCCAGTTTTTCAGGTTTGGTGCTGCCTTAATGGAATCAGTTTTTGCTCAAAGAAACTCTTAAAATTTTTAATATGCTTCAGTTTATCTTTTAACAGTGCTTTTCAACAGAGATTCTCTAAGTGTTATCTGAAGACCTCTTACATCAAAATCACCTGGGGAACTGGTTTAAAATGTATTTGGGGAAAAAAACAAATAAAAAAATAAAATGTATTTGGGGATGGAGCAGTTTTCCACTGGAACCTAGGAATCTTCATTTTACTCAACTCCTCAGGTGATAATAATACACATAAATTTCGAGAAGGATTGCTCTACCATGTGGAACACTAATGGATCCTGAAGTCTCCCCCACCAGCCCAAAGCAAATGGGAGACGGCCCTACAGAGGAGCAGCCAGGCATAATCTTTGTAGCAAAGTGCTATTTCACTACTTTCAGCTGGGAGTCGTAACACATGAATCTCTTCAAAGATGCAGCTTAGTTACATCCTGATCTCTCACTAGAAAAAGACTGAATTTTTCTTTTGGTCAGAAATCCATTCACTGCTATGTCTCAGCACTCAGCACAGTGCCCAGCTCAATAAAGTTGCTTAATAAAGATTTCTTCAATGAATCTCTGCCTTTTGCAGTAGTTACCTAAGATCTCCTTCTCTGCCTGGTGCCCCCTCCCTAATTTTCATGGTGGTTACTGCTCTACTCCACTTTCCTCTGGGCATTCCAGCAGTGCAGCTCTGTGGAAGATGCTTGAATTCTGATATAGATGAGGTTGTGCTTATCTGTGACTGGGTGCTGGGCTGGGCATGGAGAACACAGCAAAGCAGGTGTGACGGAGCTGGGAGATACGAGTGTTGCAGAGGATTCAATAGGGACTCTTTAACAGAACCATGTCTGTGAGTTGCTCTGAAATCTCAGTCAGTAAACCTTTAACAATATCCTTTTAAGTAAACTGATAGCTCTTTGTTCTGCATAACTATAGAGGAGAACTCGGGGTGTTGAGGGCATCGATCGGGAGACCACTGGAATAATACAGGAGAGTTTGGGAAAGAGGCACAGCTTCTGTGACTGACAATCAGTCCCAATTCAGAAGTTGGGCTCAACAGCAGACAAGACTGGATTCTAGATAGTTTGGAATCTCTATTCAAGAAAAAAAAATCTTCCCTTTTGCTTTCATTTGAATGAGGTGGTGTTTTCTCTTATTTTACCTTGGCTTCTTAGTAAAATATCTTAAGATGTAATTGTTTTATACTTGACTAAAGTAAAGGAATGTCCTGATTTGTTGAAGGAAAACAAAATAAAGGGGAGGACACCTGGGAGGGGAAGAGTGAGTGCGGGGCCATTTGTGGATTCCACTGTCACTTTTTGTTGGGAGAGGCCATCATGAAGGGCCTGTGTCCTTTATTATGCCGAGATGGCAAAAATAATTGTCCTTTCTCACTCCACTGTATCTTTTCTCAGTTTTAATATCTGTTTTCCCAGCCACCTTCTATCTGAAATGTTCTATTGTCCCACCTAACCTACTATGTTTACATGGAGCTGACTCTAGGAGTCATCTAAGGGGAGATCCATTCCTCTGCTGCAACTTTTATGGATCATATCATGGTCAGAATCACTCAATTCGTCTGGAAAACACTGACACCATATCTTAACATTGGATGCTTACTCAGTGTGTATTATATTCTTGCATTTCATTTTCCTTTCCTAATTTAGTGACTGTAGCCGCAAAATAGACAAAAGGAATTAGTATAACCCTAAATGAGAGCCAGGTAGCAAAGACATGCAGCTTTCCACTGAAGACTTTTAATAAGATTTCAATCGTTTTTTTATCTCTTAGTTTGGATGTGGAGAAATTGGAACCCTCATGCACTGTTGGTGGGAATGTAAGATGGCACAGCTGCTGAGGAAAACAGTATAATGGTTCCCCCAGAATTAGCATGTGACCCAGCAATTCCACTTCTGGGTATATACCCAAAAGAAAGCAGGGACTAACAGAGTTATTTGTACATCTATGTTCATAGCAGCATTATTCACAATAGTCAAAAGGTAGAAGCAACCCAAGTGTCCCTCAATGGAACTAGATAAATGTGGTCCATCCATACAATGGAATATTATTTAGCCTTAAAAAGGAAGGAAATATTGACACATGCTACCACATGGATGAACTTTGAAGACATTGTGCTAAGTGAAATAAAAGGACGAGTACTGTATGATTCCACTTATATGAGGTATCTAGGGTAGTCAAATTCATGGAGACAGAAAGTAGAATGGTGACTGCCAGGGGCTGGGAGCAGAGGGAATGGGTAGTTGTTTAATGGGTACAAAGTTTCAGTTTTGCAAAATGAAGAATTCTATGGAGGGATGGGGTGATTGTTGCATAACAACGTGAATGTACTTCATGCCACTGAACTGTATACTTTAAAATGTTAAGAAGGTAAATTTATGTTAAATGTATTTTACCACAATTAAAAAAAAAAAGACTGAGGAATGTGCATTGTCTTTATCAACTTGGAGAATCATTGGTGACATTGGTGAGAGCAATTTTAGTGGCACAGTGGGAGGAAGCCAGATTCCAGTGGATTGTGAATCTCTTCCTTGAATTTTAACTCATGTAAACGAGTACCTACTTTAAGTTTGAATAGGCATCATCTCAAACTTATCACATACAAAATCAAATGCCTTGTTCTCTCTCCACCTTCCAAACCTACCTCTTCCTCATCTTAGTGATGGGTCCTCCATCCTCTCAGTTCCTTAGGCCAAGCTCAGAGCCATCTCTCTCATTCCCCACATCCAAACCATCACCCAATCCTGTTGGCTCTACTGTCAAAACAGAGAGTCTGGCAGCTTCTACTACCTCCAACACTTTCAGATCCGAGCCACCATCTTCTGTCTTGGACTATTTAAGTAGCCTTCTAATTAATCTCCCTGCCTCTATTCTTTCCTCTCTATAGTCTCGTCACCATATAAGAACCAGATTATCTTTAAAAAATATAAATAAGATTATTTCACTTCTCCATTCAGAACTTTCCAAAGGCTTCCCTTCTTGGAGTAAAAACCAAAGTTCTTACTTAGCTAACAGTTCTTCCTGAAGCATGTTGGCCAGCATGCCAAGAATGCTCCCACTTGGGGGCTATGCTCTCATTGTGCTCTTTGCCTAAAATCTGCTTTCTCAAGACCTTCACACAATTTTATCTCTCTCTTCACGTGAGTTTCTCTTTTGAGAGACCTTTCCAAACTACCTGTGATGTTTTAAAAAACATGTCTGCAAATTCTTTGATGTTCTTCCCATCAAGAGATAGAGTCTAACTCCTCTCTTCTTGACTATTGTCTGGCTTCAGTGGCTCACTTCTAACAAATAAAACATGAAGGCAGTGATGCTGTATTACTCCTCAGGCTAGGTCATAAAAGGTGGTACTTGGGATGCTTGCCCTTGGAACAGAGCCACCATGCTGTGAGGAAGCCCACGTCACATCAACAGGCCACACAGACATATTTGCAACAACAGCCCCACCTGTGGTCAGCAGACAGCCAGCATCAACTGTCAGACATGTGAGTGAGGAATCCTTCAAGATGCCTCCAGCTCAAGCCTGTTTGACTGCAACCACGTGAGAGGTCCTGAGGGAGAGTTGCCTTGCTCAGCCCAGTCATCCTCAGAAGTGTGAGGGAGAAATGATTGCTGTTATTTTAAGCCACTAGAGTTGGGTGGTTTGTTATGCAGCAATAGGTGACTGAAGCACAACCCTCCCAATCTCCCTGACCTGGATTTATTTTTCTTTATAGCACTTAAAGCTCTCTGACATATTATGTGTGTATTTGTTCTTTTTTTCTGCTCTCCTTCCCTTTGCCCTGGAACAGCAGCTGCATGAAAGCAGAAACTGCTTTGTTTGCTGATATGTCTGTAATGCCTAGAACAGTACCTGGTACATAACTATCACTTGAGCTCAAATTGTATTTGTTAAATGGATGTACCAGTAGCCTTCTAGTGTGGAGAAGGCATCCAGTGTGAACAGAGGAAGTACTGGAGTGACAGTGTTACAGGACTTGGAAAGTGCCATGTAGAAGATATTTATTATTATCATTGATGATATTTCCACTTTCTTACTAGTAGTCCTTAATAATGCTATTTTTAAAATGTGGACAATGGAACTATTTTCCTCATTCTGTTCTTCTTAAACACTTTATTTTTAAAATGGAAATGAACATTCTAGTGTGTTCACAGGATTGGGTTTGTGCTGCCAAGTCTGTAAGGGTGGCTGGGCTTCCGAACTTTTTATAGTTGACCTGTGTGCAGGATGAGGAAGAGAATGTTCCTGCCCATTTACCCCTCAGAAAACAGCCTCCAGGCCAGCACTAGAGTCAGTCTGAAAAGGTGTTTGCTGTGACAGAAGGGTTACCTTACCCTGTGCCCTTCCTTGGAAGAGAAGCCTCAGAGCCAGAAAGCCTCCTCACAACCCACCGATGAGGAAGGTAAGTTGACGGTCTTTCATATTTATTCATTGCTGCCCCTCTTTTCTTCTTTCCTTGTTCAATAATTTTTTTTTTTTTTACCTTGGAGCCCAACATTGTATTATTCACCATTATAGCAAATGCATATTAAAGGAAGACCTCTCCTCCGTACGACGGCACATCATTTATACATGTTTGGGTGAGATTTTGTTGCTTTTATTGTGGTTTTATGTCAGAGACCTAGGGAAGCCCAAATCCGGGCCTGCCAATCTTCCTAACTCCTGAGGGCTCCCAAGGAAACAATATGCTCAAGGAACAATAGCAAACTTTGAGCCAAAGTACTATTTTGTTAGTATCTGAGTTACACCCAATAATCTCCGTTGTGGGCTCACCAGTAAAAGGTGAGCTGGAAAGTAGTGTAGGCTTACCTTGCTTCCCACTGTCAGCCCCAAATCTCAATTGATGACCTGCATTCTCAGGCATGGTGTGGAGAGAGAGAGAAAGGGGTGACTGGACCCCAAGTGGGGACTCCGTGCAGACACACGAATAGGAGAGGACTACTCGGGCCAGGTGGAAGGAAGGGAGCTTCACTGTGACCCTTCAGAGCACACCGTCCTTCATAAAATATGGACCTGTGAACTCCTTGGGCTCTGATCAACCGGATTGGTAACTCTTTTTCCTTGGAGGGGATGGGGAGACATAAAAGGTATGGGTTAAGGCAAAATCATGGGGAGAAAGGCCATAAGTGTTCTTTCTCCAGTGTTTATCGTCATTGTCATTGTCATCATCATCCATAGCAGCATAACTTTTATTGAGTCATTATTTTGAACTAGGCAGCATGATAAGAGTCTTCTGAGGATGAGTTTATTAAGATGGCCAGGACCTTTTATAAAATTTAAAAACAATAGTTTTTAACAAACCCAACAATCCTGTTTGGAGTGGAGTTGGGGTGAACATGATCATGCAAAGCAGAGTAGGAAATGGGTTGTAATAGAATGTGAATTATATGGAGTTCCAGAGGAGAGAAAATACTTCCTTTTGGTTGGGGAGACGAGTTAGTTTCATGAAGGACATGGTATTTTATCTGAGCCTTGAAGGACAACTAGAATTTTGATAGAAACAGGTAAGATGGGCCTGCTGGAACAGCATGAGTATGGACTGAAAAAGCACAGTGTGTTGGGTAGAATGGTGAATTTCAGATGGACTGGAGTCAAATGGCTCGTGATTGGAGGGGCCAGGACTAGATGCCAGTTGTTACAACTTTCTGTGTGATGCTCTTTTCAGCTCTACCACACTCCTTGCAGCTTGGATATTACCCTACTGGACAAGAGCCACATGCAACTTCTCCAGCCATAAACTCATTTTTATGAGGCCTTTCCCCTTTGCCTGCTTCTCCAGGTCAACTCATGGAGAAGCACATTCATAAGGATTATGATGTCCTATTCCCTTACATTCTTCATATCCAGAGAACCAACTCTAAGTCTAGCCTCTCTTCTCTCTTTATCATGTCTTTCCTAAGAGAAAAAAAACCATATAAGCAGGACAGTGTGGGGCCTGCTTAGGTGCTCAGTGGAGACAGTCACTACAGGCATTCTGATACAAGTAGCTAGAGCTATGGAATTCCACCCAGCAGGATCCAAGGCCAAGAGTGGGATAGCTTCAAGGAGAGCTGTAGACCTGTCCCCAGAGCTAGGTTCAACCCAGAATGTGGGGATGGTGGTTGAGGAAGTGGGGGTACAGCAGAGTTTGGAAATTGGGGTGCATGAGGGTTAAGGATTTGAGGAACTGTGGGGGTGAGTGGGGGCCTACAGAGGACATCCCTTTGGCATAGGCTATCAGCACAGGTCACAGACTCCTGTGAATTCATCTTTTTCACGTGGAATGTACAGCCTTTTCAACTCTCCAGAAGACCTGCAGATAAAGCTCATTTGCATCTGTTTATATGGTTCTATCTTGAGGGGAGAGTTTATTCCCCTCTCAGTAGTTTGGGCAGTCTACAGGGGCCAAGAAATTTCAGACTTGCAAATTACTTATGGAGCAATGAGAAGATTCCCTGGCTATGGTGACAGCCCAGGACAATGAGGTCTGTGTTCCTCTTGCCCTCTGTGTGGAGCCTGTCCCTGGGGTTCATCCTCTTCCCAGCACAAAGACCCTGAGGGGGAACTCTGCTGTCACAACCCACAGGATAAAGCCTTCATGCTGAACAGTTTCCTTAGAGCTCCCTTCATGTCCTTGTTCCTCAGGCAGTAGATGAAGGGGTTTAGCATGGGGGTGACCACCATGTACATCATTGAAGCCAGTGAATCCTTGTCAGCTGAGTGGGAGGATGAGGGACTCAGGTAGACCCCTGTGATGGTCCCATAGAAGAGGATGACTACAGTGAGGTGGGAGCCACAGGTGGAAAAGGCCTTTTGTTTGCCCTGGGCAGATGGGACCCTGAGCACAGCAGGCACAATGTGGATGTAGGAGATGAGAATGCTGAGGAAGGGTATGAGGACGATCAAGACCCCCACCAGCAGAATCATGAGCTGGTTGAGGTGGATGTTGGAACAGGAGAGCTGGAGCAGGGGAACAAGGTCACAAAAGAAGTAAGGGATGACGTTGCTGGCACAGAACTCCAGCCGAGCCATGAGGAGGGTGTGTAGCAGGGAGTGGAAGCTGGCAATGAGCCAAGAGCTCCCCAGCATCAGGGCAGAGATTTGTAGACTCATCATGGTGGAGTAGTGCAGGGGGTGGCAGATGGCCACATAGCGGTCATAAGCCATTGCTGTCAGGAGGAAGTTGTCCATGTTGGCAAGCAAAATGCAGAAGTAGACCTGGGCTAGGCAGCCGCCATAGGAAATGGACTGAGTCTGTGTCTGGATGTTCAGAAGCATCTTGGGGACTGTGGCGGAGATGAAGCAGAAATCCACCAGGGAGAGGTTGCTGAGGAAGAAGTACATGGGCGTGTGGAGGTGGGAGTCTGAGCCAATGGCCAGGATGATGAGCAAGTTCCCTGCTGCCCCGACCAGGTACATGAGGAGGAAGAGCCTGAAGGTCAGTTCCTGCCCCTCAGGCTGGCTGGGAAGACCTAGGAGGATGAACTCAGAAGCACTTGTGTGGTTTTCTCTCTTCATGGTCGGCTGGTTCTGCTGGAAGATCCAGACCAAGCACAGGCTATAGAGAGGGTGGAGGTACCCATGCTTTCCTCCATCCCTCATACAATCTCTCAACTCACATCTGGCCACATCTCAGTGTTCATTGGGTACAAACCCAAAGAAAGGCTCTCTACCTATCAAAGGAAAAGCTTCAACCAGGGAGTCCTGTGGCCCCAACAGACCCCAAAGTCAGGGTTTTAATTATTTCACCACCAAAATACTGCTGATCCTGAACCCTGCAAAACCCCATCTGCCATCCTTCTAAGGAGAATCCTTGTGACATATGGCTGGTACTCAGTGGGGGCAACAATGAGTGGGTTACTTAGGATATCTTAGCCCCCCAAATTTCCATCATACTCTCATTCTTTGATATGAGCAATTGATGTCTTCTCGGTGTTAAGTAAAAAGCTATAGAAAGGTAGTTTTCTCCTACTCCCAGTAAGATTGCCAACTGAAGGCCCTTTCTATACAGAATTCTGGAACCACAATGGCACACAAGTAGAACCAGAGGGTAGTATTTGTAAATGCCCTCCTTCCCCACAAACCGCCTTCCCCTCCAATATTTTATGTCTCCTTGGTCCCCTACCCACACAGAGCCAAGGGTTCAGGGTGCTCTGGCTGCCACTCATCATGGACTTTGGGCCACCTTGGTCCTGGTGATGATGCTGTCGGTTGGAGTGGGTCAGAGCAAGCCTGTACAGAAGAGCCTGCTGATTGGGACAGCTCAGCCAGCCCTTCTGTCTGGGCGTACCCAGGAAGGGACTTGCCTCTGAAGGGTAAGAGTTGCCTCTGCAGATAACAAAGAGAAACTACCGGTGTAACATTGCCCAAAGTAACATAGTTGGCAGTAGGGCAACGCAGGGGCCCCACTAAGTTGGAGTTCATAATAGTTCAGTGCGATCTCAGCTGAAGTTTCATTAGATATAATATAAATTATGTTTCACTGCTTTACAAGACATAGTGAGTTGGGATTTGTGTCCTATGAGAATGTAAATCATAAAGAGGGAGGGGAGAAAGAAGGAACTGAGTTAGTGTGCTGATTGGTGACAGGGGAAATCAGTCTGGAACAGCTCTGGGAGTGGGTTTATGGCCATATGGGAACTGGGCAGGGAGTGAAAGGGGGGAAACGGTCTTGGGAGGCTGACTTTGCCCATGCCACGATTTTGCTGAGGTAGAGCCTGCTTGGAGCTAAGGAACTGACCCGTGCAGTTGGGCAGGGTAGAGTAGGAATGGAGATTTCGGCTGTGCAGCAGGTCCCAGCTGAGTTCTTGGCCTGTGTTGAGAGCTATGCCTTAGTATGGAAAATACATGACTCATTTTGAATTAATGTTTTACTGATGTGGTATTTTTAAGGATTCAAGTATCTGGTGATCCCAAGGCATGAATCTTTGGATAAAGGACAAACTAAGAGAGAAACACAGGATCCTAAGAGGAGAGAAATCGGGTGAAAAGTGAAAATGAAGGAAACATATATTTAACACGGTTGAGATCTTCATTTGATCAGTCCCGATTAAAAGAGCTCTTTACTGGTGATCTGAGAGATAAGAAAACAATAAAGGACATTGTTCTCCTCCCCAAGGAGCTTCTAGTTGAATGTAAAATCTTCACATGGGAAACAGCCCTTAGACTAGGAAGCTGGCGTTTATTGAGCTCCTGCTGTGTGTCACATGCAGGGCCAGGCATGTGCATGCATGAGCATGTATTTTATTTAATCCTCACGACAACCTATATCAGGTAGGCATTTATATCCTTGTTTTACAGATGAGTAAACTGATACTGAGAGGGTTTGAATAATTTCCCCCAAAGACATCAGGGTTTGATTCCAGGTCAGTCTGATTTAAAGTGGTGCTCTTTCAATTTCACTGATTTGATTTTCGCAGAAAGACCAAAGACGTGCTACCGGGTAAACTTTAACTTGGGGCTTCTGTGCACATGGATCAGGGAGTCCTGGGTGACCAGGATAGGGACTGGAGAAAGCAGAGCAGGTTGGATGGGCCAGGGACGTGGTGGGAGGGATTGCCTGTACCCGGAGAGAGGACTTGAGTGGCAGCACAGATTCTGAGACTGACAAACGCACGTTAGTAGGAGTGTGTGTGGTGACAGAAGCTCTGTCCCTTCCTTGACTAATACTCCTTTCAAAACAGGGCCACTCCATCCTCCTTTTTCCTGCCCATGCTCCCACTTTCCCAGGGATATGAGAGAAGAAAATTTTCTTGTTACTACTTCCCACTTATTAGGAAAATACTCTTCCCAAGTACTCCTATTTTAAGAACACCAAAACTAAGAGAATCTAACATAAAGCAGAAAGGATTCTTTCCCCTAGCTTCTGGATCATTCCTGTCAGCATGAAGACATCTAGTTTTAAAAATCCACCCTTGACTCACATTCCTCTTTAGCTGTCAGCTCATTTCTCTACCTCTCCTTTCCACAAAAGTCCTCAAACCGTGGTCAGTCCTCATTCTCCGCTTCCCCGCTTCCCGTTCTCTCATGAAGCCCCCTTTTCAAGCTTCCCCACCAATCCACAAAGCTTCCCTTGTCAAGGTCGCCATTGCCATGTCTGAGGTTATTTCTCAGGCTCCATCTTACTAAACCCAACAAGCCAGGACTGGCACAGTCAGGCACTCCCTCCTTCTTGACACACGTTCTTCACTTGGTTTCGAAACACAGTTGTGTTTGGCACATCTTCTGCCTCACTGGTTACTTGTTCTTGGTGTCTTTTTCCTGTTCCTCCTCATTCTTCTGACCTCCAGCTGTTGGGATGCCCCATCAAGCCCCATATCTTCTCTGTTTACACTCATTCCCTAAGTGGTCTCATTAGTCCCAAATCTTTAAATACCATCCAAATGCTGATAACATCCAGATTTCTATCTCCAGCTTGGTAGTTTTCCCTTGAACTCCAAGTTTATTTATGTCCAACTGCCTGCTACCTGTATCCATTTGGATGTCTAACAGGCATCTCAAGCTTAACTTGTCCCAAACTGGGTGGCTGATTTTCCTTTCCTCAAACCTGCTGCTTCCTCGGTCATCCCCATCTTATTCTTCTGATTGCCCAACCAAAAACCTTGGCATCATCCTTGACTCCTCTTTTTCTTACTGCCATCATTCAGTACATTGACAAGTCCTGTCATTTCTACCTTTGAAATATATCCAGAATGGTACCACTTGCTTCCTGTGTCCACTGTATCTTCACGGCCCCAACAGTCATTATTTTCATCAAGATTATTGCAATAGTCTTTTAACTGGGCTCCCTGTTTCTATCCTTGCCCTTGCCCCAACAATCTGTTTCTACGTAGCAACCAGAGTGAACATTAAGAGATATAAGTCAGATCATGTTACTTCTTGGCTCAAAAATCCTCCAGTGGCTTCCCATCTCACTTGGAACAAAACCCAAAGTCCTTGCCAAATCCTACAGGGTTGTGCGTGACTCAGACCTTTGCCCTCTCCCTGATTTCACCTCCTTGTATTGCACTTCACTTTCAGTAGGCTGGCCACAATGGCCTTCTCATGGTTCCTGGACACATCAAGCATGTTCCTACCTCAGGGCCTTTGCACTTGTTATCCCTCTGCCTGGAATTCTCTTCCTTCAGTCCTTCGTTCTGATTTCTGCTCAAATGTTGTCTCTGTTCAGGGCTTTCCTAATCAGTACCTCTGTCTCTGTCTTCCCTTTGTTTTGCTTTATTTTTATTCTCAGCACCATTCGTCTATCATCTATCTACCTAGCAGTGGGAACGACTATCTTTCTTTCTATCTACCTACCTACCTACCTACCTATCATCTGTAGTTCTATTTCTCTGGAATATAAGCTCATGAAAGCAGTGACTTTATTTTTATGTATTACTGTATTCCCAGTTCCTAGAATCATGCCTGGACTATCAGAGACACTCAGTGCTTTTTTGCTGCTGTTGTTGAACGAGTGGATAACTGTTCTTAATGTTCCCCTTTCTGACCTTATGTCTTTGAGTTTGGGCGAGACCTTGGAGATAGTCCTCCTTCCTCTGATATCAGCCTAGCGTCTCCCAAGTGTCAGTCATATACGTACCACCTGCCCTATTGTTTCCTTAATACTGTTCTTTAATTCACTAATTATGTTAATGAAATTCATTAAAAAATTTGTACATCACGATACATAAGAAAGCAGTATCACTTATTGAATTTTAGCTAGATAACATTACCTGCAGAGTTCTGAGTCTGAAATCTACTTTTTCTTGGTGAAAAAAGGAGAATGTAAAGTCATACAGAGGAATTAGGGAAATAGCACCAATCTGAGTATTTCTCTGAGAGGTTGTCAGAAGGGTTGAGAGAGAACTCAAAAGGGAATCGCATTCTCACCATGCTATTTGTCTCAATTTCTGTAAACTACCTAATGCCAACTTTCAGACCCCATAGGTACAGGCTCTACACCGTTGAAAACACTGCATTAACCTGTACATACCTGGATGCAGACACCTGTTCATTTAGGTCTGATTTCTGTCCTGATTCTTGGGCAGCCGGCACACGATTGACCTTGTTTTCTGACTTCAATGGCAGTTCTGCGGTGGTCTCTTTCTCCGGTGACCACCGCAGCTCTGGGGTCTGTGTTGGCTTGAACACTGGACCTATTTTGTGAAAGCCCAAGGGATGGAGAAAATGCTTGTCTTTGACTTTGGGGTCTTTGTATTTAATTTTCTCCAATGATTGAGCCATAATTTACTCTGCTTAAATAGTTTAGAAGGGGAAACGACAAATTAAAGATACTGGCCAAATATAGATAAAACTAAAAATAGAAACAAACCACGTAGAAAAAGAAAAATAATTAGTTTAAGTAGAAATCTAATAACTGATTCTTTGAAAAAGAATTGATAATATCAATTTTGATAAGCAAATGAGAATGAAAATTAAATTAAGTCAGGATCTGAAAAATACACTTAGCTACTACAAAAGATTCATATTTAGGTTGAATATTATTTTCAACTATAGGCTAATACATCTTATCAAATAAAAATAGATGGCTACTTACAAATATATAAAATATCCCCAAAGATACAAAAAGAATTAGAGAACATGAATACAATACTAATAGAGAAAGAAACATAAAGTTATTAAATAGTTTCTAAAAGGGCATCTGACTCCAGTGAAGAAAATCTTTTGACTAAGAACCAATAATTCATTCAGTAATAAAAAAATTTAAAAATACAGAAAATTATGGCATATTAATAATCTGTAAAATGGATAGAGTAATAATGTCTGCTTAAAGGGATTTTTGTGAAGATTAAATGAGAAAATACCCATAGCATGCATAGAAGAGTGCATCTCACATAGTAAGCACCCTGTGAACTTGGATATTATCATTACTATTATTATTCAATTCATTTTTAGAGGCAAATATAATTTAAAACCCAAACTAAACAAAGACAATGAAAGGAATATTTTAGACCAATTTTGTTTGTAGACATAGATACAAAAGTGCCCCAAATAAAATGATCTGCAAATTAAGAAAACAACATGTTAAAACCGTTAGCTATTAAAGTCAAGAAAATCCATTAACCTAGTTTATCACAAACAAAATATCAAAATAATGTAATTAGATTCAGGTAAATCATCCAGATAAATTTATCATCACATTATAGATTAAAACTGAAAACATTAGGAATGTTTTTTTCTTAATATGATAAATTGTGTATTTGAAAACGAGTCAACATCATGTTTATTGAAGACTTAAGCTTTTTCCCTAAAAAGAAGAACAAGATATGGATGGTCTCTGTTATCATTCCTTATTTCATATTTCACTAGTTATGCTGGTGATGGCTATCTGAAAAGAAAAAGGAAATAAAAATATGACTTTTTTCAAAATATCTATCTTATAACTAAGCTATTAAAAGAAATGAAGTCATTGCTAAAAATAAAGTTAGCTGATCAGAGTTGCAGGCTATGATATCACACAAATCAGTAAATTGCTTACTGACATATCAACAATAAATAACCATCAAAAAAAAAAAAGCAATGGAAAAGGTAATTGCATTCCCACTAATGATGAAATTGAATATTTGGATTTTAATTCAACTTGGAAAACAAAATATTAGTTCAAAGAAAATTATAATGGATAAAGTAAATGAATATATAAGATATAAATAGGTTCTAATTGAAAGGTCTAAATATATTTAGATTTTCATGCTTTCCAAGTAAGTATATAGATGTTATTATTAATAATAAATTAATAAATATATACTCTATAACGGGTGCTATATTAAGAACTTAAATGTTAGCTTTTTAATTCTACCCCAAACTCTATCGATAGGTACTATTATCTAACTTACAGAAATTTACAGAGATTAAGTAAATTTATATAAATGCAGGAATTTTACTTTTGAGATGGTACAGTAGGAAACAAATCATATGGGGAAAGAAGATAATTTGTTCAAAGATATTTGTTGAAACATTATTCCTAAATTTAAAAAATTTGAAACAACCAAATTATGTATCAATGCAATGGAATGCTATACAGGTATTAAAAATAAAAGAGAGCTAGCCCTGATGACCTAGTGGTTAAAGTTTGGCATGCTGTGCTTCTGTGGCCCGGGTTTGGTTCCTGGGTGTGGAGGCACACCACTTGTCTGTCAGTAGCCATGCTGTTGCAGTGGCTCACATGGAAGAACTAGAAGCACCTACAACTAGAATATACAACTATGTACTTGGGCTTTGGGAAGGGGAAAAAAAGAGGAAGATTGGCAACAGATGTTAGCTCAGGGTGAATCTTTCCCAGCAAAAACAAAACAAAACAAAAAACAGGCAAAACTTATTTAACAAAATGAAAGAATATGTTGATTTCTGGATGTTTGTCTATGATATAGACTTTGGAAGCCGAACATAAGATAGCATGTACATACGGAAGATATCTATGCCAGAATGTTTGTATATCTGCCAACAAAAATAAGACGTTAATTTGGAGAGTAATGGGAACAGTTTGAAGTTTAATTTCCACTAGTTTTTTCCCTGCTAAGTTGCTTACATTCAACATGATGTGAAAATTAGTCCATTGTTGGTAGTCCACCTGCTCTGCTTCTGAGCACCAGCCAACATTTTCAGATGTCTCTGCCAAGGGTAAGTGTTAGAAGGGGTTGGAATTACTGGATAGGCTTCCAGAGTGGGAAATGAGGGCAAGGGCTAAGAGAGGTTGTCCAGGAGTCTAATCCTGTGTGACTTTTAGGAATTCTCTACTCTGCTTTCTTCCATGTAAAGTGATGGGGTTGGATCCCTAGATAGTTTCCAAGGTCTCCTACATGTCTCCAGTTCTGCTTGTCTTTGAGAAGTGGAGGAGGAGGAGATGTCTTTAGGCTTATACATTTTGAGGCATTGAGAAAGGAGTGTCTCCTGGCCTCACACTGGCACTGACCTGTCTAGTTGGTCTGATTTCTGCCAACCCCACCCGAGGACCCTGCCTCCTCCTTTCGTTGCTCCTCCTCATTAAGGAGGGATGACAGCTCACAAGCGGCTTGGAGCCAGAGACACAACCCTGGGCCCCATGGAAAGCAAGATGAGGAGCAAGTCTGTGGGTGGAAGGCCCAGTGAGCAAGGAGGCTGAGAGAGCAGGGCTCCATTCCCTGGTTCTTGGGCCAAGGAGAGGTGTGCGGGCCTCATACTTGAATTATTTGCAGGGCTACTCTTGGTCTCTAGGGAGCAATACCCAATGGCATTGTTAAAAATAAAGGTACAGTAATTGCCCTGGATCCGCCTGGGCCAATTCTTCTGGGCTCCAGCACATCACCTCCTTAGGGTTTTTCTCCTGGAAAGTTATTGCTTTCAGTGGTTCAGTTTGTCACTTTTGTCTACAGGGGAATTCTTAACATTTTCTTACTTTTTATCTTCAGTCCGGGGAATTCAACTTGTTTATTCAATCAAATCAGAACTCCATTGTTCATGTTGATGGCCATTTTTAAAGAATTGTGATGAAATGCACATAACATCAAATTTGCCATCTTAACCATTTTTAAGTGTATAGTTCAGTAGTGTTAAGTACATTCATATTTTGTGCAACTAATTTCCAGAACTCTTTTCATCTTTCCAAACGGAAACATCGTATCCATTAAACAATAACTCTCCATTCCTCTCTCTTACTAGCCCCTTGCAACCACCATTCTACTTTCTGTCTCTTTGAATTTTCCTACTCTAGGTACCTCATATAAGTGGAATCATACAGAATTTGTCCTTTTGTGACTGGCTTATTTTACTTAGCATAATGTCCTCAAGGTCCATCAGTGTTGCAGCATGTGTCAGGATTTTCTCCTTTTTATTTTTATTTTATTTATTTATTTTTTGTGAGGAAGACTAGCCCTGGGCTAACATCTGTGCCCATCCTCCTCTACTTTGTATGGGATGCCGCCACAGCATGGCTTGACAAGTGGTGCATCTGTCCACTCCTGGGATCTGATCCTGCAAACCCTGGGCTGCCGAAGTGCAGCACGTGAACTTAATTACTACACCACCGGGCCAGCCCATCTATTTTTAATTTTTTGAGGAACCACAATACTATTTTCCATAGCAGACGTACCATTTTTCATTCCGACCAACAGTGCACAAAGGTTCCAGTTTCTTCACATCTTTGCCAACACATTATTTTCTGTTTTTTTCCACTTATTAAAGTTTATTCGACATAAAGAAATGAATCTGGAGAGGGAACATCAATAAATGTAAAATACATGTGAAACATTGGGGGAGTCACAGACTACAGTGTCAGTGAGAATATGGGAGGATGGTAGGGGCGCTATGGCTTGGGTGCTTCTACATATGAGTTTATGGTCAAGGGGCTAAACCTTTGTCCTGCCAGAGGAAACTCAGTGTACCAGCACAAGTTCGAAGGGCATGAATTCAGTGGTAGGTCTCGAGGGGAGATGTGATGCCAGATTCCTGAGATTTCTCCCTAATTGCCATTTTTGGTTTCTGTTCCTTCCCTCTGTGCTTGAATAGTTTTATTTTTAATTTCTATCTCAGTGATGCAGAACATGAGTGGATAAACATCTCCTCAGAGCAGGCAGTCTACTCTGAAGGTGGAATTGCCTTCATCTGGGGCCTTCTTAATGATGATAATTAAAAGCTTTGTAATTATTTTATACAACTGGAAGGGAGGTGGTACTGTTATATGTTTTTTTTTCAATAGTAGCCATCCTAATGGATGTGAGATGGTATCTCATTGTGGTTTTGATTTGCATTTCTCTAATGATTAGTGATGTTGAGCATTTTTACATGTGTTTGTTGGCCATTTGTATATCTTTGAAGAAGTGTCTCTTCAAGTCCTTTGCCAATCTTTTAATCAGTTCTTTTTTTCTAATTAACTTGTAGGAGTTCTTTATATGTTGTGGATACTAACCCCTTATCAGATATATGATCTGTAAATATTTCTCCCATTCTATAGGTTACTTTTTCTCTCTATTGATTGCATCTTTTGATACACAGAACTTTTAATTTTGATGTTCAGATTATCTATTTTTTCTTTTGTTTCTTGTGCTTTTGGTGTCATATCCAAGAAATCATTGCCAAATCCAATGGCATGAAGCTTTTCCCCTATGTTTTCTTCTAAGAGTTTTATAGTTTTAGCTCTTACATTTAGGTCTTTGATCCATTTTTAGTGAATTTTTTGTAGGTGGTATAAGGTAAGGTTCCAACTTCATTCTTTTGCATGTGGATATCCAGTTTCCCTAGCACCATTTGTTGAAAAGACTGTTCTTACCTTATTGAATGATCTTGGCATGCTTGTCAAAAATCATTTGACCATATATATGAGAGTTTGTTTCTGTGCTCTCTATTCTTTTCCATTGGTGTACATGTCTGTCTTTATATCAGTACTGAACTGTTTTGATTGCTGTAGCTTTGTAGTAAGTTTTGAAATCAAGCAGTATGAGACCTTAACTTTGTTCTTTTTCAAGATTTTTTGGCTACTCAAGGTCCCTTGAGATTCCATATGAATTTTGGGGTGGAGTTTTCTATTTCTGAAAAAAAAAATGCCATTTGGAATTTTATTGGAATTGCATTAAATCTTTATTGCTTTGGGTAGTATTGACATCTTAACAATAAGTCTTACAATCCATGAACGTGGGGTGTCTTTCCATTTATTGGTGTCTTTAATTTCTTTCAGCAACTTTTTGTAGTTTTCAGTGTACAAGTCTTTTGCCTCCTTTGTTAAGTTTATTCCTGTGTTTTATTCTTTTTGATGCGATTGTAATTGGAATTGTTTTCTGAGTTTCTTTTTTAGACTATTCATTGTTAATGTAGAAACATAACTGATTTTTGTATGTTGACTTTCTATCTTGTAATTTTGCAGGATTGGTTAATAATTTGTTCTATTGATTTGTTAATAGAACTAATAAGTTCTAATATTTTTTTGTGATACCTTTAGGGTTTGCAACATAAAAGATCCTTTTCTCTGTGAACAGAGGTAATTTTGTTTCTTCCTTTCCAATTTGGATGCCTTTTATTTATTTTTCTTGCCTAATTGCTCTGGCTAGGACTCCTAGTATAATGTTGAATAGAAGTGAAATTGGGCATTGTTGCCTTATTCCAGATCTTATAGGGAAAGCTTTCAGCTTTTCACTGTTGAGAATAATGTTAGCTGTGGGCTTGTCATGTATGGTTTTTATTATGTTGAGGTACATTCCTTCTATACCTAATTTGTTGAGAGTTTTTATCATGAAAGGATGTTGACTTTTGTCAAATGCTTTTTCTCGTCTGTTGAGATGATCAAGTGATTTCCCCACCTTCATTCTGTTAATGTGGTGTATCACATTGATTGATTTGCATATGGTGAAACATCCTTGCATCCCAGAGATAAATCCCACTTGGATCATGGTGCATAATCCTTTTAATGTGCTGTTGACTTTGGTTTGATTGTATTTTGTTGAGAATTTTTGCATCTATGTTCATCAGGGATATTGGCCTGCAATTTTCTTTTCATATAGTATCCTTGTCTGGCTTTGATATCAGGGTAATGCTGGCCTCATAAAATGAGTTAGGAAGTGTTCCCACCTCTTCAATTTTTTGGAAGAGTTTGAAGATTGGTGTTAATTCCTCCTTAAATGTTTGGTAGAGTTCACCAGTGAAGCCATTTGGTCCTGGACTTTTCTTTATTAAGAGACTTTTGAGTACTGATTCAATCTCCTTATTAGTTATAGGTATATTCAGATTTTCTATTTCTTTATGATTCACTCTTGGTAGGTTGTATGTTTCCAGGAATTTATCTATTTCTTCTAAGTTATCCAATTTTTTGGTGTATAGTTGTTCATAGTAGTCTCTTATGAACCTGTGCATTTCTGTGGTATCAGTTGCAATGTCTCCTCTTTCATTTTTGATTTTAGTTTTTTGAGACTTCTTTCTTTTTTCTTAGTCTTGCTAAAGATTTGACAATTTTATTTATTTTTTCAAAAAACCACCTCTAAGTTCTGTTGATTTTTTTCTACTATTATTTTAGTCTCTGCTTCATTTATTTCTGCTCTGATCTTTGTTATTTCCTTCCTTCTAATTTTGGGCTTAATTTGTTATTGTTTTTCTAGACCTTGAGGTGTAACATTAGGTTGTTTACTTGTGATCTTTCTTCTTTTAAAAATTATTTTAATGAGGTCATAATGGTTTATAACATTGTAAACTGTCATGGAATAGGGCATGTTGTATTGGAGTTCAGGAATGGGCTGAACTTGACTGGGCTGGATCCCTGACAAAGTCACTGGGGTTGGCGGGCACCATGGTGACAAGTTTCCTTGGGAACCCCCTGAAAATGCATGCAAAAATGGTGAGTGTTTATTTTCTGGGGAGATGGTTCATTACTTCCAACTGATTGTCACAGGAACTGGTGTTCTAACTAGTGGTCAAGAACTCCAATCTCTGAACCTAAGTGATTTGGGCTGAATGAACCACAGGCCCTCTGCTTTCCCCACTGCCTCTTGCTGGTCAGTTCAAGCAACCTCAGAAGGGAAAAAATATTTAATGTTTTCAGTGATTTTCAAACTGTTCACCCTGGAATCCACAAGCTGGATTCCTAACAAAAACAAGTAACAGCATTCTTCCCATTTATAGCAAAAGTTAAGTTAACTTATGGGATTTTCTTTATTTAAAAAAATGTTACGGGGCAGGCCCGGTGACATAGCGGTTAAGTTCGCATGCTTGGCTTTGGGCCTGGGGTTTGCAGGTTCAGATCCCGGGCGTGGACAGGTGCATTGCTTGTCAAGCCATGCTGTGGCAGCTTCCCATATAAAGTAGAGGAAGACGGGCATGGCTGTTAGCCCAGGGCCAGTCTTCCTCAGCAAAAAAGAGGAGGATTGGCAACAGATGTTATCTCAGGGCTAGTCTTCCTCACACGCACAAAAAACGTTACTATTTTTGAAAAGGCTGTACGTGTATGTGGTAAAATATTAAAATGGAGGAGTAAGAGTATAATGCTTTTACACTTGGAAGATTGATGTTTTCTTAGGTTTTCTGGTAGATATTTTGATCAGATTAAGGCAATTCCCTGGTATTAGAAGTTTAAGATTTTTTAATATCATAATTGGGAGTTAAATATTATCAAATGCTTTTTCGGAAACTATTGAGATAATGTGACTTTTTTCTTTTAATTGGTTAATGTGATAACTGATATTTATATTTTTTCTCTATTAACCACCCTTGAGTTCCAGGATCAAATCCACCTTGGTCATGGTGTATCATCACTGCTGCATTTGGTTTGCTGCTGTCTTCTTTAGGTTTTTTGCGATGAAGCTCATGAGTGAGACAGGCATGCAGTCTACTTTCTTGTCTTGTTTTTATCTGATTTGAATCGATATGCCCTGATAGAATGAGCTGGGTGTGGTACATTCTTTTTCAATTCTCTAGATTGATTTTCTATGATACTTCTCTTGACTTTCCCTCTATGGTCACAGCCTCTAAGATGGCTGTCAATGGTCCCTGTCTCCTAGTAGTTATGCCCCTGTGTAATCCCCTCTCCTTGGTGTGGGCTGGACTAGGTACTTTGAATGAATAGAATATGGCAGAAGAGATGGGATTCCATGTCTGAGATTAGGTTATAAAAAGACGGTGGCTTCCATCTTGGGCACCTTCTCTCGCTCACTGACTCTGAGGGAAGCCAGCTGCCATATTGTGAGCTGTCCTGTGGAGAGCCCCAAGTAAAGGGAGAATTGAGGGAGGCCTCTGACCAACATCCAGTGAGGAACTGAGTCCATGAGCATGTAAGGAACTGAATCCTCCCAATTGATTGATTACCTAAGTGGGCTTGAAGGTGGATCCTCCCTGAGTCATGACTTTGGATGGGACTGTAACCCAGCCTGACAGCAGGACTGTCACCTCATGAGATAGCTTGAGTCCCAACTAAGCTGCACCTGGATTCCTAGCCCAAGAAACTGTGACATAATAAAGGTTTGTTGTTTTAAGCTGTTACATTTTGGGATAATTTGTTATATAGCATTAATAACTAATTTACCTATCCTGGTTTTTGGCCACTGGTTCGGTTCCAGCTACCACATCAGGGACCACCTTTGCATGAATTCCAGTTTAATTTTTAGGTGTAGCCTGACGGTGCCTCCCAACCTCCAAATCATCTACAATACAGAAGTTTTGGGAAGTTAATACTCCATGGGAAGAAAATTTGACCAATGGGGAAAGGAAACCGGTGGATACCTTTTTCCCCCTTCCTTCCTTTGGATGGACTGTCTTAGATGTAGTGGTCATATGGCCTCTGAGAAAATGGTCTCTATTTTTCAAAGAATCAATTGCTTTTGGTATCAAATGTTGGCCAGGTTGGTAAGGAACTCTCGTATAGGTTCTCCTTCCCCCATGCTTCATTTTCATTTTCCTTCACTCTTGCTCACCTGGGATCATATTCCCTAATAAAATAGAAGCACAAAAGCCTGTCTCTCAGGCTCTCCTTTCTTGTTAAACCAGGTTAAGACCTATTTGTTCCTTGACATTTTCTGTAAAATTCCTTGGACATGATGTTTTTCTTGTGGGAAGATTTTGACTTCTGCTTAATTTTTTAAGGAGTTTTTAGACTGTTTAGCTTTCTATTTCCTCTAGGGTTGGTTTTGGTCAATTATATTTTCCTAGGAACTAGCCTGTTGATCTAATATGCCAACTAATGGTTTTCACAATTCTTAGCAACAACTGAATTAATAGGTATGATTTCTTGAGTTTAGGTCTTCATCCCACAAATTAAAAAAAAATTACTAATATGTGCTGCTAGTTAACTGCTAGTAAGTCCTTGCATTTGACAAAGTGAATGTACAAGCAGCAAGTGAATGTTAATTGAACAACTGAGAAGTGGCTGATTGTGCCTTTTTCCTCAAAGACATGCGTACTTGTGGATGTTGCTTTATATTCAAAGTCATATGTCATAGTGATAAATTTGCTTAGTAGTATATCTCATAGTTGGTAAGATAGAATTAAAAATACCAATATTTCATGAAAATAGACTCCTGGCTTCAAGAAACAGTTGCCTTCTAATGATGCTTGAGCACTGCTGGGTTCTCTCCAGTGTGTGACCAGGATTGGAACCAACCATGGCCCCACCTTCTCTGTAAGTCCTTGCTTTGAGTCTGGTCCACTGGGGAGCAGTGACAACAGATGTCTCTAGAGACTTTCAAATCACAGTGATGATACGTTTATTTTACATAGGAAACTGTTTTGTTTTTCCACCTCTGGAGCAAACAACCCCCTTAAATAAACCGGCTTCGCTAAGCGGTGTTTGCATTTATTTTATAATAACTTAGTTGGCTGCTTCATGTGATCAGTCAGGTCCTTCTTGGTCATTGTTTTTGTTACTTGACCATTTCTCAAATTTATCTATCTCCTTTGGTTAGTAGCTTTGGATATGTTCACTGTCTGGCTTGCTACTGTATCTTATTTGGGATTTCCAGGCTATTCCTTGATATCCTATTGTCTCTCATTAAACTTCATATATTTTATTCATTCAGTCCGTCTTGCACTCATTTAACAAACATTTACCAAGTGTCTGTGATATGCCAGGCAGTGTGCTGGGCCAGGGATTCAGAATCAATAAGACAAACTTCCAGCTCTCAAGGAAAAAATCCACACGATGTACACCTCATCTCCATCAGTAATTCTCATCCCTGGCTGCATATTAATGTGACTTGGAGGAGAAATTTTTAACTTTATTGTTGTTTTGTTTTTTAACGCTGATCCTTTCCTCTTACTTTCAGATATTCTGGTGGGCCTAGTGTCTGTATTTCTTAAAGCTCCCCGTGGACATGGATTGTAATGAGCATCCTGGGTTGAGTCACTACATGTTCCTCCATAGGAACTGTGAGCGTACAGAAGTGGGATGTTTCCCACCACCTACCTGCTGAGGTGGTGGAGATGATGCCCTGGCTGACTCCTGGAGGATGGCTAAGATTTCACCAGATGGAAAATGGGTCGAGCCCATTCCAGGCAGAAGAACAGCCTGTTCAGACACAGGAAACACAGACATGTCTCGTTTGGGGAGCCTGGGAAGTGGGAATCATACCATTTGCTCAAAACATGATGTAGACATGGGAAAGTGGATCAGACAAGACTGAAGAAGGATCCTGCATTCCTACCCTGAGGTGTTTGGATTTTTTTTTATTATTGGTGTCATAATGGTTTATAGCATTGTGAAATTGCAGTTGTACATTATTTGTCAGTCACCATATATGTGTACCCCTTTACCCCTTATGACCACCTCCCAACTCCCTTCCCCTCTGGTAACCACTAATCTGTTCTCTTTGTCCCTGCATTTGTGTATCTTCCACATATGAGTGAAATCATATGGTGTTTGTCTTTCTCTGACTGGTTTATCGCACTTAACATGATACCTTCAAGTTCCATCCATGTTGTTGCGAATGGGATGATTTTGTCTTTTTTATGGGTGAGTAGTATTCCATTGTATATATACACATCTTCTTTATCCATTCATCAGTCGATGGGCACTTGAGTTGCTTCCACATCTTGGCTATTGTGAATAATGCTGCAGTGAACATAGGGGTGCATAAGTCTCTTTGAATTTTGATTTCAAGTTCTTTGGATAAATACCCAGTAGTGGTATAGCTGGGTCATATGGCATTTCGATTTTTAGTTTTTTGAGAAATCTCCATGCTGTTTTCCATAGTGGCTGTATCAGTTTGCATTCCCACCAGCAGTCTCTGGGTTCCATTTTCTTCACATCCTCTCCAACATTTGTTGTTTTCTGTCCTGGTAATTATAGCCATTCTAATAGGTGATATCTCATTGTAGTTTTGATTTGCATTTCCCTGATGATTAGTGATGTTCAACATCTTTTCATGTGTCTGTTGGCCATCCGTATATCTTCTTTGGAAAAATGTCTGTTCATATCCTCTGTCCATTTTTTGATAGGGTTGTTTGTTTTTTTGTTGTTGTGTTGTATGAGTTCTTTATATATTTTGGAGATTAACCCCTTATTGGATATATGATTTGCAAATATTTTCTTCCAGTTGGTGGGTTGTCTTTTAGTTTTGTTCATAGTTTCCTTTGCCTTGCAGAAATTCTTTAGTCTGAGGAAGTCCCATTTGTTTATTTTTTCTTTTGTTTCCCTTGCCTGAGTAGATATGGCCTTCTAAGACTGATGTCAAAGAATGTACTGCCTATATTTTCTTCTAGGAGTTTTATGGTTTCCTGTCTTACCTGCAAGTCTTTAATCCATTCTGAGTTAATTTGTGTGTGTGAGTGTGAGGAAGACCAGCCTTGAACTAGCATCCATTGCCAGTCCTCCTCTTTTTGCTGAGCAAGACTGGCCCTGGGCTAACATCTGTGCCCATCTTCTTCTACTTTATATGGGATGCCGCCACGGCATGGCTGACAAGCAGTGCGTCGGTGGGCGCCTGGGATCCGAACCCGCGAACCCCGGGCTGCCAAGCATGAACTAAACTGCTGCACCACCAGGCGGCCCCCATTTTGAGTTAATTTTTATGTGTGGTAAAAGATAATAGTCTACCTTCATTCCTTTGCATGTGGCTGTCCAGTTTTCCCAACACCATTTATTGAAGAGACTTTCCTTTCTCCATTGTATGTTCTTAGCTGCTTTGTTGAAGATTAGCTGTCTATAGATGTGTGGTTTTATTTCTGGGCTTTCAATTCTGTTCCATTGATCTGTGTGTCTGTTTTTGTACTAGTACCATGCTGTTTTGATTACTATAGCTTTGTAGTATATTTTGAAGTCAGGAATTGTGATGCCTCCAGCTTTGTTCTTTTTTCTCAGGATTGCGTTAGCTATTTGGGGTCTTTTCTTGCCCCATATGAATTTTACAATCTTTGTTCTGTTTCTGTGAAGAATGTCATTGGGAGTCTGATTGGGATTGCATTGAATCTGTAGATTGCTTTAGGTAGTATGGACATTTTAACTATGTTTATTCTTCCAATCCATGTGCATAGACTCTTTCCATTTTTAATGTCATCATCGATTTCTTTCAAAAATGTCTTATAGTTTTCATTGTATAAGGTCTTTCACCTCCTTGGTTAAAATTATTCCTAGATATTTCATTCTTTTTTGTTGCAATTGTAAATGGGATTGTATTGTTGAGTTCTCTTTGTTCCTTATTAGAGTATAGAAATGCAACTGATTTTTGCGAGTTAATTTTGTACCCTGCAACTTTGCTGTAGTTGTTGATTATTTCTAATAGTTTTCTGATGGATTCTTTAGGGTTTTCTATATATAAATCACATCATCTGCAAACAGGGAGAGTTTTGCTTCCTCCTTGCTTATTTGGATACCTTTTATTTCTTTTTCTTGCCTAATTGCTCTGGCCAAAACCTTCAGTACTATGTTGAATACGAGTGGTGAGAGTGGGCACCCTTGTCTTATTCCTGAACTCAGGGGGATGGCTTTCAGGTTTTCCCTGTTGAGTATGATGTTGGCTGTGGGTTTGTCATACATGACCTTTATTATGTTGAGGTACTTTCCTTCTATACCCATTTTGTTGAGAGTCTTTATCATAAATGGATGCTGTATCTTGTCAAGCTTTCTCTGCATCTATTGAGATGATCGTGTGGTTTTTATTCCTAATTTTGTTAATGTGATGTATCACATTGATTAATTTGCCAATGTTGAACCATCCCTGTGTCTCTGGTATAAATTCCACTTGATCATGGTGTCTGATCCTTTTGATGTATTGCTGTACGCGGTTTGCCAATATTTTGTTGAGGATTTTTGCATCTATGTTCATCAGTGATATTGGCCTGTAGTTTTCCTTCTTTGTGTTGTTCTAGTCTGGTTTTGGGATCAGGGTGATGTTGACCTCGTGAAATGTGTTAGGAAGTATTCTGTCTTCAATTTTTTGGAATAGTTTGAGGAGGATAGGTGCTAAATCTTCTTTGAATGTTTGGTGGAATTCTCCAGAGAAGCCATCTGGTCCAGGACTTTTATTTTTGGGAGGTTTTTGATTACTGTTTCAATCTCTTTACTTGTGATTGGTCTATTCAGATTCTCTATTTCTTCTTGGTTCACTTTTGGGAGGTTGTATTAGTCTAAGAATTTATCCATTTCTTCTAGGATGTCCAATTTGTTGGCATATAGTTTTTCATAGCATTCTCTTAGAATCTTTTGTATTTCTGTGGTATCTATTATAATTTCTCCTCTTTCATTTCTAATTTTATTTATTTGAGGCTTCTATCTTTTTTTTCTTAGTGAGTCTGGCTAAGGGTTTGTCAATCTTGGTTTGTCTTCTCAAGGAACCAGCTCTTAGTTCATTAATCATTTCTACACTTTTTTGGTTTCAATTTCATTTATTTCTACTCTAATTTTTATTATTTCCCTCCTTCTGCTTACTTTGGGGTTTGTTTGTTTTTCTTTTTTGAATTCTGTTAGGTAAAGTTTAAGATTGCTTATTTGAGATTTTTCTTGTTTGTTAATGTGGGCCTGCATCACTATGAATTTCCCTCTTAGGACTGCTTTTGCTGTATCCCATATGAGATGGTATGGAGTATTTTCATTTTATTTGTTTCCAGATATTCTTTGATTTCTTCTTTAATTTCTTCAGTGATCCATTGGTTGTTCAGTAGCATGTTGTCTAGTCTCCACATTTGTCACTTTCTCAGCTTTTTTCTTGTAGTTGATCTCTAGTTTCAGAGCATTATAGTTGGAAAAGATCCTTGTTATGATTTCAATCTTCTTAAGTTTATTGAGGCTTGCCTTGTTTCCCAACATATGGTCTATCTTTGAGAATATTCCAAGTGTACTTGAGAAGAATGTGTATTCTGTTGATTTTGGATGGAGTGTTCTATATATATCTATTAAGTCCATCTGGTCTTGTTTTTTGTTTAGTTCCACTATTTCCCTATTGAATTTCTGTCTGGTTGATATATCCACCCCATGACAGTGGGGTGTTAAGTTCCCCTACTATTATTGTGTTGCTGCTAATGTCTCCTTTTAGGTAAATTAATAGTTGCTTTATGTACTTCGGTGCTCCTGTGTTAGGTGCATGTATATTTATAAGTGTTAAGGCCTCTTGGTGGAGTGTCCCTTTTATCATTATATACTGCCCGACTTCGCCTCTCATTTTTTTTTATCTTGAAGTCTACTTTGTCTGATATAGGTATGGCAACACCTGCTTTATTTTGTTTCCCATTAGCTTGTAGTATTATCTTCCATCCCTTCACTCTGAGACTGTTTGTCTTTAGAGCTGAGATGTGTTTCCCAGAGGCAGCAAATTGTTGGGTCTTGTTTTTTAATCCATCCAGACACTCTGGTCTTTTGATTGGGTAATTCAATCCATTTACATTTAGAGTGATTATTGATGTATGAGGACTTAATGCTGCCATTTTATCGCTTGTTTTTCTATTGTTATTTATTTCCGTTGTTTCTCATCCCATGTGTTTCAGACTGCCAGTTCAGTTTGGTGGCTGTCTATGATGGTTTTCTCAATTTTCTATTTACTTATCATTTGTGTCTTTGTTCTGATTTTTTATTTAGTGGTTACCATGAGGTTTGTATAAAAGATCTCCTAGATGAGACAGTCCATTCCCTGATAGCCTCTTGTTCCCTTACTCTAAGCATGTTTCATCCCATTCCTCTTCCCCTTCTAAGTTGTTGTTGCCACAACTTATTCCATTTTGTGTTGCGAATTTGTACTTAAAATGAAGTGATTAAATTTATTTTCAAAGATTTCCTCCCCTTTATCTTCAGAGTAATAATTGTTTGATAATCTGTTCTGATAGAGTTACAATTTTATGATTTTGTCTGCCTATTTTTCTCCTTGCTCAAGGCTTTGTAAACCCTTTCTTCTTCTTCTTTTTTTTTTTTTCAGGTATGAGGGCCTTCTTGATCAAATCTTGTAGGGGGAGGTCTTGTGGCAATGAATTCCCTCAGCTTTTGTTTATCTGGGAAAGTTTTTATTTCTCTATCATATCTGAAGGATATTTTCACTGGATAGAGTATTCTTGGCTGAAAGTTTTTGTCTTTCAGAATTTTGAATATATCATTCCTCTCTCTCCTAGCCTGTAAAGTTTCTGCTGAGAAATCCACTGAAAGCCTGATAGAGGTTCCTTTTTAGGTCATTTTCTTCTGCCTTGCTGCCCTTAATATTTTTTCTTTGTCATTGACTTTTGCCAGCTTTAATAATATGTATATGCCTTGGAGAAGGTCTTTTTACACTGATGTAATTAGGAATTCTGTTGGCTTCTTTTACTTGTAATTCCAGCTCCTTCTCCAGGTTTGGAAAGTTAGCTATTATTTTTTTCAACAAGCTCTCTGCTCCTTTTTCCAACTCTTCTCCCTCTGGAATAGCTATAATCCTTACATTGCATTTCCAAATTGAGTCAGATATTTCTCAGAGAATTTCTTCATTTCTTTTTAGTCTAAATTCTCCTCCTCCATCTGAAGCATTTTTGTATTCCTATCATCTAGATTGCTAATTCTATCCTGCATATTGTCAGGTCTGTTGTTTAAGGACTCCAGATTTTTCTTTATCTCATCCATTGTGTTTTTCATCTCCAACAATTCTGATTGGATTTTTTTTGTAGATTCAATCTCTTTTGTGAAGAATTCCCTCTGTTCAGTAATTTGGTTCCTGATTTCATTGAGCTGTCTTTCAGAATTCTCTTGTAACTCATTGAGTTTTCTTATGATTTTAATTGTCTTGAATCCTCTCTCATTTAGATTGTAGATTTCTGTGCCTTCAGGATTGATTTCTGGGTGTTTGTCTTTTTCTGTCTGGCCTGGAGTATTAATATATATCTTTATACCACTTGATGGAATGGATTTGTGTTGGCGCATAGTGATAGTATCTGGATGCAGGTTCCACCTGCCACCACCTGGGGTGGGGCAGGAGCTGTGTAATCTGCACCCACTGATGTGATCACTGTCAGCTGTGCCTGTCCAAGCCTGGGCCACTCCTTGGGATCACAGCAGCCCTATGGGCATGTGTGTGTGTGTCATGTGTGGTGTGCCCCTTTCTCTGCAGTCCCAGTTGAGAGACCAGTCTAGCATTTTGAGCTCAGGGACCAAGTGGGTGGTTTTCTCCCAGGTCCATCCTATTTCATCTTTGCTCTCCACCTTGCCCTCAGGAACTCTTGGTTCCTGACTGGGCTGGGGCACCTAGGGGACCCTAAATGTCAGGAAGGAGAATAAGGGAGGAGGAGGGAGGGCTTAGAAAATTCTAGGGGGGCATGGAGGCTCAGAGAGTCAGGCAGTGAAGGGGACTTGTGTTTAGGATAAGGTCCTCTTAGGTTGATTCTGGTCAATTTCCTTCCTAGACAGATGAGGTCACAAGCCCAGGTGTGCCCAAGGTCACACATTTCCATTGCATCAGGTCCTGTTGATTTTGTTGTCTTCATATCTTTTAAAGGAGGAGAGAGTTTAAGGAAAGAATGGTCAACTGTGCCCAATACTGCTTCTTCATAGCACATATCTCAATATTTATTTGTGTGGTTATTTGTTTAGTATCCCTTTCCTTTGTGCCTTCATGAAGCCAGGGATCCTGACTCTTTTATATTCAGTCTTGGCCCATGGCCTGAACACAGCAGGCATAGAGCCCAAACAACATACTATGGGACTGGGGAGAGGTGCCCCGTCCTCCAATGCGAAGAGAGATGTACACAGACCTGCCACTTTCCTCACCACTCCCCCCCCACCACAAGGCCCAGCCACCAAAACTTAGATACCACCTGATTACCCTTAATTGGCAACATCAGGTTCTGCCCTACTGAGAATAGGGACTTGAGAGATGAGTTACAGACATGAAAGCTTGCTTTCATTTTTTGCACACTCTCGATTGTGACCTGTGAGATTTGAATCTAATGTACAAATCATTCCAGAACAACACTGCCTCCCCATACCATGAGCAATTCTCTTGCTCTTCCAGTGGAAGTCAGGACAGGCTTCCCAGAAGAGGAGCCACTTGAGCTAACAATATAAAAGGATGGGAATGTCAGACTGATGGTGCTCCTTGCATCACTGGGTCCCTGACAACCTATCTGTATTGATATCTGAGCCTAATACTTCCCTGAATGCTATTTGAGATTCAACACTGACTGACATGCCAAGGAGACTAAGAAAGCAGATAAGCCACTCTCTGTTGATGAGGACACTGTGTTTCTCATAGCTGTATAATTACTTTTACTTGGCTATACAATAATTATCTATTAATTTGTCTCTATCTTTAACCTGAATAATGTCTGGGTCTTAGTCATAGTACCCTAAGCATTTAGAACAGAGTTTGGAAGTACACGAGGAGCCCATTAGTACACAAACCAGTAGATGAGAGACATGGGGTGTGTGGGGTGTTTTTCCAACACAAGTATCTTCCTTCACACATTCAGCACCACTGTTAGTATGGGAGTCTCTTCATGTTAGGTGTTCCCTTCTGTGGAATGAGGGGCACAAAATCATGCCTTCTACTGTTTCCTCTTGCAGAACAAGGCCTTTTGCATTGGTTAGGACATAGTGCTGGCTACATTTTAGCTCCAAGCAATGACTAGCCTATCACCCTTCAACCTTGCTCTGAGGTGACTACAGCAGGAGGACAGTCATATTGGGATTAGTTACAAAATCAGCATAACTGAGTATGCATTTTGGAGAAAGCACATTAATTTCCACCAGGGTTTTGTTTCCAAGAATAAGAAAGGCTTTGTTTTTAGGTGAGAGAATTAAGTTGTTGATAGTTATTAGATGAGACTCTAGTCTGTCCTTGTTTGGATGTATTTTGAGTACCTCTCTAGTTGGGAGCATAGAGGGAAGATCCTACCCAACAATAGATAGGAACCAGGATTTTAACCAGTTTGCTATTTGCTCCTTGGATCTCACTAGTTCCCATAGTGGCCTTTACCAGGAAAAGGCAAACATTGAGTATTGGTGTTTCAGAGCTGCAGACTTTTCAGCCTCCCTTCCTGTTATCATATTTATACTATGTTGTTGTGATCAATGGCTGTTGGGAAGCCATTTGCTGTCACTGAGCCTCAGTTTCTACATCTGTAAACTGGGGGTGGTAGCATGACCCTATTTAACATTACCCAGGGAAGGCACAAAAAGAGGCCAGAAACATATCGGAATTCCTGGGACTTTCTATGTTACTTTTCTTGGGGATCATCTTCTAGCTTCCCCTGTTTGTCCTTTGCTGGTATTCAAGCTTGTAGCCACTTCTCTCTTTAATTACTTCTCTATAGGGCTCCATTATCACTGTGATTCCAGAGGTTTGTCATCTTCTGAGCACAGTTACGTGTCTTTCTCCCTCCAGTGGGGTGCTGCTCCCAAAGAAGGGGACTGATTGGCTTCCAGCCCACAACCTGCATGATACCTACACATAACATTCACTCTTTTGGCCTTGAATCAATGCTCAAATGAATAGATGTATTTGTTTGTTACACTTTCCAGTGGCAGTTGTGGATTTTAACAGGTTCCTCCTGAAGAGAACCTTAACCGAAAGATGACAAAGTGTCATGTTATAAATTTCAGGCTGCACGACAAGCTCCCAAGTAAATGAAAGGAGGTGGGTGAGATAGTTGGGACTTACTGCATTTTACCAGTGAGATGTCCACCCATTCAGGTCAGTATCAGGCAGCCCATGGGACTTTCAGGTCAGAGGATTGGTAAGAGTTGGTGAAGAGAGAGTATCACTTTCTGTAGAACCGCTGAAGGTGAGAAAGGATAGAAGGAAGTGCACAAACACAGATTACATGTCTGTTTTTGTTGAAATTTAACAGGTTTGTTTTTCACATAATCCACAGTTTCTCAGGCCAAAGAGACACAGAACATGGGTCAGAGTGATGATAATGAGCTGGCATAATTTCCAGATGCTGAGCCCTTAGATGTCTCCCATCAGGGATGTGGCAGGGACTCACAGGTGATAATGACTGCCATTATAGGCCTCCTCTTACCAACTCCTCACCACCCATTAGGAAATCCCCCATTCATCAAAAAGTAGGAAGCCATCTGCTCTGACCCCTTTGCCCTGGAGAAAAGATGAGAGTTAATCCACTGTGACTTGGCCTGTTACTTAGAAAGTATATTCATAGTTTAACTCTCTTCTTTTTTGAGCACATATTTTTTGTAACAGTCAACTGAGGCACTTATTATTATAGTATTAGTTTTGATTTAGTGTTTTAATCTCATCTCCCCTGATGTTTCTGAAAGGCAAGAAACATATTTTCTTATACCTCTTTGTACTGCATCCTCAGCTCCCAACTGTCTTAACACTATGGAGAGCAAATAAAAAATGATTGATTCATCATTGGTTGGGCAGAAAGTCTACAAATTTTCATCAGTTTTATTTGGTATCAGAATCTGCATAGGTTCTTCTTTTTCCTTTTCTGCCCCTTCCCTTTCATTCTATCCCTTCCCTCCTCTTCCCTTCCTGGAAAATCCTGTCCTAAAGCCAGTAGGTGGGGCATGGAAAGGTGGGCAGCCATATATTGGGGGACAGGCAGAGAAGGGAGTCACAGTGGTTCCAAGTCAGAGACAGAGTAGGATGGGGAGAGTGTCCATGTGAAGGGGCAGCCTGGCATGTTTGTGGGAGCTCAAGCAAGGTGAGCAGAGTCCATGCAGAGGAGTGGCCTAGTTAGAGCAGCCAGAGAATAAATAGGGTATGGAGAACCCAAGTAGGATGAGGAGGGCATCCATGAGTGGAAAGGGATAGAGAGGGGAACCCAAGTAGGATGAGGAGGGCATCCATGAGTGGAAAGGGATAGAGAGGGGATTGACCTCATAAAGGGGGATTGATCAAATAAGGCAATATATTAAGGATGATGGGAGCCAGATTTAAAACTATTGGAGAAGGGAGTCATTGATTCATAAAGAAATAAAACTGGAATGAACTCTGCAGAGTCAGAGATTTGAACTGAATGTGTCAGTGTAAATTCATGCTTTCTATATGATAGATGGTTGATAGATGATAGATAGATGTGTATATGTGTGTGTGTGTGTGTGTAGATATAAAAACACATCTTCCTTTCTTCTCTCCACTGATAGAGCTTAGAAATAATGACATCCTAACAACAATGAACACTCCTGTTGCCCGCATCTTGGCTTATACATACCATTTTTCACTAAAAGGAACCAGGGCTCCTTAGAGAAATGGCTGATTCCAGGGCTGGGACTGGGAAAGTACAAGATGTGCCTGGAATATCTTGTTGTGCTAGAAAGGAAGAGAATGCTAAAAAGTCATGGGAACATGTCAAAGGACACAGAAACCAGCCTGAGGGGCTCCCACTGACCAAATCAGGGACGATTTGAGCATCATAATAAAGACTGAGAGTAAGAGATTATAACCTATTGAATAAAATAGGAAAATGTGAATAAAGACATATAAATAAGTGGATAAATTGCAATTTGATGAGGATATTTACACAAAGTGCTGCTGCTCAAAATACCCATTAATTGCAAGAGGAAAGGTTAGCTTCATGGTGGAGAAAGCTGGTGGACACCACCTTAATCAAATGGTGAGAGAGAGCATCACCAGGAACAGGATGAATTGATTGAGCATCACCTGATGGGATGCAGTGAGAAGAACTCAGCATCACCTCTGTAAGAGTCCTGCCAAGGAGGCAGACCTGAAAGAAATCCTGAGAAAAGACAAAGTGAAACTGAGGAATATTCTACTCCTGGTCTCTCACTGATGTGCAATCTTTAAAAGAGTCAAGGTTGTGAAAGCCAAAGATGGATGAAGTGTTCCAGACCGAAGGAGAATAAAGAGAGGTGACACCTAACAACAACACATGGGCTGGGTCCTTCTGCTATAAAGGACATTGTTGGAACAACTTGGGGGATTCAATGGGGTCTGAGGGTTAGAAGGCAGTGATGTAGCAGCTTGAACTTCCTGACTTTGAAGATCATATTGAGGTAATGTAGGAGAATATCCTTATTTTTAGAAAATACAGGGATTATGAAGTATTATGTTGGCAATTTACTGTGAGGAAAATAGTTCTTTGAAAAGAATCTTGCGTAAGTTCATGATTGTTTGCTGGGAAAGAGCCACAAAGACCTTTTGGCTTATACAGGTCTCCTCCTCTTACCTTAGTTTCACTTGTGTTATTTTAATGTAAGTAAGCAGCACCACTCACCACAGTGAGTGAGAGATGGAGGGCTTTGAAGCTGGAGCTCATGGGTTTTGAATCCCAGCTCAGTCCAGGGCTGAGTCTGGACCAGTCAGTAGTTTTGGGCAAATGCTTAAACTTCCAGGTGAAGTGGCTTTAGTTTGGCCAAAGGTGATTATCTGGAGAATGGAGCTGCTGTCAGCTATGAACAGCCAATACTCCCAGCAACTGAGATGGGTGCACAGCCCAGTGAAAGGTATCTGGTACCTTCCTCCAAGACAGACTCTTATAAGTGTGACCCGGAAGAAGTTACTTAATACCTTCATACCTTAGCACTTAGTGCCTCAGAGTCCCCATCTGCAAAATAGGGGGATAGTGCCAGCACCTATCTCAAGTGGCAATGAAATCAGATAATGTGTGTGAAGTATTTAGGACACAAACCATGAAGCCAGCAGTGAGCACTTAATAAATGTCAACTATTATTTTCATAGACATGTTATCCTCAGTCCTCAGAAAGCCAATGTTGGTTTTGAAGTTGGGCTCCAGCATTATCAACTCCAGCTTCATCTACCATTTCAGAAAATAATTGCATACGTCTCCCATGGAGGTTTAAGTATGAAATCATTGGTGTCACAGCTGAAGCTGTTCAATAATTTCCCTAAAACAACATAAACATCCCCAGTCTAGGAGTGCCTTTGTCATCACAACTAAGCTTGGGCAACTTTGTGGGGGATGCCCTACAGTGACTCAAGGGAAATTCTTCCACTCCATTTATGTGGGCTCTCTCCTGCCCTCCCTTAGAATTGCTTTTCTGGTCCCAGAGTTCTGACAAGTCTCTCTGGTCATGCCCAGGCTATGCAGTGTCCAGGATACATGAAATGCTACAATGAGACAGGTTTATCCCTTCAAGGTTCAAAGATCTGCAGGACAAGGAAATTGTTGAATCAACATTGGTTAATTCAGGAATTCACTTCCTCTCCCCTGATAGACTGGCTGAGAACTTCTGCAGAGTGAGTGAATATCCATGGATCTGGAAGGCCCTCATTTGGGTGTCTGAACTTCCATATTCAGTTCTTTAGGCCATGAATATCCTCTCCATGGAATCTTGTTTAAAGATATGAAAATTCCCTGTAAGTGTCATGGTGTTAAGTCTGTAGGTATGTATCTATCATTCTATCTATCATCTATTTATCTATTTATGTCTATAACTCTCAAAAATGTGTCTATACTTACCTATCATTTGTCTATATCTATCTCTCATCTCTCATCTATCTAATCTATCATCTATCATCATCATCTGTCTACATCTATATGCATGTATATCTATCTACCTATTTATCATCTATCTACATTTATCTATCTATATCACATATCTATCATCTATCTATCTATATCTATCTATCATTTATCATCTATCTATCATCTGTGTATCTATCTAGAAGACAGAAATGTCTGAGAAGACCCAGGCATTCAAGTACCCAGCTGTTTGAGTCTTTCCAATCAGATGTGTGTAGAGCCTTCAGGATGACACTAGTTGCAGCCAAGCACAAGAGAGACCCCAAGCAAGAGCTGCCCAGATGAGTCCAGTCAACCCCAGATTCATAATCAAAAGATCATTATTGTCCACTCTTTTGGGCTGGTCTGTTGTGACAAATTGGTAATTGGTACAACCTTCCTTCACTTCAGGTATAGTAAGATGTATAGGACCCAGAAGAGAATGAGGACTGAGGGAAATTAGAGAAAGCAGTAAACCTTTAAGTACTATGAATCACTGGAAGCACCATTGGGTAGTTGGTCAGCTCAGAGGAAGGAGTGCTGAGGTCTAAGCAGGGGTGACCTTTGGAGTCACATGTTTCAGGACTAAAGGGAAAGGGAGGGTACTGACTTTATTGAGTACCTATTATGTGCTGGGTCTCCTTGACACCATGCCTTTGTGCTCCCAGCATACCTTTCAATAGGACACACTGTGGCTATACGCTGTGGTAGCCAGCTTTCAAATGTACCCTCCATGATTATCTCCTCCTGGCATTTGTACCCTGTGTAGTCTCCCTCCACATGAATCAGGTTGACCTGTGAAGCCACTAGGATATTGTGGACATGATAGTGTGTGACTTCTGAGGCTGAATCATAAGGGACATAGATGCTTCCACCATGTTTCTTCTTGGACCACTCACTCTGGGGGAAGCCAGCTGCCATGTTGTGAGGACACTCAAGTAGCCACATGGCAAGGAACTGAGTCCTCCTACCATAATTATTCTTGATGTTCCAGGCCCATGAGTGAACTACATTTGAAATAGATTATTTAGCCCAGTCCAGCTTTCAAATGATAGCAGTCCCTGCCAATATCATGGATGCAATCTCGTGAGAGACTCTGAACTGGAACCATGCAGTGAAGTCACTTCTGAATTGCTCACCCACAGAATCTGAGATAATAAAATTATTGTTTTAAGTCACTAAGTTTTAGGCTAATTTGTTACAGAGAAAATGATAACTAATAAAGAGACAGAGGAGCTGAGGCATCATCTTGGATGGCTGTAGCAGAGAACTCTGAAGACTGGGGGTGTGACTGTCAGCTTGACTTGCTGGGCAAGGGAGGGAGTTGGTGTTACTGGTGGTGGTGGTGCTGTGTGCATGTGTGTGTGTGTACAGGGCTATGTGTATACACATGTGAAGAGGTAGAGTCCCAGCAGAAGTCCTGATGGGAGGATAAAGATTACTGCTGCCAATAGGGTCTAGTGGTTGAGAAGGCAGGGTCTTCCTGGATTCATTAACCAGCTCTGTCAGTTACAAGCTGGAAGATGTAGTTATTTAGAGTTAGAAGTGGGTTTGCTTGTAAACACACTTTACTATTTTTATTCTGGCCTTATGTCTTGCCTGACATCTGCCCTATCCCCTGCAGTGTCCCTTTCTCGGGCCCACCCTGCTGCCCCTATTCTATGGGCACATTGGTGCATTGGTGGGCTTTCCCTTAAACCCTTATTGTGTTCTCTATTTTTGTGGACTTATATCGCTGTCTCTGGCAAAGAAATGGCAGTGATGAATATTCTAGGTATTAATATTCTACAGTTTTGGTGAATTGACTTACTGAATTGACTTCAGGTAAAATGCCAGAAGCAGGCACCTGGCTTAAAACCAGCTGCTCCAAGTGTCAGTGGTCCCATAGCCCTAGCCATTTTGGCCCGAGGCTCAACCCTCCCTATACCAGTGACTTGCAGGTGGCTTACATCATTGCACCCATGACCCTTGTGTTATGCCATGAGAACTGGTACTAATGATTAGTTAATTGGTCTATTTGTGGAGTGATGTGATCTCTGCACACTCCATCTTACTAAAATTTGAAGGTAGTTGTGCAAAATGGAGATGATTCCTTCATTCATGTATTCATTCAAAATCACCATCCAGCTATACTGCTCTTAGGCCACAGGAATACAGAAATGAATAAATTGAAGTTCCTACCAGGAAGATCTCATAATTTAACTGGAGAGACAGACACATAATTATTGTGCAAACTGTGTGCCCCCAGACACCCACTGCTCTGGCCCATGAGGGAAGGAGAAGGGATCTGTATTAATTTGCTAGGGCTGCCTTAGCAAAGTATGACAGATTGAGTGGATCAAAGAACAGAAATTTATTCTCTCACTATTCTAGATGTTGGAATTCCAAGATCTAGGTGTCATCAGGGTTGATTCCCTCTGAGGCCTCTCTGATTGGCCTGCATATGGCCATCTTCTCCCTGGTCCTCATATGGTCTTTCCTCTGTGCACGTCTGTGTCCTAATCTTTTCTTATAAGAACCCCAGTCAAGTTGGATTAGGACCCACCCATATGACCTCAGTTAATCTTAATTACCTCTTTAAAGATCCTGTTTCCACCTAGAGTCACATTCTGACATGTTGGGGGTTAGGACTTCATTGCAGAGATTTGAAGGGGACAGAATTCAGCCTATAACAGGATCTAAAAAGGGATCCTGTGGGCCTGAAGGTGGCTTTCACAGGAGGGCTAAGGGGACCTGCGGCAGTGAATGTTCACTCTCCTCAAGGCTGGTGGAGGGTGGGGCTGGGACCTGGGTGACAGTGAGAAGGGCCCAGGTCAGCAGGGGTGACTCTCAGGCCTGATGGAATCAGTAATGCAGTAGTGAATACTTGAGGACCCACTGCAGAACCAGGGCAGGGAGCAGGTGTCACCTGAAAAACCCATGGTAGGGGAAAGGTTCTGAGCCCACTTTTCCATTCCCATAAGTTATAACCCCAGATATCCCAACTTCATCCTGGGAGGAACAGGGGAAGAGGGGGCTGGATCAGAAAGACCAAACTCAGAAAAGCTCATTACCCAAGTGAGACCAAGAAGTTGTTTTCTGGTAACAAGAAAATTCTCCCTCCCCAGTGCCACCCCAGGTCTCATGGAGATGATGATATCAGTTATGAAAAGTTAAAAAGCTATGTTTTCTTTGAGCATCTGTGTGCAGTTTAAAAAGCACTGTACCTCTCACTTCTGTGGTTGGTATCATAACACAGGTGATTGATGAACAAAGATGAAGTGAAAGAATCAGACAGTTGGAAGGAGTCTCAGTGTCTGAGTACAAGGCTTTAATTTCACAGATTTTTCATTTAATCCTCCTAACAGCCCTCTGAGGAAACTGATGCACAGAGAGGTTAATGACTTGCCCAAGATGAGAGAGCTGGAAAATGTGGAGCCCTCCAGACCTGTGGCCTTAACCATTATACTCTGTTGTTTCCAAACAACCTCATTAGTCCCCCTGCTGGGATGGAGCCCAGGAGGCCCCCAAAGGGCAGGGGTGGCCTTGAAGCTAATGTTGGCCCTACTGGTGTCCTGTCAGGGCCTAGAACCCTGCCAAGCACTAGTAGGCCTTCAGTAAATTATCCCATGGCTGTTTGTGAAACATGTCTTGGAAACACCAGGTGGACTCCCACTGGCACTACTCAACCTTATGGCATTTGGGGATTTCCCAACACCCCTTTTAGGAAGTTCATCTGAACCTCAAACACCCCTGGGAGGTCAGCAGGAAGGTTCTTTTCCAGTCTTTTGTTTAGGTTCACAGACATTTCCTGAGCACCACTCTGGGTCAGGTATGAGACGCACCCAGTTTGGTGGGGAAACATCAGATCCATGAACAGACCTATTCAATATGGCGGGAGGTCAGCCCTGGTGCTTTGGGAGCACAGAGAAGGAGCACTTGTTCACAGAAGGGGTTGGGAAGAGGTGACACCTGATTTGGGGCTTTTAAAAATGTATATTAAACAATCAAATTTACAGATGTACATGATTTAAAAAGTCAAACAGTTCTATAAAGTTTACAAGAAAACTAGGGGCATCTTGCCCTACCTGATCTCCACTCTGATTTTTCCCTCCAGAATCTACTTTCAACCTGTTTAGTAGTTTCTTCTGGTGATTATTGCTCTGTCAGTAAATGAAATGCTTATACTACTGCTTCTTTATTTCTCTGGAAGAGGAGAGTTTAGGTTCCTGATATCCCTCTTGGCTCACACCCAATGCCCTCCTTTCCAAACAGGGATAGGAATTGGATTCACATTCAGTGTTTGAATCAACTTGATTTAAGAACTTATTGTTCACAGTTGAGCCAGGCACACTTCTATGTTTCCATTTCTATTCTTGACAACTTTTCATTTTCATTGGAATCAATATTTCCTTTTTGTAATTTGATGAGTTTTCTCTGTCCTTATCATGAATTTTCTGCAAGAAGTGTAACTCTGCTCTACAAGTTTAAGCCCTTGCAAGGCTCTCTCCTTGTTTTAGTCCAGGCTGCTTGCTCCTGGTGGCTTTTGCAGAACCATGTTGTAGGGATTCCAACTTGCCTCTCTGCTTCACTGAATTGCCTGTTCCTGGATCCGTGGTGTCCCTTTCTTGGTTTTCTCCCTTGTTTTGGTAGAGGGCATCTTCTTGTAGCTTTCTGAGGAATGATGAACAGGAGTAAATTTTTTTTTAAGAACTTGCATGTTTGAATAATTCTCTGTTCTACATTCATACTTGATTGATAGTTTTGGCATAGAATTCTAGGTGGGATAGAATTTTCTCTGTGAATTTGAAGACATAGAGTCTTGCTTTCAGTATTGTTGTTGAGAAGTTTAATGCCCTTCTGATTTCTGATCCTTTGTATGTGACCTGCTTCCTGCTTCCCCCAACCTTCCTGGAAGCTTGTCAGATCTTCTGTTTGCCCCTCATATTCTGAAATTTCATGACCATGTTCTTTGCTGGAACTGCTGTCATCCGTTATGCTAGGCCAGAATTGTCCAATCAACACTTCTTTGATGATGCAAATGCTCTATGTCTGTGTTGTCCAGTATGGTGGCCACCAACACATGAGACTATTGAGCACCTGAACCATGGCTGGTGTGACAGAGAAATTGAATTTCTTATTTTATCCGATTTTAATAAATTTGTACTGAAATTTAACTACCCACATGTGTCTCGGGGCTACCATATTGGACAATGCAGTTGGTCTTCCATTCTGGGAAATTTTCTTGAATTGTTTCTCTCATTTTTCTGTTCTCTGTTCTGAAACCCCTATTGGTCAGATGATGGAAGTCCTGGAACGATTCTCTAATTCTGTTATTATTTCTCTCCCATTTTCCATCTCTTATTTTTCTTTTGGAGTGAATAATTTAACTTCACCTTCCTACCTTTCTACAGAATGTTACATCTTCTGGGATTTTTTTTATTTTCAAGAGTTCATTTTTGCTCTCTGCTCCGATTTCAGATGAGCACAGCTCTCAGGCTGCTGTGTCTGTTTTTGAAACTCCCTTTCTCCTCCCACGTTCCTTCTGTTTCTTGGAGCTCCTTTTTATGTTTGGGTCTTTCTCTTGAGTGCCAGCTGGTCCTTGCCTGTCTGCTTGTATTTGAGAGTGTGTGGGATTTGTCAATGGTGGGATTTGGTGCAGAGCAATCTGGTGGGAGACCCCCTAAATATCAGGGTATGTACATCCTTTGTGCTGGGCATCTTCCCCAGGAGGAATTCTCTGGTCTTCTGCCCAGGATGCAGAAGTTGGGCCTGCTGACTAGGTGGCTGAGGATGATGGAAATCTCATCATTCTTCTCACTTTCAGTCCAGCATCTTGTCCTCCTCTCTGCCAGGGTCCCCAAGTGCAAGTCTGTCCAGCTCAACATGTGCATACAATAGTCCCCCAGTCTTCTGCAGGGTAGGAGAAGTCTCTACAACAAAGTACTACAAACTGGGTAGCTTAAAATAAAAGAAATTTATTCTCTCACTGTTCTGGAGGTGAGAAGTACAAGATGAAAGTATCAGCAGAGTGGGTTCTTACTGGAGACTCTGAGGGAGAATCTGCTTTATGCCTCTTCCAAGATTCTGGTGGTTCCCAGCAATCCTTGGTGTTCCTTGGCTTGTGACAGCATCACTCCAATCTCTTCCTTCATCTTCACACAGCTGCCTTCCCTCTGTGTGTCTCTTCTTATAACAACACCAGTCATTGAACTTGGGCCCACTCTACTCCAGTGTGACCACATCTTAACAATTACATCTGCAAAAACTCTATTTCTAAATAGCACCACATTCTGAGGTTGCTTGTGGAGTTGAATTTTGTGGGGAACACTATTAAACCAAGTACAGGATGGAATTAGGAAGTCTAACTCTTTCTTATACAGACTTTTAAATGATAGCCTGTTTTCCGTCTCAATTACAACTTCTGATTTCAGATGTTCCTGGTTAATTCAGTTTCTGAGTCTTATGGGGCTCCAGCAGCCTGATTCTGCTTGCTTCTGGTCTCTGCAGCACTGCAGGTTTCATCTTCAGCTTCCTCTGCTCTGTCAAATGAGTGATCTTTCATGGCAGAAATACATGGTCACAGGTATAGACTCTGGGGCCAGAGTTTACATCCTGGTTCTTTGACTGTGTGACCTTGTCCAAGTGATGTAACCTCCATGTACCTGTAAAATGGGGGTATAATAAGAGAACATACTGCATACAGTTAACCTGAGGACTAAGGAGAATGCTTAGAAAGGTGTCTGGCATGAAGAGCTTGGGATGACTCTTGGCTACATCTATTTGCTAGGTTCAAACGTTTGGTGGCTCTTGTCTCCTCTCTTGTCTTTGTCCTTGTGGATTTCTTAAAAGACCTTTCAAGAAAGCCCTTTAGTGCATTTTTACTGGGGCTTCAGGAGGCTTTCAAAGTAAATGCATGTGTTCAACCCACCACGTCTAAGTTTCTGAAAGAATCTTAAAGTTGAGGAGGCATTCAGGAGAGAATAGGCAGGTGGAGCACCTAAGCAAGGGTGTGGAGGTGAGCTAGAATGGAGTGTGCAGGGACCTGTAAAGAGTCCAGTCTGAGGCAGCATGAGGTTGAGGATGGGGGCTGGGAACTCAGCTGGGGCAGTCACCTCCCAGTGGACAAGGCACAGGCAGCACCTGACCATGGGAGGAGTCTCACCTGGAAGCCCCCTGTTTAGATGTGCAAAGGTGGCCCTTTGAAGTGAGGTCAGCCAGGTTACTGCCCAGGTCAGAGATGATGAGAGTGTGACTAAGGTAGGGGGAGTGGGGAGTGAGCTAAAGTCTATTTTGTCTGATATTAATGTAGCCACCCCTGCTCCCTGTTGGTTTTCATTTGCACAGATGTCTTTTTCCATCCTTTCACTTTGAACCAATGCATATTGTTAGATCTGAAGGGAATCTCCTGTAGACACAACACAATTGGATTCTGTTAGTTTTACCCAATCTTGCAATCTATGTCTTTTGATTGGGTCATTTAATCCATTTATATTTATATTTAAAGTAATTCCTGATATAGAAGGACTTGCTATTACCATTTTGATGTCTTCTCTATGTCTTACAGTTGTTTGCTCCTCAGTTCCTCACTTACTGCCTTCCTTTATCTTTGCTGGATGTTTTGTAGTGGCATATCTTGATTCCCTTCTCATTTCCTATTGTCTATATTCTATAGGGATTCCCTTTGTGGTGACCATGGGGATTGCATCAAACATCCTAAAGTTGTAACAATCTACTTTAAACTAACTATAACCACATAAAAAAACTCTACACTTTTTTTCATGTTGAGGTAACATTGGTTTATAACATTATATAAATTTCAGGTGTGCATCCTTATACTTCGATTTCTGCATAGATTATATCATGTTCACCACCCAAAGACTAATTACAATCCATCACCACACATGTGTATAATCATTCCTTTCACCCTCCTCCCTCCCCTCTTCCCCTCTGGTAACCACCAATCCAATTTCTGTCTCTATGTGATAGTTTGTTGTTGTTTTAATCTTCCACTTATGTGTGAGATCATACGGTATTTCACCTTCTCCCTCTGACTTATTTTGCTTAGCACAATACCCTTGAAGTCCATCCATGTTGTCACAAATTGCTGGATTTCATCGTTTCTTATGGCTGAGTAGTATTCCATGGTGTAGATATACCATATCTTCTTCAGTCATTCTTTCCTTGATGGGCATGTAGGTTGCTTCCAAGTCTTGGCTGTTGTAAATAATGCTGCAATGAACACAAGGGTCCATGTATCTTTATGCATTCATGTTTTTGTGTTCTTTGGTTAAAACACCCAGCAGTGGAGTAGCTGGATCATATGGTAGTTCTATTCCTAAATTTTTGAGGAATCTCCATACTGTTTTCCATAGTGGCTGCACCAGTTTGCACTCCCACCAGCAGTGTATGAGAGTTCCCTTCTCTCCACATCCTCTCCAACACTTGTTTTTTCCTGTCTTGTTAATTATAGCCATTCTGATGGGAGTGATGTGATATCTCATTGTAGTTTTGATTTGCATTTCCCTGATAGTTAATGATGTTGAACATCTTTTCATGTGCCCATTGGCCATCTGTATATCTTCTTTGGAGAAATGTCTTTTGCCCATTTTTCAATTGGGTTGTTAGTTTTTCTGTTGTTGAGTTGTATGAGTTCTTTATATATTTTGGAGATTAACCCGTTATCAGATATATGGTTTGCAAATGTCTTCTCTCAATTGTTAGGTTGTCTTTTCATTTTGCTGATGGTTTCTTTTGCTGTGCAGAAGATTTTTAGTTTGATGTAGTCCCATTTGTTTATTTATTCTATTGTTTCTTTGCCTGGTCAGACACGGTACTTGAAAATATGTTGCTAAGACCAATGTCAAAGAGTGTATTGCCTATGTTTTCTTCTAGAAATTTCACGGTTTTAGGTCTTACATTCAAGTATTTAATCAATTCTGAGTTAATTTTGTATATGGTGTAAGATAATGGTCTATTTTCATTTTTTGGCATGTGGCTGTCCAGTTTTCCCAGCACCATTTATTGAACAGACTTTCCTTTCTCCATTGTATGTTCTTGGATCCTTTGTTGAAAATTAGCTGTCCGTAGATGTGTGGGATTCTTTCTGGGCTCTCGATTATGTTCCACTGATCTGCAAGTCTGTTTTTGTGCCAGTACCATGCTGTTTTGGTTACTATAGCTTGTATTATAATTTGAAACCAGGGAGTGTGATACCTCCAGCTTTGTTCTTTTTTTCTCAGGACTCCTTTGGCTATTCGGGGTCTTTTGTTGTTCCATATAAATTTTAGGATTCTTTGTGCTATTTCTGTGAAAAGTGTTCTTGGAAATTTATAGGGATTGCATTGAGTTTATAGATTGCTTTAGGAAGTAATGACATTTTAACTATGTTAATTCTTGCAATCTGAGAGCACAGACTATCTTTCCATTTCTTTGTGTCTTCTTCAATTTCGTTCCACAATGTTTTATAGTGTTCAGTATACAGGTCTTTCACCTCTTTGGCTAAGTTTATTCCTAGATATTTTATTCTTTTTGTTGCAATTGTAAATGGGACTGTATTCTTAATTTCTCTTTCTGCTACTTCTTTGTCAGTGTATAGAAACACAACTGATTTTTGTATTTTGATTTTGTATCCTGCAACTTTACCATATTCGTTTATTATTTCTAAAAGTTTTTTGGTGGATTCTTTAGGGTTTTCTATATAAAAAAAATCATGTCATCTGCAAATAGTGATGGTTTTAGTTCTTCCTTTCCAATTTGGATCCCTTTTATTTCTTTTTCTTGCCTGATTGCTCTGGCCAAGACTTCCAATACTATGTTAAATAGGAGTGGTAAAAGTGGGCATCCTTGTCTGGTTCCTATTCTTAGAGGGATAGCTTTCACTTTTTCACTATTGAGAATGATACTAGCTGTGGGTTTGTCATGTATGGCCTTTATTATGTTGGAGTATTTTTCCTTCTATACCCATTTTATTCAGAGTTTTTATTGTAAATGGATGCTGTATGCTTTCTCTGCATCTATTGAGATGATCATGTGATTTTTATTCTTTATTTTGTTAATGTGGTGTATCACATTGATTGATTTGCAGATGTTGAACCATCCCTGCATCACTGGAATAAATCCCACTTGATCATGGTGTATGCTCTTTTTAATATATTGTTGTATTTGATTTTCTAGTATTTTGTTGAGGATTTTTGCATCAATGTTCATCAGTGATACGAGCCTGTAATTTTGTGTGTGTGGGTTGTCCTTGTCTGGTTTTGGTATCAGGATAATTTGGCTTCAGGGAATGAGTTAGGAAGCTTCCCCTCCTCTTCAATTTTTTGGAAGAGTTTGAGAAGCATAGGTAATAAGTCTTCTTTGAATATTTGGTAGAATTCACCAGGGAAGCCATCTGGCCCTGGACTTTTATTTTTTGGAAGGTTTTTGATTATTGTTTTGATCTCCTTACTGGTGATTGGTCTATTCAAATTGTCTATTTCTTCTTGATTCAATTTTGGAAGGTTGTATGATTCTAAGAATGTATCCATTTCTTCTAGATTACCCAATTTGTTGGCCTATAGCTTTTTGTAGTATTCTCTTGTAATCTTTTGTATTTCTGAGGTCTCCATTGTAATTTCTCCTCTTTCATTTCTGATTTTATTTATTTGAGGCTTCTCTCATTTTTTCTTGGTGAGTCTAGCTAAAAGTTTGTCCATTTTGTTTATCTTTTCAAAGAACCAGCTCTTGGTTTCATTGATTTATTTTTTATTTTTTTAGTCTCTATTTCATTTATCTCTGCTTTGATTTTTATTATTTCCCTCTTTCTACTGATTTTGGGCTTTGTTTGTTTTTCTTTTTCCAGTTCCTTTAGGTGCACTGTTAGATTGTTTGAGATTTTTCTTGTTTGTTGAGGTAGGCCTGTATTGCTATAAACTTCCCTCTTAGAACCACTTTTGCTGTATCCCATAAATTCTGGCATGTTGTATTTTCATTCTTTTTGTCTCCATGTATTTTTTGATTTCTCCATTGACCCATTCATTGTTTAGTAGCATTTTGTTTAATCTCCACATATTTGTGGCTTTTCTGATTTTCTTCCTGTAGTTGATTTCTAGTTTCATACCATTGTGATCAGAAAAGATGCATGGTATTATTTCAATCTTCTTAAATTTATTGAGACTTTTTTTGTGGCCTAAACTGTGGTCAATCCTGGAGAATGTTCCATGCGCATTTGAAAAGAACGTGTATTCTTTGGTTTTTGGATGGAATGTTCTGTATATATCCACTAAGTCCATCTGGTCTAGTGTGTCATTTAAGGCCAATGTTTCCTTGTTGATCTTCTGTTTGGATGATCTATCTATTGGTGTAAGTGGAGTGTTAAAGTCCCCTACTATTGTTGTGTTACTGTCTATTTCTCCTTCTATGTCTGTTAATAATTGCTTTATATATTTAGGTGCTCCTATGTTGGGTGCATAGATATTTACAAATGTTATATCCTCTTGTTGGATCATTCCCTTGATCATATGTAGTGTCCTTCTTTGTCTCTTGTTAGAGTTTTTGTTTTGAAGTCTATTTTTTCTGATATAAGTATTGCTACCCCAGCTTTCTTTTCATTGCCATTTGTATGGAGTATCTTTTTCCATCCCTTCACTTTCAGTATGTGAGTGTCTTTGGGTCTGAAGTGTGTCTCTTGTATGCAGCATATATATGGGCCTTGTTTTTTATCCAATCAGCCACCCTATGCCTTTTGATTGGACCATTTAGTCCATTGAAATTTAAAGTAACTATTGATAAGTATGTCCTTATTGCCATTTTGTTACTTTTTTTTTTCTGGATGTTTTAGTAGTTTTTTTCTGTTACTTTCTTTTTCTCTTGCTCTCTTCCCTTGTGGTTTGTTGGCTTTCTTTAGTATTATGTCTGTATTCCTTTCTCTTAGTTTTTTGTGTATTTATTACAGGTTTCTGGTTTGTCATTATGATGAGGTTCATATATAATAACCTATGTATATAGCAATCTATATTAAGTTGATGGTCTCTTTAGTTTGACCTCTTTCTACTACTCTTTTACTCCCCTCCTCCCACATTTTTATATTTTTAATATCATATCTAATCTCCTTTTTTGTGCATTTGTATCTGTTACCCTCTTATAAGGGAAATAGATAACTTTTTCCTTTTTATGATCTTCTCTTTCCCCTTTAAATAAGTCTCTTTAACGTTTCTTGTAGGACTGGTTTCTGGGTGATAAACTCCTTTAATTTTTGCTTTCTGGGAAACTCTATGTCATTCCGTTCTGAATGATAACCTTGCCAGGTAGAGTATTTCTGGCTGTGGGTTTTTTCCTTTTAGCACTTTAAATATATCATGCCACTCTCTTCTTGCCTGTAAGGTTTCTGCTGAGAAGTCAGCTGATAACCTTATGGGGTTTTCTTTGCATGTAACTTGTTGCCTTTCTCTTGTGACTTTTAGGATTCTCTCTTTATCTTTAATTCTGGAGATTTTAATTATGATGTGTCTTGGTGTAGGACTCTTTGAGTTTATATTTTTTGGTGTTCTCTGTGTTTCCTGTACCTGGATGTCTGTTTCCTTCCTTAGGTTAGGAAATTTTTCAGCTATTATTTCTTAAAATAGATTCTCTGCCCCTTTGTCCCTCTCTTCTCCTTCTGGGACACCTAACACAGATGTTAGTGTGCTTGATGTTGTCCCAGAGGTCCTTTAGACTGTCTTCACTCTTTTTAATTCTTTTTTCTTTAATCTGTTCAGCTTGGTTGATTTCCTCTAGTCTTTTGTCCAGCTTGCTGATCCGTTCCTCTGTATCATCTACTGTGCTTTTGAATGTCTCTAGTGAATTTTTCATTTCCAGTATTGTATTCTTCATTTCTGACTGGTTCTTTTTTATATTTTCCATTTCTTTGTTGACGTTCTCACTGAGTTCATCCATTCTTCTCTCAAGATCAGTGAGCATATCTATGACTGTTTGTTTGAACTCTTGGTCAGGTAAATTGCTCATTTCTGTTTCATTTAGTTCCTTTTCTGGAGCTTTGTCCTGTTCCCTTACTTGGAACATATTCCTTTATCTCCTCATTTTGTCTCTTTCTTTGCACTTTTATCTTTGTATTAGGTAGGTCAACTACATCTCCTGATGTTGGAGAGGTGACCTTGTGTAAGTGATGCCTCATGAGACCCAGCAGTGATCTTCCCTCTTGTCACCAGTTCCAAATGTTCCAAGAGTGACCCTCGTGTGGGCTATGTATGTCTTTCTGTTGTGGCAGTGTTTCTCTTGCTGTAGGTGCCCAGGGAGGCTAAGCTGTCCTCCTTGCTGGCTGGTTGTAATACTCAGTTTTGTGTGGTTGTTGTGGATGCCTCCAGTCTCATTATCAGGTGTAGGGTGCCCCAGCACAGTTGGCTGCAAGGTCTAATAGCACATCCCTGTTGCAGTTTTTCTAAGTTAATAGGCCCCTGATGTGGCTGGTTGCCAGGCTCAGAGGCTTACAATTGCTGTAGGCCTGTGGCCTATAAGGCTCTTGTCAGCTCTCTGATGATTGCAGCTGGGTGGGGCTGGCCCCTGGCATGGGAACACCCAGTTGCTTCAAGCTTTGGAATGCGGGGCTGATCCCCTATGTGGCTCTTTGAGAAGCACAAGTGTTCTGCAGCTGACAAGCCCCACCACCCACAGGGCCACACACAGTCAACACAGTCCTGCCCCATGCACACACCCTGACCCCCTGAAACACACTCCATAGCAGTTGCCCCATAGCAGAGGCCCCACACACTCCACCTGCCCCTCGCACACACCCTGCCCTGCAGAGGTGGACCCACTCGCCTGGCTGCTGAAAATCCAGGGACCTAGCATATGCAGGCCCACAAGTTGCCCAAGGTCTTGTTGTTGGGTGGGGCCAATCACTGGGGCAGGCAGCCTGCCCTGGCTGAGCTGGATTAAATTGGTGCTCTAGTGGGTGCAGCAGACCCTGGGATGAGAGGCCAGGGGAAGAACTGCAGTGGTGTCTGCCAATATCTGTGTCAGCATGCCTGCACCAGGTCACAATGGCTGCTGCTATTGTCCCAGTCCCTCGAGAGGTCTCACCTCTCACCGAGATGGACCCAGAGCCTATCAGATGAGTCTCTTTTCACCAAAAGACTGTGCATGTTTCTTTCTGGTGATTTTAGGTTGCTCCCCAAAACAGGTGAATTTGTGCATGGGCCCTTTAAGAGCTGGCTTTAATTTCCTCACGTCCCAGCTTTTCTGAGGGCATTCTCTGTTGTTAGTAGCCAGCAAAGCCAGATATTATGACACTCATTTCAGTTGTGCTGGGTCCAAAAAATGCTTATAGCAGCAATAGTCCCTGGCTCAGGTACCCCACTCTGCCAGGGAAGGCTGTGTACCTTTGGATTGCTCCCAAGTGGCCATGAAGTGCTGTGGCTTGTGAAGGTGGCTTTTTTCTCTCCAGAAGGGAATTTCTGCCTCTTCCACCTCAGTCAGGATTGTCATTTGTTGTAGGGGTTCCTCTTATCCACTTTTCAGTTCTTTCAGGGGTAATTGTTCCAAGAGTAGTTGTATGTCTGTTGTGTGTGGGAGGAGGTGAGTTCAGAGACTGCCTATGCCACTATCTTGACCTCAGACCTCCCTCTACTCTTTTACAGCTCCACACTCGCCTTTATATTATTGATGTCATATATTACATCTTTGTTTAGTGTGTGCCCATTAATAGAGATTTATAGTTATTTTTTATGCTTTTTAAAAAAAATCCTGTAATAGAATAAAAATGGAGTTACAAACTAAAATTATGACAATACAGGTTTTTATACTTGTCTATATATTTACCTTTACTGGAGAACTATATATTTTTGTATGGTTTTGAACTATTCAGTAGCAAAAAAACAAAAAACAAAAAAATGATAATGCATTTCAACCATCCTATCAGAGTTCTAAGGGAATGGTACACAGTCTCTGCCTCCTTTCTGGTAGGTATTTGAAAAATTTTGGCTTCCATCATTGCAAGTAACTTCCCTAGCATTGAGTTTTATGGATGAAATTCCCCCAGATAATTGAATGGGACTGAACCTATTACATTTCAGTCAACTTGCATAGGCCATTTTCTTTGGCAATTATAATGTCTGGACAAGCAAGTAACTGCCTTTTAGGTCCCACTTTAATGGCTATATTCTTTTTTTTTTTTTTTTGTGGGGAAGACCAGCCCTGAGCTAACATCTGTTGCCAATCTTCCCCTTTTTGCTGAGGAAGACTGGCCCTGGGCTAACATCTGTGCCCATCTTCCTCCACTTTATATGGGACGCCGCCACGGCATGGCTGACAGGCAGTGACGTCAGCGGGCGCTTGGGATCCGAACTCGCGAACCCCGGGCTGCCAAGCGTGAACTAAACCGCTGCGCCACCGGGCGGGCCCTAATGGCTATATTCTGTGAGAATTGAAACCGTCAAAGAAATCTTTGGCACTAGACTTGTCCTATACCAGTGTGTTCCTGGGGTGAGCTGAGTTCATATTCTCAACCTGCCTGAACTAGTCTGATTATAAATGATTTTCTAAGGTTCATGTGCTGAGTTGAGGCCATTGTTTAATATTCAACAAGGATTATGCCAGCAAGGCAGTGCTGTAGGAAAACATCAGACATGTTACTTGTTTTGAGTTGCAACATACTCCATCTGGCTACTGATCTCAGCTACCGCCCCTGCATTCTCCTCTCTCTATCTCAGCAACCTTCGAAGTTTTGAACTTAGCTCATGGACTCCTAGTACCTGGGCACTGAGAGCATACAGTCCAACCTCCCATGTCACAGGCTGAGAATTGAGAGTGGAAGAGTCTTCCCCAAGTGAGTGAATGACTCATTGGAATGGGACCCTGTGGTCCGGACTCCTGTGGTGATGTCCTCCCAACACGAGTGTTCCAGTTGTCCTTCATTTCCTCTACAATCTCATGTCTGGTCTGATGTGGCTGTTTCCTGCTTTCCACTCTCTTCCTTCTCTAATGCCCCCATCCATAAGTCACTCTGTGCCTCAGAGACCCTCTGTGGCCCTTGACCATATTCGTAGAAGCAATGCTTAGCCTAAATTTACAAAGTTGTTCTTGGTGAAACCAATGGGAGGCCTGGTCTTGTCCACTTGGTATTGTCATCTTCTGACATCTGTTTCCATGTCTGGAGGTGGTTCCTGGTTGAAAAGAACTGATCCAGAAGGTCTGACTTGACCCTCTGTCTGATCTTGGGGTGTTTACTCAAGCTCCTGTCCTGCTCTTAACTGTTGCTTCAAGGGGCTCCTGAGGTAAATGCATGTGTTGAGTCCAGCATGTTTAAGTTTCTGAAGGAATTTTAATGTTGAGTAGGGGTTCAGGAGAGAAAAGGGCTGGCAGAGCTGCCTGAGCAAAGGTGCAGAGCAGGGAGTGTGCAGGGACTAGCAAAGACTACATTGTGATGCAGTATGAGGTTGAGGAGGGGCCTTGGGAATCCAGCTAGGTATGGTCACCTCTCACCTGTAGGAGGCACAGGCATTATTGGACTGAGGGAGGGGTTATATTCGGGAGCACCCTGATTAGATGTGCAAAGGTGGCCTTCTGAAAGGAGATCAGCCAGGAGGCTGTGGTTATTGTCTAGATCAGAGATGATGAGTGCCTGACTGGGGCAGGGTGAAGGGGGAGTGAGGAGAATGGGAAAGTTTGAAAGATATTTAAGCTCTTAAAAATATTGCTAGTTGTCACTTCCAAAAAAATTCATAATGACAATTTTTTTGAATACAGAAAATTTGAACAAAAAGATGGAAAAAATTGTTTAGTTACAACCATGAACCTACCACTAGATTGAACAATTAGTATTTTGCTTTATGATTTATCAGCTACCTATCTATCCCTCTATCCAGCCATGTTACTTTTGAGTGATTTCAGTATACGTTGCAGAATGATAACACTTTGCCTCTAAACATTGTAGCACGTGTGTCATTAACTAGATGAATCCTAGTAAGTAAAAATAACTAATGATCTTGTCTTTATTTAAAATTTTGATATTTTGTTCCTCCTGATTTTTTCCATTAATATTGATGTTTAAAAATATCGGTTACATTATAATTTATCATGATTACTGACATTTTTTGGCAATTTCGTGCTCAAGTGGAGTGCCTCACTCTCCTCAGTCTAATCCCGGCCCTGCCTGGAGGTTCTGACTGAATTTTACAAACACATTGTGTCTGAGGAGGGAATGAGTTCTCCCTACTCCTTTTTATGGTTCCTTTGAGATTTGCCTTTTCTCCACCTGCAACTCACTCAACTGTATGAACTGTTTAGAAACAGATTCTGCCCCAGTCTATGAGGAGGAAAGTGGGAGGGATTTCAACCAAGGGGGACTTTGAGGTCCTACAGGGGTGGAGAAAGGGATACATGGTGGTCTTACTCTGGGCCTTGTGCTTACACAGCTGGACATGTGCCACCAGCCCCATTTAGAATCAAGGAAATTAAGTCTCTAAACATTTGTGACCTCAGTGGCTCCTACACAGCAGGTGGTAATAAGAGCCATTTAAACACAACCTTTAAGAAAGGAAAAGATAAACAGTCCACACAGCAAACTCTCAATCTTTTAGTTATTTATTCAACTGAAACTTAAACTTATGTCTCCTCTTCTTGCTAAAAAACATTACACAATTTGAGGTTACTGTATAACACTTGTCTGCTCTCAGCCACTAGTTGAACTGTTTGTGAGTTCATATTGGTTGAACATTTCTGGAGGGCCTGCTGAGGGTGAGGTATCTGGCTGGGCAATGTCACATGTTCTCTTCAGTCAAAGGCACCAGGTGCTGGTCTTGCAGATCTAGGCCGCAAGCCCCTGCATGTCATGGTCCAGGGTCTGGTCTGATCTAGGCTCCTTTGAGAAGGGAAAACACAATTATTAATGCTGTTTTTATAGATCATGCAACTGAGGCTGAGAGTGTTTATGGAACTCACACAAGGCCTGCATAGTCACATTCTGTGGATCCCTACCTTCCTCCTGTCTATACAACAGAGGGCACAGTTGTCCCTGGAGTCAATACGGAGCACACGGGGCCACCTGGGCCAGGTTCCCGGCCACACGCTTTCCTTCTCCCCCTCTATCTCTGGCATGTTCTTACAGATTCTTATTCAATGTCGTTGCACAAAGTCAAAATCCCAGACATTTTACTAATACACAACCACTAAGAGGGCTATTAAGAAGAAGAATAAGAAGAAAATAGTAAGTGTTGGTGAGAATGTGGAGAAACTGGAACCCTCAGACAATTGTTGTGGGAATGTAAAATGGTGCAGCCACTGTGGGAAACAATTTGGCAGTCCCCTGAAAAGTTATTCATAGAATTATCATATGACCCAGTGGTTCAACCCCTGGGGCTATACCTAAGAGAATTGAAAACAGTTTAACAAATAAATACATGTATCTTCCTGTTGATGGCAACACTAATTGCAATAGTCAAAAGGTGGAAACATCACAAATCAGTGATGAATGGGTATAGAAGTTGTGGCACAGAGTGTTAACCCAAATGAGCAGCTTTATGAGACAAAGATAAGTTTTCAAGAGAAGGGAGGCTTTATTAAATGTTTTGAAAACAGGGGAAGTACACCTCAACCCCCAAGTTGATAGGTGAGCCTGACCTCAGTCTTTGGATGTTTGGTCTTTGAAGGCAAGAAATGGAAGTTTTTCAAGGTTAAGGCTGAATCCAGTTTTGGTTGGTTGCCCTTCCCAGCTGCCGTGTTTCTTGTGTCTGGGGCTTTCTAAATGTCCTAACTGCAGGGAAAGTCTACTGCTTTCTTCTCCAGCCATCTAGAGAAAGTCAAGGTTAAAATGTAATTTTTTATTTCTGCCCATCATTCAACCTTGAGGTGGTCATGGTAACCATCATGTAGACTCCGGCCTCATTCTTATCTCTTTCTATTATCATTTCCCCCTCTTGATCATAGGTTCACCAGAGTGACACTTTTGATCAATTTGCAGAGTATGTAGGTCCCTCAATGCCCACGTGGCACCCTCAGCTGTTTGGGTTCCATCCAGTCACACATAGGAGGCATCAGAGGGCAGCATGGGCTCAACATAGGTGGTGGCTTGAACCAGCATCATGTGGGTTGCCAGTGGTGGGGTAGCCTCCAGACACTGCTGCACAATGTTTAGTCAGGGGGCAGGCGCTGTCAGCAAGTTGCACTCTTATCAGCAGTCCTCCTATGTTCTGCAAAACAAGTTCAGAAACTTTGGTTACTTTGTTTCCCATGTCAACCTTATGCATATGAGGTAGATTCACACTAATCCAGGGAAAATTTTAATTGCTTCATTATTGGTTTCAATCCCATTGTCTTATGATCATTCCTCAATCTTGGAGAATGGGGTCAAAGACTGTTCTAGCTACTTCCTGCTGTGAAAGGGTGAAGATCAGGATGAGAGGAATGAAATTGTTCTAGCTTTATTTTAAAATATTTTGGTACCAGGTGGGGAGAATGAGGAATGCTTTGTATGACTAATATTTTAGTTCTCTAATCAATAACAGATTTGGAACAACACTTAAGTCCATATTTTATAATTACATAGATGACCACACATATTAGCAAAATAGACAGCCCAAATTTTAGAATCCCCTCCATAATGGACGTCAATCCTTGGGGAATCCAGGAGAAGAGACCTGTAAAGCAATCAGTGTTAAGGCCTGGAGACTCAATTGAAATCTGATGAAACAAAAAGAAAAGCAAGGTTAGTGGCTGGAAAAATTATAAATTAAATTTTGAGCTTAGGGAATGGCCAGTCAAGAAGATTTCTAGATGTCAGGATCTAAGCATCTTTTGCAGTTCAAAATGTCTCTGGTGATGTCATGGGTTATTTAGGTAAACTTATTGAATGGCTTATACAGCAACAGGCATGAAGATTCTCTAAACATGGGCCATCATGGTGATCTCTCTTAAGTTATACCAAGTCATGCAGTTTCAGTTTGCAGGGCCTCAGGAAAAAGGGTGGTCTCAGTTCTCGATGATTCCAAATGAAAAGGATGGAAAAATTGAAAACATTAATTTAGAGATCTGTACCAGATATTTGAGGACACTAGAAGAATTCAGGATCCAGTCTAGTTTAAAGATCGAAAAAAACCCTCAAAAATAATTAAGATAGAATATTATATCTTCAAATGTATATTATAGTTTTTACTGAAACATACTGTTTTCTTTAAAATCACCCTCATTTTTACCAAAGAGAGCCAAATTAAGACTCATTGGTTTGTTAAATAAGTCTAATTTTAATAAACTTGGCCCAATTATTTACACAAGTACAGCAAGAATAGCAATTGATTATATGGGCTCTTTTAAATCTGCTTGCTGGAACTTTTTATAAGGAATCTTAGACTGAACTTTAAAAGCCTCTCAAGGCCAGGAAAGCCAAGCTAAGGACTTGTCATCAGACTCTGACTGCAATACCTACAGATTTGGGTGAATTCCTCTCTGTTTGAGTTCCCTAAAATATCCCGAGGTTCTTACACCTGCCAGGAAATGACCTTCTTGACTCACCTAGTAGGGTTGCTGGGAACCCTGTAAGAAAGGTACCAGGCCAATATTTTTAAATGGCTTTATTTGCTTCATGTAGTCAATCCTTGTTCCTCAAAATTGTTTGGTCATATCTGAGTCTATGCATGTTTTCCTCACATATGATATTCCAGTCAAAGTCTTGGTAATACAACCAGTGTTTCTAACTGTGTCCTGCTAAAAGGAGAACAGATTTTTATTGAACTTATGCAAACACCTATATTGCCATGAAAGTAAGATGAAGTGACAAGGAGATTTTAAAGACAAACACAGAAAGTTCCATAGTTTTGAGCAACACCCAGGTTTTCTAACTAATCGAAGACTTGATAAAGACAAAACACAGAATCTTTGTTCCCTAGGGAGATTACATTAAAGGTAAAGAAACTTTACTATTTCTTACTAAAGGCATATGAATAATCTGAGAAGAATTTGTCTTTTAGTAGGAAAACCAAATTTTAATTTTGTACCAGTGTACTTTTGCTATTAAAATTTATTTTAATTAATGAATTCATTTTAATCTTAGCCAGCTTGACCATGCACAAAACTCTTTCCTCGGGGTTTTATTTCCATAAACCTTTCTTCACTTGCTTTTTACATTCAGATTTTGTCCCATGTCTTCTTTTCTTTTCTTTCTTTCTTTTTTTTTTTTGGTGCTTGAGGATGAATTTACCTTTATTAATGAAACATAGGAAAGTATTTTTATTCTTTATAGCTTCCTATTGAAAACACACATCCTATTGTCTACTCTTTCATATATCGACATTTTTCAATTAGAAATCTTACAAAGTTTATCTAGAAGAGAAATGATGTAAGGTAGTTGTTATAGAATAATTACAGATTTTACTATTAGAGGTTAGCATAAGTGCCCAGGAATTACATTAACCGAATATAAACTCCTTCTATATGATATAGTTAAAATAAACTATACCCTTTTTGGAAATTACAGTATGAGGTTCACCTGTGTCTGTAGGTTCATCCTAATATTGCTCTGCCAAATCAGGAATGATAGAATATGCAGAGGCAACAATATCCCCACGTTATTGTTGAAGAAGGTTACTCTAGGTTGAGTAAGCAGAATAAAGATTTGAAAGATGGAACAACTTCTAAACTGATGACAGAGCTATAAATATCTGGGAGGCCACAGCTGGAATGTTTAACTCTGCAAGTAGATATAAGAAATGGGGGAAGTTCTTTTAAACAAAGATTGTTGCTTGGCTGTAAATCTGAAAAGACAAGGCTACAGAGTTTAATCCTATCAGAAAGTGATGCCAGCTTGTCATTGAGGAATTATCACTGTGTGTGTACAGGACGGAAAATGTTTGTCCTTGTATTAGTTTCTCCAACTGGCCACATAGACCCTTCCGTTGTTCAATTTACTGTAGTATAAGAGCAGTGGCTTATAAGGATTGATAGAATATGCTGTAAGGGTCCTTTTTAGGGCTGTTTGAAGACATTTTATCTTTTACAAGCTTCTGCATGTTAATAAAAGAATGCATTCCATTGTTTCTGAGAGGTTTTGAATTCTCTCTTTTAAGAGTGACCCTTAGGGTGGACTTATGTGAAACAGAGGTTTCCTTGAAAGGCCATTATCATTTTAAATTATCTCAAAAGTTTACCAATTTTCACTTGCTTAGTTTTAGATCAGGAATTTCCCTGGAGTTGAAGTAGGGAAGCTCAGCAAGAGAGGAGAGAGGAGCAGCAGATTTGGTTTTGTTCCACTGGCATGGTCACTGGTGCAGCTGATACCCTCCAATCTGGCATGTTTCTTATCTAATTATTTTCTTTTAAAGAGGCAATGAGAGGTTCCTGATTTTGTTTAGAAGCCTCAAAAAAATTAAAATAGATTTCCCATTGTCTTAGAGAAGTGCACTATCCTCTCTTTTCCAATTGAGTGTGCTAATAAACTAATTTGGGAATATCAAAGGAGCTTCATTTTGGCCAATGTAATTTTAGATCATCTCTAGTAATTTGGACCCAGGTGATAAGGAACTTGCAAGTGTTTGGTCCATAATTTTTGTACATGAAGGCTTCAGAAGTGGTGGCAGGTGCCTGGTCATTTGCTATTTCTCTAGAGCAATCTTTAGAACAAAAGGCAGCCATCCTGAATAGAGAAACCTCCCTGGATTGGAGAAACTTCCCCAGAGAAACCTCCCTGTAAACCAGCTGCAGCTGAATCTTATGAGGGAATCCCCCCTTAGAAATTGGGGGATTACCATCCTTAGAATGGAGGGATTCCCCACCTTAAAGAGCCTCTAGTCCTCTTCCAAAGTGTGGGAGGTTGAGGATGTGAGAGGTCCTTACATTGATTGTCCTCCTGGGGCCATTGGAGATGTGGAGGAGCAGTCCAGGGGCTCTGGGTTGAGCCAGCATGCAGTGTCCAGTTGGCTCCCAGGAGGGAATCAGGGGGCTGCTCACATCCCATCCTCATCACCACAAATGGTAACTGAAATGAGCAGCTTTATGAGGCAAAGATAGGTTTTAAAGAGAAGAGAGGCTGTATTAAAATGTTTGCAAACTGGGGAAGTATACCTCAGCCCACAAGTTGATAGGTGAGTGCTGCCCCACCCCGGTCTTGGGGTGGCTGTTTTTTAAAGACAAAAAGTGCAGAGTGTGCAAGGCTGAGGCTGAGTCCAGTTCTGATTTGTCACCCCTCCCAGCTATGGCGTATCTTTTGTATGGGGCTTTCTAAATGTCCTAACTGTAGGGCAAGACTATTGTTTTGTTCTCCAGTCATCTGGTGAGAGTCAGGGTTAAAGTGCAATCTTTCATTTCTGCCCATAGCTCAGACTTGAGGTGATCATGGTAACTGTCACATCCACTCTGGCCTCATTCTTGTCTCTTTCTTTTATCAATACATGAAGTAGAATATTATTCAGCCATGAAAGGAATGAAATACTGACACATGCTCCAACAGAGATGAACCTAGAAAACATTATCCTAAATGAAAGAACCCAGACACAAAGGCCACTTATTATGTGGTTCCATTTATATGAAACTTCTGGAATGGGTAAATCCAAGAAGATAGACTGTAGATTGGTGGTTGCCAGGGGCTGAGAGAGGCAAAGGAAGAGAGAAACTGCTTAATGGGCATGGGATTTTATTTGCTGGAATGGAAATGCTTTGGAACTAGAAAGAGGTGTTGGTCACACAACATTGTGAATGTACTAACTGACACTGAATCGTTTGCTTTGAAATTTTTAATTTCATGTTATGTGACTTTTTGCTCAATAAATTGTTTAGATCCCAGAAATGTACAAGTACAAGAAATGTACAATGTAAAAGTACAAGACAGGCCACTCTGGTACTTGCCAAGCACAGTGGCTCATTCTAGAGGCCCTGCACAACATCCTGCCCCCTGCTGACTGGTGCAGGGCTGAGCCTTGGCCCTAGAAGCAGAGGATCCCTAGCTTGCCCTGTGATCTGGTTACTTCCTATTAGCATTAATAAAAGTTGCCTCAATTTAGACACTGTGTTTGCAACTGAAAAGTGACAGACATACTCAACAGTGATAATGGCAGTAAGCTGGACCACTCTCATAGCCTGATATTCCCTCTCTCCTTGTCTTCTGCCAGAACACTCCTGTGTTCATGGTGTGCAAGCAGAGTGTCTCCTTCTCTGGGAGGTTCAGCCCCCCCAGGTAGCTCCAGATCCCACTTATCTCTGCCTTAGCTCCTGATGCCATTGGAGGTGTCTGCTCACAGTGGAGCACCCGACGTGTGTCCTCTGCATAAGTGCCTTTTGTGATGATCTTGTTCCCACTTTCCCCCATGGTGCACCATAGCGTTGGGCACAGTGAAGACCCAATTCAGACTGATGGAGAGGGCCCCATGGCCCTGAGGATCACCATGTGATGGGTCAGAATAGGGCATCTTGTTCTGGAGTTCAGAGTGGCCTGAACTTGGCTGCGCTGGATCCCTGGAAAAGTCACTGGGCTTGGCAGGCACCATGGTGACATGTGTCCTTGGGAACCCCTTGGAACTGCATGCAGAAATGATGAGTGTTTATCTTCTGGGGGAGATGGTTCATTACTTCCATCTGATTATCACAGGAGCTGGTGTTCTAACTAAAGATCCAGAACTCCAGCTTGTGAACCTAGGTGATGTCGGCTGAATGAACAGCTGTCCTCTTCTTTCCTCTCTGCCTCTTGCTGGTCAGTTCAAGCGGCCTCACAGGGGAGAAAAGTATTTAAAGTTTCCAGTGATTTTCAAACTGTTCATCCTGGACTCTTGATAAAAACAAGTAATAACATTCTTTCCATTTATAGCAAAAGTTCAGTTAATGGATGGGATTTTCTTTATTTAAAAAAAGTTATTATTTTTAGAAAGGCTATATGTGCACATGGTAAAACCTTAAAATGGAGGTGTAAGAGGATAATGCTTTTGTACTATGGAGATTGATGTTTCTGGTAGATATACTTCATTCATATTAAGGAAATTATACACTACTAGTAGTTTAAGTTTTTTTAATCATAATTGGGAGTTAAATATTATCAAATGCTTTTTCTGAAATTATTGTGATGATATGACTTTTTTTCTTTCAATCAGTTAATGTGATAACTGATATTTATATTGTTTCCCTGTGAACCACGCTTGAGTTCCAGGGTCAAATCCACTTTGGTCATGGTGTATCATCACTGCTGTTTTTGGTTTGTTACTAACTTGTTTAGGTTTTTTGTGCTGAAGCTCATGAGCGAGACAGGCATGCAATCCTCCTTTCTTGTCCTATTTTTATCTGATTTGGATCAAGCTGATATGTTCTCATAGACTGAGCTGGGCATGATATGTTCTTTTTCAATTCTCTGGGTTGATTTTTATATGACACTTCAGATTCTCTTGGCTTCGCCTCTGTGGTCACAGCCTCTAAGATGGCCATCAATGGTCCCCACCTCCTAGTAGCTATGCCCTTGTGTAATCCCCTCTCCTTGGTGTGGGGTGGATCAAGTGCTTTGAATGAATAGAGCATGGCAGAAGAGATGGGATGCCATGTATGAGATTAGATTATTAAAAACTGTGGCTGCAGGGCCATGCTGTGGCTGTGTTCCACATAGAAAGTAGAGGAGGATTGGCAAAGATGTTGGCTAAGGGACAATCTTCCTCAAGCAAAAAGGGGAAAATTGGCAACAGATGTTAGCTTAGGGCCAATCTCCAACAGACACAAAAAAAGACCGTGGCTTCTTTCTTGGGCATCCTCTCTCACTCACTCTCAGGGAAGCCAATTGCCATATCATGAGCTGCCCTATGGAGAGGCCCAGGTGGAGTGAGAACTGAAGGAGGCATCTGGCCAACAGCCAGTGAGGAATTGAGTCCTGCCAATGACAACCTAAGTGGAATTGAAAGTGGATCCTTCCCCAGTCAAGACTTTGGATGGGACTGTGGCCCAGCTGGACAGCAAGACTGTCACCTCATGAGAGAGCTTGAGCCAGAGGTACCCAGCTAAGCCACACCTGCATTACTTGCCTGTGGGTTATTAAACACGATAAATGTTTGCTGTTTTAAGTTGTTTCATTTTGGGATAATTTCTTACCCAGCATGAATAACCAATTTACCTACCCTGATCTTGGGCCACTTGTTCGGTTTCAGCCACCACAGCAGGGACTACCTTTACATGCATTCCAACTTAATTTGTGTAGATGTAGCCTGAAAGTGTCCCTCAGCTTACCAAATCATCTGTAATACAGAAATTTTGGAAAGTTAATGCTGCAGGGGAAGAACACTTGATCAATGGTAAAATGACACCAGTGGATACCTTCTTTCCCCTTCCTTTCCTTTGATGGACTGTCCTGGAAAGGATTGCTTGCTTTTGATATCAAATGTTGGCCTGGTTGATAAGGAACCCTTGTGTAGGTTCTCCTTCCTTCCATGCTTCATTCCCATTTTCCTTCACTCCTGCTCACTTGGGATAATATTAGAAAATAAAATAGTAGCACAAATGCCTGTCTCTTAGTCTTTCTTTTTGGAAGCTAGTCTAAGACGTATTTGTCCTTGAAATTTATTGTAAAACTCTCTGGACATGATGTTTTCTTTGTGGGAAGACTGTGATTTCTGCTTAATTTTTTAAGGACTTTTTGGACTATTTAGCTTTCAATTTCTTCTTGGGTCAGTTTTAGTCAATTATATTTTCCTTGGAACTAGCCTATTGATCTAATATTTCAGCTAATGTTTTTGACAATTCTTAGCAACAATTAAATTAATAGATGTGAGTTTTGTTGAATTTAGGTCTTCATCCCACAAATTTAAAACAATTACCCATATGTGCTTACTAGTTAACTGCTAGTAAGTGCTTGCATTTGATAAGGTGAATGTAGAAGCAGCAAGTAAATATTAACTGAACAACTGAGAAATAGCTGTTATGCCTTTTTCCTCACAGACATGTGTACTTGTGGATGTGACTTTATATTCTAAGTCTTATGTCATAGTGATATATTTTACTTAGTAGTATGTCTCATATTTGGTAAGATAAAATGAAAAATATCAATATTTGGGGCCAGCCCCAGTGGCCTAGTTGTTAAGTTTGGCACACTCTGCTTCAGTGGCCCAGGTACAGTTCCCAGGCATGGACCTACACCTCTCATCTGTCGGTGGCCATGCCGTGATGGTGGCTGACGTACAGAAAAGGGGAAGATTGGCAACAAATGTTATCTTGGGGCAAATCTTCCCCAGCAAAAGGGGAAGATTGCAACAGCTCTTAGGTCAGGGTGAATCTTCCTCAGCAAAAAAATAAATAAAAATGTATGTATACATATCAATATTTCACGAAAATAGACTCATAGCCTCTAGAAGCAGTTGCTTCCTAACAAGGATTGAGCACTACTGCCTTCTCTCTGATGTGTGGCCAGGATTAGAACCAGCCATGCCTCCCACCTTCCCTACAAGTCCCTGCTTCAAGTCTGGTCCACTGGGGAGCAGTGACACAGACATTTCCAGAGACTCTCAAATGACAGTGATGATGAGTTTAGTTTACATGGGAAACTGTTTTGTTCTTCCCACCTCTAGAACAAACAGCCCCTTAAATAAACAGGCTTCCCTAAGTGGTGCTGGCATTTTTTTTTTAACCATAACTTGGTTGGCTGCTGCATATGATCAGTCAGCTCCTTCTTGGTCATTGTTCTCATTGCTTGACTGTTTCCCAGGTTTATCTCTCTTGGTTAGTAGCTTACTCTCTAGTTACCAGCTTTGGAGATGTTCACCATCTGGCTTGCTACTGTTTCTTATTTGGGATTTCCAGGTTGTTCTTTGCTATCTTCTTGTCTCTTATTAAACTTCATGTATTTATTCATTCAATAAGTCATTCATTTACTTAACAAACATTTAGTAAGTGTCCCTGATATGCCAGGCAGTGTGCTGGGCCAGGGATTCAGAAGAGATAAGATAAAGTTCCTACTCTGAACTCTTAAGGAGAAAATTGACATGACGTGTACCTCATCTCCATCAGCAATTATCATCTGCATGTTAGCACGGCTTGGGGGAGAAAGTTTTTAATTTGCTGTTGTTTTGTTTTTAAATGCTGATTCTTTCCACCTACTTCAAGTTTTCTGGTGGGCCCAGCATCTGTATTTTTTAAAGCTCTCCCTGGACATGGATTGTATGGAGTATCCTGGGCTGAGAGTCACTATATGTCCCTCCATAGGAACTGTGAACATGCAGAAGTGGGATGTTTCCCATCACCTACCTGCTGAGGCAGTGGACAAGGCTTGTTGGAGAGGATTGATGCTCTGGCTGACTCCTGGAGGATGTCTAGATATTCACCAGTTAGTAAATGGATTGGGCCCATTCCAGGCACAAGAACAGCCTGTGAAGACACAAGCAAATGTAGACATGTCTCATTTGGAGAGCTTGGAGAGTGGCAAATCATACCATTTGATTAAAACATCGTGTAAATGTGGGGAAGTGAACTGAGGCAAGACTGAAGAAGCCAGCCATGGACAGGTGAACAAGGTCCTGTATTCCTACCCTGAGGTGTTCAGATTTTATCCAGGGGATGATGGGAGTGGTTGGAGGGGTTTGAGCAGTGGAGGAATGTTACAAGATCTATGTTTGCTAGACTCTGGTGGCTGAGTAGGGGATTCCCTGGATGAGGCCATTTGGGGCTTAGGCCAAACATGTTAGGAGGTTACTGAGGCAATTAGGAGAGACCACCAAGTCTTTGCTCCCTTTTGCAACATACCCCATGACACTCATCTTTTCCTTCATCGTACGTCTCCCATTTCATTAATTCCCTTCCACATGGTCTTCTGAAATTTGCCTTCCATTCCATGATTCCTCTTCCACTCATCACTTGATTCATAATCCTTTACTCTCTGCTTTCCTGGAAACCCAAATGATTCTGGTTGCAACATGTCAGAACTTTTTCCAACATCCCCTCTCTGCTGTCACTTCGAGTTCAGTGGATATGTAATTCTTGGTAGCAGATGGAAGGATGTGCATGCCATTTTTGTGGTTGTGCATAGCATTTTTGCAACTACAGTGGAAGTGTGCTGGGAGGTGTGGAAGGAAACATTTATTCAGTGTGAGGCTGACACAACCTGCCAAGTAATTTTAGGAGGAATCCAAGCAAGTGTGCCACTGGCACAATTGGGAATCACAAGATCTGCTCCATGCATTGGATTGATTTAATTGCTTGGGCAAAACTCTTCCTCACACTGAGCTTGTTTCCACATTTGTAACATGGGAATGAAGATAACCCCAATGCTGCTTATCTCACAGAGTTGTCATGAGGATTAATTAAGAGGGATGTGAAAGAACTTTGTAAACTACATAGTGTGGTAGATGTTAGTGGTTAGTTTATCAGGATTGAGACACTCTGGATGGAGTAGAAAGTGAGCATCCACTGGAGGAGTCCTCCTCCTCCTCTTGCTTTGCTGTCAAGTCTGTGGAAGTGCTTCTACTTCAGGGTAATGGGGCTTTTTACTGGTGCCATGTGTGTGGGTCAGAAAGGACATCCCCTTGTGTCACCTCAGCCCTCGTTGATAAGCTTGCTAGGGGGCCTCACCTTGTCTCTGCAATGGGGCAGAGCACTGGTCACTACCCTCTCAGAAGGCCGGGGTTCTATTGCTAGTCCCCACTAATTCTGTGAGGTCTTGGGCAGGGCTGAGCCTGATTAAATTTGAGACCTTGGGCTCTAATGCTAGACAATGTAAATTTGAATCTAGCTCTGCTAGGAATTAGTGATGAGACCTTAGATTGTCACTTAACTTTTCTGGGCCTCAGTTTGCTCATCTGTAAAGGAGGGATCAGAAAAATACATATCACATAAGATTGTTGGGTGGACTGAATCAGCTCATGTAGGCCAAGTACTCAGAACAATAAATAGTAGCTCCCATTGCCCGAGGTTAGGTCTTACTCTGTGTGTGTGTATGCATGTGTGTGTGTGTGATGTGTGCCGTGCTTCTTTCTCTGTTGCCCCAGTTGAGAAACCACTATAGAATTTAGAGCTCAGGACCTAAATGGGTGGTTGTCTTCTCCCAGGTCCTACTATTAAATCTTTGCTCTCCATCTTGCCCTCAGGACATTTTGTTCTGGATTGTGCTGGTGGACCTGGGGGACTGTGAATGACAATAAGGAGAATAAAGAAGGAGGAAGGAGGGTTTAGAAAATCCTCAAGAGACACAGAGGCTGAGAGAGTCATGCAGTGATGAGGTCCTGTGGTTGGGATGAGGTCCTCTTAGGTTGGTTCTGGTCAATTTCCTTCACAGACAGAGGAGGAAACAAGCCCAGGCAAGCCCAAGGTCACACACTTCCAATGCATCAACTTCTGTTAATTCTGTTGTCTTCATATCTTTCAAAGGAGGAGAGAGGTTAAGGAAATAAGGGTCAACTATGTCAATTTACTCCTATTTCATAGCATGTGTCCCAGTTTGTAACTCAATATTTATTTGTGTGGTTTTTTGTGTAGTGTCTCTCTTCCCCATGCCTTTGTGTGGTCAAAGATCCTGACTCTTTTATATACAGCCTTGGCCCATGGTATGAGCACATCATGCATAGAGCCCAACCAACAGAAACTGACGTGGGGGAGAGGTGCCTCCTCCTCCAAGGCCAAGAGAGAATGTTTATGGACCCACCAGTTTCCTCATCACTCCCCCAACAAGAACAAGGCCCAGCCATCAAAATGTAGATTCCACCTGGTTACACCTAGTTGGCAAGATCAAGGTTTGTCCTACTGAAAAGACTAGCATCTTGAGACCTGAGATACACACACACACAATCTTGCTTTCATTTTTCCACACTCCAGATTGTAACCTGTGAATTGTGAATCTAATGCACAAATCATTCTAGAGCAACACTGCCTCCCCAGACCATGAGCAATTTTCTCAGCCAGTGGAAGTCAGGATGGGCCTCAAAGAAGAGAAGCCACTTGGGCTAAGAATATAAGAGATCAGGAATATCAGACTGATGGTGCTCCTTGTATCACTGAGTCCCTGACAACCTGTCCACCTGTACTGGTATCTGAGCCTAATGCTTCCCTGAATGTTATTTAGATTCAACTTTGATCTATTGCTAAGGAGACTGAGAAAGCAGATAAGCACTCTCTGCTGATGAGGACACTTTATTTCTCATACCTGTAAGATTACATTAACTTGATTCTACTATAATTATCTATTAATTTATCTCTATCTTCAACCTGAATAATGTCTGGTCTGAGTTGTATTTGTACCCTAAGCATTCAGAACAGAGCTTTGAAAGTAAATGATGAGCCCGTTACTACACAAATGAGGAGATGAGAGACAGGAGGTGTGTGGCGTGTTCTTCCAACAGACAGTGTCTACCTTCACACATTCAGCACAACTGTTAGCATGTGAGTCTCTTCATGTTAGGTGTTCCCTTCTGTGGAATGAGGGGCACAAAGATCATGCTTTCTATTATTTACCCTTGCTGAGCAAGGCCATTTGTATTAGGTAGCACATGGTGCTGGCTACATTTTAGTTCTAAGCAATGACTAGCCTATTGACCTTGGGATAGAACCCAACCAGCTGGACCAGACCCTGAGGTGACTATGGCAGGTAGATGGTAATATTAGGCTTAGTTACAAAATCCCTGTAGCTGAGTATGCATTTTGGAAGACGATGAATGTATATTAGTTTCCACCGAGGTTTTGTTTCCAAGAAGAATAAGAAAGGCTCTGTGTTTAGGTGAGAGAATTAAGTTGTCAGTAGTTATCAGATGACACTCTAGTCTTTCCTCATTTGGATGTATTCTGTATACTTCTCTGGTTGGGAGCATAGAGGGGAGATCCCACCCAACAATACCCTTCATATCTTCCTGACTTACATCTGTCTTTGTTCCTGCTGAGATGAAGCAGAAGCCTTGTTCTGGAAGACCTATGGGATAGCTGTCATGAGGGTCTCCATGGATATAGGAACCAGAATTTTAACCAGTTTGCTCTTCAGCCTTGGGTCTCACTAGCTCCCACAGTGACCCTTACCAGCAAATGGCAAACATTGAATTTTGGTGTTTCAGGGCAGCAGCAGCCTTTTCAGTCTCCCTTCCTATTAGCTTATTTATACTATGTTGTGAACAATTGCTGTTGGGAAGCCACTTGCTGTCACTGAGACTCAGTTTCTACATCTGTAAACTGGGGATGGTAGCATGACCCTATTTACCAGTGCCCAGGGAAGGCTCCAAAAGGGGACAGAAACATATTGGAATTCCTAGGACTTTCTACCTTACTTTTCCTGGGGATCATCTTCCAACTTCCCATGTCTGTCCTTTGTTAGTATTCCAGCTTTCAGCCACTTCTTTCCTTAATTACCTCTCTGCAGGGCTCCATTATGCCAGAGATTCTAATGGTAATCTGTGGTCTGAACACAGTTGTGTGTCTCCCTCCTGTGGAGTGCTGCTCCCAATGTAGGGGACTGTATGGCTTTTATCCCACAGCCTGGAAGATACCTACACATAACATTCACCCACTTGTCCTGGGATCAATGCACGAATGAGTAGATGTATTTGTGCATTACACTTTCCAGTGGCAGCTATGGATTTTACCAGGTGCCTCCTCGAGAAAACGTTAACCCATAGATGACAAAGAGTGATGGTATAAATTTAAGGTTGCAATGACAAGGTACCCAGTAAATAAAAGGAGGCTGTGAGCCAGTTTACCAATGAGATGGCCACCTACTCAGGCCAGTGGCAGGCAGCCCTGAGGACTTTCAGGTCAGAGAGTTGGAAAGAGTTGGTGAGGGGAGAGTGTGACTTTCTGCAGTAGGGCTGATAGCGAGAAAGGATAAAGAGAGAAGGAAGTGCACAAACACTGCTTAAATGTCTTCTGTTTCTGTCGAGTTTAGAGTTTTGTTTTCCACACAACCCACAGTTTCTCAGGCTATGCAGAGACAGAGCATGGGTCAGAGTGATGAGAATGAGCTGGTGTAATTTGCAGATGCTCAGCCCTTGGATCTGTCCCATCAGGGATGTGGTGGGGGGCTCACAGGTGACCATGACTGCTTCTATGGCTTTCTCCTTAACCAGCTCCTCACCACTAATTACAAATTCCCCCACTGCTCAAAAGCAGGAAGCCATCTGCTCTGACCCCTTTGCCCTGAGGAAAGATCTCATGTCATCTTTTTGGCATCCTGGGAGTTGTGTGTGCTGCCCGTGGTGACATCTTTGGTGGCTAAAGCAGTTGGGGTTGTTGGGGTTCACTTGGCCATCCCAGCTGCTTTCTCCTTTTCATTTCCTTCATACCCATTGTTCTTGAACACTGACTTTTTCCAGAGAGAGGGGGCCATTCTTTGGTCAAGGATCTGTCTAACTGGCTGTCTACTGCAGGACCCTCTGTGGGGCTGGACAGGAAGCATCATGAATTGACACCACTTGGTGCAGCCATCACCAGCTTCTCCAGGTTCTGCTTCTCCCTCAGGTGACCTCTTGTCAACATAATATGATGGATTAGTCTGAATGTGCAGTGATGGTGGTCAAGGCACAGCCAGGCCTTTGTGTGAACTATCCAGGAAGATGGTGTGGTCACCAATGAGCCACAGGGAAGTGACATGCAGGGGGCCCAGCAATCTCACCTCTACCAACTCAACTCTAATAACAACCAACTCTTTCTGGATGCCCCCTCTACAGAAGGCACCCTGCTAGGTACTAGGGGTATAATGGTGACTAATAGGCAGACTGTGCCCTTGAGAGGGCTCAATCTGTTAAGGGAACCCAGTGTGGAAACCAACAATGGTGCTAGAGGGCAGAGAGGACCATAATAGATTTGAGGGAGATAGAAGATGCCCAGAGGAGAAAGTGGTTTTATCTGTTCAAGGAGGTTGGTGAGGAAAGGCTCTAACAGAGGGAGTTCTGTCTGAGCTGGGTTTTGAATGATGAGTAGGAACCTTCTAGAGGGCACAGGTGCATTTCTGGGCAGAGGAAAGTCCACGGGTAAAGATCTGTAGATCTAGCTAGTTTGAAGGATTGCAAGTATTTTGGAGTGCACGCAGCCACGCAGTCAAGGGCAGGTTAGAGATTGAAGGCCAGTAGCTTTACTTGAGTTTCTGTAACCTTTGGGCTTACTGCTAACACTAATTCAATTGTGTGTTGATTTACTGCCGAATATGAACTCAAAGGAGGTCAAACTGTGAGTGTCCATGATGTTGTGCCAAGTATCAGGGCAGAGATGACACCTGGAGGTGGAGCACATGTGGCTCTTCTACTGGCTGCAGCCCCAGCCCCACCCCCTTTCCCAGCACATAAACCTTCCAGCCTCACTGAATCTCCACTGGGCTGGAATGGCAGCTCCATATCCACAAACAGTAGCACCGAATACTGAAAGGAAAACTCAGAGGAGAGAATCTCAGCAGGAAAGTGGCAATGGACCTGATCCCAAGCTTTTCCACAGAAACCTGGGTTCTCCTGGCTACCAGCCTGGTGCTCCTCTATCTGTGAGTAACTGTCCAGGCTCATGTCCTCTGTAACCTTGGGCTTGGGGTTCTAATCAGCCCTCCTTTTCCAAATCTCTGTTGAATATTAAAAGAGTTAACAAGGGGAATTGCTTAATCATTGAGTGCTATAAACACAAGAGAGGTTATTAATTGATCTGACCCAGATCCGTTGAAGGAGAACCCCAGACCCCCAGTTTCTGTAGCTAGTAGGTTTTAGTGACATTATTTGCTCCTGGGGATGATCTTCTGATTGACTACCTGTGTGGACCTAGACTAATCAACCAGAATTCAGCAGAGGCATTTTAAAACCAACAAGCCTCTGGGCAGTGGGGTCCTCAACCCCTTCCCAAGGTCTGTGGATCCTGGAGTTAGGATGAAGTGGGAGAATATTCCTCATCTCCTGGAGCAGAGATACTTCTCAGTCCTGGTCCAAAATGGGCAGCAGGGTTAACATCTCATCTGCTTGAAGCCTGGAGACAGGGACACCATCTAAGTCACTCTGTGTCTAGCCTGTCTGGCAGTAGGTCTGTCACTAGGTACTGACCCTACTGGACAAAAACCCTGTAGTCTTAGAGACACTGGTGCACCCAAGATTCAGTACCTGGAGAGTAGACAATGCCCTCCTTATGTCAATACAACATAAACATAATAAATATGATTGGCTTTATTGTTAGCCCCTTCATTTGTATCAAAAGCCTCATTACTCTACCAAAAAGAGGGAAGCCGGAAAGAAACTGAGGAATTCACCCAGCCCACCCTCTGCCTTGATATGGAATCATGTGAGTTTGGACGTTGAGCAGATCTTTCCTTGGGGACCAGTGCTGCTGACACAGTCACTCAATTGCTGGCCTCACTTGAGAGTTCGTGTAATACATTGAAAGTTCAGAAGCAGAAATTGGTTTCATTGATTTGCCATGGTTGTGATGGCCAGGGAAGGAACTTCATGGGACTAACCAAGGCCAATCCTGTTTCTGGCAGTAGATGCACATGCTTCCACCAACTGTTCTGGAGGAAGGATCCAAATGCCCAGTTGGGCCTGGGCGAGGTGCCTCTGCTGGGTCCTTAAAACACAGGTCCTTTCACGTAATTTTTGGGTTTATTTTATTACATATTATAAGATTTGCTGGATTTATACAGAGTATTTGGAACCTGTATTTCCTTAAAGGCTAACCTCCAAAGAAGAAGAGGCAAGGTCTTAATTCCACTCTCTGGAACATTTTATGGTTACTCATTATGTTGCACTATGCATCTTCTGCTATCAACAAGAGGGTATCTGATCTTTGGAAGGCCCGCTACCTTTTTTCTGAAAGCCCTTGTAGGGTATGTTGTACCATTTATACATAGCATACTTTTGAGCCATACTTTCCTAATTTGCCTCTGCAGAGTTAGCCCTGTAGGCCTAGCTACTTCAAGGTTGAATGGTTGCCAGCAGCCTCTTCCCTCAGCCACTCTTCTTCCTCCATTCTGCCATCTCTCAGTCACACCAGAGTGGGAAGGCTTGCAAGGGTCCAGAACCCCCAGTTGTGGGATTCCACACATGACCCACGAGAGATGAGTTGCAGGCAGGCCTGCTATAGGAACCACCAACCTTAATGGGTTTCTGAGGTAGTTAATGCACAGAAGCAGTAAACTAACTGCTTTGTGAGTGACCATCTTGAACAATGAGTGTTCCCATCTCTGTGCTTAACAGATGAGTATTGCAGGTTGGAGCGTCAGATGCCATGAGAGGAAGAATGATCTGGAAATGGATTCTTTAGTCATTGGTTCCTATATATAGTATCATTCAGGAAACATATGGATCAATACCTTTGTCTTTAGCTCAAGTCAACCAAACTGCCTGACAACAGAGACATGGGCGAGACTGAAAGATACATTTCTGCAAGGCCCATGGAAGCCTTGAACACAGTCTTCACCCTATAGAAATAAGAACCCTGGCTGCTCCAAGGCCTGTATGAGGACATATTTAAGAAGGACTAAATCCTAAAATGGGGCCAGGGCATGGGGAAGGAAAAGCATAAGTCTTCGAGCAAAGTGTAAGAACAATGTCACAGTAGGCTCTCAGTAACTCTATGTTATCAAGTGGATGTGGTTATGCAAAATCTCATTGGGGCAGAAAAAAATTTTTCCTCTTTCTACCTAGGATGAGAATCTCTACATCATAGGAGAGTCAACTTACTAAATGGGCATGAATGAATTCCCTGGAAGAATTCCAGCCTGATTCTCTCAGGAGACCTCAAGTTTGGAAACATTTATCAAGTATTCACTCTTGGATTAGGACCATGGAGACTCCAGCTGCTTTTAGCTACCCATTATTACCTTTTGTGGGTCTCACAGTGGAGGTTGAAGAGGAGATGATGAGTGAATGCAATTACCATTGTTGGAGTTGCTATTATTATTTATCACCTCCATATTACCTCCTTCTTTCGAGTGTTGCAGTTCTGAGACAAGGACTGGCCAGCCCCAGCACCTGTTCCACAATTCCTGCAACCTGACTCTCTCTTTCACTTTATAGATATGGGACTCATACACATGGACTTTTTAAGAAGTTGGGAATTCCTGGGCCGACACCTCTGCCTGTTTTGGGAAATGTTCTGAGCTACTATAAGGTGAGTGTTGTTTGAGCTTGCTCTTTTGCTTCCTCTTCTTCTTTTTTTTTTTTTTTTGGTGAGGAAGGCTGGCCCTGAGCTAACATCTGTTGCCAATCTTCCTCTTTTGTCTTGAGGAAGATTGTCGCTGAGCTAAAATCTGTGGCACTCCTCCTCCATTTTGTATGTGGGATGCTGCCACAGCATGCCTTGATGAGCAGTGCGTAGGTCCATGCCCGGTATCTAAGTCCGTGAACCCCAGGGCCACCAAAGTGGAGCGTGCAAACTTAACCACTAAGCCATTAGGCCACCCCCCCCTTTCTCTCTTATGGTTGCAAATCCCAGCTTATTTCCATAGTAACAATGCCTCTGCTCAGGAGGAATTTCTGAGCTTTCCCTCTTTCCAGAAATGGTGTCATAGGCCCCACCCAGCCATGGCCAGGTTTACGCCAGGGGTCTGTTGTCAGCTGTTAGGAGTCTCAGGTTTTGCCTCAGTTGGACAGCCCAGGTCTCTGGCTGGTTCAGCACAGGACTTGATGTTCCAACTTGTGAGCATTGTGAAGAGGAGTTTCTTCTTGTCAGGTGCAGATTCCCAGGAAGGCACAATCACACTTCGTATTAGGAGAAAATAATGAAGGGAATTCCCAGTAGTAGCTCATTAAATGTGTACACCAGAGTCAGACTTTCCTTTTTGTAGCATAAGGTCTGGGTAGCATCTTTCTCTCCTTCCTCCTGGGTAATTTTTTTTGCTGAGGAATATTCTCCCTGAGCTAGCGTCTGTTGCCAATCTTCCTCTTTTGGCTGAGAAAGATTTGCCCTGAGCTAACATGTATTACCAATCTTCCTCTTTTTGTATGTGAGCTGCTGCCACAGTATGGCCACTGTCAGATGAGTGGTGTAGGTCCTCACCTGGGAACGGATCCCAGGCCACCAAAGTGGAGGGTGCTGAACTTAACCATTAGGCCACTGGGGCTCACACCAGCCTGGGTAGTTTTTAAACTTCAGTTTAAAGGCAGCCCATTATTCACTGTTGGGCATTTTGCACATACTTGAATTCTCTCAAGAACTGCTAAACCCCTGCAGTTATATCCATTGCTTTATTCCACTTTTGCTACCCATGACATCTTTTGGGATTTTAAAGATGGAACAAGAGCTTTCTGCTTTACTTCTCTTCCTTCAGAGGAGGCTCCCTATGGGTGAGTCTGAGCAGGGAGTGGGTATAACTGAGACAAGGTGGTGGTTGTCAATGGACTTCAGATATTTAGCCACTAATTGTTGTGTATGTGTTTTTTTAAACAAATGCAGACTCACTTATACCAACATCACTAGAAGGGAGGTGATTGGACAACATTATTTAAAATTTAATACCACTGAACGGAATATACTAGGTGACACATGGACTGTGAGTTTTGGTGGAGCCATTGTGGTTAACTCAGCTCTGATGCCTCTCCCAGGGCCTGGCCCCTGGGTGGAAGGTTTCAAGTTCATGTCCAGACTGCAAGCAGGCAAAGCCTTGAGTGTAGGCTGGTCTCTGCCTAGATTTCCTTTCCCACAGAGCTGAGGCTTGTTTCTTAGATCCTAATTCTCCCAAGTGAGGCATTCAGTGCCTACCTACTGCCTAAGAACTTGTGTATATTTTTCCCTCTGACAAAGCAATAATTTCCTTTCTATCTTTCTCAGATCAGGTCCTTAGCGGGTGCACCCCAAGATCCATATTTCTGAGAACTTTTCTTGCATAGTCAAAACATCACAACTGAAACTTTGTGATGGGGAGATTTTTTTTTAAAGTTATAGAAGTAGGGGCTGGCACAGTGGCGCAATGGTTTAGTTCATGCTTGGCAGCTCGGGGTTCGCGGGTTCAGATCCTGGGCGACGGCCGACGCACTGCTCGTCAGCCATGCTGTGGCGGTGTCCCATATAAAGTAGAGGAAGATGGGCATGGATGTTAGCCCAGGGCCAGTCTTCCTCAGCAAAAAGAGGAGGATTAGCAACGGATGTTGGCTCAGGGCTGGTCTTCCTCACACACACAAAAATAAATTAAAAAAAATAAAGTTATAGAAGTGAAAACTCAGAATAAGTGTTTTAATTTGCTCTGTCCTATGTGGAGTGGTGACTTCTCCCCATGTTTTCCATGTTGAGGTGGAAAATTGGAAGGCAGGTCCACTTTGTGATTCAATGATTCACTCACTTGCTTTCTCACTCAATAACCATGGCTTAGACTTATTATATCTGCTCCAGTGAAAGAGGTCACCATTGTCTTAAACTTCCTAATTCTCCTACATTTCTGGAGAGAGCCATGAGATAAATGAAAAGGAGGCTTAGCTAGGAGATCAAAGAGTGTGCAGGCCACTCTCTCTTTCCCTCAGTTTCAGTTTTCTCACATGTTCATGGAAGTAATAATTCAGAGGGCTATTTGATTTCAGAGACAACTCCTGCACAAGGGAAAACAGTTTAGAAAGAGAAGGAGTTACTTAGTGTTCCTAGACATGGGTAAGTCATTTAGTATCTATGATACTTGGAGAATATTCAAAATTAACTTCTCCATTTCAGATATCTCCTCAATTTTCCCTTCTTGCCCCTAAGATGTCTCTGAGTAAGAGCTTCCTCTCACTGCCAGTGAAAGATAGTAAGACTGATTTCATGGGATTTGAGTCATTTTTGTGCCAATTATAGTAGGGTTAAATATTTTTCGATTAGCAATCTAATTTTGTTTCTTCTTGCAGGGGACTTGGGATTTTGACAAGAAATGTTTTAAAAAGTATGGAAAAATGTGGGGGTGAGTATTCTGGAAATTCACTGGATAGACCTGTTGTTATGGTGATGCCCTCACTCTATGGCAGACAGTCTCAGTCCAGAGCCTCTTTTAGATATTTTAGGAATAGGGCAGTGAATCATTCAGAATCCCACTATAAGTTTTTGAGCATTCCAAATCTTTTTCCATCTGTAGACACATTTTTACATATTTGTGATCAGTATGTCTGCAGTTTTCATCTCTTGTTATGTCATATGCATTTGTCATGTTCTTGATTGATCTTCAAAATTATTTTTCATGACTGAGTGGGTGGACTTTCTTAAGGAATTATTGTTTTGTTCTTAGACAATTTACTTAGCTTCAATTATTTACTAACTTAACTTTGTATCTATAATGAAATATTTTAACATAGGAAAAATTATGGAGAATGGTACAGGAAATGCCCATGTACACACCACCTAGACTTACAAATGTCCTAATGTTATTTCCAACCATGATCTCTAAGGGGTATGGATTATGTAATGTCAGGATGAAAGTCTGAACTTTTAGGTGTGGTTCAAGCTGTAGAATCCAGCATGTTAAATTTAATCAGTTCTGTTTTCCTAACAGGATTTATGAAGGTAGATGGCCTGTGTTGGCTATCACAGATCCCGACATGATCAAAACAGTACTAGTGAAAGAATGTTATTCTGTCTTCACAAACCGGCGGGTAGGCATCCATTTCTTTTAATTTAAAATTTTATTGATTTATTGAATTTTTATTTAGAAATAATTATAGATTCACAGGAAGTTGCCAAAAAAAAGTACAGGGTGGTGTCATGTCGTGTGCCCTTCATCCTGCTTCCCCCAGTGGTAATAACTTGCATAACTATAGTACAGTATCAAAGCAGGACATTGACATTGGTACTATCCACAGAGTTTAATCAGATTTCATCAATTTTATGTGCACTTGCTTGTGTATGTGTGTGTATGTGTGTGTGTTGCTCTATGAAAATTTATCATGTATGTAGATGTGTGTAACGACCACCACAGTCAAGATACAGAACTGTTCCATCACCACAAGGCTCCCTCTTACTATCCTGTTATCATGACGGGATGTAGCTTGCCTTTTCCTCTTCTCAGGGTCTTTAGCAGAGCAAACATTTTTTATTCTCATGAGACCAGTTCATCCACATTTCCTTTTATGGGTTGTGCCTTTAGTGTCAAGTCTGAAAACTCTTCATCTAGCCCCATGTCCCAAAGAATTCTCCTATTCTTTTCCTAAACATTTTATGGTTTTATGTTTTATATTTAAGTCCATGACCCCTTTTGTGTTAATTTTTGTATAAAGTGTGAGGTTTAGGTCAAGGTTCATTTTTTTTTTTTGCCTATGGAAGTCTAATTGCTCCAGCACCATTTGTGGAAAGGCTATCTTTCCTCCATTGAATAGCTTTTGCACCATTGCCAAAAATTGGTTGGTCATATTTGTGTGAGTCTATTTCTAAATCTCTGTTCTTTTGTCTGTGGGTCTATCCCTCCACCAGTGCCACACAATCTTGATTCTGTGGCTACAGAGTAAATCTTAACATCATGTAGGGTAACTCCTCCCACTTTTTTTTTCAGAATTGTTTTAGCTATTCTAGGTCCTTTGCCTTTCCAGATAAATTTAGAATAAGCTTATCCACGTTTATAAAAAATTGCTGAGATTTTCATAATATCTACAGATCAATTTGTGGAAAATCTATATCTTTACTAGGTAAAGACCTTCAATCTGTGAACACTGAATGTCTCTATTTATTTAGGTTTCTTTGATTCCTTTCATCAACATTTGGTAATTCTCAGCATAGAGAGTCCATACATGTTTTGTTAGATTTACATGTAAAGTATTTCATTTTCTTTGGAGTGACTGTAAGTGGTATTGTTTTTAATGTGTTTTCACATATCCATTGTTATCATAGAAGAATGTGGTTGATTTTTGTGTGTTGATCTTGTATCCTACAACCTTGCTGAGCTCTTTTATTAGTTCTAGAGGTTTTTCTTTTTATGTTCTTTGAGATTTTCTACATTGACAGTTATGTCACCTGAAATTGTGGACACTCCTATTTTTTCATTTTCAATCTGTGTGCCTTTTATTTCTTTTTCTTGTCTTTCTGCACTAGCTAGGACTTCTAGTATGATATCAAATAAGAATGGTGAGAGTGGGTATTTTTCCCTTGCTTCTTATCTTAGGAGGGGGCATTTATTTTTTAACCATTAAATTTTTTTTAAATTTATTTTGGACAAATAAAAAATGTATATATTTAAAGTGTACAATGTGGTGTTTTGATATGTGAATACATTGTGAAATGATTACCACAAATGAATTAGCATATCCATCACCTCCCATAGTTACCTTCTCTTGTGTGTGTAGTAAGAACACTTAAGATCTACTCTTCTCAAATTTCAAGTATACAACACAGTATTCTTTTTTGTGTGTGTGTGTGTGAGGAAGACTAGCCCTGAGCTAACATCCTTGCCAATCCTCCTCTTTTTTGCTGAGGAAGACTGGCCCTGGGGTAACATTCACGCCCATGTTCCTCTAATTTATATGGGATGCTGCCATGGCATGGCTGACAAGCAGTGCGTTAGCAGGCATCAGGGATCTGAACCCACCAACCTTGGGCTGCAAAAGCACGAACTAAACCGCCGCGCCACCGGCTCGGCCCCACAATACAGTATTATTAACTATAGTCACCATGCTGTATATTAGGTCTCCAGAACGAGTTTATCTTATAACTGAAAGTTTGTACCCTTTGAACAATACCTCCCTGTCTCCCTTCTCTAGCCTCTGATAACCACTATTCTATTCTCTGCTACTAGCAGCTTCAGTTGTCTCTTTTAGATTCCATATACCAGTGAGATCATGTGATATTTGTCCTTCTGTGTCTGACTTAATTTTCTTTTTTTAAAATACTGGCGCATACATTAAGCACTGCTTTTTTTTTTTTTTTGAGGAAGGTGGCCCTGAGCTAACATCTGTTGCTGATCCTCTTATTTTTTTCCCTTTTTTCTCCCCAAAGTCCCCAATACCCAGTTGTATATCCTAGTTGTAGGTCATTCTAGTTCTTCTATGTGGGATGCCACCTCATCATGGCTTGATGAGTGATGAGTAGGTCCACACACTGGATCCAAACCGGCGAACCCTGGGCTGCAAAACTGGAGTGCATGAACTTAACTGCTGCACCACCAAGCTAGCCCCTGACTTCATTTTTTTAGCATGTTGTCTCCAGGTTCACCCATGTTGTCACAATTGGAGGGATTTCTTTCTTTTTTAAGACTGAATAATATTCACTGTATGTTTGTGTGTATACATATATATATATTTATATATGTATGTACACACATTTTCTTTATGCATTCATCTATCCATTTACATTTAAAGTAATTATTGATTGAAAGGACTTATTGCCATTTTGTTAATCCAGGTGTTTCATAGATCATTTGTTCCTTCTTCTTCTCTTATTGCTGTTTTCTTTGTGGTTGGATACTTTCCCACAGTGGTGTGCTTTGATTGCTTTCTCTTTATCTTTTCTGTATCTACTATAGATTTTTGCTTTATGGTTACTATGAGGCTTCCATAAAACACCTTGTAGATATAACAGTCTATTTTAAACTGATAACAGTTTAACTTTGTTCTCACTCAAAAACCCAATGCTTTTACTCCCCTGTGATATTTTATGTTTTTGATGTCACAATTTACATCTTTTTATATTGTGTATCCATTAACAAATTATTTTAGCTATAGTTACCTTTAATTTTTTAGTTTTTTAACCTTTACACCAGAGTTGTGAGTGACTTGCACAGCACCATTGCAATATTATTGTATTCTGAATTTGACTATATGTTTCCATTTATCAGTGAGTTTTATACTTTCCTATGATTTCGTGTTACTAGTTAGTGTCCTTTCTTTTTAGATGAAGAACTCCCTTTAGCATTTCTTGTAAGGCAGGTCTCGTGGTGATGAACTCTTTCTGCTTTTGTTTGTCTGGAAATGTCTTTATCTCTCCCTCATTTCTGAAGGATCCCTTTTCCAAGTAGAGTATTCTTGGTTGGTAGTTTTTTTCTTTCAGCACTCTGAATATGTCATTTCAGCCTCTCCTGGCCTTCAAGGTTTCTGCTGAGAAATCCACTGATACCCTTATGGGGGTTCCCTTGTAGCTCTCTGTTGCATTTTTTAGTTCAGTCTTTGTATTCCTCACCTTGAAATTTTCTTTTTGGTTCTTTTTTATGTTTTATATCTCTTTGTTGAACTTACCATTTTGTTTCTGTAAGTTTTTTCCTTATTTTGTTAAATTGTTTATCTGTGTTCTCTTGTAGCTCTCTGAGCTTCTTGAGAATATTTATTTCAAAATCTTTGTCAGGCAATTTGTGGATCTCCATTACTTTGGAGTCAGTTACTGTAAGTTTATTGTGTTCTTTGGTGGTGTCACGTGTCCCTGATGCTGTAGTCTTGCAGCGGTGTCTGTGCATTTGAAGAGGCAGTCACCTCTTCCAGACTTTATGAACTAACTTTAGTAAGGAAAGACTTTTGCTTGTGGGTTGGGGCACACTAGTGTGCTGTGGCCCTCAGTCTAGTGGTGCTAGGTGCCAAGTGTGGGGGTGTGTGGTGTTTCCACAATCAGGGGGCAGAGTTGGCTCAGGCAGCTGGAATTCACATCACCAACTGCATGACCCTTGGCAGGAAGAGCTGTGGAGGGTCCACAGTGGCTGCAAGTGCTGTTGAGGTCTTCAGCTGCACCTCCAGGTCAAGTGGTAAGGGACCAAGGCAGGCAGTAGTGGTGGCCAGAGTGGGTGGTATGCACACGCTCATCTGTGGGGCTGACTACAGGCACATACACTGCAGTGGGGGCTGCTGACTGGAGTTGAGACTGGCAGTGTGCAGGTGTGTAGGTGGGCAGCTGTGGGCCCATGCAGTGTAGTCCACTGACAGGAGACAGGACTGGCTCCAGGCACCTGAGCAGCTGGAGGGCCCTAGGCTGTTGTTATGCACATGCCCAGGCTTAGAGGCCAGGATTGGCCGCTGGTGTGGATCTCAGGGCTCAGGGAGTTGATAGTGGCACTGGCTAGGGTAGCTGTGGCAGGGGAGGAGTGGGGCAGGGCAGGACTCAGGCAGTTGGAGTCTGAATATGAAAATCTGTGGGGCTATCAGCTGCAAAATCTGCATAGTGTCTGCAGCATCTATGCTGGCTGTTAGTTTCCTCAGCAGCCAAGGCTTCTGGATTCTTCTTCAGAGCAGGCCACAGAGAACCATGGTCAGTCCTGCCACATGGCTGTTACTGGCAGTACCTGCCCTTCTCTATTCCTAGCTGTCTTAAGACATTGTCAGCTATGCCAGTTTCTGGGTAGGGTGAAACCAAAGCAGATCATTTGTGCAGTGCCCTGAAAGGCTGGGGAAACTGATCACTTGCCCTGCTGTCCTGTTCCCAGCAAGTAGAAGTCTCTCAAGCTGGGAGTTCCCTCTTGGTGCTGAGCATTGCTGGCCTGGATGATAGGATGATCCAGGCAAAATGAAACTATTCTTCCTACCCATTTTACACAGTTCTTCTTTTTTTTCCCCTCCACTGTGTTGTTGAAGCATCTTAAGTAGACTCCTGAGCTCTCCTAGATCTACTTTTATGTGTGGAAAGTTGTCTAATTGTTGTTCTTTGAGGGGTTATCAAAGCTGGAATCCTTCTCAGCTAGCTTAGTGAAGTCCCTCCAGTCTTTCATCATTAAGTGTGATGTTAGTTGTAGGTTTTTTTTGTAGATACTCCCTATGAAGTTGAGGAAGTTTCCCTCTCTTCCTAGTTTTTTAGTTTTTATCATGAATGGGTGTTGGAGATGTCCATTTTAAAACAAAATATAGTTTTGAAAGATGAAAGAAAGTCTCAAAGAGGTTGGCTTGGTAGGCCAGTCTCAAGCTGAGAAATAGAATGATCTCTTTCTTTTCTATCATTGGAGGAAAAATGTAATGAAAAGGGATTTCCATGTGATTGTAGCATTTCTTCGTAACAGCAAATAGATTATTAGTCTTTTAAGTATTAACTACAATTTTTTAAAAAGTTACCATATCAGGACATCCCTTTTTCAAGTTGCTTTTGACAGCACTGGTCTGAGGAAACATATAGTTTTCCAGGGCTATCTGGCTATCTGTCACCAATCCATTTCTACTCTGTGCAGCCCTGGAGAATGTACCAGGTCTTATTCCTGTCTTTTCTCCTGGAAGAGCAGTTTCTCTACCACACGGGTCATTTGCATTCAAAAGGAGATTGGAATATAAAGGCTGGAAACAACATCAGGTGGTTGGATGTCTCTTCCACCCTGAAAGGAACATAGGAATTTGGAATAAATATTGATTGAACATCTGTCATAGGGTCTGCTACTAAGTAGACAGTCACTAACTATTTGTTGAATAAGTGATGCCAATTTAACAAATTTCCCACAATTGTTGAGACCTCCAAAACTCATGTAGGGCAAAATGTCTTTTGCTTTTGAGTCTAGCCTTTTGGTCCAGTGGGATTTATGAAAAATGCCATCTCTCTGTCTACGGATGGACAATGGAAGAGAATACGAACATTGCTATCTCCAACCTTCACCAGTGGAAAGCTCAAGGAGGTAAGAAATTAACAAGACTTTGAATTAGAAACTTAAGGAAAGCATCTAGGGTCAGGTAGAAAATAAGATTATTGTCTCTTTTAAAGGGGTATTTTGCTGAATTTGAGCTTCCTAGAAATGGTGTTTTATCTTTATATCCTAGAAGAGACACTATAAGATTCATCATAAAATGTCACCTACTGCTCCATGCTTGTGAAAGCCAGGTGCTCCTAGGACTCGAGTCTCTGCATTTCACTTTGGATGGTGTATTTTTTGTCTAGATGTTCCCCATCATCGGCCAGTATGGAGACATTTTGGTGAGGAACCTGAGGAAGGAAGCAGAGAAAGGAAAGCCTGTAACATTGAAAAAGTAAGTAGGAAAGCACCTACTAGGATTCTGAGCTATGTCACAATACCCTCCAGCTGCCTGGCACGGAGCCCAAATTCCCACTGTGGAGTTACTCTAGTGACAAAAGAAAAGTAGGTGTGTGGTGTTACAACTCCAATGAGTCACCCAAGAGGCAGGGAAGCCAGGAGAGAAAGGGTCTTCTCACCTGTGTGCATGAGCCAGGATTAATTTATCTGCTTAATTGCCACCTTGGATATTCTGGAAGACAAAAATACATAGTTTAGAAAGGAGAAACATGATTGTACTAAAGTTTCTGGTAGAGGGTATGGAATGGTGAGAGGGGAAGGCATTTGGTACATATTGGCAGGCAGTGGGTGGGGCAGGAAAGTTACACTGTGGAAATTGGAACAGCTTAAACCCCTCCATGATTTTGCTGAGGATATCAGCAAAATACTAAGTATTAAATCTTACCACCACTTCTTCCTTCCATTTCAAAAAGAGAAGGCCCTGTGCAGGCTATGTGTAGGGTGATCATATCACTCATTGTTTAAAGTGGGATATTTTTAATTATGAAGTAACAAGAGCTATAAACTAGGATTGTCCTGGTAAAACTGGGGACATATGAGCACTTAGCTATGGGATTACCTAAGTCAATGTTGAAGTGCTGTATTATTATTTCCTAACCAGGAACATTCTTAGTTTTTACATTTACAGATATGAGTCTGCCCTCAGGGCAACCCAAGATCACTGGATTTGAGGAGGAGTGGGCCATTCAGGAGTCTTAGCAGGGGTGTAGAGAAGGAGGGATGTCTTTCTTGGCAACTCAGAACAGGGTGCTTCTGTCCTGTAATGTGTTAAAGAGGAATCAGCTCAGAGCATAGATACTGTGGTGAGACAAGACCCACATCAATGTCACCTTTCTTGACTTCCATAGAATGAGTTTAACTAACTAGGATTCTGAGCTATGACACAATACCTTCCAGCTGCCTGACACGGAGCCCAAATTAGAGCCCACCCTCTGTCCTGCTGAAACACCGTGTTTATATAGGTACTGTTGCCCATACTCAAAACACACTATTGTACTTTTTCTGATTATGGGTCTCTATCCATCTATGACTCAGGTCCTTCAGCTCAAAGTGGGGTCTAACATGCCTTAGTGTCCCCATCACCCATAACACAGGGCCAGCTGCATCATTGGCACCTAGTAAACATCTCATGAGTGAGTGTGATGGTGGTATAGACTCTTCAGATGATCCAGCAGAAGGTTCTGAAGATGTGTGGCTCTTTACCTGTCTTGCCTGGGCATATGAATTTACATGCACTTCTAGTTGCATGTGTTGGATAAAGAGAGTAAATAGCTGCTGATTTTAATTTTCTGTGTCTTTCGTTTTCTACTCAGCATATTTGGGGCCTACAGCATGGATGTGATTACTAGCACATCATTTGGAGTGAACATTGATTCCCTCAACAACCCACAAGATCCCTTTGTGAAAAATGCCAAGAAGCTCATAAGACTTGATTTCCTCAATCCATTCATTCTCTCAACAAGTGTGTGGACTACTATTTTTCTTTCCTTCATTCCTTCCTTCTCCCACCCTCCTTCCCTCCTTTTCTTTCTTCATTCCTTCTTTCTTTCTGTAACAGCTTTATTGATTTATAATGCACATACCATATATTTCACCCACTGAAAATGTACAATTCAGTTGTTTTTACATCCTAAGTATCCATCTACAGGTGAATGGATAAAGAAAATGTCTTATAAATATACGGTGGAATACTATTCAGCCATAAAAATGATGGAAATCCTGCCACTGCAACAATATGAATGGACCTTGAGGCCATTATGCTATGTGAAATAATGTTAGCCAGAGAAAGACAAATACTGTATGATCTCACTTATATGTGACTCTTAACAAAAAAACCAAACAAACTCATACAGAAAGAAATCAGATTTGTGGCTACCAGAGGCGTAGGTTGGAGTAGGGAATTTGGAGGAAGGTGGTCAAAAGGTAGAAACTTTTGATTACAAGATAAACAAGTACTGGAAATATAATGTACAACATAATGTCTATAGCTAACACTGCTCTATGGTATATTTGTAAGTTGTTAGAGAGTAGATCCTAATAGTTTTTGTCACAAGAGAAGGATTTTTTTGTGACTATAAGATGTGATGGATGTTAATGAAACTTATTGTGCTAATCTTTTAACAATATATGTATTTCAAGTCATTAACCTACACTTCTTAAACTTATACAGTACTGTATGTCAATTATAATTCAATTAAACTGAAAAAAAGATTTTTATTGCATTCAGATACATGTTTAACTACCACTACAGTCAATCTTTAGAACATTTTTGTCAACACAGATACCCTGTACATTTTAACCAACTCCTCCACTCCCCTTAGTCCTAAGGAACCATTAATTTACTTTCTGTCTCTATAGATTTACCTAGCTCAGACACTTTGTAGATATGGAATCATACAATATGTGGTCTTTTGTGGCTGACTTTCTTCATTTGGCATAATGTTTTCAACATTCATCCGTGTTGTATCATGTATTAGTACTTCATTTCTTTTTATGTTTGAATGGTTATTTAGGATTTTTCTGTATAAAAGATCATGTTATCTGGTAATAGGGATAGTTTTACTTCTTTATTTCCTATATGGATAACTTTTATTTCTTTTTCTTGCCTAATTACTCTGGCTAGAACCTCTAGTACAATGTTGCATGGAAGTGGTAAGAGAGGCATTCTTGTCTTGTTCTTAACCTTTGGGGAGAACATCCAGTCTTTTACTGTTAAGTATGGTGTTAGCTATGTTTTTTCATAGATGCCCATTATCTGGGTGAGGAAATTCCCTTCTAACCCTACTTGGTTGAGTATTTTTGTTTTTGTTTTTCTGGTGAGGAATATTAGCCCTGAGCTAAAATCTGTTGCCAATCCTCTTCTTGCTGAGGATGATTGGCCCTGGCCTAACATCCATACCCATCTTCCTCTATTTTATATGTGGGGTGCTTGCCACAGCATGGCTTGATAAGTGGTGCATAGGTCAGAACCTGGGATCAGAACCTGCAAACCCCAGGCTGCTGAAGCAGAGTGTGCGAACTTAACCACCACATCAGTGGGCCAGCCCCAGGTTGAGTGTTTTTAACACAAAAGGGTGTTGGATTTTGTGGAAGGCTTTTTCTGCCTCTGCTGAGATGATCATGTGTTTTTTTTTGTTTTTATTCCACTGATATCGTGTGTTACACAACCTTGCATTCCTGGAATAAACCCCACTAGGTTATGGTGTATACTTCTGTTTATATGTTGCTGGATTCAGTTTGCTAGTATTTTGTTGAGGATTTGTGCATCCATGTTCACAAGATATGTTGGTCTGTAGTTTTTTTTCCCCTGTGATGCCTCTAGTATCAGGGTGGTACTGTCTTTGTAGAATGAGTTCAGAAGTGTTTCCTTCTCTTGACTTTACAGAAGAGTTTGTGAAAAATTGGTGTTAATTCTTTTTAAAATATGTGGTAGAATTCCCCATTAAGCCATTTGGACCAGAGCTTTCTTTTGTGGGTAGGTTCTTGATTACTAACTCAATCTTTTTACTTGTTATAGGTTTATTCAGACTGTCTTTTTTAAATTGAGGTCACAGTGGTTTATAACATTATATAAATTTCAGGTGTGCATCCTTATATATTGACTTCTGTATAGACTGTATCATGTTCACCACCAAAAGTCTAGTTGCCATCCATCACCATACACATGTGCCCCTTTACCACTTTTGCCTTCCCCTCTCTCCTATTCCCCTCTGGTAACTGCCACAGATTGTATTTCTTTTTGAGTCAGTTCCTGTAGTTTGTGTCTTCCTAGGAAATTGTCTATTTCATCTAAGTTATTGAATTTATTGGCATACAGTTGTTCATAATATTCCTTTATAGTTCTTTTTATTTCATTTTATTTTGCTGAGGAAGATTAGCCCTGAGCTAATATCTGTGCTAATCTTCCTCCACTTTATATGTGGTTCACCACCACAGCATGGCTGACAAGTGGTGTAGGTCCATACCCGGGGTCCAAACCCACAAACCCAGGCTGCTGAAGTGGAGTGCACTGAACTTCACCACCATGCCATGGGGCCAGCTCCACTCTTTTAATTTTTTAAATGTCAGTAGTAAGGTCCCCTCTTTCATTTCTGATGCTTGTAAGTTGAATCTTTCCTTTTTTCTTGGTCAATATAGCTAAAGGACTTTTCAAAGAATAAGCTTGTGGTTTCATTGATTTTTCTCTACTATTTTTTATTCTCTATTTCATTAGTTTATGCTCTTGTCTTTATTATTTCCTTCTGCTTGCTTTAGGTTTCATTTGCTCTCATTTTTTCAGGGTGTTAAGATGGAAAGTTAGGTTATTTGCTTGAGATCTTTGTTCTTTTTAAATGTGGAAATTTATAGCCATAAATTTTTCTCTGAGCATTGCTTTTGCTATATCCTGTAAATTCTGGTATATTGTTTCTTCATTTTTATTTATCTCCAAGTAATTTCTATTGCCCTTTTAATCTCTTCTTTGACTCATTGGTTATTTAGGAGTGTATTGTTTCATTGCCACATATTTGTGAGTTTCCCAATTTTCTTTCTCTTATTAATTTCTGATTTCATTTCATTGTGGTTAAAAGACATGATGTATTATTTCTATCCAGAGTTGTATTTCTTGAACTGCGCAATTAATTAAAGTAGCAGACTATGGTCTGGTTTATCCAAAGAGACTCTAGTCCAATGGATAAAAGAGACTCACTCCAAAGATGCAGAGGGCCACTGACCTCCCTGCTGTAGTGATGGCCCCTATGTGTGGACTTACTATTGCTCAGCCATTGGCTTGGAAGTCTGAGCAAAGGTCATAGAGGAACTCGATCCTGGTTGAGAAGCCTGTTGTCTTTTACTCTTCTAATTGGTAGAGGAAATTATAATTGCTCTAGATAAAATTTACATTTTCATTGTGCTATCTTTTTTCTTTTTCCCTATAGCACTCTTTCCATTTCTGTACCCAGTTTTTGAAGTATTAAATATCTCTATGTTTCCAAGAAGTGTTATTAATTTTTTCATAAAATCTGTAAAAAGGATGAAAGAAAGTCGCCTCACAGATAAGGAAAAGGTAAAATCTGGTGGAAGTTACATGTGGGTGTTTACCTTTCATAATTTATTGAGCTGTGTACATGATTTGTGCACTTCAGTGTAGTTTTTGTTTTTCAGGTGTTAGAGATCTCTAGGGTTTAGAGCAGGAGACTTCTAACATTTTGGGGAAATGAAGAAGATGGAAATTGAGGAGGGAGATAAGAAAATGAGTCAGAGGATGATGTTGAAAATTTAATAATAGGCATGACAATTACTGTGTCACTGCGTGAATACTGTTGAGGCAAAACTTTACCACTTCCCTTCAATCAATTGTCAAAGGATAAAAATTTCTGTTTAAAAATTATTTTACTGACATTTAATTCCCTCAGATCTTAGACTGGCAAAGAATCATTTCAATTCCAAGCCTCTTATATTACACATTCCCCAATAAAGCCCCCATTGCGCTACCTGTGGAGTGTAGTCTATGTTAAATTGGAGCCCTCTCATAGTCTGGAGTGAGCAGGAGTCTTTTCTGGGCATTGAGGCTGCAAGCTGGCTAACCCACCTGTGCCTTCATGAGGTCTGGAGACCAGCACAAGGATGTCTGCAGGTCAGGGAGATGAGGCTGTGTATCCCCAGAAAGTCACTGAAGATTGTGTAGAGTTCTGGGAGTGTAGGACATTTAAAGATGTTCAGAGAAAAGCTGCTGATGAACTCTGCATATGTCAGGGGATTTATCTACGTGGCCATTCATTAAAAATTAAGGCTGAAGGAAAAAAAGGATTGAAGTCAGAAACTTCCTCCTGAGCAAGCAGGCATGACAGGAGAGGGAGCAGGCAACTATTTCACCAAGAAGATGTGTTCAAAAGCCAGAGAAGCCAAAGATCAGCGAGAGTGAGAACCAAGGAACAGTTGGACATGATAGCTGGATTTCTCTCAGGGAAACATCCTGCTCTCCAAGATTTGTAGCTGGATGTTCCTGTTTGCTGATGACTCAGGCAACACTAGTCAGACTTCTGGACTTAAAGGGGCCATATTCTGAGGAAAGAGGTTCAGTACTGCATGCCTGATTTATTTCTGACTTCACAAGTAAGTGTCTATCATTGAACTCTCTCTTTCTCCTTCCAGCACCGAGTGGATTTTCTTCAGCTGATGATTAACTCTCAGAATTCTGCAGAACTGGACACCCATAAAGGTAACCAAGGGTGTCAGAGGGCCACTCTGGGGAAGCTCAGAGGGAAAGGATGCTTTTGAAAACCTGCAGACAGTTTTCCCAGACAGATGAAAGTTTAAGCCAAATTGAAGAAAGACACATGTTCCTATGTAAATGGTAGCCAGAGGCACTTTCTAGAAAGGTACAGGCACAATTTTTTTTCAAATCTTGAAGAGCAACCACAAACAAGTATTTTATGCCCAGAAGTCAGTCAGTGGTCTTTACCTGGGGAACCTCTGGGAAGCTTGTTTCCATGTCAATTCTCAGGCCACATCCAGACCCAGTGAATCAAAACCTCCACCTGGAAATTTGCATCAAGGCTTCATCACAGAAGGCACATTGCCCCAGGGTTAGTGACCTTCAGTTGGAGAATTGTTTAAAGTCTTGTAGCTTAATCTACTGTAAAGTTTTATTTTTCCCTTTGTATTAATATGTAACCTCTGAGAGATGCATTTGAGACTGTGTTAATATTCTGTACCTCTTCAAATTTCAACTGCTAGTTTTATCATCCATTGATGGTTTTAGATTGAAACCATTATTCCTATGATGGTTGCAAAATGATGACTTTCCAATTCCATCATTTCTTATACATTTATGAGTTGATGTTCCATTGTAAAGAGAGTTTTCCATTCTTTCGCACTTATTTATTTGTTTACATATTTATGTCAATATCTCATATACTACTAATTTACACTCTTACCTCATTCTTTATTTTGATGCTCAAATTTCCTCACATTTGTCCTCTGGAAGCCCTTTCAAGTGGGGTCCTGTGTTCTTTTTCTTCTTCCTTCTAAGAATTTTGTTTTTTCAAAAGACTTTTTTAGAGCAGTTTTAGGTTCACAGCAATATTGAGTGGAAGGTACAGAGATTTCCTGTATACCCATTTCCCCCAACTACACACAGTCACCCCCACTATAAAAATTCCTACCAGAGTGGTACATTTGTCACAATTAATGAATCAACATGGACACATTACCTTGCACTATGAGTGCAAAGTACGGAGATTTCCCATATACCCGTCTCCCCAAACTATACACAGTCTTCGCCCATTCTGGTAGATCCCTGCCAGAGTGGTACATTTGTCACAATCAATGAGCCTATGTTGACACATTATCACCCAAAGTTCATAGTTTACATTAGGGTTCACTCCTGGTAGTGTACTTTCTATGGGTTTTGACAAATGTATAATGATATATAGCCACCATTATAGTATGCAGATTTTCCTGTATTTTTCACATATTATTTTCTGAGCACTTCCTTGCTTTCTGATGGAAGACGTTCCAGGTTTCTCTTCTATTTCCCTCAATGGGCCCTGGAATCCACCATTTCTCCAAGGAGCTCTGGTTCCTTTTAATGAGAAATGGCATTTAGAGACCAAAATCTGGGATGAGGGAGTGCTCATTGCAATGAAGGTTTTTTTGTTTCTAGAACCTCCCAGTGGATAAAGCTAAGAACATCAGATATATTTACACAGAACTGATAAACATAAATATTTCTATATCTACCCATAACCAGTGATGTGAACATGCTCTGTATCACTCTCTCTTAAAAGGGCTCTGATTTATAGTTTATTTGCATGACATGAATACTTCCATATGGTTAATTTCAGGCTACCAATGGTTTGACAACCATCTCACGGAATTCCTGAATATTTCACAATTGGTCCTAGAGAGCAGGGATGATCTGAGTGTAGCACACCACTATAATAATAATAATATTTGTATCTATGTCTACTTCTATCTATCTATCTATCTATCTATCTATCTATCTATCTATCTAACTGTATGGTCTAGTACAACTTTCTGTGGTGAAGGTAATCTGTATCTGCCCTGCTGAATACAGTAAGCACTGGACACATGTGGCTATGGAACACTTGACATGTGGGCAGTGCCACTGAATACCTGGATCTTATATTGTATTTAAATTTAGGCAATTTAAATTTAAATAGCCACATGTGGCTACCTTATTGTACCTCACAGCTCTAAAATTTGAGTATCATGAGATTCATGCTAACAGGGAGGGAGTATCTGATAGTTGAATTTACCCACAACAGCATCACAGAAGTCATCATTGGGAAGTCAGAACTCTGTAGACCTTTCTTACACTCATTTTGTAGTGTTTTAGTTGTGAATTGTGTGGTTGGAGCTGGTATGAACCACGTTTATTTCAATGCTCTAAGTATGTAAAGGTCCTAATCTAGTCCCAAGCAAATAGATTAGAGTGTGGCTATGCTTAGTTTCTTCCTGGAGAAATTCAAAATGGAGGCCAAGTTATAAACACAAGGGCTATTTTCTGACCAAAAAGCAGGGCAAAGAAAGGCTGCATATGCTGAGGAAGATGACATTCAGGCCATCATTGAATAAGCATTACTGTTACTCTCACTGGACCCTACTTTTTACATTTCATGCTGGCCAATGCGATTCTTTCTTCTGCTATTTTAACGCCACTGAGTAGACTAGGGTCAATCAGCACTCTTCTAGCATTTTGTCTGTCTCTGTAGTTTCTTTACATATCTGGGATCTTCTGTTTGAAGACTTGTGCCTCAGATCTTCTGTTACCTAATGACTCTCAAGGTATAACCCATGCTTCTCAAGCTAGGTTGTGCACTCAAACCACCACATCTTGTGAAAGTTCAGATTTTGATTTGTTAGTTCTCGAGTGGAGGTTGAGATTTGCACTTCAAATGAGGTCCCAGATGCTGCTGATGCTGCTGGTCTATAGACCACACTTTGAGTAGCAAGAGTTTATCTGTAGCCCAATATTATTCTCTTAAATTCCCTCAAACACGTTAGAGGAAAGATCCTTTAATTTTCTCTACAATTAAGCCTTAGAATTGCAGACTGTCTTAAAAATTTTCAATCTATATTTTAGCTGGAGTAATTTAAGTTTTTCCTGGGGGTATGCTGTTCCACATTACTTGTAGCTAAAGTACTTTTAGGATTCTCCAAGGGACATACTGACAATGCTGTATATGTTAGACAGAAATTCTATTTCTAAAATTGCCTAGCTTTGTTGGTGGGGATAGTGGCATAACCAGGAGGAGATGTTCAAGAATAGTATATACCTCGGGAAAAACTGAATTAAGACAATTATTGCCGTTTTCTGTTCTCTCAGATAGACATCAGAGTGCAAACCACTCTCAGTTTGACTCTTAACTGCTTTTCTGTCTTTTTCCCTATGGGTTTGGGAGTTTCATTTGTATTTCTCATCGTCTAAGTTGTGATGTTTTACATTGACCTGTTTTACCTAAAATGTCTTTCCTTTTCTCTTAGCTCTCTCTGATCTGGAGCTTGTGGCCCAATCTATTATGTTTATTTTTGCTGGCTATGAGACCACTAGCAGTTCTCTTTCCTTCCTGATATATGCATTGGCCACTCACCCTGATATCCAGCAGAAGTTGCAGGATGAGATTGATGCGACTTTTCCCAATAAGGTGAGTGGATGATACCTGCAGTGAGAGGGAGAAGGTGAAGTCTTAGGAAGAATGTCTCCTTACCACTTCCTAGCAGAATTTTTCAAAAAACATAAACATCAATTCTTTCACCTACTCTATTTAAGATGGATGTAAAGAGACCAGAACAAAGGGGGATACCTAGGCAATGTATGCTACTCACATAAATATAAGATCTTTGACAAAAGTGTTTGTCGTGACGTATCTGTTATCTTTTACCACAATGTTGCCAGGTAAAAATCATGAAACCTCAATGACACCTAGCAATAAGCATTTATTGCTCAAGTATCTGGTAGCTGTCTCTGTTGATATTGGCTGGACTTGCTTTGGTCTGGCTGTTGGCTGATCCATGCAGGCCTTGGCTAAGCTGCCTGGGCTGACTGAGCTCCACAAATCTCTCATTCTCCAGAAAACCAGCCTGGATGTGCCCCTCTCAGGGCAATGGCAGAGGACAAGAGCAAGAAGCCCAGTCATGTGGGTGCCTTTCAAACCTGTGCTTGCATCACACTCACCCAACATTCCATTGGTCCAAAGCAAGCCACATGGCTAAGCCTAGAGTCAGAATGGAATGGTACCATAAAGTTAGATGGCAAAGGGCATGGACACAGGAAGGGGCGAAGAATTGTGACCATGAGTGCAATCTACTACCTACAGTAAACTTCATAGACTAGGAGAGCCTGGTGTACAGGAAAGAGCATATGGTAGGAAATGGAAGGCATGAGTTTGAGTCCTGACTGGTTTTGGACAAGTCTTATGATCTTTCTGAATCTTAGGTCCTTCAGATATAAGGCAAGAAAAAGTTTTAGGGCCTACCCAATTTAGAGATTATCTCTTTTCTCTGGTGAAGCCCATATTGGGATTCTTTTGTTTGCAATATGATGAAAACCTCACTTAGAGACAGAGACTAGCTAAACATTGTGTTCTCCCTTTTTTATAATAATAATTACAAGGACAATAACAAGATAAGTAGCTAACCTTCGCTTATTACTAAGCGTGTCTCTTCTAAATGCTATTTATAAATGAATTAATCTTCATAAAATTCTATATTAGACAGTATATATATATATGAGACATATATACTGTTACCCTCAGTAACAGATTATCCCTCAAATTTCAGTGGCTTTACATAGCAAAGGTTTACTTCTGACATTTACATGTCCAACTGGATGTAGTAGAGGATGGGAGTGGGAGTCTCTGATCCACATAGTTACTAGGGAAGTTACTAGGGATACAGGCTATGAGGCTCCACCTTCTTGTAGCTGATTATCTGGAACACAAGGCCTTCCTGTTGGCTGGGGAATAAAGAACTAGAGTGTTGCTCACTGGCTTTTCAAATGTTTTGTCCCCATAGTGACATACATCACCTCAGCTCACAGCCCATTGCCAAAGCTGATTTCCCCTAAATTCACTGGGCTCATAAATATGTGAGACCACCACACATTATATGACTAATGTATGAAAGTTATTTTATCTCTCTGTAGCTCAGTTTTCTGATATGTTCCATGGAGATAGTTAGAGTTGACACTTCATAAGGCTGTTTGACAGAGACACTCACTGCTCACCCAACATCCGTGTAAAGGAGCCAAGCTATGAACCTGGTTATCTGGCTCCAGAGCCAAACTCTTAAGTTCTACAGTATTGCCTCTTCAAAATAACAACAGCTGATAGCCACATACTGCCCACACTGTTTTCTGATCTCTCCCCAAACGGGATTTCTTTGTGATGAGAAGAGACCTGGCCTCTGGGGCTGGAGTGGCTTGTTTAGATCCTCAGAACTTACAGTCAAATCCTGAGGTGACAACTAGGAAACTGTTCCATCAATAGATGGTGGGGATCAGAGTGGGGTTCTGATCTTCTTTATAACCTTCCCTAGAAATGAAATTGCAAGTGCCAAGGTAGCATCCAATCTTACCTTTCTTTCTTCAAATTTGGTTTAGAAAGGAACTAGTTTCTCCCCAAGTTATTCAGAGGATTTTTTAAAATATAATAGTGTTTCTCTCCAAATTACATGTATATAAACTTAAGAGTTAGTAAGTAGGATTTGTCAACTAAAAAACTTTGTGTTGAATAGGGGATTTGCTCTTTTACACATTCTCTTTCCTTAGTACAGATGTGTGGCCTCTCTTTTGAAAGGAAACAGTGACTTTGGCATATTTCACTTAAGCGTAAGGGTCATAGTCAATTAGTCATATTTGTTCATATGAGAAAGAAAAACCACTACATGGTAATGTGAGGGATTTCAGACCCTGTTTCGGGGATTGTCCCACTGGTTTCCTATAGTCCTGGGAGTCCATGCTACTCCATGCATCTCAATAGGCCATTGAGCAGGTCAAAGGACATGATATGTATTAAAATCTCTATAAATGCTAAGGTCCTTTACCAATATGGATTATTCTTTCATACTTCTAACATTTCAGTAGTACTGCAGAGACTGAGTGAAAAGTTGATCCCAAATCTCAATTTATCAAAACCTGTTTCTTTATTCCCAGGCACCTCCCACCTATGATGCCCTGGTACAGATGGAGTATCTTGACATGGTGTTGAATGAAAATCTCAGATTATTCCCAATTGCTACCAGACTTCAGAGGGTCTGTAAGAAAGATGTGGAAATCAATGGGGTGATCATTCCCAAAGGGACAGTGGTGATGGTGCCAAACTTTGCTCTTCACCGAGCCTCGGAGTTCTGGCCAGAGCCTGAGGAGTTCCGGCCTGAAAGGTACAGGGCCCCTGGGAAAGAGAACCCACCTTGATAATGGCAGGTTAGAGACTATTTTGATGTCTCTTAGTATGGCAAATGTGTTATTATACATTTATTTATTTGTACATCTTTTTATCTTTGGCAGTTTTTTTCTTATTGCAAGAGTGGTCATTGTTGTTTTCAAAACTTTATAAACTGTAGACTAGAAAAAAGAAAATTATAACTGTCCACATTGCCAATACCTTAAAGATAGGCCTCATTAATAATGTGATATATATCCTTATACACATTTTTCTGTGGATATTTAGATTTTTAAATTAGAATGGAAGGCCAGCCCCGTGGTGTAGTGGTTAAGTTCAGCATGCTCTGCCTTGGTGGAACCTGTGTTCATGGGTTCGCATCCTGGGCAAGAACCTACACCACTCACTAGCCATGCTGTGGTGGCGACCCACATATAAAGTGGAGGAAGATTGGCAGAGATGATAGCTCAGAGCTAATCTTCCTCAGCAAAAAAAAAAAGGTACAATATTTTATTTAGTTTTGAACTGCTTACTTTATTTACTGGTAAATGATAAACAACATCCTATGTTACTATATATATACATATATATTTCTATGTACATATGTATGTATATATATATATAGTATATATATTTTTGTGTGCTTGCATGCATTTGCCATAATTTACTGAACCACTCTCTGATTTTGGGAATGTAGGCTCATTTTTCCTTTATGTTTTTCTAGCTGTTCTCTTCATCTCTCCTAATGTACCACCAAGATTCCCACATTCCATTTTTTTAAACATTGGTGGTGTTTCTTCTTGCATTATTGTGAGAGTGCAGGTGATGACCTGAGAGGTCCTCATCCCTGATGGTTTAAGCAGACTCACTGAGAATGGAGGTGAACACAGGTCCCCCAGTGCTGTCTGTGGCTGCAGTCCTCTGCCAGCTCCCTTCTACTCTCGGTACTGGGCAACTCTCAGTATTCCCTCTCAAAGGGAATTCATCTGCTTTGTAGACATCTGAGACATCCTCCTTGGAGGGGTCTTGAGCATGCTCTTCTGGGAATTCAGGGCCAAGGTATGACTTTGGGCACAGCTTGAACTCTAGAAAAAGTTGATGCTCTGGCATTTATCGTATTGGTGAGCACAATTTGGAATGGACTTTTTAGGGCACTAGCTGGAATCTAGACTTTGATTAGCTCTTGACTACAAGCTCCCTGATGGCAGGGACCTTGCCTTGTTGGCATAGCGTCATTAGTGCTGGCATAGCATCTACATGTAGTACTCATTGAAAGAAGAAGTTAGAGTTGACTGAGAGCTCTGTTTTCTGGACCAGAGGACCTCTGTGTTTCCTCCAAGCTCAGTAGTTCTCTCCTGTAGTTTCACAAGGATAAAAACAGAGATCAGTCATTATACTTCTCTTTGATTCATTTAGTCATCAAATAGAGAGTGCTTACTACATGTGAGGGACTGGGCCAGGCAGTGAGAAATCCAAATGTTAAAAAAAAAATGCCTATTATGAAGAATTTTGATATACACACAAGTATATGTATTTTGACATATATACAAGCATATTCCATAGATTCAAGTCTATGTAATACCTTTAATGCATCTATATGTGTCCACCACTTGCCCAACAACCATCAGCCCATGTCAGCTGTAACATCTTTACACCACTGCTGCCCTTCTCCTGATTTGCATATTATTTTAAGATATATCATATATAAATATTCCAGAATGTTCTCCTAAATATAAGCACTCTTTAAAAGTACGTAGCCACAATGCCATTATCACTTTCTCCAAATCTACAATTTTTGTTCATGTAATCATACACTGAGGAATCAGATTGAATAAAGCAAAGGTCTAACCATTAAGGAATTTATAGCCTAATGGGACAGATAGAGAAGGAAATCAGTGATTATGCTGTAGTAGAGTAGCATTATATGCCCACATAAATCATGTGATGTAAGTTATTTGATGGGGCGGGGGGAGAGAGAGAGAAGATGGGAGAGAGGGAGAAAAAGGGTGGGAAGAGGAAGGAAAGAGAAGGGAAAATTAAATAATAGGAGGCATTTCTCCTGCTTTTTTCAATAATGTCTTACAGTTTTCAGTGTATACGTATTTCACCTCCTTGGTTAAATTTATTCCTAGATATTTTGTTCTTTTTGTTGTGATTGTAAATGGGATATTATTCTTGATTTCTCTTTCTGCTGGTTTGATATTGCATAGACATGCAACTGATTTTGGTGTGTTGATTTTGTACTCTGTAACTTTGCTGTATTCATTGATTATTCCTAATAGTTTTTTGGTGGATTCTTTAGGGTTTTCTATGTATAGAATCATGTGATCTGCAAATAGTGAGAGTTTTACTTCTTCCTTTTCAATTTGGATCCCTTTTATTTCTTTTTATTGCCTAATTGCTCTGGCCAAAATTTGTAGTACTATGTTGAATAAGATTGGTGAGAGTTGGTGTCCTTGTCTTGTTCCTGTTCTCTGAGGACTAGCTTTCAGGTTTTCACCATTGAGTATGATGTTTCCTGTGGGTTTGTCATGTATGGCCTTTAATATATTGAGATAATTTCCTTCTATACCCATTTTATTGAGAGTATTATTTTTTTAGCACAAATGGATGTTGGACCTTGTCAAATGCTTTCTCTGCATCTATTGAGATTATCAAGTGACTTTTATTCTTCATTTTGTGGCATATCACATTGATTGATTTGTGGATATTGAACCATCCCTGCATCCCTGGAATTAATCTCACTTGATCAAGGTGTATGATCCTTTTAATGTATTGTTGTATTCAATTTGCTAATATTTCATTGAGGATCTTAGCATCTATGTTTGTCAGTGATATTGGCCTGTAATTTTTGTTTCTTTTGTTGTCCTCATCTGGTTTTGGTATCAGGGTAATGTTGGCCTTGTAAAATGAGTTAGGAAGCATCCTGTCCTCTTAAATGTTTTGGAAGATTTTGAGACAATAGGTATTACATGTTCTTTGAATGTTGGTAGAATTCACCAGAGAAGTCATCTGGTCCTGGACTTTTGTGTTTTGGGAAGTTTTTGATTACTGTTTCAATTTCTTTACTTTTGATTGGTCTATTCAGATTCTCTATTTCTTCTTGATTCAGTTTTGGAAGGTTGTGTAATGCTAAGAATTTATTCATTTCTTCTAGGTTATCTGATTTATATGTGTGTAGCTTTTCATAGTGTTCTCTTATAATCCTTTGTATTTCTGTGGTGTCTGTTGTAATTTCTCCTCTTTCATTTCTGATTTTATTTATTTGCATCTTCTCTCTCTTTTTCTTAGGGAGTCTGGGTAAAGTTTTGTCAATTTTGTTTATCTTTTCAAAGAACCAGCTCTTAGTCATTGAACCTTTCTATTGTTTTTAATCTCTATTTCATTTATTTCTGCTCTGATTTTTATCATTTCCTTCCTTCTACTGACTTTGGGCTTTGTTTCTTCTTTTTCTAGTTCTTTTAGGTATAGTGTAAGCTTGTTTATTCAAGATTTTTCTTGTTTTTTCAGGTAGGCCTGTATTGCCATAAACATCCCTCTGCATTCCACTTTTACTGCATCCCCTAATTTTTGGTATGTTGTGTTTTCATTTTCATTTGTCTCCAGGGATTTCTTGATTTCTCCATTGGTCCAATTGTTGTTCAGTAGCATGTTGTTTAGTCTCCATGTGTTTGTGGCTTTCCCAGCTTTTTCCTGTAGTTGATTTCCAGTTTCATAACAGTGTGGTTGATGAAGATGCTTGATATGATTTCAGTCTCCTTAAATTTCCTGAGGCTTGTTTTTTTTCCCCAACATATGGTCTATCTTTGAGAATGTTCCATGTGCACTTGAGAAGAATATGTCTTCCACTGTTTTTGGATGGAATGTTCTTTATACATCTATTAAGTCCATCTGATATAGTGTTTCATTTAAGGCCACTGTTTCCTTCTTGACTTTGGATGAACTACCCATTGATGTAAGTGGGATATTAAAGTCCACTACTACTATTTTTTACTGTCAACTTCTCCCTTTAGGTCTGTTAATAATTGCTTTATATACTTTGGTACTCCTACCTTAGATGCATATGTATTAATACATTTTATATCTTTCTGATGGTTTGTTCCATTTATCATTATATAATGCCCATCTTTGTCTCTTGTTATCTTTTTTGGCTTAAAGTCTGTTTTGTCTAAGTATGCCTATGCCTACTTTTTTTTGGTTGTCATTTGCTAGGAGTATCATCTTCCATCCCTTCACTCTGAGCCTATGTTTGTCTTTAGAGCTGAGATGTGTTTCCTGGAGGAAGCGTACTGGGTCTTGGGTCTTGGTTTTTATCCATCCATCTACTCTGTGTCTTTTGATTGGTGAATTCAATCAGTCTAGATTTAAAGTGATTATTGATATGTGAGGGCTTCATACTGCCATTTTTTCTTTTGTTTTCTGCTTGTTCTATATTTCCATTGTTCGTTTTTACTTGTATTTCTGTCTGCTACTTCAGTTTGGTGGTTTTCTGTGATTTTTTTCTCCGTTTTATCTTCATTTATGATTTGTGACTCTGCTCTGCTTTTTTGTTTTGTGGTTATCATGAGGTTTGTATAAAAGATCTGATAGATTAGGTAGTTCTTTTTTGATAGCCTCTGTTCTCCATTAGCCTATGTGGTTCTGTCCTTTTCCTCTTTCCCGTCTAGGTTATTGTTGTAATTAATTATTCTTTATGTGTTGTGAGTTTGTGACCAAATTGAAGTGGTTATAATTATTTTTGATGGTTTCTTTCCTTCCAGCCTTATGTTATAATCAAGTGTTTAACCTATTCTGATGTAGAGTTGTAATTTTCTGATTCTGTCTGTTTATCACATTGCTCAAAGCTTTGTAAACCTTTCCCTTTTTATTTCAGGTAAGAGGGCTCCTTTCAACATTTCTTGTAAAGCAGGTCTAGTGGTGATATACTCCCTCATCTTCTGTTTGTCTGGGAAAACCTTTTTTTCTTCATCGTATCTGAAGGATAATTTCACTGGATATAGTATTCTTGTCCGATTGTTTTGTCTTTCAGTACATTGAATATATTATTCCACTCTCTCCTAGCCTCTAGGGTTTCAGCTGAGAAATGCACTGAAAATCTAATGGGATTTTCTTTGTGGGTTATGTTCTTCTTTTTTGCTGCCCTTAGTATTTTTCCTTGTTATTGACTTTAGACATTTTTGATGTTATATGCCATGGAGGGAAGCACAGATTGATGTAGTTAAGATTGGATTGGATTTATGTAGTAAGATTTGGATTGATGAAGTTAACAGTGCTATTAGCTTCAGTTACATGCATGTCTAGTTCCTTTTTCATGTTTGGGAAGTTCTCAGCTTTCTTTGAATAAGCTCTCTGCTCCTTTCTCCCTCTCCTTCTGGGATACCTGTTATCCTTATGTTGCTGTTCTCAAATGAGTCAGATATTTCTTGAAGAGTTTCTTCATTTTTTAAGAAAACTTTGTTCTCTCTCCTCCTCCACCCAAATTATCTCTCGATTTCTATCTTCAAGCTCACTAATTCACTCCTCCATATGGTCTACTCTATTTTTAATGCTTTCTACTTTACTTTTCATTTCATTCATTGTGTTTTTTATCTCCAGAAGTTCTTTTGTTTGTTTGTTTTTTTAGTTTCCTTCTGTTTGGTGAAGTATTCCTTTTGTTCATTAATTTTATTCCTGAATGTACTGAGCTGTCTTTCTGAGTTACTTGTAAGTTGTTTAGTTCCTTTATACAGCTCTTTTGAATTCTGTTAGATGGTAATCTTCTGTGACTTCAAGAATTGTCTCTGTAGAGTTATCATTTTCTTTCTGTTGTTCCATGTTACTGTAGTTCTTCATGGTGTTTGATGAATTGATCATCTGCCAGTGCATTTGTGGTAACAACATCATTTCTTATTTTGGGAAGGCTTTGGTTACTTTCTTTCCAAGCTGCCTCTGGTTGTATTTGAGAGCCTGCACTTACCTTCCTCTGATGCCTCTGCTAGAGGCATTGTCAGTGCCCTCCTTGTGCCGCTTCTGCCTCTGAGGTTGCTGGTGCCTTGCTGCTCATGTCACTGCCATTTCAGTTGTCACCACCCAGGTCACCAGGCTGCAAGCACTTCTGTTGCTTCCAGGGTTACCTGGGTCTCTTATTCCTTCACTGGCTCTCTGTGGGTTCTCCACAGGCTTGGATGCTGCTGCCCTGTGTGCCACCTGCACTGCTGCTCCTGGGTTGTCTGGTGGTGCTGGTTGTATCGGTGTCAGGGGTGCTGGGTCCAAAGGTGTTGCTGTTGCTGTGGGGGTCTGGAGTCCAGGGGACTTGTATGCAACTCCTGCAGCTGGTGGAGCTGGTGCTACCAGTCGGGGCTGTTTCACTGGTTCTTCTGTGGTTTCTGATGCTTCTGGTCACAGGTTCGCTCTGCCACCATGGGTGGGGAGCAAGAGCTAAGCTGGGAGAAGTAGTTTTTGCTGCTCGTTCATGAATCCTCTGGTCTCTGGTGCTTGCTGGTGTGTTTTGAAAGCTCAGGTCAAGGTACCCCACTCCAGCCAGGAGAATACGAGTTTTGTATACTATCCTTACTGTTGGAAAGACCTGGCCACTGGCAGTAGAGGGGGAGAAATACACATGCTGGATTCCCTGGGAGACAGGAAATGACACTTATTGGTTTTGCTCCCACCACAACTGCTTGCAGTCATGAGAGTCATGGTGTGCATTTCCTCTGCTTCCACTGTGCCTGCAGTTTCTGCTCTGCTCACAGTCGCATGAGCTGTGGTGCCTGCTCTTTCTGCTGTGCTCACAGTCATGTGAGCCATGGCACCTGCTATTTCTTCTCCATTCATAGTGACTCTTTGCAGGTGCATGCAATGGTATGAGAGTCCACACCTAAGATTGCTACTGCTGGGGAGGAACAGGTGGCTGCTACCCTAGTTCCACTGCCTCTGGAAATTCCAGTCCACCCAGCTTCAGATGTACAGATGTATGGATCTCTAATGCACCCTGTTGTGCTATGTAGGGAATCCTCGGTTAATCAATGGATGTCAGATTGGTTGTAACTTTGAGGGGAGAGACAAAGGGAACAACTGACTCCACCATGATGCTGACATCACTCTCCTAGCTCTTGTGGTTTTTATGTTTCATTAACTTGTTTTCATCTATTATTGTGGAACCAGGTTCAGTAAGGAGAACAAGGACAGCATAAATCCTTATGTATACCTGCCCTTTGGAAATGGACCCCGAAACTGCATTGGCATGAGGTTTGCTATCATGAACATGAAACTTGCTGTCGTCAGAGTGCTGCAGAACTTCTCCTTCAAACCTTGCAAAGAAACACAGGTCATGAATATGTTCTCTCTCTATATATATGAAAGAATGTGTTCTATTCAAAGAATAATATTCTATTAGCCAGAGAATCTATTGAGAGCCATCTGTGACCTTAGAACCCTTCAACTGTGGACTGCTAAGTCTGTGGCGTTATAAAGACCCAACTATAAAGGTCATCTAGAGTCAATTCAATTAGCATGACATGAATATGTGCAGTCCTTTGAACTTGAGCAAAATTTTAAATTCTAAATCCACTGGAAGGAAGGGGAAGTGTTGTGCACAACCATGAAATGCAGTGAATACCACGTCATGACTTTGAAGGATGCTCTTATCCACCAGAACTTTCAAAAGTTTTGTGACAGCAGTTCTCAACCACTGTCTATATAATGGAATAAATGGGGGGCTAAAAAATCCTAATAACTAGGTCATCTCAGAAATTCTAAAATAATTCACGAGAGTGGGGCTTTAAATCATCCCTGTTGTATCTCATGTGTGGCCAAAGTTGAGAATCACTGATTTAAAGTATTCTGCCAGATGTGAAGGACTCCCACAGTCCAGAGCCATCCTGGCTATTTGACCTCACGTTCCAAGAGCCCTGCTCCAGGCAAGCTGGGCTCCTTTTACATCCTAGTAATAACTTTATGAATATTCTTCTCACCCTCCTCCACATTCTGTTCTCATCCTTCAAGTCCAAATTTAATCTCCAGGCCCCTCTATGGAGTCTTCCCCATCTAGTCCAGAGCCCATCCACTCCTCTGCTCTGTTATCAGATTCTGCATTCTGGTATCACCAATCAGACCACCTAAGTTAATACATTGTCATTAAACCATCTAGTTTCATGCTGTATTTTTTTTTGTACCTAAGAATGTCTTTAACTCTAGCTGGTGCCTTTCAGTCATCCAGTAAATACTTAAGGAGTGATTTGAGTTGATTTAAAGCTCTTGTATACAAATTTTGAACAATTTTAGCTATAAAACCTTAAATGATATTTGTGTATGTGCATGTGGTGTGTGTGTGTCTGTCTGTCTGCAGGGGACATATATGTGTGCTTTTTTGTGCATTAAAATAACAAGGTTTTATATTTATAGAAAGAGCTTGAATCTCTCCTCTGAAGAACATAAAGAATGATTGCCATTGTTTCATATCAAACAAGGCCCTATAACAGGGATTATTTCTAGGACTTGTGCATTTAATATGCAGCTCCTTCCCTTAAGTTGGCTCTCTTAAGGGGAGAGGAGGATAGAGATGGTTTCCATCTTATTTTTGGCTTTAGGGATATTGTGTGGCAGTCCTGTAAGTGTTTACACACAGGGGACTCAGTCCTGAGAGAAAGCAGGTCTCTGGCACACCTGGGATAGGCAGACACTCTCTGCAAGTTCCCAGTCATCTACAGACTGGCACTTCTCACCATCCATGACAATTTTATTGCCCTTCAGTCAACCGAATCCCAAAGATGAATCTGCTGCTAGTCTCCCAACGCTGAAGGAGTGGCTGGGTGAGAATGGAGCTAAAAATATCAGTCAAAACACTGTAGGTCAGAAGTTCACCATTTGTATTACACATGGGATCCAAGAGATGTTAGAAAACAGGCATAATGATTCACAAAGACCTTTTCCCACCATGAAACTGGATGGGTTCCACTGGGAGAGGTGACTGGACTCTTTAGAAGTTGAGGATGGTTCATACACTTAAAACGTGTTATCCCCACTCATGATCACCTTGCAAGTTCCAACATACAGAAAATTAATTCTATATGGCTTTTCAAAATAGTTTTCCATAATCCCTAAGAATCCCTAAGAATCTGGTTTAAATTTTAATAGTTCATTCTTTTTACTTAAAGTCAAAAAAGAACACAAGCCAACATGATTTTGTCTCTGACTTGGTCCAAAATGATGCTGTGTAGATAGATTGTTGAATGAATGGATGGATGAAAGTTTTACTGTCCAGTCTGACACAGCTTATAGATCAAGTATAAAGAATCAAAGATATATGATGTTAAAAGTAGTTTATATGTTTTTAAAGTATTATTGCCCTTAATGTATCTCATCTACTTTGTTTCTGTTGTTGGGGGAGCTTACCAGTCAGTTCTCATATGCTTGTTTAACTGTTGCAGATCCCCCTGAAGTTAGGCACTCAAGGACTTCTTGAACCGCAAAAACCCATTGTTCTAAAGATTGAGTCCAGAGATGGGACCGTGAGTGGAGCCTGACTCTCCCTAAGGACTTCCATTTTGTTGTTCAAGGAAGCTGTATTCCAGAACACCAGAGAGCTCAATTTACTTTGTGAATAAAACCCAGAATGAAGATGAGCTTAACCTACTGCACTTGATGGATGCCTAGGGATTCTTACATTCATTGAGCTTTCTCAGTGTCTATGTAGAGTATTATATGCTCTGTGATATAAAGGAGTGACTAAGTAAGTGACAGATATGTGGACTTAGCTTACAGGATGATCTCCATCCACCCCGAGTTAGTACCATCTACTCTTCCAGAGCACAGATCAAGAATAAAAGTTTCTCAACAATTTTATCAGCAAACTTTAATGAAAACAAGAATTATGCTGATAGTTGTAGTGACATTTATATCACATGTTGATTTTAAATCTTCTATGAGGTATTATACTGAGCAAGTCAATAAACATCTCTTTACAAAAGTATTTTCTGATGCCTTTGTGCATATTAGGGGTAATCTACAGAACTGAATCAGTGATAGCCAGTGAGTAAATGTTTTTGACCATCAAAATCACTGGTTGGGTGGGTCTTTTTCAGAACTCTCATTGGATACATTAAGATAGATGCAATTAACCCACTGTGACTTTGCCTATTGCTTAGAATGTATATTCATGGTTTAATTCTCTCTTTTATTGGAGCACGTGTTTTTTGTAACACTCAACTGAGGCACTTATTATTTCATTATTAGTTTTTATTTAATCTTTTCATCTCATCTCCCCTGACATTTATGAAAGGCAGGAAACATATTCTCTTATATCTCTTTGTACTCCATCCTCAACTCCCAACTGTCTTACACAATGAAGATCAAATGAAAAATGATTGGTTGATCAATTGATCGGGCAGAAAGGCCACTAGCTTTCATCAGGTTCAGTTGGTATCAGAAGTTGCACACGTTCTTCCTTATCCTTTTCTGTCCCTCTCCTCACTTCCTTCCTTTTCCCTTCCTGGATAATTTAGTTCTAATGCCAGAAGGTGGGGCACAGCAAGGTGTGAAGCCACATACTGGGGGTTAGAGGCATAGATGGGAGTCACAGTGGTTCCAAGTCAGAACAGAGTAGGATGGGGAGGGTGTGTACAAGGAGGGCAGCCTGGCATGGGTGTGGGAGATGAGCAGGGTGAAAAGAGGGTTCATGCAGAGAGCTGCCAGAGAGGGTGTGGAGAACCCAAGTAGGGTGAGGAGGGCATCTGTAAGTGGAAAGGAATGGAGTGGGGATTGGCCACATAAAGGGGGATTGATCAAGTAAGTTAATATATTGAGGATGATGGAAGCCATGTTTCCCATTGTTGTAGAAGGGAGTCAGTGATTCGGAAAGGGGGAAGACCAGAATGAACCCCGTGGAGTCAGATTGAAACTTAATGTATCAGTGTAAATTCATGCTTTCTATATAGTAGATCGTTGATAGATAGATAGACATGTATGTGTTTGTGTGTGTGTGTGTGTATGTAGATATAAAAACATATTGCCTCTACTTCTTTCCACTGATAGGTCTTAGAAACAGTGACAACTTAATAGCAGTGACACACCTTGTGCCCAGATCTTGGCTTATAGACACCATTTTTTGCTAAAAGGAACCAGGGCTCTTTAGAGAAATGACTTATTCCAGTGCTGAGACTGGGAAAGTACAAGATGAGCCAGAACCATCTTGTGCTAGAAGGAGAATGCTAAAAAGTGATGGTGACATGTCAACAGGACCCAGAAACCAGCTTCCACTGACCATATCAGAGACAATTTGAGCACCATAATACAGAAGGATAGTAAGAGATTATGACCCACTGTGTAAAGGGAAAACATGAGTACATACAAATATATATAAATAAATGGGTAAATTGCAATTTGACAAAGATATTTACACCGTTTCAAAGTGCTGCTGCTCAAAATACCCATTAATTATAATGGCGAAGGGTAGCTTCACAGTGGAGAAACCTGGCAGATACCCCATTAATCAATGATGAGAGAGAGCATCACCAGGCACAGGGTGAATTGATTGAGTGTCACCTGATGGGATACAGTGAAAAGAACTCAGTGTGACCTCTGAGATAGTCCTGCCAAGGAGGGAAACCTGAAAGAAATCCTGAAATAGTGAGACAAACCCAAACTGAGGAATATTCTACTCCTCCTTATCTGTGACTGGTTTGTAATCTTCAAGAGTCAAGGTCATGAAAATCAAAGACTGAGGAAGTGTCCTAGACTGAAGGATACTAAAGAGAGGTGACATCTAAACATAACACATGAGCTGGGTTCTTCTGCTACAAAGGACATTGTTGGGACAACTGGAGGATTCAATGGGGTATGAGGGTTAGATGGCAGTAATGTAGCAGTGTTAGCTTCCTGACTTTGATGGTTGTATTGAGGTGATGTAGGGGAATATCCTTTCCATAGGAAATACAGAGTCGGCAATTTACTCTGAGATGGTTCAGGAAAATAGTTCTCTGAACAGACTCTTCTGTAAATTTATGATTGTTTACGAGGGAAGTGCCACAAAGGCACCTTTTGGCTTATCCAGCTCTCCCACTCTCTCGCCGTAGTCTTACTTGTATTATTTTAATATAAGGAGGCAGCACCACACAGTGATTGAGAGATGGAGGGTTCTGAAACTGGATCTCCTGAGTTTGGAATCCCACCTCAGTCCAGGGCTGGACCAATCAGTGGCTTTGGGCAAATGCTTAAACTCCCAGGTGAAGTGGTTTTAGTTTGGCCAAGGATGATTCTCCAGAGAATGGTGCAGCTGTGAGCTAGTGACAGCCAATACTCCCAGCAAATGGGGATGGGTGTGCAGCCCAGTGAAAGGGATCTGGTACCCTCCTCCACTACATACACTTACAAGTACAACCTTGAACAAGTTACTTAACACTTTCATTCCTTAGTACTTAGTGCCTGAGTCCCCATCTGCTAAATAGGGGAATAATGCAGAAACTAACACAAGTGATGATTGAATCAGATGATGAGTGTGAAGTATTTAGGACACAGACCACGAGGCAGGAAATGAGCACTTAATAAATGTCATCTATTAATTTCATAGATATATTATTCTCAATCCTCAGGTGGCCAACATTGATTTTGAAGTTTGGGTTCCAGCATCATCAACTCCAGCTTCATCTACCATTTTAGAAAATAAACACATACATGTTTCATGGAGGTTTAAGTATGAAATCATTGGTGTCACAGCTGATGCTGTTCAATAATTTCCCCAAGAAAAATATAAACATCCCCATTTTAGCAGTGCCTTTATCATAACAACTAAGTGTAGGCAACTTTGGGGGGGGGGGAAGCGTTGAAATGACTCAAGGGAAATGCTCCCACTGCATCCACGTGGGCCCTCTTCTGCCCTCCCTTAGAATTGCTTTTCTGGCCTGAGAGTTCTGACAAGTCTCTCTGGTCATGTCCAGGCAGTGCAGTGCCCAGGATACATGTAAAGATAGGATGAGGCAGGTTTATCCATTCAAGGCTCAAAGATAGGCAGGACCAGGGAAGTGTTGAGTCAATGTTGGTTTATTTAGGGATTCACTTACTCTCCTCTGACAGACTGGCTGAGAACTTCTGCAGATTTAGTGATGATCCATCAATCTGGAAGGCTCTCATTTGGGTGTCTGAACTTCCATCCTCACTTCTTTAGGTCAAGAATTGTCCTCTTCATGGAATATGGTTTGAAGATGCAAAATGTCCTGTAAGTGTCACAGTGTAAGTCTGTATATAGCATTTTATCACCTATCTATCTTTGGATCTGTCTATAACCCTCAATCATGTGTCTATATTTTCCTATTTACCCCTCATTTATCTGTACTGATCTATCATCTATCTATCTACCTACTATCTCTCTCTCTACCTCTATGATTCATCTGTTTACATCTATATGCATCTCTATCTATCTACCCACTTATCTATCATCTATCTACATTTATTTATCTATACCTATCTATCATGTATCATCTCTCTCTCATCTATCTTTCTAATTTATCATCTATCTATCTATCTACCTATCTATCTATCATCACCATCATCTTTGTATATATCTATCTAGAAAGAAATGTCTGAGGTGATCCAGGCATTCCAGCCCCCAGCTGTTTGAGTCTTCCCAATCCAGGCATGTGAGGAGAGCCTTTGTGATGACCCAGATCCAGCCTGTCTGCAACCACATGAGAGACCCCAAGCAAGAGCTGCCCAAATGAGTCCAGTCAGCCTGATTCATATGCAAAATAAAGGATCTCTTTTTGGATGGTCTGTTATGCCACAATAGATAATTTGAACATCCTTCCTTCACATCAGGTAGAGTAAGAGGTATGGAACCCAGAAGAGAGATGAGAACTGAGGGAAATGGGAGGAAGCAGTGAACCTTTAAGCTACTGTGAATCACTGGAAGCAGCAGTGGGGTAGTGGGTCAGCTCAGAGGAAGGAGTACCAAGGTCTAAGCAGGGTGACATTAGGAGTCACATAGACAAAAGGAAAAGGGAGGGTACTGACGTTATTAAGCACCTAACATGTGCTGGATCTCTTTGACACCAAACTTTTGTGTTCCCACAATACCTTTCAGTAGGGTGACATTGTGACTGTAGGCTGTCAAAAGCGCCTCCAATGATTCTCTCCTCCTGGCATTCACAACCTTGTGTACACGCTTCCCACATGAATTGGGCTGACCTGTAAAGCCACTAGGATATTGTGGACATGATGGTGTGTGTCTTCTGTGGCTGAGTCATAAGAGACATGGAGGCTCCTACCTTGTTCCCTCTTGGATCACTCACTCTGGGGGAAGACAACTGCCATGTTGTGAGGACACTCAGGTAGCCACACGTCAAGGAACTGAGTCCTCCTGCCACAATCAGTCCTGATGTTCCAGGTCCATGACTGAGCTACATTTGAAATAGATTATTTAGCCCAGTACAGCTTTCAAATGATGCAGCCCCTGACAACAGCGTGGCTGCAACCTCACAAGAGACTCTGAGCTGGAACCACTCAACTAAGCCTCTTCTGAATTCCTCACCCACAGAATCTGAGATAATAAAACTGTTGTTTTAAGCCACTAAGTTTTAGGGTAATTTGTTACAGAGCAGTAGATAACTAACACAGAGACAGAGAAGCTGAGACATCATCTTGTATGGCTGCCACAGACAACTCTGAAGACTGTCCAGGAATGTGACTGGCAACTGAACTTGCTGGGCAAGGGAGGGAGTTAGTGTTAGTGGTGGGATTTTTTTTTTGTGTGTGTATTTACAGGGATGTGTACACATATGTGAAGGGGTAGGGTCCCAGCAGTCATCCTGAGGGGAGTGTAAAGACTGCTGCTGCCAATAGAGTGTAGCGGTTGAGAACGCAGGCTCTCCCTGGATTCATTAATTGGCCTTGCCACTTATGAGCTGGGAGACCTAGTTATTTAACTTTTGTGAACCTCAGTTTCCTCTTCTTTGAAGCAGTGATGATAACAGCACTATTTCATGGGGGTGATTGGGAGGATTAAGAAAGTTAATACAATTGAGACTGTGAGAATGACTCCAGGTACATGGTAAACTAGAAAGAGTGCTGGCTATTATTAAGATTCATACTTCTGAGCTGCAATTTGCCACAGACCAGTTTGCTGGAGAGTCAGTTTGCTGATTGACTCAGTCACTGGATTCCTGAGGATACTTTCTGAAATTTCAATTCTTCCCCCACTGCTGACCTCTGTGATGCTGCACTGTGAGGTGAAGAAGTGGGTTTCCCTGTAAACAGACTCAACTATTTTTATTCTGGACTTATGTCCTGTCCTGACATCTGCTTCATCCCCTGCATTGTTCTTTTCTTGGACCCAACCTGCTGCCCCTATTCTATGGGCACATTGGTGCATTGGTGGGCTTTCCCTCAAACCCACTTTACTGTATTCTCTATTTTTGTGGACTTTCGTCCCTGTCTCTGTCAGAGAAATGGCAGTGACAGAATATCTAGGTCTTAGTGTCTTATGGTTTTGGTGAATTGACTTCAGGTGAAGTGCCGGAAGCAGGCACTGGTCTTACAGCCAGCCACTGCAGGTGTAAATTGTCCCATGGTCCTAGCCACATTTGCCCAAAGCTTGACCTTCTCTATCCCAGTGACTTACAAGTGGCTTACATCATTGCACCCATAACTCTCATGTTATGCCATGAGAACTGGTACTAATGATTAATTAATTGGTCTATTTACACCGTGAGGTGACTCCTGCTCTCCCCATCTTACTAAAATTTCAAAGTACTCATGTAAAGTGGAGACAATTCCTTTATTTATGCATTCATTTAAAATCACCATCTAGCTATAGCACTCTTAGGCTCCAGGAATATAGAAATGAATGAATTGAAGTTCCTTCCCAGGAGAATCTCATAATTTACCTGGAGAGACAGAAACATAATTACTGTACAATCAGTGCCCTGAGACACACTTGCTCTGGCCCATGAGGGGAGGAGAAGGGATCTGTATTCATTTACTAGGGCTGCCATGGCAAAGTAGGACAGATTGAGTGGCTTAAACAACAGAAGTTATTCTCTCACAATTCTAGAGGCTGGATCCAAGATCAAAGTGTCAGCAGTGTTGATTCCTTCTGAGGCCTCTCTGATTGGCTTGAATACATCCATCTTCTCCCTGGTCTTCACATGGTCTTCCCTCTGTGCATATCTGTGTCCAAATATCCTCTTCTTATAAGAACTCCAGTCAAGTTGTTTTAGGACCCACCCATATGACCTCAGTTAATCTCAGTTACTTCTTTAAAGATCCTCTTACCAACTACAGTCACATTCTGACTTGCTGGGGGTTAGGACGTCAGTGTATAACTTTGGAGCAGACAGAATTCAGCCTATGATAGGATCTGAGGAGAGAGCCCATGGGCCTGCAAGTGACTGTCACAGGAGGGCTAAGGGGATCTGCAGCAGTGAATGTGCACTCTCATCAAGGCTGGTGGAGGGTGAGGCTGGGACCTGGGTGCCAGTGAGAAGGGCCCAGGTCAGCAGGGGTGACTTGCAGGCCAGATAGAATCAGGAATGCAGCAGTGAATACTCGAGGACCCTTTGCAGAACCAGGGCAGTGAGCAGGTGTCACCTGCAGCGCCCAGGGCAGGGGGAGGGTCTGAACCCACTTACTCATTCCCATAAGTTATTCCCCCAAACATCCTGATGTCATCCTTAGAAGAGCAGGGGAAGTAGAAGGTGGATCAGAAAAACCAAACTCAGAAAAACTTGTTACCCAAGTCACACCAAGAAGTTGTTTTCTGGTAATAAGAAATTCTCCCTCCCCAATCGCACCCCAGGTGTCATGGGGATGATGATCTCAGTTACAAAAAGTTAAAAAGCTACATTTCCTTTGAGCAATTGTGTGCAGTTTCAAAAACACTATATCTCTCATTTCTGCAGTTAATATCATAACACAGCTGATTGATGAACAAAGATGAAGTGAAAGAAGCAGAGAGTTGGAAAGAGTCTCAGTGTTCAAGTACAAGGCTTTAATTTTACAGATTTCTCATTTAATCCTCCTAATAGCCCTCTGGGAGAACTGAGGCACAGAGAGGTTAATGACTTGCCCAAGATAAGAGAGCTGGAAAATGTGGAGCCCTCCAGACCTGTGGCCTTAACCATTATGCTCTGCTGTTTCCAAATGACCTCATTAGTCCTCCTACTGGGATGGAGCCCGGGAGGCCCCTGAAGGTCAGGGGTGGACTTGAGGCTAATGTTTGCCCCACTGGTGTCCTCTGAGGGCCTAGAACACTGCCAAGCACTTAGTAGGCCTCCAGTAAATTATCTCAAGGCTGTTTTTGAAACGTGTATTGGAACAGCAGGTGGACTCCCACTGGCATCACTTATCCTTATGGCACTTGGGGATTTCCCAATACTTGCTATCAGGAGGTTCATCTGAACCTCAAACATCCCTGGGAGGTCAGCAGGAAGGTCCTTGTCCAGTCTTTTGTTTAGATCCACAGACATTTCTGAGCACCACTCTGGGTCAGGTACGAGGTGCACCCAACTTAGTGGGAAAACCTGAGACCCATGAACAGACTGATTCAGTATGGTGGGAGGTCAGCCCTGGTGCTTTGGGAGTACAGAGAAGGAGCACTTGTCCCCAAAAGGAGTTGAAATGAGGTGACACCTGATCTGGGGCTTTTAAAAATTTGTTTAAAAAAGTCAAATTTATAGATGTACATGATTTAAAAAGTCAAACAGTTCTACAAAATTTATGAGAAAATTAGGGGCAGCTTGCCCTGCCTGATCTCCACTCTGATTTTTCCCTCAGAGTCTACTTTCAACCTGTTTAGTAGTTTATTCTGGTGATTACTGCTGTGTCAGTAAAGGACATGCTTATACTACTGCTCTTGATTGCTCTGGTAAAGGAGAGTTTAGGTTCCTGATATCCCTCTTGCCTCACACCCACCTCCTGCCTTCCCAAAAGAGGGATAGGAATTGGACTCTTATTTGGTGTCTGCATCAATATGACATAAGTACTTATTATTCACAGTTGAGCCGCACCCACTTTTATGTTTTCAGTTATGTTCTAGACAACTTTCTTTTTTCTTGGAGTCAATAATTCCTTTTTATGACTTGATGAGTTTTCTCTGTCCCTATCATGCATTTTCTGCAAGAAGTGTAACTCTGCTCTCCAAGTTTAAGCCCTTGTGAGACACTCTCCTTGTTTCAGTCCAAGCTGCTTGCTCCTGGCAGCTTCTGCAGAGCCATAGTTGTTGGGACTCTACTTGACTCTCAGCTGCACTGAATTGCCTGTTCCCGGATCAGTGGTGTCCTTTTCTTGGTTTTCTCCCTCGTTTTGGTAGAGGGCATCTTTTTGTGCCTTTCTGAGGAGTGATGCGCAGGAGTAAAATTTGTTTTTAAGAACTTGCACGTCTGAATAATTCTCTATTCTATGCTCATACTCAATTGATAGTTTGGGCATGGAATTCTAGGTGGGATAGAATTTTCTCTCTGAATTTGAAGACATAGAGTCTTGCTTTCAGTATTGTTCTTGAGAAGTTTTCTGATCCTTTGTATGTGACCTGTTTCTTGCTCCCTCCAACCTTTCTGGAAGCTTTTGAGATCTTCTTTTTGTCCCTCATGTTCTGAAATTTCATGACCACATGTCTTGGTGGATCTGCTTTCATCCATTATTTTAGGCCAGAGTTGTTTAACCAGCCCTTCTTTGATGATGGAAATGCTTGGTGTCTGTGTTGTGCAATATGATGGCCACAAACACATGAGGCTATTGAGTACTTGAATCATGGCTAGTGTGACTGAGAAATTGAATTTTTTTATTTTCTCTGATTTTAATAAATTTGTACTCAAATTTAACTACCCATGTGTGTCTAGGGGCTACTATATTGGACAATGTAGTGTATTGGCCTTTGGTCCTGGGAAATTTTCTTGAATTATTTCTCTCATTCCTTCTGTTTTCTGTTCTAAAACTCCTATTGGTCAGAGGATGGAACTCTTGGAATTATTCTCTAATTCTGGTATTATTTCTCTCCCATTTCCATCTCTTACTTTTCTTTTGGAGTGACTTACTTAACTTCACCTTACTACTTTTCTACAGAATGTTATGTCTTCTATTATATATTTTTATTTCCAAGAGTTCCTTTTTGCTCTCTGCTCTGAATTCACATGAGCACAGCTCTCAGGCTGCTGTGACTGTTTTTAAAACTCCCTTCCTCCTCCCATTTTCCTTCTGTTTATTTGAGCTCCTTTCTCTGTTTGTTTTGGTCTTTCCTTTGAGTGCCAGCTGGTCCTTGCCTGTCTGCTTGTATTTGAGAGTGTGTGGGATTTGTCAATGATGGGTTTTCATGTAGAGCCATCTGGCTGGAGACCCCTGAATATCAGGATCATAGGTCCTTTGGGCTGGGCTGCTTCCCAAGGAGGAATTCTCTGGTTTTCTGCCCAGGAGGTGGTAGTCTGGCCTGCTAGACAGGTGGCTGAGGATGATGGAAAGCTCATGGTTCTTCCAATCTCCAGTCCAGCATATAATCCTTCTCTCTGCCAGGGATCCCCAAGTCCAATTCTTTCCAGTTCAACATGTGCCTACAATAGTCCTCCAGTCTTTTGCAGAGTAGAAGTGTCCATAACAAAGTACCACAAACCAGGTGGCTTAAAACAACAGATATTTATTCTCTCACTGTTCTGGAGGCCAGAAGTCCAAGATTTAAGTGTCGGCAGTGTGGGTTCCTACTGGAGGATCTGAGGGAGATTCTGCTCTGTGCCTCTTCCAAGCTTCTGGTGGTTCCCAGCAATCCTTGGTGTTCCTTGACTTGTAACCAATTCAATACCTGCCTCCATCTTCACACAGCTGCCTTCCCTCTGTGTATGTCTCTGTGACTCTTCTTATAAAGATGCTAGTCATTGAATTAGGGCCCACTCTACTCCAGGATGACTTCATCTTAACAAATTATATCTACAAAACTCTATTTCCAAGTAGGGCCATATTCTGAGGTTACTGGTGGACATGAATTTTGAGGGGAATACTATTCAACCCAGTACAGGAGGGAATCTGGAAGTCTAACTTTTTTTAAAAAAAAGACTCCAGTAACCTTATTGAGATAATAATGGTTTATAACATTATGAAAATTTGGGTGTACATTATTGTTTATCATTTTCTGAGTAGGCTCCATCATGGTCATCCTAAATAGTCTAATTATTGTCTGTCACTGCACATATGTGTCCCTTTACTCCCTTCACCCACCCCACCCCACTTCCCCTCTGGTAACCACTAATCTGTTCTCTTTATCCACGTATTTGTTATATTCCATATATGAGCGAAATCATGCAGTATTTGTCTTTCTCTGTCTGGCTTATTTCACTTAACATCATACCCTCTAGGTCCATCCATGTTGTTGCAAATGGGACAATTTTGCCTTTTCATGGCTCAGTAGTATTCCATTATATATATATATATATATATATATATATATATATATATATATATATATATATATACCACATCTTCTTCATCCAGTCATCAGTTAATGGGCACTTGGGTTGCTTCCATGTTTTGGCTATAGTGAATAATGCTGCAATGAACACAGGGTTGCATAGATCTCTTTGGATCATTGATTTCAAGTTCTTTGGATAAATCCCCAGTAGTGGGATAGCTGGATTTTATGGTATTTCTATTTTTAATTTTTTGAGAAATCTCCATACAGTTTTTCATAGTGGCTGCACCAGTTTGCATTCCCACCAGCAGTGCATGAGGGGTCCTTTTTCTCCACATCCTCTCCAACATTTGTTGTTTTTTGTCTTGGTAATTATAGTCATTCTGACTGGTGTAAGATGATATCTCATTGTCTTTTTGATTTGCATTTCCCTAATAATTAGTGATGTTGAACATCATTTCATGTGCCTGTTGGCCATCTGTATATCTTTGGAAAAATGTCTGTTCATATCCTCTGCCCATTTTTTAATTGGGTTGTTTGCTCTTTTGTTGTTGAGTTGAATGAGTTCTTTATATATTTTGGAGATGAACCCCTTGTTGGATAGGTGATTTACAAATATTTTCTCCCAGGTGGTGGGTTGTCTTTTCATTTTGTTCCTGGTTTCCTTTGCTTTGCAGGATGTTTTTAGTCTGACATAGTCACATTTGTTACCTTTTTCTTTTGTTTCCTTTGCCTGGTCAGACGTGTTATTTGAAAAGATGTTGCTAAGATCAATGTCAAATACTGTACTGCCTATATTTTCTTCTAGGAGTTTTATAGTTTCAGGTCTTACACTCAAGTCTTTAATCCATTTTGATTTAATTTTTGTGTATGGTGCAAGATAACGGTCTATTTTCATTCTTTTGCATGTGGCTGTCCAGTTTTCCCAACACCATTTATTGATGAGAGTTTCCTTTCTCCATTGTATGTTCTTGGCTCCTGTGTCAAAGATTAACTGTCTATAGATGTGTGGTTTTATTTCTGGGTTTTCAATTCTGTTCCATTGATCTGTGTGTCTGTTTTTGTGCCAGTACCATGCTATTTGATTACTATAGCTTTGCAGTATAGTTTGAAGTCAGGGATTGTGATGCCTCCAGGTTTGTTCTTTTTTCTCAGGATTGCTTTTGCTATTCGGGGTCTTTTGTTGCCCCATATAAATTTTAGGATTCTTTGTTCAATTTCTGTGAAGAATGTCATTGGAATTCTAACTGGGACTGCATTGAATCTGTAGATTGCTTTAGATAGTATGGACATTTTAACTATGTTGATTCTTCTAACCCATGAGCATGCATTGTTTTTCCATTTCTTTGTGTCTTCTTCAATTTCTTTCAATAAAGTCTTATAGTTTTCAGCATATAGGTCTTTCACCTCTTTGGTTAGGTTTATTCCTAAATACTTTATTCTTTTTGTTGCGATTGTAAATGGGATTGTACTCTTAATTTCTCTTTCTGCTAGTTCATTGTGAGTGTATAGAAATGCAACTGATTTTGGTAAGCTGATTTTGTACCCTGCAACTTTGCTGTAGTTGTTGATTATTTCTAATAGTTTTCTGATGGATTCTTTAGGGTTTTCTATATATAGGATCATGTCATCTTCAAACAATGAGGGTTTTACTTCTTCCTTTCCAATTTGGATTCCTTTTATTTCTGTTTCTTGCCTAATTGCTCTGGCCAAAACCTCCAGTACTATGTTGAATAGGAGTGGTGAGAGTGGGCACCCTGTCTTGTTGCTGTTCTCAGAGGGATGGCTTTCAGTTTTCATCATTAAGAATGATGTTGGCCGTGGGTTTGTCATATATGGACTTTATTACATTGAGGTACTTTCCTTCTATACCCATTTTGTTGAGAGTTTTAATCATAAATGGATGTTGGATCTTGTCAAATGCTTTCTCTGCATCTATTGATGATCATGTGGTTCTTATTCATTTTGTTAATGTGGTGTATCACATTGATTGATTTGCAGATGTTGAACCATCCCTGTGCCCCTGGAATAAATCCCACTTGAGCATGGTGTATAATCCTTCTAATGAATTGCTGTATTCAGTTTGCCAATATTTTTGTTGAGGATTTTTGCATCTGTGTTCATTAGTGATATTGGCCTGTAATTTTCCTTCTTTGTGTTGTCCTTGTCTGGTTTTGAAATCAGGGTAATGTTGGCCTCATAGAAGTAGTTGGGAAGCATTTCACCTTCGATATTTTGGAATAGTTTGAGAAGGATGGGTATTAAATCTTCTTTGCATGTTTGGTACAATTCTCCAGAGAAGCCATCTAGTCCTGGACACTTGTTTCTGGGGAGTTTTTTGATTACTGTTTCGATCTCTTTACTTGTGATTGGTTTAATCAGATTCTCTATTTCTTCTTGATTTAGTTTTGGGAGGTTGTGTGAGTCTAAGAATTGATCCATTTCTTCTAGGTTATTCAATTTGTTAGCGTATAGTTTTTCATAGCATTCTCTTATAATCGTTTGTATTTCTGCAGAATCTGTTGTAATTCCTCCTCTTTCATTCCTAATTCTATTTACTTGAGCATTTTCTCTTTTTTTTCTTGGTGAGTCTAGCTAAGGGTTTGTCAATTTTGTTTATCTTCTCAAAGAACCAGCTCTTAGTTTCATTAATCCTTTCCACTGTTTCTTATTCTCTATTTCATTTATTTCTGCTCTGATTTTTGTTATCTCTCTCCTTATGCTGACTTTGGGCTTTCTTTGTTCTTCTTTTTCTAGTTCTGTTAGGTGAAGTTTAAAGTTACTTATTTGAGATTTTTCTTGTTTGTTGAGGTGGGCCTGTATTGCAATGAATTTCTCTCTTATAACCACTTTTGCTTTATCCCATAGGAGTTAGTATGTTGTATTTTCATTTTCCCTTGTCTCCAGGTATTTTTAAATTTCTCCTTTTATTTCTTTATTGATCCAATGGTTATTGTAGCATGTTGTTTAGTCTCCATGTATTTCTGACTTTCCCAGCTTTTTTCTTGTAGTTGATTTCTAGTTTCATAGCACTGTGGTCAGAAAAGATGCTTGGGATGATTTCAATCTTCTTAAATTTATTGAGGTTTGCCTTGTTTCCCAACATATGGTCTATCTTTGAGAATAATCCTTGTGCACCTGAGAAGAATGTGGATCCTGCTGTTTTTGGATGGAATGCTCTGTATATATCTATTAAGTCCATCTGATCAAGTGTTTTGTTTAAATCTACCATATCCTTGTTGAATTTTTGCCTGGATATCTGTCCATTGATGTAAATGGAGTGTTGAGTTCACCTACTATTATTGTGTTTCTGTTAATTTCTCTGTTTAGGTCTGTTAATAGTTGCTTTATGTATTTTGGTGCCCCTGTGTTAGATGCATATATATTAATAAGTGTTATGTCCTCTTGGTTGAATGTCCCTTTTATCATTATATACTGCCCCCCCTTTGTCTCTCATTGTCTCTTTTAACTTGAAGTCTCTTTTGTCTGATATAAGTTTGGCAACACTTGCTTTCTTTTGTTTGCCATTAGCTTGGAGTATCGTCTTCCATCCCTTCACTCTGAGGCTGTTTGTCTTTAGAGTTGAGATGTGTTTCCTGGAGGCAGAATATCGTTGGATCTTGTTTTTTAATCCATCCAGCTACTCTGTGTCTTTTGATTGGGGAATTCAGTCTATTTGCATTTAGACTGATTATTGATATACGAGGGCTTAATACTACCATTTTATCTCTTGTTTTCTGGTTGATCTGTGTTTCCATTGTTTCTTTTCCTTTGTATTTCTGACTGCCATTTCACCTTCATGGTTTTCTGAGGAGGTTTTCTCTCTTTTTGTGAATTGTGACTCTGCTCTGATTTTTTGTTTAGTGGTTGCTGTAAGGTTTGTATAAAAGATCTCATAGATGAGATGGTCCTTTTTGTCACAGCCTCTTATTTCCATTAACCTAATCAGGTTCCATCCTTTACCTCTTCCCCTTCTGAGTTATTGTTGTTACAGATTATTCTGTGTGACTAAGGTGAAGTGTTTATTGTTGCTTTTGATGCTCTCCTTCCCTTTATCTTTAGGTTATAGCTGAGTATTTGTTTCCCTGTTCTGACAGAGAGCTGCAGTTTTCTGATTTTGTCTAATTATCTCCTTGCTCAAAGCTTTGTAGGCCTTTGCCTTTTTGTTTGCAGTGTGAGAGCATCTTCAATTATTTCTTGTGGGGGAGGTCTAGTGGCAATGGACTGCCTCAACTTTTGTTTATCTGGGAAAGCTTTTATTTCTCCATCATATCTGAAGGAAAGTTTCACTGGATAGAGTATTCTTGGCTGAAAGTTTCTGTCTTTCAGTATTTTGAATGTATTGTTCCATTCTCTCCTAGCCTGTAGAGTTTCTGCTGAGAAATCCCCTGAAATCCTGATAGGGTTTCCTTTGTATGTTATTCTCTTTTGTCTAGCTGCCCTTAACATTTTTTCTTTGTCATTGACTTTTGCCAGTTTTACTAATATATGCCTTGGGGAAGGTATTTTAGCATTGATGTAATTACGCATTCCATTGGCTTCATGTATTTGTAAATCTGGTTCCTTCCCCAGCTTTGGGAATTTCTCAGCTATTATTTCCTTGAACAAGTTTTCTTCTCCTTTCTTCCTCTTTTCTCCCTCTGGAATACCTATAATCCTTATGTTGCTTTTCCTAATTGAGTCAAATATTTCTTGAAGAATTTCTTCATTTTTAAAAAATGTTATTTGTCTCCTCCTCCACCTGTATCATTTCTATATTTTTATCCTCTAAATCACTAATTCCTTCCTCTATAACATAAGCTCTATTCTTTAAAGATTCAATATTATTTTTTATTTCATTATGTTTTTCATATCCAGAATTTCTGCTTGATTTTTTTTATAGTTTCAATCTCTTGTGTGAAGAGGTTCATTTTATTCCTGAGCTCACTGAACTGTTTTTCTCTGTTCTCTTGTATCTCGTTGAGTTTCTTTATGACAGCCATTTTGAATTCTCTATCGTTTAGATTGTAAATTTCTGTGCCTTCAGGGTTGGTTTCTGGAGTATTGTCATTTTCCATTTGTTCTAAACTGTTGCTGTAGTTTCTCATGGTGTTTAATGAGCCAATCTTTTCTCAAGGCATTTGTGGTAGTTTTAGGTCACAGATTCGACCTGCTACAGCTAGGAGGAGCAGGAGCAGAGTTTCTGGCCCCACCCTGTCTGCTGGAAGTTGTCTGGGTACTGCAGGTGCTTGCACCAGCCTGGAGAGCATTCAGGCACATGTGTGGACTGTGCTTGGTGGGCAGGGTTTCCTCATGTGGGACCCAGTTGGGGCCACTCCTTGGGATTGCAGGGGCACAGTGGGCTTGCTCCCTCACCCAGAAAGTGAACAGGAGTGGGTTAAGGGTAGCCACGACAGCTGCCTCTTCCTGTAGTCACCCCAGCCTGCACTCCCTCTTTCAGGGCTCAGCTGTACTATGGGCGCCAGTGGGAGCCTGGAGTTTGCTTGCCCCAGTGCACTGCAGACTCTGCTTGCAGACTGGCAGGCTGCTGTGCTTGGTGCATGGGGCTTTTCAAGTGGACTCATTGAGGGCCACTCCTTGGGCTCCCCCCACCTCACTGGGACAGTGATCACCAGTGGGCTAAGGGCTGCTGCTGTCTTTTCTTATGGTTGCCCTTGGGCACATTCCATTCCCACTCGCAGGGCCCACACACCAGACTGGGAAGCGATCCTGTGTGCCCACAGAGCTGCGTGTGTGGCAGTAGGGAGTGCTCACCTACCTCCACCACTTCCCAAAGGGTCAGTCTGTCCACCCCCAGATGGACAGCTACTTGTGTCTCTCAGGCATCCTGTTGTGCTGTGCAGGCTTCTTCTGTTGGTCAATGAATGTCCATTGAGTTGTAGTTCAAAAGGGGGAGAGACAAAGGGAACAGGTTACTCTGCCACGTTACTCATGTCCTCTATATCCTAACTCTTTATTATACAGACTCTAAACAATCCTCTGTTTTCAGCCTCACTTATATCTTCTGATTTCAGACCTTCCTGGTTAATTCAGTTCCTGAGTCTTATTGGGCTCCAGCAGCCTTTTTCCACTTGCTTCTGGTCTCTGCAGTGCTGCAGGCTTCATCTTCAGCTTTCTCTGTTCTGCCAAGTGAGTGCCCTTTCATGGCAGACATACAATGGTCATGGGCATAGACTCTGGAGCCAGAGGTGGGTTTACATCCTGGTATGTGGGTGTGTGATCTTTCCTGAGTGACTTAACCTCCCTGTGCCTATAAAAATGGAGTGATGATAAGAGAACTTACTGCATACAATTATTCTGAGGACTAAGGAGAGTGCTTAGAAAGGTGTCTGGCATGAAGAGCTTGTGATGACCCTTGGATACATCTACTTGCTAGGTTCAAATGTTTGGTGGCTGTAGGACCTGGGCCTTGCTTTCTCAGCAAGAGCACACAAGCCTATGGCCATCATGTGTCCTTTTGGCTCCATTCTAGACAGGACTTCTTCAACCACAAAAACTCATTGTTCTAATGGTCAAGCCCAGAGATGGGACAGTGAGTGGAGCCTGACTTTCCCTAAGGACTTCTGCTTTATTCTTCAAGGAAGCTGTATCACAGAATTCCAGAGACTTCAATTTACTTCGTGAATAAAACCCAGAATGAAGATGGGTTTAACCTACTGCATTTGATGGATGCCTGGGGATTCTTAGATTCACTGAGCTTTCTCAGTGTCTATGGAGAGTACTATATGTTGTGCAATATAAAGAAGGGGACTAAGTAAGTGCCAGACATGTGAACTCAGCTTATCTGGTTCTCACAGGATGATCTCCACCCACCCCCAGTTGGTACCATCTACTCTTCCTGAGCACTGATCAAGAATAAAACTTTCTTAACAATTTTATCAACAAACTTTAATGAAACAAAGAATTACTGTGCTGACTATAGAGTGATGTTTATATTACATGTTCCTTTTGAATAATCCATAAAGTTTTATTGAGCAAGTCAGTAAACATCTCTTTACCAAAGTATTGTCTGATGACTTAGTGCACATTGGTGGGAATTTACAGAACTGAATCAGTGAGAGCCAGTGGCTGAATGTTTTTGACTGTCACAGTCACTGGTTGGGTGGGGCTTTTTCAGAACTCCCATTTGATATATTGAGATAGATGAGAGTTAATCCAGTGTGACTTTGCCCGGTGCTTAGAAAGTATAGTCATAGTTGAATTCTCCCTTTTTTGGAGCATATATTTTTGTAACACTCAACGGAGGCACTGAGTATTACATTATTACTTTTGAGTTAATGTTTTCATCTCATCTCCCCTGATATTTCTGAAAGGCAGGAAACACATTTTCTTATACCTCTTTGTACTCCATCCTCAACTCCCACCTCTCTTAACACAATGGAGATCAAATAAAAAATGATTGGGCAGAAAGGCTACTAGCTTTCATCAGTTTCAGTTGGTATCAGAAGCTTCACACATTCTTCCTTTTCCTTTTATGCCCCTACCCTCCTTTTCCCTTCCTGGATAACTTAGACCTAAAGCCAGTAGGTGGGGCACAGCAAAGAGCAAAGCCACACATTGGGGGTCAGGGACTGAGAAGGGAGTCACAGTGGTTCCAAGTCAGAGCAGAGTAGGATGGGGAGGGTGTGAACAGGGAGTGGCTATCTGGCATGGGTGTGGGGGACAAGCAAGGTGAGAAGGAGGTCCGTGCAGAGGAGTGGCCTGGTGAGAGCAGCCAGAGCCTAAATAGGGTGTGGAGAACCCAAGTAGGGTGAGGAGGTCATCCACAATTGGAAAAGGATGGAGTGGAGATTGGCCACATAAAGGGGAATTGATCAAATAAGTAAATATATTGAGGATGGCAGGAGCCAGGTTTCTCACTGTTGGAGAACGGAGTCACTGACTTAGAAAGGGAGCAAACCATAATGAACCCTGCAGAGCCAGAGACTGGAACTTAAATGTATCAGTGTAAATTCATGCTTTGTATATAGTATATGGTTGGTAGATAGATAGGTGTGTGTGTGTGTGTGTGTTGTGTCTGTGTGTGTGTGTGTGTTTGTAGATATAAAAAACATATCTCTCCTACTTCTCTCCTCTGATAGAGCTTAGAAACAGTGACACCCTAACAGCAATGAGCACACCTGGTGCCCAGATCTTAGCTTATAAATGTAATTTTCCACTAAAAGGAGCCAGGGCTCCTTAGGGAAATTGTTGATTCCAGGGCTGGAACTGGGAGAGTACAAGTTGAGCCTGGAACATCTTGTTGTACTAGAAAGCAAAAGAATGCTAAAAAGTGATGGTGGCATGTCAACAGGAACAGAAGCCAACTGGAGGGGCTTCCACTGACCAAATTAAGGACAATTTGGGCACCATAATAAAGGATGATGCTAAGAGATTTTAACCCAGTGAATAAAATAGGAAAGCATGGGTACATACAGATATATATAAATAAATGGATAAATTGCAATTTGATGAGGATATTTACACAGTTTCAAAGTGCTGCTGCTCAAAATACACATTTATTACAAGGGGAAAGTGTAACTTCATAGTGGGGAATTCTGGTGGACACTCCCTTAATCAAGTGATCAGAGAGAGCATCCCCAGGAACAGGATCAATTGATTGAGTGTCACCTGATGGGATACAGTGAGAAGAACTGTGTTACTTCCATGATAGCCCTGTCAAAGAAGCAAATCTGAAATAAATCTTGAAACAGAGAAACCCAAACTGAGGAATATTCTACTCCTTGTCTGTGACTAGTGTGTAATCTTCAAAAGAGTCTAGGTGATGAAAGCCAAAGACTAAGGAAGTGTTCCAGACACAAGGAGACTAAAGAGAGGTGACATCAAAACACAACATGTGACCTGGGTTCTTCAGGTATATAGGACATTGTTGGGACAACTAGGGGGTACAATGGGGTACGAAGGTTAGATGGATATAATGTAGCAGTGTTAACTTCCTGACTTTGATGGCTGTATTGAGGAAACATAGAACATCTTTTTTGTAAGTAATACAGGGGATTATGAATTATCAAGTCGGCAATTTCCTCTGAGATGGTTCAGGAAAATAGTTCTTTGAAGAGAATATTTTGTAAGGCAGTGCTGTAGAAAAATATCAGATAGGTGTCATCATTGGTGACTTGATTTGAGTTGCAACATATTCCATCTGGCTTTTGATCTCAGCCACCACCCCTGCCTTGTCCTCCCTCTATCTCTGCAGTCCTGGAAGGTTTGAACTTAGCTCATGGACTCCTAGTACCTGGGCACTGAGAGCATAGAGTACAACCTCCCATGTGACAGATGAAGAGTTGAGAGTGGAAGGGCTTTGCCCATGGTCAAGTGAGTGAATGGCATGGAGTAGGACACCGAGGTCTGGACTCCTGTGGTAACATCCTCCCAACAAGACTGTTCCAACTGTCCCTTCGTTTCGTCCATAATCTCATGTCTGGTCTGATCGGGGTGTTTCCCAATTTCTACTCCCTGCCTTCTACAATGCCCCCTTCCATAGGTCACTCTGTGACTCAGACCCTCTGCAGCCCTTGACCACAGTCTTAGAAGGAATGCTTAGCCTCAATTCACAGAGCTGCTCTGGGTGAAACAGGTGAGAGGCCAGGTCATTTTCCACTTGGGATCATCATCTTCTGACACTTGTTTTCTATCTGTGGAGGTGGCTCCTGCTTGAAAAGAGCTGATTTAGAAGGTCAGACTCAATCCCTTGGCTGATCCTGGAGTGTTTCCTCAGACTCAGCCCTGTTCCTTCCAGTTCCATCTTTCTTCCCTGTAGACATGTTCTCTGTTTCAACCTGTCAGTTCTCCCTGTGTTGTCTCCCTGCATGAACTTTGCCTTCCAAGACTATGCTGGACTCCAGAGAGCTGCAGCCCCTTGGGAGTGGATTGTAGAAGGCTCTGGAACAGGAGGTGAGAGCAAGCATCAGCAGTTGGCAGGCCAGGAGGGGAGGCTGAGCATAAAAAAACCCCACTGTCATCCATTTGGATGAGCAAATCTTCTTCAGCTCTCTTTTCCTGCATGCTGCTTATTGATGGAGAAATAAAAACAATTTTACTTCTCTCAAGATTTTCAACCCGTGATCTATGAATTTCATTCTCCTGGGAACTTTGGGGGTACATGTTCCAGGACAAGAGGAGAAAGGGGAAGGAAAACTAGCATTCAGCTTTACGTGTATTTAAGTAGATGCTTTGGTGTCCTCACATAACCCTGCAGACAGTTTCCATGCCGAGAGCTTCCTGTGCTTCAGGGAATGGGGATGCTCTCTGCCCTTTTGCATGTACTTAGCTCCCTAAGGGACAGGCAGGAATTGCTAGGCAGTTAATTCCCAAAGGAGCATGCTGCTGAGCACATAGTAGGCCTCCTGTAAAAACATCTCATGGCTGTTTGTGAAATAGGTAGGGAATCATCACGTGGACTCCCAGTGGCACCACTCATCCTTATGTCATTTGGGAATTTCCCAACACCTGTTATCAAGAGGTCCATCTGAACCTCAGTCTCACCTGGGAGGTCAGCGGGAAGGTTCTTGTCTAGCCTTCTGTTTAGATCCATAAATGCTTCCCGAGCACCAGCCTGTGTCAGGCATGAGGTACTTCCAGTTTGGTGGGGAAACATCAGACTCAGGAATATACAAATTCAATATGGTTGGAAGTCACCCCTGGTGCTTTGGGAGCACAGAGAAGGAGCACTTGTCCCCAAAGTGGGTTGGGAGGAGCTGACACCTAATCTGCAGCTTAAAAAAGTTTTTTTTTTTTTTTTATTGAGGTCACATTGGTTTAGAACACTGTTTAAATTTCAGGTGTATATTATTATATTTCAGCTTCTGTATAGACTACAACGTGTTCACCACCAAAAGTCTAGTTTCCTTCTGTAATCATATATATATGTCCAATTACCACTTTTGCCCTCTTCCCAACTCCTTCCTCTCTGGTAACCGCTAATCTGTTCTCCTTATGTATGTGTTTGTTAGTATGTGTTCCACATATGAGTGAAATCATATAGTATTTGTCTTTCTCTGACTGATTTCACTTATTATTATCGTCGAGGTCCATCCATGTTGTCACAAATGGCATGATTTTGTCGTTTTTATGGCTGAGCAGCATTCTATTGTGTATATATACCACATGTTTTTTATCCATTCGTCCATTGATGGGCCCTTCAGTTCTTTCCAAGTCTTGACTATCATGAATAATGCTGTCATGAACACAGGGGTGCATATATCTTTTTAAATTAGTGTTTTCATGTTCTTTGGATAAATACTCAGAAGTCGAATAGCTGGATCCTATGGTATTTCTATTTTCAAATTTTTGAGAAATCTTCATACTGTTTTCCATAGTGGCTGCACTGGTTTACATTCCTACCAGCAGTGTATGAGGGTTCCCTTTTCTCCACATCCTCTCCAACACTTGTTGTTTCTTGTCTTTTTAATAACAGCCATTTTGATGGGTGTGAAGTGATATGTCATTTTGATTTGCATTTCCCTAATAATTAGTGATGTTGAACATCTTTTCATGCAACTGTTGGCCATCTGTATGTCTTCTTTTGAAAAATGTCTCTTCATATCCTCTGCCCATTTTTTTGATTGGATTGTTCATCTTTTTGCTGTTGAGTTGCACAAGTTCTTTATATATTTTGGAAATTAACCCCCCGTCAGATATATGATAGGCAAATACTTTCTCCCAGTTGGTGGGCTGTCTTTTCCTTTTGTTCATGGTTTCCTTTGCCATGCAGAAACTCTTTGGTCTGATGTAGTCCTATTTATTTTTTCTTTTGTTTCCCTTGCCTGAGGAGACATGGAATTCAAGTAGATACTGCTAAATCCAATGTCTAAGAGCATGTTGCCTGTGTTTTCTTCTAGGAGATTATGGTTTCAGGTCTTACATTCAAGTCTTTAATTCATTTTAAGTTAATTTCTGTGTATTGCGTAAGATAGTGGTCTACTTTCATTCTTTTGCATATGGCTGTCCAGTTTTCCCAACACCATTTATTGAAGAGACTTTCCTTTCTCCTTAGTGTGTTCTTGGTTCCATTGTTGAAAATTAGTTGTCTATAGATGTGTGGGTTTATGTCAGGGCTCTCAATTGTGGTGCGTTAATCTATCTGTCTGTTATTGTACCTGTATGATTATGTTTTGATTACTATAGCTTTGTAGTATATTTGAAATCAGGTAGTGTGATACCTCCATCTTTGTTCTTTTTTCTCAGTATTGCTTTGTCTATTCAGCATCTTTTCTTGTTCCATATCAATTTTAGGATTGTTTGTTCTATTTTTGTGAAATATGTCATTGGGATTCTGCTTGAGATTGCACTGAATCTGCAGATTGCTTTAGGTAATATGGACATTTTAACTTTGATTATTCTTCCAATCCATGATCTCAGAATATTTTCCATTTCTTTATATTTTCTTCAATTTCTTTCAATAATGTCTTATAGTTTTCAGTGTATAGGTCTTTCACCTCCTTGGTTACATTTATTCCTAGGTATTTTATTCTTTTTGTTGCGATTGTAAATGGATTGTATTCTTGACTTCTCTTTCTGCTAGTTCATTATTAGTGTGTAGAAAGGCAACTGATTTTTATATGTTGATTTTGTACCCTGAAACTTTACTGTATTTTTAAATTATATCTAATAGTTTTTTTGTAGATTCAGTCGTGTTTTATTTATAGAGAATCATGTCATCTGCAAATAGTGTCAGTTTTAATTTTTCCTTTCTAATTTGGATGCCTTTTATTTTTTTCATGCCTAATTTCTGTGGCTAAAACTTTCAATCTTATCTTGAATAAGAGTGATGAGAGTTGTCATGCTTGTCTTGTTCCTGTCATTAGAGCAAGAGCTTTCAGTTTTTCACTGTTGTGTATGATGTTGGCTGTGGGTTTGTCGGATATGGCCTTTATTATGTTGAGGTACTTTCCTTCTATGCCCATTTTATTGAGAGTATTTTTTTTAATCATAAACCAATGTTAAATGTTGTCAAATGCTTCCTCTGTGTCTAGTGAGATGATCATGTGCTTTTTACTCTTCATTTTGTTAATGTGGTGTATCACATTGATTGATTTGTGGATGTTGAACCATCCCTGCATCCCTGGAATGAATCTCACTTGATTGTGGTGTATGATCATTTTAATGTATTGTTGTACTCAGTTTACTAATATTTTGTTGAGGATTTTTGCATCTATGTTCATCAGTGATATTGGCCTGTAATTTTCTTTTTTTGTGTTGTTCTTGTCTGGTTTTGGTATCAGGATAATGATAGCCTTGTAAGATTAGTTAGGATGCACCCCATCCTCTTCAATATTTTGGAAGAGTATGAGAGGATAGGTATTAAATCTTCATTGAATATTTGGTAGAATTCAACAGAGAAGTCATCTGATCCTGGACTTTTGTGTTTTGGAAGGTTTTTGATTACTGTTTCAATCTCTTTACTTGTGATCTATCTATTCAGATTCTCTAATTCTTCTTGATTCTGTTTTGGGAGGTTGTATGATTCTAAGAATTTATCCATTTCTTCTAGGTTATCCAATTTGTTTTTGTTTAGCTTTCTCTAGTATTCTCTTACTATCCTTTGTATTTCTGTGGTATCCTGAGTAATTTCTCCTCTTTCATTTCTGATTTAATTTATTTGAGTCTTCTCTCGTTTTCTCTTAGTGAGTCTGGCTAAGAGTTTGTCAATTTTTTTCATCTCTTCAAAGAACCTGCTCCTACATTCATTGATTTTTTCTATTGGTTTTTTAGTCTGTATTTCATTTATTTCTGCTCTGATTTTTATTATTTCCTTCCTTCTATTGACTTTGGGCTTTGTTTATTCTTCTTTTTCTAGTTCTTCTAGATATAGTGTTAGATTGCGTATTTGATATTTTTCTTATTTTTTTCAGGTAGGCCTGTATTGCTATAAATCTCCTTCTTCATACCACTTTTGCTGCATCCCATAAGTTTTGGGATGTTGTGTTTTCACTTTCATTTGTCTCTATTGTCTTCATTTGCCTTTCATTTTTGGGTTCTCCATTGATCCAATAGTTGTTCAGTAGCATGTTTTTAGTCTCCACATATTTATAACTTTTTTAGCTTTATTCTTGTCATTGATTTTTAGTTTCACAGCATTGTGGTCAGAAAAGATGCTTGATATGATTTCAGTCTTCATAAATTTATTGCGACTTGTTTTGTTTTTCAACATATGGTCTATCTTTGAGCATGTTCCATGGGCACTTGAAAAGAATAGTATTCTGCTGCTTTTGTATGGAATGTTCTATATATACCTATTAAGCAATTCTCATTTAATATTTCATTTAAGGCTACAGTTTCCTTTTTGACTTTCTGTTTGGATCAAATATCCATAGATGTAATTGGGGTATTAACGTCCCCTACTATTATTATGTTGCTGTCAGTTTCTCCCTTTTGGTCTGTTAATAGTTGCTTTATATACTTTGGTGTTCCTATGTTAGGTGCATATATATTAATAAGTGTTATATCTTCTTGGTGGAGTGCCCCTTTTTTCATTATATAATGTCTACCTTTGTCTCTTGTTATCTTTTTTGTCTGAAAGGATATTTGTCTGATGTAAGTATGGTTACACCTGCTTTGTTTTGGTTGCCATTTGCTTGGAGTATCATTTTCCATCCCTTTACTCTGAGCCTATTTTTGTCTTTAGAGCTGAGATGTGTTTCCTGGAGGCAGCATATTGTTGGGTCTTGTTTTCTAATCCATCCAGCCACTTTGTGTCTTTTTATTGGTGAATTCAATCCATTTTCATTTGGAGTGATTATTGATATATGAGGGCTTAATACTGCCATTTTATCTTTTGTTTTCTGATTGTTCTATGTTTTGTTGTTTCTTTTACCTTGTATTTCTGTCTGCTATTTTGGTTTGGTGGTTTCCTGGATGGTTTTCTCTTTATTTACGATTGTGACAATGCTCTGATTTTTTTTGTTGTGGTACCATGAGGTTTGTGTAAAAGATCTCATAGATGAGATAGTCCTTTTTCTGCTGATAGCATCTTATCTCCATTAATCTATGCAGGTTCCATCCTTTTTCTCTTCCCCTTCTATATTTTTGTTGTCACAAATTATTCTTTTTTTGTTGTGAGTTTGTGACCAAATTGAAGTGGTTATAGTTATTTTTGATGCTTTCTTTCCCTTTATCCTTTTTGTTATAATTGTTTACTAACTTATTCTGATATAGAGTTGCAATTTTCTGATTCTGTCTATCTATTTATCACCTTGTTCAAGCTTTGTAAACTTTTTCCCTGTTGTTTTAGGTAGGAAGGCTCCTTTCAACATTTCTTGTATGGCAGGTCTATTGGCAATGAACTCCCTCAGCATTTGTTTGTCTGGGAGAACTTTTATTTCTCCTTCATAACTGGAGGGTAACTTTGCTGGATAGAGTATTCTTGGCTAATAGTTTTTTTCTATCAATAAGTTGAATATATCATTCCACTTTTTCTTAGCCTGTAGAGTTTCTACTGAGAAATCTGCTGAAAGCCTAATGGAGTTCCTTTGTAAGTAATTTTCTTCTCTCTGATTTCCCTTAATATTCTTTCTTTGTCATTGACTTTTGACAGTTTTAATATTATATGCCTCAGAGAAGGTCTTTTTATGTTATGATAATTAGGAGTTGTATTAGCTTCAAATACTTGTATATCCAGCTCCTTCCCCAGGTTAGGGAAGTTCTCAGCTATTATTTCTTTGAATAAGCGGTCTGCTCCTTTCTCTCTCTTTTCTTCTACTGGGATACCTATTATCCTTATGTACTTTTCCTAATTGAGTCATATATTTCTCATAGGATTTCTTCATTTTTAAAAAATCTTTGTTCTCTCTCCTCTTCCACCTGAATAATTTCTAGATTTCTATCTTCAAGCTCACTAATTCTCTCTTCCATATGGTCTGCTCTATTTTTAATTCTTTCCACTTTATTAACTGAGTTTGTCATCTCCCGAATTTCTGTTTTGTTCTTTTAGAGTTTCAGTCTCTATAGTGAAGTACTCCTTCTGTTCATTAATTTTATTCCTGAGCTCACTGAACTGTCTTCCTGAGTTTTCTTGTAACTCATTGAGCTTCCTCATGACAGCTATTTTGAATTCCCTGTCAGTTAGAATGTAACCTCTGACTTCAAGCTTGGTTTCTGGAGAGTTGTCATTCTCTTTCCCTTGGGCCGTGTTACTGTAGTTCTTCATTCTAATTGATGAGTTGATTCTCTTCTGGTGCATTTGTGGTAGTAACCACCTTTCTTATTTGAGTAAGGCTTTGGTTACTCTGGTTCTGAGCTGCTTGTATTTGAGAGCCTACACTTTCCACACTTTACTGCCTCTGCTAGAGGCATTGTCAGTGTCCTCCTTGTGTTGCTTGTGCCTCTGAGGTTGCTGGTGCCTTGCTGTTTACAAGGTCATTGCAGTCTCAGGTGTCACTGTTGTGGTCACCAGGCTGCCAGCACTTCTGTTGATTACAGGGTCAACTGGGTCTCATGTTCCCCCACGGGCTGTCTGTGAGCTCTCCACTGGCTTGGATACTGTTGCCCTGTGCACCATCTGCATTGCTGCTCCTGGTTAGTCTGGAGGTGCTGGCTGCACCTCCAGGGGCACTGGTTTCATGGCTGTCACTGTCACTGCCAGGAGCCTGGGCACCCAGGAACCTGGGGACTTGTATGCAGAATTGGCTGCTGGTTAGAGCTGGTGTTGGGGGTGCTGCCACTTGGGTAATTTGTCACGGGTTCTGCTGTGCTTCCTGAAGTCTCAGGTTGCAGGTTCCACTTGCCACCACTGGGGGGTGGTCAGGGGCTAAGCATGGAATGATTGTTATTTCTGCTTACTTGTGCAGCCTCTGGTCAATGGCACGAGGCTTTGTGTTTTAAAACTCTGGTCAAGTCGCCCCACCCCATCTGGAAAAATAGGTCTTTTGTATACTGTCCCCACTGTTGGAAAGACGAGGTCAGTGTCAGGGGAGGGGGAGGGGGCTGGGTCACTGCCTCTGCTCTGTGTCCTGAATCCATGTATCCATCACAGCTGGATCCACTTGGGGATGAGCAGGGGTTAAGCCACGAGTGCCCTGTATGCCCCTGCAGCCTTTGTTTGCAGGCAGGCACATTAGATTTGCATTATGGATTGCTGCTGGAGGAGGGGCAGGGCTGCTCCCCTAGTTCCACTGACACTCAGAGGTTCAGCCTACTCAGCTTCAGATACACAGATGCACTGATCTCTCAGGCATTCTGTTGTGCTGTGTAAGGAGTCCTTTTTTGGTCAGTAGATGCCCAATTGGTTGTAACTTAGAGGGGAGAGACAAAGGGAACAACTCACTCCACCATGTTGCTGATGTCACCTCTGATCTGAAACTTTTAAAAATTGATTTTTAAAAGTCAAATTTATAGATATACATGCTTTGTAATATCAAACAGTCCAACAAGATTTATAACATAACTAGTGACACCTTGTGCTACCTGACTCCCACTCCATTTTCCTCCTTCTAGAATCCATTTTCAAACTGTTTAGAAGTTTCTTTTGGTGTTTATTGCTGTGTCATTAACTGACATGCTTATAGTGCTGTTCCTTGCTTACTCTGGAGGATGAGAGTTTAGTTTTCTGATGTCCTCCTTGCCTCACACCCACTTCCCCCCTTCCCAAAACAGGGATAGGGATTTGATTTTTACTCAGTGTCTGCATTGGTATGACTTAAGTACTTATTGTTCGTAGTTGAGCCATGCACACTTCTATGATTTTGTTTCCATTCTTGACAACTTCTCATTTTCCTTGGAATTGATAATTCCTTTTGTAATTTGATGAGTTTTCTGTGCCTTATCATCCATTTTCCACCAGAATTGTAGCCCTGCTCTCTGTGAGTTCAAGTCCTCCCGAGGCTCTCTCCTTGCTTTGGCTTAGGCTGCTTGCTCTTGTGGCTTCTGCAGGACCATTGCCCTGGGCATTTTCCTCACCTCTCTGCCATGGTGAATTGCCTGTTCCTGGATCTTGTGATATCTTTTTCTTCTTTTTCTCTCTCATTTTGGTAGAAGGCATCTTTTTGTAACTCTCAGAGGAATGATGAATAGGAGTAAATTTTTTTAAAGAACTTGCATGTCTGAATAATTCTCTGTTTTACCCTCATACTTGATTGATAGTTTGGGCAAAGAATTCTAGGCAACCTAGAATTTTCTCTCTGAATTTGAAGACATAGAGTCTTGCTTCTAGTATTGCTGTTGAGAAACTTCATTCCCTTCTGATTTCTGAGTCTTTGTATATGACCCATTTCTTGCAACTTCTACCCTTTCTGGAAGCTTTTCAGATCTTCGTTTTGTTCTTGGTGTTCTGAAATTCCGTGACCATGTGCTTTGGTGGATGTGCTTTCATCTATGACACTGGGCCAGAGCTCTCCAATCAACCTTTCTTTGATGATGCAAATACTCTGTATCTGTGTTGTCCAGTGTGATGGCCTTCACCACATGAGGCTGTTGAACACTTGAATCATGGCTGGTGTGACCAATGAATTGCATTATCTAATTTCAATAAATTTATATTTAAATTTCACTAACCACATGTGTCTACAGGCTGTTTTGTGGGACAACGCGATGTATTGACTTTCACTTCTGGGAAATTTTCTTGATTTCTTTCTTTCTTTTTTTTGTGAGGAAGATTGTCCCTAAGCTAACATCTGTTGCCAATCTTCCTCTATTTTGTACGTGGAATGCCGCCACAGCATGGCTTAATGAGCAGTGTGTAGTTCTGCACCAGGGATCTGAACCTGCAAAGCAGGCTGCCAAAGCAGAGTGCATGAACTCAACCAGTAAACCACAGGGCTGGCCCCTTTCTTTAATTTTTCCTATTCTGTTTTCTGAATCCCCTATTGGTCCTATGATGGAATTCCTTGAGTGATTCTCTAGTTGTCTTATTTTTTCTCTCCCATTTTCCATCTCTACCTTTTTTTAGGGTGAATTACTTAACCTGATCTTCCTACCTCTACAGAAAGATACATTTACTGTTATATATTTTTATTTCCAAGAGTTCCTTTTTGCCCCCTGTTATGATTACATGTGAGCACAGCTCTCTTCCTCCTCTTACATTGCTTCAGTCACTTTCAGTTCCTTTCTCTGTTTGTTTTTTTTTTTGGCATTTTCCTTGAATGTTGGCTGGTTCTTGCCACTCTGCTTGTATTTGAGAGTATGTGGAATTAGTCAATGGTGGGCTTCCATACAGAGAAATTTTGCTGAAGACACCCTCAATATCAGGATCTGTAGACCTTTTGAACGGTGCAGATACTCAAAGAGGAATTTTCTGGTTTTCTGTCCAGGAGGTGCTTGTCTGGCCTGCTAGCCAGCTGGCAGAGGGTGATGGAAATCTCATCATTTATCCTGCTTTCAGTCCAGCATCTTGTCCTCCTCTCTGCCAGGGGTCTCCAAGTCCAGAGTCTGTCCGGTTCAACAGGTTCAGAGAAAAGTCCTCCAGTCTTCTGCAGGGTAGATAAGGTAACTGTAAAAAAGTACTACAAACTGGGTGTCAAAACAACAGAAATTTATTCTCTCACTGTTTGGAGGCCAGAATTCTAAGATCAAAGTGTTGGCAGGGTGGGTTCCTACTGGAAGCTCTGAGAGAGAATCTGATCCAGGCCTCTTCCAAGCTTCTGGTGGTTACCAGCAATCCTTAGTGTTCCTTGTCTTGTGGCTGCATCACTCCAATCTCTGCCTCCATCTTTGCAAAGCTGCCTTCCCTCTGTGTGTCTCTGTGTCTCTTGTAAGAATACCAGTCATTCGACTAGGGCTCACACCCTCCAGTATGACCACATCTTAACTGATTACATCTGCAAAGACCTAATTTCCAAATAGGGTCACATCCTTAGGTTGCTGGTGAATGTGAATTTTGGGAGGAAAAATATTCAATCCAGTTCAGGAGGGAATCTGGAAATCTAACTCTTTCCTATATGGACTTTAAACAATGTTCTGTTTTCAGCCTCACATACACCTCCTGATTTCAGAGGTCCCTTATGCATTCAGTTCCTGAGTCTACCTAGACTCCAGCAGTCTGGTTCTGGTTGCTTCTTGTCTCCCTAGTGCTGCAGGATTCATCTTCAGCTTTCTCTGCTCGGCCCAGTGAGTGTTCTTTTATGGCAGACATAGAGTAGTCATAGGCATAGACTCTTGGGCCAGACCACCTGGGTTTATATTCTGGTTCTGTGGCTATATGACCATGCCCAAGTGACTTAATCTCCCTGTGCTTGTAAAAGGAGGGTGATAATAAGAGAACTTACTGCATATCGTTATTCTGAGGACCAAGGAGAGTCCTCAGAAAGGTGTCTGGCATGACGGACTTGTGATGACTCTTGGCTACATCTACTTGTTAAGTTCAAATGTTTGGTGGCTCTTGTCTCCTCTCTGGTTGTCTTTGTCCCTATGGACTTATGCCTTTTAAGGAAGTCTTTTATTGTACTTAACTGGAGCTTCAGGCAGCTTCAGAGGTAAATGCAAGTGTCAATCCACCATGTTTAAGTTTCTGAATGAATCTTAGCGATGAGGAGCCATTTGGGAGAGAATAAGGCAGGTGGAGCAGCCTGAGCGAACTTGTGGAGAATGGGGTGTGCAGGAACCTGCACAGATTTCAGTCTGTTGCAGCATGGAGTCTGAGGAGGGGGACTGGGAACCCAGCTAGGCATGGCCAACCCTCCCCTGTAGGAGGCACAGACAGCAAGGGACTGAGGGAGGGGTCAAATTCCAGAGCACCCTGATTAGAAGTGCAAAGGTGGCCCTCAGAAAGGAGATTAGCCAGGAGGCTGTGGTTATTGTCTCAGGAAGAGATGATGAGTGTCTGACTATGGCAGGGTGACTGGGGAGTGAGGAGAGGGGACTGTTTGAAAGATATTTAAACTCTTAAAAAATATTGGTAGTTATCGCTTCCCAAAATTTTATAATCACAATTTTTGAATACAGAAAATTTGAAAAATATATTGAAAAAAATTGTTTAGTAACAACCGTGTACCCACCACCTATATTGAACAATTAGCAGTTATTTGCTTTATCACCTATCTTTACCCTTCTACCCATCCATCAACCCATTTTACTTTTTGATTCATTTCTTTGTAAGTTGCAAAATGGTAACATATCACCCCTAAACACTGCAACGTGCATGTTATTAACTAGATGAATCCTAATGTGTAAGTAAAATTAACCTAGTGAGCCCATCTTTATTTAAAATTTTGATATTTTTGTCCCTCATAGATTTTTTTTGCATTAATATTGATTTTTAAAAATATTGGTTAGAGTATAATTTATCATGATTACTGAGATTTTCAGAAATTTCACGCTCAAGTGGAATGCCTCACTCTCATTATTCTAGTCCTGGCCCTGCCTGGAGTTTCTGACTGAGTTTTATAAACATACTGTGCCTGTGAGGAAGGAATGAGTTCTCACTACTTCTTTTTATGATTCCTTTGAGATTTGCCTTTTCTCTGCCTACAATGTACTCACTTTGTGAACTGTTTAGAAACAGGTTTGTTCCAGGCTAGGAGGAGGAGTGTGGGAGGAACGTCAACCACAGTGGGATTTAAGATCCCACTTGGGTGGGGAAAGGTGGGACTTGGTGATCCTGCTCTGGGCCCTGTGCTCACACGGCTGGACAGACACCAATAGCCTCAACTAGAATCCAGGAAATTAAGTCTCTAAACATTTGTGACCTCAGTGTCTCCTACACATCAGGTGGTAAAAATATTCCTTTAAACATAATCAAATAGAAGGAAATTTTAAACAATCCACACTCAGCAAACTCCCAAACTTTTAATGAGTTTTTTCAACTAAAACTTGAACTCACATCTCCTCTTCTTGCTAAAAGAAAATATGTTACACAATTTGTTGTTACTCTATAACTCTTGTCCTTTCTCAGCCACTGGTTGAACTGTTTGTGAGTTCCTATTGGGTGAACATTTCTAGAGGACCTGCCAAGGGTCAGGTATCTGGCTGGGCAGTATCACATGTTCTCTTTAGTCAAAGCCACCAGGAGCCAGACTTGCAGATATATACCTCAAGCCTCTGCAGGTCATGGATCAGGGATGGTCTGGTCTGGGCTTCTTTGGAAGGAAAGACATAATTATTAATGCTCATTTTATAGATTAGGCAACAGAGGATGAGAGTGTTTATATAACTCACACAAGGCCTGCATGTCAGTCACATTCTGTGGGTCCCTGCCTGTCTATTTACACAACAGAGAGCACAGATGTCCCTGAAGTTCATAGAGAGCTCAGGGGTCACCTGGACCAGGTTCCTAGCCATATCCTTTCCTTGGCCCCCTCTATCTCTGGCATGTTTTCACAGATTCTTACATGTTGTGATTGCACAAAGTTAAAATCCCAGAAATTCTACTACTTCACAACCACTAGAATGGCTATATATATAAAAAAAGGAAAATAGAAAGTGTTGGTGAGAATGTGGAGAAATTGGAACCCTCAGACATTGCTGGTGGATATGTAAAATGGTAAAGCCATTGTGGAAAACAATTTAGCAGTTCCTCAAAACGTTAAGCATAGAATTATCATATGACCTAGCAGTTCCACTCATGGGTATGGGTAAGAGAATGGAAAACAGTTTCTCAAACAAATACATGTATCTTCATGTTCATTGCAACACTGATCACAATAACCAAAAGGTGGAAACAATGCAAATCAATGGATGAATGGATAAAGAAATTGTGGCACATACAAAACAGTAGAATATTATTCAGCCACAAAAAGAATGAAGTACTGACACATGCTCCAACAGGGATGAGCCTGGAAAACATTATCTTAAATGAAGGAATCCAGACACACAGACCACATATTACATGGTTCCATTTATATGAAACATCTGGAATGGGTAAATCCAAGAAGACAGAATGTAGATTGGTGGTTGCCAGAGGCTGCAGAGAGGAGAGGGAGGGGAGAAACTGCTTAGTGGTCACCGGATTTTTTTGGTGGAATGGAAATGCTTTGGAACTAGATCGAGGTGGGGGTCTTACAACATTGTGAATGTACTAAATGACACTGATTTGTTCACTTCGAAATAGTTAATTTTATGTGATGTGAATTTTATTGCAATAAATTGATTAGATTCCAGAAATGAGTATAAGACAGGTCTGTCTGGTGCCTGCCAAGCCCAGTGGCTTGTTCCAGAGTCCCTGCACAGTCTCCAGCCTCCTGCTGACCAGTCCAGGGCCGAGCCCTGGCCCTAGAAGAAGAAGATCCCTTGCTTGTCTTGTGATCTGATTACTTTCTATTAGCAGTAGTAAAGTTGGCTCTATTTAGACACTGTGCTTTGCAACCAAGAAATGACAAACATACTATTCAACAGTGATAATGACAGTAAGATGGGTCACTCTCACAGACTGAAATGCCCTCTCTCCTTGTCTTCCTTTGGCCAAACACTCCTCTGGTCCACAGCATGTAAGCAGGGTGTCACCTTCTCTGGGAAGCTCACCCCCACAGATGGCTCCAGATTCCACTTATCTCTGCATTCCCCAAGCTCTTGATGCCTTTAGAGGTGTCTGCTCACAGTGGAGCACTACACCTGGGTCCTCTGTGTAAGTACCCTCGTGATGGTCTTGTTCATACTTTGCTCCTATGGTGTATCATAGCACCAGGACCGTGAAGACCCAATTCACACTGATAGAGTGGGCTCTGTGTCCCTGGGATCACCATGTGACCAGTCAGAATAGGGCATCTTGTGCTGGAGTTCAGGAGAGGGCTGAACTTGGCTGGGCACGGCCCCTGGAAAAGTCACTGGGCATGCTGGCACCATGGTGACATACGTCCTTGGTAAATCCTTGGAACTGCATGCAAAAATGATGAATGTTTGTTCATTTTCTGGGGAGATGGTTCATTACTTCCATCTGATTATCACAGGAGCTGGTGTTTTAACTAGTGGTCAAGAGCTGCAGCTTGTGTACCTAGGTGGTCAGCTGAATGAACCACTGGCCCTGTCCTTTCCCTCTTGCCTCTTGATGCAGATTATCTCCATCAGCGATTATCATCTTCATGTTAGCATGACTTGGAGGAGAAATTTTTAAATTTTATTTTGTTTTTTAATGCTGATCCTTTCCTTCTACTTTCAGATATACTGGTGGCCCAGCATCTGAATTTCTTAAAGCTCTCCATGGACATGGATTTTAGTAATGAGCATCCTGGGTTGAGAGTCACTACATGTTCCTCTGTAGGAACTGTGAATGTGCAGAAGTCAGGTGTTTCCCACCACCTATCTGCTGAGGCCGTGGAGATGATGCACCAGCTGACTCCTGGAGGATGGCTAGGAATTCACCAGATGGAAAATGGGCCGGGCCCTTTCCAGGCATAAGAACAGCTTGTGCAGACACAGGAAACACAGACATATCTCATATGTGGAGCCTGTGGAGTGGCAAATCAGACCATTTGCTTAAAATATTGTGTACACATGGGGAAGTGAACCAGACAAGACTGAAGAAGCCAGTGGTGGCCAGATGAACAAGGGTCCTGCATTCCTACCCTGAGGGGTTTGGATTTTATCTCAGTGATGATGGGAGTGATTAGAGGGATTTGAGCAATGGGGGAATGTTACAAGGTCCATGTTTACCAGGCTCTGTTTTGTGACTGAGTAGGACATTCCCTGGATAAGGCCAGCTGAGGGTAACATCAAACACCTTAGGAGTTTATTGCAAGAATTAGGAGAGCCCTCCAAGGTTTTGCCCCTCTTTTGAACATACCCTGTGACACTCTTCTTTTCCTTCATCTTACACTTTTTGTTTCATTAACTCCTTTCCTTGTGGTCTTCTGAAATTTGCCTTCCATTTTCTGGTTCCTCTTTCAGTGATTGATTTCATCACCTTTTACTGTCTACTTCCTGGAAACACAAATGAATCTGCTTGCAACATATCAGAGATATTTGCAACATCCCCTCTCTGCTGTCACCTCCAGTTCAGTGAAAACACAATTTAGTAATGGGTAGAAGGATGTGTATGTCATTTTTGTCATCACAATCAGCTCTGTAGCATTTTTGCAACTACAGTGGAAGTGTGCTAGGAGGGGTGGAAGGAAATATTTATCCTGTGTGAGGCTGGTAGAACCTGCCAAGTTATTTCAAGAAGCCCCCTGGAATCCAAGCAAGCATACCACTGGCACAATTTGGAATCATAAGGTCTGCTTTATGCCCTGGATTCATGATTTAATTGTTGGGGCAAGAATCTTCCCCACTGTGAGCTTCTGTTTCAATATCTGTAAAGTGGGAATTAAAATAATCTCAACACTGCTTACCTTACTGGGTTGTCTGGAGTCTCAATTAAGAGGAGTGTGAAAGAACTTTGTAAATTCTACATTACTGTAGAGATGTTAGTGGTTAGTTTATTGGGAAAGAGACACTCTGGGATGTAGTAGAAAATGAGCAGCCATGAGGAAGTCCTCCTGCTCCTCTTCCCTTTGCTGTAAAGTCTACAGGAGTGCTTCCACTTCAGGGCAAGGGGGCTTTCTGCATGGTTTGCTGTGTGTGAGTCAGAAAGGACATCCCCCTACCTCATCCTAGCCCTCAAAGAGGGGCCTGCCAGGGGTCTCAGTTTGTCTCTGTGTTTGGGCAGAGTGCTGGCCACTACCTGCTCAGAAGGCCTAGGCTCTAGTGCAGGTCCCCCAACTAATTCTGTGTGGCATTGGGCAAGGCTGAGCCTGGTTAAAGTTAAGACCTTTGTCTCTAAAGCTAGATGATCTAAATTTGAATCCCAGCTCTTCTAGGAATTAGTGATGAGACCTTGGATGGTCACTTAACCTTTCTGTGCCTCAGTTTTCTCATCTGTAAAGTAGGGATCATAACGATACCTATCTCATAGGATTGTTGAGTGGATTGAATCAGTTCATGCACACCAAGTACTCAGAACAATAAATATTAGCTGTCATTGCCTGAGATTCGGTCTTGCTCTGTGTGAGTGTGTGTGTGTGTTTGTGTGGCGTGTGTTGTGCCTCTGTCTCTGCAGTTCCAGTAGAGACACCACTCTAGAATTTAGATCTCAGGGCCTAAATGAGTGGTTTTCTTCTCCCAGGTCCATTCTACTCCATCTTTGCTGTCAATCTTTCCCTCAGGACACTTGGTTCCTGACTGGGCTGGGGTTGGTGGGGGACACTAAAGGACAGGAAGAAGAATAAAGGAGGAGGAAGGAGGGTTTAGAAAATCCTCAAGTGACACAGAGGCTGAGAGAGTCAGGCAGTAAAGGGGCCTTGTGGTTGGGATAATGTCTCTTAGGTTGATTCTAGTCAATTTCTTTCATAGACAGAAGAGAACACAAGCCCAGGCATGCCCAAGGTCACACACTTCCAATGCATCAAGTCCTGTTGATTCTGTTGTCTTCATATCTTTCAAAGGAGGAGAGAGTTTAAGGAAAGAAGAAGGGTCAACTGTGTCCAATACTGCTACTTCATAGGACGTGTCCTGATTTATATCTAAATATTTATTTGTGTGGTTGTTTGTTTAGTATCTCTCTCATGCCTTCATGATGTCAAGGATCCTGAATGCTTTATATTCAGGCTTGGCCCTTGGCCAGGACACAGCAGGAATAAAGCCCAACAAGCATACAGTGACACTGGGGAGAAATGGCCCTTCCTCCAATGCCAAGACAGAATGTCCATTGACCTGCCACTTTCCTCACCACTCCCCCAAAACAATGAGGCCTAGCTACCAAAACTTAGATACCACCTGGTTACCCTGAATTGGAAAGATCAAAGTTTGCTCTCCTGGGAAGAATGGGAACTTGAGAGCTGAGTTACAGACACATAATCTTCCTTTCATTTTTTGCACACTCCAGATTGTGACCTGTGAAATTTGAATCTAATGCAGAAATCATTACAGAACAACACTGCCTCCCCATGCCATAAGCAATTTTCTTGGCCAGTGGAAGTCAGGACAGGCTTCCCAGAAGAGGAGCCAGTGGGCCTGACAATATAAAAGGATGGGAATGTCAGACTGATGGTGCTCCTTGCATCACTGAGTCCCTGGCAACCTCCACCTGTACTGATATCTGAGCTTAATGCTTCCCTGAATGCTATTTGAGATTCAACTTTGACTGATTGCTAAGGAAACTGAGAAAGCAGACAAGCCACTCTTTGTTGATGAGGACACCGTGTTTCTCGTAACTGTATAATTACTTTTACTTGGTTGTACTATAATTATCTATTAATTTGTCTCTATCTTCAACCTGAGTAATGTCTGGAACTTAGTCAAATTATTATCCTGAGCATTTAGAACAGAGCTTTGAAAGTACATGATGATCCCATTAGTACACAAATGAGTAGATGAGAGACATGGGTTGTACAGGGTGTTCTTCCAACACAGTGTCATCCTTCACACATTCAGCACAACTGTTATTGTGTGAGTTTCTTCATGTTAGGTCTTCCCTTCTGTGGAATGAAAGAGCACAAAGATCATGCCTTCTATTATGTGTCCTTGCAGAACAAGGCCATTTGCTTTGGGTGGTACTTGGTACTGGCTACATTTTAGTACCAAGCAATGACTAACCTATTGCCCTTGGAATAGATCCCAACCAGCTGGATCAGACCCTGAGATGACTATGGCAGGCAGATAGTCTTATTAGGCTTAGTTACAAAAATCATTATAGGTGAGTGTGCATTTTGGAGGAAGACGAATGCATATTAGTTTCCACCAGGGTTTTGTTTCCAAGAAGAATAAGAAAGGCTGTGTGTTTAGGTGAGAGAATTAAGTTGTCAATACTTACCAGATGACACTCTAATCTTTCCTTGTTTTGTTGTACTCTGTGTACCTATCTGGTTGGGAGCATTGAGGGGAGATACTACTTAACAATACCCTTAGTATCTTCCTGACCCTCATCTGTCTTTGTTCCTGCTGAGATGAGGTGGAGTCCTTTGTTCTGGAAGACCCAAGGGGGAGTTGTGGGGTGGGGTGGCTATGGAGATAGGAACCAGAATATTAACCAGTTTACTGTTGCAGCCTTGGTTCTCACTGCTTTCCATAGTGACTCTTACCAGGAAATGACAAACATTGAATATTGGTGTTTCAGAGCACCAGCAGACTTTTCAATCTCCCTTCCTATTAGCTCATTTATACTATGTCCTTGTGATCAATAACTGTTGGGAAGCCACTTGTAGTCCCTGAGTCTCAGTTTCTATATCTGTAAACTGGGGATGGTAGCATGGCCCTATTTATCAGTGTCCAGGGAAGGCCCCAAAAGGGGGCAGAAGCATGTTGGAATTCCCGGGACTTTCTATCTTAGTTTTCCTGGGGATCATCTTCTAGCTTTCCACGTCTGTCCTTTGTTGGTATTCAAGCTTGCAGCCCTTCTTTCCTAAACTAACTCTCTGTAGGGCTCCATTATCCCAGTGATCCCAGAGCTATGCTATGTTCTGAGCACAGTCACATGTCTCTCTTCCTCCACTGGGATGCTTCTTCCAAGGAAGGGGACTGTATGTTTTTTAGCCCACAGCCTGAACAATACCTATACATAACATTCAACCATTTTGCCTTAAATCAATGCATGGATGAATAGATGTATTCATGCGTTACACTTTCCAGTGTCAGTTATGGATTTTAACAGGAGACTGCTGGAGAAAACCTTAACTCAAAGATGATAAGTTGTGATAGTAGAAATTTCAGGCTGCATGACAAGATCCCCAGTAAACTAATGGAGGTGGGTGAGATAGTTGGGGGTTACTGCATTTTACCAATGAGACATCCACCTACTCAGACCAATGTTGGGCAGCCCTGGGAACTTTCAGGTCAGAGTGTTGGAAAGAGTTGATGAAGGATGAGTATCACTTTCTGCAGAAGGGCTGAAAGTTAGAAAGGATAAAGAGAGAAGGAAGTGCACAAACACAGCTTAAATGTCTTTTGTTTCTGTTGAGTTTAAAGAACTTTTGAGGTTTTGTTTTTCACATAATCCATGGTTTCAGGCCAAGTAGACACAGAACATGGATCACAGCTATGAAAATGCACTGGTATAGTTTCCACATGGCCAGCCCTTAGATCTCTCTCATCAAGAATGTGGTGGGGGATTCACAGGCGACACTGACTGCTATTACAGGTCTCCTCCTTACCATCTCCCCACCACTCATTAGAAAATTCCCCAGTCATCAAAAAGAAGGAAGCCATATGCTCTGATCCCTTTCCCCAGAGAAAAAGCTCATGTCATCTTTTTGGAGTCCTAAGTGCTGTGTGTGATGCTCACAGTGACATTTTCCATGTTATTGGTGGCTAAGGTGGTTGGGGTCCACTTGGCCATCCAGGCTGCTTTCTCCTCTTCACACCTTCACATATATTGTTCTTGGACATTCATCTTTCCAGAAAGAGGGGGCCATTCTTTGGTCAAGAAACACTCTAACTGGCTGTCTACTTCCGGACTGTCTGAGGGGCTGGAAAGGAAGTAGCATGAATTGATGCCACTTGGTGCAGCCATCACCACCTTGTCCACATCCTGTCACTCTTTCAGGTACCCTCTTGTCAACAGAATATGATGGATTAGCTGGAATGTGCAGCAATGGTGGTCAAGACACAGCCAGGCCCTCCTGTTGTATGAACTATCTAGGAAGATGGTGTGATCACCAATGAGCCACAAAGAAAGGACATGCAGGGGGCCCAGCAATCTCACATCAATCAACTCAACTCCAATCACCTTTTGGGATGCCTTCAGCTTGGGACTAGGGACATAACAGTGACTAACACCCATACTGTGCTCTTGAGAAGCTCTCAATCTGGTAGAAAACTAGGTGTGGAAACCAACAATGGTGCTGGAGGGTGGAGAAGACAATAAGAATCAGGGAAGGGGAGAGAAATTTCTCAGAGAAGAAAGTGCTTATATCTGTTTGAGGAGGTTGGTGAGGAAAGACTATGGGGGGATTATGTCTGAGCTGGGTTTTGAAGGATGAGTAGGAGCCTTTAGGGGGCACAATGGCACTTTTAGGTAGAGGAAACTGCATTGGTAAAGATATGTAGACGTAGCTTTTTTGAAGGATTTCAAGTATTTTGGAGTGCATGCAGTCATGGAATCAAGGGCAGGTTAGAAATTAAAGGCCAGTGGGTTTACTTGAGTTTCTGTAAACTTTGGGCTTACTGATAACACCAATTGAGTTGTTTGTTGATTTCCCACAGAATATGAACTCAAAGGAGGTCCAACTGGTAGCACCCGTGATGACTTGCCAACTATCAGGGAAGAAAGGGCACCTGCAGGTGGAGCACAGGCGGTCATTCTACTGGCTGCAGTGCCTGCTCCACCCCCTCCCCCAGCACATAAATCTTCTGGACTCACTGAATCTCCACTGGACTGGAAGGGAAGCTCTGTTTTCATAGGACTGCAAAGAGTAGCACTGACAGCTGAAAGGAAAACACAGAGGAGAGAGTCTCAGAAGGAAAGTGGCCATGGACCTGATCCCAAGCTTTTCCACAGAAACCTGGGTTCTCCTGGCTATGAGCCTGGTGCTCCTCTATCTGTGAGTAACTGTCCAGGCTCACGTCCTCTGTAACCTGGGCTTGGGGAGCTTCTCAGGCCCCCTTTCCCTTATTTGTTTTGAAGATTAAAAGAGTTAACTAAGGGAAGTTGCTTAGTCATTGGGTGCTACAAACACATGAGGGGTTATTATTGATCTCAATCAGATCTGTTGAAGGAGCACCCCCCACCCACAAATTTCCATAGCTAGAAGGGTTTAGTAATGTTATGTGCTCCTGGGGATGATCTTCTGATTGACTACCAGTGTGGACCTGAACTAATCAACCAGAATTCAGCAGAAGCAGATTAAAAACAACTGACCCCTGTCTAGTGGGGTCCTCAATCCCTTCCCAAGTTCTGGGGATCTTGGAGGCAGGAGTAAGTGGCTTGGGTTTTTGTCTCATTATCTTCACCTTCTGGGTTGTGTCTAGTATAAGAGACATGTAAAAGGACTGGCCCCTGTGTCACTCAGGTATCTCCTCCTTCACTCTTTCCCACCACCTGGCATCATTTACACAAGGCACCGGGTGCATCCAGACTTTGCAGGTGACTGGAGATTGCTCTGCCCCTCTCCTCAGACTTGACTCTTCTATTTTCTGTGCCCCTCCCCTGGGAATCCCTTCCTAAGACTCAATTCCCCCATCCTATAATATGCAGAACTATTTACCCCTAAACAAGGAAGCTTTAGAGCAGAGTAGACCTGGCAGAAATCTTGAAATTGTATTCTCTTCTTACACCTTTTTCCTTCCAGTCTGTGGGAGAGTTAGCATCAGTATAGAGATTTCTTTCCCCCCAATATGAAATCTGCTAGCAGCCTGCAAAGACATGAGCCCCAAAAGACAATTTGGATATTAAATATTTTTTCCCTTTAAGTTACAGTACAGGAGAATGAATCAAACCATCCAGCAGAGGAGTTCCTTTCAATGTTGGAATCCTGGTGTCATGATACAGGTTGGGAGAGGAGATATTGTCAATGTGTGAGTAGGGAAGGCCCCTCCGTGTCACATTTCACTTCTGTCTCAATCTCACTTTTTGAGAGTAGGAAATCATGAACACAGATGTGAGCATAGAAAATATACATCTGATTTTTTTCTTTGAAAGAAATGTTAGGAATTCTGGGTATTGTGGCAACATATTTTCTGACTGATGACATTTTAACATTAATTGATGTGGTTTAATTTCATTCTATTTAATACTAGATTTTTTTACCGAAATGTTTATTTACAGCATGTACTTTCTGAAGGATAAAAGGGGGCTGTTGGTTTAGGATTTGTGACTATGAAAGTGCATAAATAACCTCACTTTTGTAGAATAAAGTCAGGAATATGAGACTAGTGTCTAAATATGTTCCTCCATGATAGTGATTGTATATATGTTTTTGAATATCCCTGCCCCACAGGTTCTTTAATCTCCCAGTCCAGATGAGTAAGGGAGACTGTGAGCCAGAGATGACATGAGAGGCCCCCAGGGAGGAGTCAGGATGAAGTGGGAGGATATTCCTCATCCTCAGAGCAGAGATCCTCCTCAGTCCTCATCCTACGGAGGTCCCTTACAGGGCAGCAGGGTTAGCCTCTCATCTGCTTGAATCCTGGAGACAGAGACACCATCTAAGTCACTCTGTGTGTGGTCTGTCTGGCAGTAGGACTGTCAGCAGAGACTGTCACCACTGGACAAACAATACTGTCACCTTAGAGACACTGGTGCAGCTGAGAGTCAGTTGCTGTAGAGTAGACAATGCCCTCCTTATGCCAACACAATGTAAGCATAATAAAAATGATTGTCTTTATTGTGAGTCCCTTCATTTGTACCAAAAGCAGCATTACTCTACCAAAGTGGGGAAGCTGGAGGGATACTGAAGAATTCCTCCAGCCCACCCTCTGGCTTGATATAGAACCATGTGAGTTTAGACACTAGACCAGATCTTTCCTTGGGAACCAGTGTTGCTCCCACCTTTACTCAATTGCTTGGCCTCACTTGAGAGTTCATGTAACACATTGAGAATTCAGAAGCAGAAATTGGTTTAATTGATTTGCCATGGTTGTGATGGCAAAAGAAGGCACTGGGTGGGACTAACTGAGGCCACCTCTGTTTCTGGCAGTTGGTGCACACACTTCCATCAACTGTTCTGGAGGAAAGACCCAACTGCCTAGCTGGGCCTGGTCAAGGTGCCTCTGCTGGGTCCTTCAAACACATATCCTTTCATGAAATTTTTTGGGTTTATTTTATCACATATTATAGGATTTGATGGATTTATAGAGAATATTTGGAAACTGTACTGCCTTAAAGGCTAACCTCCAAAGAATAAGAGACAAGGTCTTAATTCAACTCTCTAAAGCATTTTATGGTTATTCATTATGTTGCACTATGCATCTTTTGCTATCAACAGGAAGGTACCAGAAGTTTGGATGGCCCCCTATCTTTTAGCTGAAAGCACTTTTAGGGCCTGTTGAAACATTTATACATAGCATACCTTTGGACATAACTTCCTAATTTGTCTCTACGGGGTTGGTCTCGTAGGCCAGCAGCTTCATGGTTAAAATGGCTGCCAGCAAGCTCTTCCCTTAGCCTCTCTTCTTCCTTCACTCTGCCATCTCTCAGTAACAGCAGAGTGAGGCTTGCAAGGATCCAGAACCCCCAGTTGTGGGATTCCACACATGACACATGAAAGATGAGTTGCAGGTGGTCTCTCATAGGGAGCACTGGCCTTCAGAGGTTTTTGACATATTTGATCCACAGAGGCAGTAAACTAACTGCTTTGTGACAGATGATCTTAAAAAAAAAAAAAGTGTGTTCCTAGCAGTGTGCTTAGCAGGTGAATATTGCACATTGGAGGTCCAGATGCCAGGAGGGAAGAATGGTCTGAAAATGGATCCTTCAGTCATTGGTTCCTCTATACAGTATCATTCAGGGAGCATATGGGCCAATCACCCTTCTCTTTAGCTCAAGTCTACCAAGTTGCCTGACAACAGAGACTTGGGTGAGGTTGAAAGGCACACATATTTCTACGAGGCCAATGGAAGCCTTGCACATGGTTTTCATTCTATAAAATGAATACTCCCTGCTCCAAGGCCTCTCTATGAAGATAGATTTAAGATGAACCAGATCCTAAAATGGCATCAGGTGTAAAAGGGAGGCAAAGCATAAAGGCCACTGAGCAAACTGTAAGAACGTCAAAGTAGGCTCTCAGTAACTCTCATTTATTGAGTGGATGCAGTTATACAAAATCTCATTGGAGCAGAAAAAAATTTTCCCCTTTCCACATAGAATGAGAATTTCCAAATCATGGGAGAGTCGACTTACTAAATGGACATGAGTGAATTCCCTGGAAGAATTCCAGCCTGGACCTCTCAGGAGCCCTCAAGTTTGGAAGCATTTACCAAGTATTCACTCTAGGATTGGGACCATGGAGACTTCAGCTGCTTTTAGCTACTCATCATTACTTTTTGTGGGTCTCACAGAGGAGGTGGGAAAAGAGAAGATGAGTGAATGTAATTACTGCTGTTGGAGTTGCTATTATTACTTATTGCCTCCATGTTACCTCTTTCTCTTGAGTGTTTCAGTTCTGAGTCAGGGACTGGCTGGCTCCAGCACCTTTTCCACAATCCCTGCAACCTGGCTTTCTCCTTCACTTTATAGATATGGGACCTACACTCATGGACTTTTTAAGAAGCTGGGAATTCCTGGGCCAACACCTCTGCCTTTTTTTGGAAATGTTCTGAGCTACCATAAAGTGAGTGTTGTTTGAGCTTCCTCTTTTCTTCTTGTGGTTGCAAATCCCAGCTTAGTTTCATAGTGAAAATGCCCCTGCTCAGGAGGAAGTTCTGAGGCTTCACACTTTCCAGAAATGGTGTCATAGGCCCCACCCAGCACATGGCCAGGTTTACACCAGGACTCTATTGTCAGCTGTTATGAACCTCAGGTTTGCCTCAGTTGGACAGCCCAGCTCTCTAGCTGATTCAGCACAGGATTTGATGTTTCCACTTGTGATCATTGTGAAGAGATTCTCTTTCTGCTAGGTACAGATTCCCAGGAAGGCACAATCGTACTGAGTATCAGGAGAAAAGAATGAAGGGAATGCCCAGTAGTAGCTTGTTAAGTTGTGTACACTAGAGTCAGACTTTCCTGTTCATAGCAGAAGCCTGGGCAGCCATTTTTTCTCCTTCCTCCTAGGTGGTTTTTAAACTTCAGTTTACTAGGCAGCCACAGTATTCACCATCGGGTATTTTGCACACACTTGAATTCTCTCAAGAACTGCTAAACCCCTGTAGTTATATCCATTGCTCTATTTGGGATTTGAGAGATGGAAGAAGAGATTTCTGCCTTAGTACTCTTCCTTCAAAGGAGGCACCCTATGGGTGATTCTGAGCAGGCAGTGTGTATAACTGAGACAAGGTGGAGTTTATCTATTGACCTCAAATATTTGACCACTAAATGTGTCATGTTTTTCCTCTAAACAAAAGTAGACTCCCTTGTACAAAACCACTAGAAGGGAAATTATTTGACAATGCTATTAAAAATTTAATATAACTGAATGGAATATACTAGGTTACACATGGACTGTAAGTTTTGGTGGAGCCATTGTAGTTAACTTAGCTCTGATGTCTCTCCCAGGGCCTGGCCCCTGGATGAAAGGTTACAAGTTCAGGTCCAGAAGGCCGGCAGGCAGAGCCTCATGTACAGGCTGCTCTCTGCCTTAGATTTCCTTTCTGTGAGACCTGAGGCTTGTGTCTCAAATCCCAATTCTCCCAAATGAGGCCTTCAGTGCCTAATTACTCCCTAAGAACTTTCATACATTTTTCCATCTGAAAAATCAATAATTTCCTTTCCACCTTTCCCAGATCAACTCTGTAGTAGATGCTCCCCAAGATACATGTTCCTGGGACCTTCCTTTGCATTGTTGAAGCATCACAACTGAAATTGGTGACTGGAAGAAATTTTTTTTAGGTTGCAGAAGTGAAAACTCAGAGCACATGTTTTAATTTGCTCTGTCCTGTGTGGCGTGGTGCTTCTCCCCATATATTCCACGTTGAGCTAGAAAACTGGAAGGCGAGTCCACTTTGTCATTCATTCATTCACTCACTCACTCACTTCTTGCTCGACAAACAAGCCTTAGACTTATTGAAATCTGCTAGACTGAAAGAGGTCACTGGTGTTTTTAAGATCCTAACTCTGCTCAAATTCTAGAGCGGGCTCATGAGATAAATGAAAAGGATACTTAACTAGGAGATCAAAGAATGTGTAGGCCACTCTCACTTTCCCTCAGCTTCAGTTTTCTCACATGTCTGTGGAGGTAATAATTCAGAGGGTTATTTGATTTCACAGATAACACATGCACAAAGGAAAACACTTTAGAGAGAGAAGGAGTTCCTTAGTATTCATAGACATGGGTAAGTCATTCAATACCTACAACACCTGGAGAAAATTTGAAATTAAATTCTCCATGTCAAATATCTCCTCTATTTTCTCTTCTTTCCCCTAAGACATCTCTGAATCAGAGCTTCCCTCTAAGTGCCAGTGAAAGATAATAAGCCTGATTTCCTGGGATTCAAGTCATTTTTGTCCCATTTATAGGTATGGTTCAATACATTTAGATTAATAATCTAATTTTGTTTCTCCTTGCAGGGTATTTGGGATTTTGACATGAAATGTTTTAAAAAGTATGGAAAAATGTGGGGGTGAGTATTCTGGAAACTCATTGGATATACTTGTTGTTGTGATGATGACCTCACTGTATGGAAGCCAATCTCAGTCCAGGGCCTCTTTTAGAAATTTTAGAAATAGGGCAGTGAAATCATTCATAATCCTACTATCACTTTTTGAGCATTCCAAATCTATTTCCATTTGTAAACACATTTTTACATATTTGTGATCAGTATGTCTACAGTTTTCATCTAATATTATGTCATATGCATTTGTCATGTTTTTGGTAGATCTTCAAAATTATAATTTTTCATGACCGAGTGGGTGGACCTTACTAATTAATTATTGTTTTGTTTTTAGACAATTTACTTGCCTTCAATTATTTATTAACCTAACTTTCTTTCTATAATGAAATATCTTAAACATAGAAAAAATTATGGAGAATGGTACAGGAAATACCCGTGTACACACCACCTGGAATAAACAAATATTCTAATGTTATTTCCAACCGTGATCTCTAGGAGTGTGTATTGTGTAACATCAGGATGAAAATCTGGACTTTTAGGTGTGGTTCAAGTTGTAGAATCCAGCTTGTTCAATTTAATCAGCTCTGTTTTCCCAACAGGGTTTATGATGGCAGAAGGCCTGTGTTGACTATCACAGATCCAGACATGATCAAAACAGTACTAGTGAAAGAATGTTACTCTGTTTTTACAAACCGGCCGGTAGGCATCCATTTCTTTTAATTTAAAATTTTATTTATTTAGAAATGATTATAGATTCACAGGAAGTTGCCAAAAAAAAGTACAGGGTGGTGTCACATCGCGTGCCCTTCATCCTGCTTCCCCCAGTTGTAATAACTTGCACAACTATAGTACAGTATCAAAACAGGACATTGATGTTGGTACTACCCACTGAGCTTATTCAGATTTCATGATTTATGTGCACTCATTTCTGTGTGTATGTGTGCATTTCTCTATGGAAATTTATCTTGTATGTAGATTTGTGTAACGATCACCACAGTCAAGATGCAGAACTGTTCCATCACCACAAGACTTCCTCTTACTATTCTTTTATCATCACAGTGTGTAGCTTGTCTTTTCCTCTTATCAGGGTCTTTGGCAGAGCAAACAGTTTTTATTCTGATGAGGCCAATTTTTCCATTTTTTCTTTTATGGGTTGTGCCTTTGGTGTCAAGTCTGAAAACTCTTCACCTAGCCTTAGGTCCCAAAGGTTTTCTCCTATTTTTTCCTGAACATTATATAGTTTTATTTTTTACATTTAAGTCCGTGATCCATTTTGTGTTAAATTTCATATAAGGTGTGAAGTTTAGGTCAAGGTTCATTTTTTTTTTTGTGCCTATGAATGTCTAATTGCTCCAGTACTGTTTGTGGAAAGGCTCTCTTTCCTCCACTGATTAGCTTTTATGCCATTGTCAAAAATTGGTTGGACCTATTTGTGTGGGTCTATTTCTCATTCTCTATTCTGTTCATTGATCTGTGGGTCTATCCCTCCACCAGTACCACACAATCTTGATTACTGTAGCTACAGAGTAAATCTTAACATCATGTAGAGTGATTCCCCCCACTTTTTTTTTTCAGAATTGTTTTAGCTATTCTAGGTCCTTTGCCTTTCCATACAAATTTAGAATAACCTTATTCAGCTTTACAAATAAAGTGCTGAGATTTTCATAATATCTACAGATCAATTTGGGGAAAATCTATATCTTTACTAGGTCAAGACTTTCAATTCATGAACACAATATATCTCTCTGTTTATTTAGGTTTTGTTTTGATTACTTTCATCAACATTTTGTAGTTCTCGGCATAGAGATTCCATACATGTTCTGTTAGATTTACACGTAAAGTATTTCATTTTCTTTGGAGCTATTGTAGATGGCATTGTGGGTTATTTTTTATTTTTTATTTTTTTTGTGAGGAAGACCAGCCCTGAGGTAACATCCATTGCCAATCCTCCTCTTTTTGCTGAGGAAGACTGGCCCTGGGCTAACATCCATGCCCACCTTCCTCTACTTTATATAGGACGCCGCCACAGCATGACTGACAAGCAGTGCATTGGCATGTGCCCAGGATCCGAACCCGTGAACCCCGGGCTGCCAAGCATGAACTAAACTGCTGCGCCACTGGGCTGCCCCGCCATGTGTTTTTGATGGGTTTTCACATATTCATTGTTATCATATAGAAATGTGGTGGATTTTTGTGTGTTGATCTTGTATCCTACAACCTTGCTGAGCTCATTTATTAGTTCTAGAGGTTTTTCTTTTTATGTTTCTTGAGATTTTCTGCATTGACAATTAAGTTACCTGAAAATTGGAACACTTCTATTTTTTCCTTTCCAATTGGTATGCCTTTTATTTCTTTTTCTTGTCTTTCTGCACTAGCTAGGACTTCCAGTATGATGCTGAATAAGAACGGTGAGAGTGGGTATTTTCCCTTCTCCTGATCTTAGGGGGGAGCACTTAATCTTTCACCATTTTAAAATTTATATTTATTTATTTTGGGCAAATAAAAAGTGTATTATTCAAGGTATACATGTGGTGTTTTGATATATGTATACTTTGTGAAATGATTACCTCAAACGAATTAACATATCCATCACCTCCCATAGGCACCTTTTCTTGTGCGTGTGGTAACACACACTTAAGATCTACTCTCTTAGCAAATTTCAAGTATACAATAGTATATTATTATCTATAGTCACCATGCTGTACATTAGATCTCCAGAACTTATTCATCTTATAACTGAAAGTTTGTACCTTTTGAACAATACTTCCTCATCCCCCCACCCCAGCTTCTGATAACCACTATTCTTCTCTCTATTACTTTCAGTTTGACTTTTCTCTTTCAGATTCCACATACCAGTGAGATCATGTGATATTTGTCCTTGTGTCTGACTTAATTCTCTTAGCATATTGTCCTCCAGATTCATCCTTTTGTCAGAAAGGGAAGAATTTCTTTCTATTTTAAGGCTGAGTAATATTCCACTGTATGTATATATGTATATATATGTATGTATACATATATATATATACACACACACACACATTTTCTCTATCTATTCATCTGTCCATTTACATTTAAAGTAATTATTGATGGAAAGAACTTACTATTGCCATTTTGTTAATCCAGGTGTTTCATAGATCCTTTGTTCCTTCTTCTTGTCTTCTTTTGTTGAGTTGATGATTTTCCATAGTGGTGTGCTTTGATTCCTTTCTCTTTATCTTTTCCGTATCTACTATAGATTTTTGCTTTCTGGTTACTATGAGGCTTCCATAAAACACATTCCAGATATAACAGTCTATTTTAAGCTGATGACAATTTAGCTTTACTCTCACTCAAAAACTCAATGCTTTTACTCTCCCCACTATTTTATGTTTTTGATGTCACAGTTTACATCTTTTTATGTTGTGTATCCAGTAACAAATTACTTTAAGTATCTTTAATTCTTTTATTTTTTAATCTTTGCACTAGAGTTGTGATTTGCTCACCACCATGACAATATTACTGTATTCTGAATTTGACTATATATTTACATTTACCAGTGAGTTTTATTCTTTCATATGATCATTTACCAGTTAGTGTGCTTTGTATTTAGCTTGAAGAACTCCCTTTAGCATTTCTTGTAGGGCAGGTCTAGTGGTCATGAACCCTTTCTGCTTTTGTTTGTCTGGAAAAGTCTTTATTTCTCCATTATTTCTGAAGGCTCAGTTTTCCAGGTAAAGTGTTCTTGGTTGATACGTTTTTTCTTTCAGTACTCTGAATATATCAATTTACCCTCTACTGGCCCTCATGATTTCTGCTGAGAAATCCACTGATAACCTTAGGGGCTTCCCTTGTAGCTCTATGTTGCCCATTTTTCAGTTCAGTCTTAGTATTCCTCACCTTTAAAATTTCTTTTTGGTTCTTTTTTATGTTTTGTATCTCTTTGTTGAATATCTCTTTTCTTTCATATTTTTTTCTGATTTTGTTTAATTGTTTATCTGTGTTCTCTTGTAGCTCTCTGAGCTTCTTTAAAATATTTATTTCAAATTCTTTGTCAGGAAGTTTGTGGATCTTCACTTCTTTGTGGTCAGTTACTGAAAGTTTATTGTGTTCTTTGGTGGTGTCATGTGTCCCTGATTCTTTGTGATCCCTATAGTCTTGCAGTGGTGTCTGTGCATTTGAAGAAGTAGCCACCGCTTCCTGACTTTTTGAACTAACTTCAGTAAGGAAAGACCTCTGCTTGTGGGTTGGGGCACACTGGAGTGTGCTGTGGCCCTCAGTCTAGTGGTGCTGGGTGCCAAGTGTGTGGGTGTGTGGTGACTCCATGTTCAGGGGGCATGGTTAGCTCAGGCAGCTGGGGTTCACGATATGACCAACTACATAATCCTTGGCAGCAAGAGCTGTGGAGGGTCCACAGTGGTTGCAAGGGCTGTTAGGTTATTCAGCACCACTTCCAGGTCATGTGGCAAGGGACCAAGGCAGGTAGCAGTGGTGGCCAGAGTGGGTAGTATGCACACACTCATCTGTGGGGCTGACTGCAAGCATATGCACTGCAGTGGGGGCTGGTGACTGGAGTTGAGACTGGCAGTGTGCAAATCTGTGGCTGTAGGGGTTAGCTGTGCACATGTGGCTGTGCAGTCCACTGACAGGAGTTAGGGCTGGCTCCAGGCACCTGAGCAGCTGTAGGGCCTTGGGCTGTTATGCACATGTCCAGGCATAGTGGCCAGGCCTGGCTGCTGGCATGGATCTCAGTGCTCAGGGAGTCCTTAGTGGCACTGGCTAGGGAAGCTGTGGCAGGGGAGGAGTAGGGCAGGGCAGGGGTCAGTCAGCTGGAGTCTACAAGTATGAAAACCTGTGGGGTGATCAGCTGCAAAATCTGCAGGGTGTCTGCAGCATCTATGCTGACTGTTGGTTTCTGCAGCAGCAAAGGTTTCTGGAGTCTTCTGCAGAGCAGGCCACAGAGAATCATGGTCACTCCTGCCACATGGCTGATACTGTCAGTCCCTGCCCTTCTTTGTTCCTAGCTGTCTCAACATGTGTCAGTTATGCCAGTCTCTTGGAGGGGTGAAACCAAAATGGGTCATTTGTGCAGTGCCCTGAAATGGTGGGTAAACTGGTCACTTGCCCTGCTGTCCTATTCCCAGCAAGTAGAAGTCTTTCAAGCTGGGAGTTCCCTCCTGACCCTGATCAGTGCTGGCCTGAGGGATGGAATGATGCAGGGAGAATGAAACTATTCTCCCTACCCATTTTGAGCAATTATTCTCAGGTTTGTGGATATCTGTCTAATTGTTGTTCTTTATGGGGCAACACAAGCTGGAGTCTTTAACTCAGCCATCTTAGTTACATCACTCCAGTCTTTCATCATTAAGTGTCATGTTAGCTGTAGGGTGTTTTGTAGGTGCTCTTTTATTTATTTATTTTTTTATTGATGTCTTAACAGTTTATAACATTGTGGGGTTTTAGTTGTACATTATTATTTGTCCATCACCATGTGGATGCATCCCTTCACCCCTTGTGCCCACACCCCACCCCCTTCCCCGTGGTAACCACCAATCAGTTCTCTCTGTCCGTGTGTTCACTTATATTCCACATATGAGTGAAATCATGCAGTGTCTGTCCTTTTCTCTCTGGCTTATTTCACTTAACATAATACCCTCTAGGTCCATCCGTGTTGTCACAAATGGGACAATTCTGACTTTTCTTATGGCTGAGTAGTATTCCATTGTATATATATACCACATCTCCTTTAACCAATCATCAGTCGAGGGACATTTGGGTTGCTTCCACTTCTTGGCTATAGTGAATAATGCTGCAATGAACATAGGGATGCATAAGCCTCTTGTGATGGTTGATTTCATGTCCATTGGGTAGATTCTCAAGAGTGGAATTTCTGGATCATAAGGTATTTCTATTTTTAATTTTTTGAGGAATTTCCATACTGTTTTCCATAGAGGCTGCACCAGTTTGCATTCCCACCAGCAGTGAATGAGGGTTCCCGTTTCTCCACAACCTCTCCAGTATTTGTTGTTTTTTGTCTTGGTAATTATACCCATTCTAACAGGTGTCAGGTGATATCTTAGTGTAGCTTTGATTTGCATTTCCCTGATGATTAGTGACGTTGAACATCTTTTCATGTGTCTATTGGCCATCTGTATCTCTTCCTTGGAAAAATGTCTGTTCATATCCTCTGCCCATTCTTTGATCGGTTTGTTTGTTTTTTTGTTGCTCAGTTGTATGAGTTCTTTATAAATTATAGAGATTAATCCCTTGTGGGATAAATGATTTGGGAATATTTTCTCCCAGCTAGTGGCTTGTCTATTCATTTTGATCCTGATTTCATTTGACTCGTAGAAGCTCTGTAGTCTGATGAAGTCCCACTTGTTTATTTTTTCTTTTGTTTCCCTTGTCTGAGTAGAAATGGAATCTGAAAGGATCCCTTTATGACCAATGTCAATTAGTGTACTGCCTATATTTTCTTCCAGAAGTTTTATAGTTTCAGGTCTCACTTTCAGGTCCTTAATCCATTTTGAATTGATTTTTGTATATGGTGATAGGAGATGGTCTACTTTCATTCTTTTGCATGTTGCTGTCCAATTTTCCCAGCACCATTTATTGAAGAGACTTCCCTTTCTCCACGGTATGTTCTTCACTCCTTTGTCAAAGATTAGCTGTCCATAGGTGTGTGGTTTTATTTCTGGGCTTTCAATTCTGTTCCATTGATTTGTGTGTCTATTTTTGTACCAGTATCATGCTGTTTTGATTACTATAGCTCTATACTATATTTTGAAATCAGGGATTGTGATGCCTCCAGTTTTGTTCTTTTTTTTCAGGATTTCTTTAGGTATTTGGGGTCTTTTGTTGCCCCATATGAATTTCAGTATTTTTTGTTTGTTTCCGTGAAGAATGACATTGGGATTCTGATTGGGATTGCATTGAATCTGTAGATTGCTTTAGGTAGTATGGACTTTTAAATATGTTTATTCTTCCAATCCATGTGCATGGAATATTTTTCCATTTCTTTATGTCTTCCTCAATTTCTTTCAATAGTGTCTTATAGTTTTCATTCTATAGGTCTTTCATCTCCTTGGTTAAATTTATTCCCAGATATTTTATTCTTTTTGTTGCAATTGTAAATGGGATTGTCTTTTTGAGTTCTCTTTCTGTTAGTTCATCATTAGTGTATAGAAATGCAACAGATTTTTGTAAGTTTATTTTATACCCTGCCACTTTGCTGTAATTGTTGATCATTTCTAGTAGTTTACCAATGGATTTTTTTGGGTTTTCTATGTATAAGATCATGTCGTCTGCAAATAGTGACAGTTTCACTTCTTCATTGCCTATTTGGAGTCCTTTTATTCCTTTTTCTTGCCTAATTGCTCTGGCCAGAACTTCCAGTACTATGTTGCATAAGAGTGGTGAGAGTGGGCACCCTTGTCTTGTTCCTGTCCTCAAAGGAATGGCTTTCAATTTTTCCCTGTTGAGTAGCATGTTAACTGTAAGTTTGTGATATATGGCCCTTGTTGTGTTGAGGTACTTTCCTTCTATACCCATTTTGTTGAGAGTTTTAATCATAAATGGATGTTGGATCTTGTCAAATGCTTTCTCTGCATCAATTGAGATGATCATGTGGTTTTTATTCTTCATTATGTTAATGTGATGTATTACGTTGGTTGATTTGCAGATGTTGAACCACCCCTGTGTCCCTGGTATAAATCCCACTTGATCATGGTGTATGATCTTTTTGATGTATTGCTGTATTCAGTTTGCCAATATTTTGTTGAGGATTTTTGTGTCTATGTTCATCAGTGATATTGGCCTGCAGTTTTCCTTCTTTGTATTGTCCTTGTCTGGCTTTGGTATCAGGATGATGTCGGCCTCATAGAATGTGTTAGGAAATATTCCATCTTCCTCTATTTTTTGGAATAGTTTGAGAAGGATAGGTGCTAAATCTTCTTTGAATGTTTGGTAAAATTCTCCAGGGAAGCCATCTGGTCCTGGGCTTTTATTTTTGGGAGGTTTTTGATTACTGTTTCAATCTCTTTACTTGTGATTGGTCTATTCAAATTCTCTATTTCTTCTTGATTCAGTTTTGGGAGGTTGTGTGTGTCCAAGAATTTGTCCATTTCCTTTAGGTTGTCCAATTTGTTGGCATAAAGTTTTTCATAGTATTCCCTAATAATCCCTTGTATTTCTGTGGTATCTGTTGTAATTTCTTCTCTTTCATTTCTAATTTTATTTATTTGAGACTTCTCCCTTTTTTTCTTAGTGAGTCTGGCTAAGGGTTTGTCAATTTTATTTATCTTCTCAAAGAACCAGCTCTTTCTTTCATTGATCCTTTCTACTGTTTTTTTGGTTTCAATTTCATTTCTTTCTACTCTGATTTTTAGTATTTCCCTCCTTCTGCTGATTTGGGGCTTTGTCTGTTTTTCTTTTATTAAATCTGTTAGGTGCAGTTTAAGCTTATTTATTTGGGATTTTTCTTGTTTGTTAAGGTGGGCTTGTATTGCTATGAATTTCCCTCTCAGGACCGCTTTTGCTGCATCCCATATGAGTTGGTATGGTGTATTTTCTTTTTCATTTGTCTCCAGATAGCTTTTGGTTTCTCCTTTAATTTCATCAAAGGCCCATTGGTTGTTCAGTATCATGTTGTTTAGTCTCCACATCTTTGTCCCTTTCCCGGTTTTTACCTTGCAGTTGATTTCTAGTTTCATAGCATTATGATCAGAAAAGGTGCTTGTAATGATTTCAATCTTCTTAAATTTATAGAGGTTTGCCTTGTCTCCTAATATATGTTCTATCCTTGAGAATGTTCCATGCGCACTTGAAAAGAATGTGTACTCTGCTGTTTTTGGGTGGAGTGCTTTGTATATATCTATTAAGTCCGTCGTGTCTAGTTTTTCATTTAAGTCCATTATTTCTTTATTGACTTTTTGTCTGGATGATCTATCCATTGATGTAAGGGGGGTGTTAAGATACCCTACTATTATTGTTATATTATTAATGTCTCCTTTTAGGTCTTTTAGCAGTTGTTTAATGTAATTTGGTGCTCCTGTATTGGGTGCATAGGTATTTATAATTGTAGGTGCTCTTTATGACGTTTCCCTCTCTTCTTAGTTTTTGAGCTTTTATCATGAATAGATGTTGGAGACATCCATTTTAAAACAAAATATAGTTTTGGAAGATGAAAAAAGTCTCAAAATGGTTGTCTTTGTAGGCCAGTCTCAAGGTGAGAAATAGAATTATCTCTTTGTTTCCTTTGTATCCCTGGAGTAAAAATGTAATGCAAAGGGATTGCTATGTGATTGTACCATTTCTTCAGAATAGCAAATTGATTACTAGTCTTTTAAGCATTAACTACTACTTTTTTTTAAAGTCACCATATCAGGACTTCCCTTTTTCAAGTTGCTCTTGCTGTAGATATATGTAAAGACAGAACTGGTCTGAGGCATCACACAGTTTTCCAAGGCTGTCTGGCGATCTGTCACTAATCCCTTTCTACTCTGTGCAGCCCTGGAGAATGTACTAGTTCTCATTCCAGTCTCTTTCTCTGGAATAATAGTTTTCCTAGCACATGTGTCATTTGCATCTAAAGGGAGATTGGAATGCAAAGGCTGGAAACCACATCAGGTGGTTGGATGTCTCCTCCACCCTCACAGGAACATGAGCATTTGGGATAAATATTTATTGAGCATCTATCATAGGGCATGCTACTAAGTAGACAGTCACTAAATATTTTTTGAATAATTGATGCCCATTTAACAATTTTTCCACATTTGTTGAAACCTCCAAACTCATGAAGGGCAAAATATCCTTTGCTTTTGAGTCTAGCCTTTTGGTCCATTGGGAATTATGAAAAATGCTATCTCTCTGTCTGAGGATGAACAATGGAAGAGAATACGAACATTACTGTCTCCAACCTTCACTAGTGGAAAGCTCAAGGAGGTAAGGAATTAAGAGGGCTTTTAATTAGAAACTTAAAGAATGCATCTGGGGTCAGGTAGATAATAAGATCATAGTCCCTTTCCAAGGGGTATTTTGCTGAATTTGAGCTTACCAAGCATGGTCTTTTATCATTATGTCCTAGAGAAGACATTATAAGATTCACTGTAAAATGCCACTTAGTGCTCCATGCTTGTGAAAGCCAGGTACTTCTAGGACTTGAGTCTCCACATTTAACATCAGGTGGTGTTGTATTTTGTGTCTAGATGTTCCCCATCATTGGCCGGTATGGAGATGTGTTGGTGAGGAACTTGAGGAAGGAAGCAGAGAAAGGCAAGCCCATCACCTTGAAAGAGTAAGTAGGAGTGCAGCTGCTGGGATTCTGAGCTCTGTCACAAAACCCTCCAGCTTCCTGGCACAGAGCTGAAAATCCCACTATTGAGTTACTCTAGTGACCCAAACAGAAGTATGTGTGTGATGTTACAACTCCAATGAGTCACTCAAGAAGGGGTTGCTTACCCAAGAAGGCAGGGCAGCCAAGATAGAAAGGGTCTTCTTACCTGTGTACATGAGCCAAGATTAATTTATCTGCTTAATTGTCACATTGGACATTCTGGAAGATAAAAATACATAGTTTAGAAAAAGAAACATTATCGTACTAAAGTTTTGAGTGTAGTGGATATGGATGGTGAGAGGGGAAGGCATTTGGTAGATATTGACAGGCAGTGGGTGGGGCAGGAAAGTTACAATGTGGAACTTGGAACACTTAAACTCCTTCATGATTTTACTGGGGATACCAACAAAATACTAAATATAAAATCTTACCACCATTTCTCCTCCTTCAGTCTCCGAAGAGAGAAGGCCCTGTATGGGCTATGGGTAGGGTGACCATATCCCATCTAAAGTGGGATATTTTTAATTACAGGAACAACAGGTGTAAACTTGTATTGTTCTGGGAAAACTGGGGACATATAATCACTTAGCTATGGGATCACCTAAATCTATGTTGGATGCTTTATTATTATTACTTTTTAACTAGGAACATTCTTACTTCTTACATTTACAGAAATGAGTCTGCCCTTGGGGCATTGTGAGATCACTGGAGTTGAGGAAGAGTGGGTCATTCAGGAGCCTTCACAGGGGTGTAGAGAAGGAGGGATGACATTCCTGGCAACTCAGAACAGGTTGTGGCTGTTCTGTAATGTGCTAAAGAGGAATCAGTCCTGAGCATAGTTACTTTTGTGAGGCAAGACCCAGATCAATGTAATGTTTCTTTTTAAAAATTTTTTTGGTACAGAAAGTTGGCTTTAGTTAAAATCCATTGCCAATATTACTCTTTTTGCTGAGGAAGTTTGGCCTTGAGCTAACATCTGTGCCCATCTCCCTCTGTTTTGTATATAGGATGCCTCTGCAGCATGGGTTTATAAGCTGTGCATAGGTCCATGCTCAGGATTCAAACCTGCAAGCCCCAGGCCACCAAAGCAGAGGGCTCAAATTTAACTACTATGCCACTGAGCCAGCCCCTGCCTTTCTTGGCTCTCCTAGGAAGAGTTAATTATTCCACCCTTTGTCCTGCTCAAACACAGTGCTCGTATAGGTACTATTGCCCATACTCAAAACACACTATTGTAATTTGTCTGATTTGGGTCTCTATCCCTCTATGACTCAGCTCTTTGAGATCAGAGGAGACTCTAACATGCTTTAGTGTCTCCATCCTCCCTAGCACAGGGCCAGCTGCATCACTGGCACCTGATAAACACCTCATGAGTGAGTGTGGTAGACTCTTCAGATGATTCAACAGAAGATCCTGAAAGTATGTGGCTCCTTACCTGTCTTGCCTGGGCATATGAATTTACATGCACTTCTTGTTGCATGCATTGGATAAGGATAGTAAAGATATGCTGATTTTAATTTTCTGTGTCTTTCTTTTTCTACTCAGCATCTTTGGGGCTTACAGCATGGATGTGATTACTAGCACATCATTTGGAGTGAACATCGATTCCCTCAACAACCCACAAGATCCCTTTGTGGAAAATACGAAGAAGCTCTTCAGATTTGATTTCCTCGATCCAGTCCTTCTCTCAATAAGTATGTGTACTATTATTTTTATTTTCCTTCCTTCCTTTCTTCCATATTTCCTTCTCTCACCCTCCCTACTTTTTCTTTCTTTCCTTCCTTCCTTCCTTCTTTCTTTTCTTTCATAGTTTTATTGAGATATAATTCACATACCATATATTTTGGCCATTTAAAATGTAAAATTCAATTGTTTTTACAGACTAGGTATCCATCTACAGATGAATGGATAAAGAAAATGTGTTATAAATATACAATGGTATACTATTCAGCCATAAAAAGGATGGAAATCCTGCCATTGCAACAATATGAGTGGACCTTGAGGACATTATGCTAAGTGAAATAAGTCAGACAGAGCAAGATAAATACTGTATGTTCTCACTTACATGTGGAACCTAGAAAAAAACCCCAAAAACTTGTAGGGGAAAGAGATCAGATTTGTGGTTGCCAGAGGTGGGGGTGGTGTGGGGAAATTTGAGAAGGTGGTCAAAATGTACAAACTTTTGATTATAAGATAAGTACTAGGATTGTAAAGTACAACATCATGTCTATAGTTAACACTGCTGTACAGTATACTTGTAAGTTGCTGGAGAGTAAATCCTAATAGTTCTCATCACAAGGGAAATTTTTTGTGCATGACTATAAGAGATGATGGATGCTAATGAACATTATTGTGATAATCTTTTCACAATATATGTATGTCAAGTCATTATGCTGTACTTCTTAAACTTACACAGCGCTGTATGTCAACTATAATTCAATACAACTGTAAAAAAGATTTTTATTACATTCAAAGATATGTTCAACCATCACTACAGTCAATCATTAGAACTTTTTTGTCTACACAGATACCCTACACATTTTAACTACCACTCTGCTTAGTCCAAACAATCACCAATTTACTTTCTGTCTGTATGGATTTACCTAGCTTGGACATTTCATATAGACGGAATCATACAATACGTGTGGCTGGCTTTCTTTATTTTTCATAATGGTTTCAAGTTTATCCATGTTGTAGTATGTACCAATACTCCATTTCTTTTTATGTAGAATAGTTCCTTTGGATTTTCTCTATATTAAATTATGTTATCTAGTAATAAAGATAGTTTTACTTCTTCTTTTCCTATGTGGATACCATTTATTTCTTTTTCTTGCCTAGTTGCCATGGCTAGAACCTCTGGTATAAGCTGAATAGAAGTGGTGAGAAAGGCATCATTGTCTTGCTCTTAATCTTGGGGGAGAGCATCCAGTCTTTCACCATTAAGTATGGTATTATCCATGTTTTTTTTTTTTTTTTTTTTTTTTTGTAGATGCCCTTTATCACATTGAGGATATTCCCTCCTACTCCTAGCTGGTTGAGTGTTTTTTTTAACACAAAAGGGTGTTGGATTTTGTGAAATGCCTTTTCTGCATCTATTGAGATGATCATTTTTTTTTATTGATATGGTGTATTACACAACCTTGCATTCCTGGAATGAATCCCACTTGGTTATGGTGTATACTTCTTTTTTATGTTGCTGGATTCAGTTTGCTAATATTTTGTTGAGGATTTGTGCATCCATGTTCATAAGATATGTTGTTCTGTAGTTTGTTTCTCCTGTGATGTCTTTGCTGGTTTAAGTATCAGGGTAATACTGGCCTTGTAGAATGAGTTTGGAAGTGTATGCTCCTCTTCTACTTTGTTGGAAGAGTTTGTGAAAAATTGGTATTAATTCTTTTTTAAATATTTGGTAGAATTCCCCCATTTAACCATTTGGATCTGAACTTTTCTGTGTTGTTAAGTTATTGATTAGTAGCTCAATCTTTTTACTTGTTATAGGTCTATTCAGATTGTCTTTTTTATTGAGATCACATTGGTTTACAACATTATATAAGTATCAGGTGTACATCCTTATATTTTGACTTCTGTCAGATATCAGAATTTGATGTGATAAGACTGCATTGTGTTCACCACCAAAAGTCTAGTTGCCATCAGTCACCCTATACATGGGACCCTTTACCCCCTTCATCCTCCCCTCACCACATTCGCCTCTGATAACCACCATAGATTGTCTATTTCTTTTTAAGTCAGTTCCTGTAATTTGTATCTTTCTAGGTAATTGTCCATTTCATCTAAGTTACCTAACTTATTGGCCTACAATTGTTCATAGTATTCCTTTATAGTTCTTTTTATTTTTTAATGTCAGTAGTAATGTCCCCTCTTTCATTTCTGATGCTAGTAAGTTGAATATTCTCTCCTTTTTTCTTGGTCAATCCAGCCAAAGTTCTTTTCAAAGAATCAGCTTTTGGTTTCATTGATTTTCTCTATTGTTTTTATTCTCTGTTTCATTAGTTTCTGCTCTTTATAATTTCCTTTCTTTTCCTTACTTTGGGTTTTGTTTGCTCTTCTTCTTTCATTGTGTTAAGGTGGAAAATTAAGTTATTGAGAGATCTTTGTTCTTTTTAAGTGTAGAAAATTATAGCCATAAATTTCTCTCTGAGCACTGCTTTTGCTACATCCCATAAGTTTTGGAATATCGTGTCTTCATTTGTATTTATCTTAAAGTAATTTCCAATTGCCCTTTTGATTTCTTCATTGACCTATTGGTTATTTAGGAGTGTATTGTTTAATTTCCACTTATTTGTGAGTTTCCCAATTTTCTTTCTGTTATTGATTTCATTTCATTGTGGTTAAATGACATCACCTATTATTTCTATCTGGAGTTGTATTTCTTAAGCTGCACAATTAATTAAAGTAGCAGACTATAGTCTGGTTTATCCAAAGAGACCCTAGTACAATGGATAAAAGGCTAAGAGGTCAAGAAATGCAATCCTGTTCCTTCGGTTACTCCAAAGATGCAGAAGGGGTCACTGATATCACTGCTGTAGTGATGGCCCCTATGTGTGGGCTTGCCCTTGCTCAACCATTGGCTTGGAAGTCTGAGTAAATGTGATAGAGGGAATGGCTCCTGGTTGAGAAGCCTGTTGTCTCTTACTCTTCTCATTGGCAGAGAAATTTGTAATTGCTCCA